>CAVLGL010000082.1:41013778-42441278 GCA_963668995.1 Parnassius mnemosyne | reverse complement strand
AATCGGTTGTCTGTAAATTCGGTTTACTGACGATAGTTGAACGTGACAACGTCATAAAAAAATGTTGCCATAAACAATTGACACCACATTCACTTTTCACTGCACTTCATACTTGACGGAAACATGTAAATGTATTATTGTATAGCAGCTGTCCATGCGGACGTTCGCTCACTCAAGTAGGGGAGAGACAGATGTCGAACGCTGCCGAACGCGGAGGCCGATTGCGCTCTCGCTTGCACTTCAAGCCTTAAATGGAACACCTCAGAGCGAGTTAACGCCGCATGAGTCATGTTTTTTCGTGCGTGCAGCCAGCTTCATCGAATTAGAAAACGTTGTCACGTCAAAAATCTCTAAATGACAGTGAAAAACGTATCAAAACCCGTTGCGTGTTTGCGTAGTTTAAAAGACGTAACTATAGGTCAAAGAGAATATAACCACTACGTTTAACAGGCGGGACTTCCTAAGAAAAAGTAAATGTATGACATTGCGCCGAGCTAATCTACCAACATCAAGACATGTTATTTAATTTTTGAGAAACAGTGCTGACAACATAGGCGATTTATAATAGTGCTGTAAATGTCTATCCTCGAATAATTTTATCGATACAACCTTTATCGATATATTGTTTATCGATATTTTACATAATAAAAGTTAGTTCTCTATACTGAAATATTTATGAGCAATACTTTTTTAACCTGGGGATTGAGTAAAAATGCCGATTAGTATAATAAATCATTGTATTTTACACGCAGAAATTTGTAATTATATCTCTACAGTTATTAGGTATAAAAATATGTGTAAAGAAAATATAAAATTAAAACGTACTATTATACTAAATTAAGTACAAACTAAATGACGACTCCGTAGCGCAGAGGCCTCTCTCGTTTCTCGTTTGGCTGCGGCATTGCTGGACCGAGGATTCGTTCCCGCACTGAACAAGTGTTGCTATGCTGTAAAATAAATAGTCTGCGTCTGGATGCTTGTTTTCAACGTCAGTTTTTTTAAAGGGTATAAAATTGGGTTTATTAACACTAATTGGATTAAATTGCTTTTAAGTGTAACAAATACTATGTACAAATCGCTAGGCTTCTTCACAGAGGTACCTACGTACTTACTACTCGCAGAGATCGTTTACTAATTGTCGCTTTCAAAATGAGTGCACATTATTGCTAATGTTTGTAGATGAATCTATAAAAAAATATTTATAACCAGGTAATTACAAATAACTTAAAGTTTAGTTATATAATCGAATTCTTACGAATATGTGACTTTAGAGGGATATTATCTTTTCATGTAAATGAAACCTAATTAACATACACATAATAGTGGAAGTTTAAATTAACTCCACTGATGAAATAACAGTTCGTTTTAGTTGGATTTCTAAATCCTCAGATTTGCGATGTTTGCCACAAATATGTTTTAACCTGTGAATCTTTTCAATTGGTGCATGTGTCAGCTGTTTCGCCCATTGCTTGCATCTGAAAAATAATATAAATAAAATCACATTTTTATTGAACAAATAGAATGTTAGCAGTCACAATTGATGATGTAGTTTCTAAGTATAGTTGGTTTCGGATTGCCATCCCATCGAACTATCAAATTTAGGAAATTGTGTGTTTGTATTTGTACACACAATCGTACACTATTAAAACCTGTCCCATGTAAATGACTAGTCCAAAAATGTAGTCGCGTTAAACATCATATTACAATTATAGTTAACATACCTTTCATCATCTAAGGGAAATATTGCTACGAATAGCCTTTTCTTGTTATTATTTTTTCCGCTTCTTGCACCATTTAATTGGCAAATTTTATAATACATATTTATTTTTTTTAACAATTCTATAAACGAACAACAGCTTCTATGACAAAATTTAAAGCAAACTTAATAAATAAAATATATACAAATGTAATTGTTTGATTTGACATTTGAACCTATTTGATTTCACAATGTCGTTAATAGACATATTACGAAAAGCGGAAAGAAGAGATAACCGTCATTAAAATTTGACCCCTGTAGTACATACAATTTTTACTATGGAAGTTGCGCCAGCCTGGTACATACAATTTTTACTATGGAAGTTGCGCCAGCCTGGTATAGGTAAGACGTTGTTTTGAAATATCGAAAACTACGTATTCATTTGTTTTATCAACAAATGAATACGTAGTTTTCAATGAATCGCCCCGTAAAATAAAAAGTTTCGTACAAACTGTAACACCTTATTTCACCTTCTGAGGGTTTGAATTTATCAAAATCCTATCTTATTTTTTATATGATAAGGGTGACAAATAAGCACACAGTCCAACTGATGGGAAGTCGTTACTGTGACCCTTAGATATCTACATCTATCCTCTATTACAAATCAATATGCAGATGCGTTGTCACGCGGAAGGATTAAGATACAATGGCGTATGCCTCGTTTCCAAAACAAGGGTCTCCGGTTCTCATACTTCTACGTTTTACGATTTGAGCTGTCTGTCATGTCAATATTTTTCATATACTCGTTTTAAAGCCGGTTACATTTTGAAAAAATAAAAATAAAATTTATTGTTTCAGGACAAGAGAAATAATATGCCCCTTTTTTCTAATTACCATATAAATTTATGAACCTTATGGCCCCCTGAAAGGGGTTGTTTTAAAATACCTCAGTACTCTCAGTATGTCTCGAGTCAATCACCCCGTAAAATAAAAAGTTTCATAAAACTATAACATGCTATCTCCCCTCTTACCGTTACCGTTACATCCTATTATATACCCACTGTTGAACATAGGTCACTCTCATAGATTGCCTCATAGGGGGGATATTTGCAATAGTTGCACCGCTTCATACGGTTGACAACCGCAGTTTTATTTTTTATTTTTAGTCGATATTAGGAAGATGCTGATGAGATGGGCAGATCTTCTGATTTGTTTCCCTCTGTCGCCTCTTATGATACCCATGGGCTGATCACCGCCACTACACCGTAACGCCCCTCTTACTAAGGACTGAATTTTCGAAAACTCTTCCTTTGTGGATGCTTACGTTATAAAGTCTAGTTTGTTGTGATGTGATGTACAATATTTTTCATACAAACTTTGCACCCCATTTAGGCTAAGTAAAAATAAGAAAGTAAATATATGAAATTTATTAGTTTTAATTCCAGTTTACTATTTAAAAAAATTATTAATTTTTCTCTGTACCCTCGTAATAGGTTATTTTCAAAAAGCGCTATTTCAGAATTCATTTATTTAATTTTTTTTATGCCAAACGAGCACACAGTCCACCTGGCCGCTGTGGCCCAAGAAATTTATATTTATCCTCCATTGATAATCAATATGCAGATGCCTTGTCAATCCTGAGGACTATGACGAAATGTCTCGTTTTTAGTAAGAAGGTCCTCCGTTTCTCTACACTCACCATACGAACACAGCAACATTAAGCTACTATTATACGCTGGAATTATGTGAGGGCGTGGTCCTACCATGGTCAAGCCGACCCACGCGTGCCACAGCCATAAAGTTGCTGCACCGTGGCTCTACCACGGAATACACAGAGTACCTTTAGTAAGTTTCAAGTCAATCGCCCCATAAAAAAAAGTTTCATACTACAAACTGTAACATTCATCCTTTAAGTGGTAGAATATTCCTAAAGCCTTTCTTATTAGATGCCTACGTTATAAAAGGCATCTACTGTCCAATGTTCAGATTCTAACGTATAGCGGTTTGGACTGTGCGTAGATAGATAAGTCAGGTTATCTTCTTTTATACATGTTTATAGATTAGGAAGTAAGATTAAATACTATCTGCTGCGTTACACATACTACATAGTAGCTTAGCTTTATTATGCTCTGCAGTGGGCGATAATGAGCTGTTGATGAAATAGTTTTTCACCTTTAAAGTATTTAGTTTAGTTCAAATAGGGTCCCAATTTAATTTTGCCCCAGGGCCCTTGGTTGCATAGCTACGCCACTCTTTTCTCTGCCCAGTTTTCAGACACAATAGTAAGACAGCAATGACCTATATGTAGTGCACGGGACAGCGAAAAGGTTAAACTGTGGTATACCTAATTCATTTGGTGTTTATATGTAATAAGTCCATCACGTTACACTTCATCTGTAATTGTGACCGGCACGTATGATGGTATGATGGTATCATGAATGGTAAGTGCGCTACGCTATATGCGTAGTACATTATGCTGTTAATTAATTAAGAGCCTAGTAATTAATCGTAAGAAGTGTAGTGGGGTGTAATAATATTTTGTTTTAAGGTCAATCTTATTGTAAAGATAGATAAGGGTACTTATGCACTGAAATATTTCATGCGGCATTTGACTGCTTCGGCTCCTGAAAAACAAGAGAATAAAGTTGAACATTAACTTTTAAACTATTATTATTTGTAAAATCATTATCATTATCATTACAGCCCTTCGAAAGTTCCCTGCTTAACACAGGCCTACCCCAACGCATACCACAAAGCACGGTTTTATTGGGAAAAATAACCTCTTAACTCATTTTCACGTATAATATATAAACCAAAGATTTTTAATCAATACAGATCAAAAAATTTAAACTGGATCTGCTACGATCAACTTTTGTAAGAAGCAATAACATGCTTTTCTAACAAAAATAACATAGCAAACGTAGTCCAAATGTTCGAGTAATAATCCGCAAACTTCTCCGAGTTAGATGGATAAAATCTTCACGTTTTCTATAGAGCAAAGGAAGTGTTTATCCCACCGTCACTCATGAATATCGCAAACGTAAGATAAAATAAAATTCAGGTAAATATTAAAAGTAAGTCCCTGTATACGTGGTTTATCTCAATATTGTGAGATTCCTTTTCATAAATGAAAATGAACTAAAAGAACACCGAATAGATATTTTCTTCATCCGATGTGATTTAAACTGAAATAAAAACTTATCTTACATTGCTCGTAGATTTTTGTTTGTTTTGAACAAGTAAAACAGAATTTTTAGAAGCTTTAGTTAACCAGAACCGCATTTAATTTTTAATGTTAGTAACGAGAAAAATAATTCTTTCAAACCTAACATACTCTTAGCTCATTGGAACACGTAAAAGTCAACACCTCTAAAACATTTTCACACAATATTTTCTTCGTCTCAAAGTTATATAAATAAATAAAAAATAGAATTTTGTTTAATTAATTTCATTTTAATTAGGTACTTTTATTTTTATATTGTAACATTACTTAATTATCATAACAGTGGTAGAGCCACGCGGCAGCTTTTGCTGTCGCACGGATGGGCGGGCTCGAACCGGGGTGGTACCACGACCTCACAGAATACCAGCGTGAAGTAGAGGTTTACCTCTGCGTTTCGCTTGGTGAGTGCAGGTGGCCGAAGGCCCATTTTACTGGAAATGAGGCATTCCATCTTAGTCCTCACGGGTGACAACGCATCTGCATTTTGATTTGTAATAGAGGAGAGATGTATATGTCTATGGCCCGCAGCAACCACTTACCATCAGGTGGACTGTGTGCTCGTTTGTCACCCTTATCCTATTAAAAAAAACCTGCTCAACCTAACAGTTAACGTCGTAGTAAGTATTTAGGTAATTTTAAAAGGTAGAAAATAGTTACATATTTAGTAAAAAGTATGGGGACAGATTAAAAAAGACAAACGTTCAAGTGTATGACACTATTCCGCTAAAATTAGATCTTTGCTAAAAAGCACCAGCTGGCATGTATAGTCAAAGGTTTTACACTGGCGAAGCATACAGTTATCGCTAAAACAACGTGCCAAATTTCATACAACTCTGGCGGGCCCCGAGCCTGGCTCGTCGGTTCACAAAACCCACAGTTTTCAGAACTTTAACGGCGAGCCACCGAGACCGTGGCAAAGCTCGATTGACTACCATGGCCTATTTTTTACATGGGGAAATGCCTGCGCATACCTGCCTTGCGGAAGCAAGAACGGATTACGTCAGATTCGCAACAAACTACAACCCTCTGGCGTTCCGCATTTGCCGCATATTGTCAGGGTGACAACAACGCTATCATACATAACCGCATGCCCACCAACGCCAACTAAGCCATGGTGATACCTTTTCGGATCTAGCAACTCCTCCCCTTTCTCTTTCTCAAGTAAGACGCACCAGAACTCAAGGCGTGTTTTCCTCCACAGCCTCTAACACTAACCCCTAGAGTGGCCATCTCGAGCTGGCCATTTACCTCAGGTCAGCCATATGGGTTTATCTTAGTTCACCGTGGAGAACCAAGCTACTAAGCCCCCAGCCACGACAAGAAAACCCGTTCGGGGGAGGGAGGTGATCAAAGCTAACTCGTATCGCACTCAAGCGAGATAATTAAAACGTTATTAAATTAACTTTACAAACAAGTTCATTGTGAAAATGTTAAAGGATTTTCCACTCGTGTTTTCATTGACTAAAGAATTATAAATGATTATGTATTTATATACACTAGTATTTTTAATTACAACAACGAGATAAATATTCTAATTTTGAATATGAGAGTGAAATGTGAAGTGTAAATATTTTCTATAAGAAAATATATTGATACGTTTGTTTCGAATATTTTACCGCCAGATATTTGTTTATCGGCACGTTCCTTCATCTATCGGTAAGCAAGGGATTGTTCCTTAGTAGATCGGATATATCAGGTGACTGTTAAATAACACTTTTGTACAATGGGACTACGAAGGCTCGAGTACAGAATCAGAGTATAAAATCTATCCAACTGTGGAGAGATGTAATACAGGATGACATATATTCCCGAAACTCATCACCATTGCAATACATTTGTAAGGTTCTCGACTGGAAAGGATACGGTATCAACATCAATGGCGATTACACCACTTACCTTCGATTTGCTGACTACGAAGTTATTAAGTGGATGCTGTGGCACATAAACATCTAAATTTATTAAAAATCAAAGTGTGAATGCGTTGTCACCCCTGAGGACTAAGATGGAATGCCACGTAACTAGTAAAAAGGTTCTTCGGTTCTCTACACTCACCCATACGAAACAAATGCATTTTAGGTGCTATTTTACGCTGGTATTCTGTGAGAGCGTGGTCCTTTCCTGGTCGAACCGACCAATTCATGCTACGACTATAATATAGCTGCAGCGTGGCTCTACCACATATAGAGTGACGACCTGGTAAGAGATGCTGAAAGTTGTTGAATACTGGTCACTCAGGATCATGCTTTACGGCGTCTACCAAAAGGAGAGGCCTATATCCAGGAATGAAATTATGAGATTGTCAAACTTTGAGTAAGGAAACACCTTTAAGTTTAAACTTCTATTGCAAATATGATAACTTTAATAATGTTATATTTTTACAAATCTATTGCAGGTAACATTTGTGTAATAAACTAAAATATAAAGATAAACAGACAATTCAAAGCAGACAATTAGATTTCGCCAAATAAAATCTAATATTGAAAACTTAGATAGTATCATATCTGTGTATCTAACTTGTGATCACGTATCTATTCTATTTTACGTAACCTAGCGACGAGTAAAAGATTTATTTCATATAAGTTTGATAACGCCGCACTGTCTGACCTATTTAGTCGTTCCAAATATTGCCGTAAAGTTTATACAACTATTATGTACTTTTGTAATAAAATGTAATTTTTAACATTTTATCAAAATGCATTGTTTAAACCAATTTTGGCTACTGATGTACCTACGCCAACTAACTTAGCTCTTCTGATAATACGAGTATTTAATTTACCGTTTTTTATTTTATTTTAACAATTGTGTTAGATTTCTAAAATACCCAGAAATAAGATGTGAATGGATTAACGCTGGTACACGTAACAACTGTGAGCCCAATAAATATTCAAGGGCCAAAAAATAAGAGGAAGAAATATCTAAAGCTTTGTTCCAAAACATTTCGACAAATCCAGTTTTATGGCCGGCTCATTGATTAAAAAAATGTATGTAATTCTAACAATTTTTCAAGAATATCTAATATACTATTAATCAATTTATTAATTAATTTAAGAATATCTACCATCTTTCTGATACCTCATCAGTGCAGTTCATCCACACAGTCTCTTACGATCGATTACAAACAAATCCCACTGTCTACAACTACTGTTAGTCAAATACTGTTTCACGGTCTTCCATTTCCGCAGCAAGAGCATCTGTAACCAGAATCAAAAAGTGCTTCAAGCCGTGAGGTACACTTTTCTCATTATGTTTCTAAAAACCAGAGATCTTCATGATCTGTCATGTCTGAATTGAAATGTTTCCATATTTTTGAACGCACGTATGGCGCCTTAAAAAATAAGAACTGTTAACCCTAGTAAGTTAGATTATGCGAAAGAATGCCGATTTTCTTTATTTTTGCGAGTTTATTTTTGATGATCAAAAAAATTTTACACTAAAATTCTACCTATTTTACGCGGTAGCGCCACACTACAGCTATATTATGGTTGAAGCACATATAGGTCGGCTCGACCGGGGAAGGACCACACTCTTACAGAATACCAGCGTAGAAGCTTTTTCACTGTTTTATATGGTGAGTGTAGAGAACCACAGACTATTTTTACTGGAAACGGGGCATTCCAACTTAGTCCTCAGGAGTGACAACTCATTTGCATTTTGATTCTTAAATAAATACGAGGATAGATGTAAATTTCTATGAGCCACAGCATCAACTTATCATCAGGTGAACTGTATGCTTATTTGTCACCCAAAACTTTTATGTAACACAGTTTTTATAAGTCAATTAAAAAAGGAGAAAATCAATTCGAGTACATGTTTTTTTTTCATGTATGTTACCGATTATAATGATTCTTTTTTAATAATTTTTTGTCGATTTATAAAAAACCCTCACACTAAAATTTTCTCCTGTATCGTGAAGGCAGTTTACAAATATAAATTGCACAAGGACAAACATCTAGACCCGAAACAATTATTTTATAGGCCATACAAATACTTGTTCCGTGCGAGATTCGAACCCGCGGCTTTCGAGCACTGCGCCAAAGAGCGGTCAAATAGATTATACTTCCATGAAATTAGGAAAAAAAATTTCTACGAATAAAAACGATAAAAATAAACTTTTAATAAAAAGTAAAAGCCGACTTGAAAGAAACAAAAAGAATATAAATATTTCCGCATGACAGATTCGAAGAGAGAGAGAGAGAGCGAGAGAGAGAGAGAGTGAGCTTTAATCTTCTGTAGTCTGTCTTGGCACCAACTTTCGAAGCTATTTAAAAAAAATTTTTAATTTTTTAAGTTGATTTAACTTTTTATTTGGAGCCTATTTTCTTCCCCCGTTACTTAGTAATGGTTAGGGAAAAATATTACATTATTTTTTACATAATGTTAATGGAAAATTGCTATTTATTTATTAAAGAAATATTAAAATATTTTATGCCAAAAAGCGATTCAAAGGACCTATCTCAACTTTCGTGTAGTAATTTTCTACCCCCACAAAGACCGTACAAATATAGAATCTTAACTTAACTCATGACTATTAAGTTTTGATATTTGCTCGTCATACAATCTTGATTTTGTTTTTAGGGCCAACACGTACTGCCAAGCCCTAGTGCAGCTTGAATAGATAATATTTTTACTGATGTTGAGCCCTTGCAGAAACTAATTTTACAATAGTTAAGTTCTGATCATTGTGGACAGTTGGTCTCACTTCCTTACATGCACAAAAACACAAAAAACAAGTTAATAAAGTTAGTAAAATTGTGTTTGTTCCAATATATGAACATCCCTTAGAGAGATTTAAAAGTAATATAGTGAAAATCCTACCATTACTATCATATAAAAACAATACTGACTATTTATATGGATCATTATTTAATCTTATAAGTCTTGAATGTAATAAAATATTAAATTCTAAAACATTCTCTATAAACAGTTCCAAATTCTTTAATGAATGAGCGACAGTAGGAATTCATAGGAGTAGACAAAATTTATATGACCTTTACTATGAAAGATCATATACTCAATGTGTTTCATTTAGAGAATATGTAGTTAAAATTTTCGAGCCGCTCTGCGCTGGATGCGGTCAAGTGGAAGGAGCTGGCACTGGGGAGCCTCAGCCCAGATATGGGAATATTCCATGTGAAGCCGAACCTGCGCCTTGTAAAGTTGCAGGCGATGTGCCGGCATGAAATACTGCCCCGCTCTGAGCACGCCAAGTTTTTTAGAAGCCTTCTCAATTTGGCCTTCTCTTGTGACCACGAAACTGCACGTCACTCGATATGTCGACGCCGAGGGTTCCGATACTGGCAAGGGGAGTGCTTTGAAACTAAGGAAATACGACAAAGGGGTTCTTTTTAGCGGTAAACGTGTAAACTTATATCTTATGATGATTAAACTGGACTAGATTTTGTCGCCCCCAATCCGAGATTTTGTTCAGCAAAGACTCTACTTCAGACACAAGTTTTTTCCGGTACTCGGCGACGTTTTCCCGAGAAATATTAGCACGGCCGGTGTATAGAGCATCACCAGTGCTGTCGTCCGCATAGCAATGAATGTTACCAGTTTAAAACATATAATTGATATGCAGAAGATATGCGTTAACAGGCTTGTAATCGGAGCATGTACCGTCTACAATGACTTTGATGCTCCGATCTGCAAGGAAGCTGGTGATCCAATTGCACAATTTCTCGGGAAGCCCATAGGAAGGGAGCTTCGAAAGAAGCGCTTTGTGCCAAACCCGATCGAAGGCCTTCGCAATGTAAAAACTAACGGCCAATACCTCCTTGGACTCTACTGCCTCCACCCATCTATGAATCAGGTAGACCAGAAGATTACCAGCTGATCGACCCCGACGAAAACCGTATTGGCGGTCACTAATCAGCTGGTGATCCTCAAGGTACCGCATGATCTGGCAGGTAATAATGGATTCCATTATTTTGGAGAACAAGGAGGTGATGGCGATAGGCCTGTAGTTGGACAGGTCTGAGCGTTCGCCTTTTTTAGGAATCGGGTGGACAAAAGCTGTCTTCCATAATTGCGGGACTACGCCTAGGGAGTAAGAGTACCGGAAAAGACGATTTATAATGTAACTTCTAATTTAACGAGATCAGATCAAGATGTTGCAACGGCTTTTGAACAATATTTTAACGACATTTCGTCACTGAATTCCTCCCCTATTGTCGCTGAATCATTACTCAACCAAAATATAAATGTTTGTAAAAAAGAATTTGCATTTTATAAAATATTATCATGATGTGTTGAATGATGACGAAATGATGTTAAGAAAACAGCAGATCTATGGTGGATTTCGGTTAAAGTTATTGCATATGTAATAGATGCAATCGCACCCTAACTTGCTATTATTTTTAACTACTACTACTAGTATCGAATCAGGTATGTTTTCTGATTAAAACATTGTAAAATTATAACTTTATTCAAATCTGGTAGTACATTGGACCCCACTAATTTTAGACTATTTCTGTACAGCCAAATCCCAAAAAAAATCAGTTTGGTTTTACAAGGAGTCCCTTGACAACCAACACTGGTAAAGAGCCGATTATACATATTTTCTGTGCATTGGAGAATTCAGAGGATGCTTCAGGTATATTTTGTGATCTTTCGAAGACGTTCAACTGCGTTCATTATGAGACATTCATCAGGAGTGTACATCATTATGGTGTTAGAAACATATACTTAAATTTATTACATCATATTTAAATAAAAGAAAACAAACAGTTGTGGTTAATGGGAGTAGTTTTTCTGGATCGTTAGTATGTATGGGTGATCCTCGGGGCTCAATTCATGACCCCTTCCTGTTCTTAGTTTATATCAATGGTTTACCATACTTGGTGGGATATAATCATCATTTTCGAAGATGACGTAGTGAATGATGTAATACCAAAGGAAGTACACTGGTATAAGATCAACATTTTGCTCTTAAACGGCAATAAAACAAGATGTATTAAATTCACCACACCCAATGTTAAAAAGGTGAATACTAGAATTACTGTTGACTCAAAGCTTCAATGGGGCCCTCGTATATCTAAACTAGCTAGCAAACTTAGTTCTATGCTATAAAAAAGAGCACGCGCCTCACATGTGTTGAAACAGCTAGTTTTGTTGATTTTAGTTATTTCCACAGCATAATGTCTACGGAATCTTGCTATGGTGTAATGCGACTAACATTGAAACTATCTTTGTTGCCAGACGAGAAATATATAACCTAGGTCCGAAGGAATCCTTAACAGTAAAATTTTAAGAAATACATATATCAACTTTGACTTCTCGGTGTTTTTACGAAAGTTTAATGTATGTACACAAAAACAAAAATGGTTTTATCAAAAATAGTGATGTTCATCTTATTTCTTGTGTTTCAAAGAACTTATGAGATCACCTGAATGGTTCTAGTTATAGTTAGTTATATTTAGACTTGCTACGTGGCACTGTTGCCGAGATTCAGAAATCATCTGTGCGTATCGGGGATGGACTGCAATTATACTATTAACTTTATATTTGTATGGATAAACTAATCTTTATTAACTACTGTTATATGCAATACCTAGTCAAGAGAAAATACAACTTGACTAAGCAGAAGAAAACCGTTCGAATGTAAATATTTAACTCACTTTTCTGCTAGTTTGAAAACTCGTAGCGTTAAAGTTAGTGACGTCTAATAAGCTGTTTCACTCCCGTGACTAGTGGAACTTTTAATCGAATATATTTTATAGTTAAGTTGCAATATCTGCCGTTTACAATATATGAATTTACGTTACTTAACAGAAATCTAAGGCCGGTAAACACAACTGTTAGGATATTAAACATGACAAACGTAATTACCCTCTTATGATTAAATTTAAAAATTAGGTATAAATTATATTTATATTTATTAATATAGTTATATTAAAAAAAATACTATATATTGTTGTTTCATTCAATATTAATAATAAAAATACTAAAAGTAAATACTTAAATTATCCTATATTCCTTCTCCATGCGATATACTCAGGTACTACCTGCTACCGTTTAGTAGACACACACACCGGAATTTTATATATGAAGAAAGAATGACTTTATTTTTTTGTAAATTAAAGAATGCTTCAGTTTATTTTTTAACCCCCGACGCAAAAAGAGGGGTGTTATAAGTTTGACGGTGCCACAGACAGACAGATAGACACATAGAGACACATAGTGTCTGTCTGTCTGTCTGTGGCACCGTAGCTCTTAAACGGGTGTTTCTGAATGTGGTTCTTAGACATATTATTCAAAATCAGTTCAGCCATTTGAAGATCAACACCCCATTTTGTTTCAAAGGTTTTTTAAATTTTCAATTTAAGTTATTATAGAATAAAGGTGATAAACAAATATACAGTCCACCTGATGGAAAAAAACATGCAGACGCGTTGTCACCACTAAGGAAAAGTCAGTGAAAAGAGTCTCCGGTTCTCTAACACTTACCACACAAAACACAGCAGCATTACGCTGCTATTTAGTGAGGGGGTGATTACGGTAAAGCCGACGTTTCTTTATTGAGTATAATTATAATATATAATATTTTAAAAATGGAGGCGAACATACTCCCAGCAAAATTTAAGATCACCGTACTTTGCCCAAGCTCAACTAACAACTTTACGTTTTTACGAGTTTGTAAATAAATTTGATCCCAAACGCAAATTGAAGTTGGTAGAAGGGTCTTGCAGCACTTGTAGCCGTACAAAGAAAACCAAAAGGCATACAATAACATTATAATCTTCTAAAGGATCTTATTCGTAGAATATAAAAATAAACCGGCTTTTTCTACTGACTACATGCTACTATTAAGACTTTTTGAGTCAAGAGCTTAAAAAAAAGGAAAAATGAATAGGCATTTTCTAAGTTTTTTTTTTATAGGATAAGGGTGACAAACGAGCACACAGTCCACCTGATGGTAAGTGGTTGCTGCGGCCCATAGACATCTACATCTATCCTCGTTTGCGAATCAAAATGCAGATGCGTTGTCACCCGTGAGGACTAAGATGGAATGCCTCATTTCCAGTAAAAAGGGCCTCCGGCCACCTGCACTCACCAAACGAAACGCAGAGGTAAACCTCTACTTCACGCTGGTATTCTGTGAGGTCGTGGTACCACCCCGGTTCGAGCCGGCCCATCCGTGCGACAGCAAAAGCTGCCGCGTGGCTCTACCACTGTTAACTAAGTTGACGTACATGCCTTCTAGGACTCTATCACCACGTAACATCTGGAGGAAATTTGGTCCAATATCCTGTTAATAATTTAATAATCTTTTACCAAGTTTTCTTTTGATATGCCGGTCTGTTGGTTTTGCGTTATACATTTTCGAATTGATAGATATACAGCAATGAAACTAGTGTAGTCGACAGTGACCGACTGGGGTTTTAAACTGATATTGCAATGAGTCGACTAGGGATGCCGATCTAAATCGATATTCTGGAAGATCGATTCACGGCCATACGATCTGCCGATTTTTGAATCGATTCAAGGGAATTCGATCTTCACCCAGATCAATTCGTATGGCTATAAGATCGTATGAAAAAATCGTATCAACTAAAACCTTAACATCAACCTTGAACGAATTAAGTCCTAACGTATGAACTGTTCTTTGCATACCTATATACCTGTATTACCGGGGAGGGGACAGAATGACTGAAACAAATTTTTACTTTGTTTTGTTGATGGTTAAAAATAGTAGAAATGTTACCAATTTAAAAATCATTTCAAGAGTCATCACATAGGCACTTATTTTGAGCTCAGCAAAAGTGAAGAAAGTTCAACTACAACAATTGCCGAAATAGTAAGAATCTATCTTCTATACAAATAAATAAAATTGAAGTGTCTATTTGTAATGTCAAAATAACAGCTTTTTACTGAATACATATCAAAGTGTATACGGTACTAATAACAAAAGATAAATTTTAAAAAATCTGTCTGTCTGTCGGTTCGTCTGTCTTTCTGTCTGTCAGTTTGTTCCGGCTAATCTCAGAAACGGATGGGATGATTTTGACGGAAATTTCACTGGCAGATAACCCATGTTATAGGGAATAACATACGCTGCTTTTATTTAAAAAAATTAAAAGTAGATAGCTGGAATTCATAATGTGAAACCTGTTTTATACTTCTCAAAAATAGTTATTTCGAAAAACTCACTGGATACCGTAATAGGCATTGTTAAAATAAATAATTATGCATGCATACTGTGCTTTACTTTATTTTTATAAAATTACGATACGATTTTCCGAGATCGAATAAGATCGATTCAATACAATACGATTAAATCTTGAATCGATTCACGAGGTTACGATCCATTGCGATCCAGAAGATCGATTCAAAGCAAAAAAAATCGGGCATCCCTAGAGTCGGCCACATCACATAGCTCTAAGAATCGATAACCGATAACAAAGAAACGTTCTTGAGTGGCAGTGATAAACTGTAGGCGGAAGGTAGAACATTCCCACTTACTTAAATAACTTTGAAACTGCACTGGAATGGAAAAAGAGGCCAGTTTATGAAATAATTATAAATTAGATAAATATTATGAAATACGTGGATAAATAATGTTTCACATTTCTTTGTAATAAATAATTGAGTTCCACCTAAAGTCAACAAAAGCAAACAATATAATGTGTTTCAATTCATGCAATTAAAATATAAATAAAAGTATGTAAGTAAACAAAATATTAAAATAAGCTCCCTCGTACGTGGCGTGAGCTGAACAATACAGTTTACTCGTAATCCTAGAATGTAATATTGAATCTAATGACTGCCAGCATTTGGCTGTCTGTATTGATTATATTTCTGTGTAAAATAAATAAGGTTTCAAATGTTACTGTGAGCATATCATATTGATAAAAGAGAAACTACAATGATTAGTTATAAACAGAGAGATATTTATTTATTATACAATAGCGACCCCCCCTCCCTGGCTTCGCCTGGGATCTACTGTTGCGTTATTTAAATTTAAGATAATCAAAAACCATTTTTGTTGTCAATTTTACGTTCTTTAAAAAAATCTTAATGATTTTTCGTAAAAAAATATAACCTAGATCACCTGGCATTGGTATCCATCTGTTCATAAAGTTTCATTACAATTGGTTCAGCCAGACTGACAAAATGTCCTCCAGACCGAAATTCGGTCATAGCGGCCAGCCGCAACGGAGACTAGCCATCGGCGCAGACAGGATTATAGTGTCCAAGTGTATTCGCAAGCACAGGTGCACTCTCCATTCCCTCGCTTTCATAGGCCGATGGGACTTTAACCCGACACGAACGGAGAGAGATCAGGCGCAAGACCAACGGCTTTACGTGCTATCCGAGGCACGGGGATGAGACACCGCCAGCTTCCTGCCTCCGGGCAGCTACTGAGAGTTTCTTGATGGAAGAGCTCAATAACTGATTTTTTAGCCGACCCAGGATTCGAACCTGGGACCTCATGATCAGCAGTCGCACTTCTACAACCACTAGACCAACGGGGCAGTCGAAACTGACAGCAAGACAGATGCAAGTAAGCCTCTTAACTCAATATAAGGTAGTTATCTTGACATTACAGACAGATGCTTCGATTCTATTTATATGTATATATAGATAGATTATAGTATATTAACGATACCTAATTTAAGACAGGTTCCCGCCTTGTAGCGGCAGGGGTTTTAGTAGCCGTAGCTTAATTATCTACGGTAAAATAAACTTTAAGAACCCATCTGGAAAGCCGTTGTAGATGGTCAAATTTGACATGTTGAATCTGGATCTGAGATGAGTGGATTCCAGGAAAGAGATGTTTAAGAATGTCTACTTTTCTCTGTAGCTGTGGTATACCCGTAAGAGGAGTGTTAATTTATGTAATTTTCGGTGGAGCCGTGGACCAGTACTGCCGCGAGGACTGACTATGTTGGAGCTTCCGAGTCCGCGGGTTTCTGAGTCCCACATACTCATGTATCCGTTGCGCTGATGAAAATGGAGTCCAAATGGGAAATCGCACCCTACATACAAATGCGCTTCACTAGAAGTAAGAGGGAAAGGCATAACTCTCTCCGAGACGGTCAGCTAGAACGTTTCTACAGTCCTACTGATATGAACCGAAGGTTTTTATTGCTTCTACACGGAGTTTTATTGCTTTGTTCCCGCAATAAGGATACGCCTAAGCCTTTTCCCATGAAGAAAACGGTTCCTGCTTTTAAATATTTTAAATAAAAATTTAATCATATAAGTAGTAACGGACAGGTGGATAGACTGATGAAATTATTTTTAATACTCATATTATCGCATTGACGTCGTAAGAGGCGACAGAGAGAAATAAAATCGGCGATGTGCAGCAGTGTCCTTCTAATAAAAACTACAAAATAAAAACTTTTGTGGCCAACCCGCTAGCCAAGCATGGTATCTATATCAAATGTCTCCATTGTAATCAATGGGGAGGCCTATGTTCAGCAGCGGACTTTGCTAGGGTACTTATTTATTCTGTGGCTAGGGTGTAATAATAATAATAATAATCAAGTTTTTGAGCATATAATCTAACTACTACGAAATGATCATTACATAGTTAAATCTTATTATATTATAATATGTGAAGAGAAACTTTGTATCCCTTTTTAAGCATATTGCCTTGCACGTAAATTTGTGAGTTTTGGCGCGTATAGTTAAAGTTTATATGGAGAAGGAATGCAGAACACTAAAAATTTTATATTATATTAGAGTTTTAATTTGTTTTTCTAAATGAAAAATAGCCTAAGTTACTCCTTATAACATCTGCTATCTGTCAGTGAAAGTCCCGTGAAAATCGGTACAGCCATTTCGGAGATTAACCGGAACAAACAGACAAAAATTTTAAAAATTGTGTTTTTATAATAAGTACCGTATATACTTTCATATGCATGTAGTAAAAAGCTGTTATTTCGAAATTACAAGCAGACACTTAATTCTAATTTATTTATATAGATTTATTCCCTAACATAAACAAATTGTGCCTTACTGATTCCCTTATATCTCAATAGATGGCTTTAATATATTATGTATTTATATTCATTATAGGTTACTTCTGTATGCAATGCAGGCTTGAACTCGATATATTCTTGCCTCAAGTCACGTTAGAAAAAGTGCAGCTTTCTATGTTCGTGATATTTAATATGTGGTGTACGTATAGGCGATATGAATGTATAATACTTAACATCACATCAAATCCACTCAAGCAAAAATCGGAAAAAACAAGAAGTAAGTTGGCCTCGCAATAAAATGCGGTAGCAGATCGTTGTGACTGTTGGGCCCTTCGACTGTGAATAGCAGAAGTGACTACTATTGGACTAATAATACCTCAAATCTTTAAACGATTACTTCAAATTCAAAAGTATAAAATTATTATTTTGTACTGTAAATTGTTAAGGTATGCTATTGCAAAACTATACATTATTGAGTGACTTGAGACGTAGCATGAGAATAATTTCTTACAATTCAATAAACGTAATGAATTGATTTGACCATCTTGCATGAACAGTGAATATAGCAAAGGAGTTCTTCAAAGCGTCAAATTTTAAGTTATGTAGGATATAAATTGGATTTGAAAGAAACTATGAAATACTAATTGATTGTAGGTCCCAACATCTTATAAATAAATGTCAATAGTCCGCTTGCACAACAATGTTTTATTAGCAAATGCCTGTGTACGTAAAGTCAGCGTTGTCGTGTCTACGGGTGCTCTATAGGTCCCATAGCGGTAATGCCGAAACAGACCGACTCATCGACCACGTCCAAATGGCAACAGATTCCTTGCTACAGCAGATCCCATCCGCAGAGATCTTCGATTTTCGATTTTACCGCCCACCACGCCGAATGGCTCTGTTCACGTTCAACCGATCATGCGGGGAGATCTTTTTATGACTTTGCTTTGGCATATTTGGCATATTGGACTTACACAGCTGGTTACTTCGCCTACGTGGATAACAGACGTGGGGGATCATGCATATTCCCTGTTGGACCTTCTGCTCATCTCTTATCCGGACGGATATCAGGTTTTCATCGACGCTCCTTTAGGTTCCTCGGACCATTATCTTGTCCGGAGTGTGGTGCCACTCAATCTAACGTCGCGGTTGCATTCTGCAGGTTGCCGCCGTGTTTTGCACAACAGGTCGGCCGATTGGCATAGGATGCGGTCTTTTTTGCATCCTACCCTTAGGGGCGGGTTTGCTTCTCGCCGGAAGATGCCAGCGTTGTTGCCGATTCTGTTGCTTATGTGGTACTTCAGGGTATGTAACTTTTTATTCCATCCTCTGTGGTGCCTATCGGAAGCAGATCCCGGTCATGGTTTGATCGCTCCTGTAAAATAGCATCACGCTATAAGCAGGAGTGCTACCGGGCCTGGGCTGACGCATCAACGTCTCGGGATGTAAACACCAGCGCACTTAAAAAGAAGTATAATTCCGCCTCCAGGTCCTTCAAAAGCGTCATTGCCAAGACAAGGTCTAAGCACATCGGCAGAATTCGCGAGAAGCTAGTTCGCCTTCCTTCGGGAACCCGTGCATTCCGGTCTCTCGCCAAGGCTGTCTAAGGGAACTTCTGTCAGCCTTCTCTTCCATCTCTGCACAGAGAGGACGACTCAGTGGCCCATGCCGCAAAGGAGAAAACCGGTCTGTTAAGCTTTCCTTTGCGTAAAAGTCGACTCTAGATGACGGGTGGAACACACCGCCGACCATGCCGCGGTGTGAGTGCTCCATGGATATGCGGCTTACACAGCGCTCGGTTCGCAAAACACTCTTCTCCCTGGACGTCAGCAAGTCGAGAGGGCCCGATGGAGTCCCTCCCATTGTGCTCAAGACGTGTGCTCCGGAGTTGGCACCAGTTTTAACGCATCTTTTCCGGTACTTCTACTCCAAGGCGTAGTCCTGAACTCATGGAAGACAACTTTGGTCCACCCGATCCCTAAAAAAGGCGACCGCTCAGACCCGTCCAACTACAGGCCTATCGCTATCACCCCCTTGTTCTCCAAAATAATGGAATCCATTATAAACTGCCAGCTCATGAGGTAGCTTGAGGATCACCAGCTGATTAGTGATCACCAGTACGGTTTTCGTTGGAGTTGATCTGCTGGTGATCTTCTGGTTTACCTGACTCATAGATAGACGGAGGCAGTAGAGTCCAAGGGGGAGGCATTGGCCGTTAGTTTGGACATAGCGAAGGCCTTTGATCGGGTCTGGCACAAAGCGCTTCTTTCGGAGCTTCCTTTCTATGGGCTTCCCTAGATGTTGTGCAAATGAATCACCAGTTTTCTTGCTGATCTGAGCATCAAGGTCGTAGTAGATGGTGCATGTTCTGATTTCAAGCCTATCAACGCTGGTGTTCCACAAGGCTGCGTGCTATCACCAACGCTGTTTCTCCTGCATATCAATGATATGTTGCAAATTGGTAGCATTCATTGATGACGCAGACGACAGCGCGGGTGATGCCTTATATGCCGGCCGTGACATTATTTCTCGGGAAAACGTTGCCGAGTACCGGGACAAACTTCGAAGTCGAGTCTTTGCTGAACAAAGTCTCGTATTGGGGGCAACTAAATCTAGTCCAGTTCAATCCCCGGAAGACACAAGTTTACGCGTTTACCGCTAAAAAGAACCCTTTTGTCGTATCTCCTCAGTTTCAAGGCACTCCTCTTGCTGCCTCAGCTACCATCGGAATCCTCGGCATTGACATATCGAATAGTGTGCAGTTTCGTGGTCACTTGAAAGGGAAGGTCAAATTGGCCTCTAAAAAGCTTGGCGTGCTCAGCAGAGCGAGACAGTATTTCATGCCGGCACATCGCTTGCAACTTTACAAAGCGCAAGTTCCGCCACACATGGAATACTTTTCTCATCTCTGGGCAGGGGCACCCCAGTGCCAGCTCCTTCCACTTGACCGCATCCAGTGCAGAGCGGTTCGAATCGTCGACGACCGAGTTCTTTCTGATTGGCTCGATGCACTGGCACTGAGTAGGGATGTTGCATCTCTTTGCTTTTTCTTTCGAGTCTACTACGGGGAGTGCTCTGAGGAATTGTTCGGATTAACTCCAGCCGCCAAATTTCACGAACGCACATCGCGTCAAAATTCACGATAACATCCTCACCATCTGGATGCTTGGCGGTCCACGACTGTGCGTTTTACTACCGCCGGCGATTTTCCGGACAGATACGACTTAGGGCCCTTCAAGAAAAGATCTTACGCCTTTCTAAAAGGCCGGCAACGCATCTGCAATTCGCCTCGCCACTTACCATCAAGTGAGTGCCAAAAAAAATTGATGGTCACTTATCGGGATAAAAATTATCCTGTCTCTCAAGTTGGACCAAACTGCACACAGTGTCGGCGCAGGCCAGGATTATATATATGTCAATCCATTATTCTAGTATATATATGGAGGTCAGTTATGTTAAGGCAAATAAACGTTTATTTTATATTTTGTATATTAGATATTTGTATTTCATTATTTATAATTGTACAGTTTAAAGTGAAACATAACTTACTTAATAAGCAAACTGAAATATAATGAAATACGGTCGAATTACGACTTCTAGGCGACCACTATTTCTATCGCAATTTGTTAGGTATACTAATTACTACTTCTTTAGCACTCAGATAACAAATTTTAGCTATATTAGGCTGGTACTATGCTGCTCAAAAATATTTGATCCGATGATGCTTTAAGAAGAAACTGGGTAAATTTTATGTGTCAGAATCTGCACATCCTTGAATTGAGCTGTAGTACTGATTAGATGTTTAGGTTATGTCTTTTGTCATTAGTATTTTACCTTTCACCAAGGTCACGAACGGAAAAAATTACTCAATACATTTTTGTATTTTATATCTAGCTGGTTAAATAACACTATATTCTACTTACTAGGAATTTATTTTTGCAGATAGTCGGCACCATTATAAGTAGAAACTAATAATTATAATCGATAGATATTCATGACACGTAGAAGTAGACAAACAAACTCTTATCAGTCTGTTTGTAATCAGTTATTCTTTTATTTGTATTTGCTTTACAATTTTATAAACAACTTAGAGAAATAAAATTATCGTCGTAATATAACCATGAATCTTATTTTACTGCAAACAACTTAAAAAACCAACCAAATGTGAGTCAGACCTCGCTTTATTGATTGCCATTATCGTATTTTGCTTGTATTGACCTATTAAATATATCGTTCGAGATAGACATTGCAACATCCCCTGAAATAATTTTCAGCCTTAAATTCAGTATATCGTAAATAACGTACAAATTTTAAAAAAATTAAATAGACCGCGTATCAAAACCAACCCAATATTTACAACTTTGACATTACTTATTACTTTATTTTTATAGCTAAAAAAGAAAAAAAATATTTTAACACTACTCTACTCAACGAACACTAGACTACCAGGCAAAAAGCCCCACCAGGATTATGACATGTAAAAAAAATTGGGCTGCTTTTTCATGCGTTTCAAATAAATCGATTAATCTTTTGAAATCATACTGGTCTGACTAGTTTTATACCTACAGTAGTTATTACTAATAGAACTGAGTCTTCTGAAGCAACCTCAATTAACGACGTGCCCCAAGGATCAATATTAAAACTATTGCTTGACGGCTCCGTGGTGCAGTGGCTTAGCAATGAGTTGCTGTGCTGGAGGCCGCGGGTTCGTATCCCGCACGGAACAAGTATTTGTATGGCCTACAAATAATTGATTCGGGTCTGCATGTTTGTCTGCAATTTGTGCTTGTAAACTGCCTCCACGATGCAAGAGAAAATCCCAGTGTGGGAGTTTTTTTTTAAATAGAAAAAATAAAACTGCTCTTTTTAATATCAAAATCTTTCCTATTTACTTTACTTTAAAATTTATGTGTTAGTTTCATTTGCTGATGATACCTCGCTTGTGTAGCAGCCAGGCTAATCAACCCTAAACGGTAATAAATAATGTATGCTCTGCTACTACCATAACGCAGAAGGCGAAAGTCTGAAGAAAACATTTATTTCCTAACTACCACCGGTTACTGAGATACTGCGGGCTGCATATCGATTCGAGATAATTTATTTATTTATTTATTTATTTAGTCATTTTAGGAAGGCCTACAGACTAATATCTTCGGTAAAGTTACAAAATGGTGATAATAATTGCTAATTACAAGCCTCCACATATTACTTTAATCCAATTTTATACAAATTTAAAATACTCTAGGGATTACTTAAACTACTCATAAAGAAAATAACATAAACAAAAAAAATAGGCAAAAACAGTAACAAGAAAAAAAACCGCATAGTTTAACTTTCCATGAGACCAAGGAGCTTGCGACTTGAGTCATGCTAGTCGCGGATGTGAGTGAAAAATTCTCTGTTTATCACTTTGAATTTGATGAAAGTTTATTAAATTCCATTGCGCTACGCAGAAAGAAGGAATTTCTTCTATAGTTCGTTGAAGCAAGAGGTATATATAGCAAGGGTCGCTGTCTAAATCTCATTAAATCGGTTCGGATCATTATGTGAGTAAGTAGCTCAGAAGAATCAATAGATCAATTTACAA
Source organism: Parnassius mnemosyne (assembly GCA_963668995.1). Taxonomy (NCBI): domain Eukaryota; kingdom Metazoa; phylum Arthropoda; class Insecta; order Lepidoptera; family Papilionidae; genus Parnassius; species Parnassius mnemosyne. Next base: position 42,417,840 of record CAVLGL010000082.1, on the reverse strand, counting down.
TATTAACTAGGAAACAAATATCATTGACTTTACGTCTATATTCCAACGGCAAAAAATGATATCTCTTACATCTTTCTAGATAAGAGGCTGAATTTTTAACAGTGGTAGAGCCACGCGGCAGCTATTGCTGTCGCACGGATGGGCCGGCGGTGAAGTAGAGATTTACCTCTGCGTTTCGTTTGGTGAGTGCAGGTGGTCGGAGGCCCTTTTTACTGGAAATGAAGCATTCCATCTTAGTCCTCACGGCTGACAACGCATCTGCATTTTGATTCGCAAACGAGGATAGATGTAGATGTCTATGGGCCGCAGCAACCACTTACCATCAGGTGGACTGTGGGCTCGTTTGTCACCCTTATCCTATAAAAAAAAAATTATTTGTGCCTTGAAGTCGAGGTATCTCAGAAATTTTTTCTGTATACTTTCAATACGAGATATGTTAACCTTATATTGTGGGTTCCATACTTGGGATGCATATTCTAAATGGCTTCACACATATGAGTAACACAAAATCTTAATAGCTTTAAGAGAGCGGAAGCAGGCTGAAGTTCTTAAAATGAAACCAAGAGCCTTGGATGCTTTGTTGATAATATATTCAATGTGCTTGTCGAATATAAGTTTACTATCATGTATTACGCCGAGATCATGAATATGGTTTACCCTGCTGATAGTCTGATTATGAAGAGTATAACCGAACCCAATACTAGATCTTTGTCGTTTGAATGTTATATGAGAACATTTGGAGATATTCAATTGAAGCTTATTGAGTTTACAGTAATCAGAAAACCTGTTTAGGTCTTCTTGAAATTGATTAACATCTGTAAGATTATGAATAGTTTTAAGAATTTTCATGTCATCGGCGTAAATTAGTATGAGAGAATTTTTAAAACATGACTTAATATCGGCAACAAATATTGCGAATAATAGGGGGGCCAAGTAATGAGCCCTGAGGAACACCAGATGGGATTGAGCACCAACCAGACATGTAACCACGCAAAACCACAGCCTGTGTCCGATTCTCTATATACGAACAAAACCACCTATACAAGTCACCGTGTATTCCCGAAGCTATCAGCTTTTGTAAAAGAACACGATGATTAATACGATCAAAGCACTTGCTGTAATCTGTGTAAATTACGTCTACCTGTGCGCGCTGCTCCATGCCTTTAGTGATGAACTCATTAGCCGAGATGATATTAGAAGTAGTTGAGTACATCTTCGAAGAAACCCATGTTGTTCATCACCCAAATAGTTTTGTACTGCATAATAGACTTCATTATAAACGATTCTTTCAAGAACTTTAGAAAACAAGCATAACTTCGAGATGGGACGATAATTTCCGACATTCGACTTGTTGCCTTTTTTAAATACCGGTATTATGAAGGCAGATTTCCAAACTTGTGGAACTATTCCTTCTGTTAATGACCGCTTAAAAGTATACTAATGAGTTTGACTAAGCTTTTCGTACAATTTATGATAAATATTGGTGGTATATGGTCGGGGCCACCAGATTTAGAGATGTCGAGGCCTTGTAATAGCTTCAAGATACCTTTATCTGAGACGTGTATTGAGCTAATACTATTAATACTGTAATCAGTTATAGGAAATAATTTAGAACCGGAAGTTTCCAATTGCGGTTCAACGAAAGTAGTACTAAAATATTTAGCGAATAAGTTACTAATTCCTTTACCAGTGTTTGCAGAAGATTCCTCATAGTACATTACATTAGCAGTAGCAGACGCATTATTCCTACTTTTTATAAAAGACCAGAAAATGTTTGGGTTACTAGTTATGGAAGATTCGATTTTTTTATCAATATAAGATTCAAAGCAGTCTCCCTATAATAGTGAAAAAGATTGGTAGTCGGATAAATTACCATATAACTTAAACTTACGATGATACTTGTGTTTTTCTTTTAAGACCTTTAGTAGCGCAGAATTATACCATGGAGGGTGTGACGAGTGTGTCTAGTGGATTTTATGGGAATAAACTGTTCCATAAGTTCATACAATTTATTATAAAAAAGAGTAACTACATTGTCTAGAGTCATTCCCCAAAAGTTCATACCAGTTTACCTGGTCAAGAGCTGAACTAATAGCCGCGTAATCACCTTTGTGAAAGAGATAAGTATTTTTCTTTTTATCATCTAGTTTATGTAATTCAACAAAATCAGCCTTTATAATCAAAGGCTTATGGTGCATATCTGGGGGCATTGCTAATAGTTCATAGCACTCCTTAACATCTACAAGGTCATTAGAGAAAACCAAGTCAAGTAGTCTCTCATTTATGTTACGTATACAATTATATTGAGATAAGCTACAGGTGTTAACAGAGTCAAGGAAAATGTTGACAGGAGTAATTGGTTGGTAACAACTCACTACTGTCACTGCAAACATTCCAATCTACTTGACTACCAAAATTGAAATACCCTAAGATTATGAATTTATCACACGGATTAGACAGAATTATGGTATAAATATTTTGTGTAAAATTTTGCAGTTGGGTATTATATGAGTTACCGATATTTTCTCTACACAGGTAAAGCGCACAAATGTTTATATTGTATGTCACTGACGGTCTGGATCTTTTTAGCAAAATAGAGACCCAAATATCTTCCGCTGAACTACGCCAGTCACCCCTTTCCACTACTGAAAGATCATTCCTCACAGCAATTAGTACACCTCCCCCCCCCCCCGCGTTTGTGACGTACTACAATAATTGCGATCCCGCCTCCATACTAAATATCGGTCATCAAATAATTCACTGTTATGTATACTATCGACCAACCACGTTTCGGTGAATATAATAATATCATAAGAATTTAAACATACGTTCCTAAATAAGTTAAGTGTTTTTGTTCGTAAACCGCGTACATTTTGGTAATATGTTTTAATCGATTCCATGATTGAGCTTAACTATAACTAAATATTTTATCACAATACAGCAATTCAATAAAAGTAAATTAAACAGTAAAAGAAAAGTAACATTTAAAACAGAGAACAAAAATGCCATATAAAAGCGGGTAGATAATTCATAAACGTAGAACAATGCTCCGTAATATGCAACACGCGAGTCTTGAATGCTTACGACCACGGCTAATGACCAATAAGTAAAATCAATGATATACGTACAAAAAATCGACAAACAAACATCGTTCCTATTTGATAGTAAATTAATAGTCCAAAAGCGAACCCAGTTATATGTAATAAGATATAAAAATAGTTTATCCACATTGGTAAGTTGTTTAAAAATTATAATGTAAATTAATACGCAATTGCACAACAAAGTGAATACGTTAACACACCGCGACAGCGCATGGATCTCAAACTACAATGTTACAAGTTTCGAGTAGTACAAAAATAAATTATGAATAATTGTAATAGAATAAAGAGATAATAAGTTTAACATCACGATACTTTTGTAAGGTCTCTTTCTGACTTCACCTTAATTATACGCGACGTATCGGTTTTTCTTACATGTATCTTGGCATGCTTGATCCAGACATAACGAAAATTCATTTCAATCGCTGCCTTTTTAGTTTTTGAAAGTAAGGTCTTATTGTGCATGGTGATCATTGATATAAATCCTATTATTGCCCACAAATCCCATGTTGCCTGATGTGAGATGACTAGTTTTCGCTGCATATCTGGCTGCCGCCACAAAATCTTCCTTCACATAGCGATTGCAGAAACAGATTATTATCGGTTTGTTGTGCTCTTTCTCACGGGTTGGTACTCTTATGATGAAATTTACCTGAGTCTTTGTAATCGGATATTATATCTTAGACCCAATTTTGGATATGATTTCAAACAAATTTTCACCGCTTGCCTGAGGTACTCCCTTTATTTCAACATTATTCATTCTTGACTCCTGCTCCAGTTTTTCTAACCGAGTCTGAATTAGGTTAGTATGTTTTTGCACTTTCTTGACCTGTACTAGACGCTGTTCGAAGTCCTTAATTTTGTTATTAAATTCTTTTAGCGCCACTTTAGTATCATTTAGTGAAGATTTAAGATCAGCAAATTCAGTTCTCAAGGCAATAACTTCATCTTTAAGGCATTCTAATGGCGCCAGTTTGTCAGAGAGAGCTCTTATCTCCTTAAGTATTAGTGTATCGAATTCAACCCTTGGTGATAAAGAAGGCTGGATAGAGTGAGTTTGTTTACACTTGACACATCGCCAGGTAGACTTCCTATCTCCCAGCTTGCGATAGCCAGCTTCAATTATTCCAGCACAGTGAAAATGTAGTTCTTGATTGCATACAGTGTAGTGTGGACCTTCTGATAACAACTCCCCACATGCACCACAATTATGAGTGTCCATTGTGACACGTATTAACAACTTATAAGCTTAGATACTGAATAGTTTGAGAAGCACTGGCTAAAATTGCACCGGGTGCACCAATCGAAGCAAATAGTAAATGCTGATCGAACGCTACGGAGCAAAAAACAGAACAGGACGTATGTATTTAACGTCCTAATATAGAAACAAGAAGCAGCTGCAAATATCATCAGCGCCGCATCGTCTTCACACGCCGGCTATCTTCATGTATCCGTCGAGCATCTTCGAGCTGTTTCTTCAACGCCGCAGCTTCGCTTCTTCTTCCTGTTCCGGAGATGTGTTCCAAGTCGCCGCCGCTCACCGAGTGGGCGCGCTGGTCTTCACCACATTTATAACCCCGTCCAACAACGCAGCTACGAGATGCGAGTCTGCTCAATCTTACGCCGACAAATGCAGCGCGATATATAATAGTTGTACATAATATTTTATAGATTAATCTTTATTGGTCAAAATGTATGTATTGTAATTGGCTAAGTACCTAAATAAAAATTATTACTATTGGTAAATTAAGAATGTAGTCGGGCATATAAATATAGGCAGGGTTAACTGAATAAAATACGCCATTCGCCTGCACATAGTAAGGCATATCAAAAAATAGTTTCATTTCTCCGCCACTAGACCACTCGGACTCTGTTAATGGTGGACCCCATACGCCACTATTACACTTGTATTTAAGCTTTAAACAAATGCGGCCGCAACAAGAAGAGTTTGTTTTAACTATTTCCAGTCTTACGGGTACGCCTTAAGGATTATTATGTCGGGAATCGGCTACAAATTTAAATCTAAATAATAAAACAAACTGTTTTCTGCAAACTTTTGAACTCCAACAACACAAGCTGGAGCGGCGCGGCGAACTATTCGTAATAGCTTCATAATCTTCCCAGAAATAATAGTAGGCTTTATTACCTCGTAGACTGTAACTTATAAAACAGCAACTTATGTTATTAAATATAAAGATGTATTTTTTATCTTTAATCTAAATGTTCATCTTTAATATTCATTCTTAATTACTGTTACAGCTTATGAAAAGTTCACTGCTGTAACATAGGCCTCCCCTACCTCATAGTCTATATTTGCCATAGATACCACGATTGGCAGTTCGGTTGGCAACCGCAGTTCTATTTAATTTTAGTGGTTATAAGAAAGATACTGACCACCTCCTGGTTTGTTTTCTTCTGTCGCCTCTTACAACACGATGATATGGAGTAGTGGATATTCTTACACCGCTAGTACATGGTCCACTTCTCCGACATTATCATTCTGAAAAAGTACAAACCTTCCCCTTTATAGGAAGTACGTGCCTCAATTATCACACTTATCAGGTGGATTTTTTTATAGAATACGAGTGACAAACGAGCACACAGTCCACCTGATGGTAAGTGGATGCCGTGGCCCATAGACATCTACATCTGTCCTCGATTAAGAATCAAAATGCAGATGCGTTACCACCCCTAAGGACTGAGGTGGAATGCCTCATTTCCAGTAAAAGGAGTCTCCGGTTCTCTACACTCACCATACAAAACAGTATTGTGTAACTATTTTACGCTGGAATTCTATGAGAGCGTGTTCCTAACCCGGTCGAGTAAATTTCACTCAAAGCAAAACATTCGTTCAAATATTTTAACAACCAAACTACATTCAAACATTTTTTAAAAAGCTTATTCGCGCAGGGAATCTAACTAACTAAAAATGACAAAAATTGAAAATCATTATTTTATTAAACCAATCGATAGGTTTTTCTATGGTAAGCATAAAATCTCTCGAATAAACATAGAATTTTTCAATTAAAGAAAACCCTGAAATTTAACAATTCCTACATGTCCCTCGAACTAGCATCCTAATCAAGAATGTTTATTTTTTAAAAATCAAAAGACTTTTTATCATTTTCTGTGTTTGGATCTGGAGATCATTTAATTGTTTCGTTTGAGCCTATCCATATGTTGTAAGTTCAAAAGTCATCTATATCTATACTACATCACTGCGAAAAAAGTTACGGCTGTAGAGAACGTGCAAATTGTTATTTTTTCCACCTTAATCTCTGGGCGGTAAGTACTTTATACATTATTATCCTTTTTTAAGAACGTGGGGTGGTAATTATCAAGACATATTTTTTGCCAAGCCCAAGTCAAAATTTATAGCTATTTTACAAATTATTACAGCACTGATATTGAATAATTCAAACTATATACACAGATATTTACATGGTCATATATGTGCATATATACATGCTAAATCCCAAAATAAGAATTTAATCTTAAAATCTTTAAAAAAATATTTCTTAATAACCAATCAGAGCGCGAGGAGCTTAGGCTCCGATCCGCTGTCGGCATGCTTCGATAAGCTATCTTTCTCGCACTCATGGCTACGCATAAGACTTTTTTGTCGTAAACATGTGTAAATTTATTCATGTCTGGGAATTGTTTAAAGCTAAATTCATCTGGCGATTTGCAGGTATTATTAAAAAGTACTCAATAAATACGTGACTAAGATGACTAAAATGACTTTCAATAAGAATTACACATGTGATCTATATTGGATAAAAAATTAATTTATTCTAAAAATAAAACTGAAATTTGAGATTGCCAAAAGTATATTATTTGGGAATTTAAAAAAAATATTTTTGGAAGGTACTACTTTATAACCGATAAAAACGTCTGAGATTTTTTTAATGAAATATATAAAAACTAAATTAAAATATAAAAAAGAAATCAAGTTGTTGGGCAACTTTTTTTCAAAACATTATTTTTGATTCTTTTTTTTTGCAAATGTTATATGCTGCGCAGTAACAATATAACCGCAAACGCTCTGCCAGACTCGCGGAACTGGATTCGCCAATTGACGAAATTATATTTTTTCGCAACTTCAACTTGCCAAAAGGGCATTCCCAAAATTCGTCGCCAGCTCTCAGACTATTAAGTGTCCTTGAAACACGTACACCTTCATATCCATGTTTCTCCTGGTACCACACCAAACAATAAACGAAAATCTCATTACACCTATCATTGATAAAATTTGGATTACATTATTGCTAAAATTTGTTTCATCAGACCACACAATGTAGTCTAAGAGTTTTGGATTGATATTTCTGTTTGAATATTCTGATTAAATTTCAGTCTTGTCTCATGGTCTCCAGGATGTAGTTTCTAAAGCAATCATCCATTGCGATAGCACTAATTTGTGTTTGTACCTTTGCAGCACACTTCAGCAGCTTTCCTATTTGAAGATTTTGGATAGCACTTAAAGTATGTCAAATAGCTGGATTTTGTGGCATATAATACACATTTCTTGAAACTTCCGATATCTACAAAATTTTTACCATACGTAACAACAGTCTTAGACAGTGTCCGTCCGGATACCGATATGTTCATTCCTATTTCATAATTACAGTCTCATACATTAAAACGTTTTTTTTTTTACTTATTTCGTCTAAAAATGGGCATATTGAGATAATATTTAATATTTGTGATTTTCTGTATTTTTATAGGGTTTTTTTGACGATTGATTAAACTTCATACATTTTTTCTTTCAAGGTAGGTAGGTACTAGTTTTAAGAAAATGATAAAAGGTCTTTTGTCTTTTAAAATAAACAGTCTAAGTTAGGATTTCGGGGTCTTTTATTATTTTAAGATACCTTTTAAAATGCTACGTTTATTCGCGAGATTTTATCCTTATCATTAGACTTTAGATTAGATCCTTTCGATTAGTTTAATAAAATGGCTAGTGTCTATTTTATGCATTTTTACTTGGTTCGATTCCTAGCTCAGATATAGTCTGTTTCGTTGCACACTTATTTTTTATACAATAAATCAGCACTTACAATTGCAATTAACAATTTCATCGGTGCCGGCAGGCATCGATCCTGGGTTGCTCGCGTAATGTGAAATTAACAGCGAGCGCTAACCATCTGAGCTACCACGGCTCCGTTATTATTTTGCCATAGATGCCATGCTAGCCGGCGGGTAGGCAACCGCAGATTTTTTTATTTTGAGTCATTACCAGGAAAATGCTGCTGCTCCTCTCCTGTTTTGGTTAGAGATATAAGAATATCCACTACCCCATCTCGTCCCGTGGATGCCGTAAGAGGTGATAGAGGAAATCAAGTTTTAAAAAAATGAACATAGATATATTCGAAGGCATCGTTTTCGATATTGATAAATTTATCAGAAGCGCGCAAAGAATGGAATGTTTTCACATGCAATGTATAGTGGGCATTCGCATTGTTCTTCCGTACTGGCATTACAGATTATTATAAAATACTTCTCTGCTCTTGCCTTTATTAATCTGCGATCCATACAAAAGGACTCGGAAATACAATGGTAGACAAAAGGTATTTGAAAAGTCTCTTTGAATAATTTCTGTTTCGGTTGCCTATTCATGCTATTAATTAATATACTTTCATTATTGGTTAAAATATTTCAAAAGCAAAATCTACTTACGGTAAAAGTATAATAATAAATTTATTTATTGAATAGAGCCATAATGAAACAATGAAGTTGAAGCCCTATATGTACGTATTAAAAACAGCGCCAGCGACATAAAAATGAAAGGTATTATGTTTTCCATTCAGTTACCAGCCTTTAAAGGAAATTTAAAAGTCATCATTTCCTTTAAAACCCACTTTACAGATATTTCCACGCAAAACTAGGTACAAGAAAGGACGCTGAGCTGAAGCTGAATGTATGGAAATTTCAAATAGGGCAATGGAACCCAAAAGGTTAACGGTGGGCCATCTGCATAGAGAAGGAAGGATAAAATTAGTAAATGCTTATAATTTTATTAATATTAAAAAATATGTTTTACCAGATAATTGTAAAATTGATAGTTATAGCTATAATGGTATAATAATTAATAATTAGCTGTATTCGTGTGATCCATAACTCTGTAATCTATACTTCTTATTGGATAGCAGACGTATGTGGCATAGTCATTGATATAGCCTCAAAAATGGAAAAGCTTATGGATACTAAACAATTCTCAGGAGTGTCCGTCACTTTTAATTTAATTTCAGACACAAATAGAATATTTTAGAATACAGATAGTGATTTGATTATCTACAAAATTTTATGATCACAAAAGCGCTCCTATTGACTATTTTAATAATATAACGATGAATTATTTCAAGTTATTGTGCATAATACCAACAAATATGCAAGACTAAAAATAACAAATTTTGGAAAATTGTCGACATAAATGAAGAAAAAGCATTTTTGGCCGTAGTCATTCTCATGGGAATAACTCCTCAATCAGATATTGAATTATACTGAAACTCAGACCCCTTTTATACTAACCCACAGATATCTGGAACAATGACTTGTAAAAAAGTTAAAAATATATTGGAAAATATTCATGTTTGCGATATTATCGTTTCATTTTTATGTTTGTATCTTATACAAACATAAAAATGAAACGAGACAAAATATACACCGAGACTTCCGTTTGAGATTAGCCAGGAGCTTGATGTCTATTTAGATAAATATCCAAAAGCAAAACCCTATGGCTTTCAAAAATAAAAAGGGGTATTTTCGGTGTACCTGATGAAATAAGATTGGGTCGCATAGGACAGCATTATTTGGAACCATCATCTTATAAGAGGTGCAGATTGTGTAGCGCTAGAAAATAAGAGAAACGGTCAAATTTATGTGCAAAGCATGTAAGGTGACTCTTTGTGTAACCCCTTGCATGGAAAATTTCCACCAAAAGCAAAATTTGTATTTTTTTTATTACTTTAATAAATTTACTATCACAAAATATGTTTTTATTTCCAATAGTGCTTACCTGCCCAGTGATTTCATGAACCTGATGTAATTATAAGCTAAAAAAGTTGATATTACTTGGATTTGTAGATTTAAAATATTTTAAGTCTTATAATTATAATATTTATTTACAAATAATCTTTGAAAATTTTAGGTCTAAATATTAAATAGTCGCACTAAATTTTTCAATTATCTTACCGGGCAAAGGGATTACGTTGTCCACATGATTTTATGTCTTGCCAGGCAAAGGGATTAAGTTTTCCCACGTAATTTTCTTTACTTTTCCATTTATTTTTCCAATTTTCACGGACCGCACGTCATACAAGATGCAAATAGCCAATTAAATCCATAGAAACCACTTGCCCAGCTTAAGCGGTTTTCTTAGGACTGGTTAAAGGAAATGTTCGCTATGAAATCTACTTAAATTCAATATATTTCCGCCAAATTATCCTTAGTCTTATTATGGGTTTCACAGGGACTAATAACTGTGTTTGTTTAATGGACACTGGGTTTTCTTCACGGAACGTTTAAACGTGGTAGAGCCATGCTGCAGCTATATTAATAATATAGTTGTAGCACGAATGGGTCGGCTCAACCGGGGAACGACCACGATCGAAACGAATGAACGAAAGACATATTTAATTTGAATATATATCTTTGATATTTTTTGGTTTTAGACCAAGTTTTTTCGCAGTTTTCAATTTAGCAGTTTATGGTGGAATAAACGAGTCCAATCGTTTTCCTTTAGTTATATACCCAAATCCTGTCATGTTAAATTGATCAATTTTGTCATCAGCCTTTCGTTTTAAATTCGTACTAACTTGCTTTAGAGGATCTTTTATTGAGGCTTCCATTGGACGCGCTTGAACCATATCCGATAAAAGTCTTACTTCCAGCGCTTAATGCTTCCTTGCCAATCACTCGAGCACCCCTTGAAAGTAAATGTAAAACTGAAAATAACCTCCCTAGGAACTCCCAATACCATGAGCGCGTTGGTATAATGAACCCTCATAAATTACTCCAACTCCTGACCCAGCTTGATGTGTATAATAATTTTAAGATAGATATTTATGATGATCACATAGAGATTTCATTATTATAATTTTCGGAAATGTAGTTTAATACACACGGTTCCAAGCTGGAATGGTATTTTTTGTCCTGTACTAGATTTTTATAACTATTTCTAGCATATCGAAATCTCTTCGCATAACAGGTAAGTAGTGAGGCGGAGAGAAAACGTGCATTTTATTTGCACCATAAATATATTTTGTAGGATCTAATGAAATCACTCTTAGTAAAGGAGTCATAACATCACCCACAATCTGAGGATTGATAATGTCACAATATAGAAGTAGTTAAGATAGTAACCCTAAATGTAAATTAGCAGAAAATTTTCCAAAATTTCTCTCTAGGAGATCTTGATTTGGTTCATACCCTAATTGTAAACTTAATTTGGGTGATAATCTTACGATGATGTGATGTTATATTTTTATTCATAACAAAAACATACACAAATTTTGTTATTTCATCATAGCGAAATTTCAAGTTCCCTCCGATATAATTTAACGCTCTCAAAATATGCTGAACTTTATCATAGTTGGTAGCTGGAATATGTATTTTGTAGTACACTGTGGTTGGTTTACCCTCGTTAGGCATTAATATAGATTTTGTAATGTATATAACATTTTCATGATCTTGAACAGTAAACATGGTACAAGGATATTGAAACTCGACAACTCCAACCGACCATTCACCTTTTAATTTCATAGCTTTTGGTAATTTCGTTGAAAATTTTGTGGTCTTGTCTTGTGGTCAGGAAAGTATTCCATTGAAATGCTGCTGAGCAAAGTTAAATAAAAACTTTCTTTATTAATATTTCTTTTAAACTGCAAGCTAAAATGCAACTGTTAAATTTATCTGAATAACCTTTCTACTTCACTAATACTTCCATTTTTTACCTGAATAACGAGTGTCAATTATTTTATCTATTTTATTTTGTGAGGTGGGGTTGTAAGTAATTTTCTGTAATTCTCTTTCATAAAAAGTACCAACTATTGGTTCATTTTGTAAATCTGTTATTGTATAAACAACCCATGGAGATCTATCTATTATTGAAGATAGAATAAATATTTCATCACTCCATTTTAAATCATATCCTTTTTGGAAAACATGTTTATATTTAGTTAATCGAACATAATCGCCCACATTGAAATTTGGTTTTGGATTTTCTGAACAAAGTTTCTTTGACCGTCTATCATAAAGATTAATCCAAACTGTCATAATATTGTTGGCATTTACATCACATGGGCATATCTTAATATTAGAGTGAAAGCTATGATTATAAAAGTATATTAAATCATGTAAAACGTCCAAATATATAGGCTTAATAGTAGACCATAAGTTCAATTGGCACGGACATATAAAGCATGTATGTGATAAGCTTAGATCATTTTTGACGAATATCTTTATAAATAGAAAGCGATTAAACTTTCGAGTCAAAATGATGCTTTATAACGCTCTTGCTGATTCACTCATAACTTACAGGCTAAGCAGCTACGGACGAACAGACAAATCACACCTAAAGTACATTTATCAACTACAATTTAGGATTTTAAAAGCGATTGTACCTATAAAAAATACCTTCAGGCAAAAACAAATGAAAACTTTATATTTAAACTCTACAATATCCATGATAAAGTCCAATATCAATTGTTAAAAGAACAAATACTACATACAGTCTGAAATAAAATACAGAGCCGCAAAGTAACTCAAAAAAAAATTATTAACAATACTATCCAAAAATAAATATGGTGAGCTCACCAGCGCATACCATAATACCTCGCTTAATAAATGGTCTGAACAGACAGAACTGAACTTAATGAAGATAACATAAAGTATAAATAAAAATGTTATTTCCTGAACAAATATTAGTTGTTATCCCCAATTTTGTAAATGTAGAAGGAACGGCACACAACACAAACCTGCGTGGTTTTTCGCAATGCCGCATAGCAATATTGTAACAATTTTGATCTGATAATAAATAAAATAAATAAAAATATATCTATAAGTATTATTACGAGTGAAATAACGCCACATTTTCATTTTTAGATTTCTTTGTAATCATTGAACAATACTGACCTTAAAGTCAGGATTGTTAGTGGCATAGTAATTAATCTTTTTGGATTTAAAGTATTTTTGTACATCTTTTGAAACAAATTCTGTACCTTTATCAGATTGTATGTGAGTAGGTGTTAAATTACTTTCAGTAATAATATATATATATTCGAAAATTTCTTTAGATATTTCTGAGTTTTTCTTTTTCATTCGTCTTGCAAAAGCATATTTACTAAATACATCAATAACACAAAGTATGTAGTCGGAACCATCATTATATTGAGAATAGGTTCGCATATCACTTAAATCAGCTTGCCACAGTTCATTAACATTTGATAGAATGTACTAATGAGGGTGGATTGAAAAGTACTCGGCCTAACCAAGAAAATAAACAAATACTAAATCAGTTATATTTTTATTTTTCTACATAATCACCATCAAGTTCAATACACTTTTGCCACCTCCCCTTCCAAGCATTTAGACCGTTGAAAAAAAATGATTCTTCCTTAGAGTCAAAATATGCGTCTACAGCTGCTTTGACCTTGTCGTTTGTCGAAAATCTTTGACCTCCCAAGTGCTTTTTTAGGTTAGGGAACAGAAAGAAGTCTGATGGTGCCAGATCAGGTGAATACGGCGGATGCGGTAACAGTTCAAAGCCACAGTTGTGAATTTCAGCCATTGACTGTACTGACGTGTGAACACGGGCGTTATCTTGATGAAACAGGACTTTTCTTCTGAGCATTCCTCGACGTTTTTCTTTTATTTCCTCTCGTAAACGACGTAGTAAGGTGCAGTAGTAATCAGAGTTTATATTCTGACCCCTTTCAAGATAATCAATCATAATCACACCTTTAGAGTCCCAGAATACTGAAGCCATCACCTTATTTGCCGACAAAATCGACTTAGCCTTTTTAGGGGTGGTGAACCAGGTCTTCTCCACTGTTTTGATTGTTGTTTTGTTTCCGGTGTACAGTAATGAACCCATGTTTTGTCCATAGTAACAAAACGATTCAAAAAATCATCTACATCGGCTTCAAATAACTCCAAACAGTCGCATGAAATAGTCAATCGCGTCCTTTTTTGTTCAACTGAAAGCAGTCGCGGAACCCACCTCGCAGACACCTTGTGGAAACCCAACTCGTTGACAATGATGTTTTGAGTTCGTTCATAAGAGATGCCTATAATCTCGGCTATCTCTCTAATTTTTAATCTGCGGTCTCCCATTATTAAATCAAGTACTTTTTTAATATTTTCGTCAGTAGTTGACGTCGAAGGCCTTCCAGAGCGGGGTTCATCTTTCACACTCTCTCTACCACGCTTAAATTCTGCTATCCATTTTTTGACGGATGAATATGACAGAGCACAATCGCCTAATGTACTGACCATGTCATCATGGATGGCTTTTGATGATAGCCCCTTCTTATGGAGGTACTTAATGACGGCACGCTGCTCGATTTGCTCCATTCGCGGAAATTATGTCCGATTACTTTGTTAATAAATTTATAAAATCACAACTAATTATCGCACACGTTTCGAACTTTACACAATGAACTAGTCTGAACTGAACTAAATAATGTGGGTAGATTTGATTTTTAGAATTGAATGGATCTGTGTTAGGCCGAGTACTTTTCAATCCACCCTTATTACGCGAAATTTTTTTTCGAATGAGTTTATGGAATGTATAAGTTTCTTGTGATTGTAACCAGATTACTAGATTTTCATCGATTTTACCCTTCATGGCTTTTCATAATTTATCAATACTACCAAAACAGCGGGATTAGATGGATCATAATAAATCCTGTTAATTTCTCTTAGTATGGGGTCCATTTTTCCTAATCTATCTTTTTTATCTCTACTGCTCGGTGTAGAAAACTCTGTTTCAGTTATAGATTTTGTATCACCATTGCTAGGTGTAGAAAACTCCTTCAAACTTCAATCTCAGAGGGTTTGTTCAGATCTCTTGCTTGAAGCTGATTAATAAAATCACAATTCCAATATAAGTGGTACTTTAATATCTTTTAATGCTGTAGCAAATCTATCCCACCCTATCGGATCACTTCTTTTAAAGGTTTTAGTGAATCATTTATTAAATCAACAATATTACTTCCAGGAATTTTTCATTATCAATTATGACTGTGACTTAATTGTCCCAATGTATTTTACTACTTCCAACTAAGCTTAATAATAACTAATTTTTTTATTATAAGTTTTTGGTATTAAACTGAGTATTTGAGCTGGTGTGTAAACTGGATTTGCATCACACTCACTATACGAAACACAGCAGCATTAAGCTGCTATTTTACGCTGGTATTCTTTGAGAGCATGGTCCTTCCCCGGTCGAGCTGATCTATTCGTGGTCAACTATACTACTAATATAGCTGCAGCATGGCTCTACCACATATAAAAATAAAAATAAATTAATGCTGTTTGTTTGTATTTATTTATAAGTAAACATCTAAAATCAGCAATAAACTTAAAAACTTTTCGGATCTTCTTCTATCTTATTGAATAATGTATAATAAGCCCCTTTAAAGTTAATAAGGAGGGGCTCACATTGAATATTGAATGTAACCGACACTGTTTAATTATTTAACTTTTTGCAATGTATCTAAAGCACATGTAATAAAATAATTATCAATTGTTGTTTAGCATATTGAATAAATACAATATGAGAATCTGGTATGTAAAGTTCTGTATTATCGGCATGATGTCATCACAATATCGTTGAATGAAAAAGCTTCTAGAATCGGAATCATTATCGGTATTGGTCAACTTAAAAACGCGCTTAGATGAAAATTTGTATGTCAGTGTCATTTGCTTAGTATTTAACTCAGAACCATAAACTTAGAATATATACTGGCGCAGTTTATGCTCGGAACAATAACTAAATTTAAACTTAGAGTGAAATACTTTGGATAAATGACAGAAGCAAAATAAAGCTGCGTATAAAACATAAAAAGATGCAGTGAATATTGAAAAAGCTCTGACAGATCTATACAGAAGTGCAAACTGCAAAATTAAACTCTCGTATCTCGTATAAGCTTTTGTATATCGAAGCTTGCTCTTCTTGTTTCAGCGAATGAATTTTTAGAGTTCAAGTTCAATTCAAACTCTTTTTAAATTAAAAATTCTATCTTGTATATCAAGATTGAAGTAAAGTTTGTTTTTATCTTCAAAATGAAATTGCGCTTCAACGTTAAGTATTTCTCGATGCTTTAACGAGTTCTACCTCTGTTTACTGATTGATTTTTTTTTTTGCTTTGTATTTGTGTCATTAAATTTTCTATGAATTTAGACATGATCGACGTTTTTGCTAAGTTTCATTAACATATAGCATAACATATCTTTTTTTAAATAAAATACTAGTAATGCTATTAAACATTACTAATAGTCCCTTTAACTACTTCTGGTAAGTTTAAAATGATTGTGTTAGAAGTGGTTCACGACAGTAGTCGAATGGCGGATTCGAACCGACGACCTTTCGAGTTCGCGGTCCGCGCCCTGCCATTAGGCTACTGACGCTTCTCTAACGAATATCATACACAAATAACAATAGCATAAATCAGACGTCAAGAGCACTAGTTGTGGCAGGCCTCTGTCGTTCTTACTAGATGCGTGAAATAATTACCTACAGTCGCGAGGGGCGCCCAGGTCTGTATAGGCAGATTGAACGTTAAAGTTTTTTAACGCTATTTGCGTAAATAGGTTTTTGTAAATACTTGTTGAAATAGTTTTTGTTTAGTGTTTAGTATTTAATTGTAGGTAATTTATACACGGTAGATCTATGCTGCAGCTATGTTAATTGTATAGTTGTAGCACGAATGTGTCGGCTCGACCGGGGAAGGACCACACTCTCAAAGAATAACAGCGTAAAATAGCAGCTTAATACTGCTGTGTTTCTTATGGTGAGTGTAGAGAACCGAAGACTCTTTTTACCGAAAAAGAGGCATTCAATCTTAGTCCTCACAGCTGACAACGCATCTGTATTTTGATTCGCAAACGAGGATAGAAGTAGATGTCTATGGGCCACAGCAACCACTTACCGTCAGGTGGACTGTGTGCTCGCTTGTCACCCTTATAGTATAAAAAAAATAGTCGAATAAGTTTAAACGTAATTTGAAAATAATATACATGTAAATTACCCATCTATTTGATATATTATAATGAAAAATCATCTTTCATTCTGTAATTGTTGCGTGGATGGATGCTTAATGAGCAAACAAAACGAAGGATAATGAAAGGTGAATTTATTTCTTTTTTTTTGTTACTTAGGTACTTATAGCGAAAAAAGAATTAAGTAATAATTTAACCACAAAAGTACCACCTAAGTACTTTATAACAAAACTTTGTTGATATTTACTTTATTATCCAAGTACCTACCTATATATCTATACTTGTCTTTTGTAGTTAAAATATTTTAAGTTATAATTACACAAAATACTGAAATTATAACTTTGTTAAAAGATTTTTAACTAAGTAGAATACGATCACATTTCTGTTAAGAATCGTATTTCGGGTTTATTTGTTCTTTACACTATTTACCTATTTCTTCCTAGCCAAGGATCGCGATTCTCAACGAATGGCCTTGCATGTTGCATGGGTTGGGCATCACAGAACTCAGATAGTAGCGGGAATATGGTCAGTCGATCATAATCAGAATGGGTACTTTAGCTAAGTAACTTACTTACTATTTTGCAATGTACCTTATCGTTTACTTTTTATTGAGAACCCTTAGTAACCACGGAAAGTCCGCCGTGACGTAGGAAGGGGAAAAGATGCAAGGCAATACGGACACTCGCGCGCGGTGCTAAAGTTTTATTTAGCTTACGTGCTCGATTTATCTAGTTAATAATAATTATGTAAGCTATTAAAAGGTCGGCAAGTAGTCAACATCAAAGGAGTGCAACTTCTGTACGTAGTACTATTATTTATTCTGTGCTTGTGGTTAGGACTAAGAAGAACTTAATTAGTTAATTAGTGTTATATATAATACCAGTAAGAATAGCCTTTGCTCCTCTGTACACTTGATTAAGCCCAACCTCACTAAATGATGTTGTGTTTAAACATAATGCTATTTCATGCTGTTAATCTACAAGAGCGTGTGCTAAAGTCATAAGCCGACCTGTTTGTACATCCACAATACTGTTAACGAATGTAATCTTTATAAACAAAAGTGATATTATAACATTCCTTTTTTCATATAGGCTATCAAAACTTCACTTCTAAATATAAGATTGGTATCATAAACAAATTAAATGTACCGAAAATTAAACGAACCTTTTATTTATCGACGTAAGGAATTAAAACTTAATCACACGTCAACATGTTTTTGATCCGTCCAGAGAAGAAAAGACGAAAGATTTCATAGGTAGGGGAGCGGGGGGCTAATTGTAACAATTTTTCGTTTTTGGACTATGGAAGCTTACTTATAGGGTATTTAGAAAATACAGCAGTATTGTTCGAATACTATTCAACTATCGACTTCAAATAAAATTTTAATCAAAACTGTGACGAATTCTTGTAAAAACGGCATAGAAAAAAGTGACAAGTGTTATAACTTACCCCATGTTTGGGGATAGTTGTAATAGGCTTGGGGCAAATTGTAACAGTAATAATTGAAAACCAGTTTTCTATTTTTCAAAGATTTATTTAGCATCAAAAACTTTAGACACGCTAAAACAGACTTGACTTTTAAGTTTTATTCTTAATCTAATAGACAAATATTCAAAAATAAACATGTTCTTTCTTTTTTTTAAACCATAAAGAAACTTTAATAAAGAATATTGCGCGGCTCAGAGATGTAGCTTCAGGTGTCCTCAGAGACAGTCTTAGGTTTCTTGCCATAAAGTTTTTGAACCAATCAGGTCCATCTGATTCATTTTGACGGAGGAACAGTTTTCGCTTCAATCATAACAGCACACTGGTATGCCAACTTTCTGACTTCCAAAGGAAGCAATCCAAAGAAGATGTTGGAGCAAGTACTCAGATATTTTAGCTTCTTCTTCCTCTTTAAAAAATAATCTGAGTTTGACATAGCCGACTGATAGAGATTTGTTACTCTTCTTTTATTTCACATATCTATATTATAGCGACACATGACACAAATTGAAATGTTTTGTAGCTTTTCGTACACTGGTTTTATTTTCCAAGACTTCAACAGAAACCGATTCGTAGGTACACATCTTGGCTATGGGAAGCACGTTCAGTTTTTCTTTTATAGTGTCTCATTCTGAAATAGATAAAATCAATTAAGTTCAAGAAAAAAGTATTAAAAACACGAAAAGAAGAAATTTAAGTATGTACCACGTAATTTTATAGAAATAATAAATCAAAAATGGGCAAGTTGTAACTTATTACAACTTGCCCCATGAAAGTGTTACAATATACCCCACTGCAAGGTTTTTTGAAATAACTGTTTAAAAAAAATATAACCCTTATTTGGTGTAAAATTACAGTTAACATAATCGAAGTAAACAAATTAATGCTAAATGTATTTGAATAAATCAACAACTGCTAAACAATTGTCAAAACAATAATAATTTTGAGTCACGTAAAAAATCAACAATAATCAATAGTGAGTCACGTATTAGTAATTATTTTAAATTCAATTGCTTTGCTTTCAGATTATTATTATTAAAAGTATGTTAATTTTTCCTATCTGTTCAAGTACAAATTGTTTGTACCTGCTCTAAAACACAGTATTTAGACAGCAGTCGTACCAACGAGTTAAATGTAAAATAATGTGGATTTTCTTTGTGATGTAAGTTATGTTTATGTACTACGCACCTAGTCATAAATAATTACGTCTATTAAACACTTTTTTTTTCAACTTTAAAACCTGATATTTTTCAAATACAAGCTGGTTTTATTTTGTTAACAAATGACGCCAGGCCGATACAGGCCGATAACGTGTACTTGAATAGTCTAGCCTATTTTTCTCGCTATAACATACGCTTACACTATGCTCTTTCTTATTTTCATTTCCAATCTATTCTAACGTCGGTTTATACTAAATCTATGATAAAACACTCAGAGCTATGATTTTCTACTATAATTGTGTTGCAAGTAACAAAGTATACGCTAGTGGCAAAATTGCTAACCCATTATTTAATTTTTGAGCCGTGGCAGCTCAGATGGTTAGCGCTCGCTGTAAGTTTCACAGTACGCGAGCAACCTGGGTTCGATTCCCGCCGGCACCAATAAAATTGTTAATTGCAATTTTAAGTGCTGATTTACCACGTGCTTGGCGGTGAAAGAAAACGTCGTGAGGAAACCTGCATGTCTGAGAAATAAAAAAAGAAATCTCGAAGACATGTGAAGTTTGCCAACACGCATTGGGGCAGCGCGGTGGATATTTCCTTGCCCTAAAACCCTCTCAGAAATGAGAGGAGGCTTGTGCCCAGCAGTGGGACGTATATTGCAACTTACTATACAACAACTATCGCTGCAACTTTAGAATATTTTCTTATGAAAAATCTAAAATAGTAATATCAAACAAAAACACTCTTCTAAAAATAATACCAAATTGGTGCAATAATAAGCTTCAATTAACTATAGTATAGTTCAAAAATAAAGCATGTCACAATAATTTTTAACGAGTATTCGCTATCTTATTCGTTATTATTATCATTTTATTACGAATACTTAAAAAAATTGTAATCAACCCAAATATTGTTTTCCCACAATAGCAAAACATTCATAATCACTGTCCTTTGGGTGCAAATTAATATCAACACAGTTGAAGATATGAAAAATCTGAGTAGTAATTAATTATAATTAAATATAAGAGTATTGTTACGAGCTTGTGGTCCGAGACAATAAAAAATTCAATCAATTACCAAAATTGACACTTTAATTACATAACACTAATTACAACTTAGAATCATACTAATAATAAAACACAAGTGTACTACTGATCACTTTAGTTAGCAGTTGTATCGCTTCGAAGTAGTGTTGCCCAAAATGGGTCTTGGACTTGTTCTTGCATTTTTGTAAGACCAAGACCGCCTAATTTTAGCAAGACCAAGACCAAGACTGACCCTGCAAGATTTGAGCAAGAACAACACTAAGCCTGCAAAACTCTTGCGTCTTGCAGTTAGGACTGAGTGTCGTTTCAGGGAGTATAGGAGTTCGGGTATACTCTTAGGGACTCTATGAGACACAAAATATATTTAAAAAATTTGGTAAATTGGACTTATGCGCATTACGAACAATACCATAAACATAACTAGCAAATGAAAATATCCATTAAAAGAAAACAGAGTGCATCTCTAGTTTTGACCATCATCACTTTGATAGTGCGCGGCGTCTTGTTGTCGGTATCATCAAATGTCGTATACTGTCCTGTCAAAGAAATTTTACAGCTATTTGGAAGTACAAGGTCAAGATAGACGCGCCGGAGGCTTCTATTGATATCGCATACAATCGTCGCCGGCGCGCCAGACGTACAACATTTGACACTGTTTGATTGCCGCCACAGAGTACATGTTCAAAAGAATAAAATAAGTTTTCGGGTGCTCAAAATGAACACGAATACATTATACTGATCTCGCAAGGCGTATTGTAATTACATAGTGGTAAGGTAGATATCATAATAATTTATTCTAGTAAGGATTATTATAATGTTAACTATATGGGTTTATAATAATTATTAACTATTATTATTATTATTACCTAATAGATAGACATGTTCAATAAGTTCACCGCAAATCTCGATTTATGGAAGTATGTGTTTATAAAACACAAAGTGCTCGAATATGTCGTCACCCATTTGATAAATATTGTAGACACTTAACACGAAACGTGTAAAAATTTTCTACAATGCTAATCAAATAATATAAAAAGTATGCATTATGCATACTTTTTATATTATTTGATTAGAAACAAAACAAAACATTCACTTACATGTAAAGAGTAGTGATTTGCACAATTTTAGTAGTAGAAATAAAATCAACATCACATTACCTACTTTTCGGTTACACAAAGTGCAATACCAAGACCAAGAGCTAGGCTGGGAGTGCAATACCAAGACCAAGACCAAGTCTGGAAGTGTAATACCAAGACCAAGACCAGGTGTATTGGCGCAAGACCAAGACCAAGACTGGCTAAGTCTCGTCTTGTTCTTGCATTTGGGCAACACTACTACGAAGTATTCGTTTGTATCGCCAATTCCTGACTCGGTTGCTTTTTTTGCACCCAAAGCAAGGGGCTACCCTCCGGGAAGTGGTTGAGGGAGGTGGTGAATGCTCGTAGCCGGCTGCATAGTTATGTGGGACTCACTATGAAGTGCCTACCAACTAAACACAACCTATGGGACTGGCTTTGGCCTGGAGGGCCTTTCTGTCGTATCGGAAGCGACCGCCTTTAGGAAAAGGGAACGCTATTCATAACTAGTATTATTTACTGTACATTAATTGTGGCGCGCAACAGTATTATTGATATCCAACAACGCAATAATAATAATATAGATTTCTCTTTTATTTTCCTTCACTTTTGATAAGCATGAACAACTCATTAGATAAAATCGGTCTAATAGGCTACTACGGGGAAGCATCTGTACAAACATACATACATAGAATATCAAGAATAGGATAATTTTACAAAACAAAGATCATGTTCAATGTCCATGTCACACCTATGCCGGTATTTGTTGGGAGCACTAAGCTCGAAGTTGTTGACGAGTATGTTTACCTGGGACAAATAGTCCGACTAGGTAAATCCAACTTCGACCGAGAGGTCAATCGACGGATTCAACTCGGCTGGGTAGCTTTCGGAAAATTACGACACATCTTCTCGTCAGACATACCTCAAAACCTTAAAACGAAATTATACAACCAGTGTCTCAGTGACTTACGGATCTGAGACGTGATCCTTCACTGCTGGCCGTATGAGGAATCTCAAGGTCGATCAGCGAGCTATGGAGAGGGCTATGCTCGGAGTTTCTCTGCGTGATAAACTTAGAAATGAGGATATCCGCAGTAGAACCAGAGTGACCGACATAGTCCAACGGATTAGTTAGCTAAAGTGGCAGTGAGACGGCCATATAGCTCGAAGAACCGACAACCGATGGGAAAGAAAGGTTCTTGAGTGGCAGCCTCGTACCGGTAGGCGAAGTGTAGGGCGACCACCCACGAGATGGAGTGACGACCTGGAAAGACATGCAGGAAGTCGATGGATGCAAGTGGCTCAGGACCGAGCTTTGTGGCATTCCTTGGGGGAGGCCTATGTTCAGCAGTGGACTTATGAAAGGCTGTAATGAATGAATGAATGAATGAGCAACACCAAAACAAAGTCTGTATGTCTATGACTTGCGTAGAAATAAAATCAATTTGCATAGCATATGCTCAATCAATGCCCGTTGTGTACTTACTGTTCTTATGTGCATTTTTATGTGCCACAAGGTACCTTTCTCAGAGTGGAGTATTGATGCACTGTAATCAATAAAGTCAGTTTTATTTATCCGTTATATAGCTGAGATTCTAAAGCTTTCGTTTGAGAAAATTCAGTTTATTTTAACATACGAGTATACCTTATTATCTAAAAAGGTGGCCGCATGCTGTGTTCCGCGAATGGTAACAGACGCCCAAAAGAAAGCAAGAGTTGACATTTCAAAGCTAAAATTTGCAATGACCCGGAGACGAAAAACCAAAGCAAGGTGTGAAAAACATCATCTCCCACACCAGCAAAGATATTCAAGGTGTCTGCGTCGGCTGGAAAACATAGTCTCTGTCTTCTGAGATGCGTACGGTATAATAATGATCGACTATTGAAGTAAATTAGAGACAATAACCGGAAATTATTACGCATCTTTAATAAAAAAAATATGGGAAGAATAAACGTCTAGGAAAATTGCGTGTTGGAGTGTTTTTCATCATGATAATGTTTCTTCTGCCTATCGATCAGATGTTGCAGGCACTGCCGTGCAAAATGCTTGGTTTCAGTTGATGCAGCACCCACCATATTCTCCACCAGATAAAAACAATTTGAATTTGTAGATGAAAATCTCATGTGATGTCAACTGTCCATGGTATTGAGCAGGCCCTGCAACAGTTGCAGCAGCAAAATAACCTTAGTGTAGAGCCACCACATGATTGTTCATTGATAAAACCTATCCTTTTATTGGAGCTACGCCTGACGGACTAATTGGTGATGATATGTTTGTAGTGGTGACTTGTTAGTCTATTACAGAATCCAAAAAAGGCCTAATGAATGAAATTGAGGCAAATAAAATTAAAAAAATTTGAAATATGATAAAAATCTAGCACCATAACAATTAACAAAAAAGTGATTTTTACTACCAGCTAAAGGCAAGTTACTGGCAACTACACGTGACATACCTGCAACTATTATCCTTGGAATTCGGGCCAATGAAAATGAACCTATACGTATTGAATGCATTTGAAAAGGCGAACATTTTTGGAAACGAAAATGAAACGAATAATAGTACAATTTACAAATAAAATGTAAAGAAAGCGTTATTATTGTCTACAGGTCTGGGATACCTCCCCTTAAAAACAGTTTTCCTAGGTCTGCTGGATCGATAGCGGCACGGCAACCGTACCGGTTACTGGAGCGTCCGCAAAAGCCGGTTTCGAAAAATGCTTTCGAACCGTAGACAAAATTCATACCCTTCGACAAATAGTACAGACGACCGAAAAGCACAATCTTTCACTACGTCTTTTTTATGTGGACCATGAGAAATCCTTTAAATCCATCAAAAGTGGGGCTGCTATAATACCTTACGTGGACAAGGTTCAGTGCCGGAATATCAAAGTGCTGAAATGTTTGTACCAGTTTGTACATTAAGGCTATGATGGCTAGGCGATTACAAAACCAGATTATGAAACCTATCCAACTTGCAAAGAGGTGTAAGACATGGTGACGTTATATTAAGGGTAAGCGAAGTGCAGGGCGGCCCCCACTAGATGGAGTGATGGTGTGATAAAACATGCAGGAAATCGGTGGATGGACGTGGCGAAATGTTCAACCATAAACTTGTAAAGAGCTGCATTGATGATGATGGTGATGATGATGAAAGATAGTGTTAATGTCTAATTAAAAGACGAAATTTGGATGTTTACTCACACTCTAAATTATTAAGTATCATACTTTTTACCCTAATATATTTCTGGAATCGGGATTTACATGCATAAAACCACAGAGTGTGTTTGTGTCACGTGTGTCAATTTAATAATCATAAGTGATGGTCTTTTTTCATATTTCAGATTATTTTTCCGTTTAATTTCGTAGATACTAAATTGCATTTTATTCATTATTTATAACACAATTAGACATATTTTTTAATTTTATATTTATGATTGATTTCTGTGACATTATATAAATTCTATACCTTCCATCCATTCATTGCAACCTATAAAAGTGCACTGCTCGACACAATCATTACATGTAATGTAATCCTTTATGGGTTCTATTTTTTTTAAGTAGACCCTAAAAATTCAAACAGTATTTTACGGTTACCGCCCTGGCAAACAAATCGTTCAGTAACCTTACTTTTAACATATTTTCCGCGCTAATCTGGATATATATACATCATAATATATCTCTACGCAATTCACTTCGTATATAATATACGAGTATTATACAATTTTCTCGCCAACCAATCACTGAATTTCTTGGGGTATTATTACTTAATATTATAAATAATATTATAAATATTATTTTCAAAGAGATTTAAATATCTTAAATCTCTTTGCTTATTTTATTATTACCCGTGTACTGTTGACGTTAGAGAATCGACAACGTTGTCGTAAGAGGCAAAAGAAATAAATAAAACGGGAGATGCGTAGCAGTATCATTCTGATAACAGATGAATAAACATCTAAATCTTCACACACAAAATCGTTTCAGATAAATTGTAATGAATGAATGAAGTAGTTGTTCAGTATTTGCCAGAGATGCAATCACAAGGTCTAGGATTATTGACTACCAGCGACCCGCCTTGACTTGGCCTGGGTAAATCTATTAATCTAGCGTGATTAAGATTTAAGATCAAAAACTACTTATATGTCTATTTTTGTATTCTTAAAAAAACACCAAATTTTTAAAAGATAAAATCTTGCCTAGATCGCTCCTGGATTGCTCTCTACCTGTTCGTAAAGTTTAATTACAATCATATTAGCCATGTCAAAGGTTAGTCCAGAGCCCAGACAGACAAATAGGTGAAAATTTTAAAAATGTTTAAATATTAGTAAGATTGGTTTTAAAAATGTTTTTTTTTATAGGATAAGGGTGACAAACGAGCACACAGTCTACCTGATGGTAAGTGTTTGCTGTGGTCCACAGATATCTACATGTGTCCTCTATTACAAACCAAAATACAGATGCGTTGTCACCCGTGAAGACTAATATGGAATGCCTCATTTCCAGTAAAAAGAGTCTCCAGTTCTCTACACTTACCATAAGAAACACAGCTGCTATTTTACGCTGGTATTCTGTGAGAGTGTGTTACTTCCCCGGTCGAGCCAACCCATTCGTGCCACAATTATACTACTAAAATAGCTGCAGCATAGTTCTACCATGTATAAATGGTTTGGTGTTTAAAATCTATATAAAAATATGGTTATTAAAAGCGTACTATACTTTTATTGCAGGTTTTTCCTACAGTAGAGGTTTTTTACGGAACAGTAGTAAAAACAATGACTTTTAATAGTGTTACCTGTAATCTGTCTCGAAAAGAAAAATCTATTCCGGTTTAATTATTCTTTTATCAACTCTTTTTTATTATTGAATACAATTGGCCGCGGGTTCGAACCTTACGTTTTATACGTGGTAGAGCCATGCTGCAGCTATACTAGTAGTATAGTTGTAGCACGAATGGGTCGGCTCGACCGGGGAAGGACCACGCTCTCACAGAATACCAGCGTAAAATAGCAGATTAACACAGCTGTTTTTCGTGATGGTGATGGTGAGTGTAGAGAAGCGGAGACGCTTTTTACTGGAAAAGATGCATTCCATTTTAATCCTCACGGGTGACAATGCATCTGCATTTTGATTCCTTTATTGAGGATAGATGTAAATGTCTGTGGGTCACAGCAACCACTTACCATCAGGTGGACTGTGTGCTGGTTTGTCATCTTTTACAATAAAAAAACGTAACAAGTATTTCTTTGGTCAGTTCCAGTTCAGGATGTTTGGCCTTGTGAAATTTATGTATGTACACTGCCATCAAGATACCGGAGAAAATCCTAGTGTGTGGGGTAATGATTGGAAATAGAGCATTTAATATAGTATACATTTTCTAACCATTTAATCATTTCCTTTATGGGTTATTCTTATATATACCCAATATTATTAACAAACATTGTTTTTTTTAATTATTGGCCATGTTGTGTTGGCGTAAAATAATCTACTACCCCACCGTCGTAAGGGGCGACAGAGGGGAATGAAACAAGAGATGGGCAACAACATCGTCCTGATGACAACTTCAAATAAAAAAAAACGTTTTCTAACCCTAAGCGCAATCTATGGACACGCCTATGTTCAACAGTGGGCTTTTTACAGGTTGCAATAGAATATAGGATTATATTTATATTTATAGTGTGCTTTAATATTAGATCCAGCATTAAAATTGTTATTCGTATTTCAAAACACTAATTTACCACGTCGTTGGTACTAAAAGAAAAATTTTGAAGAAACCTGAATGTTGGATTAAATACTTATTTAATATAAGTACGTGTCAATTTAGGTGTCCAAAAAGGATTCAGATGCCACGATGGTTTCTTCCGTGCTTCAAATTTCTCTCAGAAATTAAAACAGGCTTGTCCCAGCAGGAATTATATAGTTAAAACTTCCGCACAAACCGCCTCTCATTTCTGAATGGGATATAAAGACACATAGATCAATTAGTCCGCCTCGCTGCTCCAATGCGTGTCGGCAGACTTCACATGTCCCTGAAATATTTTATTTATAATACATGCCCATTTCATCACAATATTTTCCTCAACCACCGCGCCACGCACGTGTAAAATTAGCACCGCAAATTGTAATTGACTTGGCTGTGTATGTGTATTTTCATATACTGTGAAATTTGCAGCGAGCGTAGCATCTGAATTGAGCATGCTTTTTAAAACTTGCCTATAGATAAAAATTGTACTTTTATGAAGTGTTTTTGATAAGCATAATAAATATTATAACCTGTAAGTATGAAAATCTGATAATCATGTTATACCTAATAAAATGAGTTTGTAGAGGGCTCTGTAGTACATGAGCCAGAGGATATATTAGTTTAGTTTCCGTTGCAATTGGATACAATAAAGTATTGAAGTGTCGCAAACTCAAGTGTAGACCCACGCCTAGTTAACTTTTTTATTGTTATAAACGACGATTATTATAAAGACGTTATATTGCCGGTATTATAATAAAATTAAATTTCTGAAAAACTTTATACTTTATTCAAGAGTAAGTCAGGAGCAAGCGTTCGCTGTTATTTTCACAGTGCGCGTTCAACCCAAGTTCAATTCCAGGCCGCACCAATTAAATTTTTATTTGCAATTTAAAGTGGTGATTTAACACGCGTTCGACCGTCAAGGAAAACATCGTAATGGAACCTGCATTTCTGATAAATTTAAAAAATACGTCGAAGACAATAAGTACGCTAACACGTCTTTTTTCTTAAACTACTAGAAATTTCGATATCCTTTAAAGTTTTAAGATCATAATTATATCTTACGACTGTATTATTGATACTTAAGTATTTGTAAGATGTGATTATTTAGATTTTTTTACAAAGTCTCCGATTATTATTATAACCAAAAATGAAATAATGAACTAATCAATTAATAATTTACAAGCACTATTCACGTATTTAATTGTAATCTCATTGGCGAGAACGATAGAGCCTGTGTACAGGGGCGAAAAATCGATCTAACTAGGTCTCGTTTCTGGAAAAATTAATTTTCTCCGTGTTATCACGCACAACACTAACTTGACTTGCCTGCACAATATTATTTGTGATTTCGCTACAGATATCACCTTCTCGATAGTCCGATGACTAGAGTGTATTGCGTATATCGACGCAGTGTACTGCAATACGGTCGAAGCTTAGTTTTTACTATTCGTTCTTTAATGTGCTAGAGCATGCCTCACAGACAAGATACATTTTCATAGACAGTTAAGATGGTTTGTAAAATGGAGTTACATCAGCTCTTTTTGTCGAAAGTTGTCTCTGTATTCAAAATTACCCAATATAATATCTTTTATCATCATCAACTGGAATAATTGAAATGCCACAATCAAAGGACGCTCGACATCTCCTACAGATGCTTGATATAACTTACGGAATAACTTCTGGACTAGGATGTTGTTGAAGGCACGTAGACAGCTGCCTTTAAAAGAAAGTTAGATCCGAAATTGAAACAATTATATTTTTACACATACGTTTACACACACGTTGACTTTGACTAGGATTCGAACTCATAATCCGGGACGTAGATACTCAAACCATGTAACTATGCGATCATAAATTGACACGCTAACGATATTGTAAATTGTTGGCGTGTTTACAACTCTCACGCAAAAACTACGAGGATATTTTAGTGAAATCATATACCTACATACTTAGTATATAAAAACGCTAGTCAGTTTGAGGTATTCAATATGATATGCATAAAACATTGATATCTTATTAAGCACGCAGCTCGTAAATAGTTATTAGACAAATATTTGCTATTAGCTTAGCAGTGTAAATGCTACACTCCAATGCATGTACATATGTACAGAGTAACATCCGTGACTAGACGTATGAAATTTGATTTCAATCCAGATAAAAGCAAAATTGGTACAGATATGAGATAAAACTATCAACGATTATCTCTAGCACCAAGATATCATTAATGTAATGGCGTCAAAAAGATACGCCGTGTTACTTAAACTACACACATTTTCTCAGAAAAATAACTATTATATTTAGCTGTTTTGGTATTTAGATTACATTGGCCTTTTATATTTTATGACCTAGTTATTACACAATGACGTTCTTACAATTACACATTTTGAAATATTTTTTGTTAAAACATTACACTTGATTTCATTTTCAAAACTCTATTATATACATTATCTGCGCCCATATAAACCAATAGAATTTTAGGTATGCTGATAAAGTGTTATCGTCACACTTCCTTCACTACTATTAAACGGTTTGTACAGGTGTGGTGTCGTGCGCTAGTATGGCTCATGATAAATTTTCTTCAAAATGGCAACAGTGCAATGACGTTCAATTTTATGGTTTTAGTGTATAATACAGTGATAATTTTAGGGGTTCAGTGTATAATTTAGTGCTATAAAATAATTAGTTTTTTTCTCTTAGTGAGCGCAATGAAATATTTTATACTCGAAAATGGATAAATCAAAACCTAAAGCAACAAAAAAGTTAGAAAAGAATGCAAATAAGAAAAAAAATTCCATGTTTATTTCCGATGTCAAGAATATGAAAGAAAATCTAAAGATCAAGGAAATTTTGAGAAATGTGAAAATGAACAGTAGTATGCGGATTAAAGCACCACCGGGAAGCAAAGTTATGGATAACAAAGACTTTAATGACAACAGTGATGACTTTGAAGAATCTACCATAGATGAAGGTCAAGATCAAATGCAGACAAATGAATCACCTAGTGCAACAAATCGAGATGTGGTAACTTCATCTAACATTTTTGAAAACGAAACTGAACAAAGCAAAATATCTCAAATCAGGGATGATGATATCCAAAATACTGACGATATATTGGAAAAAACTACAGAGAAAAAAGAGATAGTTGATTTTAATGAAACTACAATATTAGAAAAACCAAACGATTGTTCTCAATCAAATACTTACGTCGATTGTGTTCCTTCTGATTATGTAGTTGTGAACGTAATCTCTACACCACAAAACTCCAAAGAAATTGTGAACGTTAAGTTACGAGACAGAAAGTTATCTTTGGATCAAACTATATTGTGTGGGCGGGGTGGCTTATCCCAATCAGAGTTAGATCTACACTCGATTGGTAAATCTCCGTTAGAACGTAAGTCTTCTTTCTTTCGAAAGAAAATGGACAGTTTTCTAAAAAATACGACGGAAATATTTAAAAGGCAGTCAATTGGCGGAAAACCTCAACCAATACAACGAAGAGGATCTATGTCGATTTCCCTCCAGTCACTAAGTGGACAATCTAGTCCTTGTAATGGTCATTATAGAGAAAATATGTTACACAATCAGCAGGTAATGTTTGTTACGTATTAGATAACTAGTTTTTGATATGTGCTTATAAATGAATATTTAACAATATAATAATCATGGTGATTGATAATTAATTAATCACAATTGACATACATCAGTAAATAACCGTAATGTGTATAATGCGTTCACATTCAATTAAGCTGCAACATGGAACATATAAATTTATAGAGCACTTACGTGTATGGAAACAATGTTTGTGTAATAATTATCGCTGAATAATTTGAACACTGCATTGTTGTATTAGAACTATAACTATACTTTCATCAATCTTAAATACATAATATGATAAATCAATTCTTAGCATTAAATTTGTATTATTATTAGATGGTTCTTAAGTTCGCCTATTTTAAATTGTTATTAAAGAAGAAAACACTTTGTATTAAGAACTGTAATTGTGGTTCATGTTGTGTATTGTTTACTGCAATTAAATATCAAAAGGAGGCTAGAATTAACAAAAGTTCACGATGTTGCTTTTACGACATGAAGTAATATGTAATGTAATTTGAACTAGAATCAATTATTA
Source organism: Parnassius mnemosyne (assembly GCA_963668995.1). Lineage (NCBI taxonomy): Eukaryota > Metazoa > Arthropoda > Insecta > Lepidoptera > Papilionidae > Parnassius > Parnassius mnemosyne. Next base: position 42,385,880 of record CAVLGL010000082.1, on the reverse strand, counting down.
TAATGCTTCTACAATTTAATTGCATTTCACTTGTCATGCCATGTAGTGGCTGCCTATCCCATATCACCCGTGGGTGACAAAGATGCGACAAAGGGAAATGAAAAGGAGAAGGCGGCGCCATCTTTCTTATAACAGATCGTAATGATAAAAATATGCGCTTGCCAAACCGCCTACAAAGCATGGCAGTGGCAGCTATGGCATATATCCCCCTACAAGTCAGTCTGAGCAGAAAATGTTTAGTAGTTGGCTTTCTATAGGCTGTAATAAATGAATAAAGATTACTAAACTTAGAATTTCGTCTGCGCGTCATAATATATCCTTACTGTATTTTAATAAAAGTAAATTAAGTAAAATTACAGCGTTTGCATCCAAATAGCAAAATAAAAAAACACGGGTCTCTTTTCATGGTAATGTCCAAATAATAATCTCAGAAGCGCGCCAAGGAACAATTAGTCCACTGTGATACTCCTCTCACTTCTCATTACAAACTTCACATGTTCGTTAAATACTTCATTCCCCAGACATACAAGTTTTCTCATGATGATATATATCCTTTATTGCCGACCGCTTGTTATAATATTAATTATTTTCAAGGATTTACGAAATAGTGCAACAAGTGTATCCACAATTGCAAGGAGCTTGTCTATTGCCAGTAGCTTATCCATGAGTCCTGGTGAACAGCTTGAGCAGGACAGTCCCGCTGGTAGCCAGCCATCACTGACTACGAGTCAACCACTTGGTGATTACACATCGAATAGTGTACATAGTAAGTATCTTGTTAATTAGGTTTAAAAAAGTTAAAGTTACAGCCTATATACATCCCACTGCTGGGCACAGGCCTCCTCTCATTTCTGAGAGGGTGTTAGGACCAGGAAGTGTCCGCCGCGCTGCCCCAATGCGTGTTGTTGCCGAACTTCACATGCCTTCCAAACATATCCTTTTCTCATTTCTCAGACATGTAGGTTTCCTCACGATGTTTTCCTTCACCGCTGAGCACGTGGTAAATCAGCACATAAAATTGTCATTAACGATTTCATTGGTGCCAGGATCGAACCCGGGTTGTCGGCGTACTGTGAAATTAACAGCGAGTGCTAACCATCTGAGCTACCACAGCTCTTAATTAATTATGTTTATTTGAACAAAAAGCAGCAAAATGATTTTTGTTAAAAGCAGCTTTAATATATTACATGTAAAATAATTTGCAACATATTATACATACAAAGGAAATATTGATATACGAGTCTATTAACTCATGCGTATCAAATTGTCACAGCTTGCTGTAATTTTTGTTGTACATTTTGTTGTCTATAGATGGTTATAAATTATAATGCATGCATGAGCAGGATAATGTGTTCATTTTATACAATACTGGCTGGTACCCGGCGTGGTGCTGCCACAGAAGAATTAATCGTGGAAATATCTTTTTCACAAGAGTTATTTTGCTTAATTAGGAATTATTACATTTATTGAAGTGGAATGATATGTAACTTTCATATAAAAATTTCAGTACGATACGCGCGCCACCTACTGTAAGTAAATTGTACTATGCCTATAACCTTCGCGTAAGTGCCAGCAATGAGTTGACAAAGTTTTAGCGCAATCTAATGAAACAGTATATCTGCGCATAAAATACGAACAAACATAAATTAATGTTTATATATTGTATGTTGGGTAGTAATTGGTAGGATTTCAATGTTACTCGACAGTGTCATTTTACATGTAAAAGCATCCTAATATTTTACATTTTTCATAAGCAACAGCAAACTTTATGTAGAATAATGTTATGTATAATATATTACTTCTACTCGTAGTAAAACTTCATCATCATTATCAATCAATAATCTACATAGCTGTACTCACACTTGAGAGGTTATCACATAGTTAATATCACTTATATATTATTATTTTGTGCCGTATCCGTCCTTTCCATCACTAACCTGGGTACTATATATCTATATATCTGACACACATTAAGACGTGATGATTATGCACAAGACTATATAATAAATAAATAGCTCGCCAGGCAGATGTTGTTCTGCCCTCTCCAACGACATTTTATCCTATAAAAAATCCTTAAATTCGTAATAAAAAATATTGAGGATCATTTATCGGAATAAAAACTATCCTATCTTTCAAATTGGACCAAACTGAACGCTGTGTGCAAAATTTTATTGAAATCAGTTCAGTAGTTTAGGAGTCCATCGCGGACAAACAACGTGACACGTATTTTTTTGAATAAAGATTATTCATACCGCGACTGCGTAGTAAATATATTACATAATATTTTTATAATGTAAAAACCGGCAACAAGAAGCAGCGTGATCGACAATACTATCCCAATACGCCTGTCAAGCGTAGCGATTATGGCAAATCCTTCGTGCGACGGGAAAGGCCAACGTCTATCAGGGGACTTTTAAAGCTAATAAAGAAGAAAAAAGATATTTCAAATTACAATTATTTTTAGTACAGGCAGATCAAAATATCGTTGACGTGTAATGTTTACAAATTATTTTATTTCTTCTTTTAAAAAAACGTTACCCCCACACTAGGAATTTCGCCGGTATCGTGGAGGCAGTTTACAAACATAAATTGCACGAGGACAAACATCCAGACCCGGAACAATTATTTATAGGCCATACAAGTAATTGTTCCGTGCGGGATTCGAACCCGCGGCCCCAGCGCAACAACTCATTACTTAGCCACTGCGCCACGGAGCCGTCAAAAATAATAATAATAAAATTTGTGATATATTATATCACCATTTCACCATTACAGCCCTTCACAAGTCCACTGCTGAACATAGGCCTCCCCCAAAGAATGCCACAAAGCACGGTCCTGAGCCACCTGCATCCATCGACTTCCTGCATGTCTTACCAGGTCGTCACTCCATCTCGTGGGGGGACGCCCTACACTTCGCCTACCGGTACGAGGCTGCCACTCGAGAACCTTTCTTCCCCATCGGTTGTCGGTTCTTCGAGCTATATGGCCGGCCCACTGCCACTTCAGCTTACTAATTCGTTGGGCTATGTCGGTTATTCTGGTTCTACTGCGGATATCCTCATTCCTAAGTTTATCACGCAGAGAAACTCCGAGCATAGCCCTCTCCATAGCTCGCTGAGCGACCTTGAGCTTCCTCATACGGCCAGCAGTGAAGGACCACGTCTCAGTTCCGTAAGTCATCACTGGCAACACGCACTGGTTGTACAATTTCGTTTTAAGGTTTTGAGGTATTGATATATTATATAATTAAGCTCATATAATCATAAATCATAAACGACAACCTTTTTATAATATAATAATCCCTGAGATATCTTTGTTATATGCTTTTTAACCCGATTTCATTGAAATACTTCTACTATAGGTATTTTCTAACAGATATTTCAACATTTCTATGATGAGCAGCACAGGTCTTTGACTCTAAGACTATAAAGTGTTATTCGTGCGATTAAGATCAGCTCAAAACTTAGTCTTTTGAAGTTGACTTTACACCACTATTGAACACGTAAGGCCTTTAAAAGCCCAAACGACCAGTCGAAAATACGTTTAAAATACGTTTTGATCCTAGTTTTATTTTACAAAATATAAAATAATTATTCGATACATTTTTAAACGATGCTTATCTCAAGCATCGGTTGGTTTATTAAATTTGAAACGCATATTTCGTTAAAAATGATGGATAAATTCACGTTACATCAGTTTGTCAAAAATAATGGTATGGAGGGACGTAAAAACTATTCTCCTGTTGGAAATCTCTTCAACCCTTAGGCTGAATAGATTAGAAATAATTCTTAAATTATGCTATATCTATTCTAATAGATATAAGTGGCTATATAATAGTGAGCAAGCCCAAATTAAATTAAAAGATTTCATTTTGAGCCGATTTTTCAATCCGGCTTTTCAGCCAGGTCGTAGTTTACTCGACATATTACTTTTGTTTGACGAATAGATCGAAAAATCGACCCTAATTTACATACACTTACATATCACTCTATGTTTATTGCAGGTTTAAATGACACATACATTCAAGATTCCCTGTTAAAAAATCGAGCGATATCCATGAGCTCTGGCTTGGATGCCCCAAATGGACGATTAAGGAGAAAAGCATCAAAAGCTAACAGGTATTAATATAATATTATGTTCGATTAGATCACCATCAAATGTTTTATTTTCTTCTATAAAGCAAGAACCGATTAAATCATCTGCAGTAAAAAATAACACAACGCGTACCTAATTATTATCTTTCTGAGCTATTTATTGAAGTATGTTACTCTCAAGGTTTCAAGTCTTGAACACTGCTTAAAAAAAGCAATTTAATGAAAAATAATAAAAATACTATAAATAAAACTAAGTATAAAAACAATTGTAAATATTCACAATTACCTATATATATTTTTATCTGGGAACGTAAGGGATTGTTAAAATTACCCGAAGGAAGTGATTATCCCACCTCCCACGGAGTTTACCCTCGAAAATCTGCTGGGGGAAGGGTGACCGAGAAATTGAATGAGTATTTTCATTATTTCTAGCCAAAGCATTCATTGTTATACCGATTTGGCTGCCTTTGTATATTATGACTCTAATTGTTTATTTTTCACTTTTCTTGATTTGTATAACTTTGATTCAGTATTTTTACGTATTTTTATCCTAGTCATACAGAATTTTGATACACGCTTAATAATGAAAATGATAACTAACACTCGATCAGCATTATTTATTTACGTGCGAATAAATGTTTCTATTATTTTATATGTTTTTAAAAATCTCTCTAAATGCAGTGTAAAATTAGATAATACACATTTACCTGCAGATGTAACCATTGAAAATGCACGTGAGATTTCCATATACCGCTTTAATGCATTTGTCTTTTGTAAATAATGCAGCTTAAAACCTTTGAATATGCAATTTCATTTGGGAATTAGGGTACGAATGTATCGCTTTGTATGAAAACAAACATATACGTAATGTTTGTTTACATTAACTGTTTACAATTTGTTGCTTTATACTAAGTAATAGTAATTTGAGTATTTCTTTCGTTTAAAATAATAAAAGTACTAACTTTCACAAGCTTAACTCACAAATACTAGACATTTTTAATAACAGTATAGAGTAATTGTCCACCTGCAACTCATTTTAAACTACTAAAGCTACATATACATATACATTTGTTTTCTGTAAAATAAACATTTTTCATTTTTTTTTTTCATTTTCATACGTTGGAACTCTCACGGCCTGTGATTATGCTGGCTCTCTTACCTTCAAACCACAACCAACATAGCAATGGATGTAGGGCATTGTTGTATGGCGGTGAGGATAATTAAAAATGTGTTAATAATGCAGACAGTCCCCTGACAGAAAGTAACATTATCTGATTCAGAAGTTTTGTAGTATTAACCAAACTAAATTGAATAATTTTTTAATTTTATGTTACATATTTGTAAATTTATATTATATCAATTTATACTGCACTGATAGGGATTATCAAATAATACATATATACAATGATTTGGGCGGTGCTGCAGTCCCTTCAGCGGTGCAATGTTGACTGTCGGTATATATCGAAGTGTTGAAGTGCTTGTACAGTAGTGCTACGATGGCTATTCGAGTATAGAACCAAAGTACGAAACCTATCCAATTGCAAGAGGTGTAAAACAGGGTGACGTCATATCCCCGAAACTCTTCACCGCTGCATTGGAAGACGTTTTCAAGCTTCTGAACTGGAAAGGATACGGTATCAACATCAATGGCGAGTACATCACTCACCTTCGATTTGCCGACGATACAGTCCTTATGGTAGAATCGCTGGAGGACCTAAGCACTATGCTCAATGACCTCAATAGTGTTCCCCAATGGATAGGTCTTAAGATGTACATGAACAAAACAAAGACCATGTTTAATGTCCATGCCACACATATGCCGGTAGTTGTTGGGAGCACTAAGCACGAAGTTGTTGACGAGTATGTTTACCTGGGACAAATAGTCTGATTAGGTAAGTCCAACTTCGACCGAGAGGTCAATCGACGGATTCAACTCGGTTGGGCAACGTTCGGGAAATTACGGCACATCTTCTCGTCAGGTATACCTCAAAATTTGAAAACGGGATTGTACAACCAGTGCGTTTTGCCAGTGATGACGTATGGAACTGAGACCTTCACTGCTAGCCGGATGAGGAAGCTCAAGGTCGCTCAGCGAGCTATGGAGACGGCTATGCTTGGAATTTCTGTGCGTGATAAACTTAGAAATGAGGATAACCGCAGTAGAACCAGAGTGACCGACATAGCCCAACGGATTAGTAAGCTGAAGTGGCAAGGGGCTGGCCATATAGCTCGAAGAACCGACAACCGATGGGGAAAAAAGGTTCTCGAGTGGCAGCCTCGTACCGGCAGGCGAAGTGTAGGGCGTCCCCCCACTAGATGGAGTTACGACCTGGTAAGATATACAGGAATTCGATGGATGCAGGTGGCTTAGGACCGTGCTTTGTGGCATTCTTTGGGGGAGGCCTATGTTCAGCAGTGAAATTGTGAAGGGCTGTAATGATGATGATGGTGATTACTGTCAACATCATTACTGTGTTCACCATGAGACATTAATCAGGAAGCTACATGATTATTGTGTATAAAAACATAGCGCATCATAAACTTATACACGACCTAAAACAAGTGGGCTGCGGGAAGTAAGAACTGTGTCTTACACAGTTCTTACACAGTTCTTATAAGAACTGTGTAAGAACGTCCAAAGGAGGCGGAGTAAGAATTTAAATTTTTTTGGTTTTTGGCCATTTTGATCCCCTAGGAGTGTAATGAGAACTTTTTGCCCCTATTCAACCATGACCCCCAGAACATCCTCTACATGATAGGTTTTTCAAACTGACTATGCCTAAAGTTCCAGCCACTCACCAATTGTTTGGTTTTTGGCCACTTTGACCCCTAGGAGTGTAATGAGAACTTTTTGCTCCTATTCAACCATGACCCCCATGACATTTTCTACATGATAGGCAAACTGACTAGCCTAAAGTTCGAGTCCCCCCCCCCCTCAAACTCATTTCTAAAGTCTTTACTTCCAACAATCATTTTTGAAGTGAAACCTTCTTTTTAAAATCGTTTTGATTTCGAATTTCTCAATGAAACAAAAAGCGATACTAAAAAGGGTCAAACATATACATCTATAGTATTTAGCCTGCAAGATAATGACAACGCTCCTGCAATTCCCCTTGTATTGCAGTTGTTCATGGGTCTCGTAGTTCGTTTGTTACTTCCGTTTCTTTTTTTTCAAAAGAAAAATTTGTTATTGTTGATACCAATGTAGATCACAATGAGGTTGCTACGAAGCAAATACGCAAAAGATATTTTAACTCACTTTCATAAACTTGGTAGAGTCATGCTGCAGCTATATTACTGATATAATTGTAGCACGAATGGATCGGATCGACCGGGGAAGGACCACGCTCTCACAGAATGCCAGCGTAAAATAGCAACTGAATCTCACGCACTCACCATACGAAACACAGGAGTGGTGTTTCGTATGGTGAGTGTTGAGAACCGTAGACCCTTTTTATTGGAAACGACGCATTTCATCTTAGTCCTCAAGGGTGACAACGCATCTGCATTTTGATTCGTAATCGAGGAAAGATGTAGATGTCTATGGGCCACAGCAACCACTTACCATCAGGTGGACTGTGTGTTCGTTTGTCGCCCTAATCCTATAAAAAATGTTAAACATCCTTAATCCCAGTTACTCAAAAATCCAATCATCTACTAAAGTATTATTTTTATACCTTGCACTACAATAAGAGACCCAAAAACTACGGTAAGTAGCTCACGATTTTTTTACTTTTCAAACAGTAATTTAACGGCAATGACTAGCTTTGGAATTATTAAAGAACTATATAAAAATAGTGACACGTTCTAAAAAGTCACTTACTTATCATCTGACGCAATTGTTCAGGGGGCACGGTAGTGCCCCCGCCAAGTCGAGCAAAAAAGCGGCACGGCCGTACCACCCTTTTCTCGAAGCAGTTCAGGCTATTCCAAACCCTATAACCTCGATGTGCATAAAACTAGAAGCCTGAATTTTAAGTAGGTAACCAAGTAGGCATTGTATAAACTCGATATATTATATTTCAAATTTCATTAAATTTGAACCTGTAGTTTAAGAATTATAACTAGTCAGTTTATTAATTTTGTCACTCACTCACTGACCGATCATTAAAACTAAGGTACTTCTAGCAGACATAGAAGCTTCAAATTTGGAATATAATTATTATTTAGTATATTCATTAAGGAAAAACTAAAATATTTTGCAATTTCGGTCCAGTTTTTGAGATACACCGGCTGCATAAATAACTTTGTAATCCCATATAAATATATAGCATTACAATGTTACATTTTCAGTGAATGAATTAGTGTACTTATATAATATGTATAATATAATGGAATAATAGGTGCAGATATGTGTCTAGATATAAATACCTCCAAAAAGAAATGAGATGCCTTCAAAAACATTACTTGTAAAATAAAAACAAATCTCGCAACTCAGTTCTTCTACCGTACAAAGTTGTGAGGTCCATGTAACACCAAGTCGGTTAATTTATTCAGTCTCTAAAGGGTCCTTCTGTTTTAAGTTATTACGTAATTAGCTAACCTTTTTTTTATACATGAGGAATGCCTAAAGACGGGTTATGTCGGACTCGCACCGACTAAAACCCCATGGTGTTCCACCTTCCCCGCATATTGGCAGGGCCACGGGAAAGCATTCGCACACATCCGCGGCCCCACCAGCGCCGGTCGCCCCATGGCAGCCCCTTCTCGGGGGAGGACCGCTCCTCCCCATTCTCCTTCTCAGGCAAGGCGCACCAGGAATAGAAGGCACGCCCCCCTCCACGGCCTCCAACTCCACCTACGTATCGGATCCCCCGAATCCGATACGCGGCGGCCATGGGGCCAGGAAAATCGAGCGCTTAGTAGCACCCACTTTCCCGACCCCAGCGGTGGATCTGATCTCTGGCTCCACCGCCAACCAAATTTCGGCCGCGGAGAATAGGGAGAGCGGCGCCTCACAAATCCGACACTCCTCTCCCCCCGCGGCCCCACCACCACCGCATCAACGGTGCGGCCCCGTCAGAGTCGCGGAGGATAGAGCGAGTGGCGCATCGCCATACCAACACTCCTCTTGCTCCGCGACTCCACCTCAGCTGCAGCGGTAGTGGGAGCGGACACCTCTCTCACCGCAGCCCACCGACACACATCCGAAGTGGGCTCGTCAAGCCCACTTGGAGAGGCCACCTCGGACCGGCCCTACACCTCGGGCCAGCCAATGGGTTCCTCTTAGTTCACCGCGGGTGACCAAGCCACGGCTACTAAGCCAGAGTGGTCACCCGCGGTGACCGCACCCCGCCACGATAAGGCGGGAACCCGTTCGGGGGGGACGTAATTAGCAACATCTTATAGTGACCATATCAATATTAAAAACCTTTTATGTTTTAAATAAATAAATTGGCTTGGCAATTGCACTAAACTTCGTCTTCCATTGCAAAATTTGAACACAATATTTCTGTTTGTCATCTCAGTAGCTAAGCCACCATTACACGCCGTAGATATGAGTTTATTGCCTGATATAACAAATATGAGCTCTTATTTATTGTCAAATAAATTGTGCAAACGGGTGACTAACGATAAAGGCTGCCGCGTGGCGCTAATTGTGAAGTAATAAAAACGTTTTACTACGTATACCGTTCTTAACAGACGTTATAATCAATTGTTATATTAATGAAATCATCAATTGTACGATTATTAATTGTAACCATTTATTACAATTGACCCTAATATCGTTCTTTCAGCATAAAAAGTAAAGTTACAGCCTGTATACGTCCCACTGCTAGGCACAGGGTTCCTCTCACTTCTGAGAGGGGCTTAGGGCAAGGAAATATTAATATGATTTCAGCATATCAAAACCCTCTCAGAAGTGGGACAGACCTGTGCCCAGCAATGGGGCATATTTAGGCTGCAATTTTACTTTACTTTTTCAACATAGTAATATCATCTTCTGTTTCATTCCCTCAGTTGCCTCTTACGACATCCATTGGACGACATGGTGTAGTGTATATCCGCCACTACATGGTAAAACATTATAAAAAGAATTTGAATAGTAAAACAATAAATAAACAATAATTTTGTATATATATTTGTTCAGTTCAGTTCAATTATAAAATACTTTAAGTAGAAAAATATAAAATATTTAACAAATTTTATTATATTCATTAAGTCATTGTAGACAAATTTTCTCACAATATCATTCGATAACCGATTTTTCAGAGTAACTTGGTTAGCGAGTGAAGGTCTTACGAATTACTTCAAACGGGTCATTCAAGACGAAAAAAGCAGAGAAATGCAAATGTGTCACTCTTATCAGGACTTCTCTAGTATACCTGAGATTGAATCTTATGGACCGACCACCGATAGCAAAGGCAGACGATTATCCTACCAAAGAGCAGTGTCAGGCGAGGATCCAGTGCTGCCTGCGAGATATCATGATTCAACGCAACGGAGAAGGACTTTTATACCAGAACATCAAGAGGTAAGCGACATTAATGAAACTAATAATTAATATTTCAAATGTGTTTACAATTTATAATGATATATAATAATAATACAAATACACGTGGCAAAATTTAAAATTTTGTGCAACCGATGTCAAGATAAATAAAATGAGAACATCATCAAAGTAGTCGAAGTCAATTAAAGAATAATTTTTAAGGATAACGGATACGGGACCACATGAAAATTACCAGCTTTCAAATAAAAAAAGAATCATCAAAATCGATTTAGCTAGAAAAAAGTTCACGTGTAACACACATTAAAAAAAAACAGTCGATTTGAGAACCTCCTCCTTTTCTTGAAGTCAGTTGTAAACTAGTTGTTTTTCTGAATATACCGCGACGTCTACGTCCTATTTAAAAAAAGGACGTATCTTATCTAATACAAAATATTACGTTGTAATTAATATTGTAAGTTTGCGTAAAATATCACAAAATTATCTATGAAAACACCATTATCTTTTGGTTATATGAACGTTAGTAGTGCCCTATATGTAGCCGAAGATAATCATTTTCCTATTTCCATATAGAGCTTAGAATGCGTGAGTTTCAACGGCACAAAACCTCTATTTTCATGTTCTGACGTCACACCAAAGTTTGTTTATGTTTGGATCGCGTGCAACACGCGAATCCTATCTCGCCGGATTTCTACTACTTTAGACCTAGCCTGTGTTAGTTATTTCGTTTTCATTTTCTTGGATTGCAAAAATATCCTTTGACAAGCTTTTGTTTTTTTTTATTTTCAAATAACTTATAAACCCCATTTTCTCCTATACCGTGAAATCAATTAAGATACATTAATTGAACAAGAATAAACATCTAGACCATAACTAATTTTAGAAGGACACGCAACCCTCAGCGCCGCAGCTCAATGCTAAGCCACTGCGCCACCGAATATACATGAATGTTTCACATGTATCCATAGAAATAAATTTAAAATAAAAATCGGAAATACTGCTAAAGTACTATAAAAGTCAGATATTATTAAATAATAAAGTGAAGAAGAAAATGGCAACCATAGTTTTTCTTTTATAATTTTTTGCTGTTCATCATCAGGAAAATGCTGGTGCCCATCTCTTAGTGGATATCTAACAACGCCATTACTTGGCCAATAAAATAATTACTAAATTATTAATCCTCCCGCACGGAACAAGTATTTGTATGGCCTACAAGTAATTGTTCCGGGTCTGGATGTTTGTCCTTGTGCAATTTGTGTTTGTAAACTGCCTCCACGATACAGGAGAAAATCCTAGTGTAGGGGTAACGTTATTAAAAAAAATATATACCTTAGTAACATCATCGATTCTCATGTTAATCGTAATCACACCATGAAACTTTATCATATATTATAACACCATAAGGCGATAGGTAGAAGCTATGCTACAGCTATATTATGGTTGTAGCGCGAATGAGTTGTTTCGACCGGGGAAGAATCACGCTCTCACAAAATACTAACGTAAAATAGCAGCTTAATGCTGGTGTGTCGTATGGTGAGTGTAAAGAACCGGAAACTCCTTTTACTGAATACAAGGCATTCCGTCCTAGGCCCGTATTAATAAACGTCACTCAGCTCAAGTGCACGCATTTGAGTAGTTAGTTTGAGAGGTTATGATCTTATTAATAAACATATCTCAAGATGCGGTTTAGGTTTACGATATCAGCTGAGTGCCACACTGATTAATATACGAAACTCTACTCTCAAGTGTGTGTACTTAAGAGCAAGTCACAGAACAGTGTACAGTGTTTTGAGACACTGTTTTTATGTGTTTATTAATTAGCAATAATCTTGAGATGCTAATATCGTAATCAGGGCTTATCAAATGATTACGTACTTGAGTTCGTCGTTGAGTAACGTTTATTAATACGGGCCTTAGTCTTCAGAGGGATGACAACGTAACTGAATTTTGAAATTATTAACCTGCTTGCCGAGCGTGGCAACTATAGCAAATATCTTCCCTACGGCAATCTACGGGTTGGCCTACGTTGAGTAGTACATTCTTGATGGTCTGTAATGATGAAGAGTTTATATAATAAGAATTTTTAATACCTTCACGGCTGATCGTATTAAGCCCTAAATCATATTATTCAGTAGAGTTAGTATTCAGACTGAAACTACCTGAGTATTTTTCTACACACAGTGAGCTTATTTTCGCGTAATTCCTCATACCACATAAAGGAATTTCCAAATTAAAATGTGGTAATTTTTATGTTTACGAAAAAAAACTTACGTACAATTTTATTTTATTATATAAACCCAAGTATTTCGAAGATATGTGAAGTCCGCTAACACGCAATGGAGCAGCGCGGTGGACATTTCTTTGACTGGAACCCTCTCAGAAATGAAAGGAGGCCAATGCCTAGCAGTAGACAAATATGTAGGCAGTAGGCTTTGACTTTTAACATTTATATTAACCATGAAAGTTTAACAACTTACATTGCATTATCTAAAAACTCGGGAGGATATTTCAATGTTTCTCAAATTTCTATAAATTAATTCTATCCAAGTGCAGTTGATCCCAAAAGGCGAGTAACTGTTTTGGCTGGTATGAATAAACGTACTTACAAGTACGTATCCTAAGTTCAATGTTCGCCCAGTCTTCAGATTTTTAAACAACAATTTTCAAAAGACAAAATGATATCCCATTCATTTGTTAGTGTGGTGCAGGTGTATTTATGTTACCTGCACAGCGAAAATAAATATATCTATTATCTGTTATAAAGATAATATCCATTTAATTTTTTTTTGGAATACAAAAGTATAATATTGCTTCATTACTTAAAAATGATTACTGCTGAAACTAATACATAATGCTTTTATTCATTTTTAATTATTATAAAATAACACAAAATTTATACATAGAATACGGATATTGAAAAGATGCATCGAACCATTCCTGGAAACAATATTTAAAGAGTATTTGAGAAAGATTTTAAAATGTCTATATCGGGAATGTCGTCCAGTTTTATGGAAAGTGTGGTACAGTGAATATTTTTTAAAAAGGTCAAAAAGCAGTATATAGACGTTTAATTACAATTTTTACAGCTTGATTGGTAGGATGAGATGTTGGTTACAAAATTTCCAATTAAATTATGCATAATCACCAATAGTTTTCAGATACCAAGACTTTTTTAAGTGGTAAGTGATCCACAGTACCCCGCATACCCGGGGTACATTGAATATCCTTTGGGCACAGTGAACCAACGCATGAAATTACCATGCTATTTTACCTGGGTAACAATGGACTGATGCAATGTGTTAAATAAAATATTTGTTAATTTAAGTAATAAATGTTATCAATATAAATACAATCATATTTTTCGTAATTATTGTCTTAAAACCACAAAGTTACTGACTTAAACTGTATGAAACAATCAAAACGGTCCATTGTTGCCCAACACACAATAATTTTAAATCGAATGCATTTCTTTAATTAAAATAACCTGTTCCGATAATTAAAGTATTTATTAAGAGAGCTTTTTAGATTGTTTTATATGTAATATAATAATATCTAAACAATTCGAAGTAGTTTCGAGTGGAAAATATTGTATAAACACAGGAAAAAAAATACATATGGTACTTACGGATAGCGGATGGCTTCAAAGCCATCGCGCTATCCATTCACAGTTACAGCGTGACTACTACCGGTGCGAGGGGGATTAGATGACACGATTCTTTTATATTTTATGTGTGCATAGTTAATAGTATATGAGTTAAACGTATTATTTCACTGTAAACCTCAGTTCAGAGTACCCCACCTCCCCCCATATTTTATTTTCGATGACCTATAACCCGATTATTCTTAGATAGGAGAAGAGTAGAGTCAACCGGGCCTTTCGTAATTTTGATTAATAGAGTTATATGAGGGTCTTTCATACTTACCAAACTACGTCTTGATACACAATCAGCGTTGTATTTCTTAAACACTCTAATATAACATTATGTGTCTGTCATGAAGCCAAGCCGTACACCCCGCTATACGCTCTTAACTTAGATCTTATCCTTAGCCCAAGTGCTTGTTCACGTAGAACACGCGGGCGCGGGGGCGGCAAACGGCGCGATGGTTTGGGCGAGCTCGTGTTCACGTTGGCCGCCAGGCGTTTGCGCGAGTGTGACGTGTCGTCAGAAGTTGTGAACATGGACGACGAACTTTTATTTTTAAACTTTTATTTTTATCGAAAATTCTTACTTAAAGTGGGAGATGACAAAAAATAGAATTGGTGTGCATGAAATTAATAAAGAAAGAGACCTGTTAGAGGAGAATAATCATGCGAGGCGAGTCCATTTGCTTGAATAATCGTTCGTTTGTAGCAACAAGTTCAAAGTTGTTGATCTTACCTGAAGTCGCGAATCAATCGCACGCTCCGCCGCTATTTCGATGTGAGCACACACAAACAACTTCATACGTTTGATATTACCGCGAGCGCGTCGCGCGCGATAGTCGCCAGCTTGCCCGCTACTTCCACCGCACCTGCGTTTTGTACGTAAACACTTGCATATAATGTGTTTGATATTTCGTGACCGCGATCACGACCGCGCCCGCTTGTTAACGTGACCAAGCACTAAGGCTTCGGTAGGAAGTGTTTGGTAGAGCGTGTGGCGTGGCAGCGAATGCTCTCGACTGAGGCCAAATTCTCATATTTTATGCTTCAAAAATCTTAGTTTGATCAACTTCATTCTATCAATATAAATATTAGGTATATTGAGAAATAGCCTAATATAGCGTACATGAACTATGAAAAACTAACGAAATAAATATAAGGTATATAAAAGTTGTAAGAGTGTTATCCAATTTAAAATAATTTTATTGTTAAATATAGTACGGATCCTCTTTTTAATTATAATTAAATTGTGAATGTTAATCTAAAACAAGCAAACTTCAGTTTTAAAGGAAAGGAAATATACTTTCATCTTGCTGTTAATTACGTCTACTGACAAATTAACCTCTAACTTTTCATATTTAAAATGATGCGATATATAATTTTATATCACGTCATTTTTAGCACTCTTTTAACTACCACGTCTTAGTTAAGAGAGTACTAAAATTAGTTTATAATTAGTAGTTAGTGTTTAGAGTTCAGTGCTGAATAAAATCGCTCATAAACAAGGGTTATTTCAAAATGTTTAAAATATCAATAAAAATAATTTAAGTATATGTGACTACCTCTTCATTTCCAATAGATAAAATGAAAAACAATATTAACTACTAAGTTGACATAAATAAATAACTCCATCATAAAATTTGAAATTACTACTGTAATAAAGGTCTTAAAAGTTAGTCGACTTTCCCTTTTTAAGTTAAATTAGATTTTAAGTGATTTAAAAATATACAAATAATTTTTTTTATTATTTTAACCTAACACCACGAAGCAAAGAGTATTAGAAATATAAACATCATTATCATAATTACAGCCCATCACAAGTCAACTGCTGAATATAGGTTTGCCCTACGGAATGCCAATAAGCACGATCCTTAGCCACCTGCATCCATCGACTTCCTGCATCTCGTACCAGGTCGTCATACTATTTAGTGTGGGGCCACCCTATACTCCGCTTGTCGGTACGAGGCTACCAATTGAGCGCCTTTCTTCCCTTACGGTTGTCGTTTCTTCAAAATTGGAATATGTCGGTTACTCTGGTTCTACTTCTTCGCTTTGTTCGAGAGGAACATCCAGAATAGCCCTCCCTATAGCTCCCTGAGCGACCTTAAGTTTTCTCATACGGTCTCCGATCGTCTGGTTGCTGTTTTTTGGTGTATACGTGCCAAGAAGATATGTCGCAATCTCCCGAACACTGCCTAGACAAGTTGTACCCGTCGATTCACCTCTCAGTCGAAGTTGAACTTACTTAGTCGGACAATATTTTCCATGTAAACATACTTGTGAAAAACATCGAGCTAAGTGCTCCCGACGGATAGGGTTGTACGCTATTTTTGTAATTATTTAAATAACTAATTTTGTTAATTATAATAAATTATATAAATTATTCGATATTTCTATCAAATACTTATACGGTTCTATCAAATACTCGTTATGGCTCATTTCTAGTATGGTACGTCGTCAAGTTACAATCTATGTAAACTCATGCAATCGTGCACCGTGCAACATCAGTCTCCAGTGGGTACAAAAGCTTGACAGAATGCCTTATCATTAATTTACCTTGCCAAACATTGACAAACAACTGAGCGACATAGTCCGATCAATTTCTAATTACCTCGTGTCAACCCTAACTTGGCTTTCTTTTAACTGAGTCCGATCCCCGGATCTGGTGACTTCCGGAAGCCCCCAGCTCCTCGCTATTGCTAACGAGAGTGTAATGAGGAAATAGTCGACTGGCACCACACCAAACAAGTGGCCAGGGTTGACTAGCCCTACCACATGTTACGGACAAGAACATCTAGGCTGAACTGCCACCAACGACGGATATTACTCAAGAATGGAACCTACCTCCCAAAAATCCTACCCACTACCTACCTACTATGCGAAATACAAATGCATCCTATCATATGCGAAATACATTTGTATTTCGCATATGATAGGAAATCATAAGCGAAATATAAATGCACCTATTGTGTAATAACATCGCCAATTAATAAAAATTTATTCTGTCACACCATTTTTTTTTTCTAGATTTTTACCTAAACTACCTACGTAAAAATAACTAACGTCGCGCAAAATCTACAGGCATAAGTTTGGTGTGAACTGAACGTTACACATGACTTTTGTTTTGTACATGTTTATTTTAAGACCTATCCATTGGGCGACACTATTGAGATCATTGAGTATAGTGCTGAGGTTCTCCAGCGATTCTATGATAAGGATTATGTCGGCAAATTGAACGTAACTGATGTACTCGCCATTAATATTGATACTGTATAGTCCAGTAGCTTCAAGGCGTCTTTCAATGCAGCGTTAAAGAGTTTCGTGAATGCAAATTCATCCTGTCTTTCTCCTCTCTGGAGCTGGATAGATTTCGTATTCTGGTTCTATATTCAGATAACCATTGTAGCCGTACTGTACAAAAAGCGCTTCGATTTGCCGACAGTCAACTTAGAATTTTGTTTTTTTTTGTTGTCTTTTTTGTATAAAAAACGTTACCCCCACACTAGGATTTTCTCCTGTATCGTGGAGGCAGTTTACAAACACAAATTGCACAAGGACAAACAGCCAGACCCGGGACAACTATTTGTAGGCCATACAAATACTTTTTCCGTGCGAGATTCGAACCCGCAGCCCCCAGCGCAGCAACTCATTGCTAAGCCACTGCGCCACGGAGCCGTCATAATACGAATCGCTGAAGCGACTTTAGCACCGCCCAAATATCGACGACGGTAAGAGACCACCTGATGGTAAACCACGTTGTCACCTTTGATAACTAAGATATAATGATTTACAGCTTTATTTCTTACCTACCTCCTAAACGAGAAAACCAGAAGTGTACCCAAATTATCTTCTTTGGTGATAAAAATTGATGAGATAGTGGTATTAACACAGACGAACTCCTAGGCATAAAATAAATCTATGTAACTTAGACTGATGACTTGATCCACTCGCACACATCTACTCGAAAAACGTGTCTAAGATTGCTAGCGCAAAATTAACGTTATAACGCGATAATAGCCGTAAAATTAGTTTTATTTAATGTGTAGTATTCGCATAGATATAGATAAGAAATTATGGTCTACATTTCAAACGCGCGTATTCTAATAAGAACTTCACTTAAGATTTATCCACTTTAAGGCTTTTATAGTATCTTATCAATGGAGTAAAATGTTTATTCTGATCATTTACTTCAAGAATTACTTTGTGAATATTTTAATGTGGATCTCATTTAGATTTCAGGTAATCAAAGACCATTTATCGTTTTTCAAAAAAGAAACTTTAAAATATATATATATATATATATATAGCGTAAGTCACTCTTGGCACTGCTATCTATGTACGTAAAGTTTCTTTACAATCAGTTCAGCCATTCCGAAAATTAGCCCGGAGAGACAGACAGACACGTGGTAGAGCCATGCTGCAGCTATATTAGTAGTATAGTTGAAGCGCGAATGGGTCGGCTCGACCGGGGAAGGACCACGCTCTCACAGAATACCAGCGTGAAATAGTAGCTTGACACTGCTGTGTTTCGTATGGTGAGTGTAGAGAACCGGAGACCCATTTTACTGGAAAAGAGGCATTCCATCTTAGTCCTCACGGGTGACGGCGCATCTGCATCTTGATTCTTTATTGAGGATAAATGTACATATCTATGGGCCGCAGCAACCACTTACCATCAGGTGGACTGTGTGCTCGTTTGTCACCCTATCCTATAAACACACACACACACACACACACACACACACACACACACACACACACACACACACACACACACACACACACACACACACACACAGTCTTAATGACATGCAAATAACCCTTCAGCTCAATATAATACAGTTATTTCGATATTACAGACGGACACTTCAATTTTATTTATATGCATAGAAGATTACGTGCTTATCCTTCCCAGGATTGTCACAAGATCAACAATCTTTCGGTTTAGTAACATTCGGAAGAGTTGAGTAGTTATTGACTAATAATAATCGTACCGCTTTGGCGTGAAAAATTAAGAGACAAGTGAATTTAAATATTTTACTTCGCAACGCACTTATTAACTTAATGAAGACAGCACTTACAAATTCTATTAAGTTACCTATAGTAGTTTTGATCTCACAGCGACTAAAACCATAAACACAATGTTGCATACAATAAAAACGATCTATAAGAATGTACAGCGTTCTTGGGACTGCTGATTGACGCCCGTTCAGGTGGCCTAGATTTTTGATGAGAAATAAAAATGGATAAGAAAGAGAAAACTTTTACTCATATCATTTGGTATTCTAGGTATTGACGGGGTCTATAAGTATTCAAAAATTTGTGTAAATTTAATTTATTTATCATATGAAAGTGGATTGAAATTATTCGTATAAATATATATCCTGCTGGTACGTCAACGATTCTCCACGATTATTACGATTCAATATAACGTTTAATTACGTAAGTAAATTAATTGCAATAAGGTGTTCAGAAACTTTATCAAATACCGGACTTTTACAAAAACCGCTAATGATGTTGTAAAATAGCGCTAAGTTTGATTAAAAACGCACCTACGCGAGGATAGTGCTGTTTAAATGCATAAAATAGGTAAGTATGAAAGACGAGGGATGGCCCAACGCGCAGGTACTTTGCGCAGTTAAGCCGAGAGTAGAAGCTTGGAGGCACCGCACTGTTGGTGAGGCAGGGTTGAAGTCCAGACACGTCGCGAATTACCCCCCTATTTCTCGTAGCAAATTCTACGAATCACTTTTTCCTTAAATATTTTAAAAACTCGAAAAATGTTCTTTTAAGTTAAAATAAAATATACCAGTCCTTCAAAAATAATCCGCGTTTTTTTTCTTGAATTTCGCAGATTAATTCGCTAACTTTCTAACTTCTTAAATCTCTTTTAAACTTCACCGTATAAGAATATCATCGTGCGTGCGTAGTTGTATGATCCCGTTGGCTTAAACTCTCTCCGAAAAGGTAAGTTTGACATATGAAATATTTTATCGGACTTTTAATCCGAAAGTATTGCTTAAGGCTAGTTTAACTCGTGAGCGTTACGAAATAAAATTTATTGACGGCTGTTGGCGATAAAATCAGCTTAATATTGATTTGGGCCAAGGTGTTTCATTAATGCTAAGGTTTAATGGCTACATACTATGCGCCTTCACTCTACATTTTATGCCTACAAAAGTATAGCGGAAACTAATTTTGAACTAACTGGTCAAGTTTAGATTGCGTTGTAAAAATAAATATAACAACTCAATATATGTATGTTAATTATACTAAATATCTTATTATATTTTTATTTTATGACACCAGGCTACATTTTAAGTTAAACTCATATAAATAAATATATGCTTTGGAAACAAAGGAAAAATGTTAGTGTTCAAATTTTGATTTTAGAAAAAGACATTTAATTTTAAAACAAGTTTTCCGCCGAAATCATAAAATAGTATTAACATTACAAACTTAATTGCGAATACAAAATTTTTAAAACAATACATAATTCGGAAACCCCATTACAATGTATTTATCACCGAAACGTATATCGAATTAATAAAGTGATATAAAAACAATTATTAAAGTCCTTCACAGACTGGAATCCCCCAATTCTATAAAATTTAATTTATGAACTAAATTCGAGATCTGCCCTATCGTATTCATTCTTTGTTAGGTAGATTAACCTTCGATTAACTTAAGTTATTAAAAAAAATGTCCTTTTAATAATGCCACATATTAAAGTTGTTCGTAGTTTAAAATATAATGTAACAAATTAAGAATTACAGTCGTATGAATAAAATAGTTCAATTATTTCAATTTTATATTTATTCAATTAATAATTTATTTCATTTACAACATTTATCTGACGTTTAAAACATCAGCCCTTAAATAGAAAAAAGTAATTTAAAAGGAAAAAGAATAACTAAAAGCGTACATTTTAACAAAAAGATAATTTATAAAATACTTAACATTTAAAATTAAAATTAATAAGTTTTTAATGCTATTTTATATGTTTGGAAAACTGGTATCTCTTAGTTAATTGTTTAATTTATAATGAGCTAGGGGGAAAATAAAGGGCAATGTTAATTAATAACATTAGTTATATCTCCATATGACATAATCGTCATTCGCCTTTACCTCACAGCCGCTTAATTCTATGGCGCATGAAATCCGGCCACAGAGCATGAGCTTACGAGCAACTTTGAGCCCCTAAGTGGGTTAGTTTAACGTTAATGACATCTACTTCACGACACTAATGTATTAAACAAGTTACATAACTCCCTAAGGTATTAACTCAATACAGATCTTTAATATTGAACCAACTACCAATAAATACTCAAAACGTAGGTCAGCTCCGAATCCCGCGAGAGTTAAAAAAGGTTTACACCATATTTTCGAAACGCACGAAGCACGCTACGGTTTTCGTTGTGTCCCAATATGTTTCTGACCTCGTTATTTGGATTAACGCTCTTATATTGATTAAAGTATCGACTTTTCGTTTTGTATAATTTTGAAAATGAATAAAATTATGACAGATTCCAAAAAGTTATAATTGACATAATAATATAAGATATTATAATTCAATAATAATTAACGTCTCGATTATCTATAAATGCAAGCTGGTCTGGCAGACCTTGTACTGCCCTTTCCGATGGGTGTAGCGATGTGTTTCACCTCGGACTTTTTACAGTAAAAAATTTATTAGTTTATTATAAAAATATATAAATATTATAAATTTATTAATAACTCGACCGCATCGCCTCCTTTCGGATCCTAGTATCAAATTTATACATGTATATATATATATATATATATATATATATATATATATATATATCGTGTGAATATGCATTCAATCGGTCAAACCGTTCAGACGCTATACGATCTCTAACAGACCCACTAAATTCGAGATATTACACAGGCTGGCTCGGCAGATGTTGTTCCGTTTCAGGTTGGCCGCGCAATGAATCACTCTGAATTCAATATGGACTTTTCAGTGTAATTATTAAAATTCATTAATAACTCGATCACAGCGCCACCTATGAGGTCAAGGTTTTGTGATTTACTTTTTCGGCAACAAACAATACATATTTAGCACTTAATAAAATACTAATTGTATTAATAACTTGGCTACAGACACTTACCGAATGCTAGCATAGCTATGTACCACCGCATCAATAAAAAAATATTCGTATTGTGTGAATATAACCGCAATTGGTCAAACAGTTCAGAAGATACACTATCAGCATCTGTTAGTGATCAGAAGATTACTAACAGATGCATCATCAATTATATAATAATTATATATATAAATATTATAATTAATTAAATTGTACACAGATTTTTGTCTGTTTACGCGTGTTATGTACTTGCTAATCTCCACAATGGCTGAAATAACTTAGATTTAGTTTTCAGTAATGTCAGAGATAAGGTCGGGTTAACGTTTATTGTTACATTTAAATGGGTAGACAAATAAAATAGATATTTGTCAATTTTAAAGTGGGTCACGCGCGTGCTCGTTTATACGTGCCGGAAGAAAAATGCTGCTCAACTGCTTTATCGGCATACGCTGATCAAACTATTAGATAATAAACGTAAAAATAGACAAGTAGTATTAAAAAACTCTTAGGTAGAATCCAATATAATGTATTAATACTTGATTAACTTTTTATTATTTCTTTTGATTAATAAATTACTTATCTTTTCTTCCGTCAGCGCCATTTTTGTAAATGTTATAGCGAATTTCATATACATCTGTGGGATATAAAGGTGAAAATACTTACACCGCCACAAAATGGATTGTTTATTGGTGTTAATTTTGATTAAAATATAAAGAAATTTTTGTACAAAGGCAATGCATAATTCATTTAGAAATTTCTTCTCACAGGCCTGATACTGGGCAGTGCAAAATTACTGTATGCACTCTTATAATAATTATATAATATTAAAGATATACACCATAAGCATATATACATACGTAAGCCTATAAACACTTATATACATATTTCTTACATTTATACATATCAGGCATTAAATTAAATGATTGGGACTAAAAGGAAAGGTAGTGCTCACCTTTTCCTTAGCCTTACGAATCACAGCAGGAAGAGAATTCCATAACCTTAACTGAAAAGGAATTTTAGGAGAGTTTTTAGATGTGATCTGCAAGTTGCAATGGGGAATGGACAAAGCGGAATCGATTAGAAACAGCGGTGACGTTGGATTGTACAGGATATTAAAGGGAAGGTTAAGGATTATTTTATTCCTAGACAACGCAGAATGGATTAGATGCGGCGGTGACGTTGGATTGTACAGGATATTAAAGAGAAGGTTAAGGATTCTTTCATTCCTGGACAAAGCGAAATGGATTAGATATGGCGGTGACGTTGGATTGTACAGGATATTAAAGAGAAGGTTAAGGATTCGTTTATTCCTGGAGAACGCAGAATAGATTAGATGTGGCGGTGACGTTGGATTGTACAGGATATTAAAGACAAGGTTAAGGATTCTTTTATTCCTGGACAACGCAGAATCGATTAGATGCGGTGGTGTCGTTGGATTGTACAGGATATTAAAGACAAGGTTAAGGATTCTTTTATTCCTGGACAACGCGGAATCGATTAGATATGGCGGTGACGTTGGATTGTACAGGATATTAAAAAAAAGGTAAAGGATTCGTTTATTCCTGGACAAAGTGGAATCGATTAGATGAGGTGGTGACGTTGGATTGTACAGGATATTAAAGAGAAGGTTAAGGATTCGTCTATCCCTGGATAAAGCGGAATCGATTAGATATTGCGGTGACGTTGGATTGTACAGGATATTAAAGAGAAGTTAAAGGATTCGTTTATTCCTGGACAAAGTGGAATCGATTAGATGCGGGGGTGACGTTGGATTGTACAGAATATTAAAGAGAAGGTAAAAGATTCGTTTATTCCTGGACAAAGTGGAATCGATTAGATGCGGTGGTGACGTTGGATTGTACAGGATATTAAAGAGAAGTTAAAGGATTCGTTTATTCCTGGAAAAAGAGGAACCGATTAGATGCGGTAGTGAAGTTGAATTGTACAGAATATTAAAGAGAAGGTAAAGGATTCGTTTATTCCTGGACAAAGCGGAATCAATTATATATGGCGGTGACGTTGGATTGTACAGGATATTAAAGAGAAGGTTAAGGATTATTTTATTCCTGGACAAAGCGAATCGATTAGATATGGCGGTGACGTTGGATTGTACAGGATATTAAAAAGAGAAGTTAAAGGATTCGTTTATTCCTGGACAAAGTGGAATCGATTAGATGTGGCGGTGACGTTGGATTGTACAGGATATTAAAGACAAGGTTAAGGATTCTTTTATTCCTGGACAACGCGGAATCGATTAGATGCGGCGGCGACGTTGGATTGTACAAGATATTAAAGACAAGGTTTAGGATTCTTTTATTCCTGGACAACGTGGAATCGACTAGATGCGGCGGTGACGTTGGATTGTACAGGATATTAAAGAGAAGGCTAAGGATTCTTTTATTCCTGGACAAAGCGGAATCGATTAGATATGGCGGTGACGTTGGATTGTACAGGATATTAAAAAGAAGGTAAAGGAATCGTCTATCCCTGGATAAAGCGGAATCGATTAGATACGGCGGTGACGTTGGATTGTACAGTATATTAAAAAGAGAAATTAAAGGATTCGTTTATTCCTGGAGAACGCAGAATTGATTAGATGTGGCGGTGACGTTGGATTGTACAGAATATTAAAGAGAAGGTAAAAGATTCGTTTATTCCTGGACAACGCGGAATCGATTAGATGCGGCGGCGACGTTGGATTGTACAAGATAATAAAGACAAGGTTTAGGATTCTTTTATTCCTGGACAACGCGGAATCGACTAGATGCGGCGGTGACGTTGGATTGTACAGGATATTAAATAGAAGGTTAAGGATTCTTTTATTCCTGGACAAAGCGGAATCAATTAGATATGGCGGTGACGTTGGATTGTACAGGATATTAAAAAGAAGGTAAAGGAATCGTCTATCCCTGGATAAAGCGGAATCGATTAGATATGGCGGTGACGTTGGATTGTACAGGATATTAAAAAGAGAAGTTAAAAGATTCGTTTATTCCTGGACAAAGTGGAATCGATTAGATGCGGTGGTGACGTTGGATTGTACTGGATATTAAAGAGAAGTTAAAGGATTTGTTTATTCCTGGACAAAGTGGAATCGATTAGATGCGGTTGTGACGTTGAATTGTACAGAATATTAAAGAGAAGGTAAAGGATTCGTTTATTCCTGGACAAAACGGAATCAATTATATATGGCGGTGACGTTGGATTGTACAGGATATTAAAGAAAAGGTAAAGGATTCGTTTATTCCTGGACAAAGCGGAATCAATTATATATGGCGGTGTCGTTGGATTGTACAGGATATTAAAGAGAAGGTTAAGGATTCGTTTATTACTGTACAAAGCGGAATCAATTATATATGGCGGTGACGTTGGATTGTACAGGATATTAAAGAGAAGTTAAAGGATTCGTTTATTCCTGGACAAAGTGGAATTGATTAGATGCGGTTGTGACGTTGAATTGTACAGAATATTAAAGAGAAGGTAAAGAATTCGTTTATTCCTGGACAATGCGGAATCAATTATATATGGCGGTGACGTGGGATTGTACAGGATATTAAAGAAAAGGTAAAGGATTCGTTTATTCCTGGACAAAGCGGAATCGATTAGATATGGCGGTGACGTTGGATTGTACAGGATATTAAGGAGAAGGTTAAGGATTCGTTTATTCCTGGACAAAGCGGAATCGATTAGATATGGCGGTGACGTTGGATTGTACATGATATTAAAGAGAAAGTTAAGGATTCGTCTAATCCTGGACAAAGCGGAATCGATTAGATCTGGTAGTGATGTTGAATTGTACAGGATATTAAAGAGAAGGTTAAGGATTCCTTTATTCCTGGACAAAGCGGAATCGATTAGATATGGCGGTGACGTTGGATTGTACAGGATATTAAAAAGGAGGTTAAGGATTCGTTTATTCCTGGACAAAGCGGAATCGATTAGATGAGGTGGTGACGTTGGATTGTACAGGATATTAAAGAGAAGGTTAAGGATTCGTCTATCCCTGGATAAAGCGGAATCAATTATATATGGCGGTGACGTTGGATTGTACAGGATATTAAAAAGGAGGTTAAGGATTCGTTTATTCCTGGACAAAGCGGAATCGATTAGATGAGGTGGTGACGTTGGATTGTACAGGATATTAAAGAGAAGGTTAAGGATTCGTCTATCCCTGGATAAAGCGGAATCAATTATATATGGCGGTGACGTTGGATTGTACAGGATATTAAAGAGAAGTTAAAGGATTCGTTTATTCCTGGACAAAGTGGAATCGATTAGATGCGGTTGTGACGTTGAATTGTACAGAATATTAAAGAGAAGGTAAAGGATTCGTTTATTCCTGGACAAAGCGGAATCAATTATATATGGCGGTGACGTGGGATTGTACAGGATATTAAAGAAAAGGTAAAGGATTCGTTTATTCCTGGACAAAGCGGAATCGACTAGATGCGGCGGTGACGTTGGATTGTACAGGATATTAAAGAGAAGGTTAAGGATTCTTTTATTCCTGGACAACGCGGAATCGATTAGATGCGGCGGCGACGTTGGATTGTACAAAATATTAAAGACAATGTTTAGGATTCTTTTTTTCCTGGACAACGCGGAATCGACTAGATGCGGCGGTGACGTTGGATTATACAGGATATTAAAGAGAAGGTTAAGGATTCCTTTATTCCTGGACAAAGCGGAATCGATTAGATATGGCGGTGACGTTGGATTGTACAGGATATTAAAAAGGAGGTTAAGGATTCGTTTATTCCTGGACAAAGCGGAATCGATTAGATGAGGTGGTGACGTTGGATTGTACAGGATATTAAAGAGAAGGTTAAGGATTCGTCTATCCCTGGATAAAGCGGAATCAATTATATATGGCGGTGACGTTGGATTGTACAGGATATTAAAAAGGAGGTTACGGATTCGTTTATTCCTGGACAAAGCGGAATCGATTAGATGAGGTGGTGACGTTGGATTGTACAGGATATTAAAGAGAAGGTTAAGGATTCGTCTATCCCTGGATAAAGCGGAATCAATTATATATGGCGGTGACGTTGGATTGTACAGGATATTAAAGAGAAGTTAAAGGATTCGTTTATTCCTGGACAAAGTGGAATCGATTAGATGCGGTTGTGACGTTGAATTGTACAGAATATTAAAGAGAAGGTAAAGGATTCGTTTATTCCTTGACAAAGCGGAATCAATTATATATGGCGGTGACGTGGGATTGTACAGGATATTAAAGAAAAGGTAAAGGATTCGTTTATTCCTGGACAAAGCAGAATCGACTAGATGCGGCGGTGACCTTGGATTGTACAGGATATTAAAGAGAAGGTTAAGGATTCTTTTATTCCTGGACAACGCGGAATCGATTAGATGCGGCGGCGACGTTGGATTGTACAAAATATTAAAGACAATGTTTAGGATTCTTTTTTTCCTGGACAACGCGGAATCGACTAGATGCGGCGGTGACGTTGGATTATACAGGATATTAAAGAGAAGGTTAAGGATTCTTTTATTCCTGGACAAAGCGGAATCGATTAGATATGACGGTGACGTTGGATTGTACAGGATATTAAAAAGAAGGTAAAGGAATCGTTTATCCCTGGACAAAGCGGAATCGATTAGATATGGCGGTGACGTTGGATTGTACAGGATATTAAAGAGAAGGTTAAGGATTCGTCTATTCCTGGACAAAGTGGAAACGATTAGATGCGGCGGTGACGTTGGATTGTACAGGATATTAAAGAGAAGGTTAAGGATTCGTTTATTCCTGGACAAAGCGGAATCGATTAGATGCGGCGGTGACGTTGGATTGTAGAGGATATTAAAGAGAAGGTATAGGATTCGTTTGTTTCTGCCAAATCGCATTGGAAACCAGCTGAGCGGATTAATAATAAAAGACGTGGTCATACTTTACTAGCCCGTAAATAACGAATAACGAATACATAAGTTTTGTAGGCGCTCAAATTTGTGTATTGCTCAGTTTGTTCATTACTTGCGTTTTCTTCCAATTAAAACTCTTGGTATTATTTCACCCCTGAGCCTATTTAAAAAAGAATAATTGAAATACTTCAACATTTGCCAAGAAATCGGGGAACATACATAAACGAATTTGCGTCAAATATAGAACCTTCTAACTTTGCTACCACTTTTTTAAAGTCCCTTGATAAATATAAGCATTTCATTCCACTCAAGATTTACTCTAACCAATATATACCGTAAACTTGTTTAACGTGGATTTTTACAATTTTGAGATATTATGTTGATTATCTATTGATAACTACAGACAAGGGTTGTGATAGTTATTTATAGTTTTCAGTTCTGACAGTTGTTTTTTTTTTCAGTGAGTCTAAAATGACCTTTCGGGCAGATAAGGTCGTAATAGTCGGTAGTCACTATTATGGATAAAGAGTATTATTCGAGTATATAATATATATTATCAGGGTGCATTGGACGTAATCATGTACGTTTTGGTCGTTTTCAATCCCGTGGGCACGTATGGGCTAAATACAACTCGCTTATTTCACATTCATGCGCAGCAACCATAATACAGTTATAGATTGAATTATAAAATATAAAGCAACTATTTTCTATCTGGAACAGGTTGATATTTAAACGGGGCTACTCTGAAAGTGTAGTCGCAAAAATATTGCTATAAATATAATATTTACGTCAATAAAACCGTAGTTAAGTCGATAACCGTCTACTGTTTTAAAAATGCTAAAAACAAAAAATTATTTTGTAAGCGATTGTCTTCCTGAAAACAACGAACTTTTATGTTACAGTCCAACGTATTACTTACTCGTAATTCGAAACATAACTTCGTACTACTGACTGCGGAAATTAAATGTGTACTCACGCTGTACGCCTAAAACTATTACTTAGTTCAACATCACATTCTCGATATAGTCTTTAGTTGAAAGTATAAACACTAAATAATACAATATACTTAATGTGAAATAGTTATTTTGGAATGTATATATGGATAATATATATGGAATATAACTTTCGAATAACTGGCGCGTTAGGTTTCAGCTTTAACTAGATTATACTTAGATAAACTTTTGCAATGTCTTTCATATATGCGTATTATCTGAGATTAAATTACGCAACATATATATCATATTTGTTCCCACGCCTACAATGAATAGTTTTTGTATTTGGATTTGTAAATACATATAAATGCATATTACCAAAATACTAATAAAGGAAAACTATTTAGTGTAACCCTAAGAGTTTTATATACGCTATTTAGATTATTTATATATTATACTGTGTATTATAGTATACGTTACACTGTAAAATTAGTAAAACGTTAAAATTTTCTTCTTAGAAATATTATTAATCTTGCTGATTTTCTATTTCTTCTGCAACATTTTAATGTAAACGATAACATTTATATTTATAATTTACGTAAAGGCGGAGGTGGTTACGATTTTCCGTGAACCGATGCGCAACCCGACCAAGGCGAGACTTTTAAAATAACCTATGGTGTATTGCATTTCTGCTCCATATGTTTGTAAACATGTAATATACGACTAATAATTTTGTGACTTTCTAATATGATTAATAACGATAAAAATGTTTACCCCTTATGGCTGTTAATAGTTTTTGAGTATTCCGCAACATACCCTACGTAGTTAAACCAATCTTGTTTTACAAAGAACTACTAAATTCAAAACAACAAAAGATAAATCCATGTTTTGTATACTAACACGTATGTTGTTATTTTACTTTACAATAACTCGACCCCTTTTTGGTAACGATATGCTTTTCATAAATCAGAAAAAAAATATATACGGAAACAGCTTCCTCGCTTTCTTTTGCTAGCAGAGTTCCTCAATTTGCATTCACGCTTTATATTCTTGCAGTTTATTTCTTTCGGTTTGTTACCCGACGTCTTTAAAGCCAAATATAAAGGTGCTTTAAGGTGTCTACGAAAACTAAAAGGCGTAAATGTTGTCCGTCCTATTTTTATGACATTTTTAATAGTAAAGTAAAATATATTAGTAGCAATATATTATTTTTATTATTTTACTAGCTCGCCAGGCAGACATTGTTCTGCCCTTTCCAACGACCCGTCCTATAAAAATCCTTAAATTCGCAATAAAAAATTTTGAGGGTCATTTACCGAGATAAAAACTATTCTATCTCTCAAGTTGGACCAAACTGCACAGAGTGTGCAAAATGTCATTGAAATCAGCTCAGTAGTTTAGGAGTCCATCGCGGACAAACAACGTGACACGTAATTTTTATATATAAAGATTAATATGCCTCAAATTACCATAAGTTCTGTTTCACATTCAAATTCATTTTTTTAAGATTCAGTCTAGTATAATCTAACATATAATAATAATAATAATACTTTTCTGACGAGAGCGGATGATCCATACTATAAGGACGTTATTTCTTGTGATAAAGGACTGACCCCTCTATCCTTAGCCAACGAGCAATGGCAAGACCCAGCAGTACAGTGCATTTCCGACCGGGAGGCCGTATGGAAGGAGAAGGAGCTCCACGGGAGGTTCTACAAGGCCGAAACAAATAAGTAGACAAAATATCTGGACCTGGCTCACGAGGTGACCGACATGTGGGGTGTTCCGCCGACCGAAATTATTCCTGTGGTCGTTTCCGCGAACACTCTAATCCCAGTTAGCCTCTCAGGTCATCTGAGGCGACTCGACTCCATGACGTCCCGCTCCGGGCCCATATGCAGAAGGCGGTGCTCCTCGATACCGGTCGCATGGTCTGCAAGTTTAGTTTCCTTTCCTCCTAACCCTCGTCCGTTTGGTCTTCCCTGCCGAAGGCTTCCATCGGGTTGGATTTTTATTTATTTATATATTTTTGTATATTCATTTTATTTTATCGATATTTATGTATATTTATTATTTTTACTTATATATTTATATCGCCCAACCGGATGAGATAACTAAATAAATACCCCATAAAACTTAATTTTTATTGAAGTCTAAGCGCTTAATTAAAAACAATTTTAAACAAAATGTTCGCTTTATGATTTTATACTAGCATTTGATTTCTTTGAACACGGATCTATGGTTTTAAGCACTCCCTTAGTGGAGAATTAAGCCACTGCTGGCTCTAAATGTAGATATTAACTAATATTTGACATATATCAGAGATAATGTCAAATAACACCTTGGTCAAACCTCTATTGATGGTACTGACCACAGTTTGTAGCCCAACGTACTTAGATCTGGATTACTCGAGAACCAGTCTCGCTTTTATTAATTCCGAAACATTAATATCGAGCCAGGTTTGCAGAGTTACAGCGCCACAGAGACTTGCTGAAAAGTTTACGGTACATATTATAAAAGTGTATCACTGAGAGGCTTCACATCTACTACACGATCCAAAACAATCTCTTGATAAATTTTTTCCGAAGTCAATTTTTACAGATTTTATAGCGTATATTAACGTACCGGATCGCCCCTACAACTACATCAGATTTGGTAGACCACAAATCTTCGCTAAAGAACACCGATTCCTTCCTAAGATGATTCGCGAGACTTTTGAAATAAAAAGAAACATGCGTGAGTGTCGTGGAACACTCGGTTGGAACGAAGTTCCTTTTATGGTATATTATTATTGCTAAACGTATTATATTATTGATTAACAAATACAAATAAATGAATTACTAGCGTCTATTAAAATGAAGCCTCAATGAAAATAAAATAATATTTCTTTCATGGCAAGATAAGAAAAAGTGCAAGGGAGATGAAAATTATTCCATTTCGATTCCTTATAGCCGCCAAGGCCGTCTACACTACGTCAGCAGGGGCTGTGACGGAAAAATCTTACACTTTAGTCGCCTAGTCCCCATCCGCTAAATCCGTACCGTCCAATAAAGAACTTCGTTTCAAAAATATCCTAATATCGATTGAGAAGATTTAGTGGAGCTGGGTGCTACACTCTGCTTGCTTCCTATAATTAATAAAATTAAATCCCAACACAAGCATACAACTGCAAGAATTCAAGATACTATTAAGCTGATTCTACGTAGATCGGATCAGAAATAATTATAAACTGAAGAGTTTTAAACTGAAGGTAGCCGTGGTTAACTATGATATTGGGATATCAAACATCTCAGTCCCCCGTGGCCATGGATGCTGTAAAGTACTCGAAACGTCGGGAATATAAAATAAGTTAATACACTTTCATTTACAGTTATTTTCATTTACATGTGTAGTATTTGCGTAAACATAAAAAATAATTATTTAGCCGAAGTCCTCCTTATTTTTCACAGAAATGAATCATTATCACTGTTTAATAGAGCACTACTAACTAAACCATGATTGATGCTGGTTGAAGACCATGCTAAACTTTTCCAGTAATTTCCAGGCTTCTTTAGAATTCTTCTTCTTTAGGTTTCTTCTTCTTTGGAGTTCTTTTTCTTTAGGGTTCTTTCTTAGAGTTGTAAGTAAACATTTTGTTTTTGTAGTGCTCTTCAATATTTTTTTTTCATGTGTAAAAAGCACACTTCTGTTTCTTCTACATCATATCGGGACATCAAATGTTTTAATCAATTCAATCACTTAAGCTAGAAGCATGTACGTGTACAGACGGTGAGCAATCAGCTTCAGATATTATTAATTCGAGACAGGTCTCTATGGGGATAATCATTTCATGCGTTAGTATTGTTTCTTTGGTTTGGTAAAATTACTTGACTGTATTATTTACAATCTGCAACAGAGCTGACTCTCTGAGACAGATTGTTGGTTTAGTGTCGGACTACCGACACTAAAGCAACAATCATACTAATGATACACAAACATACGACTGATCACCAGATTTTAGAGTAATTTACAAACGACAATTTTCACTGCATTTTGTTTTCTTTAAATAATAATCTTTATATATAAAATATACGTGTCACGTTGTTTGTCCGCGATGGACTCCTAAACTACTGATTTGATTTTAAATTTGATTTGCACACTGTGTGCAGTTTGGTCCAACTTGAGAGATAGGATAGTTTTTATCCCGATAAGTAACCCTCAATTTTTTTTATTGCTAATCTCAGGATTTTTTTAGGAAAAGAAAGGGTCGTCGTGAAGAGCAGAACAACGCAATCCTGGCTAACTAGTATCATGATGTGATACTATTGATGATCAATGATGACAAAACGGTCGAAGTTTCTTTCGTATTAAATGCAGTCTAAAGAATTGATAAAATTAAATATAGAACTTTTTAAATTTTAACAGCTACGAGTAACAGACTACTTTTACTAGTTATATTAAAAAGAAAGAAAATTCCTACAAAATTTTTATGTGAAATTAAGTTTGTATAATTTATGATAATGACATCTTTCTCAGTAGATTTGTCTTTATCAATAAATATGTTAATCACATAATTAGTCAATTGTACAAAACTATGGGAGCAGACTGAAAAATTTGCAGACCGTATATTATTTTTATTTTCCGACGTAATATCCACTTTTCTCAATGCGAAGTGCATTTTCAAAAATGCCTTCACCGATTTATTGAGCGTAAAGTGAAGGCTCACATAACGCTCAATAAATCGGTGTGAACTCTTGACCGAAACTAAAATTAAACTTCTTAAAACAAGAACTAAGGAATAATTGAAGATAGAATAAAATAAATAAAAAAATATTTAAAAAATTAATTATTGTATGATGATATAAGGCCGCGCGTCTTACAATCCACCCTCATAATTATAAAATCACAGGATTACAGGCTTTTTCGTAATATTATACTAAAACTCATGATCAAAGAAATTCAGATTCAGAGATATATGAATACAATCAAATTCAGATTCAGAAATATTATAATCTAAACCCGATTATCAGTTATAATATGTATTGTCTTCAAAATATGAGGCTTGTACGGATTCGGATTGTAATAGATGACGTAATACTGCAAAAACATATTTTACAAACTGCATGAGGAATTTTGTGTAAAATGTAAATAATATCTTTTGTTGATTTTATTTTTATGTAACTGACATGAACTTTTCAACTGTATCAAAATCGGACATGTTTTTTGATTGGTTGATCTCATAGATTTAAATCTATAAAGTATTTTAGTTTATATATTATAGTTAGTTATGTAGTTATGTCGATAGTTATAAATAGAGCAATGGAAAAGATGATTATGATGATGAAGACGTAGTTTTGAAATACTGATACTTTATGTATTTGCATGGTAAATAAACGATTTAGGCGTCCATATAAAATCTATGACCTGCCACACACGTACGGTAATTCTCCGTACCAATTTTTCTTCGATTCGAGATTCCGTACGGCCTGTGCGTTCGGAATCCCGAACGTACGGACGAAACGAAACGGACTTCCGGATGTATGTGGCCGGCCTTAGACTCGCCATCGGCTGCTGCGGTTGACTTTAATTTAAACACCGATCGGAAATTAGGTGTCTTGATGCCTCCCTCGTGTACTAATTGCAATATTTCTTATGCAGTTATAAAACTAAATTATACCTTTTTAACTGTATTTTACCTATATTTATCATTTTTACCTATAGATTAATTCATACATTCTAATATATATGTACAAATTTAAAATGTATCAGTAGGGAAGTAGTGACTGTTTCTTATATTTTATAGAAAAGTTCAAAGGGATAAAATCATCAGTCGTGAGCGGGATTATAACTCATGTATACTTATACTTTTATAAATATATTTTTTAATTTTTAAGAGTTTTGACGCAGTTCGAAACAGCGCCGACAATCTTAGGCTTACATTGTAGGTTTTTTTTAACAACGCCATCTATTCAAAATTTATTAAAAATAAGAGTTTGATGTTTTTCTTCAGATATTTATCTAGAAATCAATTTAAATAACGTTAAAAATATAATTGAAATAAGTATATTTATACATAGAGAGATAAAAGCATCTATGAATGTAAAAGCTATTTGTAGATGATTAGTTTAGGGGTAGTAGCTATTTTAAAAATTATTAAACTTTAAATTTAAAAAAAAATATTTAAGCGATAAAAAATACCAAAATTCCAATCATGTGCACCCTATTTATGCGTGGGAATTGGTGGCAATTTTCAATGAATTCGTGACGACCTTGGCCTTTTAACCGTCTGATAGGTAAAAATGTTACTGCAAATTTGTTGTATTTATTAATAGATCTATTTTCATACTATCTCAATGAAAAGAAAAAAAACAATACCATAATGTTCTGGCTCACAGTTTGCTAGAAGTAAGTCTTACCCTGGATGAACAGGGCAAACACAAATAAAATCCAAAAATGCACCCTTTCACCACTGAATTATGATTATATTGATGGATTGAATGCTCTCCCTCACACATATTTTCAGCAGATTCTTTATGACTACAGCACTAAACAATAATTTCAAGAATTCAAAAGCTCTTAAAAACGCTTTGTAGAGTAATCCTGGATACGGTGTCACAGATGATTAAGAAAGAAGCGCTTTAATTGAATATGTTCGTTTTCTAATGGCATCATTATAAGTTCACGAATTTTTCAGGCTTATTGCGTATAAAATTTTAGTTTGACACTTTTAATGAGAGCTCAGCTCTGGGACGATCATCTTAAAATTTCAAAAAAAGTAGTATACAGCCATACCGCGTTAAATTTCCTCCAGAATAAATGAAATTGTTAATTGACATTTCAAGAACTGATTTACCATGTGCTCGACGATATGAAGTAGCATCATTCCCTAGATCTCTGAGAAGTTAAAAAAAACATCGGAGACTTTTGAAAACCGCCATCAAGAATTGGTGCACCGCGGCGGATGCTACTCTCGCAAAACACTCCCAGTAATGAGAGGAGGACCAATCCACGTGACGTTCGTAGGCTGCTATTTTATTTTTATTTTTAATGATACTATTAAACAAAATGTTTTATAGACTAATAAGATATCATTCATATCTTTAAATATATCTAATTTTTTGTAACCATATTTAGTGACTTTTCCATAGTCTACAAGAGGTATATGTAGGTAAACGAACAGGCGCTTGAAAAAAATCATATATAATAAAAACGGGGCATTTGAAAGGCATATTTATTTTTATTTTAAAGATGAGTAAAACTTTTTCACTCGTCGAAGACGGGAATCAATCCGATACAAACTTGAAAAAAATTAGGAATCTGTATTTTATGGTGTCAATCAATAAAGCCAAAATATCATTCACTCTCCAAAAACATTAGTCCGTATTTGGGAAACAGCATATTATAACTATACTAAAGCTCAACCATCTATTTAAAATAGTCTCTGGAGAACATTTGTGACATAAGGACACAGTGACAAATAGTGCGGTGATACCAAAGTGCTTCAACATTCTAATTTTGCCATGGAACAGTTATAATGTGAGAAGGCTATGGATATGTAATAAAATAGTTTTTTTTTTAAATTTCATTTCACTAATCACAGCGACCCACGCTCCGTTGTACAAATCGTTGTCATCGCATCCAGGCGCATTTTCCAATTCTTCTTTGAAGCTTGTGCTACTTATTTACCTTAATGACTAAGATGCTACAATTAGGCCAAATTGAAAAAGCAACGTTTAGTTTGAGATTTTTTATACTCTTGGGTAAAATGTTATTTCACATTTTAAAATTAAATTGTTTATTATACAAACTGAACAAGTAGCAGTGCACATACATATATACTGTGTTTCAGTTTAAGGCCAATAAAATGTTTAGTTGATACTTGATAGACATTTCATATTAGTTTTAAAAGGTCATAACACATCTGTGATCTTAATGCTTAAAGTTGGTTGCAGATGTCTGTAAGCTGCAGTAGCCACTTAACTTCAGGATTTATTATTACTATTTTATTATATTTTAAAAAGATGTCTTTTATTATAATTTTTCATCTTTATATTATTTAAAAAATCTCCTAGATATGTTACAGTTATATCGTACTTCTTCATTAATAAATACTTCGAATTCTTTATGCAGGTCTGAACCGGAGTGAATTGATATTTCAAGTAGCTTCTTTATTAGCCATGTTTTCTTATATTGAATATATTTTGCGTTAGTAATTTATTAAAATACCGAGGAGAGACAAAAGAAAAAATCCAAAATGTCCAGCTCACACTCTCCCATCGGCGGACGTGGAGAACCCGTAAGTGAATGCATGCCCTAGCTGTGATTGCCGTATTAACATGTTTAGTTAAATAAATGTTGTTTGTAAAGCAAAAATCATTGGGATGCAAATTCTACTCCGTGATAATACGAGTTTGCACAATCGTTAATATGCCGCAAGGTAGGTAATGCGCTAAGGCGCGCCATTTTACATCGTCCGTCCCGGTGATTTATTCGATGTTGGATAATGCAGACATGCCTGTTCATTTACACGAATATCTTCAAGACGCTATGTTCATTTAATAGAATTAAAAATATAACTTTCGTATAATAATAGATTTAGAAATATACCATTTTAGAAATGTTTAGAAAATCTTAAATATATTCCTGATATAAATGTATTTAAAAAGGCTTTTAGTGTTCTAATTAGGCATGTAAAATGTAAGTAGAAGTGTAATAAGGAAATTGTCCCACCGTAACCCCAGGCTTCAAATAAAGTCGTAGGCATCTTCAGCACAGCTATGTTCTCTGTCGCACTTTGGCACGATGCCACCACATAACCTGTGCTACAACGTTCATATTTCACGCATATGGTCTGTGTAAAAATTTAAGATTTATTTATGTTAACTGTAAATACATATTTGATTGGTTTTAAAAATAATATTTCAAATCGTAAAACCCAATATTCCTACCTTTGCGAAGCTACCCGATGATTATGTAAACGTTTTAAAAACACTTTAAGGATGATAAAATATTATTTTACTTCAAGCATGGAATTACAAAGAAATAGCCTAATTCGGAACTAAAGTGAACAAACTTGAATTTAATTTTTTGGGTTAATATCGGAAGATAAATTAGTAATTTCATAGTAAAAATCAAGGGTTTCGTGTAGATTGGCAAATGAAAGCTTACTGAAGCACCTTTAGACAAAATTGTTGTTCATAAGTTTAAATTATCAGCTTGATATCGAGTTAAAAAAAATTGTTTTACCTATCATAAATTAAAGATTCTAATAAAAACTCTGTAATAAATATATGTAACATTTTGTTTTTTTCATTAATATTTTATATACATACAAACATAAAAGTTAATGTTTAAAATACATAACACAAAGAACGAATCTTTGGTATTCAAATAACTTGCAATAATTATTTTTAAATATTTTAAAATCAAAAATTAAATACAAGCACTCATAAAAGTTCAAGTGCTTTCATTACTCTTCCTTGTTTTGCATAAACTTCGTACATTACTTACTCCTCATAGTAGATTTGAGAATTTTAGTGCCAATTTCATTAAATTAACAAATAAACTGTTTTCTTATAGGTATACTAAGCTCTGCAATATAGATTATCGCATTGTCATGCCATACATAAGTATACCAACTTTCAGCTTAATCAAGGTGTCATCAAGTGTTTCAAAAATTGATTTTAAATGTTTAACCGGAAGGACATACAAAAAAGCAAGTTAATTTAACTAAAAGAAACTTATTACACTAATTACAGTGACATAGGATAAACAAAAACATTACCTATCTAACATTATAAATTCTACACTAAATTTATTCTAAACTAAATTTACAATAACCTATAACTGAAGCGGGGAAATATCTAATAGGTAATTAATTCACTTTATATTGATATGAAGGCTGCACTGTAAAATGAACAGTACTGAGGAAAGCATAATAGGTACAGAACGATGCTTGTAAACAAAAGGTCGAGGCAAAATTTCCTATAAATAGACCGGGTCACATCATAAAATTCGTAATAACAAAGAGCTTTTATTTCATGCTGATATGCGCGAGTTTATAACTTTCTTCAACGTCGGGTTTTACACACACTCATATATATATATATATATATATATATATATATAGAAATCGGTGTATACATATATGTGTATGTGTGTGTGTGTGTGTGTGTGTGTGTTGTGTGTGTGTGTGTGTGTGTGTGTGCGAGGGAGTAGAGACCGATGATGAATAAACGGACGGATGGAGTTCAACAAACACACTGGGTAAAACACTCAACCGTTTTTAATACGACACGCGTTTTGAGTTCAAACCTGGCATCATGAGGAGAAATATTGTCTCTACCGCTAAGACCAAACAGTAATATTATATAATAACAAACATTACATTATTTCAACCGATTTTCTTACATAATTATTTAAGTTTCAGCAACCGTAGCTTTTTATTTTGTTGTTTAACACCGTCACTACATGGTCAAAATTTTATACTAAAATATTAAAAAGAAGTCCAAGAAATATTAAAAGTATACTAAGCACTTAAATATAAACACTCACGCCTATCACCCAGAGGGACATGCAGAGACTAAGGATTTCTATTTGACATACCTCTCTCGCCTCCTTTACATCCACATACCTGCTCATACATGCTTGTCGGTTAAAGGTACTCCAAATCTGGCCCATTTTCAATATATCACCAATTCGGTGGACAAACTTCTGACTAGGATGTCCATCCCGACTCTGACGTTCACAATCCTTTCTACATGACCAAACAACTGAAGCATTCCTTTCTTAATCCTGATTACAACATCATCTTACAAACCACACTTATCTCTTATCACACAATTTCTAACCCTGTCATTCAGATTCAGCCCTAACATACTCCTTAATGACCGCGTTTCTACAGTATAGTAATACTCTCGTGCTTGTTCTGCCTCACCCAACTTTTATTACCACACGTTAAAGTAGGAACTAACACAACATTGTGAATTGCCATATACATATATCTTTTTGACACATTCTGACCGTCCATAATAGAATGTAGAGTCCCATTTACTCTATTTTCACCGTTATATCTTTATTATATCTACTATCCCTGCTAAAAATACACAAACTCATCGACTTACTCAACCAACTTCCCTTCTATTCTTATTTCACATATCGTTATACTATCTACTCTTTCGAACCATCACTTTAGTTTTACTTGCTTTCACTTTCTGTCTAATAAAATATTAAATATCTTATAAGTATATCAAAAATAAACATAACTTCTAAATGGTTATAAGATTATGAATGCAAATTATGCCTGCTTATATTAAATTATTTCTCGAACGTATCGTTAAAGTTAATTAAATTTGGAGTTTAACTGCTGTGTTTCAAAATAAAAGACAAACTTTGATAGCTTCAGTTAATAATATTAAAGACTTAACCAACCTTCTTCTTTGCTTGGATTGAAATAGCTGAACAAATTACAAAAGAGACGTTAATAAACTAAATTGGAAAAATATTTACTTTTAAACCAAAATCTATGCCTTGAGGGTTTAATAAACTAAAAATTTCATTTAATTTTTAACAATTTAACCCCGTAAAGAACTGAACACTACGTGAAGCTCATGCTATGCGACAAATGTCAAATATAAAGGCCACTGCTGTAAGGTCATCATTTGTTAGGTGAATGCCGAACTGAAGCAACGAAAATATTCGTTCCTTCGCGTAAACCATCTTTTTGCATACTTTTCAAAACATTTTAAACTGCTTCATATTACTAAATCATACTCCTGTCACTCTTTAAAATATAATTTGATTACTTTTATAACCTCTTGTAAAAACTATACTTATTATATGATTTTTAATTGTTATTGGAAGGTTTGTAATTACGATAAAATTATTAAACAAATGACTTATAAAGCAAAATCTTATTACCTATTGCTAAATTAAAGACATGACATAGACATACATAATATAGTATACTTCAAAACTTGAAAACTAGATTGTACAACCAGTGCATATTGCCAGTGATGACTTTTGGAACTCAGACGTGGTCCTTCACTGCTAGCCGTATGAGGAAGCTCAAGGTCGCTCAGCGAGCTATGGATAGGGCTACGCTCGTGGTTTCTCTGCGTGATAAACTTAGAAATGAGGATATCCGCAGTAGAACCAGAGTAACCGACATAGCCCAACGGATTAATAAGCTGAAGTAGCAATAGACCGGCCATATAGCTCGAAGAACCGGCAACCGATGGGGAAAAAATTTTCTCGAGTGGCAGCCTCGTACCGGTAGGCGAAGTGTAGGGCGACCCCCCACGAGATGGAGTGACGACCTGGTAAGACATGCAGGAAGTCGCTGGATGCAAGTGGCTCAAGACTAGTGTTGCCCAAAATCGGTTTTGGTCTTGCAGTCTTGGTCTTGTTCTTGCATTTTTGTAAGACCAAGACCAAGAATAAGACCGCCTATTTTAGCAAGACCAAGACCAAGACTGCCCGTGCATGATTTGCGCAAGAACAAGACTAAGCTTGCGAGACTCTTGCGTCTTGCAATTAAGACTGAGTGTTGTTTCAGGGAGTATAGTAGTTCGGGTATTCGCTTACGGACTCTATGAGATGCAAAAAAATGGAAAATTG
Source organism: Parnassius mnemosyne (assembly GCA_963668995.1). Taxonomy (NCBI): domain Eukaryota; kingdom Metazoa; phylum Arthropoda; class Insecta; order Lepidoptera; family Papilionidae; genus Parnassius; species Parnassius mnemosyne. The sequence continues at coordinate 42,344,172 of CAVLGL010000082.1, read as the reverse complement.
GACTTATGCACATTACGAACACCATAAACATACATAGCGAATGAAAATATCCATTAAAAGAAAAAAGAGTGCATCCCTAGTTTTGACCATCGGTACTTTGATAGTGCGCGGCGTCTTGTTGTCGGCGTCATCAATGGTCGGATAAATGTTTAGACATTTATTAATTTGTTGGCCTTTAGGCCATAGGGCTATGTTAATTAAAGCTCAAAATGTACCTGTTCTGTTAAGTTGTTCTAAGATCTAAAGTAACGTTTAATAAATAGTAATAGGCTAATAGGTAATTGCGAGACTTGCGAGACTCTTGCTGCAAGATAGAGACCAAGACCAAGACTAGGAGCACAATACCAAGACCAAGACCAGGTGTATTGGCGCAAGACCAAGACCAAGACTTGCTAAGTCACGTCTTGTGCTTGCATTTGGGCAAAACTACTCAGGACCGTGCTTTGTGGCATTCCTTGGGGGAGGCCTAATTTCAGCAGTGGTCTTTTGAAGGTCTGTAATGATGATGATGATAGATAGATATAATCCACTTACATCAAGAATATTACTGAGACTTAACAAATTAAGTGCCTTGAAATAATAATATAATTTTATATCTGAAATTTCCTTCGACGTATCTTCAGTAGAAAGAGCTTAGTGGAAAGGAGTCACATTTTTTAGAACAATTTAAAAAAACTGGCTTTTGTTTTTCATTTATTATGTTATATTATATTATATTAACTGTTAGCTTTGATGAGTCCTACTAGAATCTTATTTGAATGTAGTATTTTTATAAATATTGGGCTAATTTGCATTTGAAATAGATTAAAATGTCTTTATTTTCTCCGAAAGAAAAGTTGAACTTTTGTAATCAAACAAAGCTCCTTTGATGTAACAAATAGCATCGTAACTTCGCATTGTACCCATATATTGTCTTTTCGTCGAGTATTCCATTAGTTCATACCTTTAAGCTCTCTACAAAGCTCAAAAGCGATGCAATTAATTGCTTTTACTAAAATTGGATAGTTTCTTTATAATATACAGATTAAAATAGAAATTAATACTTCTGTCATCATTTAGCTAAATTATAATTCTATTGACTCTTTTCCGTATTTTTGCTATTATGGTCTTATCGTATATGTGATTACAAAAACATTGATACAACAGAAGAGCACTCTTTATGATATCAGATTTTTTTATTTTATTTTATATAAATCGCTCAGTATTTTTTATCTGTAACTTAACTACAACTACTCGTAGAGTAATAAGTAAAATATAAGTTGCTTTTCATGATAATACATTAATGTAGATACTTTTTGGTATATGAAACGTTCTAATTTTATAGTTCTATAACAATAAGCAGATCGTTGATTAGTCTCAAATATATGGTACGCTCTCCAAAGACGTTTTCTTCAAAAATCCTATAAACAACATCGGTTGCCACGTTACAAAAAAAACGCAACGCGAGAGTATATAGCCAGTATTTTGTAGACATGCCGACATATACAGGTTGTTTGGAAGATGGGTGCAAAACCTGAAGAGGATAATACCTTAAACCATTTAGAACATATTAAGCTGCTCGTCTTCATTAGTAAAAGCAGCCATAGTTGATGGCAATGATGAAGTTTGTTACAGGTCGCGCGGCGGATTTTACTAAACGACTTCCCGGAAGTTAATCCGTGCACGTGCACCGTAATTCTAAAACTAATCAGTTCTAACGAAAACAATAGTGCATTAACAAAAATGGTACATTATTTTGGTCCGAATAAAATAAAAATATTCGTTCGCAATTTGCTTTGTACACCTTAATTTCAAGAGTTGATGAAACTCAAAAGAAAGGGTAATAACTAAGAATATTTTTAAAAAGGTTTGAACAACAAAAGCTATTATATTTATTTTTTATGATGGCATAAACACAACATTTCCTCAAACGTTTTTTTTTGATTTCATAATGTTAAAGTTTTTTATAGGATCTAGTGACAAACGAGCACACAGTCCACCTGATGGTAAATGGTTGCTGTGGCCCATAAACATCTACATTTATCCTCAATAAAGAATCAAAATGCAGTGAGGACTAAGATGGAATGCCTCTTTTCCAGTAAAAAGGGTTTCTGGTTCTCTACACTCACCATACGAAACACAGCAATGTTAAACTGCTATTTTACGCTGGTATTCTATGAGTATAGTTATAGTATGAGTGTCACACATTACATTAATAAAAATAATTAAAAAATAATAACATAACAACTGTTAAACACAAAAAACACAAACACTCACGGCTGTCACCCAGAGGGGTAGGCAGAGACTACGGACTTCCATTTGGCGCGATTCTGACACACCTCTCTCACCTCCTTTACATCCATATATCTACGCATACACGCTCGTCGGTTAAGGGTACTCCTAATCTGGCCCATTTTAATGTATCGCCGATTTGGTCGATAAACTTTCGTCTAGGGTGCCCCTTCCCGACCTTGCCGTTCCCTTCTGCTATATAAATTTGCTTTGTCACTCTTTCCTCGTCCATTCTTTCTACATGACCAAACCAGCGAAGCATTCCTTACATCTGTTACTGGACATTATTAGAAATTAATTGAAAAAAATGGGTTTTATTGTTAAAAACCTTAGAAATTCAATTTAAAAAAGGAGCAGACTTCGTCTATTACAAGTTTAGTTCAATATGTTCTGAATGGTTTAAAGTATATTCTCTTCAGGCTTTGCACCCATCTTCCAAACAGCCTGTATAATATATTATATTTATGCCTCCTGCTAAGCATGTCAATACCATGGCAAAATCAATCCAAGGCTATCTAAGTTTGGCAGTGAACTTTTATAGGCTGTAATGAATGGATGGATCGATGAATTATGCCATAATTACATTGTTGTATACCGTATACTTTCTAGTCCAGAAGTTTATAAACGTCCTCCAATGCAGTGGTTCGCTGGAGGATCAAAGTGGTAGACTTTGATCCTCCAGCGATTCTGCCATAAGGGCTCTGTCATCGGCTAATCCAAAGTGAGATGTACTCGTTATTGATATTTATAACGTATCCTTTCCAGTCTCTTATATTGAAAACGTCTTCTTATGCAGCGTTAAAGATTTTTGACGATATAACGTCACCCTGTCTTACACCTCTGCTATTGTTGACATACAGGAAAACAATGGATGCAGTTGACGCAAGACTGCTTTTTTTTTTAAAATTATTCTCGAACTTGTGAACGGCTGTTGTAAGGATGATCAAATTAAGCTAAAGGAAACTACTTAGACGACTTTACACTGCATACATGTTTTTAGGGCAGGATAGTGCACACTGGCAACTTTATCGCACTCAATACGCAATATGCAAACGATGGGATATATATTGAAAATCCCTTATGGGTCTGGTTTGAGCCGGCTTATACAGTGTCCTGTCGGCCATCGCTTGCAAAATGGATTGAATTTTTCTAATTGATTCTGAAATATTAAGAATATTAAAACCAAATGTTACTAACATAGGTTAAGATGCTTACTAACAATTCTATGGACCACACTGTTGTCTGACTTAAAGAAATTGTTATTATTAGCATATTGTGAGTGAATATTAAAAGTATCTAAGGGTTACGTTCCCGTCCTTGCGCCATCACTTATTCTATCCTTCCCCACCCCAACTCCTTCACTATCTTATCTATCCGTATCTCTCTTTATTCTTTTGCTACTTTAAGATAATGTACGCTTAGTAAACAATTGGTAGCAGTCTATTAGTAAATAACTTATACGCGTTCACATAATATGCCACTCAACAATCGCCTTAAGACTCGATTTTTGGAATTTGTCAACAACTAAATATTATACTCTATATAATAAAAGGGACACGTGCAAATATAGGGGTTCATCCTTATTGTCACATCCTCATATCAGACACATAATATCTAAGAAAGGATCTAAGAAAGGATTGAAATACACTTCGACAAATACTCAAACATGAGCAATACTATGTGTATTACAATTGGCTCAAATCTGCAATAATATGTGGATTGTATAAATAAAAAGCAACATGAGCTAGAATCCGGATACTGATCACTATAGTAATTAATGGTAGAATTTATTAACAAGTTTTATTAATCATCGATAATTATGGTATTTATGGTTACACGATTTGCTACTCTCCTTTATTCAAGTGTGGAGTATACTGCTTGAAGTAGAAATTGTATTGTAAGTGCATGCTGCAAGTTCGTCATTTGTTAAATCCTGCACCCTTAGTAATGTCGAAAAAAAACCACTAACTGTTTTTGCTTTAAACAATTATTAAAATTAATTATATCCTTTAAACATGATTTTAGTATTTGTATTAGGATTCAATGGACTGACCGCAACTATTGAATAATAAGCTTGAATTTACCTGTATTTGATGTTGCGTTCTATGTGCTTGAATACGATATTATTGAACATTTTGTGGTTGTGAACTGAATTCCACGAGTATATGCTATTACTTCCTAATTGAACGGAACTAATTACTTCACATTAAAACGTTCTTGTTTATTCTGTAGTGTATATTATAGGTTTTATGTTTATAATTAGAAAAGCGTATTTCATGGTATATATGGGGTTTATTTAGAAAGTATTTAACTTTTTAATGTTGACATTAAATTGATTTTGGTACGCAAAATAAGTGTCATTGCGAAATATACGGTTTTTAATTATAGTTTTTAAATATATCTTACTAAATATTTATATGATTTTAGGCCAACTATGAGTTAATTAAGAGACTAAACGACTTCACGAAGAATGGTGTACCGACACTTCAGGGCTTCTGCGTTGCCACCATACCCGACCAGGCGTTTGCTTATCTTATGTGGGCGGAGAGAAAGAAGAACCTGGAAGAATTCTACAGTGATAAAGGTAAGCATATCAACATATCTAAAACTGTTTTACCTTTTGTAAACATATTTTTGACTACTGTCCCACCTGATGGTAAGTGATGATGTAACCGAAGATGAAAAAGCCCACTAACTTAGCTTAATAACCTATTAAGAAACCTTTGAAGGCACCCACATTTAAATCGGATGAAAAGATAGATGCTGACTAATTATTCCACTCCATTGCTGCTCGGATTATGAACAACGAAACAACCCGTTTGGTTTGAATAAAAGTTACAGCCTATATACGTCCCACTGCTGGGCACAGGCCTCTTCGCATTTCTGAGAGAGTTTTAGGCCAAAGAAATGTTCGCCGCGCTTCCCTAATGCGTGTTGTCGCCAACACGCATTGATTGATTAAACTTCATACATTTTTTTTCAAGGTAGGTACTAGTTTTAAAAAAATGATAAAAGGTTATTTAACTTTCAAAAATGAACAGTCGAAGTTAGGATTTCAGGTTCTTTTATAATTTTAAGATAATTTACAAATGCTATGTTTATTGACGAGATTTTATCCTTATCATTAGACTTTCGATTAGACCCTTTCGATCAGTTGAATAAAATGGAGATTGTCTATTTTATGCATTTTTACTTGGTTCGATTCCCAACTCAGATATAGTCTGTTCGCTAAAATACACGGTGGCGAACTTATTTTGTTATACAACCTATATACGTCCCACAGCTGGGCACAGGCCTCCCCTAATTTCTGAGAGGGTTTTTAGTGAAAGGAAGTGTCGAAATATTGTCTTCTTTTTCTGATTTCTCAGACATGCAAGTTTCCGCACGATGTTTTCTTTACCACCAAGCACGTGGTAAATCAGCACTTAAAAATGCAATTAACAATTTAATTGGTGCCAGCGGGGATCGAACCCGCGTTGCTCGCGTACGTGAAATTTACAGCGAGGGCTGAGCACCTGAGGCACCAGGACTCTCTTGTTTTGAAGCTCTTTTGTTTGAATGCGTGGTATTAATTAATTCAATACTAATTAATTTCATCTGAATGCTTATAGAAGGCAAGACTCATTAACATTTTGACTCGTATAATACCCATTAGTGTTTGATCGTAAAATAGCATCATAAGTATACCGAATGCTTTGATGACTATTTTAATTACCGTAATACGTATTTGTTACAAACCATTACGCGAATATTAAAACATTTTCGGCCTTATTACATAAAGTTAGTTGTCTTAAACATATTTATGCATTTTTACAATATGCATTTTTACATTTTTATAAAAATGTAAGTTTGTGCAGGTGTTTGTACTAATCATCGTATATTTGTGTGACAAAAATTATTGAAACGGACTAAAAACAAGTAAAAAATAAATAAATACCTTTCAATCATTTTTAGAACTATCTGTCTGTCTGTTTGTTTATGAACGTGATGAGTCGATAACGTCTAAAGTACTATTTATATTTAAGAACCGTTAAGAAAATAATGATGCGTATCTTTGAGTTACATGTCTCTTTGTTTTATTTAAATCGGTTCATTTTATCAAAATTTATAATTACTATTTAGAAGTACACTACTAACGAATTAGTTCAGTGGTAGCGTCGAGTCATTAAATATATTTTAATGTAATATCTGAAATCGTAATTAAATTACATTAATTATTGTTCTCCAATGATAAACTAATACCTACACAGTAAACAAAAAATTTAATATGTTTTCATGTAAAGATTAATGTAAAGATGGTATACTTTGTTAAAAAAAGTACAACAATACTTAACCAGTGTCAATCCTGGGACTAAGAAACTCAAGGATGTGCCGATTCTGTCCCTTAACGGAAGAAAAACTTCGGCACATCCTAATTGATTGTGGACCTTTAATGAGCAAACGTAACATTCATCTAGGAAACTATGTAGTTAGCTCAGAAGAAGTGAAATTGCTCACAGTTAAACAACTTCTTCAATTAATTGAAAACATAGGGCTTAGCAGTGAACTATAGCCATAGCAGCGATCACAATCGATCTTATAGGTTGCAGTGATACTGGTCTTTCTAGACATGCATAGGTAGCTGCTCGCACGAAGAAAATCAGTGCCATCGATAGATGATATCGTGCAAATATACAAATTACGCGTGTTGTGTTTTTCTTTTCTGTAGATGTATTTTCATTCAAGTGCTGCTGGTCTTTATATTACTTATAAGCGGAATAACTCTTAAAGCTATTAAAACTTAATTGAATATTTCTTGTAGCATATTTATCGTAAAAACATCATGTAATATTTTACATAACGTTATAATCATCCAATTTTAAAAGTGCTAATAACAATTTCGTCAGTTTCGGCCAATCGATCGAATTTAAGTTTTTCGCGTAATATGTGCGCGCTTGTTTTCTGAGCTACCACGTTTCTCCGTCCATTAATAATCTATAAATTTGATAATGAGATTAAATTCCCTATGCTGTCAATTATCGGGAACCTGTCACTATCCTCCTGATATAAAAGTTATTTTATATATTGTACTAGCTGTGCCCCGCGACTTCACCCGCGTGGAATTTTTTTGTGCGGAACTCTAAAATAAAAGCAGCCTAAGTTACTCCTTAATATAACATCAGCTATCTGCCAGTAAAAATCCCATCCGAATCGGTGAGAGTTTTACTAAAGAATATTATATAGTATATAGAATATATAGAAAGTTTATTTTTATTTTTAGCACTGTTGATAATAGCGCCATCTCTCTTTATATAAATAATATTGTATATTTTTAACGTTTAATTACTAACAATCTATTTTTGCTATTTTTATAAATTGTCTTATTGCCGGACCTGTCGTGGAGTGGCAGTGTAAGGTTATCCACTACCTCATCAATCCATGGGTGTCGTAAGCGGCGACTAACTGAAACTGAAACAGGAGATGGGTAGCAGCATCATCCTGATAACAATGGAAAACATCTAATAAAAAAACTGCGGTTGCCCACTTGCCTGCCATGTGTGGTAACAATGGTATAGTCCCCTCTATGAGCATCTTTAGTAGTGTGTTCCGGGCTAATTTGCTAAATCTTAAAAGTAGACAAAAACTAAATTTTTACCACAAGCCTTTTATCTTTCAGTATTTTATCGGACAGACGTAAATCTGTAAAAGTGTCAATAATTTTGTAATTAATAAACATTACCGTCGCAAATAATATTCTTATTTAGAAAGTAATAACATCTTAGCAAAGGAAAAATATGGCTTTAGAAAATGTGAAAACAGAATAACTAAATATGGCCATGTATGGGTTTATGGAAAAAGTGATCATTGGTATAGATAATCAAACACCGATAACCGCTTTATTCATGGATATGACTAAGGTGTTTGATTACGTTGATTTAAATATTCTAGCGCTTAAACTGGAAAAATATGGAATCCGAGGTAATATGTTAAAACTCATTACATCATACCTGAATGATAGAAATCAAATTACTAAAATTAAAAAAGATCTGTCCAGATACTAATATTAAATTAACATACCTTTCGCAACGAAAGCAAACAACCTATGGTGTGCCGCAAGGAAGCATACTCGGTCCTTTACTATTTTACTACGAGTATTCCTAGTCTATATAAATGATTTGCCCCAGGTGAACCAGCACACTATGACCTTATTTTCTGTTGACAACACAGTCTTGTTCACTGAACAAGATAATGTTTTTTTATAGGATAGGATGACAAACGAGCACACAGTCCACCTGATGGTAAGTGGTTGCTGTGACCCATAGACATCTACATTTATCTTCAAGAAAGAATCAAAATGCAGATGCGTCATCACCCGTGAGAACTAAGATGGAATGCCTCTTTTCCCGTAAAATGGGTCTCTATTTCTCACTATACGAAACACAGCAGTGTCAAGCTGCCATTTTACGCTGGTATTCTGTGAGACCGTGGTCCTTCCCCGATCGAGCCGACCCATTCGTGCTACAACTATACTACTAACATAGCTGCAGCATGGCTCTACCAGGTACAAAAATGTATCATTAGAAATGGATATAAATCAAAATTTATGATGGATAATAAGCTGTCTAAATGACAATAATCTTAAAATTAATAATTAAAACAAAGGACAAAACAATAAAACTTAATATTCACTATAAAACTAAAATTATAAACGAAAAAGAACATACAAAATTTTAGGGATTTTGGCTGGACGAAAGATTACATGGAGTAAAGATATTGAACACACGAAAGAAAGATAAATTAATAGCACTATGCAATATATAACCTTATAAAATTACAAAATCATGAAACAGTCATAACTGCTCACCAAAGACATTTAAGTAGTAGTCCTATAGGATATATTCCGGATTTGTGTCATTTAGTATTAGTGACATCGTCAAAGCTCAAGACGCGTTCGTTTCCTAAATTTAAAAAAATATTTAAAAAAATATGCCCGATAATGCATTAAGATATTGTAAGTCCCGCTAAGAAGTAAAAACTGAATGTGATTTCGATTTATTATCGTAAGTATAATGTATATTTACGCCAAAATTTGTAAATTACATTATTTCTGGTAGATTGTTCTAGAATATTTATCAATATTGTAATAAGCGTCCTCTGTCATCCAGTAACGTCACCAAATGAGTTAGTGATTCACAAGGTTTCTCGAATGGTGCTATCGAAAATATTATACAAGATGCAGATTTAATCATCCACAACATTGAATGAGGTGAAACAGTAAACGATACTGTACCCATACCAATAAATAAATCGGGTGAGCCTATGCCGGAGCACACGTCCGCTGATTTTAATGTGAAACGTCTGTCAGCCAGTACAACCAGTCAACAAGAAAGCCTTCTTTTTAAAATTTTAATATATGTAATGCTACAACACCAGGAGAATAGCAGATGTGTTGCCGGCCTTTTAAAAAGGAGTAAGCTCGTTTCTTGAAGTTCCCTAAGTCGTATCGAAAACTCCTAATAAATCGCACGGTAGTGAACCACCAAGCATCCAAATGATATGGATGATAACGTAAGTTTTGTCGCGATGTGTGTTGGTGAAATTTGGTGGCTGGAATTAATCCGAACAATTCCTCAGAGCACTCAACGGGATAAATACGATAGAAAATGCAACATCTCTACGCAGCGCCAGTAAATCGAGTCAATCAAAGAGAACTCGGTCGTCGACGATTCGAGCGGATCTGCTCTCTATGCGATCAAGTGGAAGGAGCTCGCACTGGAGTGCCCCGGCCCAGAGATGAGAACAATAATCTACGTGAGGCCGAACCTGCGCTTGTAAAGTTGCAAACGGTGTGCAGGCATCAAATACTGTCCCGCTCTAATGAGTACGCCAAGCTTTTTAGAAGTCAATTTAGCTTTCTCTTCCAAGTGACCATGCTACTACAGATCATTCGATATATCGACGCCGAAGATTTCACTACTGGCTGCGGCAATAAGGGAAGTGCTCTGAAATTGAGTAGAGACGACAAAGGTGTTCTTTTTAGCGGTAAACGTGCAAACTTGTGAATTTGTATAATAATATATCGTGTAACGACTTTTAAGTTTCAGAGCTTTCCTAAAGTATGTTAGATTTAAAGTGCATTTTTGTAAAAGAAACGAATTTGAAAATCTTGGAGGTGCTCCCTTACTGGATTTGACGTTTCGCGATGTGCCTTTAACGCTGACCGACCAATCATATGGTATTATTATAGCGTCTAATGGATCTAGTGACGTTATCCAAGACTACTATTTGAATTGATTCTTAGTTATTGGAAATTAAATATTTTATTTCATGATACTAAAATGACGTAAGAGGTTTAAATGATTTTTTGGCGTGATGGGAGTCATAATAAATTGAATTATACAATAAAAAAGCATGAATATTCCCTATTATTATATAGTAAAACATTACAAACTTAGTAACCCTCAACATCATTAGCGTAACGTTCCTAAAACGGCTTTTACCTTACGTTTATTAGCGTTACCTACTGGGGAATAGCTGAAATGTTTTCCTAATAAATCTTCAGCGTAGTTTTGCTGTTTAGGTAAAGGGCGTCACACATGCGCGAGCTTAAAATTTCTGTATGCAAATGTTGTTATGTCCGCTCTATAGTATACCTATATATTTAATGCATACGTCTCTTGGGAAAACCCCCCCCACAACGCGAATTAGTCTTTAAAGCGCAAAAGAAATGTTTACGAACAGTATGCCAGTTGCAGCTTACCGATAGTTGCAAACCGCATTTCATTGATCTTAAATTACTAACCCTGCCATCTTTATATATATATATATATATATATATATATATATATATATATATATATATATATATATATATATATATATATATATATATATATATACTGGCTGACCAGGCAGACGTTGTTCTGCCCTTTCCGGCGACCATTAGCTATCCTAAAAAAAATCCTAAAATTAGCAATAAAATAATTGGGGGTCAATTATCGGGATATAAACTATGCTATCTCTCAAGTTGGACCAAATTGCACACATTGTGCATAATTTCATTGCAATCAGTTAAGAAGTTTAGGAGTTCATCGCGGACAAACAATGTAACACGTAATTGAAACCACTAATAGTAAACGGCATAGGAACACACTACGTATTAAACCTCACAAAACAGCCCTAAATTCAAAAAGTTTCCTGTGTAGGGCCCCTGAAATTTTTAATCAACTCCCAGAAAACATCAAAGAGACAGATAATATAGACAAATTTAAGAAATTGCTTGCTAAAGTAGTATGTTCTTTTTAAATTGTTTTTATTTAAAAAAAAGCATACTACTCTGTCAACGAATACTTTGATAATTAAACTTTAATACCTACAATTAATGTCCGATTTGCTTGTTATATTTTTATCTATTATATCTTCATCTTTATCTATTAAGAATAAAGTATTAAGAATTATGTAATGGATGGTAAAAATAATAAATTATGCAATTTTTCCTAAACATATTAATTATAATTGAAATTGTAATGTTAATATTAGTAATGCAAGGTGAGGATAACAAACAAATATTTCGTAATTGTATTCTAAGGTGAAACACAGTGTTACTTATCATACCTTCTCCACCAAGTTTGTAACTTTATACCTATGTTTTAAAAAATAAAAATAAACTAAATTTCGCAAATTTAGTTTATTTTTATTTACTTACTATTCTTTTAGCATTTAAGGTGCCATTGTTCACTTTTAATAAAATATCTTACAAATCTTTACAATGGTATATGGCTCTGCTCAGTTTAGTTTTTTCTTAAAAGTACGTGGTAGATATTGCATTAGTTATGAGTATGACGTTAGTGAGAGGGTGTCTTATCCCACTAATGCACCAAATACGAAACACCTTTAACTTCGAAATAACAATTAACAACACGACTTGCAGGAGCTAAAGTTTGAAGAGTGCAGAGACTGAAGACATTTGTCGCATTACTTTATGACCCAAAAATGTCAAAAGAATTATCTATTCTTCGGCCTATGTTCAGCAGTGGACTTTCCCTTCACAAGTCCACTGCTGCACATAGGCCTCACCCAAAGAATGCCATAAAGCACGCTGCTAAGCCACCTCCACGCATCGACTTCCTGCATGTCTTACCCGGTCGTCAGTCGTACTTTACACTAGTAAACTTTGCCTACTGGTACGGGGCTGCCACTCGTAAACCTTTCTTTCCAATCGTATACGGCTCGTCGAGCTATATGGCCAGTCCATTGCCACTTCAGCTTACTAATTCTTTGGGCTATGTCGGTTACTCTGGTTCTAGTGAGGATATCCTCATTTATTAGTCTAACACGTAAAGAAACACAGTTCTCTACATAGCTTGATGATCGACCTTGCGCTTCCTCATACGTCCAGCAGTAAAGGACCACGTCTCAGATCCATAAGTCATCACTGGTTGGACGAGAAGATGTGTCGTAATTCGTAAGTCGTAAAAAGAGTTGAATCAGTTGATTGACCTCTCGGCCGAAGTTGGACATACCTAGTCGGACTATTTTTCCCAGGTAAACATACTCGTCAACAACGTCCAGCTTAGTGCTCCCAACAACTACCGGCATAGATGTGATATGGACATTTTGTTTTGTCTATGTTTATTTTAAAACCTATCCGTTGGGAGACTTTGATTCTCCAGTGATTCTGCCATAAGGGCTCTGTCATCGGCAAATCCAATATGAGATGTACTCGTCATTGATGTTAATACCGTATCCTTTCCAATCTCTTAGATTGGAAACGTCTTCCTATGCGGCGTTGAAGAGTTTCGGGGATATAACGTCACCCGTCATGTCTTACACCTCTCTGCAGTTGAGTAGGTTTCGTACCCTAGTTGATTACTTGGATATCCATCGTGCCCAACAGTCAACTTGGCACCGCTGACTCTAGCACCGCCCAAATTTTGACGTAATCAAAGGCTTTTTCATAGTCCACATACGCAAGACAAAGTGGCATATTGTGCTTCTTATGTATAATAATGGCATAACTTGGCAGTTAGATCGACAATCGCAATACACGACGTCTATAGCAGGTCGGGGTATTTATGTACGTATGATGCCATATAACGAAAGGAATTAGATTTTTTATCGATTTCCGTAGTCGCCTCTTACTACTCCAGAACGAGACTACACGGCCCTACATGGCAATCGATTTATCTTTCCCTCCTTATCATTGAAGTTTGCAATGCAAGAAATCGTGTGTTTTTATTAATTGGATTAATTGTTTACCTCTTCCTTAGGTTTTTTTTTTATAGAATAAGGGTGACGAACGAGCACACAGTCCACCTGATGGTAAGTGGTTGCTGTGGCACATAGACGTCTACATCTATCTTCGTTTGCGAATTAAAATGCAGATGCGTTGTCAGCCGTGAGGACTAAGATGGAATGCCTCTTTTCCAGTAAAGTGGGTCTCCAGTTCCCTACACTCACCATACGAAACACAGTAGCATCAAGCTGCTATTTTATGCAGGTATTCTGTGAGAGCGTGGTCCTTCCCCGGTCAAGCCGACCCATTCGTGCTACAACTATACTATTAATAAAATAAATAAATAAAAAATAAAATTGATTTATTTCAGACTTTTGTCCATAATATTGTTAGTAGCATAAAAAAGATATCTTAAAACTAGGTTAGTAACATTTTGGAAAATATTTATTCTAATTTAAATATCTGCCCGCACTGCGCGACACCCCTGCAACATGTGTAAGCGTACACCCAGTGTCGCAGTATCGGACAGCCAGGCTTTTCACTGATTACTCTGAGAATGGTGTTGGCGCTCCCCCGCACCGTGCACAGGAGGGATGCGATTCGCTTGCGCACTCCGGTGTAGAACCCATCAGTGTGCGCCAACGCGAACATCCCTGATGCACTACAGTAACTTGGAAGCCCCAACAACATTCTTAGACCATTATTATATTGTACTCGGAGAGCTTTGATAGCCCCCCGCGTGTAGTTGACCCATAGATTGCACGTATAAAGCGTTTTTTTCACAGTCAGTTTTTTAGTTTTAACTGTGTTATTTTCACATCTGGACTGCTACGTACAAATCTACGAGCCAACATGTAGCAGCGGACTGCTATCGCCCTCCTTTCCCTTTCAATATCCTTATCATCTTTCAAGTCCTCGGTAACCACGTGACCGAGATACTTGAAAGATGGCGCCCTTACAAGTTCGCTACCGTTAAGTTTGACAGGCGGTACATACATCACCTTACGAGTCCTGGCGTGAAAGACCATCAAATCGGTTTTCCTACCATTATACAATAGGCCGTGGGATTTTGCATACTCCTCGCATATTGAGATCAGCCTTCTTAGAGCAGCAACTGACGGACTCAGCAACACCATGTCGTCCGCGTAACTGATGCTGTTTACACAGAGACCATCAATGAAACAGCCGACACTAGCGCTGCCAAGCCTAACAATCAACTCGTCCACATACAAGTTAAAAAGCGTCGGGGCGGTAAAACCACAATTAATATAGCTGCAGTATGGCTCTACCACGTTTAATATATTGTTAGTGTATATATCTACGTTACTCAGTTTTATTTTTAATATAATATTAAACGGGTACGGCACCCTCGGCGTGTTTGTCATCCAAGCACTTTTTGGGTTTTGTAATAAAATTATTACTCTAGCTAGTTTATATTAAGTCTCAGGTTCACACTAGAATCTGTTTCACGAAAGAAGTGCTGCGGAAATACACGAGCTAAAATGCAAAGTATAGATATGGTTTGACAGCAAAATGTCAAATGTTGTGAAGACTGTGGCGCCTCGTCTTAAGGTCTTTTTAGTCCGAAAGATTCTTTATAAACCTTTGTTTGGTATTGTGCTTAAATAAGCTATCCATAAACAATTAAAGTAAATTATTTTAAATGTTAAAAACCTCACTTAAATCTACTAAGATTGTCCCAAAAAAATAAGATTTTTAAAATACAAGGTATATCCATCATATATACAGGATTATTTTGCAACATACGCCCAAATTTGTAGAGAAGGTTCAGTATAACATGACATTCTGTCCTTTTTATCTTTTAAATTCAGAATGCGTGGTATTGCTAACCGATATTCATTAAGTTTTTATAAAAAAAGTGATTTTGTTTTAGTTCTTTAACATATTAGCCACAAATGTATATAAGTATTAAGATTATTATATTAACTAACTTACAAAAGACACTATAATAAGTTACTGTTTATACGTGATCTATTTTAATTTTGGCATTATCTGAAAAGCTTTAGTGTTTTCTATACGTATTAATAAAATGAAATTGTATATCTGCAATATCGAAAGAGCTGTCTTATATTGAGCTGAGGGGACTATTTGCATGCCCTTACGTTACGAATAACCATTTAAAGAAAATTGTCTATCTGTCTTTTTGTCTGGGTTAATGTTCGGAATGACTAAACAGATCTAATGAAACTTTGCAAACAGATGAGTAATGCCTGGATTGATCTAGGTAATATGTTATCCGAAAACAAATTTTTAAGAAATAGAAAAATTTTAATAAATGGTTATAGATAATTATTTTAAATCAAAATAATGCTACATTAATAGATCCAGACAAGCCGGGGTGGGTCGCTAGTTATTAAATAAAATTTAAGTTCTATAATAAACGAACTTCAAACCTGATAACCTTATACCATAATAACTGCTGTCATATTTCGACAACAAAATTGATTATGGTCTTGGCATTTTGTTTTTATATCCAGGTTAATAATCGATTATATCGCAGAATGCTACTATGGTTAAGAGCTAACGATACACCAATATATTCACGAGTACGTTGATAGCTAGAAACAAAAAATAAATTGGTCCTTTGCACGGCATATATCAGTAAATGCAGTCTAGTTGGAGAGAATTATTATATTTATCTATTTAAAACTACATGAAAAAGCCCTTAAAGCTAAAAATAGATATGGCGGACTTGACACCATATGGCAATCTCTGCTAGTTCGGGGTGTTAAAAATATTTAGCAGAAACAAAATTTCTTATGCAATAAAATTTAAAACAAACTCAAAAAAACCAATCAACTTATGCAACTTCAATACATATCGTATCGAAGAAGCGATCGAGGCAAAAACACCGAGCCTCCAAAGTCTTTGCCAGAGATCTGTCTACCAGAAAGAGTCTACCTGCAACTGTCGAAGCTGAAGATCGAATGTGGTAGCATCGTTTCCGGGACCTGAGATTTTGAGTGAGATTAAGAGAATTTATGGGCAGAATTACACATGATCGTTGGAGCCACACACAAGTGTAAGTAACAATCCAAGAGCAAGTTTTATCTGACATTATTCCGATGATATCCCGGACGTCAGCATGAGTGAGATTAGAATGGCTCTTCAGCACCTTAAAAACGGCAAGGCCCCAGCTGAGGATGGAGTTACAGCGGATCTTCTGAAATCGGGTGAAAAACCGGTACTTGAAGTCCTTCAGAGGCTCTTTAATTCCGTCGTTTATGGTGGGACTACCTCAGAGGCATGAAACAGAAGTACTGTGGTCTTGTTCTTCAAGGAAGGCAACCATGGTCTTTTGAAGAACTACAGACCGATTTTCCTCTAAACCGCGTCTACGTGCTGTTTCCGAAAGTCATTACAAATCGTTTCGCACGCAGACTTGACGAACAAACCGGTTTCCTTAAAGGGTTTAGTACCATGAACCACACACATACCCTTCGGTAAATTGTACAGAAGACCGAAGAGTACAATCTGCCACTTTTCCTGGACTTGAGAAAGCCTTTGATTCCGTTGAAATTTGGGCAGTGCTACTATCTCTTCAGCGGTGGCAAGTTGACTGTCGGTATATCGAAATGCTGAAGAATACAAAACCCATCCAACTGTAGAAAGGTATAAGACAGGGTGACGTTTAATCCCCAACTGGAAAGGATACAGTTTTAACATCAATGGCGAGTAGTTCACTCACACTTGATTTGCCAACGATATGGTCCTTATGGCAGAATCGATGGAGGACCTAAGCACAAGCAGCAAGTTGATGGATGCAGGTGGCCCATGATCATGGTTTATCGCATTCCTTATGGGAGGCCTATGTTTAGCAGTGGACTTGTGAAAGGCTGTAATGATGATGATTGACATAATAGGGGTGGATATATAAAAAGGAGAACCTGAAAATATAAGTACCTTGCTGTGGAATACCAATTCTGAGACGGTTTTATTGTCGCAGGTCTCGTTAGAGAATATTTTCCGATACCACTACCAATATGACTTGAAGACCTTTAATCATTAAGGAAAGATCCTATCCCTTCCTCAAAGACCTGCTATGCTCGTGCAACCTACCTGAAAGCTTTTTGAATAATTAAAACTGTATATGTGTGCAATTCTTACCGTAATATTCATATATACCATGTATAAACCTACAACAAATAATATATATTTACTGAACGTAATATTTTGCTTTCACACAATATTGATGAGGAAGATGGAATACCTACGTCATCAATATTTTTTCAAAGTATACATTGATAAATACTGGTACGGTGGAGCCTCGCTTTAAAAATAAATTTAAAATAAATACTATTAACAGACCACTTTCAAACATGTTTGTTTGCGTAAATGGCTGTACACTTAATTGAAACAACGAATAGTTGATGCTGTTTGCAACTTTAATTTGGATTTTTTTTATTTACGCTATGTGCAAGTTGAAATAATCGAAACTTTATATTTTCTATAGAGAGCCCTTAGAACTTTATATTTTTGATGGCAACGCAAGAGAATCATCCCCCCACTACGTTTCTTGGGTATCGTTCGAGGCTACGGAAAATGTCAAATAAAATTTTATGGCTACTCATAGATTTTATGGTACTATCATTTTTATATCAGACTTATACCCAGACCGGTGACGAACAGCAGCGCCAAAAGTGTGAGACGTATCATCTGGTATTACTATAGTCTATTCACCCGCCAAGCGTAACCTATAAAGCAAATCCTCCTTATGACAGGAGAGACCTATGTCCAGAGGTGGACCGACATTCATGAACTGATAAAGAAAAACAAGAAAGTGTTCGTTTGTATTCAAAAGAAAATAATATAGGTCAGTATGATGTAAGTGTAATTCTCACAAATAATAGAATTATTTTGATTTATTCTAGACATAGAGCAACATAGGCCATCAGCGGACCGGAGAGTAGCCATACGGCAAACGTTCCCTTCTGTCAAAGTATAAGTCCACGTGGTCCTATGCATATAATAAAACTAGTAGCAGCCGCACTGGTCACTAGAGATACATAAAAATAATCATTCTGTGTTAGGGCTTTCTATACTTCGGACGTATCGGTCGAGTTCACTCCAGTCACTCCAGTCTTATTGCACATGAATGAAAAGAAATAATACGCTGTATTTGGTCATGATCCTCGTGTTTTAATTTATTTGTTGCTTGTTGCATTAGGCAATAGCTAACTACTCACCCTAGCAAACATACAGCGCTAGGCTTGTAGAGTTATTCGTAGGCACCACCAAACCAGCTTGGTACACATCTGTGCTCATGTAGGCATAGACAAGAAAATTTCATCGATTACTATCGATGAACTCGAAGAGTCTTTTAGTCGAACCTGCCCTGAAATTTGAACTGTGTTCCTCGCACAGCGCAATGCGCGTATCGCGTCCGAATCCGTGCCTATGGTCAGCCCCTCGACCGTGGCTGCGCTCGAGCTTGTCGTCCACTTGGACAACTACCTCTCCCCTTGCTCCAGTCCTGCAACGCCGCTCTCTTTCGCGTCAGTAAACGATACACGATATCCACCCGCGGCCCCTCTCCGATCTTCTCGGATACTGAATCGAGCTCCGACTTGGAGACCAATCAGTGTGCCCTGCTTTAGCCCAATGACGAAGGTTTTACCCTCGTCAAGGGAAAAAAGGCAAACGCGAAGCCCCCAAAAGACTCGACCTCTCGTCGCCCAACACCACTCCGGCAAAAAAGCCAGGCGCCGCGGCTAAATCCGCGACTAAGCATGCGGCAAAGGGTTTCTCTGCTCAATGTAGGGAAAAGCCGCCGCCACCCATCATAGTTCGAGATAAAACCAGGTGTAATGTTGGAAGGTTTTAAATTAAAAGGGGACGTATTGCTCAGTTTAAAACTTAAATTACACTGCTCTTAACAGCTACATTAACATTAATATATGTCATGTGAGCTACTCTAGACTACACCTCCCACCGAAAAAAGATTAATAAAAAAAATACTATATATTTTTATAATAATCATTAATATAATTTTAAACGTATTTAATTAATATCTAAATGAGAACTTAATGAAAAGTATAATATAAGTTATATAAGACATAATGTCCAGTTTAAGGGGGGCGTTTCGCTAAGCCCTCTAGAACGTGAAAATGCGTAGTTACGGTTTAGTATAATTGACATAATCAGGCGTAATATTATGTTTTAGTTTTCGCAAATATTAAAAATATTTAATAATTTCGTATTCTTTGTCATCAAGATAAGTCATCTAGTATTTAATAATACATAGTACTTTTCCCTTATACATTTTTTTCTCCTTATAATTATCATTTCATTCTTTGACTTCATTTATTTTTTATTTTTATATTTGACTAACCTTTATTTTTTTACTCCATAGCATTTTCACTCTTCTTTATTAGACAATTGTGCCATTTCTTTCACGTACACAGCTCGCTTACATACATGATCAAGACAATGACCAATATTAGGTATTTCATTCACTTCTATATATCACTTATTATAGCATTTCAGCTCATATAATCTATTATTTAATATTAACATTACTTTCAAGTACACTGCTGGCTTACATACATAATCAAAATAATGGACAATGTACTAATACAGTCCATAATAACTTCTCATTTTACTCATTACCGATACATTACGAGTAAAACTCATTCCGCATTTCATCCGAACAACATTGACAATTAATCGGTTATTAGATTTTCCAAGCGCTCAGCTGATTAGGTCGATTGTATATGTGGATATGCTAACCTCCGATAATTTATCTCTACCTTACTCACACACGTACATAATTAATATTTTTCATTAATTTGTAATTACGTGTTTCATAATTTCGCCATAAATTTACTCACATCTCTTACAAGTTTATATCATATACTCTAGTATAATATTTAGTTACATCATTGTCAGTCAGGGATTGAAGCTTACAATATGGACACAACAAAATTTAAATTAATTAATTTTATACATCTGTGATCTACTTATGTTTAATATATACAATATAAAAAACTATAATAAAAAAAGTAAAACTAGTAACTTAATTATCATATAGTCCTACTTCCCGCGGTGTTGTGCCAAGAACGCTGGCTGCGTTTCCCCGCTGAATCGCTATACTTAGCCTTTGAGCGAGAAAAGAACCAGCCCCCTTATCACCAGCAGCAACGACCAGCCGCGGATGGAGTTCCTTTAGGAACTTCATCGCTCGTGGACCCCACGGACCGATAGTCTCTACAGAAAATGGCACAAATATGTAGTCATCTCTCAGGGACTCATATTTGCGCCACTTACTCAGTTCAGCTACCACTGATGCCGCCCTGGCTATAAACGAGGTACCCCTGAGATAAGAGGCCGCCAAAGTGTCTACGCAAGTAGCATCCCCCACTAGGGCTTTACATCTCTCCCAAGGGACCAATGTCATACCGTCGGGTCTCCTGCCATCGTCTCTAAATATTCCACAAGGCTCTAAAACCGAGTGAACATTTATAGAGACAAGAGCCCTTCAGATGACATTGTTCAAAGAACCGTGCCGTGAAAACCAACCAGCACTTTTCTTACATGAAAATCCGTGAAGCCCAAACTTGTCGACGCTGCTACCACAGGGGCACTGATGGCTCCTAGTCAGATTCTAACGGCAATGTGCAAGCTTTCCCCATCAAGTAATGTACCGAGATTACTTGAAGGTAAAGCGTGTAACCAGTGACTAGATTCCTTAGTCAAAACCGCTAGAAGGCGTGCCTTATCTTGGTCACTATGGAAATTATGAAACAAATCTTTCTGATCACCCCGTACCACCGGAATATCCCACTGTTTTTGTTGGTTAACTTGCACTGGAACATTTGCAAAGCATAGGTGTACTTTATTATTTAAAATTATGTTACATAAGTCACTGAGGCTATGCACGGAAGAAAGGAAAGCAGGCAATGCAACGCTAGAAAGATTTCTCACATCAATACCACCTAGGTAAAGTAGCTTGAGTCCAGGCTGTTGTATTTAAAGTCAAATTTAGAATTTTTTCTATAACTATTTTAAGATTATTATCAATATCTTTTAAAAAATCCGAACATTTCTAAACTGGACTCGATCGGAATAAGTATCTAAATCTAAGTACAAGGAGACAATATTTTAAAATAGTAAGAGAAATGTTGGTATTTAATTTATACAATTTATCAACGTGGTTTAAAAACTGATCAAATTTTGTTTTCAAAACAGGTTTAATACTATCGAAAAACAACGGGACAGCTAGTAGGTATAGTGATTCCGTACTGACAGTTTGACATATGATTGAAATTTTGAATTAAAGTGGCTCTGTGAGAAGTAGAGATTAATTATTGGAAAAAATATTTCGCATTAATTGCTATTTCGTTCAATACCAATATTTTTAAAATTTCGAAAAATATGAGTAAGATTATTGAGGACGTCATCTGCTCTACCTTCAAGTGCACCGTCATCCAGGTACCAGACATTCAGCTTGGGTTTCAAATTTTAAATAATGGGTTGAATTCCCAAACTGACAAGTGCTGGACCTAGTGGGTCACCCTGCTTGTTATATTATAGTATTTTATAGTTTAAGTAAAACGTCATTGTAATTATTATAAAGAGGGTAGTCTCTCTTTACTTTTACAACATTATATTTTGAATTTATTAGAGACTACCTACAACACTGCTGAACACCAACAGCAGAATCGATAACATGGTTTTAGTAAAACAAGTTAGTATTTTAACTGTAACATTGCCAAACGTAATGATAAATTTCGGGGTTATTGTTAGCCACTTCTTTCAGCAAGGTTACCCTATCGATAGAGTTAAAAGCATTCCTTCGGTCAACCTTCACGAGAACATCCGCATCAGAGTTTGTTAACAATGTACGCACTGAATGTACCGCCGCCTCACAGCCACCTCTAGTGCCAAAGCCTAGTTGAGTAGGCTAAAATTTTGTCTTAAGGTTACAGATTATGTGCCTGCAAGCTAATTTTGAAGTTAAAGTGTCGAAATGTGGAACCAACGGCAATAGGATGGATATCATTATCCTTTTTTTTTTTTGAAGTCACATAATCTTGCCCCATATAATAATGCAATGAAATATGGAGTAACGTTACCGGAAAGCATAAACTTACTTAATTTTGTAATGTCATTAAGAAGTACTCCACCGATGTCACCGGCAGAAGCGCTTACAAGATCTTTAAGATGTTGAGGCGTAACTCCGTCGATGCTGCCAGCAGAGTCAGACATAATTGCTTCTAAAGTATCTTTTTCAGATATTTGTAAAGGTTGCATAGAAGTCTTGGGAGGTAGCGGTAAACGCTGACAAGGATTAACCGTAGGATACTTCTGACGAAGGCTTTCAAGAGTTTCGACATTACGGCTGTCGTCTGAGAATAAAATACGGGATGCATTTTTTAAGTCGCCATCGATTACTTTCGACTCAACTACTTTTTTTAAATCAAATTTAGGACGCGTTCGTGATAAATGAGTATTAATTGGGTAATCTAAGTTTGGGAAAGATGTCTCTTTTAGTTGAGACGTAATTGATTTATTTATTGTTTTATCAAAATGAAAATGAGACTACGCGAAAGTAAATAAATTTGCCAACTTTTTTCACTATTAGTGAAACAACTTTGAATAGTGCATGACAATGCTTTAGCAAGCTGCATCCTCGCACCTCTAGGAATTCTTGTAACCATTGGTATATTACGATGATAATTGTAAATTTGTTCCGAAGAAACGGGAAAAATTTGTGTCATCAGAGGAGTAACTAATAGAGTTATGAATTCCTACGGTAGGCTGTGAATCCGATATATTTTTACTATGGCATCGTTTAATATGTATATTTAATCCCCTTCTACCTTTAAACAGCCTACCGTCGGTACAATTTTGATACTGTAGGAAATCCGGCTGTGAATGTAGCGGAGCAGAGATATCCATTAAAAAATCTAAACAGATCTCTACAGTACTCAAAAGTTTTATATTACATAACTTCATATTGATTTGAAATGTGCTGTATCCCGCATCTATCCCTGAAACACAATCATTTACGGCCTAAATAAAAGCACTTTACTCTATAAATGAAATATTATCACATTACTTCCCTGAATTTATACACATAACATAATGACTCTCAAAACGAGAGAAGTAATTATTTTCATAATCGACACAAATAAGATAGGTATTAAAATTACCATTTTCCCCACAAAATAATGAATTGTAAAAATTAAAATTTTATGATTTGAAAGTTATAAATAAATAAATTAAATAAATATAAATCGAAAAATTATTACATTTCATATTACGATATACAGAACAAAAATAATAACGAGAACATAAGTCGTCATCAGTACCATAACAACAGACAGAGCAAAATATAAAACGTAATCACCGCCGCGTACATAAGCGATTTGTGATACCTTTGTTTTAATTACCAAAGTACGTATGGAAACGTTTGCAATACATCGTATTATGATCACCTAATTTTAACATAACTTGTATAATATGTTATTGTTATATGAATACAAGTAAAATGTATGTATCTTAAAATTATAATTTTAAATATTTTAAAATTTACACAGAAGTTCATTTTAGTTACATCGCTAATAGTTAGGTATATTACTTAAACAGAACATAATTCAAAAATTACTATAACAGATATCACATTTATTTAACAAAACATTAATTTATTTAAACATTCAAATGAACAATTTTAATTTTTAGTGTTACCTTTCATAGATAAGTAATTTTAAACACATTATTGCTATTTATTTCCTTTTAAACTTATGAATTACAAAAATAACGGTCGTTTTGTTTCGGATTTGTTAACCAACACAGGCCGCTTACCGTCATACAATACTCAGATCGGTCGAGCGATCCGAGTCTGTATCCGAGTTTTCGCTGTCACCAAGCAATACTGTTATAATATATCTACGTCTGTGCGAAATTATTAATTTATTGTTTTAATTGTCATTTGTGAGTTTCGTAGTAACAAACGATTGATTTTATGTGCGCAGATCTAACATAAAACAACTGACAGTTTTGTACCGGGAAAAAACGTTATTGCTACTCTCCTCCGCTCCGGTCCAACGGTGGCCCATGCTCTGTGATTATAGATTACCAAACATTGAAATAAATACTTTCAATCGTCTTAACAGTTATCTGTTTGCTTTTTTGTTACACTAGCTAGTTTTAGCCATTTTTAAAATGTTCATATATATGTATATTACGACAGCGAAATGTATTTTATAGTTTACTCAATTACTCTAAAGTGTGCCCTGATTACTAACCTTCATTAAATTTGAGATTTGACAAACCTAAACTTTATCGTACGTAACGGCACCTTTTTATTTATCAAATTCGTATTTTCTTAACATATTCATATCGTACTTAAGACAGTATAGTAAAAGAGGAAGTAAGATAATTTCAGGCCATAAGAGAAGGATTAATGTCACTCAGCGAGCTAAAATATAGATAAGATATACACAATAGAACTAGAGAAACCTATGACGGTTCCTCCGGATAAGTAAGCTGAAGTGGCGATGGATCTAGTTCGAAGAAGCGAAAAGGAAGAAGGAGAAATCCTCCATTCGTGGTCGATAGTTTATTCTTTATTGTATTCCTTAAAACAAAAGAATACCAAGAGCGGACTTAATGCCTTGAGGCATTCTCTACCAGTTAACCCATATTCCCAATATTATGTTTTATTGCATTCCAAATAAAGCAAATTTGATGATTTTACATTAATAATAAATCCTTATGGAATATTTACTAGAGAGATCCGATATGTACATAATGCAAGAAATATAAAAAAGTGTAGCGCTAATAAAACCTCATACGAGATGAAAGTACCAGGCGTTTCATCCTCAAGTAACAAATACTTTTTTCTCTGAAAAATGGTTTATTACTGTCTTTTATTTTCTAGGCTTAAAGCGTATTGATTTTGTCTGCATACGTACGTATGATTATAAGATTTGTTCTATTTTTACAAGAATGTACTATAATGTGACTAAAAAAATGTTGACAATTTAAAGGCAGAAAGTTTTATTACACTCAAAAGTAAACAGGGTGATCGGGTCTACAAAGCCTACTAAATTTATTGATAACAAAGCCCCTAGATGCCTTATGCATTAGTAAACAAGAGATTTGGTTTTAAAATATTACAAAACAAATTTCACTGAAAAGGGTGTACATTATGGTGTATCATGTGATTAATAGGACATTATTCATAATGGATCACATGGATAAATATATTTAAGTCGAGAAACTTAGGATTATTATTTCTTTGCTCGCCGCGCCCTGCGACATTTAAATTTTAAAATATCCAACTAGTGTACAAATTAGTAAAACTAAGAAATGCCACAATATAGCTCCTAAGCTAAGTGTGTCCATCTACTTTCTGCATGTCATACCAGGCCGCCGATTCATCGACCGGGGCCGCCCTACACTTTGTTTACCGCTACGAGGCTACCTTTCGATAACCTATCCTCCCCATCGATTGTTGATCCTTCGAGTTAAAAGCATATCCTTGTCAAACGTTACGACAGTGTCATTAAAAGTGACAGAGACGATCACATTAAGGACATGATAACACCCGGATCCGGCAACATGTTCTATCATCGGGAGTGCGATCATAAGTCCCAAAGAGGTGGAGAATTTATCGTTTCTTTAACAATAGTAAATTTCAAGAGTGTGTCGAATAAAGTTTCGTACCATAAACTCATGATCACCAAACGGAATTTGTTGAAGGTCATACAGGTTTAAGTATCAATATTAGCATATCCCGATGAGAAGGTTTAAGCGATGTATGAGGATATCGCTAGCCATGCGTTCCTCCAAAATCCACTATTCGGTGTATATGGTAAACTTCAACGCAAGACCAGGCACTAGTAAACACGGTGAATTGAAGGTAGGAAAACTATTAATACGGCATTAGAACCCAAGGTGTCAACGGCTTGCCAACTTAATGGAGGAGTGACTCTTAATGATGAACTCATTCTTCCAGAAAACGGCTCACAGAAAATTTACGGACTGTATTAAAGTAATTATTTTATCTTTTTGATTTTTTTTTGTAGATTATTTTTTTCTTCTTTGTAGAAGGTAACAAACAAGAACACAGTCCACCTGATGCTAAGTCACCGAACATTTCGTTCCATGCTGTCACTCGAGAACCTTTCTTACCCATCGCTTGTCATTTCTACGATCTATAATGGTATATGCTTATATCGATACCTCCTAAGTATACTGAGTCATCTAACAAATTTAGGTATTTCATTATTTTTATATAAACTTACATAATAAACCATGATCTTAATGTTAGTGCTAAAAAAAATTAAAAAAGAACGATAATTACGGAGATAATTTCACGTATACTAAATCAATTTCAACATCAGTTAAAATCGTACATTGTATACTGATCCAAATAACATTGTACCAATGTACGCGGGGCGTGAGGGGGGACGCATTGATATAAGTTTATTGTGGCTCAGTATTCGATGAACGGCGGCGAGTGCACACGCAATTTTAGTTAATATTTTTGTTTTGTAAAATTAGTGAATAAAGTAAATGTGGATGTATTTGTCTTATATTGTTTTATATTTTTAATTAATATAAGAAACATTATGCAGTCAAACAGGGCGCGAAAAATTTTATATTTACTCAATGACAATGTGAATAATACCAATGATACAATAAACAATAACACAAGAATCGATGATACTATAATGCAAAACAGGGATAGAGATGGTAAGTTATCTTTATGTGTATAAGTGTGATTTTGTTGATTTTCTTTGATAATTGTTGTTCACGTCGCTTAGTACGCCGTATACTCATACAACTGCTGTTACACCAGTATACGGCGAACAAATTTTATAAAGAAGACACTTGACTCATATGTTTATAATAATATACTTATTCAATTTTTGATATTTTTGTGTTAATTGTGTTATAATATATTTTTTTTATCTGTTATATGTTTTATTAATTGTAATTGGCATGTTTAATACAAAAATATGAATTCTTGTATTTTAATTATCATTGTTTTAGAGTCTCCACTGCCACCTGATGCAAATTTTACGGAGGAGGAGCTATCAATACTTGATGATGTTGATTTAAATGATAGCAAGGATGTATTGCAAAATATCCCTTCTAACGCTTCCATATTATTCCCGGATGATATTCCTTGCTCCTCGCCGTGTGTACCGAATAGTGATAGTAGAACTCAAAAAGGAGATCGATCGCCGTCAGTCATAGAAAACACTCCAGGGAATTCGCCCATCCAGAATAGCATTATTGAAAATTATTGTAATATTACTCCAGTACCATCGCCTTATAATTCTTTTGCCCCATCACCTGTTAATTTAGAGTTAAATGATAGTCCTGCGGTCGCCTCCCCTGCATCTGATATTAATGATATCACATACTCACCGTCCAATAACGCCAAACGTCGTAAGCGGACTTCCATTGCTAAGAAAGATAAAAGAAGGCTAAGAGAACGTTTTCATAAAAAATGGAAGGATCAGGAGAGAAAATATAACGTTAATAGAGGTTTGGAATATGTCAGTAGAAACGGAAATGTACATAGTAAGAGAACTATGAAAACTTCTTGCCCCGTAACTTGTCGGAAAAAATGCAGTGAGAAATTAGCAGAAGATATTCGGCAAAGAATTTTTGATATGTTTTGGAGTATTGGAGACCACTCAAGACAATGGGATTTTTTGGCAAGATATGCTGTAAGATCTGAAAAAAAAAGATTTACTGTGGATAAAGAAAATTCAAAACGTCTTCACACTATTTCTTATTACCTTCCAAGCAGTCAAGGAGATAATATTGAGTCTACAAAAATATCGGTTTGCAAAACTATGTTCCTAAGAACCCTTTCTATTAGTTTTAATTTTGTTTACACAGCTTTAGAAAAGTCCGATAAAGGAAATGGATTTGTTGAAGCAGATCAGCGTGGAAGGCATATTAATCATCCAAAGATTATTAATGAAGATATGGTTCGCAGTGTTATAGACCACGTTGAAGCATTTTCTCCTGTACAATCACATTACACTCGCCAAAAATCGAGTAGAAAATATCTTGAGAGCTCTTTATCCTTCCCAAAAATGTTTAAGTTATATAATGAATGGTTTGATTCTAATAAATACTCTTCTAAAGCGACTACCGTGACACAATACCGAGATATCATTAATAAGAATATTAATATAGGTTTTCATAAACTCAAAAAAGATGTTTGTGAACAATGCCACATTTACGAAAATAACAAGCAAGTTACACAGGCAGATAAAGAGAAGCATGAAGAGCATTTGAAAGAAAAAGAGAAAGCAAGAAAAATTAAAACAAAAGATAAATAATTAGCATTACAAAATAATGAAATTCTTACAGCAGCATTTGACCTTCAAAAGTGCCTTAATGTACCCCACGGGAACGTAAGTACTTTTTATTATAAACGGAAACTTTCCTTGTATAATTTCACGATATTCAATGTGGGATCTCACCAAGGTTATTGTTTTTCATGGCATCAACAGACAGCAAAGAGAGGTGCAAATGAAATTTCCAGCTGTGTTTTTAAGTTTATAGAGGATACGGTGGGTGAAGGAGTCAAAGATTACCGGTTCTGGTCAGACAACTGTAGAGGCCAAAATAGAAACAGAATTGTGTTCCTTATGTATATGTTAGCTAGTTCGAAGTTTAGTATAGATATCAGGCATCGATTTCTAATAGTGGGTCACACGCAAAATGAAGGCGACAGTATGCACGCTTTAATTGAAAGACAGACGAAAGATAAAATACTTTATACGCCTGATCAATGGTATACAGCTTTTAGATTTGCCAAATCCGATGAAAAGCCATACAAAGTTATCGAAGTGTCTCAGGATTTAATAAAAGACTTCAAATCAAAGCTAAAACTTATAAACAACTGGACAACTACTAATGATGGATCTAAAATGCCTTGGAATAAAGTAACGGAAGTAGTAGTTAAAGCAGAAAATCCATTTAGAGTGTTTTATAAAACGAGTTACCAAGAAGATGCTTACAAGTGGATAGATTGTGTAAAGAAACTTAAAGCTACACGAAATCGAAGAGAATTGAATATTGATATAGATAATATTTCTTTAGCTTATCAGACACCCATTCCTATAGACCAAAATAAGCACAAAGATTTGATGGATCTTTGTAAAACGCTGGTAATTCCTAAAGAGTATCATTTATTTTTTAATAATTTGATTTCAACTAATTCTAATGCAGCTGATGACAGCGATTCAGACTGATTTTTTAACCTTTAATATTTTTATTTCTTTTGTTAAATTTTATAGCTATTTTTGAGTATTACAATTGCCTAGACTTTATTAGATATTTATGTTATACATTTCTATTCTCTTTATTAATATTGTTTAACGTAAGTTACCATTTTTAGTTGTTAATATCTATACTGACCTACTAGAGAAGTATACCTGTTTTAGTTTTTATTTTTATTGATTGTTTGTTGTTTTTTATGAAACTTTAATGATAGAACTTTGATAATTTGTTATTGTTGATTTATTCAACTTGTAGCTTTTACTAAGGCCAAAAAACATGTTCCTACTTAATTATAGTGAAAAATACATTGTGATTTTTTAAAATGCGCTGTTTTTGTTTATGATTCTTCTTCTTCTTCCTAGCCTTTATTAATCCCACATTTCGTAAAGTATTAGAAACAAAATGAGTAGTTAAAAAGCCTCTTTGAAGTATATTAGTCCAGTATACGTCGAAGTTTCAAATGTTAACATAGCTTAGTACTTTCCTAGTATAATGAGTCAAGTGATGTAATTTCAACGATTTATTATTAAATGAGACAGAATATCCCGAAAAAAAATGAAAAGTAAGTTCGTATTAATAAAATGACAATCATATTTATGATATTTTAGTGTAAACAATGGATTTTGATGTACAACGTACATGAATATAACTGGTAGTTAAACCATTTCACCGTTGAGACCCGCTGGCGTATACCCAGCTATGTACATAAAATGTCATTTAAAAACAAAAATCAGCAAAATCATTTTATACCAAAGGAAGAGCTTGCAATCTTTATTAAAAAAAAACATTTAATATATTTTGAATTAGTTTGATTTCATTAAAGTATAAACGATTTGCCTTCAAATCGCTCTCCTATAAAATTACTATAATGTCAGTTGACTCATTATACTTAGGAGGTATCGATATTATGATAGTTTTCTTGTTTGTAGCACTGTAACCAATTTCTCGCCTTATATAAGGCTTACGCCCTTTTTTTAAACTAAAATGACATACCAATTTATACTCCACCTGATGGTAAGACGCTACTGCTGTTAATAGACACCTGCAACAAATCACAAATGAAGAAGCTACATGAGCGTTATCACCTGTGAGGACAGAGATGGGCCGCCTGACACCATTTGTAATTATACTAGTTTTTATGCCGCTTAGATTGGAATACAACAGTGCAAGTGCAAGTACTGCTATTTGACGGCAGCAGTTAGTAATTGGTGGTACCTACTCGACGGACTCCTAGACAGTAGTAGATTAGATCTCATGTTATAAGATGTAACTAAAACCTATATATCGGATAAAATCAAAATAACTTTATACCAGCCTATTTTCCTGTTTGTGTGTCTCCTACAGCTTAAAAAGTTTTATCGTTTATTTTATTCAATATAAATTATATTAATACATTACTGATTTTCATTTTACGTGTAACTCTTAGCTAAAAATAAACTAATTGACATATTTTCTCTTTCTCAAGTATTTAAGTACAAGAATTATAATTAAACTTGCCTACATTTCCTCAAAATATGAACATAAATTTCGTTAACAAGTGTTTCTTCAGAAGGATTTACAAGCCCCTGAACAGTGCTTGAAGTTGGATATAAAAGTTCTAAATTTGGCTAAGTGCGCAAAGCCACTTTAAAAGCAATTTCGTCATTAAAACAGTTATGGTGGTATTTAATAAAAGTCAAAAGAAATGTATAAAAGAATCATGAACTCCTCAGTTTAAAATAAACCATTTATGATATGTTCATGGTATTTGTAACATTACAATATTATTACATCTTAATCTTTATGATATACAGCAAAAGATAAATTAATCTTAAATGAATTATTTTTTATGAATCATAATTATATTTAAAAAAAATTATAACAAAGTGAGATCAGACACCCCAACAGCTGTAGCTTAGTTAGCTAAAATACCGTTTGGCCGTCCACATATCTTAAGGGACTAACAACTGGTAGGAAGGTAGCGGTTTTCCACCCACTTTCAGAAGCTCTGCTGTAATACCATCCCCACCCGGCGCCATGCCCTTTTTAAGATACTGGAGAGACAATCCTGCTTAGTCTGACGTCTGGGATATCACCGGAATAGTTTCAGTTGAAAATTACTCCTGAGTCGTAACCCTTGCAAAATTTAGACGATGCATAGACTTGCAATATTTAGCTCCTACTGCATGAATGATCTCCGTGTGCTTGTTATTTATATCGTCTACTGTATTGCAATCTTTTAGGAATTGAAGTCTATTTACCAAGCATTTATTTAAGAGGGGAACGTATAAAAGTGAACGCTAGTAAGTGGTTTTTAATAAAGAAGAAATTAAAACGATATTTGAAATAAGAATAGAAGGAGAGTTGGTTGACCAAGAGGATATACTTATGTATTTCGAATGTGTGTTTATTAGGGACGGTAGATATGACAAGGACTATTATTACGAAAGATGAGTGAATACCGAAATTAGAGTGAATAGGAATTCCTTCTACTGTGGAAAGAAGAAAAAGGCACGTATGCTTATTATAATACTGTGTTACCTTAACGTATGGTAGTGAATTAAACTTATTAATTCTAAAGGTGAGGGGTAGAGTTGGCAAGAGATGCCGTAATTAATAGTACCTTTAACCGACGAGTACGTACGCGTAGATAAATGGATTTGAAAGAAAATCGGTAGTAGTACCCCTCTCGGTGACAGGCATGAGATTTTATGTATGTATGTGTATGAGAACGATTTGGAAATTTGATCTGAAAGTTTTCGAGGATTCGAATTAGCACGATGAGTACGAAACGTTGACTAAATTAGACGTGACCTCTACAGTGTAACGTTACGGTTCAGTGTGCCTCTCAGTAATTAGTGCCAGTTTTCAACCTCACAATCACTGAGACATGTGTAGATCCCGATGCATCGAGGCCATCTACATCTAACTGATGTACTGTCAAGGCGTTGCGGTCGGTGCCCCCGCTCAAAGAGGCAGGATCATAACCAAATACTTTCTCGCCCTACAGTCAAAGTGTACGTGTAATATCTGTTTTAAGTTCTATATGGTTAAGTATGTGTTCGTAGATTACTCAGTCCAGTTTTCTTACGTGGTGCGGTATAGTACGGTGTTTGACGTCTGTTTGATGTCATAGTTAATATCGGTTATCTTCAGTTTTTGAATATTTGTTTTTGGTCCGAACTACGCAGATCAAGTTCACAGTATCTTGAGCGGTAGGCTTGGTTTTGGTTTAGTTTGACCACTCATAGGATCCTAAGTAGATGGTAGCACCCACCTCGTGAATCATTCTAGCTAGGAATCGGTGCTCTTTTGGGAATTGTGTTGTATCAAATCTGATATAATTGCGGATACGATCTTGAACTTGTTCGTAAACTGCAGAATTGTTTTTTGAAATCCCGAACAGCGTTCACGGACTGCAAACTCCCTGTAAATTCTAGAACATGTTCAAGATCGTCCCCGTTATAATAACAATAATATGATTAATAGAATCAGGCGTTACTTTGCGTAAATCCATTATATAAAAGCTTTTAGAAAAATTTACTTCGCAAATATCCGCATTATAAAATAAAATGATGTGTCTTACCTAGTATGAAGAACACCGCTACTCCCAACACCACTACACTAGGCAAGACACATCACTGACGACAATACGACACGTGTTTCGCTTCTACACGAGGCATCCTCAGGTGATATAGACTCTACAGTGGCTAACCGCTAAGTGAGCGGCGAGCTAAAACAAGTGCCTCTTATACAGACCGATGACGTAACCGCTCTATACTTATGGAGCGAGCGACTGCGTCATGCGATAAAACATGCGACCAATCACCGCCGGACTTACGCAGCCGTTTGAAAAATTAAAAACAAACCACCGCGCAACGCCCACCCTCCAACCACGCAACCAATCGCCGATCACCGTGATGGTGACAAACGACCATATGCGAGGCTCTCTATTATTATTAGAGAGCAGGCTTAAATATATTTAAGAGTCCAGTTTCCAACAGATGAGTTGTCCCTTTTACATAAAGGCCTAAAGTATAATGTAACACCTTCGGTCTCCCAAAAATCGTTAGAGACTGGCTGTTGACGCGGAGATGGCTGTTGTAATGGGGAAGAAAGATAACATAGTTAAAAGTTTGGTAGCTAATGAAATTCGGGCTGTGCCCGCGTCTTCCCGTTTCAATCCTGAGTTCCCTGTTTTTAAGTCCCTAAAGCAGAGAATAAGGGAAAACGACCTTGTTGTTACTAAAGCCGATAAAGGCAATACTGTTGTTATTATGGAGAGTAGTGGATACAGCCAGAAAGTTAACGATGTCATCCAATGTGATGACTTTGAGCTATTGGAGTCTGACCCAACCAAAAGCTTACTTCATAATTAAGTTATGTATACAACAGTCACCATATGTTTTTCCCGATCACAACTTGTCTCGGAGCAATCTTGTTCCAATGAATCCTCAAGCACCCATTTTATATGGGTTACCAAAAATACATAAAGAACATGTTCCTATTCGTCCAGTTGTCTCATATATTGGTGCACCAGCTTATTTCCTTGCTTAAAAATTAAACTTCCTCCTTCGAGAGAAATCTGGATTCAATCCCACATACAGCCTAAAAAATGGCTTAGATCTCATTTCCAAAATTAAAGATATTCGTATTCCTCCTAAATCCATATTGTTATCTTTAAACGTTGATAGTCTTTTCACAAATGTCCCATTCACTGACTGTTTGCGTATACTCGCAGATCTCTTTGAAAAACGTCGTCTACATCCCGGGGAAACAAATGATCTTCTTAACTTAACCTCTTTCTGTATGTAACAAAACTATTTCCGGTTTAATAACCGTTTCTATTTACAAAAAGAAGGGTTAGCTATGGGGTCCCCTCTAAGTCCTCTTATGGCGGACATTTTCATGGATAATTTCGAAAAACAACATATAGTTGTCAATCAAAATATCTTATATTACTATCGATATGTAGACGATATAATTGCTGGACTGGCAAGGAGATAACTGGATGTTTTCCTCAATAAAATAAATAGAGTCCATGACAAAATTAAATTTAAACTTGAATTGGAACAAGATTGTTACCTTAATTTTCTCGACTTTTCAATAACAAAAAAAGAATCGTCACATGTTTTCCAAATTTATCGAAAGCCAACTCATACCGACACGGTCATCCCCGCGTCATCGTGTCATCCGTGGCAACATACGAGTAATGTAGCCGCTTTTTATTGTTACATTAACCGTTTCTTCACTGTCCCATTAAGTAAAGAAAATTATTTAAAAGAACTTAATATAATTTATCAAATAGCGGTCTCTAACGGTTTTTCAAAAAATCTAATTAACAATTTAATCAAAAAGATTCGCAACTCTCTGTACGCGGTTCGACCTCAAAGTTTTCATCGATATGTGAGCAGTTTGACTTACTTAGGTCACCCATATCTGAAAAAGTAGCTAATACTCTTCGACAAAACGGCGTTTATGTGGCGTTCAAAACAAACAATTCTCTTAGAAATATCTGTAATAATAAAGATAAGTTGGATATTCGTCAAAAGTCAGGTGTTTACAAACTTGTTTGTGACGAATGCCACGCCGTTTACGTGGGTCAGACTGGTCGCAATTTCGAGACACGTTATAAAGAGCATTAAGCCGCGTACAGGAATTGCAATCCCGATAAATCCCATTTTGCCAAACATCTTTTGGACACTGGACACAACCTAGCCAACGACCACTCCTTTAAAGTCTTACATACATGTAATAAAGGACTGCGGCTGTGTGTGCTGGAACAGTTAGAGATATTAAAAATAATAATAGTGCCGTTGCATTGCTGAATGAACTAACGAATGTTACTTACTCACCTCTCTTAAATATATTTAAGCCTGCTCTCTAATAATAGAGAGCCTCGCAATATGGTCGTTTGTCACCCTCACGGTGATCGGCGATTGGTTGCGTGGTTGGAGGGTGGGCGTTCCGCGGCGGTTTGTTTTTAATTTTACAAACGGCTGCGTAAGTCCGGCGGTGATTGGTCGCATGTTTTATCGCATGACGCAGTCTCTCGCTCCTTAAGTAGAGAGCGGTTGCATCATCGGTCTGTATAAAAGGCACTTGTTTTGGCTCGCCGCTCACTTAGCGGTTAGCCACCGTAGATTCTATATCACCTGAGGATGCCTCGTGTAGAGGCGAAACACGTGTCGTATTGTCGTCAGTGGTGTGTCTTGCCTAGTGTAGAGGTGTTGGGAGTAGCGGTGCTGGGATTAGTGGTGACGGGGATAGTGCACGCAAATGAGGGAGGGCGGGAGGTGCTCTTCATACTAGGTAAGACACATCATTTTATTTTATAACGCGGATATTTGCGAAGTAAATTTTTCTAAAAGCTTTTATATTACAATAATAATCAGATAAACTACAAACCTTTTCAAAAGAACACCGACCAAACCAACCGTGGTGGTCGATAATATCTTTGAACTTATTGTAACCCAAAATTGCTATATGACTTTCCCCATTTAATCAAATAATATTTTTTCAGTATTTTTATTTGTTCTCTGCAAAGAATTACGTGAACCAAAACATATCATGATACCTAAAACAACCCTCACCGATTTTTACATATTGCGTAATGGTCCGGCATACCATAATATTTTTCTTTTGTTTGTATCAATGCGTCAAGGACAGGAAGGCGACCCTCAACTATGCGTAAGAAGGTATACTCTAACAGCGTTTCATTAGGAGCAGAGTTTTAATCGTATATGAAACCCTTGGAGTCGCTCTCTTATTGGTGATAAGTTGTTATAGCTAAATAGAACCTGTTCACTGCCTCATAGCCATGAGCATAAGCCAAAATAAAAAATAAATTCATCTTCCCAACTTTCCTCTTAAATATGCTTGCAAAAGTAAATTACTTAGTTTTGCAAGAAGCTTTTTAAGCGAGCTGATGGTAGTCAGCTCATTTAATATATTAAAATATATTAAAGTAAAGAAAAAATAACTTTGTACATCAAAAACAAAATGTTATAATAAAGTTATTTAATATGAATTTGTACCTTCATTATGTCAGTTGAATTTAATGATACAAACGTTTTTCTGGTCTTGCTAACTCGACAGATTTTGTTAATTAATTACCATGTCAACTTGTTACCTATTTTTCCTCAAAGAAAATTATGTAGATTAAGATTTTCACAATTGTTGCTTGTGATAGGAACAGAAACATTATTTAATTTTTGAATTAAACGAGATCAGCATGATCGCCAAGTTCGCGGCGTAAAATAGTTCTTTATCTCAATAAGGATACTGAAGAATCATTCGACAGAACATGAAAAATCAAGACACAAAACAGCACGATCCGTACGAGACAATACTATGTGCCCATATTGTTGCAAGCAGGCCAATCCTGCCCTCATAAGTAAAATATGTGCATATTTTCTGAAATAACTTCTAAATTACAGGAAAAACGTGGGTGCTCTAATATTTTTACAATTAATAGTGTAAAAAGGTAAATCTTTAAATATTTTAAGTAAGCGACAGTAGCCTAATGGCAGGGTGCGGACCGCGAACTCAAAAGATCGTGGGTTCGAATCCACCATTTGACTACTGTCGTGAACCACTCCTAACACAAGCATTTTAGGCTTACCAGGAATTGTGAAAGGGAATATTAGTAACGTTAATAGCATTGCTAGTATTTAATAAAAAAAATATTAAATTTATACCATTTTTCAATAGATCAAGTATGTATATAACTTGATATTTTTATATGTTAATGTGTTTTTAATTTTTAGTAAGACGACAAATTTCGACACCGTAAGCCACAATTACTCTAGTAATGTTTGATATTCTCACACTGTGCCGCGTCAAATCGCGATATCGTTCACTCACCTAGGATGCCATGTAATCTATTTTTTTTTTAATCAAACAAGATTTTTTTATAAATGTTTAGTAATAAAGCAGATACTGGCGATTCAGCTCTTCTTATTCTTTGGCAATAAAATAAGCGTTGTTCAAAAATAAAGAAATACAAAAACAGTATTACCACGAAAAACTTTATCGCGTAGGAATGGGTTTCATAGCCGTAGCGCTTGGGGCCGTAACAAATGCTGGTAAATTGGTACCCGTACCGCTTTGCGATAATACTCCCTTTTTCTGTTATATGTAAATGAAATTGTACAAAAGTTAACATCTCATTTATATGTTTTAAGTAATAAAAATAGTAATATAACTTAAAACGTAAAAGGCCAAGCTTAAGAAATTGCCTTAGGGCAAATTTAAATTATTTATGTAGGATTTAAACCTGACATTTCCTCGCCCACTTTCCCGTCTCGCCTCTTATGATTTCCGCGGTACTGTCCTTCTTAGGCTGTGGTACAGTTATAAGCATTTAACATACGCATGCAACCTATTACGTCACCCATGGAACGCTTATACTCTCCTAACCATTAATTATTTGTCCATTACAGCCTATAAAATTCCACTGCAGAACATAAGCCTCATCCATAGATTGGCTCATAGGGAGTATTTTTCAATAGTTGCAACGCTTGTCGGACGGATTGGCAACAGAAATTTTGAAGTTATACTTCTTTGGGGCGTTTGAGAAAAATTATGAGAGTGAATATTTTACGATGCGCACATCGACACCTAAAAACGACACCGTGAAGTTGTTACGATGCGCGCGTACACTGATACCTCAAAACGACAACTTCATTGGGTAACTGTCTCTCAAGTTTTCGTGGGAATTGATAACTATATTTGATATTAGTTAATTTTGTTTTGTTACGCTACAGAATTATAACTTCATACGTGCGTACATAAGTACACACACACACATACACGTTTTTTTTTTAATTTTTTTAGTAAAGTTATCAAGAAGATGCAACTGCTTATCTCCTGTTTCCCTCTGACGCCTCTTACGACACCCGCGGGATGATATGGGGTAGTGTATATTCTTACACCGACACTACACGGTTATACATTACATAGAGGCTTCTTACTTCACCTAAGAAACGAAATGGCGTGATAGATTCCAATTACGCTGCCAAACCACTTTAATATCAATCTGCGCTAGTCATTACGGATAGTTTTCCTTCGATAAAAATGAAACAAAAATGTTGCGTATAGTTTGTAGTACTATTCGCTGAGACCAACATTTAAATAAAAGAACTATTCAAATCTATTTTTTCAATCGTTGGCTACAAGATATATGTATTCCAAGAGTTATAGAAACTATATCAAACAACAAAGAAAAATAATAGAATGGTGATGGTTTACGATTAAATCTAAAATTAAAACATTTTTGTCATCAAAATCACACAAATTCAATTTTTAATGAAATATCTTTACCGGTCTCTCTGATTTATTCGGGGCATAATTTGAGAGGGACGTAGCAATTTATCGTAGATGTACGCATCTTTCTTTTTCCCCTCTTTACTTCGGGAGCTAAAACGCTCATAAAATTTTGAACAATTTGTAAAATTGATGCAAACAAATTTGAGATAAATTAATATTACTTTTTTACAAAGACCCATTATAACGTCTAAAACGTTATATTACATACATACAGGTTTCACAATTCAAACCCTATTGTTATGACTATCCTTCTTTTTACACCACGCGCTGAAAGAAAAAAAAGTTCCAGTCTATATACACAATTGCCACTGTACATAGATCTCCTTTTATTTCTAAGTTTTTTTATGCAGGGAAAAATCAGCAACGCTGCCCTAATGCGTGTTGGCGAATTATATATCATTTTCTCGAATTTTAATCGACTACAAAATAGAGGAGATGATAGACAATTTGTCTATATTTTGTATGCATGTTTCACGACCACGTTCTTCGTCAATTGTGGACCGACTGAAAAAGTACTTTACAGGTCCCATACAAACTTTGAGATAAAATAACACCCGTAAAGAACATAATAATAGAGAGTTACGATTTTTTAGACGACATTTAGATTAGGATATTCCTTAGTCCATTTATAAGGGTATAAAGAATAATGGCCGATTTACACAGGGACCGTAACTGTCTCCAAATTCGAGGCAAGTCAGTGCTGACCCTCTACTGGCATAATGTAAATTTCTTTGAAGTTAGTACAGCACTGTCTGCGCGACTACTGACTGCGTGTATACGGTGCAAGTCAGTCGTCGGCGCCACTGTTACTGTCCCCATGTAAATCTTTGAATAAAAAGTAAATTCAGACCTCAAACAATATATACAATAAATACATAAACACTCACGCCAGACGGGTAGGCAGAGACTACGGACTTCCATTTGTCACGATCCTGACACACCTCTCTCGCCTCCTCTTACATTTATATACCTACGTTACATGCTTGTTTGTTAAGGCTACTTACTCTCAATGTGGTCCATCTTCAATATATTGCCAATTTAGTTGATAAATTTTCGTTTACGGCATCCCTTGCCGACTCTGCAACTTAAATTTGCTTTGCATTCCTTAATCCTGCTCACAACATCGTCCTGCAAACCACACTTTCTTCTTAATCACAAACAACTAAAAATGATAAAATTATATCATATTCGGAAGTTGGAATTTTAATTCTTTATACAGTATTTCTTAGCACTGACTTCAGAATGCAAAATTTTTGATTATTCTTAGTTGCTGTTGTCTACTTTTACTTCTAATTAAAAGTAATTTACAATCAGGTTTCCAGGTGATATTTTACTTTGTCGCCCAGGACATGGTTAATCGTCATTAAAAATTTACAAACCTATTGATTGATGCTTGCAGTAACCGAACTCAGTTTGCTTGCGTACAATGAAATCTTCAATCGAGCGTTTACCCATTAGCTAACTCAGCTCATACATGAATAATTGCTAAATCGTAGGTAATATGTTCGGATTTTAGCTTGCGCTAATGTATTATTTGTATATTATTATTTTACAAGTAGAAATGACAAATGGTGGTATGATTAATTACAAAATGAGGAAGCATAATTTGACGAACTAGGAATGGGAAGCAGCTTAACAAATACGTTAGCATACACTAACCGACCGGCCTAGTGTGATAATTATGGGCAAGCATTTCAAGTTTATGCTGATCAGCACATCCTTAAGGCCCGCGTTATAATTAGGTGCCATGGAGACGTAACCAGGTTGCAACGGATTTGATCGCGCAACCGCCACCGATACGTGTATAGAATGTTTCTGGCGGCTCAACCGCTCTATTTGCGCAACTAGTCAAATGTGTTAGGGATATTATATATATATATATATATATATATATATATATATATATATATATATATATATACGGAAAATGACCTATAGCTTCTTACTGCACCGCTTGTAACGTTAACGACGGTTTGTCGCGCAGTTTACGGGTTTTATGTTATCATGAAGTAACAATGGCCAAGTGCGACTGAAGAGTCGGGGTTTTTCACTGAGCTCTCTTGTTCAAAATTCTTCACCATAGACATCTGCTGTTATTAGTAAACTGGATCACAAAGAGCTATGGTGAATTACACGATGAAGTGACCACTAAACAGTTTTTCTATTGATGATCATTTTAGGGTTTTATTTAATTATCATACCATTTACATTCATTCATTGCGTTTTATCGTTTCCGATTATCATAGACAATCCATATTTTATCACAAATCACTGTTTTTTCTTAAACTACTTCATTTTTGTACATAGAAAGGGACTTATCATAGAAAGAGAAGCTTCAATGTGTGCTCCTCTGCGCACATCAGTGAATATATGAGACAAACCCTTTTCTCTATTTTTATATTTTACTAATTTGTTGTAAATTAGTTAATATTGTGGGTAAACTAACGTCAAATAACGATAATCTGTTATTTACTTTAGTGTCTGGTATTCCTTTTGGTTCAATCTTCAAGTCAAAATTTCATTACGAAAGCAATTAAACCAAAAACGCAAAGTGCCTTCATTAGTCGTATCCTCTCCAAACGCAACGTTGTTATTTGCGAGCTATCTCTGCTCTGTTCCAATCAGTGTACTCGTATTCGAATATTACACAAATTTTTAGGTCTCCATGTCAAAAAAAATAATTTGTATGTTTTTTGTGTAAGCAAATAGTTTCAATCACAATACTTTGACCGTGTAGGCTTAATTTTATTTCAAAGTGACCCTTCCATTGAAACGGCAACTTCGTGTTACTTTAACCCTATCATTAGCACGGTCCGGTGTCTCATACACATCTTACATCAAACGTGTCCTAAAGTATTTTGTTTTGCGGTGTACACTGTCAATGTTACAGCATGTTGTTTATTATATTGCAGAGAATTTCTATACAAAAACATATGTAAGTTGATTAATTGTCATTTCGTAGAGCGATTGGATATGAAAGGATGAACCCATAACCATTTTTCTTTGTTTCGGTTAACTGCGTTGTAATTACAGCAGTGTAAGTGCTAACTCTTCGAAATCCATTTTAAAACTGTTGATTATTCTGGGGTCTGCACTGATGTATGTATCGTTTAGTACTATAAAGTCACCACGGTTGGGCAACCGTTGTGTCTCGGTGTAATTTAGCCCTAGAGCATCAATATCCAACAGTGAATTTAAAATGTCCATAAAGAAGTCATCTGTTTGAGGCTTCATGTTGATACATTACATAGATATACGTGGTAGAGCCATGCTGCTGCTATATTAGTATATAGTTGTAGCACGAATTGGTCGGTTCGACCGGGGAAGGACCACGCTCTCGTAGAATACCAGCGTAATATAGCAGCTCCACACTGCTGTGTTTCGTATGGTGAGTTTAGAGAACCGGAGACCCTTTTACTGGATACGAGGT
Source organism: Parnassius mnemosyne (assembly GCA_963668995.1). NCBI lineage: Eukaryota > Metazoa > Arthropoda > Insecta > Lepidoptera > Papilionidae > Parnassius > Parnassius mnemosyne. The sequence goes on along the minus strand of CAVLGL010000082.1, from coordinate 42,301,666 downwards.
ATTCCATTTCAGTCTCAGGGGTGACGGCTTATCTGCATTCTGATTCTTAATCGAGGATAATTGTAGATGTCTATAGGCCACAGCATTAATCATCAGGTGAGCTGTGTGCTCGCTTGTCACCCTTATTCTATAAAAAAAGATTAATAAATGAGCACAACATAGCAAAGTATATTAAAGTCCTAGTAACGTGCTAGGTGATTTATTTAGATCTTAGTTTTACGAATTTGATCACGTTTAACAATATCACTCCTGTGGCGGAGGCTGCAGATTGTTTACCAGCACTCAGGACTTAGCAATAAGTTTTGATTAATGCACCCATAGTCAATGGAATATGATGTTTGAGGCCCTAATAAAATTAACGTTAGTAAAGTACTTTTAATTTAATTAATTAAAATTAAACGTAGGAATAATAAGTGATAATTGAACGCGACAAAATCCGTCACACTAACGTAATCAGTTTTATTCAATTGTCGCATTAGCACATATCTGGGCACAAAAGTGTGCATAGTAGGCGTTCGTAAGATACATAATATATATAGTACGTGAGGGTAATATGGTCATCCGCTTAATATGGTCACTTTGTTATAACTCAAAAACTACTGCCTAATTTGCATAAATGGCTTTGTGATACGATAGCTCTTCATCAGTCATTCGAATAATAAAGAGTCGAAAGGCCGCCAATTTATCGACGCCATTTTGACAGTTGATATTATAGTAAGTACGTGAGGGTAAAATGGTCACCTTAAACTTTATCACCCTATAAAACCAAAATTATGAGGAAAACAGAGACAAAAACACAAAGTCGTATACTATAACTAACATATTAAGAAAAAAATAGCAAACAAGCTTTGGAAATAATTAGGAGCACTTCGAAAAATCTACTTAAAGAAACTAACTATACTACACAATACAAAAATCGACTAAAATATTTACAATAATATCAACTGTCAAAATGGCGATAAAAGAGCGCCTTTTTGACCCTTTATTATTTTTGATAGACTGATCAAGAGCTATCGTATTACAGAGCGTTCTATGCAAACGACGCTGTAGTTTTTAAGTTGTAAGAAAGTGACCATATTAACCGGATGACCATATTATCCTCTCCTACTATAGTTAGTTTTTTTAAGTTGATTTTTCGAAGTGTTACTAATTATTGACAAGGCTTCTTTGTTATTTTTTTCTATATTAGTTGTAGTATACGACATTATGTATTTGCCTCTGTCCTCCTCCTAGATTTGGTTTTATAAGGCGGCAAAGCTTAAGGTGACCATATTACCCTCACGTACCTTATACACATACGCACGCACACACACACATACACACACACACAACACACACACACACATTATATGTATGTATATGTATATATATATATATATATATATATACACATATATATATTTGTGTGTGTGTGTGTGTGTGTGTGCATGTGTGTGCATGTGTGTGTGTATCTTACGAACCGTAATATACTTCTGTATAGAACGTTGTAAATTATTTTATAAAATATTTTTTTTACTCGTATATTAATCTTATTAACTGCCAGACAAGGTAGCTATACTATTGTTATACACTATGTCGCCCTGATCCTTTTGCTCCTTTTGCTCTTTACGATGATATGCAATAATAAATGTATAAGTAGTATACACGTAAGCATTACTTAAACAATATAACAGTTGAGCTTAAGTTTTCCACGTCTAAATTCCATAAATGTACCTAATACTTTAAATTTTATCACTTTACAATTTATCGTTGGTTTTTTAAACCGCTCGACCGATTTCGTTAAAAATTAAATAGGACCACCTGAGAAACGAAAAAAATAATTTTTCAAATCGGTTCACGCGTCTTCGAGTAATCGGTGTACATACATAAAAAAAGATTTCGACGAACTGATAACAACCTCCTACTTTTTTAAAGTCGGTTCAAAATGACTTTTAATAAAAAAAAATTACTATCTATATTGAATATAAAATATTAAAAAAGAATACTGTTTTTTTTAAAATAGAAAATCATTTTACTGTTTCAATTTTATTCGAAGCAAGCCGACCCGAATCTTACATAGTCTTTAGCATCCGAGCCTAATTCAAAATGGCGTCCCCGAAGTTCATTACCGACGGACACCTGGTGAATGCTACAGTTAGCAAAGCGGGGCGCGTGTGGCGTCCTGCTAAAGCCGCGGCCTCAGTGAACAAACAATCCATCTCCCGCCCACACGATCCTCCTCTTTATCATTATTTATCATCCGCTACGTACACAAATTACAAATATTAAAAGATCTTAAGCTTTGCCTTTATATGTATTCTTCGTTGAAACAACCTACCGTACAAAGGAAGGAGTTATTGGTGCAGCCTGTTTAATTCAACGCCATGCTTTCGAACACTTTACTCAAAGGCGCTTATGTTTCGATATGTAATATGTTTTTCATAAAAATATTACATATCAAAACACGTGACATATTTCTGTTGTAGAGATCCAGAAATCACCCGTGTGAATCCGGGGCGGATCGCTGGTTTTTAATAAGTGAGAGATCACTTTTGTCTCAATGTTTTTTAATAAGATGCTAATGTACCACCATCATCATCATCATCATTACAGCCCTTCACAAGTCCACTGCATGACATAGGTCTTAGTTCCGCTAAGAAATAGTAAATTTTAAATAAACTCAACTTGATATAGATGATTTAAATATCAATTTCGTTTTAATATTAATTTATTAGTTGGAAATGGTATTATGAAGATTATTGAACGAACAGAAATCACAAAGCGATCAGGGATGGAACAATTCTATTAAGAGTTGTTACGGGCATATATACATAATATTATATCTAATTATACGCCATATCCTTGTTCCATATTGTTTCTATTGACAAAGTTATAATCAAATTGCTTAATAGGCTTGAAATCTACGTAGATTCATGTTAATAATCTAATTGATAATTGTATCACTTTAGCAGGTATATTAATTTTAGTTTTACTTATATACCTAGTTGTAAAATATTTACATGATAGGGCCATGCTGCAGCTATTTTATGGTGGCAGCATAAGTGGTTCGGCTCGACCGGGGTAGGACCACGCTCTTACAGGATACCAGCGTAAAATAACAGCTTTATTCTGCTGGGTTTTATATGATGAGTGTAGAGATTTGGAATCACTTTTTCTTCTCTTTCTTGGTATAACAACGCAACTCATCATTCATATATATGTATAATCATAATCATTTAATTCTGAATCGAAGATATATGTAGATATATGGACCGCAGCATCCACTTACTATCAGGTGCACTGTGTGCTCCTTTTTTACCCTTATTCTATTAAAACTTTCTCTCTATTTTTAGAATTCAACTTACAGAATACATACTTCTTTCTGCATAAGTAATATATATTTAACTTTGGATCGCCTTATATTTACAATATTATTGTTCAATGTTCCATTCAGTAGTTCAGAAACTTTATAAGCGTAATATAGACTTCGATCGTTGATATTCCATTAAGGCAAGGTGAGGGTACTCGACTGCTCACGACAGAGGTCGAGTAGTACATGTGGCCTATGTGTTCTTTATACGTTTAGGCTGGCTTACACTCTCGAAAAAAACCTTGATATTAAAATTTCCAAAGACGTCAACGTCACGTGGTAGAGATAGAAATTACTTTGGGGTCAGAAATTCTGTGTATCCAGCGAGGAAAACAACAATATATCTATCGGTTTGGTTCACATAATGTGGTAATAAGAACCCAAAGGTTATCATCTCGTCTTGTCCCATGAACGCTATAACACCAGATTTTGAACCTATAATAAATAATTAAAAAATATGTCGAATACTACCAGCTAAACTTTATCGTCTCATTATCATCATAACGATGATTATGATCCATACTCTATGTTTTGTATAAAAACAATAAAGACTCGTGGAGTTTTGGCGGGAACTTGACCGGCGGCGGTTTGCTGTTCCTGTTTTATTGTTTATATAATGGCTTGAAGTGGACTTTGATATTTAAAAGTGGTGCGATTTTGTGTATTAAGTGTCTGCGCATGTGAACTATTAGTGGAAACGTGAAACAAGTGCTCTGATAGTGATGTGATTCTCAAAATAAGGTGCCTGTCTGCTTAGGCGCCTTGAGGTACCATCGCTAAATGTCAGCTGTCTGCTGGCTCAAGTTGCCGTCATAATCACCCAAGGGCTGCACAATGTGACGCATCAACATATTGTGAAGCAGTATACTATGAAGAATAATTATTATAGTATAATATTGTAACTTCAGGCTCAGAAGGGCTAGATCCCAGAGCCGTAAAGCCAGTTATTAAGAAGAATAAAGACTCGTGAAGGGCATTGCGGAGATCATGTGAATAAAGATATTTAAATCTGAAAAAAAAAACATTTCTTATATCTCAGTTTATAGTTTATTTAATTGATTAATAAACTCGCAATCGTTAGGTCTAGAATTTAGAGCATGCTTTCTAATGGTTATTTTGCACTAGCCACTAGATGAGAATTTAAAATGTGTGATATATTAAATAAATCAATGAAATAGAGACGTGTTGCTGCTTCTATAACTTTAATTATAATGTCTTATTCTACCTTAACACTAATATATATATATAGTCGTGGGGGCTATACTACACTACACCTCCCACCGACAAAAAAATAAAAAATAAATTAATACATTTCTTTTTTTTTAACTTATAAAAATAAATATGAAATATGTTTATTATTAATATAAATTACCAAAATACAATGTAATTATATATTATTTGACCTAAATATATAATTACAAAAATAAAATATTATATTCTATGGGTAGTTCGGGTGGCCACATCCCTCTACACCATAGTAATTTCAACGTCATAATAGAATTGGTATGATGTATCATGCATACATACAACATACTTATTTGGAATAATTAGGTAATTCGCGAAGTTCTAGTATAGTTGTACATTCATTTATATTTTAAAATACTCTGCTCTTACATATTTATTCATACCCATTCATTTGTAACAGTGGTAGAGCCACGCGGCAGCTTTTGCTGCCGCACTAATGGGCCGGCTCGAACCGGGGTGGTACCACGACCTCACAGAAAACCAGCGTGAAGTGGAGATTTACCTCTGCGTTTCGCTTGGTGAGTGCAGGTGGCCGTAGGCCCTTTTTACTGGAAACAAGGCATTCCATCTTAGTCCTCACGGGTGACAACGCATCTACATTTTGATTTGTATTAGAGGATAGATGTAGATGTCTATGGGCCGCAGTAACCACTTACCATCAGGTGGACTGTGTGCTCGTTTGTCACCCTTACCGTATAAAAATAAAAATAAACTTTTCATCTCACTCCTTATTTTCGATTGTTAGGCCTTTTTATTATCTCTTTTTTTTTCATAACTCTTGTACGCACTTTTTTCTTGATTTTTTTAACCTTTAACTTATATATTTATTTATTATTTAGATACCGGGAATCGGAGTATTAATTCATTTCATTTATATTTTATTTCGTGATCTTTATCACGCGGGTACTTTATAAATTAGAGCCCCCTATTTATTTGGGTATTATATTACTTTTTCATAACATTCATTTCATTTTATTGGTACATAAACTTTTTTTTATCATACTATATCAAGGTAAAACTGTACCTTGGGTTGTGCACAACCTTGAGGTCAACGTTTAAGTCATTTTAAAAGGACTCCAACAATTGTCACGGAGGAAAACTAAGTTCACACTATGATCCAATGAAGGATATGACCTCTATATATCATCATTAAGAGTAACAAATTTAAGACTTCTCTGGTCCCCAACAGTACTAATATGAGTAAACTCGTTCACATCACTTGTACTGAAGGTATTGTTTCCTAATACCCGTTACTTCCGATTTCATCATCCAATCATGTAAACATACCCTGCTCGAGGACTATATATATGCTTTACTAGTGATGGACGTTCCCGTATCTCTCCATTACTTATTTATGCAGGTCAACATATGTTTTATTTCTATTCTCTTAAGAAATCTGATTTCCTTCTTTATTTATACATAGCCGTGTTTTTTTTAACATCTTAATATCTATTTGAGTGTATCGGTTATTTTTTATTCACTTGCATGCTCCACTTCCATATACTAACTTGCATTATTCTCGCTCATAATGAATTTCATACCAGGAGTTTAAGCATTCATCAATATTTGGGTGATCAGTCCAATATTGAGGAAACTTAGCAACTCAATCATTCGTATTCACACTTTCGAACATTCTTTTCTTCCATTCCTCATATCTTTTAATTACATACATTTTAATTATTGTACAAGTGAGATAACATTTTTGTCAGTTAATTTTTTTTTGCCGTTTTTAACTCTGTTAAGGAACATTAGTATTAAAACCTCTCTTAATTATTTTATTTCTTACTTTACTGTATTTCATTATTTTCATATTTATGTTAATACTATGACAGATCATTTCTTATTTATTTTCTGATATTATTATTTTCGTCTTTATTAGAATGGTGTTATGATTTATTTTTATGTACCTGTTCATATATCGCATGTTGCTCTCTATTGTTTTAAGATAAGCTCATTGCATAACATTACATGGCATATTTATACATTGAGATATAATGTACTATATCTCAATGTATTTATAGATATATCATTCATAAAAAAAGTTTAGCAGACCTATTATATTCACTGTGTAAAGATTGTTACATTTGAATTTTGAATTGAAATTGAATTTAACTTATCTAGATTAGTTTGTGGTCGTTAAAAGTAAAAAGTGTTATTTTAACTATAAAAGATGAAAATTTTTATTTATGATGAAACTATGGTAAATTTGAGGACGTGAAAATTTAATCTATCACATTACTTCATTAATTTTTGCACGACACAGTAACAAAAATAATATAAAACCATAACTGAATAAAAGTGAATATAAAATCGTCTTAATAAAAATATGCCACAGAAGTGCATACGTAACTTAATTTATAATTATTGCGTTTTGAATATTTTTTAAGATACAGTAATGAAAATATTAAAAAATCAATTGAATCGTAAACTATCTGATAATTACTTTCAATTTAAACATAGCTAACATATTAAATACAGAACATTTAATACATAACTTTAAAAAAAATATAATAGCAAAAAGAATATAAATCAATCTCATTAATTAGTGAATTAAAATCACACAGGTGCGAAATTACCTCTTAAGTATTTCTTCTTTGTTCTTGAAGCTTGCAAGAGTACAACCGCTGCTTTCCTATTCAAATAAACCTGCCGTTTCTTGAATTTTGTTCTTTGGTAATTATATTTTTAAAAAAATCACTTTTTATTTTCCTCCTTCTTTCTTAGTTTCTTTCATAGTAGGTACTATTATACATTTAAATTATATTACTTCATGTTCATTATACTTTTTATATTTCAGTCAGCTTCTGTACAATTATTATTGTGGCCTCTTCTTATATTCATATTTATTTATTTTTCGTCACATCCGGTATTGCGTCCATTCTGTTATATTATAGTTTTCTTTTTTAAATGGTCAATTCATAATGATATCCATTTTTTTTTTGTAAACTTTTTTTTCTCTTTATACAGGCCCGGCGGTGCGCGTGCAATGTAGCAGCGCACCGCCTGGCAGGGTCGCCATGTGATATATTAAATAAGTCAATGAAATAGAGACGTGTTGCTGCTTCTATAACTTTAATTATAATGATCTTATTCTACCTTAACACTAATATATATATAGGCGTGGGGACTATACTACACTATAAATGTGGGCATTATTATATTCAAAATAAAAGCGACAAATGTTGTGATTCTTAAAAAAATTAAATTCCCACATTTCTTAATCAGTAACGGCATTCCGATAATATTCCGGACGTCAGTCTGAGCGAGATTAGAATAGCACTCCAGCACCTTAAAAACGGCAAGGCCCCAGGCGAGGATGGAATTACAGCAGAGCTTCTGAAAGCGGGTGGAAAACGGTGCTTAAAGTCCTTCAGAAGCTCTTTAATTCCGTCCTCCATGGTGGCACTAGACCGGAGGCGTGAAGCAGAAGTGCAGTGGTCTTGAAGAAAGGCGACAACGCTCTCTTGAAGAACTACAGATCGATTTCCTTTGATGTTTTATGTAGAAAAATACTTTCATAGGTCTCAAGGCCGTAAATTAGTGAATCCAATGTTCATGACATCTTTTGATACGTCTATCACCCCGTCGCCGTAGTATCAGGTAAATTAAAAAAATCTGTTGTTCATTTTTAGACGTGCGCGACAAAAATCGTACGAAATTTTATTCGCAGTGCGTACTAGGTGTAGTTCCTATCACGGAATATAATACGCCTGAATAAAAGTTGCGCGCTGAAATATCGCAGTGCGGGCAAGGCCTAACGCGGCTAACGCTCGGTGACAGGCTCGGAAACATACTACATTCCAAATTTACCATACAAGTTCAACTAAAAGGCACAACAAATTATTAAAAACATCGAGATCGATATAAAGCCATAAATACTACTGCCTGCTACGAGAGCTAATCTCCTTTTAATTTTTGGAACGAAGTTCTTTATCGGACGGTACGGATTTGGCGGATGGGGTCTAGGCGCCAAAAAGTGTAAGATTAAGTAAAACTACTTTTACGGATTTCATCGCATTTAATTAACTTATTTTTATTATTTTTATTAATTTCCGACGTTTCGGGTGCTTTACAGCACCCATGGTCACGAGGGACGAGGTGATTGACGTCCTGATATGAGAGTTAACCCTTAAAAGCTGAAGGTACTCCGGGTTAACTCTGATATCGGGACGTCCGCGATAAAATCCATAGATGTAGTTTTATTCAATGTGTAGTTTTCGCGTAAATATAAGAAATCATTAAGTGTAAGATTTTTCCCTCATTATCCTTTCTGAGTCGCGCTCATGATATCCATCTCCCTCGCACTTTGTCTTATCTTGCCGTGAAGGCAATATTATTTAATTTCAATTGACGCTTCGTTTTAATAGACGCTAGTAATTCATTTAATTGTATTTGTCAATGAATAATATAATACTTTTATCAATAATAATATACTACGAAAAAGACTTCGTTCCAACCGAGTATTCCACGACACTCACGTATATTTCCTTTTCAATCATTATTTCATCACCTGCCAGATTTTACAATTTACTAAAACACGAGTATATTTACGACGTAACTAAATTTATAATTACCTAGTATATTGATATAATAATAAATATTTATATAATTAACTAGTAATGGACAAAGACCAATATCGACTTTGAGCTATCCGATTACTGGTTAATTTAAATCAAACGCCGTTTCCCTGAACTAACGGATCTCAAAGGACTAAAATTTGCTTAATTACCTCGGTGATGGCCAACCTGTTAGAGCAGTGCTTGTAAATTTGATATAAGCCTAATTCTAAAGGTGTTTTGTGGTGATTGATGACAGATATACGAAATATATTTGGTATCACATCTCGAAAATTGTTTTTGAATAACTATGAGTATTGCTATTAGTAACTATTAGTGGTATAAAAATAATATTTTGGCAATTATCTCACTCAACGAAAGATGTGAAAAGACTGTGATCTTAAAAAAAAGGACAACGTAGTCTTCGTATGATCATTGAGGTCTTTATAAAATTGGTCAAGATATGTATGTATATTTTTCTTTAATAACATGTTGTTATAATTTTAACAGTTATACCTCCACACGAGGAAGCGCGCCAAGCAGTCATCTGTGAGCTCGTAAACACCGAGGCCGACTACATCAAACACATAATGTCTTTAGTCGAGGTAATATTCTAAGAGTAATTTTGAAATTTTATTTCAACCTTTATTAAACTCTTTTGTTTAACTCTTTTTTTAATAGATTAGAATATTTTTTATTCACAATAAAAATGACTTAATAAGAATTATGTAATAATCTACATAATACTTATTAAAAGTCATTTTTTTATTTACCACTGGTTCGGAAAAACCTCTGTCCGGGGAAGAACCAGCAAGAAGTTCAGCGAGACTGTTTTTACAATATTTCACTTTACAATAATTTTGTTTGTACAATTTTTAAATGAATTTTAATAGAACCAGCATGGCGGCGATAACTTCATTTTTGCCGTGGTTATTCCATTAAAAAATTAATAAAGATTAACCGCATAGTAATTATTCCAGATATCGAATACCGGATATCCGGCAAGGCTCAAGGCCGGAGCGAATTTTCGACTGCCGGATATTTGGTAAAACTTGTAAATAAATCACAAAAAGTTGTGACCAGTATTTATAGAACATCTTATTCGTTAACCGTTATTTTTACACTAAAAGCTTTGGGTTCGCTGAGCTTGTATGAAATGAAAAGGACAATTATTATTAACAGCTGCTAACAATCATTACGAAACTTATTTTTGATCGAATTTCGGATTGAACAGAAACAGAAACAGAAACTTTTTTATTCAATATAGATTATAAGTAATACTTATTGAAAGTCACTCTTTTGTTTAATTACCACTGGTTCGAAAAAAAAACCTCTGTACTGGGTAGAATCAACAACAAACCCAGCGGGACATTTTTTTAAAATAACAGCTTACAATCATGTATGTTACACAATTAACAACACAACAAATTAGAAATAGCTTTGTAGCGATCACCTCATTTCCAGGGGTTATTATCATCCATAAATCCTTTAATATTATAATAACCCTTTTTATACAAACTTAGTTTAATAAAGTTTTTGAACTTTGTGCAGGTCAAATTTTGTATATTTTCTGGAATTTTGTTGTAAAAGCGTATACATCGCCCCAAGAATAAATTACTGGCTCGATGGAGTCGAGTAACTGGTGCTAGCTTGTGTCTGTTCCTAGTATTTACAGAAATAAATAAAATAAAATAAATAAATAATTAAATAAATAAATAAATAAATAAAGAATGAATATCACTTATTTTTGTAAAACTACTTTTATTTTTGTGTACGTACATTACATTTTCATAAATGTATTGAGAGACCAAAGTTTTTGTCGCAGCGGCTCTTTAGGCTTTAAATCATAAATTGCTCTTATGGCCCTCTTCTGTAAAACAAATATAATTTCAGTGTCAGCTGCGTGTCCCCATAGCAAAATACCATGCGACATTATGCTATGGACATAGCTAAAGTAAACTAGTCTAGCTGTTCCAACACTGGTAAGACTTCTAATCTTTTTTACAGCATATGCTGCAGAACTAAGTCTGTTTCTAGTTAGAACGAACCAGTGGACGACGAAGCATTATTACGTGCATTATGAATAGCGTGCTCTGTTTTCCCATGAGACAAGAATGGCTTGATGACAACGTAAAAGAAAAAGCTATTTCTTTGGTTCTTCTTTTGATTCCAACTCAACTCCAACTAATGTGAATGCTCCACGTAGAACGTTAAGTCTCTGCTTAGATTTTTTTATTTTGATTACCTTAATTCCCAAATAAAGGGATCGCGATGAAATTCCCGAATAAATACGGAAGACGTATTTTCCAGAGTTGACCCCGATTCCTACGAGTCTTTTTCAGCACCCGTACTCTCTAGGCATTGTCCCAAACTTATGGAAGATAGTTTTAGCGCACCCAATCCCTAAAAAGACAACCGATCGGACCCACCTAACTACTGCTATCTCATGAAATGCCTTAACGAACATCAGCTGATTAGTACAGTACAGTACAGTTTCTATCGGGGGCGCTCATCTGGTGATCTTCTTGGTCGGTGTGTCAGGTAGACACACCGACAAGCAATGAATCCAATTCTGTTTAACCCTCAGAAAACACAGGTTTGTGTGCACCTCTAAAAAGAAACCCACTGTCACTTAACTGTCTTTTGAAGTAATTTCCGTTGTTGCCTCAACCTCAGTTTAACTACGAATTCAGTACGTAGTACGATCAGTAGTACAATTGTGTTTTGTTATTACGAGTAATGTGGTTTTAAGTTGTAATTAGTGTTCTGTAAATAAAGTGTCAATTTTGGTAACTAACTCGGCAGTTTTTAATTGTCTCAAACCCCAAGCTCGTACACACAACGAGCTCGGAAATGTTCGAGAACAGTTTTGTTGTGATTGTATACTTGTTAGTTATTGGGATAAATTCGCAGCGCCTTTTCAAACGCAAATTGGCCAGTTGGTTCTTTGTTTAGCCGATTCATTAAAATAGCAAAATGTTCTGATTAAAGTTCACCAATTCGTAATGCATTCAAGAGTTATTTCAATGTTATGCTACCTTGTTGTCCCATATTTTCGGTCAATTCAATTAACGAGAAAGAACACCATAGGTGTGTAGCTTGAACAAATCTAGAGGGTTGATCAAACACTTGATTTTCTCGCACAGAAAATAACTGCATTGAGTCATTGTTTATTAGTGGTTTAATTCGGGAATCCACCATACAAAGCATTTCATATGGGACCATAGAGATTTCATCGATATATAAAAATTAAATATGTTACCACTGTTGCCGCAACAAACGCAAGTAATTACCAGTAAGAATAGGCATTTGCACTACTCTACCATACTTTTGTACAGGCAATTTTAGTGTAGAATGTAATGTGGATCTTCCCACTAAGCGTGCTTAGTTGTTCAGGTTTGTGCGCTTACAGGGGGCACAAACATTAACAACTGTCTTGCCGTAACACCCATTTACTGAAATTTTTAAAAAGTTAAAAAGGAAGGTCTTTCCTTTCCCAATGTTACCCGTTACGAACAACCTTAGACACTCATCGCTTTGATTATTTAGCTGTTCTGTAATACTCCTTGTTATGAATAAAAATGCATCCTTTTGTCCAACATTCATGGTTCTTCTAATATTAAAGAATTCGTCATCGGTCATGTGCTGTTCTGGCATATCCAACTTTTCTTTTCTTTATAGGATAAGGTTGACAAACGAGCACACATTCCATCTGATGGTAAGTGAAAGCTGTGGCCCATAGACATCAACATCTATCTTCGATTACGAATCAAAATACAGAAGCGTTGTCACCCGTGAGGACTAAGATTGAATGCCTCGTTTCCGCTAAAAAGGGTCTCCGATTCTATACACTCACCATACGAAACACAGCAGCGTTAAGCGGATTTTTTTCGTTGTTATACTGTGAGAGCGTGGTCCTTCCCCGGTCTAGCCGACCCATTCGTGCTACAACTATACTACTAATAGCTGCAGCATGGCACTACCACGTATAAAAATTCTTCAAAGTATTTCCTGTTGATCTTCTTGATTCAAGACTTCAAAAGCATGAATTTGGTTAAAAGAATTCTCCAGCTATCGCTCACGCTCCCTAAATATCTCCAAACGTGCGTTAGTTGCGCGGAGATCAGATTCTCTTGCCAGAAAAGTTTCTTTTGATGTATCATAGTCAACGATTAATTCGCTCTCATCTCTATATGGAACATACTGAAGAAGGAAGCTATAGTAATAGTTATCTGGATTACTGGCAGCCACAAAATATGGCACGCATACAACGGCAGCAACATTCCTGATTACCATTTTACTATTATCTGTAAGTGTAACGATTCGCTGTCTAGTTTGACTTTCTAGTTCATATAATATATCAACACATTCTTCGGCTTATTGGTTGCTGAAACAACGCAAAATCATACCAACACCGACATGGAATTTTTAATTTAAGCAAATTGTGTTAAAACATGTACTTTAAATAACAATAACCTTTCTATATTTATTAATAATATGATATGATATTAATAATACAATGTGGCACCTACATATATTTCCTTTTCGGATCGGACAGGCTTTATTACGTAATGTTATAAAGATAATGTAATAAAGTATTTTATGATATTCGGATAGCTTTTTTAAATAATGTATTTCAATAAATTATTTTTCTAATAAAAAATCATGTAGATTATAATAAAAAAAATAGATTTGTACACATAATATTAGATTTAATCTAAACAAAATACTTTTTATAAAATAAACAAAGGCGAATTTATAAAATATTAGTGATTCGCCCATGCTTCGCACCTGTGATTTATGGATCTCAACAATAGCGCCTCCTACCGATTTCAAATGTGAAACTAAACCAACATACAAAAAATATCATCAAAATAATATGACGAGCTGTTTTTGAGTTTTAGCGAGACTAACGGACAGCAATTGTTATTTATATATAGAGATGTCCTCAACGTGAGGTAAAATTATTATTTCTTTTCATTTGATATAACTTTTACTCAACTCGTTATGGGATCTCTCCAAGTAATTATTATGATTATTTCACCCCAATAATAGGGGTTAAAGTACCTGTGAAGTTGTCGTTTAATAAGGGTGGCCAGTGGCCACCTTGAAATAAAATTAAGCCTGTTGAACCCAGATTAATTCTTAATATTCTATTGTTTTGTTTTCCAATTGTTTTACATTCAGTATCTGAATTAAGTTAAACATTGACGGACTCACTCATATCGGCACAATGCAACAAATGTTTAAAGTAGCTCTTTCTCTTTTATCTATATGACAGTAGAAAGAGACAGATTTATAGATAATTAATACATAATTTAAGTGAGATTTAATACATAAGTAAGGCCGCAAAATCTCATAAATTGAGAATATAATAAGAGTAATTTTAATATACGAGTCCCAACGTGGTTCCGACGCAAAAGAGACAGCTTCCAATATCATTCTGATTTTGGAGAGGATATGACTAACCAACGCATTTTGGTTTAATCCTTTCCTTGTAGAAAGTTCGACTTGAAGAATGAACCACGAGGAGAATCAGAAACTTAAGTAATTAAAAATAAAACTCAGCCTCCTGCATTATTACAACTGGAAGCCGATCTTTATCAAACAACGTTTGCTTTTGAACGTTAGCTTACCCATAATATTGATTCATTTGCTATTTTTAAAATAAAAACACTGGAGAAATGGATGCCTCTTGAATTAAAAGATGTACGAAGAGACAAATGCGTTGAAGTTTACCTTACTTGGATGAATATGTACAGAAATAAAGGTATTTAAAACAGAATTTTGATGTGTGATGAAAAATGGATTCTCTACGATAGTCGCAAGTGAATAACGCAATGGCTGAACTCAAATCAAATACTGGCCCAATGCTCTAAACCGAAGCTCGCCCATAGAAAATAATAGTAACTTTTTGGTGGTCACTTCTTGGTTTTTATAGTTTATTATAGTATATTGAAATCCGCTGTAACAATAACAGCAGTTGCCTATTGTGGAAAACTTCGAACAATGATAGCGAAACTCTCAGAGGAATAACCTCGACTCGTCAATGGAACTGACTAATTATTTCTTAAATTTAAACGAATACTTGACATTGAATAAAACTAATTTTACGAATTTACTTAATTTACTTGTTTTTGATTGAGGCACACTCTCCGAAGTACAATCTGTAGAAGACCGACAGACAAGCAACTTGACAGCGGTGAGCTGAGCTGTGTAGCTTAGTTTCCACCAGCTTTTTATTGCCGATAAGCCCCTCCAGGCTCTGCGTTCCACTAAGTCGAGTGTCGCAAGTTGTTATTTTTGGACTTGAGCTTTGTATAAAGTTAGAAGCTTTTTAGGCGTGGATTATCGCTTCACTTTGTTTAGGATACCTAGTTTTTGGCCGCAGTTTGTGATTTCGACTCAATTTTCACGCCAAAGTTGAGGTTAGCACTCAACTGTAACTCGAGATGGTCAGTAACCTCTACAGATGTACCTCGGAAAGTAGGAGTTAGATCAGATGGACTCCTTTTTGCGGAGAACAGACATGCCTGCGTTTTGTGACCAGATTGTCGTCACCCCATTGGAAGACTGGACTTAAGGTTGCATTTATCCTAACCACCATGACCTTTCTAAATGAACGTATAACTGCCCCACCGTCTTTTACACTGCACATGAATCTCTCTATAAGAAATAAATTAATTAATAAAAAACCGTATATAACTGAAAACGAATGTGGGTTTTATACAGATTTATACCATTGAATATTATACCATAAACGTAATTATTGTCAGTATACAATTTTTCATTTTATTATTAAAATCAGATAATATTACTTATCCACTTCCGAACAATTTGTCCTAATCATTTGCAGTCGAAGTGAAAATCGGGGGTCAGAAAGAATCTACACTATATTGCATGCTAAAGTCATTAAAACAGTTAAAACACCATATAGTAACGTATAGTTTCTTTAAATGTTTAATTTCTATAAATAACATAAAATATAAATTGTATACTTCTATCCATTTTTATGAGTTCTTTCGTATTTAATATCATTATAGTATGTATTATTTTTAATAATAACTGCAATTTGTGGAAAATATAATCCATACTCCAAAGAAAAACGTTTTGAAGCTAACTTAAAATTATTTAAAGTATATGACATAACTGTTTTACGCAGGTATTTATGGCTGCAGCGCATTCGCTTCAAGATGGTGGTTTCATTCTGGATGTTGATACGGAGCGTTTGTTCTCAAACATTCCAGATGTACTGAATGCCAGTCTACATTTCTGGAATGTAACCTTTTACCCTATGTTGATCGATGCTGTAGAAAATGGCGTGGTGTAAGTACATTTTACTTTTATCTAAATCTCATATGCTCTTAAATGTATAATCATCCAGTTAAAAAATTAAAATGAGAAGCCCAAGAGTGCACACCTCGTTAGGTCATTCTTTAGTTAAACGTTTATTAATTATCGGTTCGGCTGCCTGGTTGGTCCAGTGGTCCTGAAGTTTTCAGTAGCAGTCCGGAGTCAGGAGGTTGGCGGTGTTTCACTCCAGTGCCTCGGAAAGCACGTAAAGCAGCACTTGCGCCTGTTCTCTCTTCGGTCGGACAGCAGCCAATAAAATAATAGAATGCAGCATGAGTGCTTAAGAGTGTTTAAGAGTATTAAGCTGTTGATTTTAGCAGTAATAATTATTTATGGTGGTATAGGTGTGATTTTCGAAATATTGCGAACACTGCATGGTTCTGAAACGAGTAAAAAAAGTAAAGCAATCTCGAGATATTTGGGTCATATATTTTTGACCTATAGAAGACGGCAAACATTAAAAAATCATAGGACTTTTTATACTAATCCGTGTTGCAGAACTTAATAAAAGCAATAGGCGTATTCATCAGTTGCCACGTAACGTTACGGCGCTGTCCATCGCTTGCAAGTTCAGTATGATAATAATAAACCCGACTGAATGTAAGCGAGATTACCTGATATGAGATGCAACAAGTCAACGGATGCAGGTGGCTCTGGACTGTGCTTTGTGGCATACCTCGAGATAGCCTATATTCAGCAGTGGGTTTGTGAAGGGATGTAATGATGACGATGATGATGTCGCGTGACCTTGGCAGGTCGACATCAACATGTCGTCAACGTAACTGATGCTATTGACATAGTGTTCGTCAAGAGAGCATGAGAGACCCGTGCGCTGTTGAGTTCCACTATCAGCTGGTTAAGGTATAGGTTGAAAATGAGGGAGAAGTCAAACCACCGTGCCTTAGCCCACATTCCAATCTGTACTCATTAGATAACTGCCCAAGCCATTTGACCTGGTTAGTCTGATGACCATACCAGTACTAAAAGATGTTTACTACATCGGCAGGCACACCAACTTCAGTCAGCTAAGCGTAGAGAATATCTTATCTAACCCGGTCAAATGCCTTCGACAGATCAAAAAACGTAGCCGGTACACATGTATTCCTACCCGTGTAGTACTTGACAATATGCTTGAGAGACATAATTGCACATTCTGTTGACAGGCCAGGTCTAAAACCGAACTGGGTATCATGTAATTTTGGATTTTTTGAGCTGTCTTTCAAGCAAACCATTAAGCACCTTAGCAGTCACCGTAAATAATGAGATCGGTCGGTAATTGGCTTTATTGAAACCTTCCCTTACTTATTCTTTACTGTTGAAACCACGATCATTCTCATAAACTCAGCTTGCAGGAAGGAATGACGCTTACAAATTGTAAATTACATACCCAAAAGTCTCAGTAAGTGCGGCCCTGCGATGAGAAAATGCTCTATGCTGAGGCCGTCATGCTCCGGCGACTTGTCCAGCGTCATACCCTTTATTACTAAAAACACATCTTTAGTAGTAAAGCGATCCAGCATGTCGGCTACAACCACATCTGCATTCACACTTTTTCGACCCTTACCATTAAAATTATGGTTGTACTTGAAAGTGAACCTTGAACAAGTTGGTATAATATCTTTTGGGTCACTGATGCCATCAATTCTCACAGGGACGACAGACTTAGGACTAATTTTTGTTGCTTTCCAAAACTTCCGAATATCTTTATGTTTAGATGCCAAAACTTTTTTTTATAGGATAAGGTTGACAAACGAGCACACAGTCCACCTGATGGTAAGTGGTTGCTGCGGCCCATAGACATCTGCATCTATCCTCTATTACAAATCAAAATGCAGATGCGTTGTCACCCGTGAGGACTAAGATGGAGTGCCTCATTTCCAGGAAAAAGGGTCTCCGGTTCTCTACACTCACCATACGAAACAAAGCAGCGTTAAGCTGCTATTTTACGCTGGTATTCTGTGAGAGCGTGGTCCTTTCCCGGTCTAACCGACCCATTCGTGCTACAACTATACTACTAATAGCTGCAGCATGGCTCTGCCAAGTATAAAAATTCTTCAAAGTATTTCCTGTTGATCTTCTTGATTCAAGACTTCAAAAGCATGAATCTGGTTAAAAGAATTCTCCAGCTATCGGTCACGCTCTCTAAATATCTCCAAAAGTGCGTTAGTTGCGCAGAGATCAGATTCTCTTGTCAGAAAAGTTTCTTTTGATGTATCATATTCAACGATTAATTCGCTTTCATCTCTATACACTACTAAAATCGACTAAAATATTTACTCTAATATCAACTGTCAAAATGGCGTCAATAAAGCAGCGCCCTGTTGACTCTTTATTATTTGATTGACTGATGAAAAGCTAGGCCCCGGTCGAGCCGACCCATTCGTGCTACATATATACTACTAATATAGGTGTACTCGTAGCATGGCTCTACCACGTATCAAATATTACTTTTAATGATTTTTTAGTTGTTGTGACAGTATTTTAGTTTCTTTTTGAATAGTTTTCTAGATTCACACATACCATTAAACAGACAACTACCATACCAAAACACAATTTAAAAACTTTTGCCTGGCATCCCGATGAGCATCCCAAACATGTTTGTTCCAGCCAGCAATAGGTCGGCTGTTCTTTCTGTTTTCTACCCGTACTCCCATAGCTGAGCACCCCGGCATCTTGTGTGTGTTATATTCTTAAGTATGTAAGTGATGTTATAACTTTTTGATAATACGTGTCTATTATGCTCTAAACATTTCTTTGTACATTTTAATAGGATAAGGGTAACAAACGAGCACACAGTCCACCTGATGGTAAGAGGTTGCCGTGGCGCATAGACGTCTACATCTATCCTCGACTATGAATCATAATGCAGATACGTTGTCATCCGTGAGGACAAAGATGGAATGCCTGGTTTCCAGTAAAAGGGTCTCCGGTTCTCTACACTAATCATACGAAATACAGCAGCGTGAAACTGTTATTTTAAGCTGATATTCTGTGTGTCCTTCCCCGGTCGAGCCGACGCATTAGTACTACACCTATAGTACTAATATAGCTGCAGCATGACTCTACTACGTATAAAATACATTACAACAATAGTTTAATTTATAGAGAAAATAAATTTCCCTCAAAATTTCATTACACAATACTTCGTATAGTTCTGTATCTGGTGGTCATATCGATTCCCCAAAATTACTTTGCTAGACTTGTCACTGGATGCACTAGGCAGCCGAAGCGTAGACTACAAGTAAAGCCTTGATTATTTGTTTCAGATTCAACACGGAATTGATGGCTCCGGGATTTTGTGAATTCCGAGAACTTTTTATGCCATATGAGAAATATGTTAATGGACAATCAAAGGCCATAGAGTACTTACGCTCTCTATCTAACAACTCTGATTTTATGACTTATCTTTCTTGGTGCCATAAGCAGAAGGAGTGTAATCGGTAAGGGGACAAATTACAACAAAATGATTTTATCGTGATTTTTTCATCAAAACATAAATACAAAAGTATATTATCAAAAATATATAAAAAGTGTTAGGTGGGTTTTTTCACTGCCGGCTGTATGAAAAAGCACATGGTCGCTCTAGGAGATGAGTGAAGTAATATTATATTTAATTTCACTGTGTTAGAATTCGTTGGTTGAGGCTCATCAGTGTACTGAAGCGATCCATCTCCCACAGATAAAGAAGATAAAGTAACCAGCTCATGAATGTGTATATTTACAAGGATCTAGGTGACTTAAAACAGTGCGAGTTTTAGGAGTTATCAATAAAAATAAATAAAAATTATTATGAATAATATTTATTAAATATATATCATATATCAAATATATAGACATAGACAGCGCAAGCATCGCAGTTTGTATGAATACCATGTGCGCCACATTTTTTTCTATCTGGTATGACGTCACAAGCGCTACTAACTGTTAGGAAATATTTTCCCGTGTTAAATGGATTCAACGATGCCTCGCACCACAAGGTTCTGCAATATTTATACATAAATCTGCATACATACATACATACATACAGCAACTGGATGCGTGTAGCCGAAGATCATACATACATTCCTTGGGGGAGGCAAATTTCGGTAGAGAACTTATGGTAGGCTACAATGACGACGATAATGATGATGATGAAGATAATACAATTCTTAAAAATATGTTACAGAATAACAGATTTGACATTATTTTCATTCAGATTTATGACCTCGGTATGATAAATCTGAATGTGTCTTTTCTTTCTTTAATTTTTACTAATACTTTTTAAATATAGCAAAAGTAAATTGCAATTTGCTTTTGTTTTATTCAATTAACTAAAAATAAACCAATAATGACAACTAGCAACATTACGACAACCCAAAATTTCAGCAAAGGATTCCCTGTTTTTAATTTGTTTGCAATTGTAAAACCGTCCTCGTTATTACATATATATTCGAATACATTATACAAATTTATTACCATATCATTGAAAGTAGGTTAAATATAAAAGTTTATAAAACTACAAAGTCTATAATTTGTGTTATTATTCAACCTTTATACGTTCCATTACTGGTAACGGCAACAAATAATGATTGAAATACATTTGACATCAACAAATATAGGGTTGTAGCTTCCCTTGTTAGGGTTCAATATATTTTGGACAATTCTTTGGAAACTTTGAAAGTTAAAGAATGTGGGTTAAGAATGGATGAATTAACCGTTAAATTCCTTTTGTACACCGATCAAGGCATATTTGCGTCGGTGGCGGACAAGTTGCAAATGATGGTTACATTTAAAGAAAGGAAGAGGAACAGTCATTTAAAGAAAGGTGTCGTCAAAGTGAACGCAAGAAAGATGAAAGTGATGGTTTTACTGCGACAAGAAAGTTAAGCGATATGTTAAATAAGATAAAGATGGGAGTTGGTTGAGCAAGTGGATGAGTTTGTGTATATAGGATGTATGTTTAACAGGGATGGAAGACATGACTAAAATATAAGATGACGAGTAAATGCAAGGCACAGACGAAAGTATGCGTAGGTATAAACGTGACATCTTTTTTCACCGTGGCCATTCTACTACCGACCACTTCCACTCCATCAATCAGGTCATCTAAATCATCTAGAATTTTAGCTCTCACTTGACCTAGCTTTTGTATACTATTCAAAAGCTTTTGATAGTATCAGACAAAAGTAAATTTTCAAAGCTTTACAGAATCAATATATAGACACCACATACATCTAACTACATCTAAAGAATATCATTACACCCTATAAGATCAGTTCTATGATAGGTTCATATTTATGTATAAATAAAAGTGTGAAACAAGGAGGCCGCTGTCTCCAAAACTATTTACGGCCGTAATAGAAGAAGCGCTGGCAGTTAGTTGGGCGAATAGGGGCAATCGAGTTGGACGTGTAAGATTATTTAATATCCGTTTCGCCCATGATACTGGCCACTTTTGTCTTCAGTCGACGAGTTGACTCAAGTGCTAGACGATCTTACCGAGGCAAGCCTCGATATTGGACTTCGAATGAACATATTATCAAAGACAAAATTGATGACGAACAGCACACATCACAAGTGGAGATTGCATATGTCGATGCGTATCGCTGTTTGGGTCAAATAGTCTCCATTCCAGACAAGACAACACAAGAAACTGCAAGACGCACCGAAAGCGCCTAGAAGAGCTATTAGAGCTATGAAAGATCTTATGAGGGGTGATCTTCTTCTGTCCCTGAAATAAAGACTCATAGACATGTGCATACTTCCCATCCTCACCTATGGTGCCCATATATGGTATTTGACTGTTCAGCAGAGGTATACACTTTAGTTTTGTCAAATAGCAATAGAAAGGAGTATTCTCTGCATTAAACTTGTAGACTGGACTATGAATACTGAAATCCGTTTCAGATTGTAAATTGTTGATGTCACACGAAAAACTGCTACGCTTAAATGGGACTGGGGTGGACACATCTGCCGAATGCCAAGTGACCAAGGGACTAAAGTGACAACCCAATGGGTTCCTATGAAAGGCAAACGCCAGGCGGAGATGGCAGGATGAACTGGACTCCTTCCTAAAAGAGTGGTCTGTGCGGCTCTGAAAAAAGAGAAGTAGAAGGAGAGTAGAGAGGTCTTTGCCCTTCAGTGGGACATTTCAGGATATTAATAATAAGAATAATAATAATGGACGTGAAAGAGGCGAGATAGATGTGTCGAATCGTAGAAAATGGAAATCCTACTCCTACTCTGCCTACCACTCTGGGTGACAGGCGTCAGTGTTTATGTATTATGATTAAATCAAAATACCTACCTAATTGATTTTAAAATGAACTACGCACATATTCCAATTTTGTAACTGTTTCTTTTATTCGCTGGTTTTGTAACTAATGAAATGAAACGTCTCCTTTTACTCGGTTGCTCCCAGCTAAGTTTTTCTCCCAGTTAAGTGCAGTTTCTAGTAGCGCAATTTAGTAATTACTTTTCGTTAATAAAACTATTTTGCTTTGTGGTGTTCCTGTAAAATACGAATAAGCTGTACAAAATTTAACAATACACTACCAATTATTTCTCTGAACAGCTATTACAGTTCATATTCAACTGTGATCTTAGAAATGACCAAAGGATTACTTTTTTAGACCATAGTTATAGCATAGCATAATATACGGATATCGCAGATGTGACAAGAATAAATATCAACTTCTTTTTTTTTTCAGACTTCAGCTATCTGATATGTTAGTAAAACCAATGCAACGTCTTACCAAATACTCATTAATTCTACGCAGAATTATTGTCAACACCGACTTCGAACCGGATCGAACATCACTCATTGCTATGGTAATTCTACTTTATTTTTTCTTATTCACCTAATACGAAGTAGACTAATAGCTGAAAATATTTTACGCAAATGATGCAATTTGTGCTGTGGAATAATATCATCTAGACATTTATTATAATAGTACTCGATCTGTATTATATGTGAAATTTGGTACAAGATACAGATTTTACATCTTTTTGAGATAATTGCGAATCTGAGATGGGGCATTTTGGTTTTTGCAGCCTGAGGGCAGGAGCAAACCTTGCCACTGGAAACAACTTTAATAAAAAAGAAAAAAAAATATTATCACTAACATTATTTTTAGTAGTTCCATAATAAATGTATCATATGAATAATTCAAGACAAATTTTGTTATTTCGTAATAAAATAATCAGTAAAATTTTTGTCGTCAAGGAGTTAGTATTAAATAACCGAAACAACAGAATATCAACATAACCCGAAAACAGCTCCATTATATGATTACAAAAAGAAACCTAACAGCAGTTAGGGTGTATAACAAAACTTCCAATTCCGATTTGTGTTGAAGGTACACAAAAATAAAGATTTTATTAACGAACACAAATATTTTACACAGGAAACATTTGCTAAAAACTACTTGTTGGATATTAACCGCGCCATACGGCAGCGCGAAGAATTAGAAAAACTTGATGCATTGGCCAACAGTGTCGATACTTATGAAATTGTAAGTACATTTTCAAAGCAATCACTTTCTCATAATTATTTAAAATTATTCATACTCATCGACTGATCCAACATGGCTCTGGGAGTCTACAACAAATCTTCTCGTCATGTATTCAACCTTGAAAATCTTAAATACAAGAGTGTGCACCCAGTACGTGTTGTCAGTAAGACATATATATACTTTTCTGCTCCGTATGAGGAAACTTAAGGTCCCTCAGCGAGCTACGGAAAGGGTTATGCGTGGAGTTTCTCTGCTTGCTAGACTTCGTAGAGATCTGAAACCGATATAGAGCCAACCAATGGTTCCATAAAGTAATGTAATAATGGGCCGTCAATATAACTTTTAAAACCAACATCCAATGGTAAAGAAAGGTTCTCGTGTGCGTGCCTCGTACCGGTAAGTTAATTATAGGGTGGCCTTCGATAGATTGAGTAACGACCAGTTAAGACATGCAGGAAGCTGATGGATGGCCCAGGATCGTGCTTTGAGTCATTCTTTGGAGAGGCCTGATTTCAGAATTTTACTTGTGACGGGCTCTAATGATGATGGTCAAGATATTTATAAGTGCCAATTTGTATATAGATTGATGAAAATATTTAACTGAATAATTTATAATATTTAATGTAAACGAAAATAATGATAATAACTTTACATTATTAAACAGGTGCCCAATGTTACGCTTTCACAAACTAAGCCCAAAGTATATAAAATTAGATATAATTTTAAAGATTTCAACCGCTTACTAAGCGTGAATAAATGAAATTAAACATTTAGCTTTATAGAGATTTAATTTTGAGAAATTCAAATTATGGTAACAAGTTATTGTATTTTGATGAATGTAAATTAATATAAAAAGTAAGTTAAGTGATTATGTAAAACATTAGATAAAACGTACCTACAGTAATATGTAAACCGGAGTATGAAAAGGTATATTTCACTATATTTACATAATTACCTTATTTTTAAGGCCCTTTATTTCTCTTATCTTTGCTTAAGTCAAGTCGTTTATAAATTTTAAGGAACAATCTACAATAATGTCTATTTTTATGTAACTTATTATTGTTTATTAAGTCAAAAAAAA
This sequence comes from Parnassius mnemosyne, assembly GCA_963668995.1. Lineage (NCBI taxonomy): Eukaryota > Metazoa > Arthropoda > Insecta > Lepidoptera > Papilionidae > Parnassius > Parnassius mnemosyne. The sequence goes on along the minus strand of CAVLGL010000082.1, from coordinate 42,276,589 downwards.
ACATATTTACATTGTTACGTAAGGAAAAGAAACGATCAAAAATGTGTGTTATCTTTTCAGGATTTCAAGGATGAAGATATGGATAGATATTTTAGAATGTTTGCGCAATTGAATCTTAAAGCTCCCATGGTTAACTGTTTACCAAGTCATAGCAGATGTCTTATCTATCAGGGTGATCTGCGCTTTAAAGATAATGTGAAGGAGGCAAGAAATATTTATGATTTTTAACATATTTCGCTTGCGATAATTTCGGGTGCATCCGATGTAAAGTTTGCTTACTTTAATGCGGATTTAAGATTTCTAAAATTTATTTGTTTCATAGATATTTTTCATAGTTCTTTCACTAAACTACATATGTGAAATTCTCCTAAATCCGCATTTTATTTCCGTAAGAGCTATTAGCGAAATTTGTAAACTACTAATATCTCGACGAAGTTTCACATTGCGAATGTTATGTGTTTCTTTCATTTTGTGAGGGCAATGTATTAATTGTACTATATATGAGTTAAATTTAAAATTCTTTTACAGACTGATGTTCGAGTGTTTCTCCTAACTGATATGCTGCTCATTTGCAAGAAACTATCTAAAGGCAGTACTTATACTTACAAGATGATTAGGTAAATTTTGTTAAATAAATTGCAATCATATTTAAATGTTAGCGCTGCGCGAATTTGTATTGCATATGCGAAAATGTGTGTGATTCGAATTAATATTTACTTATAGGCCTAAATACATGGTGGACAAAATGCATCACTTCCCCAAGTTTAGCCGTAGCAAGGAACTGGTTGCTTTAATATTCGTTGTGGTCGATGATGTTAGCTCTTCTTACCATTGCTTCACGTTATCTGAGTCATCTAAAGAAGAAAAACATCATGGTCCTATTAAAGTGAGTATTCAGATACAAACCGCGATATATAAGCATGTGCTTAAGAATGGAGTAACTTTAATAAATTTTTCAGGTAAGCGTCCTTCAGATGTGGGAGCACAAAGTAAAAGAAGCTAAACTGACTTACGAACTCGGCGTGTGGTTTACTAGGAATCCTTCGCGCGATCTCTCTGAAGTCGAAATGGATTCATCGTCAGATTATGCTCTCAGTTTTGGTAGCAGCACCAGACCGGTATATTATTGTATTTATTATTTATAAGCTCTATTTTATCCTCTAGATTTATATTGTTTTAACTGGTTTTATAAGCCAGCCTTTGCTATATTCTTATGATTATGTCATTATCTTATAATTTTACCAATAAATAATTGTCTTCAAACATTGTAATTTAAAAGAGAAAAGTATCTTATTATCAAATTTATAAATAGCAACATAACATCAACATAACAAAAACATTCACGCCTGTCACCTTTCCTGACACACGTCTGTCTAGACTACATAAAAATATCTCCATTAGTTTTTTTTTTTTCAATTTTAAACTCAATATAGTTAGATGTAAGTGTTTCATGGCCGCTATTTTTTAAAATACTAAGAATGTAAAAATATTTGTTCTTTTTTCTGTGCTTTGTATGGGTTTGTACTTCTAACGTTAATTTACTAAAGGTCATCTAATTATTGTGGCAACATTATATCAAAAAGGACATATCCATTATTTCAAGGAAATATATCTTGATGTTTCAATACATTGCCAAATTTTTCGGATATTTTGACCAGCACATAACCCTGCACAACGCAAAAAGAATCTTGAGGATGTATTGAATAAAAATAATTTGACCGCTACATTTACCTACCTGTCAAAATCAAGTTATTAGGACAACAATACAGGAGAAGCAATCCGCTTGCGGTCAAGCTCACTCCGACACCCGACACTTTAAAAAAGTTCATAATTATTATTAGCGGCCAACACGTTTCTTTTTCAGAAAGAAATTTATTTTATTTTCTTTTTGTTTATTTTTTTTTCTACTAGCTGTTCCCCGCGACTTCGCTCGCGTGTTAGGGTTTTTATGTTTTTGCGCGAAATTCTAATTATTTTTCTAAAATAAATGTAACCTAAGTTACTCCTTACGAAATCAGCTACCTGCCAGTGCAAATTCCATCAAAATCAGTCCAGCCGTTTCGGAGATTAACCGGGACAAATAGACAGACAGACAGACAAAAATTTTAATAATTGTGTTTTTGTTTTAAGTATCGTATATACTTTCATATGCAATTAGTAAAAAGTTGTAATATTGACATTACAAACAGACACTTCAATTTTATTTATTTGTATAGATTTCGTCTCAAGACGTTTTATCTACATGAATCATGTATTTCTATATCCATTACCTAATTTGTACGTTCTAGCTTTCAGGACGAATTAAACTATTCAATATTATGTAACGATTTTCAGATATAGACTAGATAAGAAAATTTATATCAACAATACTTTGATTGTCATGGTCGTTAAAGAAATATGAAAAAATTAACGACTTTTTGTTTGTATTTTATTTTTAACAACCTTTTAAAGAATGCGCCATATAGCACATATAAGGACACGATACTACAACGACAAAATGGTATAGGATTTATTAGGATTCTTCTCTAGGGCGATTTCTTAAGTCTATTAAAAGTTTACCTTGTATCAAAATATAGATTACAGTCCTTTTCTGCAGGGTAAGGCAGGGTCTGAAGAGCTTAACATTGAACGGGAGGCACGGGAGAGAGTGGCCGCCATGTTGCACCGAAGTATGGGAGCATCTACAGAATACGAGTTCTCTCAAGTATCCATGGCTACTGACTCCTTCGATGGTACGTAATTGTGAATATTAAATTATAAACTTATATTGATAACTAAGAATAACGAATGAGTAGCTTTTAATGTCATGTGGAAATAATAAAATCATAAAACTTTATTATTGTATTAATTTTGTTTCTTACAACTTTTCATTGTTGAGTACAAAGGGATGGAGTAACACCGGCGTCCAAAAAAAATTGACAAAGAGTCAAAGTTTAATGTTGTATAATAAACGATAAGACATAAACTTCAAAATTAGAAATTAAGTTTTGTTTACTTTTTAAGTCGGCCAAGCCATGGTCTCCGGTGAAGTATCAAGTGGACGTGGTTTCCGTCATCCCATGCATCGGACTTCCACTGGTGGTAGCTCACGCAACTCACGTTTGTCGAGTTTCCAACAATCGACGAGGTAATTTTTTTTAATTTAATCTTAAATTGTAATTTTTAAGAATATCTAATCGTGTAGATATCATCAGATAACCCCTATTCACATAAAGCGGGATGCCTGTTCACATAGGACAGAGATATAATCTTCCCTTCATAAGTACAGTCAAACCTGGCAACTTTATCAGATTTTTTTGATTGCTCAAACTGTGTTTTAATATAGTATTATATATAATAGTAGTATTTAGCTAACATTTTTACAAACGTCGTTAACCTTATCTAAACTATAAGAGGTATTTAAAGAACATAGGTTAAATTGACACGCTAGTGGCAGCTTTACATATGTTTACCTTTACCTGTACATGGTATATATACCATATTTATTAGGTCTTTCTAATTATGCATATTGTGTACAAATTTAAGTCATAAAGTATTCTTCAGAAGGTTGTTTTTTTTTTGTTAAAAATAGAGAAAACAAGGTAACAATTCAAACTACATATAATAGTGGCAATTATTTGTTATAATAAAAATAAATAAATTTATCTACCTATTCTTGACAACGATACACAATAGCACAGTGTACCTACGTTTTACTCGTTTGAATATCTTTGGAAATATTCTCTTGTGATATTCAATGTGACCAAAATACAAACTTGCCTAATCACTTCTAATAGCCCGTCACCTTGGATTCTACTATTCTGAATGTTTTTTTTTTTTATATCAAGTATTACAAATTATTTAAAAAAGTATTCTTTCTTCTACTTCTACTTCATCCAGATTAAACTACTCCATACCTACCAAATGTTCTGTGTATGGATGTTGGTCTAAGTGCAATTTTAACATGTATTTTAAAGTATTGTTATATTAAAGCAACCATAATGATGTCTTATATTTACGCGAATACTACACATTGAATAAAATTATTTTTAAGTATTTTATCGCGTTTAATTAACTTATTTTTTTTTTCACAACACATCATAAATAACATCTCAGTCCCCCTGTGACCATGGGTGCTGTAGAGCACCCGAAACGACGATAATCAAAAATAAGTTAATTAAACGCGATAAAATCCGTAGAAATGGTTTTATTCAATTAGAGATTTCAAAATTTCAAACGTAATTAAACTTGCATATATTTTTTCATAGTGCGGCTTCTCACGATGAGCCTCAACCCGGACCCAGCCGAATTGTTTTTCGTGCTGGTAGTTCCGTAGAGCAACATGTCACCCCTCCGCAGCATCATGATGAAGGTATGTTGTTTTTATTGTATTATATTAAACATTTATTAATCTGAAATGTCGAAAGACTTACAATAGTAATGGTATCGTTCCTAAGATCTACGCTATTAAAAATTTCATGTATATAAAATAATAAATGGAGCATATGAAATAATTTTGCTTATGATCAAAATAAATAAGTAGGTACAGAACACCGACTAAGTACTTTCACAAGCACTCACAGAAACAAAAGCTCAGGGTCGAAACTGCAGTAAAATTAGCGCTCTAGTAGTTTTCATAAGCAGTAACTGTATGAATAATACAATAGAGAAGTTGCATTAATATTTTTGCCACAATGTATATTTCAATGAAAGAATTCATTTTAAGTATATTTAAATATTTTTTAGTAACAATTCCATTTTTTAGTAATTATAAATAAAAAATAATTTAATTTTTAATGAGACAATCGACTTGTGACTCATGACGTCATTATACTTATTCGTTGAGGATGTGAGCCAATCGCAATCATGCTTTACTTTTTTATTTTCTCTATTCGGATTACCATTTGTCAAACATTTTTTTAAGTCTATTAAATAATTTCAAAACATATAAAACCTGTGTTATGCAATGACAATTTTTTTAATTTTGCCAAAGTAAACATAAGTGTTCTATCATTTCAGATATAAATGACGACACTGGCGTTTGAATTTATATTTATTTATATATCAGAAAAACCATTTTTAATTGTAACATTATATGAGAATTTTTAGTAAACTTTCAAACGAAAATTAAAAATCATGCAACTTACTATTATAGAGTTATATTAAAAAAATCAGTTAAATTTGGAGTAATGTCCATTTTTAACGTAAATATTAATAAATATATTTTTTTCAGTTGTCACATCAATCACTGTGAACGTAGTAAGCGAGAGCGAATCAGAGACCATCGTACCCGCTCAACCACCGGTAATTATATTTTATAAACAATTCATTTACTACTATTACAATACGCACTATTATTATATACTAAATAGTACGTCTATGTATAAGGGGAGAGATATTATATACTGATGTAGAAACATCAAGGTGCGAGAAATTTGGTACTGTGACAATGAAGTTTTAAAAGTCAGGAGAGGTATATAATGATTATACGAGTAAATACGCTTAAGAAGACGGAAGCTGCACAATGCTACACGGCGGCAGTACTGCACTGTAACGATTCAATTATTTCTCCAGATGAATGTTCAACCGGTCTTAAGCAGGCGTATTAAACTTTATAGACAATTAAGCTGAAGAATCGTTTAGTTGACTGCGTTGTCGTTTCGACATAGCACGTCTCATGTCACGGATGGGGTATCTGTGAAGCTCTGGTTTTCTAAGATTACCGTGCTGCCATACAGCGGCTGTAACCCAGCGGCCGTAAAGAGACGGCCGTCCTTACGGTAACAGCACGTGGAAAGTTCCATCACAGCTACGACTATCTTTTTACAATAAAATTTCTGAAACGAAACCGGTCACCGTTGTCGAAGAAACGTTTAGAACTATCTGGCACCGTCAAAACGGCCGTCACGCAAATATGGACAATAACTTTGACGGCGTCAAACACCGCTCTCTAGTACACCACACTATTTTAAAAGCTTTTATTTAACTTGCAATTTTTAATACATGTTTAGTTTATGACTGAGCTAGGTGATGTCATACTAAATCCAATACGATGCACACCCAAAGATAGCGGACTATGTTTTTTTATGCACCCCCATGAAATGGATATCAAATGAAAATTTTCGCTGAGAAGAATACGAATAAAATGACGTCCGCATTCAGGTCTTCGAGGAGATGGCGAGATTTACCTGTGTAGATAAGCAAGAACTAACTGTAAACTCTAACTTGATATTGACATAAGTAGGTAATTCTAAGATAAAAAAAATAATGCTTTTATAAAATAGATAAATCTCGCGACACGGTTTATATTATAATATAAATTGCTAAATTGCGTAATATAATAAGTTTGATTAGAGTTTATATATATTATTCTTCTTAGAAAATTTCAATAAAAGCTTGTTTTTAAAAATGTTTTCAGTATTAATTTATTGTTTATAGCGACAACGTTATAGTGCCGTAATTCACCGTTTTATTACGACTGTCATGTAGCGGCACCGCAATCCTAGGAAACCAGATACAGACCTGTTAATGATTTCTAATATAGTCTGTCTGTTTCAATGGCAGGCGGACAAAACGGGAAAAAACCTTTTAACATACTGTAAGGATAACCAACCTTTTTGCCATTTTCCCACTTCAATTTTCCTCTTTCTTCTTTGATCATAGTATTTATTATATATTGGTCTTAGATCTTAGCACCTTCTGTGTAATCAATACTTACTATTATTTTCCTTACACTATGAAGAGGTAAGTTTATTTATCACAAATATATTAATAAAATATTAGATTGACCATATCAGTAAATTAATTAGTATTTATCCTTTCTTTTATATTTATTTCGACTTTGATTTGGTATTAAAATATTAAGGTTCATAAAATACAAAAAATAAAAAATGGATATAACAATTTTTACGGTTTTTAATAAACACGTACTTTGCGAAATTAGTGGTAACTGGCTTGTTATCTCTGAAAGATCGGTTCTTTTATCTCACCGTGTACTACTTAATGAGGTTAGATGTTTAAATGATAAAGAAATGTATAGAAAATACGTTTTCCGTAAATGCTAACATAATACTTAGTATCTTTGTCTGTTTTTCTGCCTGATATGGATTTACACTTTTTATATAGAATAAGGATGACAAATGAGCACACAGTCCACATGATGTTAAACGAATGCTGTGGCCCACAGACACTCTATCAATCCTTGAATAAGAATCAAAATACAGATGCGTTGTAACCCTTGAGAACGAAAATGGAATGTCCCGTTTCCAGTAAAAACGTTCTTAGGTTCTCTATAATAACACAGCAGCTATTTTATTTATGAGAGCATGTTCCATCGCGGAGCCGGCCCATTCGTGTTACAACCGTAATATAGCATGGCTCTATCACGTAAAAAACTTTAATCGGAGTGAGTAATCGGACGTGAGATTGGTAATTTCCCAACATATTTATTATAACAAACTTGACCAAAATATCCCAAAACAAGCGTTAATTAATCTGCAATCTCGATTACATGATTAGAATAGTGTTACCAAAACAATTATTTGCTTCAAATTTTCACAACAATACCTTACTACTGTATTAAATATCTACTTTTGATAATAATGAATTTAAAACAAAGAAGCTTTTAAAGGATAAAGTATTAGAATAGATTAGAATATTTTTTTCAATATATTTTATAAAACATTCTTGTTGAAAGTTGTTTTTTATTTTGACCACTGGCCTAAAAAAAACTCCGTCCTGGGAAGAACCAGCAAGAGACCCAGCGGGACATTTTTCCACAGTAACATTGTACAATATAAAATGGGGTGTACAATAATTTATAAAACTTATATAAGAAATAGATTAGAAGTGATTACCTCATTCCAAAGGGTTATTTTCAACCATGTAATCATTTATATTATTAAAAACATTTTTATAAAGTTTTTGCTTGTATACTATTTTCTGTAACTTTGTAGTAATAGCATATATTTACATTTCTCCATGAATGTATTACTGACTCTGTGGAATCGAGTAACGGGTATCACAAGCTTGTGTTTGCTCCAGGTGTTTATAGAATGTAACTGTAACACTTTTTATTAATTAAACTGCTTTAGTTTTCGTAAACATGCATTAAATTTCATAAATATCCTGAGTGGTCTTTTATTTTATTTTTTTCCGGGATACTTTCAGTTTTAAGTTATAAAACTCTCATAGTCCTCTTCCGCAAAACAAAAAATAGTATAGCCCTATCAAAATCCATAGCGAAATCAGTCAATCAAGTCAAAGGTTCATATACTAAAAAAACGCCGCCGCAAACTAAAGCCTTTATTAGCTAACTAGAGCTGCCCGTATTTTTTAATATTTATTAATAGATAGCTGTTTAGTATAATAAACGGATATTAACCCGTTTATTTGACAAAAAAGAAGTCCAATGGCTGTTTAAGTAATCTGTCTGTTCTGCATTTAGTCCTTTCAAGAGACTTCTTTCCATTTAAATATATATTTAAAAATTTGATGATTATTACTCGACTGCCAAGGAAGGGTTATGTTTTTCGCGCGTATCTTATATGTATGCATGTTTATAAATTTCTTTATTACCTCGTATTTTACAAACGGCTGGATGCATTTAGAGAGTGATTTTTGGCGGGAAATAGTAAATTACGTTAAAAAAAATTAACCAACACTATCGAGTAGGGTATCAAAATAAAAGACATTAAAAGGGGATTACAAGCACATATAGAAGTCATATATATGTAGATATATATGTTTAATATATATATATACTTATAAATTGCCTTAAAAAGTTTTTGATAGCGTAAATATGTTCCATTATCGTGTCGGACCTCGTGATATCATATGAAATTATTTCATAAATGTGTGTCAGTACATTAAAAAGTCTAAAATAAAATAAATAATTTAAAAAAAATCAAAAACCCGACAGCAAAAAAGACAATTTAAAAGTAATCCACTAAAAATACCGAAACAAGATTGAGAATAGAAAACAAAATTAAAAGAAACTATAAACAAAGTAAACTCTTACTTCGGTTTAACAGACTATATTAATGAGAGCAAGCGGAACCTGTTAATTTTCTTACAGTTTATAATTTGCAATTGTGTCCCGCCTGCTACTAAACTTAATGCGAGTATTTAACTTAGGCTTTCAGCTCATAACACAGTCTGTTAAACCGAAGTACAGTTTACTTCGTTTATAGTTTTTTTTTTAACCACTGTTTCTTAAAACTCAAACAATAACTTAATAGTCTGCTTTTTGTTTGCCGTTTTGTCCATTTAAGTTCCAAGTTAGATCACCACGCCGAAAAGCTTAAAAAGCCTTTACAAAATTTTCTTGAATAGCATTTTTATAACAGCCGCTTTTGTTCACGCGGCCTCTTCTCTAAACGAGCATTTCCCTTCCACTTTGAATTGTAATGTAGCTCCAAACCATTATGTTACCTTCAGCTCCCGCTTTTTCCGCCCGAGTAATTTGAGGCTTTACTTCCGCCTACGTTTTTAGGTAGCGCAGGCAAATGAGAAACATTATGGATATGATTTACTTTTTTATTTTATTTTGTTACTAAAAGCGAGGTTTCATTACACATTGATAAAATATAATAAGAATTAGATTAAATATCAATTGCCTCCATGATTTTCCTTATAAAATGAATGTTTTTTGCCCCGTCTGCGTTCCTTTATTAATCATTCGATTCCGATGAAACTTGATTTTGAGCCTGCTAAGGTTATCACCGGAGAAGCGAAAGGAGATACGATATTGATACGACGAATCCCCACTATCCCCGCTAATATATCTTTCCAGTTCAAACGCTTACATTTCTCTTTCAAAATAGCATTTTGAATGAATGTTAAGAAAAGTCAAGAATCAACACTAAAATTGGTAGTAATACTAATAGAACCACCATATATTTTTCATATGGATAGCTCTTTGTTGGCTGCTCGCGTGTATCGGGAGCCAAATATTATAGAAAGTTTACAGAGATGTACTGCAGTAAATTTTAGGCTCCCAAGCTTTTGGACGTGTAGACGCACAATCTCTCATAAACTCATCTCATATCTCATAAAGGTAGCAAGTATCAAAAGACAAGCGCTATAATTAATTTTTAATTTTAATTTTGTAGTGAAAAAATACCACCATGTTATTTGTATTAAACACATTACTTTTAACCTCCGATATCAATCATGTTATGTTAAAACTACCGTATAGTATATGTTTAAATAAATGTTGTCCAGTGACAAACCATTTTGTAATATCGCATGCCAGGGTCCTGAGATACAAGCTGCGCTTAGTTTAGGACCCGCAGTTACCTGTGTTTTTATGTTGTTAAATAAATAAATAAATAAATATTACTTTTGATACTTGCTATCTTGATATTTCAAAAACGGTTTTGATAACTGAATTCGACTGGAAGCTATATTATTATTATTATAAAAAAAAGATTGTCCTCTATACAGTATTACGGTCACGGTGACCCGTCTTAACAGAGATTAGCCATATACGCAGCACAGGACTAAAGAGAATTTCTTGGCAGAAAAACTCAACATCCGTTTTTTCGAACCCGAGACCAGTAGCCGCATTTACCACCACTAAAATGTTGACTGTTTCGTATTGCAATATGATGTATTATAATGAAAAACTGAATTTTAGCACTTTATGACACTTTATATACGTATATCTATTAATATTACTGACAAAATAATATATTATAATTAAATTTAGGAAATGGCGTGGTGCCTGCAGTTTTATTGTCAAAAGCAACGAGGTAAAGCGAGTCAAGAAGTCAAAATAATAAACAGTCAAATAGACGAAAAAGCCACTCTGATATTCCGTTGCCACATGGTGATCTTGCTCTGCTGCAACTGAGCCTCTATGCCTTTGGTCTGTTAATATATTTTGATCTGTGCTATACACCGGTGAGTCTACTTTTGCCCACCGAGTGATTTTTTTCACTGTATTGAAAAGTAAGAAATCTGTTTTTTATAACCTTGAATCACGTTCTATGAGTATGTAGCATATTATGTAATGGTTGATTTATTTTTATATTATATATATTTTTATTATATCAAATGATTGATCTATTTCCTGTTTTTAAGAAGCGTAATAATTTTGATACCGTCTTTTTTTGGCTCCAAATTCCACAGTAATGTGGAGTATGTAGTTAAGTCGTCATTTTATCACACTGTCAACCGCGCTATCTCAACCTACCACTGATTTATTGTCAGGCGCCATTTTCGCACTTTTCCATTTTTTATGACTTTCTTAAAGAATTGCGGACCGCACCGCAAAGAGGTTAACTACTCACGGGGTTGAACCTGCTTTCAATTTGAAGTCGTTTTCTCTTCTTTTTTTTGTTATAACGCATGGTCATGAATAAGATAGTAAAGTGTAAACGACAACAGTTATAATAGAAACAGACACAGATATTTGACCTATCACTTTCAAATGGTATTTAATTTTAGGCTTCCATACAAAAGTGCAGGACACTATTACTAAGTCTACCTTGTCTACTAAATGGCTAAGTATATCTCTTGAATCTTTATAAATTCGATTGAAATTTTTATAGGATGTGTTATTATGTCTTATATGTAAAATGCTAAAGTTAAAATAAAAACTAATGCTTAGAACAAAAATAATTAAAAATATAGTATAATATGTTAGTTGGTACTGTTGGAGCTGGGGCTACCACGGCTGCTGTTACCAGACTTGCCCTTTGATTGTTCTCTTTAAAATACTTAAAGTGTACTCATTCCGATCACGAGGCATCGTGAGAGTCCCGTCGTTCATGTTATTCTTCATCACTACCTCCCCATATCGGAAGAGGGTGCTTTGCGCACCTGCTGCATCCTTGAATTTGGTGGCCGCGTCTCAGGCTGCCTGATCTCCGAAATCGTAACCTGATTCTTCGTTTCTCATGACAATTATGGTAGTAGCATATACCACCATCGAACGTTGGTAATGCAGACATTTTAAAGATGCGTGACTGGTGCAGAGCCGTGTGATCGGGAAAAGTTATTAAGATTCATCAAAATTAACGACTTTGGTCACCCTCCATCGATTAGTTTTGATCTAATAAAAAAACTCATCCTTTCAATGATTCTGATTGCATGTATTAGCTCTAGAATTACCACAGTTACCCCTGTAACTTAGGAACCAACACTGATGTACGCACTTTAGTATGGCTTGCAGTGAGACATGCATGTCTTAATCTTTGAGACAAGCATAAAAATACTGGCAGGATCAACCAGAGAGCTGACAAGCTAACGGCGGCGTAACGCACGAGCACAAGAAACTCTCGTTATGATGAGAGAGGACATGAACGCGAAACGTTCCACGCGAACGTGAGTCTCACTCCGAGACACGTACAACGCGACGCGCAAGTGTGTGAACGATAAAACGCACGCCTAGAAATATAGTGGTATATACCACCCTGTTACTTATTTCTGCCACCAAATAGCACTGACTGCACTGATTCAGATCAGAACATCTGAAGGATTTAGAGTTTTAGTATAATTATAATTCCTTAGCCTTTAGTTCAGTATAATTGTCAGGTATGCCAATTTTAACCATCAGAGAAGACGACGCATGTAAAACTCCTTTGTATGAAGTGCTTACAGAAAAACCCAATACTTAACTGATTTTTGTCACGAACCCGGGACTCCACATGATCAGTAGTTGCGTTTACGAGCACTAGAGCAACTGCCTGGTTACCTGCTTAGACAAGCAGCTCTAACACTTAGTCCTTATTTCACAAACTATATTATAATTCAAAATTATATATATTGAAAAATACTTATTATATACTAGCGAACCACTCCAGCCTCGCCTGGATAAGATCTATTGATGTGGCGTATACTTTTAATTTAAGAAAGACCATTTACTTATTTTATCAATTTATCGTTTCTTCAAAAAAGTGATATTCTTTCTAAATCTCTCCTGGTATTATTCTCTACCTTTACCTGTTCGTAAAGTTTCGTCACAATCGGACTAGCCATTTCGTAGATTAACCCGAACAGACAGATAGGCAAACATGTTAAAAATTGTAAGCATGCTTGTAGCCTCCTGAGTTTAATACAAGCTAGTTATTTTAATATTACAGACAAAACATTATTCTACTTTACTTATATGTATAGATTTTTCAAAATATATAAAGTTTTTTTTATATATAATCGAAACATTTATCATAATTTTTTAAGGTACCAATACACAGTGTGCACGGTGCCCACGCGGCGCAAAGTGCTCACAGTGCGCATGGCGGGCACGGCGTACACAGCCGAGCGTCAAGCGCCAGTCCGAACACGTTGCGTGTGCAGCCGCAGAACTGCGTTATGGCACTAATACATAGCCTACCAGACCTGACCATCGAGCCAGCAACGCCGCGTCCACCACAAAGGTAACACAACCAAACGGGAAAGTCGTCTAACTCTAAATACTGTCGTCCAGGAATATTTAAGGCCTAAATTTCAATAAAGTATTATAATACCATATTGTAAACCGTGTATGCACTAGAAGTGTAAGAATATTTATTACGTCCCGTGGGTGTCGTAAGAGGTGATAGAGAAATACAAAACAGAAAATATTTTTTTGAATAAGTGTGTCAAACAAGCATACAGTCCACCTGATGGTAAGTGGATGCTACATTTATACTCGATTCAGAATCAAAATGCAGATGCGTTGTCACCCCTGAGGACTAAGATGGAATGCCTCGTTTCCAGTAAAATCCATAATATATGCTATAGTAGCCACGCTTGGTAGACGGTAATTTATTTATTTATAAGTGAATGCTGTGTCCCATAAACACCTACATTTGCCTTCAATTAAAAATCAAAATGCAATTACGTTGTCATCCCTCTGAGGATTAAGGCGGAATGCCTTGTATCCAATAAAAGGGTCTACGGTTTTCTACACACACTTTACGAAACACAGCAGCATTAAGCTGCTATTTTAACGCTGGTATTCTGTGAGAGCGTGGTCCTACCCCGGTCGAGCCGACCCATTCGTGCTGCAATCATAATATAGCTGCAGCGTGGCTGTACCACGTCGAAAAGCAGTTAGCAGTTCCTAATAGAAATTCAAAATAAAAAAACTACGGTTGCTAACACGGTAAAATAATCTATCACCCCTTCCGTCCCGTGATTGTAGTAAGAGAAGATTAAGGGAAATATGTAAAATATACAATAGATAATAATAAGCATTTAAGTAGTCAGAAAAAGCATTATCCTGGTACAACAGCTATTAATAATTTCGGAACTGTTGGATATTGTGGCCGTGGAAGGAAAAGGGGAGATCTCCAGCAGGGTGAGGTGTTCTGCCCGGGGAGCGACCAACGTTCTGAGTGGTAGTTCGGAGCTATTCTATATAATATACTGTATTACTTCGGAACTTTGATAGCGTGATTTAGGCTATGATGTGTTTCACCAAAATATTTTTCCTAATTTTTTTACGAAGTCTTTTTATTGCTTCAATGTAATAGTGCTGAGTAACAATCTGACCACTGCTAACACACGCAATCATTAAAATTCCATTAGGCGCTGCGCAAACGTGGACACATTTTGTTACCGACACAACACACCATCACAGGAAACCCTAGCTGCCGTGTCCGGTAGCGGCAATCGGACACTGTCGCCAGTTACTACTTCTGGATACTGGTAACAATTCCGTCAGTCTCACCTTGGATGTCGATGGTGGAATATTACCTTTGCTTATTGTGTTGATTGTACGTTGACGTAGACGTTGTCGCCCTCAATATTTACAGGAAAATCAACCACGTCAATGTCAGTGCCGTCTTCAACTGACTTCTTAAAGTTTCCAATTACCTACACTTCGCGTAGTGTATATTTTTTTGCCTACACCGAACAATTTTTGATTGGCGGTCGGTTGTCAAGTGGAAGCAAATGGGCACAAAAAGTGTCTGCGTCTGCGCAAGGAATAGCTGGTTTCATTTTGATTACATGAAAATAAAGTATTCATTGGTAGCTTGTATTCCACACAAGACAAAAAAGTGTCTAGATTTGCGCAGCGCCTTAATGCTTAAGAAGAAACATTGACCTTAATTTTTAGTTTGACATGCGCTTTCAGAAGGTTCGTCATCTTCTACATCGTCTTTTCCCTCAAAAACCGCTTAATTTAAACACACATCCCCAAGACAATTTTCGTCCGTAAAGTCGTTTAGGCTATAGAAGATAAACAGACAAAGACGCATACAATTTATACACATTAAACATATATGTTCTATGAATATACATACATACATATTGACATAATATATAAACAAGTAAATACATAAGCCACCTTTTGTGGTTGTTGAATAATAAATTTCCTTTTACGTGTTATGAAATCGTAAACAATGTTACATATTGTTTACGGTTCAATGTGACATATTTTACATGCAAGATCGAATATCTTTAGAATATATTAAATATATGAGCGCGTTAGCTAATGGAGCATACTCAGCGTAACCACAAGAATAAAGAGCGTAACCTACGTAGTGCCTAGTGTACTGTACGCATACGGAAATACGAAATACGGAAGTAAGCAAAAAAACAATTATAAACCGTTGAATAACAATTTTTGATTCAGGTATTTAAATCTAAAACAACCTGTGTATAGAGAATGAAAGGCATAGTAATATTTCCGTGGGTAAAATTTAATAATCATTTTAAATAAAATATATCATGATACTTTTAGTTACTCGTATTTAGAAGAGAAAAGAACCGAACCATCTTTTAATGCAGCAAAGGTTTAATGAACTAAAAAGTATTGTTAGCAATATAATAAGATTTTAATTTTTGTCTCATTATGTTACCAAACCGTATATATTATCATTAAGGGTGGATTCGATCAAACGAGAGTATTTTTTATTCCTAGAATCGCCATTTATTCAAGAATAAGTCAATTTTACATTTTAGAATTTGCAATAAGAATAGCGAACCTATTCAGTGATAATTACTAAGCCCCTCTTTCGCATGGAATAACAAAGTTATCATTAGAATATTTTAATGGTTTCTTCGCTGGTATTACTGTCGGTGTCAATTTCAAACATATTTCTTCAGATATATTATTATATTTTGCGTTTATCCTCATTCATTTTGTATTTCAAAATAATAGTTTTATTTTTATATTCCAATAATATCAAGAAAACACAACGAATATAACTTCAAACCTTGAAGTTATATTCGTTGTAAACCTTGAAAAAAGCGAGTGGTTATGATATAAATTTCTACACCGTCTCATAATAGAACAATATTTACTTGCTGGGTTTTACATTTGTTCATCGTTTACTCTACTACTCGAGTATAATCATACCAATCGTAACTATACTTTAGATCATAGATGCACAGACCACGGCCCGCCGGTCGAATATTGGTGGCCCGCCGACAGCAAAAATAATACTCTCGTACATTCGAAAAATATTGAATTATATTCCAGAATAAAACCAAAAAAAAATATGTTCGAAAAGTAATTTGAATCTCGCGCGCGCGCTCTTAAGTGCGCTTATCGGT
The DNA here is from genome assembly GCA_963668995.1 of Parnassius mnemosyne. NCBI lineage: Eukaryota > Metazoa > Arthropoda > Insecta > Lepidoptera > Papilionidae > Parnassius > Parnassius mnemosyne. The sequence goes on along the minus strand of CAVLGL010000082.1, from coordinate 42,260,119 downwards.
GCGCCGTGCATGCGTCGGTAACAGTGGTCGGTAATGTTCGTGCTGATCTCGGTTAAATTCGTTTTCTTGAGGAACCGCCGCGGCCGGCGGCGCGGCGACAACGGCAGCGCGGTGGCGGCTTATCCACGGGTTATATTGTTAGAGCAAGCGAGATAGCAATAGTCCCGAATTTCCAATTGCTCACGTAGGTAGATACACGAAGCTTCCAGAGTCGGTATCGTAATTTCTCCAGACAGTTTTCGACTTTATACGCGCGGTATAAAAGCCACGCTAACCGCAGCGACCGACAGTTCAGTTTTAATTTGAGTGAAGTGTCAATAGTTCTAGTGTAGATTTTAACTCGAGCCGGATTTTAGCCGGTGTCATATATTTTGATCCACATTCAACGTAGATTTCCCGTCAAGTGCCGTGTATAATTGTGTTGTGAAATCGTAAGTAAAACTCTGTTATTAATAAGTGTTTCCCTACCTATTTAATCAATTATTTTTGGTAATTTAAAAAAGGATGGTAATTTAAGTAGGTACTGTAATTGTTTTTATGTGCTGTGTTAATCCTATCCAGGATTAGAACGCAACATGGACAAGCCAGGACCTAGTAAAAAACGTAAGGTTAAAGATGAAAATCGGCAGTTTCAAGAAATTTGGACTGAGAAATACTTTTTTGTATGGTCGCATAACAAAGTCGTTTGTTTAATTTGCAAGAATTCTGTTGCGATTGCAAAGGTAAAAGTAAAAAGGCATTTGAAACGCAGCATCCTACTTTTACCAAGTTAACAGGCGAATTAAGAAAGCAAAAATGTTGTCTTTAAAACGGGAGCTTATTGGTCAGCAAGCTATGTTTACAAAACCCATTCAAGATTCAGAAACAGCTACAGAAGTTAGTTATGAAATTTCTCGAATGATAGCAAAGCGAAGGCGCCCCTTCATTGATGGGGATTTTGTAAAAGATTGCCGCTAAGAAAATGTGTCCAGAAGCAGCAAAAAAGTTTGAGAAAATTCAACTGAATCTTATGACTATCCAAAGACGAATTATGTCTTTGTCAGGTAATATTGCGGAATAATTAAATGAAAAAACTAAGATCATTGAATTTTTTTCATTAACACTCGACGAATCCACTGATATTAGTTCCACAGCTTAACTTCTTATATTCATACGTGGTGTTACTCAAGATTTTGAAGTCTTAGAAGAGTTATTAGGAATGTGTTCATTGGAAGGTCAAACCAGAGGAGTTGATATACTCAATGTACTTTTGGATGAGTGTTCAAAAACTGATTTGGACTTATCAAAATTATCGGGAGTTGCGACTGACGGTGCTCCTTCGATGATTGATGTCAATTCTAGGCTAGTTACTTTGCTGAAAAAGCATCTGCAAGAAAAAAACATAAACGCTGAAGATCTCATGCAGTTTCACTGCATTATACATCAAGAAGTCCTCTGTTATAAAAAATTGAACTTCAAAATGTCATGAAAGTGATAGTTTCGACTGTAAATTTCATAAAATCACAAGGACTCAATCACAGGCAATTCAAACAATTCCTTGATGACATCGAAAGCGAATATGGAGATTTACTGTATTATACAGAAGTAAGGTGGCTAAGTCGTGGATGGACACTGGAACAATTTCTAAATTTAATAGAAGAAGTTAGAATATTTCTGGCGGAAAAGCAAAGGGATGTCCCGGAACTTAAAAATCCTGATTGGTTGTGTGATTTGGCCTTTTTAGTTGATATTACAAATCATTTGAATGTCTTGAACACACGGCTTCAAGGCAAAAGTCAACTGATATCCCAGCTCTACGCTCATGTATCGACCTTTCAATGCAAGCTGACACTTTTCAGATCGCAATTGAATTCTGAAAATTACAATCATTTTCCGAATTATAAGAAAATGGCTGAAAAATTCAACAAAACTGCGGTTAATTTCAGTTATGTATAAAAGCTACATATTTTGATTCAATCTTTTCAAGACAGATTTTCGGAGTTTAAAAAAGTGAAACCTCTGTTGGACATATTCAGCAATCCTTTCACGATTTCAGTTGAAATTGAGCCAGAGTCAATGCAGTTAGAAATTATCGACATTCAAAACGACCAAGATTTACGCAACAAATTCAACGAAGGAGACTTGCTGAACTTTTACCGCTGCATTGATAAAAATACGTACAAAGAGTTGCGCATAAACGCTCTGAAATGTACCAGCTTATTTGGTTCTACCTATATATGTGAACAAACCTTTTCAATACTAAATAATAATAAAACAAAAAAATCGAAACCGCCTTGCAAATGAAAGTTTGGAAGCAGTTTTACGTGTTGCTACAAGTAAATTTGAACCAAATATAAAAAAGATTGTAAACACTATGCAGTGCCACGCTTCAAATTAATAAATTCTTTTTCAATTTTAATACATTATTATCAATTCTTTATTGTCTTTAATTACCTATACTCGTACTTCTGGCTGCCCACCATCAGTTCATAACTTCCCCGAGTGGCCCCTAGTCTTAATAAGTCTGTGCATCACTGCTTTAGATGATTGCACACAGAAACTTTTTTTTATAGTATAGGGCGACAAACGAGCACACAGTCCACCTGATGGTAAGTGGTTACTGTGACCCATAGATATCTACACCTATCCTCAATAAAGACTCAAGATGCAGATGCGTTATCGCCCGTGAGAACTAAGATGGAATGCCTCTTTGCCAGTAAAATGGGTCTCCGGTTCTCTACACTCACCATACGAAACACAGCAGCGTTAAGCTGCTATTTTACGCTGGTTTTCTGTGAGAGCGTGGTCCTTCCCCGGTCGAGCCGACCCATTCGTGCTACAACTATATTACTAATATAGCTGCAGCATGGCTCTACCACGTAAATAAACTATTTACGTCTTTACTTGAGGTTTAAATCGTGGAATAGTTTATCCCTAGTACAGATAATCGTGTATAAATTGAGATTAGGTCAAATCCACCCTGCGAAACATAAACTAAAAGGAAACACGATTAATTATTAGTGGAGGGACGGCGAGCACTTTCCGACGTTAACGTAAATTTTTACGACTTCAAGAAACGGAGGAGGTTTACGATTCAAACGAATGTTTTTGTATATATGTATGTTACGCGATATCTTCGTCAATTGTGAATCGATATCAATATATCGATTCTCATAAGGGAGATTTTGCCATAGTTGCCACGCTTGGCAGGCGGATTGGCACCTCCAGTATTTATAATTTTGAATTTTGAATTATTATCAGGAAAACTTTCTCCCTGTCGCCGGTAAGATCCATATGGACGATATGAGGTAGTGGATATTCTTACACTGCCATTACACGGCTACACTTTAAGAATGTTTTATGTAAATTTGGTGAAAAAATTCCACCCCTAAAGATGAAAAATATGGGATGATATTTTTAATGTAACTAGGTATTTAAACTACATTAAGGTTGTAATATTTACGTGGTAGAGCCATGCTGCAGCTATATTAGTAGTATAGTTGACACGAATGGGTCGGTTCGACCGGGAAAGGACCACGCGCTCACAGAATACCAGCATAAAATAGCAGCATAATGCTGCTATGTTTAGTATGGTGTGTATAGAGAACCGGAGACCCTTTTTTACTGGAAACGAGGCAGTCCATCTTAGTCCTCACGGGTGACAACGCATCTGCATTTTGATTCGCAAACGAGGATAGATGTAGGTGTCTATGGGCCACAGCAACCACTTACCATCAGGTGGACTGTGTTCTCGTTTGTCACCCTTATTCTATAAAAAAATATTCCTTACTCCGCTAGAGAGGGTAAAACAATAACTAAATTAAGTAAGAGCCAACTCCAAAGTATCAAAAAGAATAATATAAAATAATAAAAATCACATTCTGAAGTCAGGGCTTTACCTTTTTTTTTGGTTTTATGGAGTCGGATATTACATTTTATTGAAATTACATTTTTGTTAAGGAGGTCTACTGAATAAACCAAAATATACGAAATGCTATTAAATAACTAATATTATATATAATGTTTTGATTTTACATTTCACGGAATGATAAACGTTTCGCAAAAAAAAAATTATAGAGATGGCCTATAAGCTAAGCTTCTTGTACTTAAATATTATAATGCCCTTTTTACTGGTAATAAGACTTTATATCCTTGTCCTCGGGAATGTCAAACATCTACAATTTGATTCTTAATCGACACTTTTGAGGAACCAACTTCAAATATTCCAATAACTTTAAAAAAATCCTCTTTTATCAACATAAGATGTCATCGTAGAACGGAGGAGTTATGCTAAACATCACATTATATTTAATAGAAAAAATTATCCCACAGCCCAAGTCCGCAGTCAGCTTCAGAGAAGCTCTATCAATCACATAATGAACTACTCCAGCGGAACAGATTGTCGGCTGCGCAACAACATCAGTATCTCAGTCCAGATCATCGCGGCACCAGCTACCCGCCGCCAAGTCCAACCAGGTACGATTATAATTTTGCAAATATTTTCATTTTTTGTTATATAAAGAGAGAAGGCACATAGAGCATTTTAAGTGCCGCTGCGATCACAGCTACGCCGTTACGGTTTTCTAAATATTTAGAAAACCGTTACGGCGTAGCTGTGATCTGATGTTATATAAAGATAAGATGCCACGCGCCCTGAAGCAATGTGATGTGTGATGCCCAGAGCAGCAAAGCATCCAATTTTGTTGCATCAACTGCTTCATTTAGCGCTTTATTGTTTTCAGCTGTTTTAACGCCAACCGAAAAAACTGTGTTGCGTTGCAAATATCGGATTTTACGTTGTTACCATGTAGCATCTAACATCGTAGTCAAAGCAAGTATTTTATTTCCAAGGATGATCTAAGAAGCACTTACTCTGTTGATGGCACTGGTAGACGGCATTAGAATTATTTCTTGAGTAGAACTGAAAACCAAGTTGAAAAGAGAATAAGAAAGAGATGGTCAATCAATTTTAAGAGGGCCGGCTAAATCATTGCTGTGCCGCAACGCATCGGATTTGTGGCTTTTAATTTTAAGACCACAGATATATCTTTAGACTATGTTTACCTTTTTAATTATTTTACAGCATTTAAAAAGAAATTGGCATAAAATAAAATGTTTCAAATTCCTTACCAAATCGATAGCTTTATACTTTTGAAATGCAATATGAATTATATTTTTCAGGGCATCGCTGAGACGTGGACTGGCATTTTCGTACTCCTTCAAATATCCACCTCTCACAAAAATGGGTCACGTTAATAGCCAAGTTCAACTACCGCCGGAACCGATGCCGTCTACAAGCCAACAGGCAAGGGTGAATGTCACTAAAAGTTATTACTAGTCAGTTTATTATTATTACCGAGGTGATCAAACTTTGTTAGATGTAAAAAAAATTATTAAAGATGACACCTATCTAGACAAACGTGGAAAGTATAACATTATTTAAATACTAATTTCATCTAAAGCGTTATAATCTACCTTTCTAGAGAAACAAATTACATATATGTTTAAATATACATATTATCAGTCAATGACATTATAATATCTAATAATAATACCAATTTCATATCATAAAGTATAAACATAACGTGTAATTTTTTTCTAGTTACCAATCGATACTCCATCCAGTTCAAAGAAGGTAAGAATACTTTTCATCATCATCATCGTTATCATCATAATCATCATTATCATCACTACATCCCGTCGCAAGTACGCTGCTGAACATCGCATCGAAGGCCACAAGCAGTTTCTGAGCAACCCGCATCTTTAACCAGGTCGTCAATCCATCTAGTGGAGAGTAACTCTACTCTTCATTTAACGGTCGTCAACTGCCTCGCCTGCTTGCCTAGTGGTCATAAGCACGGTTGCTGATAAAGTACTGGTTTCGAATCCCGGGTCAGGCTAAAATCAGTTATTTAGTTTTGCTGTCGAAAATTCTATGTATCAGCCCGGAGTTAGAAATTTGGCGATGTTCGAAAGCACATCATACAGCCATAGGTCTTGCGTCTGATCTTTCTCGGGTCTCGTCTTATTACCGTTCCGTCAGGCTATGAGAGTGATGTGCATCTGTGCTTGCGCATACACTTGGTCACTACAACCTTGCCCTGCGCAGATGGCTAGTCTCCGTTGAGACTGGCCACCGTGACCAAAATTCGGTCTGGAAGACATTATTATTCTTGCCGGTACGAGGTTGCCACTCGAGCACCTTTCTTCCCCATTCTATTGGCGGTTCTTCGGACTATTTAGCCAGCCCATTACGGTTGGCTACATCGGTTTGACAATATTTTTTTTTTAATTAAAATATTTATATTGCTCAATGAATACTAAATAATACAGTGATTGGAGCCTCCTAGTAAATACAAGAGAATACCTGTGTTATACGGCGCTGCGCTTCCTAATATAATTACTAATTATACAGTGAAACCTGTATAACTGAGACCTTAAGGGACCTGCAAATTTGTCTCAGATATCCAGGTATAAATAAATATCTGTCTCATTTACAGAGGGTTCCATTAATGGAGGTGAAAATAGAGGTTCCTTAAGTTATAGAGGTGCTTTCGCTTCCGTATTTTTAAATAAACATCACAGGTGATAGCAAATCCAAACTAAAACTGTAGGTCACTTTTACATAATTATCCAGGTGCGGTATTCGCGGGTAGAAGAAGAATTAGTTAACAAAACGGTACACAAAATATAGTCCCTGTAAAAGAAGTAAGATATACTCGCTGTCTCAATTATAGAGGTAATTATGTCGAATAAAATCGAAAGAAATAATCCCTAAAATATAGTCTTAGGAAGGCCTCTGCCTCGAATCTTGCGGGCAGCGGGGCGGCGATGGTGGCGGCACGGGAGCGGCAGGATCTTTTCCGTTAAATCAAATGGACCGACCCTCGAAAACAGCGGCGCGGCAGCGACGCGGGGGCGGGCAACGAGCGGTGCACTCCAGTCAAGCGGTGACTGCATTGCAATTTATTTTTGTGACGTGTCGAAATGTCCTCGGACGTGCAAGGGCAAATTTATTTTAGAATACTATTTTTAATGAGTTTGCTTCCACAAATGGAAAAATTCACGCCAGTACAAAAGTTTAGCGTGAGACAAAAAATTAATCAAACTCTTCTATACGAGTGAAGTGTAAATGAAGGCATGTACCATTCTAATGAATCATATATGTATGGGTATAATACTCAATAATCGTACGACTTTCCATTGACGTCCGTCGAGTTGGGGGTTGATATTTTTTTACAGAAAGGTTACACTATTATAAGCACACACGCAAAGTGTCAACATGCGGAAATGCGTACTTTTTGACAAACTATTATTGAAAATCAATTATTTTTGCAATATATATGCCAATCCCCATTGACATCCGTCGAGTTGGAGGTTGATATTTTTTTACAGAAAGGTTACACTATTATAAGCACACACGCAAAGTGTCAACATGCGGAAATGCGTACTTTTTGACAAACTATTATTGAAAATCAATTATTTTTGCAATATATATGCCAATCCCCATTGACATCCGTCGAGTTGGAGGTTGATATTTTTTTACAGAAAGGTTACATTATTATAAGCACACACGCAAAGTGTCAACATGCGGAAATGCGTACTTTTTGACAAACTATTATTGAAAATCAATTATTTTTACAATATTTATGCCAATCCCCATTGACATCCGTCGAGTTGGAGGTTGATATTTTTTTACAGAAATGTTACATTATTATAAGCACACACGCAAAGTTTCAACATTCGGAGACACGTACTTTTGAAAAAAAATATTGTAAATCAACTATTTTTGCAATATTTATGTCAATTGCTACCCTAAAACTGACAGCTCCGCGATGTTACCACCTCACGTGCGGAATTTCGATTTACCAATTATACCATCTGAAAGGTCAGAAATTGGTCATAAAAGGTCAGTTGATCTTATTAAATGGTCAGCGTTAGAAACATTTTATTAAGGGTTAAAATTTTCCAAGGTCATTGAGAAATTTTAGCACCTCATTCGCGAAAAAATAAAAAATATGCGCGATCGAGAAGCATTCGCTGATAATTGGTCAGCTTATATAAATATTTGGTTAGTTTAATTTAATATTAAAAAAAAATTAAATAAGTTGGCATTGTCGTAACGCGCATGCTTTGGGACGGTTAATTATAACTCAATCTATTTTTAAAACTTGTCATCTATCATGTCCCACATGATAGATGACAAGTTTGTCATGGAATGTAAATGGCAGTTAAATTTTGTTTTTGTATATATATATATATACACAATTGTTCTCTGTTCTCGATTTCTCAACAATATTGTTGAGAAATCGAGAAATTTTCGGTGTTTTAAGCAGCCTCGTACTAATAAATAAAATAGTATTAATATAGTTAGAGTTGAAAAACTTAAATTATAATAACTGTATTTTAGAAATTAATTTTCATGGAATTTTTTTATGTAAATAAAATATTTCTAATTTAAAAAAAACCGGCCAAGTGCGAGTCGGACTCGCGCACCGAGGGTTCCGAACAAATCCGTAGGCATATAAGTTTAAAATTATTAAAAATATTTTTATTATATGATGTAACTAAAAATTTATGATGTTCGCAATTTTTCTTTTATCTGTGCTATAAAACGTTGCTTTGTACTAAATTTCAAGATTCTGAGTTCACGGTAAGTACCCTGTAGGTTTTGATTCCCTTGCGAATGTCGATAATTTGCGGCATAAACGCCTGTATCTTTTGATTGTGTTGGCTTAGAAGTTTGGTTTTTTCACAGCTTGAAGGGACAGTAGATTTGAGTATTTGAAATGAATTTGAGCTTGATACCTACACGCGTTCCTGAGAAAAAGGGACAACAAAGTGATCCTGTAAGGGTTCCGTTTTTTCTTTTTGAGGTACGGAACCCTAAAAATCATGTTTATATAAAATTATTATTATTAAAAATATATATATATATATTTATATATTTTTTTAAAAACAAAAAAAATATAAAAAACATTCCCTCCCCCCTCCGTCTCGCTTATAGTAAAGAGCTGTGCGTAAGTGCTCACTGTCCTGATACAATTAACCGTCCCAAAGCATGCGCGTTACGACAATGCCAAATTCTTTTATATTAAATTAAACTGACCAAATATTTATATAAGCTGACCAATTATCAGTGAATGCTTCTCAATCGCGCATATTTTTGTTTTTTATGTTTTTCGCGAATGAGGTGCTAAAATTTCTCAATGACCTTTAAAAACTTTAACCCTCAATAAAGATGTTTCTAACGCTGACCAATTAATAGGATCAACTGACCTTTTATGACCAATTTCTGACCTTTCAGATGGTATAATTGGTCAATCGAAATTCCGCACATGAGGAGCTAACATCGCGGAGCTCAACTTATTTAATTTTTTTAATATTAAATTAAACTGACCAAATATTTATATAAGCTGACCAATTATCAGCGAATGCTTCTCAATCCCGCATATTTTTTATTTTTTATATTTTTCGCGAATGAGGTGCTAAAATTTCTCAATGACCTTGAAAAACTTTAAACCTTAATAAAAAAAATTGTAACGCTGACCAATTAATAAGTCCGACTGACCTTATATGACCAATTTCTAACCTTTCAGATGGTATAATTGGTCAATCGAAATTCCGCACATGAGGTGCTAACATCGCGGAGCAAAAACTGACGCTATTTTGTATTGTCGTTGTCAGGAGGGATGTCGATTCTTTCCGAAAAAGTTCGATTTTTTTAAATCGATTCGAATTGTAAGCTGATGTATCGATTCACAAAAATCGATTTCTAAATATCTATATTTATTATGTTTGCATTTATAATGTAAATATAAATCCATTTTATGAGAAAAAAATCCCCTTCATCATAAAAAAATATACTAATTCAGAAGGATTACTGTATCTATTTTGAGACTGCTACACATCTCAGGCATCGGACGAGCCGTAGCGGCTGAGGCTGGTCGCCGAAGGCGACCAACAAGCCGAAGCTGCGAAGGCGAGGAGGCTGCTCCCCCTACGCGCCTCCGACTCTATAAAACCACTCTAGGGGTAAGACAGACTCGTACCAAGTGGATTCGGGGTCAATCAATTCGGTTCCTTGACATAAGTTGAACCTAAACTATTTTATTTGTTATCTGCCCTAATAGGGACTGTTAAAATAAAACAAATTTCAATAAGAGATCATTTATTATGGTATCTTTCTTGTTTTTCATAAAATGAATTTATATTTACATTATAAATGCAAACATGAAAAAATATAGATATTTTAGAAATTGATTTTTTGTGAATCAATACATCAGCTCACGATTCGAATCGATTTAAAAATCGTTTTTTTTCGGAAAGAATCGACGTCCCTACTAACGATGACAATGACAATACAAAATAGCGTCAGTTTTTCGGTAGGAAGTGACATAAATATTGCAAAAATAATTGATTTTTAATAACTTGTTTCTCAAAAAGTATGCGTTTCCGCGTGTTGAAACTTTGCCTTTGTGCTTATAATAATGTAACCTTTCTGTAAAAAATATCAACCTCCAACTCGACGGACGTCAATGGAAAGCTAAGCCCTCAATAATAGGTATATCAACCTTATAATAAAAAATAACTAATCGTTGTGCTTCGATATCGTAATTTCGATAAAACTCGCCTTTTTTTCCTTGCCCTATAATAGTAGGGATTCATTTCTTCTTTTGCCCACAATAAATTGAGCGTTATGAATAAATTTAAATCAAAAAGATGTTGTCGCCGTTGTTCAGACATAATATAATAAAAACAAATATCTCGACAACACAACCATGAACACATCACTACGCCGCTATAGTGTCGCGCGATCTGCCCGCTGATTTCGAGAACGGGTCTGCGTTGCCCGCCCCGCTCCCGCGCCGCCGCCGCTGCCGCCCCGCTGCCCGCAAGATTCGATGCAGAGGCCTAAAAGAGGCAAAATTACTCGCTGTCTTAATTATAGAGGTAATTATGACGATAAAATTGAAAGAACTAATGGCTAAAATATAATCTCATTAAAAGAGGCAAAATCACTTGCTGTCTGAATTATAGAGGTAATTATGACGATTAAATTGAAAGAACTAATGGCTAAAATATAGTCTCAGTAAAAGAGGCAAAATCACTCGCTGTCTTAATTATAGAGGTAATTATGACGATAAAATCGAAAGAACTAATCCCATATATAGAGATATTTTGTCCCACTAACAGAGGTAATACAGTGCTAAAGTGTCGGGACCTATGCGTAGAGTTCCAGCTATGGAGATTTCTCACTTATCCAGTTCCCACTTAACCAATTTTTACTGTATATTGAGAATAAATCGAGCAAGATTATAATATGATCTAATGTGTGTGGTTGGCCGTGTATATGTGTTTGTAGTGTGTGTGTAGTGTGTGTGTATATGCATGTGTGTCTGAGTGAGTGTATGCGCTTAAATATGTTAGTGCATCTATTATTTTTATTTTACTTTATTCAGTATACAAATATATATTTCATGAATATACTATTTAATTACCATGACGTGGAATGTACTCTGTGCTGTGGTAGTTTAATTTTTTGTTTAACTCATCTGTACAAATAAATAAAATTAAAGTGTCTGTTTGTAACGATACCAGCTTTTTACTAACTGTAATAACATACTTTGGCCATATGGCGTATTTAAAACTTTTTCTAAATCATTACGTACATTGTACGTACTTAACGAATCATAATCGAAACAAAATTTTATTTCAAAAGACATAACTAAATATTTTTTGTACGTTTTTCACACATCTAAATGCTAAACCAAGTAATAATATTTTGGCCACTAAAATAATCCATACTTAATAAAATAATTATTCGATTTCATCGAATGTAAAACATTCTAAATAGACACTCAAATACTTAGATATGTAAAGCAAAGTTACTAAAACCGTTCCCTCTAAGAAAACTGCGAAAATAAAATATACTAACGCGCCATGCTTATCAATTTCTACATAAGGCTAAGTTACTTATAAGAGAAACGGTGTCGAATACCTTTTTAAATATATATAAAATATATGCTAGTATTTACGGCCGACAAAAAATACTGAAGTTATATCAATGACTCAAACTACAGTATTTTGAGTCGCTGAACAAAATTGAAATATCTGTTGTCAGAAAAGAAAAATACTAAACTGACAACGACTAAAAATTAATCATAACTTGTATTACGTATTTGTCAAAACATGAAAATTATGATAAAAACAATACTTTTGCAGTGCTTAAGCGCCAAAAAAGTGCTCAGATTATCAAGAAATATAGACCAATCGACGCAGAAAAAAAAATCTAATCCAACGATATATATAACTCTTTTTGGCCAAAATGGCGCTTAAGTAGTATTGGCTTTCCATTGACGATATGAAAGTATACACGGTACTTATAACAAAAACACAATTTTTAAAAATTTTGTCTGTCTGTCAGTTTGTTCCGGCTAATCTCCGAAACGTCTGGACTGGTTTCGACGGGTACTTTCACTTTCACATAGCTGATGTTATAAGGAGTAACTTAGGCTACTTATATTTTAGAAAAGAATTAGGGTACCGCGCAACATAATTAAGCCCCTAAAATACACGCGGGCGAAGTCGCGGGGATCAGCTAGTTGTAAATATATCTTGATTGAGCACTGAACTGTCTGTGAGCAAATTTAGATTTTACATTAATTTGTATAATGACGTCATGATTTGTCCGTTTTGATAGATTTTGGATCATTTGGCGAGTCAATATACGTTTTTAAAATTGTCTGTAAGTTCATATAGCTGCCTAACTATAAGAACGTCACATATATTATTCAATACTATATTATACTATACTAACCTAACCCAACTTAACTGTAAGAATGTCACATATATTATACAGTTCGTCGGTAGAGAACTTAAAATACATAACTTTAAGTACCGATGTGCTCTTTCTATGTTCACAAAGTTAGTCTTTCCGTTCCTCCCCATTCGGTATTGCAATATTCTAGATTTGATCGAGCTGAAGATGTATTACAAAATTTGATTTATCAACTAAATAAGTAGTAACGTAACACAGTTTTTTATATATTCAAATAAGCTTATATTGAAACAGGTACGAGTATAGTTAGTTTTATTAAAACTTAGTGTCGGTAAATTATATTTAAGTCATCTAGAGACCTTAGTAAAACCTTTTTAGCCTTATCAAATACACATTTCTAAGTACTACAAGTGAACACAATAACAGTGTCATCGGCATATAAAAAGACTTGGCCACCCTCGATATTCAATTCTGTGAGCTGATTTATGTAATATCAAAAATAGATTAGGGCCCTAAACACTCCCCAGAGGTACGTTGAAAATAATATCGAAGTCCTGGCTTTGCTAGACTCCAATTTTTACCCTCGGGGTTCGTCCCTTAAATAGTTCCTCTGCAATTCAAGTGGTTTTTCATGAATGCCGATATGTTCCAGTAAAGCAACAAGAATAGGAAGAGAAACGGTGTCAAATGCCTTTTTAAATTAAGAAAAACTGTAATACATTTTTCCGTTATGAACATTTTTTTTATATTTTACTAAGCCAGCGCTTATCTACGATCCCACCTGATGGTAAGTGGTGATGTAGCCTAAGATGGCGAAGCGCACTGACTTAATAAAAACCTATTCACTCTTGCCTTGAAGACACCCACACTGTAATCAGATGGAAAGACAGATGCTGGCAACTTATTCCACTCCTTTGCTGTACGCATGATGAACGACATGGCGAACCGTTTGGTTCGAATGCGTGGTAAGTCAACAACGAAAGGGTGGAGACTGGCCGAACGTCTGGTTGTCTGATGGTGGAAGGGAGAGGGTGGAATTAAATTATGTAATTCCTGCGCACACTCTCCGAAATGCAACCTGTAGAAAACCGAAAGGCTGGCTACTTTACGTCTGTGTTCGAGGCTGGTAAGATTGGTTTTAACCAAATTCGGGTCACCAATAAGCCTCTTAGCACGCCTTTCCATTGAGTCTAGAGCTGCTAGGTGGCATTTTGCAGCACCAGCCCATATATGGCAGCAATACTCCATGCACGACCGGACTTGCGCTTTATGTAAAGTAAGCAGCTGTCCCGGCTTGAAGTATCGCCGCACCTTTGCAAGGACTCCCAGCTTCCTTGCAGCTGCTTTGGCCTTGGACTCAATGAACCAAACTTGAGGATATTTTAAACCCTAATAACTGAAGGCGGTCGGTATATTTCAGTGATACATTTCGGAAAGAAGGAGCCAAGGTGAGCTGGCTCCTTTTTGAAGTGAAGAGACACGCTTGTGTTTTAGAGGCGTTGAACTTCACAAGATTGGCATCGCCCCAATCGGAGACTGCCTGTAATGTGAGATTTACTCGCTCTACCATAGCTTCTCTTTCGGACTGGATTTATTCACCATAGGATCGGATGAGCAGCCATCGACGAAGACCCGGAGAGACCGTTCACTCAGAAAGTCCTTTACCCATTCAATCTGACCAAGGGATAAGCCGTACGCTGGAAGCTTACCGAAAAGGCTAGTGTGCCAAACTCTGTCAAAGGCCTTCGAGACATCAAAGGAAACAGCAAGTGCTTCCCCACTGTTCTCGAGTGCCTCGCCCCATACGTGTATGGCATACGCTAGAAGGTCCCCAGCTGACCGATTTCAGCGAAACCCATATTGCCGGTCACTAAGGAGGTCACTCTGTTCTAGGTATACCATTAAGCGGGCATTCAATATACGCTCCATAATCTTGCAGAGTATGGAAGTAATTGATATTGGACGATAATTGGCAGGGTCGGCGCGGCTGCCTTTTTTTGGAACAGGCTGCACGTTGGCCAGCTTCCAGGATTTTTGCACTATTCCAGTACTAAATGAGAGGCGGAACAAGCGTGTCAACACAGGAGACAACTCAGGTGCACAAGCCTTTAGGACTATAGCTGGTATACCATCTGGTCCACTAGCTTTATTCACGTCTAGACACCGCAAGATTTTAAGAACCTCCTTATTCGTTATACGAATCTCCGACATAGAGGTCCCGCAGTGAGGTAATTTTGGTGGAACGTTGTTGCCACTGTCCAGACGTGAATTGTAAGCAAAGAGAGATGCGAACGAGTCCGCTTTCTCTTTAGCCGTATGAGCCAGTGTGCTATGTAATGCTTTTTTGTAGGACTTGGCGGTCTGGTTGAAAGTTCTCTTCTTGGAGCTAATATCTGGAGCTTTGTGGTTTCGAGCGTCAACCCAGGATAGGTAAGCTAAATGCTTGCACTTTTCAGCTTGGTCGCATTCAGCGTTAAACCATGGGCAGGCTTTGCTACCGGTGGGAGCGTCAGAGAAGGGAATAAAGTACTCAATAGCTTGACGCAACACATTCGTTATCGTAACCGCGCAGCTCGGTGGATCCGCAGAAGAGAAACAAACCTCCCGCCAAGGATAAGATGTAAATAAGTGTCGCATCTCATCCCAATCAGCTGACTTATACCGCCATATACGTCGAACACCTTGGGACTCGTAATCAGGTGGAGAATATGACGATACAAATTTCACCAGACAGTGGTCAGATGTACCCTAAGGAGAAGTAACCTGTACTTCATATCTGTCTGGTTCGGTAGTCAGCAGAAGGTCCATGCAATTTGCTGTGTGACCGTCTACATCGGGTACCTTTACCATCTGAGAAAGACCTAGCGTCAAAGCAAAATTCCACGCTTCTCTTCCAGCATGGTCGGTCTTTTGGTATGGGAACAGCCAGTCTTGATGACAAGCGTTAAAGTCCCCCAGAAAGACCAACTGTGCAGTAGGATACCGATTCAGGGCCACGTCAGCAGCCTCACTAAAGTGATCAAATAATCGTATTGTCTCCTGGTCATTGCTGTGCGATCGATAGACACAGGCATAAAGGATTTTATCAATACCTGTATCTACCATCACCCAGATTGTCGAAAAAGTGGGGTCTTCAAGGTGACAGAGACGCTGGAAGCAGATGTCATTGCGGACGTACACACATACTCCGGCACATGGATGGAATTTGTGCTCCAGAGAGAATCCAGGATAGTCAAGGTACGCCGCACTCAATGGACATCCAATTTGCGTCTCTGTCAAGAAAAGTAGGTGCGGCTTTTCTGTCTCAAGATGGTGATGGACTGCGCTGAGATTAGAGTGCAATCCTCGAATATTAGTGAGGTGCACTTTTAGTGACAGGACGTGCAACCGCTGTTTAACACTACTTTTCTTTTTTATGTACATATTAGTGTTGAGATTGAATAATAATGGAGAATGGCAGTTGAGCGAGGCGTTGCATTAGCAACCAAACGATACTATCAGAGTTACTGTGCTCATGGGAGCTTGATCTGGAGACTGTGGAGACTGGAGACGCCCGTCATTAGGGCTTAGGTCGGGGCTGTACGGTAGATGGTCTAATAATTCTCTTAAAACTCTTTTGTTCTGTGTGCGGTGTGAGAACTCGCATTGTCGTGATGGAGGATGATGCGGTGGTTGCAGTTCTCTTTACGGAGTTCAGAAACGACCTGTGGCAAACAAATGCTAGCATACCATTCTGCATTAACCGTTCTTTGTCCCTCAAGAGGAATAGTCGTAACATGGCCGGCTTTGGAGACAAACGTGGCCATAATTTTTTTGCAACACTCCGTGAACGAACAATTTTTGTTGGCTTTAACTCATTTTCGAACACCTAAACTCGTGACTGGTTTTTTGTTTCGGGTTAGTACGCATATATCCAGGATTCGCCACCTGATACAATGTTGTATACAGCATTTGAGGATCCTGCGTGGAATCTTTCGAGAGTTCTGATGCACCAAGTAACGCGAACCGCTTTTTGCTCTTCACAGAGCGAATGCGGTATCCATCGGGAAAACAACTTTTTTACACCTAATTGTTCATGAAAGATTATTTGTATTTGACTCATGCGAATGTCTAAAGTTGCCTGAATTTCGCGGTATGTCACATATCAATCTTCCTCAATCAGCTTACGCACAGCATCAACGTTTTCTTGGGTGATTGCAGTTTTTGGACGACCTTGACGGAGATCATCACTGAGCTTGACACGTCCACGTTGAAATTCAGCAAACCAGCGATAAATTGTGGTTTTGGATGGGACTTCATCACCAAATGCAGAAATCATCCGGTTAACACACTGTTTTTGTGTTAAACTACTTCGAAAGTCATAATAAATCATCGCTCTTGAATTTTCTCGAGTCAATTCCATTTTCTCAACGACTATACAAGTTTGACAAAACCTTGTGACAAGACCGAGAATCTTTTTTTAATAAATAAATGGTATTCGGTTTTTAAAACCAAGGTCTTTTCAATTAAAAAGATTTTAATATGACAGGAACAGTGGAAATATTCCATTCCCGATACTTTTAGTGCAGCCTCTGTATATTTATCTGTGTGTATTTATTTATCCATTATCTGTCGTAGATTTTCAGTTATGTTGATGTCATAAGCTAGATTTATTCCGATGTTAGCAAAAAATCACCAACAAAATATGATTTATTCATTAGAAAATATTAGGCAGTTTGTATGGTATTTATAGTTTCCAAAAGATTTTTTATTAAATTTTCGAACCGTTAGCAAGTTGTTTCTGTTTGTATTTTCTTAATAGCTATTTTATGAAATTGTTGCAATGATTATAATGCCTTTTAAATATTATTTTAAGAATATTATTATCTTGATCAGACTTTAGTTTTAGCTGCCTATGATTTATATTATTTATACAATGCAAAATACCTGTACTAATGCACGGCTTTATAGTTTGCCGGTTTTTAGGAAGATACTTAGTAGTTTTAGTCTCATGCAGTGATTTTTTAAACTTTTGAGTAGGATTTTCAATAAGTAAGTTAGGGTCTCCACACATTAGTTCGCTTTCTAGGTTTTTCTTTGAAGGAAAACATTATAAGCTTTCTCGAAATAACCCGAAACCTCGCATCATCTTACATCACGATAAAGCGAGCTCCCATACGGCTCGGAAGACAAATGATTATTCGAAGCAGGAAAACGTTGAGCTGATGAGCCATCCTCCGTACAGTCCTGACCTGAGCCCAAACTATTTCTTTACATTCAAGTAATGTGTACAACGGTGTTTAACGGTGGTAGAGCCACGCAGCAGTTTTTGCTGTTGCACGTATGTGCCGGCTCGAGCCGGGTTGGTACCACGACCTCACAGAATACCGGCGTGAAGTAGAGGCTCTGTTTCTGCATTTCGTCTGGTGAGTGCAGGTGGCCGGAGGCCCAATTCCCCCCCATCAACATGGTAGCGGAATTACACGATAGACTACCCCAGGAGGGTACCAGTACCCCTGAAGAATCCCTCGCTGAGCATCCACGACCATGTTATTCCAATTCTGAGCGTAGGTACTAAGGCTGCCCCGCGTATTCTGGGGGGGGGGGAGGCAAAATTCCAATCCAAAACATAACTGCTCGGGGCAAACTGAACAACAATACCAAGGCGACCCCTGCCACACTATCCGTGAATTTCTGCAACATCAGGGGACTTCACCCTAACCTAAACGCCGTCCACTACCATCTCGAGACAGCGAAGCCGGCATTGCTCTTTCTGACCGAGACGCAGGTTTCCTCTCAGACTGATATTTCGTATCCCTCCTACCCGGGGTACAAATTGGAGCACTCCTTTGTGCCTCGGGCTGGAGTTTGCGTGTATGTCAGAGAGGACATCTATTCTCGACGCCTCGGCAGTCTTGAAGGTTCGGACCTGTCCACCCTTTGGCTACGCGTAGAGAGCGACGATTATACGCACGTCTACGGGTGCCTCTATAGGTCCCATAGCGGTAATGCCGAAACAGACCGACTCATCGACCACGTCCAAATGGCTACAGATTCCTTGCTACAATAGGTCCCATCTGCAGAGATCGTGATCCTTGGCGATTTTAACGCCCACCATGACGAATGGCTCGGTTCACGTTTAACCGATCATGCGGGGAGATCTGTTTATGACTTTGCCTTGGCATATGGTCTGACACAACTGGTTACTTCGCCTACGCGGATTCCAGATGTGGAGGATCATACACCTTCCCTGTTGGACCTTCTGCTGACCTCTCATCCGGACGGATATCAGGTTTCCGTCGATGCCCCTCTCGGCTCTTCGGACCATTGTCTGACCCGGAGTGTGGTGCCACTCACGCTCCCTTCGCGGTTGCGTTATGCAGGTTGCCGCCGTGTTTGGCATTACAGGTCGGCGGATTGGGACGGAATGCGGTCTTTCTTTGCATCCTACCCATGGGGGCGGGTTTGCCTCTCGCCGGATGATCCCAGCGCTGTTGCTGACTCTGTCACTGATGTGGCGCTACAGGGAATGGAACTATTTATTCCATCATCTGTGGTACCCATCGGAGGCAGATCTCAGCCTTGGTTTAGTCGCTCCTGTAAGACTGCATTACGCAGTAAGCAAGAGTGTTATCAAGCCTGGGCTGCGGCTTCGGCGACTCGGGATGTAAACACCAGCACACTTAAAAAGAAGTATAACTTCGCCTCCAGGTCCTTCAAAAGAGTTATTACCAAGGCAAAGTCAGAGCACATATGCAGAATTGGCGAGAAACTAGTTTGCCTTCCTTCGGGAACCCGTGCATTCTGGTCTCTCGTCAAGGATGTCCAAGGAAATTTCTGAAAGCCATCACTTCCATCTCTGCACAGGGAGGACGACTCACTGGCCCAAGACGCAAAAGACAAAGCTGACCTTTTAGGCTCCCTTTTTGCGTCCAACTCGACTCTTGATGACGGGGGGAAAACACCGCCGACCATCCCGCGGTGTGAGTGCTCCATGCCGGATGTGCTGTTCTCACAAAGCACTTCTCTCCCTGGACATCCAGAAGTCGAGTGACTCGAGTGAGCCTGACGGAATCCCCCCAATTGTGCTGAGGACGTGTGCTCCGGAGTTGGCACCGGTCCTAACGCGTCTTTTCCGGTACTCCTACTCCCAAGGCGTAGTTCCGAATTCATGGAAGACAGCTTTTGTCCACCCGATCCCTAAAAAAGGCGACCGCTCAGCCCCGTCCAACTATAGACCTATCGCGATCACCTCCTTGTTCTCCAAAATAATGGAATCCATTATTAACTGCCAGCTCATCCGGTACCTTGAGGATCACTAGCTGATTAGTGACCGCCTATACGGTTTTCGTCGGGGTCGATCAGCTGGTGATCTTCTGGTCTACCTGACCCATAGATGGGCGGAGGCAGTAGAGTCTAAGGGAAGGCGTTGGCCCTTAGTCTGGACATTGCGAAGGCCTTCGATTGGGTTTGGCACAAAGCGCTTCTTTCGAAGCTCCCTTTCTATGGGCTTCCCGAGAAATTGTGCAATTGGATCACCAGCTTCCTTGCAGATCGGAGCATCAAGGTCGTTGTAGACGGTGCATGTTCTGACTACAAGCCTATTAACGCTGGTGTTCCACAAGGCTGTATGCTATCACCAACTCTGTTTCTTCTGCATGTCAATGATATGTTGCTAACTGGTAACATTCATTGCTATGCGGATGACAGCACTGGTGATGCTCTATATACCGGCCGTGCCAATATTTCTCGGGAAAATGTCGCCGAGTACCGGAACAAACTTGTGTCTGAAGTCGAGTCTTTGCTGAACAAAGTCTCAGATTGGGGGCGATTATATCTAGTCCAGTTTAATCCTCAGCAGACACAAGTTTGCGCGTTTACCGCTAAAAAGAACCCCTTTGTCGTATCTCCTCAGTTTCAAGGCACTCCCCTTCTTGCCTCAGCCAGTATCGGTATTCTCGGAGTCGACATATCGAGTGGCGTGCAGTTTCGTGGTCACTTGGAAGAGAAGGCCAAATTGGCCTCTAAAAATCTTGGCGTGCTCAGCAGAGTGGGACAGTATTTCATGCCGGCACACCGCCTGCAACTTTACAAGGCGCAGGTTCTGCCTCACATGGAATACTGTTCCCATCTCTGGGCAGGGGCTCCCCAGTGCCAGCTCCTTCCACTTGACCACATCCAGCGTAGAGCGGCTCGAATCGTCGACGACCGAACCCTTTCCGATCGGCTCGATTCATTGGCACTGCGAAGAGATGTTGCATCCCTTTGCATTTTCTTTCGCATCTACCATGGGAAGTGCTCTGAGGAATTGTTCGGATTAATCCCAGCCGCCAAATTTCACGAACGCACATCGCGGCAGAACTCCCGATACCATCCACACCATCTGGATGATTGGCGGTCCACCACTGTGCGATTTAGAAGATGTTTTCTTCCTCGCACGACTTCCTTGTGGAATCGATTACCATCAGCGATTTTTCCGGACCGATACGACTTAGGGACCTTCAAGAAAAGAGCGTACTCCTTTTTAAAAGGCCGGCAACGCATCTGCAATTCCCTCCCTGGTGTTGCAGTTGTTCATGGGCGGCGGTAGTCACTTACCATCAAGTGAGCAGCATGCTCGTTTGCCCCCTCTCTTATAAAAAAATAATAATAATTATTCTGTTATTGCATTCATATAGTTTTTCATTAGATTTAAGATTATGTTTATATTTATGTTACCTGTGATAGTTACATTATTAGAATTTATAGCCGACAAATGGTTGCTTAGGGAATGTAAAATATTTGATGCGTTACTATTGAACGGGGAGCGATGAAAATATTTACTTGTAAGCAATCAATAAGGATTTTTAATTGTATCACTATATATCATTCTGAGGTATATAGCATAGTATATAGCAAAATGTATATAGTTTCAAATAATAGCATTAGATTTGCTTTTATTATGATCTAATGGCATCTAGTGTGCAACTATTAAAATGATTAATAAAGATTCGGTCTCGCAGAATACCAACGTAAAATAGCAGTTCGATGCTGCTGTGTTTCGTATGGTGAGTGTAGAGAACCGGAGACCCTTTTTACTGGAAACGAGGCACTCCATCTTAGTCCTCAGGGGTGACAACGCATCTGCATTTTGATTCTTGATCGAGGATAAATGTAGATGTCTATGGGCCACAGCATCCACTTACCATCAGGTGGACTGTGTGCTCGTTTGTCACCCTTATTCTATTAAAAAAAATTGAATTTGATCCTAATGTATTGGTCCTGACAAAGTGCCAACAATTTTAGCACGATCTATGTCATTTAGTGTTTGCAAAGGATTAACAATTTAATTTTATATAAATACTAGAATTGAAACGATCAGAGGGTTGTATGAAAGTGAATATTTGCTAATGAAACGAAACAGTCTTTGTGTACATATTTCATATTCTGTTTCTGTTCCTAACATATTTAATAAAATTAAGTCATTATAGATATTTTATTATTTATTAGAGCCATGGTAGCTTAGATGGTTAGCTTTCGCTGTAAGCTTCACAGTACTCGAACAACCCGGGTTCGATCCCCGCCGGTACCAATGAGATTGTTAATTGCAATTTTAAGTGCTGATTTACCACGTGCTCAGCGGTGAAGAAAAACATAGTAAGGAAACCTGCATGTCTGAGAAATAAGAGAAAAAAAAATATTTCGAAGACATGTGAAGTTCGCCAACACGCATTGGGGCAGCGCGGCCCTAAAACCCTCTCAGAAATGAGAGGAGGTCTGTGCCCAGTACGTAAATAGGCTGCAACTTTTATGATTTATTTTGCCAATATCTCTACGTCATGGTAAACTTATAAATTGGTAATGTATTATTGATTTAATGTGTAGTATGTGTATTGTAAGGATGAGGTAAGAAAATAAACTAAAGTTGAGTCGTCACGCCTAACCAAAAACAATATATATTAATGATGTAGGCACTGTACATTTCAAATCGACGTAGGGGTAGGAGAAGTGCGTTTGCCTCCCAAAGAGCGTACAGTGTAATAAAATGAACAACCATAACAAAAACCAACAACAATAGTAGTATACTACTATTGTTGTTGGTTTTGTTAGTAAACAAAGACAACATATTATGTAATCATTTTACTCTAAGCAGTTTATGAATTTGGTTTTAGGTCAGGTTTTACTACGGATATCTTCATTAAGAAACCCTATCTCTACTTTAACTAGGTAACTGTTTTTGGTGAAAGAGCTACATTGTTATTATATAATGTTTGTTCTATAAAAATAGACAACTGTGGCCTATGGCCTCATCGTTCTGTGCCATTTATAAGTATACAGCTTTGTCAATTTAGAAAAGTAAAAAGGATGACATTGTGGGAAAAAGCAATTGTAAACTATTAAAATGACATGACACATTCGTCGATAACAAGAATGCACCATCAACCTCCAGTCCAAGCCGGGGTCTAAACTGTCATCGCGCTCCAAGCGAAACACGCCAAAGCTTAAATCACGCTATGAAAGTTACGAAGTACTGCGTTCTACAGGGTTATTTTTCAAAGAGAATCCAAATTTTAAACTTAAGTTCAAATATATAAATAATGATATACCGTTATTGCATTTTTTTAAAAATACGAATAAATAAGGCTTCTACTTTTATTTTAAAGTATCCCAAATTGAATATAACTACTTTTAACTTATTCTGAACCTTCTCTGCGAATTTGGCCGGTTATTGCAAAATAACCCTGTATATAAACAGCTCTGTACTAACATATGGAGCGTTGGCCACTCCTCGGGCTGAACACCTTGCCCGACGGGAGATCTCCCCTTTTCCTTCTAAGGCCAAAGAACGAATAAATAACCGTGACGGACCATCCGCTTAATATCTTGGGATTGTGTGATCGTTTGTCATCCTTACATAAAATAGTAACTTAACTATTTTTAAATTAAATAAACTCAGTGTTGGTGAAACCTCTATAGACGGAGTGATCATCTAATGGCTCAGAATCGTATTTTGTGGCAATCTATGTTCAGAAGTGGACTTATGATGGACTGTAATGCTCTTTAAATAAACAATTAGTTCGCACAACTTTATTTTCAACAGCTCTAATTCTGAATTTTTTTCTTCATTTGGCTTACTATTGATTTCGTATTTTACCGATTATAAGTAAAAAGTTGCTCTAAGATGGAGCTAGCCTTATTTAGCTTATTCATCATCATCATTAGAACCCATTACATTTCCATGCAAAACATAGGCTTTCCTACAGGTTCTGAATATTATAGTTCTAAAAAGTTTTGAGTCATCTAGAGAAATCTCATCCGAGACATTTTCTTCCCATCTGTTTTCGTATTTTCGAAATGTATATCACCACTACAACTAAGTGATGTGTTAGAATATGTCACTTACTCTTGCAATACTGCGAACATTGCGCTTTTTTTTTATTAAACCATAAAAACCATTAAATGGCTAGGGGCCTCTCTCATTGTAGGGAGGATATAATCGTAATAATTTTCATCATCAAACAGAGATACACGTGGAATACAGACGCACGCTTTTGATAACTAATATAATAAATAAAGTTAAATATACCTATAAGTAATAATAGCTGTTGTTTTCTACCAACTTCATCGTGCTGATTTACCACGTGCTCAGCTGTAAAAGAAAATGTCGTGAGGAAACCTCCAGCCTCACATATGAGAGTTGGAAAAAATCTTCGTGTAACACTATTATTATATTATCATGTTTGCCGACATTTTACTAAACTAAATAGCGTATATTTATAACACGTGCCAAGCCTTCCACCTTGGTTGGTGAAGAAAGATTCTCGAGTGGCAGCCTCGTACTGGAAGCGAAGTGTTGGACGATTCCCCAAGCGATAGAATGATGATCTAATGAAACATGCCGGTAGTCGATAGATGCAAGTGGCTGAGGACCGAGGTTTATGTCAATATAATGGGGAAAGGCCTATGCAAGGGAATTGTGGCTGGGGCTGAAATGATAATGATGATAATAACAATAATAATGTGTACACGTGAAAAAAGAACATCGGTAAACACAAAATAAATAAGGGTTAAATTAAGGACGATGCTAGTCGTCTACCAATCAAACTAAATTATTTTATTCGTCCACTTAAGGACAACATAGATCATAGCGGTGGTCACAATTGATGAGAAGCGGGTACTCTTATCGAACCACGTAATGTATTATTCACTGTTGCTAATCATACGATAATCGTATAAAGAAAAATACTTATTCGTCCATTATTTTTTTTAATTAATTAATTATTCCTTTCAATATAATATTTTAATTTATTTATCGTTAACGATTATATCAATACAATGTACGATGCAGCCGCACCTCACCCTACTGTTACTGATATTGCAAGAATGTTGTAATGTTTTATTAGACGCACATAGGCTAATCATACGAGTAAGTATTATGGTACCTATTGTACGAGCATGAAATGCAACGTACAATTGTCAAGTCATCATTTCACAATTTGACCTCTTTTACATATATTTTCGCGGCAATTGTATTATAAAATCAGTCCGCTTATAGCCATCAAGAGCGCTACGCGTACTCATTATCAGTAATTCTAGCCTTTTACATTTGTAACTTATCCAAAATATATTTTATCAGACTTACATATATCAAGCGTTATCAGTTTATCATTCCCTTAGTGTCGGTACAACCCCGAACACCTATATTTATTCAAATATCTTATTATCTTATTTATTTTTCAAATTTAAAATATATCAGACGAATAATAATAAATAAATCGCACGATAATCGTATAAATAAAAAAATGTATCGTTCAATTATCGTATGAATAGACACTTTCATAGACACTTCCAAAAATTCATCCGATTAGTGGACGAATAAAATAAATTATTCGTCCGATTAGCAAATGACTCGACACTTCGTTAAATTAAAGGAAGGAATGAAATAAATAAGAACTCATTTTTCTCTTGGGTTTTACTTAAAAGTAAATTACTACATACGTATTTTCGTTATATAAATAACAGCACTAACTTTAGCCTAGCGAACAGAGCGAGCTGCATATTTTTGGTTAATACCAGAATCTTTTGTGAGACCCACTCTGACCCTGAATTGGTACTAAACCAGCTCAAACTTTTTTAAGGGTAACATTTTAAAATGTACCGATTTTTTGTCTTTACTTTTAGTATTCTATTTAATGTCTACAACTTCTTTTTCAAAATGATTTAATTACAACTTCTTGCCTAGAACTATATGACTTTTTTCTCAGCCATAGGTTTATATTATCTAATATTTTATTATTAGTGCGATTTATATCTTAATCATTTCGTTACGATATTCGTTTTTAATATTTTTTTAACGTCCGTAACTTACTACTTAATGATTTTCAAAGTTTTTCAAATATGACGCAATAAAGCATGCGCGTCGCGCCGTCGCGTCGCGGCTGTTGGCTATGCGTCGCTCAATACTCACTTCTTGGGGTGGAGTAGAAGTGGCAGTCACTCCTACGTTGTCTCTGCAAGTTGTAGTCAAAGAGCTTACTAAAGAAGTCCTGATTAAATGAAATAATGAATTTGAAAACACTAATATTACTCATTAAATTGCTTAAATATTTGTTATGGCGTCGATCACAGAGTGGAAATACGAGTCCAGTTCCTGCTACGGGCCTGGAAAAAGGGACGGGAGGCAAGAGCGGAAAATGCAGGTAACTAATTATTTTAACTTTATATAATTTAAATCTCTCACATATAACAATAAAAGTTTTTAATGGCGGTCGTTAATTTAGATTTTCTCAATAATATTTCAAACGGAAAAACCATTTTCAGTTAAACATCTGAACCTAGGAAACAACTCAACTAATTTATCTATTATTAGGATTTCAATTCTTCTAAGCTTAGATTCTAATAAAAATCGTTTCTAGAATTCGTCCATGTATGAGAACACTGAATCAAAAGGAAAATCGAGTTGTACATACAAAGATGGCTGCCATTAAATTACGGGAAATTACGGAAAGTTTGGATTAATAGCATTATCTAAGTAATATTAGATTTCGTTAGTCTCAGTCTCATACTCTTATATTTTAGCCATTATTCAATCGTATTTAATATTTTAAATGTAATACATTCAGTACAAGATGGAATTTAATGATTTTAATTGGGAATAAGTATTGGAGGGAGCAATCGTTTATTAAGATTCTTTCCATAATTTTCAATGTTGCTATGTGTTGCTGTGCGAAATCAACCTTGGTAGTTTTTATATTATTACTATTTTCATTGTTCAAGAAATATTTTCTCTAACCAGACATGCGCACTGAGTATTGATAATTTAATGACCTGCGCATGACAAACTTAAAATGATCTTCATTTTAAGTTTGTCTCTTAGTTTTTAAAATTATTTATGGGAAAAGATCAAAACAAACCGAAACATACATGGCAGTTGTACATGTACGAGTAGATTGTATCGTAAAAAAATATTTCTATGTAGTTAGTTATATTTCAAGTCTAGTACTTGTATGTCAAATACTAGATTAAACCGAAATACAATTGTAAAGACTATTCGCAGGCCGGGGAACCTCAAAATTTTTCTTTCAGTTGTGAAGTATTAATATTTTACTCCTCAGGTTTGACATCTATGATCTTCTATGTTTTGTATGATATTATAAAAGAAATAACTTCATAGCTCTTTTAACTCTCCTGTGTATATTAATGCTTTATATTATTAAAATGATAATATTATATTTATCAGTAATTGTATTTTAAAATTTTAATTGCTGCGCGCATTTCTCATTTAATTTAACCACGTAATAATTCAATGTTGCCATTTTCAAGTCACACAGTAATTTTAATACAAATATTTAATGCGTAAACAGCTGAATAAATCTAAAAATATCTAAGAGATCTATCGAACAATATTAAAATTTAAGTATTTGTCAGTTCCTTTTTCAGCGCAAGTGGATGGCAGGCTAAGTTTGATGGATGACAGACGAGAGCGTGGAGGATGATCTTTGCAAGGCAAGATATTTTATATAATGTTTCGCATGTAGTCCTATTTTGGTAGTATTATTTCTTGTACTATTGGGTAAGCAGTGTGTGCTTGTTTGTAGAGCTCACTTTTCGGGCACAGATAAGTAGAATTCAGTAGAATACAATATGAAATAGTATAAATTATGGATTTGTAGATTTCTGAAAACAAAAGCATTTGTAATTTTTTCTGTATGTTATATATAAATCAAGCACTATAACAAATATTGCATGATGCTATATTAAACTGTCTATCGTATATACATTATGATAACTACGCGCTTTCGTAATGTTTTGTTGGTATTTATTTGGAAAACTGTGTCAATGTTACGCTTGCTGAAATTTAAAACATATTTTAATAACAGAAAAAACCTAGTGTTTCTTAAAGTTGTTAAAAAGTTACCTCGCGTACGCTCGATAAAATAAAATGATGTTTCTTAGCTAGCTTGAAGAGCACCTCCCGCCCTCCCATAACTTTTTAAAAACTTTAATATAATGGATTCCCGCAAAGTAACGCCTGATTCTATTAATTAACAACGATTTCTATTTTAATTAAAATAAAATTGGTGTTCTAAATTGACACAATTTGTTTCAACCGGCTTCAAATACTTAACATTCGGAACCTGATACAGATAAAAAAAATGCTTATGATTAACAAATATTAAGCGCTTTTCTGCACGGTGTATACGAGTATTAAGCTTTTGTACTACATTCGATCTGAGAAATTTCTTGCCGAGTGATCAAAGAATTTTGATATAATACTGACTTAAGCAGAATGTTATTATTTTTACGAAAAAATTAGCGACTTGCCTCCTAATAATATTGATCAAGTTGATAAAATAATGTTGATAGAGAAAAAAAACCGTTTAAAACAGGCTGCAAACAAGTGGGAAACTATATTTGAATAACATTACCTATATCAGTGCTCGCGTTCTACATACTGTTGTTAGTAAAAAAAGAAATTAGGTGGCTCAAACTATATCATGATGTTTGTATTAAAGACATAAATGATCAAATTTGTGTTTAAAAGTTACTGTTTTCGGACTTCGCAGTCGCTCACTAATATTCGTATTTTAATTGCGAGCGTTCGTTATTTTTGAAAACTTAAATATGAATTTAGAATCACAAATGCTTGCCGTTTCTTTAATTTATTGCATGAATTTCTAGCTAAGTGGTTAAAATATAAAATTTATTATTTTCCTAATGTATCAAAATAATGTAGCTTAAATTGATTCGAAGTGAAATAGGGCGTTAAAGTATCTTATTTAAGAATTACAAAACTTTATAGCACTAACACACTTTGAATGAAGAGAACCTTGCTTGGGTTAAAAATATTTTTCAATATGATAACTTTAAAAAAAAATTTACGTAAAATTTTAATATAGGAACAAAAGCGGCGGTACCGGCGGCGAAACTGGAGGAGACAGACAATGTGCCGAGAGTGACCCAGGCCCACTGACCAATCAGGGTAATCAACGTCCACAAAACAACCAAGGCAATCAGAGATCCCCTAATGAAAATGTCCGGTCGTCTCAGCTTAATCAAGACAATAGAGCCTCCCATGGTAATCAAGGCAACATAGCCACCCAGGCCAATCAAGGCAATAGAACCACTCAAGGAAATCAAGACAATCAAGGCCTTCAGACTAATCAAAGCAATCGAGGCTCACTGACTAATCAAGGCAATCGTGGTTCACTAGCAAATCCAGGCAATCGAGGCTCTCCAACTAACCAAGGCGCCCAAGGAAATGCAGGCAATCAAAACCGCCGCGGAAATTCTGATAGTCCAGGTAATTCGAGCACCCAAGGCAATCAAAGCTCTGAAGGACGGGGCCAGCCGCGCAGGGATAACAAGGGTGATTGACGCCGGGGAAGTGATCAGTCGCAAGACTGAGATGGGTCGCGAAAACTACGCATACGGTGGCTTTATAGATGGTGCTGGTAATTTTGCTTGGAAACCCCGAGGGGGCCCAAAATCAGGAAAGGTATTTTATGACGTGTATCGCAGGCAACGTAGTTTTCCATAAAATGGACAGCTTTTTGAAAAAATTTAAAAAACATTTTAAAATCACAAAGAACATGACTTGATATGTGTAGTAGTGAAATATATATCTTAATCCATATAGATACTTATTGTTGTGTCTAAAAAACAAAAAAAAATATTACAACAGTGCATAATGCATATTAGATATAAACCGTATATATAAGCGCAGGATTTCGATGTGGTTGATGTTATGATTAAATTGTACGAATTGACCCACATTTAATGTTGAACATTTCAATCAATTGTAATTGTAGAGTTAACGAATTAATTATTGACTTACTTATCTGCTCACATATTAGTAGATTTTAAGATAATGTATCATCAGAATACAATTGTTACTTTAATATGGCTCCTTCCTAAACTTCGATGCAAATTAATGTGTTCTACGAGTATTTTTCGAAGCAAAACAATTTACTGTATAATTTGAACCGTCTTTTTAAATCTATTCTTCATAAAAAACGAACTGATATTTACCTTAAATGCCTTCGTCAAATTTGACACAATAAGTACTTTAGACTAAACCAAAAAAATTTTACTATTTTATATTTTTTAATTTGATACTTACCTACTTCTATGGTTATATAATGTTTACTATATACCTAATAACATTAGTACTTATATAAGATAAACGTATTTAATGAAATTATTTAGAGTACCTACCTATAAACGTATTTAATAAAAATATTAAATGTCTATATTTTAAAATATATTAATGTTCTATAACATATTTAACTTGGTTTAGACAAAAGTTATTCTAGTTATTGATATTTGTTGTTAGAAGATATAATTTAAATTTCAAAGACTTATATTTTACTTATTTTGATCGTAATATATTCATCATGTGTAAGGCAAGGGAAGTTAACATTTTATTAAATGTATGTCATTGTACTGTTAGTGCTATTTAGTTGTTGGAAACTGTCTGTTTAGAAAGTTACGTAATGATTCACATATCGTTCAACAAAAAGTTTAAATTACGTACGATAGATAAATATTCAAGTTGTAATAAATATAGGTACCTGTGCGTATCAATATACTCAATATAATATCACACTTTAATAGCGCATGTAACCGTTAATTCGATGTAACTAGAATCAGAAAACAAATAAAGGATACAAAAAAAATCTTCATTATTTTATAATATTTATAACAATACTACCAAACTAACGAACTGGCTTGAATTAGGAATAATAAAAAAATGGATCAGAGTTCGGCTTAAACAAGTGTAGCTTAGTATTTTCTAAATGGTTTAACGTATCATCCCCTTCAAGCCTTGCACCCATCTTCCAAACAGCCTGTATATGTCTAGAAAAACCTACTATTTTTTATATCGGCCGTATCTTCCGATGTATCCATAAGAAAGGTAATTTGTCTTAGAACGAAAATTTATTTTTATTAAAATTTTACTAACATTTTACATTCGTTCATAATTAAAGTTAATATAGTTTTAACAAAATAATGAAAAATTCCATGGTCTTCTACCAATTTGCGGTATTATGTTTATTTGAGATATTTTATTGACATCATTGGCCCTATTTAATATTGATTACCACCTAGGACCCCTTGGACTCTTGCGGTTGACCAATAATTGTAAAAAATGGCAGATCTTTGCATTGACACGCAAGGAGTACGCTCTATACTTGAAGGAAAAAAGTGATAGAAGTTTTTTCACTATGTTACTTCTAAACTTCTCCAAGCGACGTGCATTTACTGGAACAAGCACAACTTTCTCATCTACTTGCTTTTTGTGAACATAAGGTAACGAAGCTAATTGTCCACAGTGATCAGAACTTAATTTTTGAATTATACATTTATGCAACGGCTTAACATTTGTAAAAATGTTATCTATACATATTGCACTATATTGAGCAATACGCGTTGACTTTAATAATAAATTAAAAAGACCGTATGATTTAAACAATGATCTAAATTTAATATTGGTGGAGAAAGCTTCCGGTAGATTGATGTTAAAGTCTTCACATAGTACAACAGATTTATTCTGTTCATTAAGCTTAACAATAACTTCCTCCATAATTTTTTCAAAAATATCGTATTAAGAACATAGGGGTCTGTAGACGCTCACAACAATGAGGTACTCAAACTCAACACATGGTATTTCTACAGTTCGCTCAACAGAGAGGCTCACAATATATTTACGTTTTTACATATAATAATTTGATGGAAGTTCCACTTACTGATAGTTTTAATTACAATTATTACAAACTAGCTGTGCCCGCGGCGTAGCTCGCGTATATAGGTTTTACATAAAGAATATTAAACGATTTATATAATTACTGTATTATTAAGTGGTAACAAAATAAATTATCATCAAATTCTAAGTCGTTTATGATAGAGCTTCTGTGTAAACGACGTTAGAAGTAGGCTTAGCCGGGGTGTACACAAAAAGGTTACGGGGGCTACTAACGCGGGAAAAAGCAACATAGAGTTGGCCATGTGCAAAATAGTCAGTACTGAGGTACACTCCTACAACACGTAAAACCTTGCGCTTTATTTACGGTCATCGCATAACACACGCTGACTGTGACTGGGAACTGAACGCGCTTAGAACTGTACTGAAAGGAAAGTTATTTCTTAATAGAGGTATTTTGGGCAGTGCTGCTAGATCAAAAAACTCATTCAGCGCTAGGACAACACAAAAAGCGCTAGATTTCATGAAAACAGTGCTTGAAAAAAGCCCTAGATTTTGCGCTAAATTAACTACAAACGAAATTTGTGTTTTTTTATTATAATTTATAATTCAAGAAAATATAATCATAATAAAGAAAACAACATTAAGTTTTTTTCTGGCAATATTTATTTGATGTATCAATACTTCGCAGGATATCGACTTATAATTATGGAATTATGGCAATTGTTGTCAACAGTAGTTAGTACTGTACGAACAATTAAAATGTCATTAATTGTCTTAAAGTGCAATGTATTTCGCAACTTAGTTTCAGATGTCAGCATCTGATTGCGGTTGCTACACAGTTTCTTTGTGTTGTAACTTCTAAGTAACTTTTAACTTAGCTGTGCTCTAAACAACTGACTGAAACTGAATAAAACAAAATAAATGCTTTGCCAAAACCATGAACGAAAACTTTAATAAAGGTGATTTTCCCGCTTATAGTCGTCGGTAAAAAAAATCAAGTTGATCATCCTAAAGGGGGAGCCGGGAGATCCATAGCACAGAGTATCCTAGTTTGGACTCGTCTCCCATGCTCTTTGTTTTGTGAAAAAAATATGTTTGAAAAAGATAAACTGCAATGTACTACTAACAGTGGTAGAGCCACGCGGCAGCTTTTGCTGTTGCACGGATGGCTCGAACCGGGGTGGTACCACGACCTCACATAATACCAGCGTGAAGTAGAGGTTTACGTCTGCGTTTCGCTTGGTGAGTGCAGGTGGCCGGAGGCCCTTTTTACTGGAAATGAGGCATTCCATCTTAGTCCTCACGGGTGACAACGCATATGCATTTTGATTTGTAATAGAGGATAGATGTAGATGTCTATGAGCCGCAGCAACCACTTACCATCAGGTGGACTGTGTGCTCGTTTGTCACGCTTATCCTATAAAAAAAAACTATTTGTGGGAAAAAATAATAAAGGTCATTATTATTATTATCGGTAATGTGGACTAACAGTGCTGCTATAAAAGAGTTAGAAAACCCGCTAGTCGCTACAATTTTGAAATGTGTGCTAAATACACAATAAAGCGCTGGGTTAAGTGCTAGGTGCTAAAATTTTGAAATGCGCGCTATACATTCCACAAAAGCGCTCGATCTAGTTCACAAAGCGCTAAAATGGCAGCACTGATTTTGCGTATATTATAATTACAATATCACGACATTTGGTTGCAATTTTCTTACTTTTGGTCGGGTTCCGTTGTATCGGTAGATACAAATTTCTCCAGTAAGTCTCAATACGATTCACCGGCGGAGAATCTCAACACCGCAAATCAGAAAAGGTTGTAATTTGTACAACTCAATCTATTACGTCCTTTGTGTGAGAAAACATCCTTTTATTAATCTCTTTTTGTGTTTTAAGTATTAATTATTATGGAACGTTTTTACACACAAATCTTTTTATTACTATCTCTGAGATTTTATGGTGCCATTGAACAAATTCTAACCTACATTTCAAAATAATAATCATTACTTTCAATAGAATTAACCAATTTTAATAAGACAAAGATTAAATGTAACTCGAAGATACGCTTTATGATTTTCATAATGATTTCTTTGAAAAAAAAAGATGTTTACTTTAGACTTGATCCGTTCATTAAAAAAACAGACAAACAGACAGACAGACAGACAATTCTAAAAATTACTTATTTAATTATTTTCAGTTCCCCATTATGATTTTAGTCACAAAAATATACTATACAATGTACAGAAACAGACAACATGTTATCATCGTTTTTATTATAGTATATATTTAAAGAGAGATGGCGCTGCTAACATCAATTCTAAAAATAAAAGAGATTAATTGACGCGATTGATACATTATATAAAACGTAAAAGAACTTATAAATCAGTGCCTGCACAGTAAGCAAAAAATAAAGTTTGATCCTCGCAAAAACCAACGCAATTGTTAATAGCTCTTTTAAAATTTGATTTACCACATAGAGTACTCGGCGGTAAAGAATAAATTGAGTTTGTCAACACGCAGTAGGGCAGCGAGTAATATAAAGATTAGCAGTAAATATGAAAACTCATCTACAGGAAAAAACCACAACCTGCCTTTTTTCATTACATTTGCACAACACCATCATCTATCGATGAAATTCTTAACTATTGTACTTTTAGATTTTAGTTAAGAATTCTAAAAGTCTAATTCAGAATATTTATCATAACTTTTGATGAAATGAACTGATTTTAATGAAATAAAGACTAAATGTGACCCGAAGATACATTTTATAATTTCCTTAACAATTCTTATGATATAAATTAGCACTTTATACGTGAAACGTTAACAAACAAACAGACAGACAGAAAATTCTAAAAATGGTAGAAATGTATTTAATTACTTATTTTTAGTACCCCTCAATCACTTTTATTACAAAAATATAAAATGTACAGACATCTGCTATTTACATTTTTATTATATGTATAGATTATACCCATTACCTGTATTCGATGCACTTAGAAACAGAACGTCTCTAATAATTAATTACCTAGTATCCTTATAGGTTGGTGAAAGATTCACAATGTTTACCGGTCTCTCGTCCGTACACCGAAATGGCGGCAGATGAATTACTGTGTACCAATATGCTATCCTATCCTAGAAACACATGTGCTGAACAACTGATGAAATTCCACAAAAATCTTACACTATGTGAACCTCGGTTCGTTGATCTTGAGCATATCAAAATCCAGTCTATCGGCCCTGTAAATTGGATTAAATACGCCAAACATAAAATAATATTATAAAAACAAATGCCAAGATAACATAACCAAAGAATCACTTTTGGGCACATACATTATAAAAATTAGTGAGGAATGTGAGACCTTCATAGAAAACTATAAACTGTTGCACCGCCTATACTTCGCTAAGAAATTGGGCTATAGAGTGACCCCAGTAATAAACTTACCAAAACTAGATCACCTGAACCTGACGGATACTGAAACAGTTAACCTGAAAAGCTTAACCTTAGACGACCGGAAACATCTAGCATATGTATTGAATCAAAATCATAATTTCAGTGGCAGTGAACATAGTGATCAAAGTGATAACATCGTGATAAGAGTTAAAGTTGTTAGCTTAGCTACTTTATTATTAGTGTATGTCATTTTACTTCAGATGGACAGACAGACAGACATACAGACAAAAAATTTAAAAATTGTATTTTTGTTATTAGTAGCGTATATACCTTCATATGCATTTAGTAAAAAGCTGTAATTTTGACATTACAAACAGACACTTTAATTTCCTTTATTTGTATAGATAAAAGTAATTTATTTAACAGATGGCGGAGTCATCGGACAACCGATGAAAACACTGAAGCCGATAATTCCACTCTTAGAGAGAGAGGAATTATGCAACCACAAGACCATAGGGTCGTTAGAGTGTGTACCTAGAGGAGGCTGCATAAGCATTGGGCCGTATACACTAACTGTGAGTCAGAGCTTTTAGTTGAATGAGATATGAGGCAGAGCTTGTGAGAGCGGCGACTTCGCTTTGACATCGACTTCTGTCAAGACGTATTAATTAAGTAACTATAATTATGTTTGTAATTAGAAATAAAATATATTTTAAATAGGTTTTAAAAAAATATTTTACTTTCCCGTAAACATGACTAGATTAATAATAAAAACATAAACAAAAAACAAAAACCACAAAATCTCTACATAGCAAGTATCAATGTAAGGACCTTATTATCGGACAGCAAAATGGAGGGATAAAGATACGCTATTGTGTCAATAAAATGGAACATTATAGGTTTATGTGAAACAAGAAGACAAAAAGAAGCAATAGAGGAACACACCGATTTTATCTTATTTCATACATCTGGGACGAACGGAAGAAATGGAGTGGAATTCCTGATTAAAGAACATTTAAAGTATAATATAGTGAATATAATGTTTCTCAGGTCGGGTGGCGTTACTTGAAATACTAACATCTGTTAACTCTACCTGGTCACTCGTCCAATTATATGCCCCCACAGAGTAATGCAATAAAGAAGATATAGAACATTTTTATACAACAGTACTAACCGCCTTTACTCTATTCACGCCAAAAATATAATTTTATTTATTTATTCTTTATTGCACCAAATATAAATATTTGTACAAAAGGCGAGCTTAATGCTATATGGCATTCTCTACCAGCTAAACTTGGAGATTTCAACGCAAGAATTGGGAAAGCTCAAAAAATTAGTTTGGATTAATCCCAGCCGCCAAATTTCACGAACGCACATCGCGGTAGAACTCCTGATACCATCCACATCATCTGGGTGACTGGCGGTCCACCACTGTGCGATTTAGAAGATGATTTCTTCCTCGCACGACTTCCTTGTGGAATCGATTACCATCAGCGATTTTTCCGGACCGATACGACTTAGGGACCTTCAAGAAAAGAGCGTACTCCTTTTTAAAAGCCCGGCAACGCATCTGCAATTCCCTCCCTGGTGTTGCAGTTGTTCATGGGCGGCGGTAGTCACTTACCATCAGGTGAGCCGCATGCTCCTTTGCCCCCTCTCCTATAAAAAAAACATAATTATACATATCACAAAAAGATACATATTAACTATAATATACTATTATAACCTAAATTAATCATATGTCAAGTTTGTATTGTAGCAGAAATAAGGGCTATTTTATTTATTTATTTATTTATACCTACCTATATTGTACGGTAGGTTGGAAGTTCATCAAGACCTTAAATAATAATAGTGTGCGACAGGATGTTCAATTTACTGTCTCGGCCACGCAATTAATCTTTATAAGCAATAAAGCAACGTACCTATATAAGTCGCAGCACGTAAGTCTAGCTCTGAACGAAACGTGAAGGGTGCACGTGGAGGGGGCACGTGGAGAATTGCACGAATGCGACTGGAGAGCCAATCAGCGCGTGCGAACGTTACTCACGAGCCAATCAACGCGACTTATGCGCAATAACGGCCACCGCTAGACTTTCGTGCCGCTACTTATATAATATTCAGTATAGTGCAGTTACAATTCGACCATACTGTAATATGTCCAGGTTATAATCACTCATCAGTGTGACGAGATCACACGCTAACATAAAACTAGATTAAGTATGCAACAGCCAACACTGCATAATATTTCAATAGGACAAGTGGCAACCTTTCTCCAATCTCACCTTCATTTTAACCTAGGTGGTAACGTGGTAGAGCCATGCTGCAGCTATATTAATAGTATAGTTGTAGCACGAATGGGTCGGCTCGACCGGGGAAGGACCACGCTCTCACAGAATACCAGCGTAAAATAGCAGTTTAACACAGCTGTGTTTCGTATGGTGAGTGTAGAGAACCGGCGACCCTTTTTACTGGAAAAGAGGCATTCTATCTTAGTCCTCACGGGTGACAACGCATCTGCATATTGATTTGCAAACGAGGATAGATGTAGATGTCTATGGGCCACAGCAACCACTTACCATCAGGTAGACTGTGTGCTCGTTTGTCACTCGATCCTATAAAAGGTTCAGCCATTTCAAGGTCATCAACTGATTTGTTAGGGTTGTTTTCGGGGATTTATTAAATTTTCAATTTATGTTATCTTGTACTAAAAAATACCACAACGAACAGAATCGATACCAATTACGCATTGCATACTCATAGAATAACTGATCCAGCGCTGCGGAAATATGGACTTTATACTTCTCCAGCGAGTACGGGTTTTTAGATCTAATTTCACTTCTTGTATTTATGGAGTGTAGGTCCTACAACGGTAATGTCCAAATGTAAAAGTCCAAATAACTACAGATCCCATTCCCAACCAAGCTGAATGGCATGGTTCTCGTACAACCGATCTTGCGGGGGATTCTGTTTACGACTTTACCTTGGGTATATGGTTTAACATAAATGGTTGCTTCGCCCACGCTGATTCTGGATGTGAAGGACCTTACACCTTCCCTGTTAGATGTTCTGTTAACCTCTCATACAACCAGACATCAAATTTACGTCTATGCTCCTCCCTACTCTTCGGACCACTGTCTGATCCGGAGTACGGTGCCGCTCAGGCACCCATCGCGGTTACAAAGTGCTGGCTGTGGATTGGGATGTGATGCGATCTTTTTTTGTATCCTATCCTACCCATGAAGAAACCCAGAAGCAAACCCACCCCAGATTTACTTCTCCCCCAATGATTCCAACGTTGTTGTTGATTCTGTCGCTATGTGATACTTAAGGGAATGGAACTCTTTATTCCATGAGTGCTCAATGCGCAAAGTAGGTACTCCTCACCCTGGAATTCAACAAATCGAGTGGACCTGATGGAGTTCTTTGTGTTGTACTTCGGTGTGACACCGGTTATTGCGAGTCTTTTCAGTATTCCTAATTCTTAGGCGTAGATCTGAACTCATAGAAGACAGCTTTGGTTCACCAATCTCTTAAAAAAGCGACCGCGAAAATCCGTCCAATTACAGGCCTATCGGCATCAATTCCTCATTCTCCAAAATAATGGAGCTGATTAGTGATGCTAATGTTTTGGATGAACACGTTTTTAAGTAATTGAATAAACTTGTACCTAAAGTTGATTTTTTGTTAAGCAAGGTCTCGAATTGGGGATGAATAAGTTAGTCTAGTCGAGTTTAATCCAATAGAAGATACAGGTTTGCGCGATGACGCTAAAAAGAACCCCTTCGTCGCACCTATGTCTTCAATTTCAGTACCTCTTGCTGCTTCAGCCAGCATCGGAATCCCCAGCATCAAAATATCGAGTAACATTCATCACTAGAAAGGGAGGGCTTAGTTGGCCTCTAATAAGCTTGGTGTGCTTAGTAGGTAAATCATGCCGGCACACCGCTTGCATCTCAAAAATCTCTCTGCCGGCGTGATTTTAATTCTGTTCTCATATTGGAGCCGCGCAACCCCAGTGTCTGCTCCTTACACTTAACCGCATCAAGCAAACACCAGCCCGTCGACGATCGATTTTATTCTGAACGTCTCGATTTACTAGCGCTGCGAAGAAATGGTACAACCCCTTGCATTGTTGTATCACATTTACCACGGGGAGTGCTTAATTAGCTCAGGGGCCTTCAAGAAAAGAGCCTATTCTTGTTTAAAAGGCCGGTAACGCACTTGCAATTTCCCTGGTGTTGTAGTTGATTATGGGTGGCGGTAGTTACCATCAGGTGAGCTATATGCTCTTTTATCTCTCTTCTGCAAACAAAACACATATTATCATGATCAGATTGTTTTTAACAATTATCAAAAACTATTGGCATATGGAAAGATCTAACCGGCTGATAAGCAGAATAAGTAACAATTACGCATAACACTCGCTAATCCTACCGCATAACCTACAGCTACAGTGTACTCTTGATGGTCGATTTTATGTATCACCTTATGTGAATTGTTAAAAATATACTGGTAAAGGAAAAATAAATTGCATGGTACAACACATTATAAACAAGAAACAGGTAGGTACTTATGTAAATATATTTCAAATACGCATTATCAAATAACAGGAAAATTCAGGCTTATAAACATTGTATTTTAACATTTGTCACAGCATGCCCCTGTTGGCGTTATATGAAACACTCGGTTTTTACGATCCTTCGCGTAGACGGGCCCTGGTTTCACCCATAGACCTTTCTTCACACATGGAGCCCAAAATGCAAGAATAAAAACCGCCAAAATCAGGCCATACACCATATTTTTTGGTGAAATTACACATGAATAAAAAGTATACGGGTACACAGACACAAATTAATATTTGCAGTTAAATAATATGAAAAATAAATCAGAACTAATTCCGAAAATAGATAACCAAAAATATTAATACTGTAAATTTTATGACTATCACTGTAAATAATTTTAAATAGCTGAGCTATTACTTTACGCAAACAAATTTATCATGCCATTTTTTGTCAATTGTCAATTAAAGAACATAATTTCTATAATAATCTATTTATCTATGGAACATAATAATAATCCATAATCACTACGTTTATTGTCTATTATCCATACAAGAGCTTGAAAATACTTTCTCGGTGGCCCGTGAAGTGATTATATTCTCTTTGGCCCGTGTAGCTTTGTTTTTACCCGATTAAAACGTATCTAGTCTAATACTCCTCCTTTATACCCGATTTCCTCTGATAGATGGGAGTTTGAGAATGGTTGATTTAAACATAAATTTATATCTTTAGCACCCTTTTTGGGTTGTTTTTATAAAATCTACATATATGGGATTTGTTTCATTGATAATAGAAATCTACATAGTTTCAAGTTATTAAACTTTAATATACTTTTTTTACTAACTTTGACAGAAGACAGAAGTCAAGCAACCTTTAATTAATTATAGTACCTCCCCTTTTACCTAATCTCACAGTCAAGCATCTGAACACCCAATGCTGTATCGAGATTTGGATACAGTAAGTTGACGTAAGAGGGTCAGGATAGTTACAAGTCCTTATGTCCCTTCTTCGGTGTCCGTGAGCTGCTGTAGCACTTACTATCAGACGAACTATAAGCTTGTGTCGTTTCAATATTAAAATATTATAAAAAAACGTTATGCACTCAACGCACTTTCAATTTTTCTCTATACTTAGGCACATGCGCATTATGTGAATAAACGCGTGCACGCGCGTTTTTTGGCACGCACGTACCCACCTATGCAAGCACGCTGCGTACCGCACGCACTCATACACGCACAAAAACACACATTTTCGTGACTCAGGTCAAAATAATAAATATAATAATTTAATAAAAATTATATTGAAAAAGGATTCAATAAAATTAAAAGACTAATAAACATATTATATATTTTTATTTAGAAAACTTTCAAAAATACGGAGCGTCATCACTGTATTTGATGCATATTATAAAATGCGTAAGACAAACGTCTTCTTAATTCTAAAATTGGACCCACAAGAAACTTAACAATCTATTTAATAAAATAAGCAATTAAGAAGTTGTGAAAGGAATGTAAAACTATAACAAACTTTAGTTTACCACCTTGTTCATGTAACAGGAATCCATACTTGAAGAAAAACAGTTTTACTTACATTAATAATAAACTATGATATAGTATAACAAAAAAAAGTATAAAATTTAGCAAAATATGCTTAAAATGCTGTTAGAAACACTGGAGTTGATCGCCGCACAATTTACTGAGAACGTTTTACTTATTGTAAGTGGAAGCTGAAACATTTCCTCCATGTCCAGTCCAATTGGTATGCCTAAACTCGCCCGGCTTATTAAGTAACTCGTAAGTATGAGCGCCGAAGTAGTCACGTTGAGCCTGAATAGAAAAAGAGAATAATAATAAAATTAACAAGAGGTAAAATTAAAAATTTTGTCTAAAAACTACTGATGAGACCTTAATCAATTTGGGAGCACATGAGATACATCAACTTTCGGATAAAAAAAGAACCATCAAAATCAGTTCACCTAGAAAAAGTTGACCCAAAAAAATAGTCGAATTGTGTACCTCCTCCTTTTCAAAGTTGGTTAAAATTCATGATAAAATACAACCTTCAACCACACTTTGCAAAAGGCCTTTTATAATATTTATAATAACAATATATT
This sequence comes from Parnassius mnemosyne, assembly GCA_963668995.1. Classification (NCBI taxonomy): domain Eukaryota; kingdom Metazoa; phylum Arthropoda; class Insecta; order Lepidoptera; family Papilionidae; genus Parnassius; species Parnassius mnemosyne. The sequence continues at coordinate 42,218,133 of CAVLGL010000082.1, read as the reverse complement.
ACAGTAATAAAAATACTATCTATCCTTATTAAAAATACTCAAAATGAAAACTGAAAACTGAACTGAACAAGAAGTTTAAGCTACCTTGTGGAAAATATTTTCTAAATTACAATTACCTGGAGTAAGTTGGCAGGAAGTACTGATGAGCGATAACCATCGAAGAAGGCCAAAGCAGCTGACAACGTCGGCACCGGAACTCCACATAATGCAGCTTGTGAGACGACACGTCGCAGAGACATTTGGGATGCGGAAACGTGCTTAGAGAAATACGGATCCAACAATAGATTGGTGAGCGTCGGATTCTTCGTAAACGCCTCCTGTTTTGAAAAAATAAGCAGTTTATTTATTAAGCACTAGCGATCCGCCCCGGCTTCGCACGGGTGATTTCTGATTTCTCTCGACAACAGCGCCACCTACCGGGTCAAAATGTTTAAGTCATCCAGGGACCCATTCAAACACACTGAAAAAAATTCACCAAAATTAGTCAAGCCGTTTTTGAGTTTTAACGAGACTAACAGACAGAGTGAGAGTGATTATTAGGGTTCCGTACCCAAAGGGTAACCAACGGGACACTACTAAGCCTCCGCTGTCCGTTCGTCTGTCTGTCTGTCTGTCAGCGGGCTGTACCTGTATCTCATGATCCGTAATAGGTAGACAGTTAAAATTTTCACAGAATGTGTATTTCTGTTGCCGATATAATAACAAAGAATAAAAATAAATTAAAAATTAAAGGAGGCTAGAAAGGTGTGATGGGTACGGAACCCTACATGTGCCAGTCCAACTCGCACTTGGCGCGTTTTCTTATTATATAAGATAGAGATAGTTGATTGTGGTGGACTTTAATGTTGACAATAAATTTTAGGCCGACCCCTTTCATCCAGTTTTCTATATTAGTGACATATAAGTCAACAGTCAATTACTCGATAGTGAGTGGTAACACATGGAAGGACTTTAGAATTGGATTACTAACTTTATTTAAAACTCATATTATGGAGGTTAAATCTGGTCAAAAAATCAGATATATAGCCAAGTATAGTATGGACAAAGTAATAATCATTTGATAACAATTACTTCCACTTATATTTGCTTAATACAACAATTAATTAAAGTAAAATGAGGTTTAACTTACCTTAATGTTGCCCAAAAAGGCACTCCGAATGATACAACCTCCGCGCCACATCAATGCAATGCTGCCATAGTTCAAGTGCCAGTTATTGACCTAAAGTATTAAAATAAATTATAATAAATAATATATATATATATATATATAGTAATAAAATAGACTTTATTCTTTTAGAGTAAAGAATCTCAGAAATCACTTTGTTTTGCTATTTTGTTACTGAAATGTAATAATAATTTAAAGTTCTACTTATATTGACAATTTTATATCATTTAAATCGTCATATTTATTTGCATTGGAAAATAAAATTAATTTACAACATTTATAACCATAGAAAACTAAACATATGATTTAATTACCTGGGCAGCCTCTCGTAAAAGCATGAACCCTTGTGCGTAAGAGATGACTTTACTAGCATAAAGAGCTCTTTGAAGATATTGGATGAACTCATCCTTGTCACCTTCGAATTTAACTGTTGCAGTGGAGAGTGTTTTACTGGCCGCACAACGTTCATCTGTTGATTTATAGCAGAAATTGAAATTGTATGTATAACAACATCATAGTAATTCGACTTAGATCAACAAGCAATGATGAAAAAGAAAGCTTCTTAAGAAGGTTCTCTTCTTATTCATACTGTAAAGTGTGGTGTTGGGTAAATTAAGTAAAGTATATTGTAAGAGTATGATGTCGATGATATGAAAAAAAGAAAGAAATATTTATATATACAGAATACAGGTGGTACCAGAATTAACAAATGTCCATAGTTCAAGCTATATTCTGCCTGTATTAGGCATGCAAATATTTATAATTGTATAAAACAATTAAAATAATATTATACTACCAAAACGTCAAGCTATATTATGGATAATGATGAGGTTACTACTACGAGTTATATGAAATAACTGGCTGATAACTAAAGAAATATACATAGAATGTTATGTGCCTTTATTTTCTTAATTGAACAGTAACCATATACTTTAAATGCTTACATTTTAATATATTTGTCAAAAAATGAAACTATTGTTCCTTCAACTTGCCAAGAACTTTAAAATAATCATAATATTCCTATGTTTTTCTAATAATTAGAATGTGGCAATATTTTTGCAACAAACCTTTTAAATTGAATAAAATTATAATAAAACCTATTTTTAATACAGTTGCTCAAAAAGTGGCGTATTGCAGGGACGTATAGCGTTCGGGATGTGTGCTATTACATACTCGAGCTTTTTCTTTACCTTTTCCGAACTCGTGCGTTCTCTTTCCCAATTGTCAAAATAATGTCTATTAAAAAAAAAAAAAACCACGAAGTTTTTACTTAAAAAAATCATAGAAGTTTTTATGATTCATGCACATATTTCTAAAAAGAAGCTACTAATTTATTTCAATATCAGATTTGATTCAATGAGTTAGGTTAGGTTACATTTCATCTCATTAAATTTCATTTTCATTTCAAATCAATAAAAAAATTCTACTGAAGACTTGGCTGAATGGCATAGTTCTCTTTGCCTACCCAGAATGGGTGAAGAAAACAAAAAAAATCTCTGCTCATATTCTTTTACGGTTGGCGCCATTTTCCAAAAATGTTCTTTTTTAAATTGCTTCATTTTTTCGCAACTGTATTAAAAATAGTTGTTCAGTACACGTGCGGAACCGTCATTGCAACTTGTTCCGACTGTCAACCCTCACCTTCGGCTGTTCCTCGGCTCGGGTAGACATTTGTCGGAACTCTTTGCAATAACAGGCTTTCCGCACTCGTAATGAAATATACTATTAACTCACTTTTGCTGATAAATTTTATAAATTAGATTAAAATTTCCCATAATGAAGTAATCCCTTTTTTGTTTAGTTAAAGTGTTAAACCAAATGCACTTTATGAAAGCTTACATTTGAGTGCAGAGAGACAACGAGCAAAAACGGCTTCTCCAATTAGTGTGACGGGAACTCCATACTCAAGTGCACTATTGACTGTCCACTTGCCTGTCCCTTTTTGACCAGCAGCATCTCGAATCTTAGGTAACAAATACTGACCTGAAGAACAACAATATTTAAAAAACATAATACTAATTGATATAACATTTAATGATACCAATCCTCTACCCTGTACAGGTCGAATTGTTTATATTCACAATTTACAAGCCAAGTTATTGCTATACTTTCAGCATTATTTAACTACGTTCAAGGGCTCTTATTCTTCCTAGAGCTTCCGTCAGGGTTACTTATGTTTTTTTCTACTGGAAGTCAACAATGTATCTACTACTGGGCTCTTCAGCCAACTACAGACTGCGATGCATTTCATTTTAATCCTCTGAGCTGTTTGAGGACAACATACCCGTGGTTTTATTTTTTTTGAAATTGGTTACAGGGTTCCATGAACAGCAGTAGCTACATACCATCGGGTGAACTGTCAACCCATTTCTTACTTTAATATTATTGAAAATAAGTTAAATGATTTTAAAATAAAACTTTATTATCAACAACGCGTCTGAATATTTTTATTTTTAATAAATTAAATACATTCTAAAAGTGAATTTTTAATTTAACCAAGACTGAAGACTCTCACTCTGAAAATGCCCATTTGAACTTCTAATAAATTATGCACTAGCTTTGATTTCAAGGCAACGGATTGCCTAGAGTTCAAATTAAATTCAATTGATTCAAAACTCAATTCTGTGGGGAGTAGGCCAGCAGATATGTAAGGAGAAAATTAATATTCCTGTATAAATGTGGTTTCAGCTGATTTGAAACCATGACCCATGTAATAGGTAATGCCATTGTCACTTTATTTTGACAGCATTAATATTTTTAATAACGTGATATTGATAACACTAATAAGCAATTTAAATAAAAATAGCTTATTAGCATAGTTTTAATGACACTTAAGAAATAAATAAACATTAAAATACTCGTATACCTACCATCAGTGTCTCTGAAATTTAAAATATCTGCGGTGATATCAATCAAAAATGAATCCAGTTCTCCTTTGCCCCATTCATCAAAAACTTTGGCAATGTCACGTTGGTGAAGATCTGTAATTTAAAGCAAATTAGCATCGAATTCTTAATATGATTTTATAATTATTTCATTATCTATTTGTGTATGTAATGACTAAGCAGAAAAATGTTTATTTGATTGAATACATGTTAAATAAAAACAAATCTTTATAAAGTCTTTCATACTTACTAAGAATATCCTTCATGAAGTGATAAACTTCACAAATTAGTTGCATATCACCATACTCAATCCCATTGTGTACCATTTTAACAAAATGTCCAGCACCATCCTCTCCCACCCAATCACAGCATGGTTCATCATTTACTTTTGCGCATATTGCCTGCGAATTTATTTTGGTATAAATTTCTTTGCATTCAGCGATACATGCACACAAACCGTAAGACTGAGGTACCCCAAAAGATTTAAATAGACTTTCTGGTGGTATAAGGAGGTAATTTCTTTGTACTTATACAGATTAACAGCTATATTTAAAGTTACAGCCTATATACATCCCACTGATGGGCACAGGCCTCCTCTCATTTCTGAGAGGGTTATACCGATTGTTTTTTTTTTTTGTGATATGTGCAGCATACTATTTTAAACTTTGATTTTCGAATTTGACATAATTATTGCAGTCTTAAATTAATTAATAAGCTTGTTGACAATGATAATGCCTGAAATCTGATAATATGTATAATTACACATGCATTCATGTGTTTGTTTGAAATAATAGTAATAAAAACAATTCAATGGACTGCCTTTGAATTGTTATACCTTAGGCTATGTATACAATGTTATTTTGCTTTCAAAATTCCACTATAATATAATATTATTAATAATAAAATGTTTACTAACTTGGAATATAGGCTTTACTGCAGGCCAAGCATCAGGATGGCCACCAGGCATAAGAGAGGGTCCATAACGTGCTCCATCCTCTCCACCACTTACCTTAAAAAAAAAGTTTTATTAAAAGAATGTCTTTCTTTAAGCTACATTTAGCTATATTTATATAAGTAATAAGCATTTCTAACATTGATATATTAAACTCACTCCCATTCCAATATATAAAATTCCAGTCGATGATAACTCTTTGCACCACCTCTGTGTGTCTGTATACTGAGAATTGCCACCATCAATTATAATATCTCCTTTCTCAAGCAATGGTAACAATTTTTTAACAAATTCATCAACAGCTGAACCCGCTGCAAAACAACAATTTTTACATATAATAATTTTTATAAATAACCATTGTTGCATATATGTAATATATACACTCTTAAACCATATTATGTTACACTTATAATTCCAATGAAAGTGAGTGGATTTCATGACAAACCATTGATTCTAGTCTACATTTATCAATCATGCATAACATAGGTGCAGTCTTTATAGCGAATTATCTCATCAGCCCACACTAATAACCAAATTTAGAGCATCTGCTTCCTGTTAAGGTTTATCCACTTGTACCCATGCTGTGTCAGGGATGTACCAGTGCTATGGATGACATTAAACTTGTATGCTTATCAATACATATTACATTCTTAATTTATGTACCATTGACAGCTGATGTTATTGCACTTGCACTCCTAACAGCAAACAGCATGTCTCTGCATAGTACATGCCTCTATTATTTTAGCATCGTCTGCTATTTACTGTTTTTAACAGATAGGTCGCAATGTACCTACTGTTGTTTCATGTTAACTTGAATTTCCAGTATCAAATGAAGATTAATTTTCATTGATATTCATTCTTAAGGGTTTTTATTGATTTATACATCCTCACAAAGCTAATTAAAACACAGAATGAAATTAATTTTCAAAAATGACAAATTATTTTTATAGACAAAACATGACCTTACTTTTACAATAAGGTAAATAATTATTAATGTGGTCCAAGATCAAACAAAAATCATGGAAGTTAATTATAATAAGTAAATAAATTAATATATTATTTATTAACACATACACAAAAACATATATATTTATATATATTTTTAATATATAGAAACTGCTAGTGTATATTAAAATCTTATAATCATAATTTAAAGTAAGGGTATAAAACTAGACAATTCGTTTTGAAATTTAATTAATGGAAATTAAATCATTATATTACAACTAGTGTCCGACCGAAACAAGATTTGCAACCGAAACCGAAAACGAAACTTCCGTCTGGGTGTCAGTTTCGGCCGAATCCGAAATCGAAACTGAAACTTAAATAAATTTCAGTTTCGGGTTTCAGTCAGACATCTTAATTTTTTTTGTTGTATACTGAAATCTGGTATGTTTTTCATACCTCGTTGTATTCTAAAAAGTTACGGTTGTCATGCCGCTTGCCAGGAGCGGCAACTATGGCAAATACTCACCATGAGGAAATGATAAATGAATTAAAGATACTAAAAACTGATACTACAAAATATTTTGCTTTCTTTGTTCTATTCTATTCACTTTTTGGTATTATGCTAATTAGTAGTTAAAGTGAAAAAATTAGTGTCCGACCGAAACAAGATTTTCAACCGAAACCGAAAACGAACCTTCGGTTTGGGTGTCAGTTTCGGCCGAAACCGAAACCGAAACTTATTTAGACATGTTAATTTTTTTTTTGTTGTATACTGAAATATGGTATGATTTTATACATATACAGATAGATAATCCATGTTAATGAAAAACATTAATTGTAATAGTCATATAGCAATATATTTATTTATTTTAAAGTAAAAATCAACAATGTAACATCAAGAAATACTTTTTTAAGTCAATTTTGTAAAAAAATCAACACTTCATCCATAAAAGTTTCTTCCTAATTCAGAACATATTTTATTGTGTTCACAATATTGTTAATATTATTCAATGAGAGCATTAACTTAATATATCACACTCACACACTTACACACAACAAAATCCCAGAAAATGTACAAAACCTGCTCAAAGTTCAAAAACTTTAATAAACTAAGTTTGTATAAAAAGGGTTATAATATTAAGAAATTTATGGATGATAATAACCCCTGGGAATGAGGTGATCACTACCAAGCTATTTTTAATTTGTTTTGTGTTGTTAATTGTGTTACATATATGATTGTAAACAGTGGTGTAGGTAGGCGTGGGTGAAGGGGGCCCTGGCCCCCAGACTTTACCACAGATGACTAATTAATTAGATCACTTTTATGCTTGAAAAAGAAAATAAAAATTTCAGTGTGTTTGTTTGGGGCCTCACAAGAAGCCCCTTTAAGTGCGACTGCAAGGCCATTGTAACTACCTTCAGAGACTGCGACTGTTACATTGACGGAATACGAGACTTGTCAGGAATTAATAGATATGAGTAGGTATGTCGTGTCAAAACATGCTTGATGGGATAGATCTATTGGGTAGATCCTTGGAACAAAAGAAAAGGGAACTTCGCCCACATTTATATTAGTTCACGCTACACCTCTGATTGTAAGCTGTTATTTAAAAAGTTCCACTGGGTTTCTTCCTGGTTCTTCTAAGGACAGCCTTTTTTTCGAACCAATGGTAATTAAACAAAAAAGTGACTTTCAATAAGTATTATATATAATCTATATTGAATAAAAAAGTTTCTGTTTCTGTATAATTATGAATAATATGCGAGTCACAAGCTCATCCGATCGACGCACGTTAATCAATGAACACCGAGTTTCGGTGCCGCCGAAGGTTCAGCAGAGACAAATACGTGGTAGAGCCATGCTGCAGCTATATTACTGGTATAGTTGTAGCACGAATGGGTCGGCTTGACCGGGGAAGGACCACGCTCTCACAGAATACCAGCGTAAAATAGCAGCATAACACTGCTGTGTTTCGTATGGTGAGTGTAGAGAACCGGAAACCCTTTTTTACTGGAAACGAGGCATTCCATCTTAGTCCTCACTGGTGACAACGCATCTGCATTTTGATTCGTAATCGAGGATAGATGTAGATGTCTATGGGCCACAGAAAACCACTTACCATCAGGTGGATTGTGTGCTCGTTTGTCACCCTAATTTTATAAAAATAATAAAAAGATTTTTTGCCGAAACCGAAACTATTACCGGAACTAGATTTTTTTGCTGAAACTTGCCAAAACCAAAACCGAATCTTCAGTTGGTCACTAATTACAACACTTTTTTAATATGCTAGAGGATAGACAAAAATATAGTCAAAAATACATGTAACTGTGTAATTATATTTTATTCTTACCTTTGACTAACAACATTACTTTTCTTGGTTTTTTCAATTTCTGCACCATATCTTCTAATGACTTTGCCCCAATGACTTTTGTGCCCTTTGCTTCATTAGCTAAGAAGTGTTCAACCTAATATAATAATGATAATGTTAAGTTACTGCTTTCGCTTACTGTACAACTTGGCCTAAAACAATTAGGCACATGACAGGAATGCAGTTTCGGCACCCACACCCTGCCTCTATCGCCTCACTGCAGAAACACCGAAATGGTGACCAATCACCATTCTGGCATTCCCTCCCTAGTTCTAATGACATCTTAGCTGTCATGCGCCTAATTGTTTTGGTCATGTAGTATAAATATAAATTTTTGAAAGCATTACATTTAAATATTAATATTTATGTACCTTCTCAACAGTTCTGTTATATGCACAGACTACAAAACCTTTAGAATCCATATTGAGGATTAAATTTTGTCCCATAACAGCCAAACCGATCAGGGCAATATCAGCTTTAGGTCTAGAAAAGCAAACATAGAAAAATGTAGTATATGTTTAAACTTTTCACATTTTTGTTGCCACAAGAACATAAAAATAGGCAGATTTTAGATTAAGATTGTCTGAACTTCCTTTATCAATCTTACAAACAATTTTTAAGCTAACTTTTAAATAACAGAATAATTTAAGAACAAATGACAACTCTTTGTGTGATTGTACTCATGGAGTTCACCTTCAAATAACCTTGGCCAAATTTTATTTTTTGTAATAGATTTTTAAACAAATTTCCGCCAAATGACATAATTATTATATTAATGTAATTATTGCTTATAACTGCTCATCATCAATAGTTTAATATATCATAATATAGAAAGAGTACCTAACCTCAGTAATACAATACAAGTAATACAAGGTCATTAAGGTCAATAATAAATATTACTATGCCATATTACTGTTGGAGCGACCTTAAATATTAAATTGACCTTTAGATCAATGCCTAAGTAATAACACAAAATAAATATCTTATTTTTATATATTTCATTATTTTAGTATCACTTTAATAAAATTCTAACGAGTGAAAGTTTCGGTTTGCTAAGAATATAATCAGGATTTCTAAGAACCTAATATTTTTTACAATTACTAAGAGATAATTTTTAAGCTACCTCACAACGGTACCTACTTGGTGACCATGATCATGACATTGCAAATGACTAATCATAATGGATAGAAAAAAATTAAATGAAATAAATTTATTCCAAGAAAATATTTCAGGCCAATGCAAGCTTTGTCTTCATACATAAGTTATAATTTTTTTTTAATTAAAAACAACCACTTTAGCCGGTATATCGAACTACCGTACGCAAGGTTTAATTAACACAAAAAATAATTATTTTAATTTTTATGTACTTACTCAGCCATTATTAGTGTTTAAATGCTTTTTATATTTTATACAGAATGAATGTTCCCAAGAATACAGTTATTAAAATTCAACAACCAAAGGCTGAAGGGATGGAGTAATCCAAGAGATTTTGATTTATAATCACTATTCACAACTAAACTAAACGCAGTGATTTAAGTCAGAGATTGATAAATATGACAGGTAGGAAGCTAATTTAAGTACTTTAATACTGTTTGCTATTCACTGTTTTAGCTTTTAGGTTAAGAGGGAGTAAAATTTGCTTCGTAATGTCTAAGGCTAGGCTTGTAGAAAAAAATGATTGTATCGATATATCGACATTTTGTGTTTAATATCGATATATTGGGCGACATCTTTTATTTCGATCAACGATATAAAATATAAAGTATTGCAAATGTATCAACAACGATATATTTCCAATAACAACACCTTTTTCATCACTGACTGACCAGTGAAATTTTGAACTGACAACCGCGATTTTACCAGAGTCCTTAATTTCATCCGAAAAAGTGGCATCAGTTGTTAATCTTAACCTACCCAATAACAAAAATTGCCTTTCAGCAGAGCATTTATTTTTCTTTTTTATTTTTCTTTTATTTGTTTCGAAAAAGTATTGGTTGGCCTATACTAAATAAAATGCTATGAAATACCATTTGACGTTTCATCTTAATCATTCCGCAATTATTTTGTATCAACACACTCACACGACTTAAAATAACTTTTTTTTTTGCGTAAATCCAAAGAATTATGAAGTTATCTTCATTTCGTCTACACACGTATAGTTCTTTATCACTAATTTAAATTATAATCTTTCAAACAAAACAAAATGTAAAAAATTAACCAGAATCAATTTTTATGCTTGAGGTTTTAAAGTTATACTTTTTTTGGGGCGTTCGGGAAAATTGTGATAGTGAATTTTTTTCAGAGCGCGCGCACACCGACAGCGAAAAACGACACCATGAAGTTGTTACGATGCGCGTGCACACTGACACCTCAACGCAATAATTTCATTGGATAACTATCTCTCAAGTTTTCGTGGGAACTGATAACTATATTTGAGGTAGTTATTTTTGTTATGTTACACTAAATTAGTATACTATACCGTAGTATTCGGATGATTCAAGTTCATGTTAATGCGAATAACTGCTAAAATTATTGAAATAATTGAACCATTACATTTTTCAGTTTATTATTAGTTTATTTAAACTTTTATTTTTAGAGTTGCATAAATTAATATCATGAATAAAAGTAGTCTATTTTCTTATAATTTCTGTGAATCCCACTGTAACGAAGTTGTGAGTAGCTAAGTTTAGAAGATACCGGCTCGCACAACGGTAATATAGAGTAATTGAGAACCATTTGAAAAGAAATTTGCTTCCGATACAATAAAGTTGACGAACGTAAAATAATTATTTAAAGACATAAATGCAAAGAAGAACATTTTTATGGGAAATTAAAATATAACCAATTAGGACAACGGTATATTCATTGATGAAATATGTCTAAGCGCCAATTACAGTGTACCGTAGACATAAACAGATGACACGTGCCCATGGGAAAAGGAAGGCGCCTTATTATTTGCTATGTGGGATCCGCCGGAGGAGGATTTGTAGAAAATACAACTATTACAACTGGTTAAAATGATGGAGGAAACAAAGTAAATTGTTATGGACGACTATGAATGAGCCATTCCTTTTGAATGCATTATAGAAAATCAAACAATAATTAATGTAAACAACGATGACGATGTCAGCTCTAGTTGCAGTGAAAGTAATTAAATAAATTTGTTTTTAATCTTTTGCAGTCTTTATTTTATATAATTATGTCTAAATATTAGCAGTAACCAATGAATATGAAAAACAGATAAATTTTGTGTTTTTTTTTATAGGATAAAGGTGACAAAGGAGCACACAGTCCACCTGAAGGTAAGTGGTTGCTGCGGCCCATAGACATCTACATCTATCCTCTATTACAAATCAAAATGTAGATGCGTTGTCACCCGTGAGGACTAAGATGGAATGCCTCATTTCCAGTAAAAAGGGCCTCCGGCCACCTGCACTCACCAAGCGAAACGCAGAGGTAAAGCTCTACTTCACGCTGGTTTTCTGTGAGGTCGTGGTACCACCCCGGTTCGAGCCGACCCATCCGTGCGACAGCAAAAGCTGCCGCGTGGCTCTACCACTGTTAAAAGAGATTATTGTTTCTACTTTATACTGGTTATCACTCTAGATAAAACTATAAAAGATTACCAACTATAATATCGATATCACTTAAGAATCGAATATTGTAGGTACGGATTTTTTTTAGTTGGAAGACCTAGTTCAAAAAACGTGACAGCTGTAAAAAGTATTTCTTACATTTGGTAGAGTAAAATGCATTTAAATGTATGATATTCTATTTTACATAAACGCTCACGCCTGTCACTCAGAGGGGTAGGCAGAGACTATGGACTTCTATTTGGCACGATCCTTACTCACCTCTCTCGATTCCTCCACATCTATATACCTACGCATACATGCTCGTCGGTTAAAGGCACTCTTTGACCCATTTTCAATATATCGCCCAATTAGTCGATAAACTTTCGCCTAGGGCGTCCCTACCCAACTCTGCCGTTTTCCTCCTCTGCAACATAAATTTGCATTGTCACTCTTCCTCATTCATTCTTTCTACATGACCAAACCACCGAAGCATTTCCTTCGTAATCCTGGTCACAACATCATTTTGCATACCACACTCTTATCTTATCACACAATTTCTCACTCTGTCATTCAGATTTATCTCTAACATACTCCTTCATGATCGCATTTCTACAGCATTTATTCTACTCTCGTGCTACTTCTGCCACACCCAACTTTCACTACCATACATTAAAGAAGGGACTAATACAGCATTGTGAATTGCCAAACGTGCCTTTTTGGACACATTCTGACTTCTCACAATAGGGTGTAGAGCTCCATTCACTCTATTTCCTGCGTTCACTCGTCGTTCTATATCCTTATAATTTCTACCATCCCTGCTAAATACACAAACTCATCTACTTGCTCGACCAACTCCCCTTCTATTCTTATTTCACATATCGTTTTACTTTCTTCTCTTTCAAAAACCATAAATTTCGTCTTACTTGCGTTCATTTTCATTCCCTTTTCTTTTAATGTCCTGGTCATTAATGTAACCTCGTTGCCGGTTTTCCTTCTGAAGATTCTTCGCACCCCTGCCCCATTAAAGGGGCGCCGGTAACTCGGGGCCATTTCGTAAATGTTTTGCCTCATGGTGCGAAAGTAGGGAGTGGTATTTTTTGCGCCGCTACCACACGGCGAGGAGCCGAGTCTGTTGTTTCGGTTTTGTCGCTTGTTTAGCACCACCCGGGGGACACGTGTAGGGTGGACCTAGAATTAGGCGGTCGAAGCCTACGGACGCGAGCGACTCATCCCCCCACCACATTCTATTTTGTTCGATTAAAAAGTTTATCAGAAAAGTTTTTTCCAGAATGGGGTTTATATGAATAGTAATACTGACAGATTTATTGAATTAGACTAGTAAAGGCAAACACAATAGAAATTCATAAAGTAAAAATATTTTAAAAAATATCACGGATATATCGATATTAATTTTTATTTACTTAAAATATCGATACGATATATATCGATACATTTTGGCAATTCCTGCATCCCTAGTCTACGCTCTAATGTAAAAATGTTAATTATATAATATTATAAAGGTATTAAGGTACTCTGTGAATGTAAGTAAAGCAGTGTCGCCACCGTGTATAATACGGCCGACGTATCTTGGCGAGTCCGACCTTCGCGCAGAAGGTTGCGCAATAGCTTTTTTAAGGAACAAAATGGTGGCATGAGGCGACGTACGGGGGGCGGTGGTCTAGGCTAGAGATTGACCATAAGTAAACACAATCGACCCTTTAGTCATAAAATATCGCAATCGATTAGTTTTATTTAGAAGTTATTGATTTTTGTTTATATAAGATATTAAACGAAATAGATTTACAAATATAGTGAATTTTGTTGATAATAAACAAGATTTCGACTTAAATAAAAAAAAAAAACTAAAAACATATTATTTTCTCAGCTGAAAGACATAATGTACTTAAATATCAATTATCTATTAACGTCTTCTTGAGTAACGACTATTTGAGAAAATTTAGAACCTCCTTATAAATTGCAAATAAATATATTTTTATGTCTTAATTTTAATCGATTTGAATAAAAATCGATTAAACAACACCCTCAGGCACGCGTGTTGGACATCCCTTTCTGGTTACTTCGTAAAGCTTCGTGCTTATTCGGCAATGCTCGGTACACGGTAATATTTCTCAGTCACACGTTAGCATTGGTGTCGTGTTCGTGTCGCTATCTCTGTCTTGAGCACAGTCGGTTACAAAAGTTTTCGTTGTTATTGTTGTTTGTTTTTATTAATAGTGTTAAGTTTGTTTTGTTTGTTTTATTTGTTTTATTTGTTTTATTTGCAAGTGTCAGTTAGCACTTATATTATTCGCCAAACATGCCACCAAAACATAACAGTGTGTTAAATCGCCAGGCGAGAAAAATTATTTACGATTTAACGCAATATATGAAAAAAGAAAAAGAAGAAGGCGTAAAAGATGTCGATAAAGTTTATTTAAGAGTTGCTAACGCAACTGGTGTGTCCCAACGCACAGTACAGCGGATCGCAACTGAAGGCAATATTTCGGGCTTACTTTCAGTATTCCGCACGCCTGGTAAAAAAAGGTCTAGATCAAAACCTATTACTGATATGGATAATTTTGACCAGGGAGTAGTAAAAAGATGCATACACAACTTCCACAAAACTGAAAAAGAAATGCCGACGATAAACAAATTACTAGCGAAACTCAAACGGGATATAAATTTTCAAGGTGGTAAAACGAGCTTAAAGACAATTATCAAAAACTTGGGTTTCAAGTGGCGAAAGACCGAAACCAATAGAATGGTTCTTATAGAGAAGACCGACATTCGCCTGAAAAGGATCTTGTACTTGAAGGCAATGAAAAAATACAGGGACGAAGGGCGACCAATTGTATTCACTGACGAGTCGTATGCCCACTCATCACATACAAAAGGTAAGGCGTGGTCAGATGGTTCCGCTCAAGGACTAAAGCGCCCGATATCAAAAGGTCAGCGGATAGTGATGGTACACGCTGGGTCAGAAGCAGGGTTTGTTCCGAACGCGCTACTAATGTTCAAATCTGGCAGCAAAACCGGAGACTATCATGATGACATGAATTTCAAAAATTATGAGAAATGGTTACGGACCCAACTGATTCCAAATTTGAGCCCTAACTCGGTGGTGGTTATCGATAATGCTCCGTACCACAACAAATTAATGGATCCTGCCCCTACATCTAATGACAAGAAGGCAAAAATGGAATCGTGGTTATTAGAAAAGGGTATACCATATGAAAAGGACATGCGTAAACCACAACTTTACGATCTAATAAAAAAAAACAAAGACGTGAATAAAAAATACGTAATAGATGAAATGTTTAAACAAAACAACCACGATGTCCTTCGTTTACCCCCATATCATCCCGATTTAAACCCCATCGAGATGGTGTGGGCTGCCATTAAAGGGCACGTAGCCGCTAAAAACGTCGACTGGAACGTAACCCGGACAATGGAGCTCATACAAGAAAAAGTAAATTTAATGGGTCAGAATGAATGGAGTGCTTTATGCAGAAAAGTGCAAGAGGTCGAACATGACTATAGGAAGAGCGACCATATTATTGACGAAATGACGGATCAATTATTCATCATTAATACAGCTTCAGATTCAGAAAGTGAGTCTGAAAGTGAGAGCGACGATTACGAAGATGAACCTATGCCAAGTACCTCACATGGTACACAAGGGGCCGACGACTTTATGTTAGGAATTTCCCCCCTCAGCGACAGTGATTAAATAATAATAAGTGTAAATAAATAAAAAGTATTAAATGTAAATAATATTGTATGTGTTTGTGATAAAATCTGCCCCTATCGAAAGGTGAGGTATCAAAATTGAATCTTTAATTTATAATGTCTCCAAAGTGTTTTGATATTTTTGGTCACTGTATTAGGGAAATTTTATTTGTACATTGGTATATATAAAAAAATGACAATAACAGTTTTCTTCACGAGTGTTCATGCGCTAAACTTCGCAGAGCCTATATTCAGACTCGCCAAGATACGTCGGCCGTATTATAAAGCGTCGTGATTTTATGTTTGCCACCGTGGCTTGATTGAAATAAGCACAGACTAATATGATGCTTACGCATGAAATAGGTATGGGCGTTATTTCACGTCGCTATTTACAATAACTGGCTACGAGTCATGTAGCCGCTATTTTCGAGAGAAACTATAAACCAGTGAAATTTGTAAACACGGGATTTTTTGTAAGTAGTTACATCACAATGTAGTGACTAAATAAATGGAGAGAATATTTATTTATTTAGAAAACCAACAGCTTTTTACAAAGAAATAAAATTGTACCATATGAATTATTACAGGTTTTCCTATATTATCTATACATATGCAAAAATAAAGAGCAACGCGTTTTTTGGCGGGAACTTTACCGGCGGCGGTTTGCTGCTCTTATTGCTTAAATAATATTTTGAAGTGCACTTTGATATGTAAAAGTGGTGCGATTTTGTGTATTAAGTGTCTACGCATGTGAACTATTAGCGGAAACAGTGAAACAAGTGCTATGATGGTGTTTTGATTCTCAAGATAAGGTATCTGCTTAGGCGCCTTGAGATATCATTGCCAACTGTCAGCTGTATCCTGGCTCAAGTTACCGTCAAAATCTCCCAACATATTGTGAAGCAGTGTACTATGAAGGATAATTATACATTGTAACTTCAGGCTCAGAAGGGCTAGAACCCTGAGCCGTTAAGCCAGTTATAAAAAAAGAGCAACGCGAGTTTTGGCGAGAATTTGAACCCCGCCTAAGGGTATTAGTGTTCTGTGATTTGAACCCCGCCTAAGGGTATTAGTGTTCTGTGATTTGAACGGTGCAGAATTGCTGCTCTCGTATTATTGTTTAAATAATTGTTTTAATTGGATTTTCATATATAAAAGTGGTGCGATTTTGTGTATAAGGTATCTGCGCATGTGAACTATTAGTGGAAATGGTGAAACAAGTGCTCTGATGGTGATGTGATTCTCAAGATAAGGTGTCTGTCTGCTTAGGCGCCTTGAGATACCATCGCCAACTGTCAGCTGTCTGCTGGCTCAAGTTGCTGTCAAAATCTCCCAAGGGCTGCACAATGTGACGCATTAACATATTGTGAAGCTGTGTACTATGAAGTAATTTCAGGCTCAGAAGGGCTAGAACAGAGCGACGCTTTGTTATCGCATGGAGTATAGATCGCATGGTGAACCATCTCATATGGGGGAAAGTTGAAAAAGTGTCCAACTGTATACTGAAAATAGAGGTTCCAAAACCTACCACGATAGCGCTGGCGTCTGAAAAACTACGATATGAACATAGCTGTTATAGACGGAGTGAAGTATATTGAGTTCAAATATTTAAAAAAAATTAATGACTTTAATTTTTTACGCCCCTTTAGTGTCATGAAATAAAATATTTAATTTCCAATAACTAAAAATCAATTCAAAGAGCAGTCACTTTGTCCAGACAATGAAGACCGGTGTAAAACCACCAGACAATGAAAAGCCTGGTATGTAAAAGAAAAGACTAGCTGTATTGCAACACAGCAAGTATTCTCGGCATGCTGATAAGCAACACAAAAAATCTCATCAGCATGCCTAAAACAAACTTCCCACCCTTGCTCCACATAAAGTAGGCTACTTAGCATAGTTTGTATATGCTACTCATTTTTGTTGGTACGAGGGCGGCACTGAAAATTTCGAGAATCAAGGAAGTGACAACATTACTATTTAAAAATGTATTTATTGCTTTTCGAAGTATTCTCCGCGAAATATGACACATTTTTCCATACGATGGAACCAACCATTGAAGCAACCATTCCGTTCGGAAGTTGGGGTCTCCAAAATGGCCGTTTTGTAGGCGTCCACAGCTTCTTCAGGTGATGAAAATCTGTGTCCACGCAATTTATTCTTTATTTCAGGGAAAGTATAGAAATAATTAGGGCTTAGGTCGGGACTGTACGGCGGATGGTCTAATAATTCTATGTTTTCTTGCTCTAAAAACTCTTTTGTCTTGTGTTCTGTGAGAACTCGCAATGTCGTGATGGAGGATGATGCGGCGGTTGCAGTTCTCTTTACGGAGTTCAGAAACGACCTGTGGCAAACAAATGCTAGCATACCTTTCTGCATTAACCGTTCTTTGTCTCTCAAGAGGAATAGTCGTAACATGGCCGGTTTTGGAGACAAACGTGGCCACTATTTTTTTACAACACTCCGTGAACGAACAATTTTTGTTGGCTTTAACTCATTTTCGAACACCCAAACTCGTGACTGGTTTTTTGTTTCGGGTTCGTACACATATATCCAGGATTCGACACCTGATACGATGTTGTATACAGCAGCAGCAGATCCTGCGTGAAATCTTTCGAGAGTTCTGACGCACCAAGTAACGCGAGCCGTTTTTTGCTCTTCACAGAGCGAATGCGGTATCCATCGGGAAAACAACTTTTTTACACCTAATTGTTGATGCAAGATTATTTGTATTTGACTCATGCGAATGTCTAAAGTTGCCTGAATTTCGCGGTATGTCACATGTCGATCTTCCTCAATCAACTTACGCACAGCATCAACGTTTTCTTGGGTGACTGCAGTTTTTGGACGACCTTGACGGGGATCATCACTGAGCTTGACACGTCCACGTTGAAATTCAGCAAACCAGCGATAAATTGTGGTTTTAGATGGGGCTTCATCACCAAATGCAGAAATCATCCGGTCAACACACTGTTTTTGTGTTAAACCACTTCGAAAGTCATAATAAATCATCGCTCTTGAATTTTCTCGAGTCAATTCCATTTTCTCAACGACTAAACAAGTTTGACAAAACCTTGTCACAAGACCGAGAATCTTTTTTTAAATAAATAAATGGTTTTCGATTTTTAAAACCAAGGTCTTTTTAATTAAAAAGATTTTAATATGACAGGAACAGTGGAAATATTTCATTCCCGATACTTTTAGTACAGCCTATTCAGTCAGGGGGTTCTCATGCTGGTCTACCTTTCCGGTGATCCTGGTATGGAATACGGGTACGCGACCCCGGCTCCCCGAGCTACTGTTATTCTCATACCTTTCCTGCCGAGATAACAGTATCCTTACACCTATGCTCCTACCCCCCAAACTTCTTTTTCCTTTTCCCAAAATGGTAGCTTCCTCTACCAGCAATAGCATACCCAAAGAGGGTTGGTGTTAGGCAGGCGGCCGACTGTAAAACTTTTGCCAAATCCCATGCAGTAAATGAATAGTACGAGTTGTGGGACATATGACAGGGCTAGGGCGTACCCCGCAGGCGACGCGCAGGGGCAGCACCCGGCTCCTGTGGGAAGTGGGCAAGGGTTGTCGCACCTTACGGAGCGGGTGCAACGTAAGAGGCGAGCCCGGAGAGAGAAGAATGTCAGAGTGAGGTTTGCAAGCTGGA
Source organism: Parnassius mnemosyne (assembly GCA_963668995.1). Lineage (NCBI taxonomy): Eukaryota > Metazoa > Arthropoda > Insecta > Lepidoptera > Papilionidae > Parnassius > Parnassius mnemosyne. The sequence continues at coordinate 42,198,852 of CAVLGL010000082.1, read as the reverse complement.
ATATAGGTACGATGACTGGAAGAGGAAGAGAGTTAGCAGATGTTTTGAAACGACGAAGAGTTGCCTGTTTGCAGGAAACAAAATGGAAGGGCAATGAAGCAAGAGAGATTGGGTAGGGATACAAGTTTTATTATTGTGGAAGTGATGGGAAGCGAAATGGAGTAGGAGTTGTGTTAGATAGTGGAATGAAAGAACGAGTGACAGATGTGAAAAGAGTAAATGACAGAATGATAGTTGTTAAATTAATGATTGAAAACAAAGTAGTGAATGTTGTAAGTGTGTATGCTCCGCAAACAGGCTGTGAAGAGAGTGTGAAAGAGAAGTTTTGGGAGGAATTTGATTGTATGATGATGGGAATACCTGAGCGTGAGGATGTTTATATGGGAGGAGATTTTAATGGACATGTAGGGAGAGTGAATGACGGGTATGAAAGAGTACACGGTGGATGGGGGTACGGAGTGCGGATCCGTGAGGGGGAAGTTCTTCTGCAAGCAGCATGTGCTTTCGACCTGGCTGTAGTAAACACGTGGTTCCAAAAACGAGATCAGCATCTTGTTACTTATAAAAGTGGCCACCACGCGACACAGATCGACTATCTTCTGATAAGACGGAACCAAATCAAGAGTGTAAAAAACTGCAAAGTGCTTCCAGGTGAAGACTTAGTATCCCAGCACCGAATTCTGCTGGCTGACATCTGCTTAACTGTTCGCCTCAACAAACATAAGGATCGTCCCCCACCCAAAATAAAGTGGCATTTGTTGCATAAGGAGGGGTATGCAAGTGAATTTAGAGAGCTAGTTGTAAACAAGATGATAGAGATGGGTGATATGGAAGGAATGAGTGCGAATGAGTGCTGGAAGGAAATGGCTGATTGTATCCGAAGTGTGGCAAGGAAGGTGTTAGGAGAAACAAAAGGGAAGCGTATGATAGATAAGGATGGGTGGTGGTGGAGTGAAAGTATTAGAGAAGTTTTGAGAGAAAAGAAAAATGCCTTTAAAGAATGGCAGAGCGTAGAAGACCAGAATGAATCCATAAAAGAAAGTAAAAGAGGGGCGTATAAAGAATGTAAGAAGAGAGCGAAGAAGGAAGTTGCTATTTGTAGGGCAGAGGCGCACGATAAATTATATCGGTCCCTTGAAAGCCCCGAAGGTCAAAAACGACTTTTTCAAATTGCAAGAGCGAGAGAAAGGAATGGAAGAGATGTTTCACATGTAAAATGTATAAAAGATGATTCTGGAAGCATTTTGACTGACGATGAAAGTATAAAGAAGCGATGGAAGGAGTATTTTGAGAAATTGATGAATGAGGAGAATGAATGGAATGGTATGCTTGAAAACCCACCAGTGAATATGGGCTTAGTGAGAGAAATTAGTGTGGAAGAAGTAAAAATGGCTGTTAGGAATATGAAGAATGGGAAGGCGGTCGGCCCAGATGGAATACCAGTAGAAGTGTGGAAGTTGCTGAGGGCGGATGGATGGAAGTGGTTGAGTTTATTTTTCGGTAAATTGTTGCAGGAAGAACAAATACCTGAGGAATGGTGCAGTAGTATACTGGTTCCCATTTTTAAAAACAAAGGAGACGTTCAAAACTGCAGTAGTTACCGGGGAATAAAGCTCATGTCACATACGATGAAAGTCTGGGAAAGAATAATAGAGAGAAGAATGAGAGAAGAGTGTGAGATAACACAAAACCAGTTCGGATTCATGCCCGGTCGAGGTACGACAGATGCCATTTTCGCATTACGCCAATTGTGCGAAAAGTACAAGCGCGTGCATAAAGATTTGCACATGGTTTTTGTCGACCTTGAAAAGGCGTACGATCGGGTTCCCCGTGAGGTCTTGTGGTGGGCGTTAAAGATGAAAGGTATGCCTGGGAAGTATGTGAGGTTGGTCCGTGCTATGTACAGAGCATCCCGTACATGTGTACGATCTGCCGCGGGAACTACGGGCAGTATCGATGTGGCGGTAGGGCTGCACCAAGGGTCGGCACTGAGCCCTTACCTCTTCCTACTGATTATGGACGCTTTGACGTCGGACCTGCAGGATGAGGCACCCTGGTGCATGCTCTTTGCCGATGACATCGTGCTTGTCGGGGAAGAAGGCATCGAGGTACAGAGCAGACTAACGGGGTGGCAACGGAGGCTGGAAAGTGTTGGCCTGAAGATCAGCAGATCCAAAACCGAATATCTGTGCTGTGATTTCGGCGGTCTTTCCAGTCCTGTACCCATGTCGTTGGATGGCGCTATACTGCCTATCTGCTCAGATGTCAAGTACCTCGGTTCCCTCATTCAAGGCGACGGCGGAATAGATAGAGCTGTGCAGCATAGGATTAACGCAGGGTGGATGAAATGGCGACAGGTCACAGCCACAACGTGCGATCCCCGAATGCCAATAAGGCTGAAGGGGAAAATTTACAAATCGATCATCCGACCTGTCGTCATGTATGGAAGTGAATGCTGGGCCGTCAAGAAGAAGGATGAAAATAGACTGCATGCGAATGAAATGAGAATGTTACGATGAATGTGTGGTGTGACAAGGATGGTTAAGATAAGGAATGAGTATATAAGAGGAAGCCTGAAAGTAGCGCCAGTGGTAGAAAAGGTGAGAGGAAGCAGATTGGCATGGTTTGGGCATGTGATGCGGAGGAATGAAAGTCATGTCACAAAACGAGTGTTGAATATGAATGTGGAGGGACACACGGGCAGAGGAAGGCCGAACAAAAGATGGATCGATTGTGTGAAGAGTGATATGAGAATGAAAGGAGTAAGTATGGAAATGACGGCTGATAGAGAGGAATGGAACAAAAAGATTTACTGCGCCGACCCCAGATAATGGGAAATGGTTTAGAGAATGATGATGACTTTTAGTACAGCCTATGTATGGGTACAGTATCGTTGACACCTGTATATGTTTTTATCGATAACCCCAATCATAAACGTTGTCAACCACTAACTTTTACATTGGTAACTAAATAGTGACGTTTACTGGATAACAGAGGGCGCTTATTACAATAAAAAATTAATGTTCTAGAACCATCTACTAGAAATAATAAAATTTAAAGATTATTCGGTAAATATGTGTTATAGTAACATATAAATCATAAGTTACAGACGACAATTTTGCTGCTGATGTCCGGTCTAATACTACTACTACTTAAATGTCATTGGAAGTACTCTTTATTTTTCCAACGACAGCTTACGTCATAAAATAACAATTGCTTTCTTTTTAAATACATTCCATTATAAAAAAAATATAGAAAACTAAAAGATAATAAGAAATAATAAAAAAGCATACGTTCCATTTACAAACATTCAGCCCCCCGGAACAAAATCAAGTTATTTAATTGTTCTCAAAATTAATCAAGAAAATAAACAAACAAACTTTTAGCACTAGCAGTAGCAAGTCAGTGAAGAATGTTCAAGCTGTTAGCAAACCGACATTGTTCTTACATTTCTGACACATTATTACAATAAGTAGTTAGTACATATAAATAAAATAGTTAAATAATAAAGTAAAAATACAAGAAACATTAATTATTCATGCTTTTCATACTAAGTAGTCATAAGAGTTAGTAACATGTGACATACGAGCAGATTCGGGCTGTTATCAGTATCAGAATTACTGCAATTCAGTCGATATTACATAATAAGCTGTGTTCTCTACAATATGTCCGAAGAGCAAAAGGCGGCTCGTGTAGATTGGTACCGGAATACTCTGCAACGCTTCAACGGAGGGAAGTCAAATGCGGTTTATAATATCGTTTCAGGCAAAGAGATTTAAATATGTAGGTATGCTATACATTGGGAACAATTATATACAAAAACATTAAGCTAGTGCGCGTGTGGCACCCTCTAGCTAAATATAGCAAAACAACGCTAAGCATTTATTAAGACAACATTTTAGCTATTCCCCAGTAGGTGAAGCTAATAAATATAACCTCGTTTTAGGAATGTTACCGTTTCGATATCAAAGTATCGATAATTTGTTGAAGGTTACTAAGTTTGAAATGCTTTTCGATATAATACTAGGAAATATACATGATTCTTTTATAATTAAAATTGGTAACTAAATAGTGAGTTTACTGGATAACAGAGGGCGCTTATTACAATAAAAATAAATGTTCTAGAAAATCCACTAGAAATAATAAAATTTAAAGATTATTCGGTAAATATATGTTATATTTACGATAATAAACCGAAATCACGTTCATTTTTTGCTCCATATCGTGACTTACAATATCTAAATGCACAACCGGGCATATTTTCTTTAAAAATATTTTTTAAATATATGAAACGAATGCGTCTTGACTTTTTGACGATGTCACTAAGACTAAATCACAAAAATCGGGGATATATCCTATAGGATCATAGATTAATGATAAGTCATCGCAGAGCACGCGATGACTTATCATTAATCTATGTATAGGATGCTATAGGTCATAAGTTACAGACATAGATAAATATATATGTAGCAAGCAGACGACGATTTTGCTACTGATGTCCGGTCTATTACTACTACTACTTAAATGTCTTTAGTTTCAGTTGACGAATCATGGATTTATTCATACGAACCTGAAAGAAAACATCAGTCAGCAGTTTGGGCCTTCGAAGACGAGGTCAAACCAACGAAAGTGGTTCGCTCCCGCAGTGTGTCAAAGAAAATGGTCGCTACATTTGTCTCGGAAAAAGAAGCATGTTGCTACAATTCCTTTACAGGAACGCAGAACGGTTACCGCTGACTGGTATATCACGGTTTGTTTGCCAGAAATGATAGCCAAACTCCGAAAAAATAACCCGAAACGTCGCATCATCTTACATCACGATAATGCGAGCTCCCATACGGCTCGGAAGACAAATGATTTTTTGAAGCAGGAAAACGTTGAGCTGATGAGCCATCCTCCGTACACCTGAGCCTAAACGATTTCTCTACATTCCCTAGAATGAAAGATTTATTACGCGGGTAACGGTTTGAAGACCCCGAAGCAGCTGTGGAAGCGTACAAATCAGCCATTTTGTCAAAATTAACTTCAGACTGGAATTACTGTTTTAATGATTGGTTTGCACGAATGGAAAAGTGCATTAAGTTGAACGGAGAATATTTCGAAAAATAATAAAATACAATTATATGGCAAAACAACGTTTGCCGGGTCAGCTAGTCAGCATATAAAATTGGAATTATAAATGGGATATCAATTCGCTTATGTACCGCGTGACGGTCAAGGCTTAGTATTCATATACCACAATTAACTATTAATTTTAAAATTTGCGTCACGAATATTTGCAATGTAATATATCTATCATCATAATCATTTAATTAAAAAACAAAACAATAAAAAAATTTTACGAGTTAAGTTGAAATAACACAATATTTCAACTTCATTGAAAAGTGAACCCGAGTCGGGAAGGATAATTTTATACGAACGTTTACGAGTTTAAAAAAGAACCCCTTTGTCACCAGATGGAAATTAGCGTAGAACATTCTTTTTTTTAACTAAACTGTATGCCAATTAATTGCTCCACAAATGCTCCAGCAGAATCCGAAATTGCTCCACCTCTATTGTTATTAGTTAATTTGTAATTAATTTAAAGAAAATTAAGTATCAAAAATTTAATTTAGCTATAAAGTATAAAATATCAACATTTTTAAATTAAACTGTATGCCAATTAATTGCTCCTTAAATGCTCCAGCAGAATCCGAAATTGCTCTACCTCTATTGTAATTAGTTAATTTATAACTAATTTTAAAAAAATTTAAGTATCGACAATTCAATTTTGCTATAAAACATAAAATTAACGTTTTAAAAAATAACGTTTTAAAATTAAACTGTATGCCAATTATTTGCTCCTTAAATGCTCCAGCAGAATCATATGTTTTCTTAAAATACAACAATAGCGGTGGAGCAATTTCAGATTCTGCTGAAGCATTTAAGAAGCAATTAATTGGCATACAGTTTAATTTTAAAAAGCAGATATTTTATATTTTATAGCAAAATTGAATTGTCGATACTTAATTTTTTTAAAAATTAATTATAAATTAGCTAATTACAATAGAGGTAGAGCAATTTCGGATTCTGCTGGAGCATTTAAGGAGCAATTAATTGGCATACAGTTTAATTTAAAAAAGTAGATATTTTATAGCAAAATTAAATTTTTGATACTTAATTTTTTTTTAATTAATTATAAATTAACTAATAATAATAGAGGTGGAGCAATTTCGGATTCTGCTGGAGCATTTATGGAGCAGTTAATTGGCATACAGTTTAATTTTTTAAAGTAGATATTTTCTGTTTTATAGCAAAATAAAATTTTCATACTTAATTTTTTTTTAAATTAATTATAAATTAACTAATAACAACAGAGGTGGAGCAATTTCGAATTCTGCTGGAGCATTTAAGGAGCAATTAATTGGCATACAATTTAATTAAAAAAAATAATGTTCTACGCTAACTTCCTTCTGGTTATTTTTTTAAAATTAATTATAAATTAACTAATAGCAATAGAGGTATAGCAATTTCGGATTCAGCTGGAGCATTTAAGGGGCAATCAATTGGCATACAGTTTAATTTTAAAACGTAGATATTTTATGATTTATAGCAAAATTGAATTGTCGATACTTACATTTTTTAAAAATTAATTATAAATTAACTAATTACAATAGAGGTAGAGCAATTTCGGGTTCTGCTGGAGCATTTAAGGAGCAATTAATTGGCATACAGTTTAATTTAAAAAAGTAGATATTTTATACTTTATAGCAAAATTAAATTTATGATACTTAATTTTTTTTTAAATTAATTATAAATTAACTAATAACAATAGAGGTGGAGCAATTTCGGATTCTGCTGGAGCATTTATGGAGCAATTAATTGGTATATAGTTTAGTTTTTTACGGCTATGGATCGAATTAAGCGTTTACAAGATTTAGATATTTTCAAGAAGACACAAGAGACGTTCAGACTATATACCAATGCCTCCGGTGGGAATTAGAATTGCGCATTGATGCTCAGAAGCAGGCCCCCGTGGCATTGTGCCGTGACGTGATTACTAAATTTAAAACTCGTCACGGTGAGTTTACGATACTATTACAGGTGATTAATTCGATAAAAAAATGAAAGGCCAGTCGACGGTTTGGCTGTTTCAAAATGTACCACCGCCTACCAAAGTGGAGCGATTGAGAAGTGCAGGGAATCTTTTGATCAGAGGCGGATTAAATATCGACAGCGCCCTAGGCTAGCACCACATGGGCGCCCCTCTGGCGGCTATATACAGGAATTATAACTACTTCTTTTGGAAATAAGCTATATTATAAATTATAATACAGTTCAGTGAAAAAACATGAAAACGGTGTTAAGTAAAAATCTACCAGCATCGATAATTCTGGAGAATCTGGATTCAAACCTTAACACTGTCCACCGCCAACTCGAGACGGTAAGCCGGCCTTGGTCATTCTCACCGAGACGAAGTTCTCCCTGGCATCTTATTTATCTTACCCATATTACAAACAGGAACATTCCCTTCCGCCTCGGGCCGGAGTTCGTGTACGTCAAAGAGTATTTGTTCTCGACGCCTCGGTAGTCTTGAAGACCCCCGCATCTATGGGTGCCTTTATAGGTCCCACAGAGTTATTGCTGAGACAGACCGACTCATCGACCACGTCCATATGGCGACAGATTCCGTGCTACAACAGATCCCATCCGCAGTGATCGTGCTCCTTGGTGATTTCAACACCCACCACGCTGAATGACTCGGTTCTCGTACTACCGATCATGTCTGGAGATCTATTTACGGCTTTGCTGGTTGCTATAGTCTGACACAACTGGTTACTTCGCCCACGCGGATTCCAGATGTGGAGATCATACACTTTACCAGTTACACCTTCTGCTGACCTCTCATCCGGACGATTATGAGGTCTCCATCGATACCCTCTTACCTCTACGGATACGGATCCTGAGTACGGTGCCCATCACATGCTTATAGCAGGCGCGATCTGTAGGCTATCGCTTTGCGTAGCACTATAGGTCAGCGAATTGGGACGGGAAGCGGGATTATTTTTGCATCCTACCCATGCCTTGATTTGCTTCTCGCTAGATGATTCTAACACCATTGCTGAGTCTGTCAACGACGCCGATGTGGTGCTTCAGGGGTAGGAAATTTTATCCTGTCACTGTATTGCGAGAGAATTCGCGAGAAACTACATCGCGTTTCTTCGGGAACTCGTGCATTCTGATCTCTCGTCAAGACTGCCCAAGGGAATTTCTATAAGTCATCATTACCATCTCTACGTAGGGAGAATGAATCGCTGGCCCACGCCGCAAAGGGGAAAGCTGATCTAAATCTAGTCCAGTTTAACCCGCAAAAGCCACAGGTTTGCGCGTTTACCGCTAAAAATAATCACTTTGTCGTATCTCTTCAATTTCAGGACACTCCTCGTTTCCTTAGCCAGCATTGGAATCCTTGAATTCGACATTTCGAGAGACGTATAGTCCCGCTGTTACTTGGAAGTAAAGGCTAAACTGGCAACAAAAAAGCTTGGTGTGCTCAGTAGATCGAGATTCGAGACGATATTTCATGTCGGCCCACCGCTTGCGGCTTTATAAAACGTAGGTTCGGCCTCATATGAAATACTGTTCTCATCTCTGGGCCGGAGCACCCCAGTATCAGCTACTTCCATTAGACTGTACTCAACGGAGAGCGACCCGAATCGTTGACGACCAAGTTCTTTCCGATCGGCTTTATCCACTGGCTTGCGAAGAGACGTTGTATCTTCTACTGCATATACCACGGCGAGTGCTCAGAGGAATTGTTCGGATTAATTCCAGCTGCTGAATTTCATGACCTTACTCTGCAACAGAACTCAAAATTCTATCCTCGTCATCTCGATGGCTTGCGGTTGACTACAGTACGATTTACGCGGAGTTTTGTGCGTTGCTCGACCATACTGTGGAATTTACTGTCGCCAGCGGGTTTTTCGGACTGATACGACTTAGGGACCTTTAAGAAAAGAGTCTGCTCCTTTCTAAAAGGCTGGCACCGCACCTGCGACTCCTCTGGTGTGACGGATGTTCATGGGCGACGGTGATTACTTAACATCAGGCGAGCCGTACTTACGTAATTTTTCCCCCCTTAGCTACGCCGCTGCTTTAAAACGTAGGTAAACGATTTCCTCTGTTGTGGCGAGCACACAGGAATTTCTAATATATACAGAAAAAGAAACTTCGATTGGATTTGGAGCACACACTTTTACTACTTTATGTAAGAGTATCAAATCTAAGCCTGCTTTTGCTTTCTTTCTTAATTTTAGCTTTACGAATGTCAGAAAAAATGTAGCATTAAAAAATCACAAGTAAGCCCAGTGTAAAGAGTATAGCGATATATAAAAAATGTAATGGAATCTTTATGATTTGACAATATTAGTCATTTCATGACAACTCTGTGGTGCAATGCTTAAAATACACAAGCGTGTGTGCCGAATGCTGATAGTTACTTGGTATGCACGAATGTGAAGAAGCGCCATAAGAAGTTTTATGCTGTTTATCTAGTGGCTTGATAAATAGCTTTTTTTCCCAACAGCTTTTGTATAGTAATTATCAAATAATTTTAGAAATATAATAAAACAACTCATTTTTAACAAAACGTTTACTAAAATATATAAATATTTACAAAGTTAATATTTAGCGTTCCGTGGAGAGCAGGAATGAATGTAAATAAATAACAAATCATTCAGGCCTAACGATGATTGCATTTGTACAAATATTTTACAGCCTGAATTTATACAAATCAAAAACTAGGTAAAATATTGATAAAAGCAGGTCAAAAATAAGCTAGGCCTTATAATAATATGAAACATTGAGATTTAGGTATCAACTAATGAGACTGTAATAAATGGTTGTTTGCTAAAAATAACTCAGCTGAGGTATTAATAAAAAACAGTCATTTGTAAGTTAGCCTTTATGCTAAACGCCGGCATTCACTGTATGCCACTAAAATTACACTTTTAATAAAAAGTAAAATCCATCGTCAAATAACTATAAAATAAATATTCTACTTATTAGCTTAGTTACAGCTAAGTCATAGAATAATTAGTACCGATTCCAGATGCTATTAAATGTAAATTATTTTATACTATTTAATTGAAGTCATTTTACTTTTTATAATGTCTAAATTATGACCCTTTTGAGTAGACTAAGCACTATCAAAACATCAAGGTTACAATTATAATATCGTCGAAACGGTTACATTAAAAACTTCATCCCTATTTTTGCCTTAAATTTATATGGGATCACCCTTGAACTTACCTGACCTGACCTATTTACTTAATTAACAAAGAATCATTAAAATCGGTTTACAATTGACGAAGATATAACGTAAAAAGCCTATTTGGAACCTCCTCGTTTTTAGAACGATGCCAAATCGTTTAACGTAACGCTTACAATGATATTTATATATTTAAAAAAGGAGCACCTAATGAAAGTTCTAAACAATGATAAATCGTCTTGACTAAATTTTTTTGTTAATTATTATTTAAAGATTATAGCTTGCAAGGACCACTTTGAGTTTATGAAGTACATAATTATGTAAAAAAAAAAAATAGGAAATCAAAAAAGGCACGCCTTATGAGCCTTTTTCGTCAAAAATTTTAATGAATTTTTTTGAAAAAAAAAAAATCTTTTAAACTTCTATGAGTCTGATAACAACCAGCAATAGGGATCATCCTGATGATAAATGAAAACTTATTCAGAAAGATATATTTAGTTTCGTTGCGTATATTTTTCTGAAACGTGATAACAAACAAGGGTACAGACTAACGGACAGCCGTACTAATATTTTTTTAAAACTAAATTTTTTTGTAAATATATCTAAATAAATGAATAAAAAAATAAGCTGACTTTATAATTTAATATATCTAGTTTTCAAAACATCCCTTTTTTTATTGATTTAGTGTTTTATTGATTGAGACATACCACCAATTTTATATCGGATAATCGTCACATACAGGCATGTCGAGTGTAGAGCACTCCCACATGCTCGCGCGTTGTGAGGCGTGCTATTTAATTTCACTACATCATTTGTCGGGAAATTCATGTTTTCTACTATTCGAGTTTTCACAATACAACACTTGTATCCGTAAAATAACAAACTGTTCTTGACCTTTAGGGATTATTAGCGCGGAGTAAGAGGTTTCAACGCCTTGGCGGGTTTTGAACTTGCATATAAAAAGGGATTGCAGTCAACAATAGCTAAATGTAACACGACATATAACTAAAAATTAACCGTATTATTAACTGACTCATTAAATCATACGGGATGGCGCTACCTTAAACAATAGAATGATACCGTATACTCTATGTAGCGTTTTTCTTTTGTACAAAAAAAATCAATTAATACTTTTAGTACATAGTTTAGCCACAGGAAATTTATTTACAATGTCATGGGTCAATAAACTGTGCGATGTTCTATCCCGATTTCTGTATGAATCCTATTGGAGCAGGGGCGAGCACGCACAACAGCGAATGAGGAAACTAGAGAACAACTGCAAAGCTGCCGCTCTTAATGATAAAGCATTTAAAAGCATGTTCAAAGATAATAAAAATATTAATTTTGTTTGAAAATTTACTATTTTAATTTTTTTTTGATTTAAGACCAAAAATAACTATTTCGAAATACTTTATCGAACTAGTAATGACTAGGATTTAACGTAACCTCACCTGTATATGTCACATAAATATTCATATATTTATAATATATATGGTCCTGAAAATTTTAAATAAGTGATATATAAAAAAATGTAAGTGATCACAGATTTTATTTTTAAACAATACACACCATAACTAATTCGTCTTTGTGACGTGTAAATATTCTCTTTTAGTATTTCTTAACTTATTACACAAATATGATAGCACCTTACACATTCCATATAGTTAAAACATTATAGCGATAAGATAATAGTTGAAGCATCACTTTCGTTCCTTTTCCTAGCTCGACCACCTTGAAATGGCATTTGAGGTCCCCAAATAACTTTAAAATTTACATATGAAAAATCTTCTAGTTCCAATGGAATGTCTATTATTAACGATATATAAACCGCAACTGATATTGTATGTTCGTAATATGGAGAAGTACCCGATTGTTAATTTATATATTTGCCAAGGACCTTTTTGATGTTTATACGTGGTAGACTCACACAACTATATTAGTTGTAGCACGAATGGATCGGCTCGCACGGAACCACGCTATTAATGCGGCTGTGTTTCATATAGCGAGTGTAGACAACTGGAGACACTTTTTACTGGAAACGATGCATTCCCTCTTAGTCCTCAGGGGTAACAACGCATCTGCATTCTGATTCTTAATCGAGGATAAATGTAGATGTCTATGGATCACAGTATCCACTTACCATCAGGTATACTGTGTGCTCGTACGCCACCATTATGCTATAAAAAAATCAGCACGGCAATTAACTTGTTTATGAACGATAATTTATAACTTTGTTATAACGAACTCAAAATATCTGTACCGTTACATATATCGTTTTGATAGAGTACATTTGATAGATGCAAGTAGTTTGTTGATACACAATATATTTTTAATGTTACACGCGGACCGTAATGAATGTTTCACTCAGTCGCAGTCTGGCGTAGCCAGGTCACCTTTGGTTACATTTTTCTCCAAAAACGCAGAATTGCATTAAAAAGATACAGTATAAAAGATCCTAGAGGTACTTTACATTAAACACACACCTCAAGTGCCAATTCAAGGTTGCCGAGCCAGGTAAAGGAACATTCACCTTTAATATCTTTAAAATATTTTATTGACTCTCCGCTAAGTCCAACACACCTACTCTTAAATCGAAATAAATATAATATTAAGCATAAAAATAAGGCCAGCCACATACAATCCTGGGCGTGGGTGCTCAGGCTGCCCCGCGTATTCTGGGGGGGGCAAAATTCCGCTCAAAAACAAAACTGCTCGGGGCAAGCTGAGCAACAATACCAAGGCGACCCCTGCCACGCTATCCGTGAATTTCTGCAACATCAGGGGACTTCACTCTAACCTAAACGCCGTCCACTACCATCTCGAGACGGCGAAGCCGGCCTTGCTCTTTTTGACGGAGACGCAGGTTTCCTCTCCGACTGATATTTCGTATCTCTCCTGCCCGGGGTACAAATTGGAGCACTCCTTTGTGCCTCGGGCTGGAGTTTGCGTGTATGTTAGAGAGGACATCTGTTCTCGACGCCTCGGCAGTCTTGAAGGTTCGGACCTGTCCATCCTTTGGCTACGCGTAGACAGCGACGACCATCCGCGCGTCTACGGGTGCCTCTATAGGTCCCATAGCGGTAATGCCGAAACAGACCGACTCATCGACCACGTCCAAATGGCTACAGATTCCTTGCTACAACAGGTCCCATCCGCAGAGATCGTGATCCTTGGCGATTTTAACGCCCACCATGCCGAATGGCTCGGTTCACGTTTAACCGATCATGCGGGGAGATCTGTTTATGACTTTGCCTTGGCATATGGTCTGACACAACTGGTTACTTCGCCTACGCGGATTCCAGATGTGGAGGATCATACACCTTCCCTGTTGGACCTTCTGCTGACCTCTCATCCGGACGGATATCAGGTTTCCGTCGATGCCCCTCTCGGCTCTTCGGACCATTGTCTGATCCGGAGTATGGTGCCACTCACGCTCCCTTCGCGGTTGCGTTCTGCAGGTTGCCGCCGTGTTTGGCATTACAGGTCGGCGGATTGGGACGGAATGCGGTCTTTCTTTGCATCCTACCCATGGGGGCGGGTTTGCTTCTCGCCGGATGATCCCAGTGCTGTTGCTGACTCTGTCACTGATGTGGTGCTACAGGGAATGGAACTATTTATTCCATCATCTGTGGTACCCATCGGAGGCAGATCTCAGCCTTGGTTTGGTCGCTCCTGTAAGACTGCATTGCGCAGTAAGCAGGAGTGTTATCAAGCCTGGGCTGCAGCTTCGGTGACTCGGGATGTAAACACCAGCACACTCAAAAAGAAGTATAACTTCGCCTCCAGGTCCTTCAAAAGAGTTATTGCCAAGGCAAAGTCAGAGCACATAGGCAGAATTGGCGAGAAACTAGTTCGCCTTCCTTCGGGAACCCGTGCATTCTGGTCTCTCGCCAAGGCTGTCCAAGGGAATTTCTGTAAGCCATCACTACCATCTCTGCACAGGGGGGACGACTCACTGGCCCAAGACGCAAAAGACAAAGCCGACCTTTTAGGCTCCCTTTTTGCGTCCAACTCGACTCTTGATGACGGGGGGAAAATACCGCCGACCATCCCGCGGTGTGAGTGCTCCATGCCGGATGTGCTATTCTCACAGCGCTCAGTTCGCAAAGCACTTCTCTCCCTGGACATCCAGAAGTCGAGTGGGCCTGACGGAATCCCCCCAATTGTGCTGAGGACGTGTGCTCCGGAGTTGGCACCGGTCCTAACGCGTCTTTTCCGGTACTCCTACTCCCAAGGCGTAGTCCCGAATTCATGGAAGACAGCTTTTGTCCACCCGATCCCTAAAAAAGGCGACCGCTCAGACCCGTCCAACTATAGGCCTATCGCGATCACCTCCTTGTTCTCCAAAATAATGGAATCCATTATTAACTGCCAGCTCATCCGGTACCTTGAGGATCACCAGCTGATTAGTGACCGCCAATACGGTTTTCGTCGGTGTCGATCAGCTGGTGATCTTCTGGTCTACCTGACCCATAGATGGGCGGAAGCAGTAGAGTCCAAGGGGGAGGCGTTGGCCGTTAGTCTGGACATTGCGAAGGCCTTTGATCGGGTTTGGCACAAAGCGCTTCTTTCAAAGCTGCCTTCCTATGGGCTTCCCGAGAAATTGTGCAATTGGATCACCAGCTTTCTTGCAGATCGGAGCATCAAGGTCGTTGTAGACGGTGCATGTTCTGACTACAAGCCTATTAACGCTGGTGTTCCACAAGGCTGTGTGCTATCACCAACGCTGTTTCTTCTGCATATCAATGATATGTTGCTAACTGGTAACATTCATTGCTATGCGGATGACAGCACTGGTGATGCTCTATACACCGGCCGGGCCAATATTTCTCGGGAAAACGTCGCCGAGTACCGGAACAAACTTGTGTCTGAAGTCGAGTCTTTGCTGGACAAAGTCTCGGATTGGGGGCGACTAAATCTAGTCCAGTTTAATCCTCAGAAGACACAAGTTTGCGCGTTTACCGCTAAAAAGAACCCCTTTGTCGTATCTCCTCAGTTTCAAGGCACTCCCCTTCTTGCCTCAGCCAGTATCGGTATCCTCGGAGTCGACATATCGAGTGACGTGCAGTTTCGTGGTCACTTGGAAGAGAAGGCCAAATTGGCCTCTAAAAAGCTTGGCGTGCTCAGCAGAGCGGGACAGTATTTCATGCCGGCACACCGCCTGCAACTTTACAAGGCGCAGGTTCGGCCTCACATGGAATACTGTTCCCATCTCTGGGCAGGGGCTCCCCAGTGCCAGCTCCTTCCACTTGACCGCATCCAGCGCAGAGCGTTTCGAATCGTCGACGACCGAGCCCTTTCCGATGGGCTCGATTCATTGGCACTGCGAAGAGATGTTGCATCTCTTTGCATTTTCTTTCGCATCTACCATGGGGAGTGCTCTGAGGAATTGTTCGGATTAATCCCAGCCGCCAAATTTCACGAACGCACATCGCGGCAGAACTCCCGATACCATCCACACCATCTGGATGATTGGCGGTCCACCACTGTGCGATTTAGAAGATGTTTTCTTCCTCGCACAACTTCCTTGTGGAATAGTTTACCACCAGGGATTTTTCCGGACCGATACGACTTAGGGACCTTCAAGAAAAGAGCCTACTCCTTTTTAAAAGGCCGGCAACGCATCTGCAATTCCCCTGGTGTTGCGGTTGTTCATGGGCGGCGGTAGTCACTTACCATCAGGTGAGCCGCATGCTCGTTTGCCCCCTCTCCTATAAAAAAAAAAAAAAAAAAATACATATGGAATTCCGCTTCGGGATTCCGAACGCAGCAACTCCATATAAAATCAAGGACCGTTCCGTACGGAATTTTCTCAGATTCAAGATTCCGTATGACCGCCTGTACGTTCGGAATACCGAACGGAAAAAAGCCGCTCCGACCGCAAGTCTTCCATAGATTTTGTATGAGTCGCAACACACATTCCTAAATTCCGTACGGAACGCACTCAGTGTGCGTCGCACGAATGAAGCGAGTATGTGTGTTTATGTATGTTTTTACACGTAATCTTATGTTTATTTCTTTTCATAACCTTTCATCTTATTTTATTTAATAATTTGTCGAAAGAGGTTACAGACATCCATATTATTAAAATTATATGTTTAATATCTCATCATTTCTAATTTTATAAGACCGATATAAGTTCTATTTGTTTTTGTGACGTGTAAATTGTAAAATTATTTTTATTTGAAGCCATATTTACGCTTGTTTTTCTCTTATTGAATTTGTTCGTTGGTATCCATCATATTATAGACTGTACGATTGATACAATAACATGCAAAATAGATAATATTTAATATTTTGCATGTTATTTAGTATAAACATAAAACATTGCAGCATATTTACGTCCATTACTGGGCACTGGCCTCCGCTCGTATATATAAAATTAACAATTTCATTGGTGTTCTTAAACATGTTTTATCAAAATCGGTTCAGCCGTTTGAAGATCATCAGCTCTTTTTGTTTCGGTTTCTTTTTAATTTTCAATATAAGTTATAATTTGTTGGCTCAACGGCTTCGTAAACAAGCAAAATTGTCGCATTCGGGGAAATGAAAATCCTCAAGAGGTTCATGAAAGGCCATTCCATATTTAAACAGTGACTGTCTGTTTGGTGCGCATTTTGGGACTGTGAAATTGGACTAATGGATCTGACAGACATCTGGTTTCAACAGGACGGCGCCGCCTGTCACACCGACAAAGAAACGAAATGTGAAAGAATGAAAAAAGAAATTCTACCGATGCCTGATCTCAAGATTCGGAGACAAGACATGGCCTCCAAGATCATGTGATTTAACGCCATTTGATTATTTTTATGGAGTTATGTGAAACCATGGTTGTTGTTCGTATACACTGAACTGTCGAAGACCTAAAGTAAAATCACAAACGTTTGCAAAGTTCTAAATTATATTATTATATTTGTATCTTTACCAGATAAGAGAGAGCTAGAGTAAAAATGTGATCCGGCGTGTATTATATTGAATATTCCTTAGGTAATCTTTCTAATGTTACATTTTATATTATATATTAAGTTACTTTGTTTATATGAATGATTTAAATTATAAAAATGTTCTTTAAAAAATTATAAAAAGAACTGTTGTTTGGAAACTTTGAAACTAGTAAAGGACAAGAATAGAAAATACAGTATAGTAAAAAGTATCTTTAGAAATCATAGAAATGCATCATTAAGAAGTATGTAAAGGGGTCTCTCTTGATGATAGGGTGAGAAATTATGTGACATAAGTGTGGGTTGGAAGAATTCTGTGGTTTGGACACATAGAAAGAATGGACAGGGAACAACTAAATTCATTCTGCAGAAGTGAGTGACAGAGTCGGTAAGGGACGTCATGATGAAAATTTATCGACCAAATTGCAAATATATTGAAGATGGATAGCCTTAACCGACGCGAAGATTAGATGTGAAAGAACCGAGAGAAGTCTATCTGCATCGTGTTTAATGGAAGTCCCTAGTTCCTGCCTACCTGTCTGAGTTACAGGCGTGAGAGTTTATGTTTGTAGTACGTAGATAAGGGATTATTATAACTCCGATTATAACATTATTTACAATATCATCTGTTTCCCATTTTTAAATTATTTTTCTTTCTTTGTAGGCTCTGTTTATATTAATAAGTCGCGTATTTATTTTAGTAACTGTTTATACGCGTATTTAATTTATTTTACTGTGTTTATATTTAATAAATTAATAATAATAATAGTAATTTTATAGTTCCCTGTTGGACCTACTGCTAACCTCTCATCGGCGGTGGTAGTCATTTACTACCAGGTGAGCCGCATGGTCGTTTGCCCCCTCTGCTATAAAAAAAATATATATCTATTTTACCCCAAATTTAGGTTCTAAAAAATTACTTGATTTCCATAACCCCTGGCATTTTATAGAAAAAATAAAAATCAATTATTGGTTATATACCACGCGATCAATTCACGCCATAGATTCCATTCCTCTTACGTAAAATATCTACTAAATTTAATTGAAGTATTGAAAAAGCCTGACATTTCCAAAATCCAACCGCAATACTGACAAGAGTCCAAAACTCCTGACATGTGTAGTATATGGTATCTCTACCCAAAGTGCAATGCAATCTTTTACAAACAGATTTATTTTTACTCTACTGTGTGGTTATAGTTTTAGAGTGGCAACCTTGTACTGGTAAGCGAAGTTTAGGGCGACTTTCCACTAGATGGAATGACGACGACTTGGTAAGATATGCAGGAAATTGATCGATACAGGTGGCTCGAGACCGTGTTTTGTGGGATTCCTTGGAGGTAGAGGGCGTTTATGTTCAGCAGTGGATTTGTGAGGTAATGATGATGATGATGATGAACCTTGCCACTTAAGAACCATTTTCTCCCCTGTTAACGGCACTTTCAGCAATAGCCAGCCCATTTCCACTGCAGCTTTTAACTCGTTGTTTCATCGGTTACTTTAATAAAGGATATTTAATAATTTCGATATTTAAAATAAAAACATTATTCGAAAACTTCAGCCAAATTTGCATAAAAGTTATAATATTAAATGAAATTAATTTAATAAATTAGTTTCATTTAATATGTAGTGTTCGTGTAAATATAACAAATCATTCGTTATAATATTGATAGTACAGAGCAAGGAGTTTAAATATAGATCAATACTCTGAAAATAAGTACAAAACTGGTGTGATTATAACTTGGTTTGTCAATAAGACAAACATAGTCTCTGTGTTTCGGTCTTAGGAATATGTGGCATGCGTTTCCCTTAAAATAATAATTGTTATTCGTTCTTCATGTCCGACAGCTTCGACACGAGCGGGAATCGAACAATGCGGAGCTGATTCGCGTAGTCGCACACTATCGCATCTTTTAGCGGTAGTATTTGACGCACAAATATGCAACCATCGCTTTGGCCTGCAAGAACAGAAAATATAAGTATTGAACTGTATTATGTAAATGTTACAATAAAAACCACTGTGTTTATTAAGGTCTCGACACACTACAACGGTTCATACTTTAAACTTGCTATGAACGTATCAAGCCCGACGAGCACTACAGCCTGTTTATTATTTCTTTTGTAATGCACTCGTACGATCGTAAGTTTGTCAGTATTAAGTAATAAGAAATATCCTTTTATAGTACACTTCTTCATAATATGTTGATCACATTGCTAAGTTTTTGGAAGATATTGACGACAGCTTGAGTCAGCAGCTGATAGTTAGCAAGACGATAGTATCACAAGGCGCCTAAGCAGACACATTAACTTGAGGATCACATCACCATCGGAGCACTTTTTCACCGTTCATAATTCGTTGTCACCCGTGAGGACTAAGATGGAATGCCTCGTTTCTAGAAAAAAAAGAGGATTCTCTACACTCATCACAAGAAACACAGCAGTAGTAAGCTGCTATTTTACGCTGCTATTCTGTGAGAGCGTGGTCCTTCCCCTGTCGAGCCGACCCATTCGTGTTGCAACCATAATTTAGCCGCAGCGTGGCTCTACCACGTAAAAACCGGTTAGCGTTGTTCTGGTAAAAATACTTATATTGTAAAACCTCTAAGTACAGAGGGTATTAGAAAAATATCTGTAAACTAATCAGCAATAATTCCTATTATTTTAGACAATGGTGCATATAGTTGTTTAGTCACATCGCATGTCACGCCCCGAGCATATTACGATGTAGGTCGGTAACGGAACGGTCACGTTAGCGGGCATTGTTATGATAATTTATACAAAGATTTCTTTTTCATGTGTTGAAACGATTACGGTCATAGACTTTGTAGTAAACCGAGACCTTTATCCAAAGGTATATATTGAATAATATAACATGGTGACTCTTATTGCTTCAGATACGACAACGTGAGATTATTATAAACTGTATTCTATTGCACGGCCAGTTCCTTCTTTCGTCGCTAATGATAATAGTAGCACAGGCACTGCAGTTGCGGATAGCGTTTCGGTCGATAAAAACTTATATAATATGATTGTAATATTAAATCATACCCAGTAACACCCGTCGTATAACGTCTCCACTGCTGAGGTCGTAGGCGATGAGTCCACTCCGGTCACCCATCACTAGCAGCGTATGCGTCAGAGGCAGCATGCGACTCATATAATTTAGACCCTAGTAAATAAAAAAAATAAAATCACACTTTTAGGTTTATTTAATAAAATGAACCTGGCTACTGCGCCTCGAATTTTGAAATCAAATTGCAACTGGTGTATTACCTTTTTTATAATTACTATTTTTTTATAGAATGGGTGTGACAATCGAGCACACAGCCCGTGGTTGCTGTGCTACATAGATATCTACATCTCTCCTCAATTAAGAATCAAAATACAGTAGCGTAGTCACCCCTGATGACTAAGATGGAATGCCTCGTTTCCAGTAAAAAGGGTCTCCGGTTCTCTACACTCACCATACAAAGCACAGCAGCATTAAGCTGCAATTTTAAGCTAGTATTATGTGAAAGCGTGGTCCTACCCCAGTCGAGCTGCCCCATTCGTGCTACAACCTTAATAATATAAAGTTGACAAAGTTCAGATAATTTGCTTAAGTTGGTATCAAGTATGAGCCAAAGTATGAAAATGAGATGTGCCTTGTGCCCAGTAGTGGGACTTATTTATACTGCAACTTTATTTTTCACTTTACAGTAAAGATAACTTACAATGTGAATGGAGTTGAGCATGTGTCCCTGAAAGCGGTCCCAAATGCAAAGTCGCTCGTCCGCTCCCGCGGACACAACGTACGAAGCCGTATACGTGAGTGACGTCACCGCACCGTCGTGCGCTTGCATACTGTACAAGCATGCACCTGTAATGCATAGACACGATTGTGAATAGCTTACGAATTACCTTGAGTTCGAATCAAATTCGATTGATTTGGAACTCGAATCTGTCGGGAGTGGGCCCTTCGTTCGTTATCAATTTGAAAACAGACAAAAAGTTATTTATTGTTTGATTTAGTATCCGGAAGTGAAATATTTATTATCATTATTACTAATAATTAATATTTACTTGATATAATACACATTTGACTACCTCGTTGGTCTGGTTGTAAACAATATTAATTATACAAATAAAATAACAATATTAAACTTATCAACGGACCAAATTGCTTTGGACCTTCGCAAAACGTTTAGGAACATAAAAAGTTGTTTCCCATCTTATATAATAAGTAAAATTTCACCTACCAGTATGTAGGTCCCATACACAGAGGAGGCCGTCTTGTGACCCGCTCCCAGCTATCGTAGGCGTAGCGTGGTCTATGAAGCAGCTTGTGACGGGCCCGCAATGTCCATGAAGTGTGAACAGCGCGGTTAACTCGGAACTTGAGAACACCTATCAGTAATATATCAGCATAATGAAAACTAATTGCAAGAGGAAATGGTCACATTCTACTTGCTGGCAGTAGCCACCTATTAAACTAAGTACCTACCTCGGATTGACAAGTATTTTGTAAGTATTTTGACCTCGGGGAGCGACCCCGAGGTCAAAATACTTACTGAGACTTCAAGGAGCTCGGGTGGCTCGAATAATATTTAATTCCTGCTAACACGAAAAATATGAATCAGCCCAGCTCCATCATTATCATCAACAACCTGTGGCAGTTCACTGCTGGGCATATTTCTCTACCAATAATTGAATCGCACAACTAGTTTAGAAGCTGAATGACAGAGTGAGAAATTGTTTAATAAGAGAAGAGTGTGGTTTGCAAGATGATGTTGTGACCAGGATTAAGAAAGGAATGCTTCGGTGGTTTGGCCATGTAGAAAGAATGAATGAGGAAAGAGTGACAAAGCAAATTTATGTTGCAGAGGTGAACGGCATAGTCGGGAAGGGTCGCCCTAGGCGAAAGTTTATCGACCAAATTGGCGATATATTAAAAATGGGCCAAATCAAGAGTACCTTTAACCGACGAGATATGGATGTGGAGGAAGCGAGAGAGGTGTGTCAGGATCGTGCCAAATGGAAGTCCATAATCTCTGCCTACCCCTCTGGGTGACAGGCGTGAGTGTTTATGTATTATGTATGTATGTAACTAGTTTAGAAGTTACAGGCAGGCATAAAAACGAACATACTTTACAAACAAATATATTAACCTCCTGTTGCCACCATTGAACTTAAATGTTCAAGAATATTTGAAACAATGTTTAACATATTTTTATTAAGATGTAGATGTAAATTTTAATAATAGTCGCATCTCATCTCACCTTAACGACGTGGTCTTGTCCGCCAGTAAGTATGCGACCACCTTCCGAGTGCATCTCCGTGATGGGTTGCTGGTGTGGTCTGCAATGCGCGATTCGGACGCATACCACTTCTGTTAGGGTAATATTATAAATTTAAAAACATTAAACAATATAGTTTAAGTACTCCAGGCCTCCACCAGACCATGTTTTTAACACAGTGGTAAATAGGAGTCTGGAAGGTTACTTTGCAAGTGTCATGTAAAACGAATAGATCCCTTTTATTGAATTTCCGGGTTTATTGCTAAACGTTTTAACATTAACTTTTCTATCACTTTAAATTCCAGCCAAAACTAACATTTGTGCAAATGGGCAAATAGTTATTTCCAATATTACCGACGGAATCTTGGTCTACTTGTGATCTTAATGTTAGAAAATATCAAGTTAGAGTTAAAAAGTGCTAGTGTGGAAATTTTGTTATTGTAACATCTCTGCTTTTAAATCAACATCGATACTATTCTGAAGTGGTCATCATGGTTGAAAATTGTCAGGAGCACATTATAAACAACATGTATTAGAGCAACTGAATATCATAGCGATCAGCCTAAATAAGCCTATTGTGTGATATACACCTGTTAAGCAAAGCGTCCATTAGAGAAAGGGCGAGACGCAACAGTGCGGCGAACACTTCTTTTTTTTATAGAATACGGGTGACAAGCAAGCACGCAGTATACCTGATTGTAAGTGGATGCTGTGGCCCATAGACATCTATATTTATCCTGAACTAAGAAATAAAATGAAGATGTGTTGTCATCCTTGAGGACTGAGATGGAATGCCTCGTGTTCAGTAAAAAGGGTCTCCGGTTCTCTACACTCACCATACGAAACACAGCAGCATTGAGCTGCTTTTTTACGCTGGTATTCTGTGTGCCCTACCCCGGCCGAGCCAACCCATTCGTGCTACAACCATAATATAGCTGCAGCGGGGCTCGATTAAAACTTTTGTGTACTAGGTCCGTTGTTTAAGACAGGCAAAGCCGCAAGCAAAAGCGGATATTTGTTGATAGTCGTAGCTGTGACAAGTAAACAATGGTAAAGGTAAATCAATGGTAATTTCTGACAGATAATTATTATTATTATTTAATACTTTGTTTAATGACGTTGATTTCATAATATATGTAAGAAGAGAATATTTTGTGATGACGTTCATCACGTTTTCTTTGATTTTTTTTTAATGAATAAGGGTGACAAACGAGCACGCTGTCCACCTGATGGTAAGTGGCGGCTGCGGCCCATAGACATCTACATCTATCTTCGTTTGCGAATTAAAATGCAGATGCGTTTTCAGCCGTGAGGACCAAGATAGAATGCCTCTTTTCCAGTAAAATGGGTCTCCGGTTCTCTACACTCACCATACGAAACACAGCAGCTTCAAGCCGCTACTTTACGCAGGTATTCTGTGAGAGCGTGGTCCCTCCCCGGTCGAGCCGACTCATTCATGCTACAACTATACTATTAATATAGCTGCAGCATGGCTCTACCACGTAAACAGATTTCATCGCGTTCCGCCCGCCCCGCTTCCAGTGGATGCAAACTGCGTGCGTCGGATTTTTGCGTTGCAAAGCGACCTAACCCGGCCCACCTATTAAACGCTAGAGATTTAAAAATAAAGCGAATTTACACAACGGAAACAAATAATATCTAGCCCTGGGACAAAATAGGGGTAATCAGTCCTATCTAATAATATAATTCTTTTAAATAATCTTTGCCACCACCATACGGTACACACGATCTTGGAACATAAATATAATTTATATATTAACCTTCACCGTCGCTGTGATCCGCTTCGTAGGGGAAACTCATACGAGCACGTGTCGTATCATTTACTAAACCGCCGGCACTACGCATGGAGTCAGCGGAACCGGTACGTTTGTGTGCTGGAATATAAACATTATTATTGAAAGTAAAGACTACAAATGGGGGGGTGACTCGAACTTTAGGCCTAGACAGTTTGAATAGCCTATCACATAGAGGATACATGGGGGTTATGGTTGAATAGAGGCAATAAGTTCTTATTACACTCCTAGGGGGCAGTGCCCAAAACGCAAAAAATTAAAAATTCTTATTTCGGCCATAACTCCGCCTCCTTCAGAGCTTCTTACACAGTCTTTACTTCCCACATCCCACGTGTTATAAATATAAAATAAATATGATAGGAAATTGGAAACTGTATATGGCATTTCTCAAATCTAGGGGCTGAATTCCTGCTACACTGACGTCGGTTGCGTACAGTCGATTGCGTACGCGTACGTAGCAAACTACGCGCCGCTGTCGTCAGCGTCGTAGTGTGGGGCTATATAGAACACAATGTACATACGCGCGACCGACGTGAGCGTAGGAGGAATTCAGGCCTTAGTATCAGGTTGGTGAGGATAAATGATTACAAATTCGTTGGCGACATAGGTTACGGAACGAAAAGGTATATACAGCGTTTTTTCAAGGTTCTGATTTACATTCGTGCCTTTACACTTTGTTTTTGTTTGTACACTTGCAGCACTTTTATATTCCCCGCAGTTAAAGCACTTAGTAATCGGCAACTAAGATAGACTCAGATGTGTGGTGATCATTACCGCAAAAACCATGGATGGACCAACATTCGTGCAGATTTGTTTACGAGGTGATAACAATCAAGAATATTAAATATTCCTGTTTTGAAGCCTTTCTCTCGAAATATTATTATATGTTTTCCTGCTATGAGATTTTAATTAGAATGAAGAATGTCTACACTAAGGGTGCACAAGGCACTACACAGTTTTATTGTCCGTATTGTAGCAGTGTAGTGGCGGCGTATGACAATCCACTCCTCAATTATTACCACGTAATGTCGTTAGATGCGACAGAGGGAAACTAGAACAGGATAATATAGACGGCAGCATGTTTTTGATAATAACTCGTATTCTAAAAAGTTGCGGTTGTCATGCCGCTTGCCAGGAGCGGCAACTATGGCAAATACTCACCATGAGGTAATGATAAATGAATTAAAGATACTAAAAACTGATACTACAAAATATTTTGCTTTCTTTGTTCTATTCTATTAATTTTTTTTTGATATTATGCTAATTAGTAGTTAAAGTGAAAAAATATTATATTATTATAATTAAAGATAACGATACAAATGGTAACACTTAAAAACTCGGTCCGGAGTGTTAAAATGAAACACTCGGAACAGAAAAATTACGGATAATGCTCAAGGACACAAGTGGGCATACAAAATAGTGGTCTGTTCATCGGGCATAAATGAAAATCCTGCCGGTGAAATCACCATACAGGGTAAAAGCGGCCTGTAGTGTATTTCTTAGTACGTAAGTCGTTCTTAGTGTGTCTAAAGTGTCAAAGACTATTAACGTAAATGCATACATACAATCGTGCTTTAATCGCCAACATTCTCGGAATATGCAGAAGTCAAAGTCCAATTCTTGCATTGAATTGCAGCAATGAACAGACATCTGACTGAGAAAAATGCTTTAGCAGTGTTTACGCACCTATAGCTCTGTTATTTACTGTCAGAGGTTATCCGGGTCGTTTCGAAATATTCTTTTCTGTTATGTAAAATATAAATCACAATATGAGAATGAGTAACCCATAAAAATCAAATAATCTATTATATTTATTATGCAACCCATCTACCATCTCTGAAAGTTATTAACCAAAGCTTCCTGGTGGTATTAGAAGGGAAACATGCAATATGAATATTTTTTATCCTACATAACCAATTTACACTATCATCATCATCATCATCATTACAGCCCTTCACAAGTCCACTGCTGAACATAGGCCTCCCCCAAATAATGCCACAAAGCACGGTCCTGAGCCACCTGCATCCATCGACTTCCTGCATGTCTTACCAGGTCGTCACTCCATCTCGTGGGGGGACGCCCTACACTTCGCCTACCGGTACGAGGCTGCCACTCGAGAACCTTTCTTCCCCATCGGTTGTCGGTTCTTCGAGCTATATGGCCGGCCCACTGCCACTTCAGCTTACTAATCCGTTGGGCATGTCGGTTACTCTGGTTCTATTGCGGATATCCTCATTCCTAAGTTTATCACGCAGAGAAACTCCGAGCATAGCCCTCTCCATAGCTCGCTGAGCGACCTTGAGCTTCCTCATACGGCCAGCAGTGAAGGACCACGTCTCAGTTCCATAAGTCATCACTGGCAACACGCACTGGTTGTACAATTTCGTTTTCAGGTTTTGAGGTATGTCTGACGAGAAGATGTGTCGTAGCTTCCCGAACGCTGCCCAGCCGAGTTGAATCCGTCGATTGACCTCTCGGTCGAAGTTGGACTTACCTAGTCGGACTATTTGTCCCAGGTAAACATACTCGTCAACAACTTCGAGCTTAGTGCTCCCAACAACTACCGGCATAGGTGTGACATGGACATTGAACATGATCTTTGTTTTATCCATGTTCATCTTAAGACCTATCCGTTGGGAAACACTATCGAGGTCATTGAGCATAGTGCTTAGGTCCTCCAGCGATTCTGCCATAAGGACTATATCATCGGCAAATCGAAGGTGAGTGATGTACTCGCTATTGATGTTGATACCATATCCTTTCCAGTCCAGAAGCTTGAAAACGTCTTCCAATGCAGCGGTGAAGAGTTTCGGGGATATGACGTCACCCTGTCTTACACCTCTCTGCAATTGGATAGGTTTCGTACTCTGATTCTGTACTCGGATAGCCATCGTAGACCTACTGTACAAGCACTTCAACACTTCGATATACCGACAGTCAACTTGGCACCGCTGAAGGGACTGCAGCACCGCCCAAATTTCAACGGAATCAAAGGCTTTCTCATAGTCCACATACGCCAGACATAGTGGCAAATTGTACTCTTCGGACTTCTTTACAATTTTCCGAAGGGTATGTATGTGGTCTATGGTGCTAAAGCCCTTTCGGAAACCGGCTTGTTCGGGAGGCTGGAAGTCGTCAAGTCTGCGCGCGAGACGATTCGTAATGACTCTCGAAAACAGCACGTAGACGCGGCTCAGAAGGGAAATCGGTCTGTAGTTCTTCAAGAGAGCGTTGTCACCTTTCTTGAAGAACAAGACCACCGCACTTCTGCTCCACGCCTCCGGTGTAATGCCACCATGGAGGACGGAATTAAAGAGCTTCTGAAGGACTTCAAGTACCGGTCTTCCACCCGCTTTCAGAAGCTCCGCTGTAATTCCATCCTCGCCTGGGGCCTTACCGTTTTTAAGGTGCTGGAGAGCCATTCTAATCTCGCTCAGACTGACGTCCGGGATATCTTCGGAATAGTGTCGGATGAGACACGCTCTTGGATCGTTACTCACACTTGCGTGTGGCTCCAACGATGACGTGTACAGCTGCCCATAGAACCTCTCAATCTCACTCAAAATCTCAGGTGTCCCGGAAACGATGCTGCCACATCCTGTCTTCAGCTTTGACAGGTGGCTCTTTCTGGCAGACAGATCTCTGGCAAAGACTTTGGAGCCTTGGTTCCGCTCGATCGCTTCTTAAATACGAGCTGTATTGAAGTTGCGTAAGTCCCGCCGCATGCATTTGGAGATCTGTCTGTTCAGATGCCTGTATGCTGTCAAGTCTGTTGAAGAATGTAGCTTCATCTCCCGTCTAACAGCCATGAGATTAAGAGTGTGATCGGAGAGTTTTTGTGTTCTTCTGCGGCGGGTCTTGCAGAACTTTGCTCCGACCGCATGGACAGTTTCCACGAGCTTGTCATTCATATCGTCCACTTCATTGCAGTCTTCTAGGCACTGAAAACGGTTTTGTAACTCGAGCTGAAAGGTTTCGGGACTTTGGAACAGAGCACGAGGGGGACGGAGCGTTGACTTCATTAGACGAGACCTCTCCAACTTAACGTTTAGGTTCAGTGTGCCTCTAACCATTCGGTGATCGCTACCAGTTTTCACCCTCGCGATCACGGAGACATCACTGAACAGTTGTCGTCTGGTCGTCATAATGAAGTCAATCTCATTTTTTGTCTAACCGTCGGGGCTCGACCAGGTCCACTTCCTGTGGGGCCGCTTCTGGAAGAAAGAGTTCATCATAAAGAGTCTCTCTTTCTCCATGAAGTCGGCCAGCTGCTGGCCCCTTGGGTTCCGTTGCCCTATTCCAAATTTTCCTACTTTCAGCTCACCGTTCTCTCTTGTGCCTAGTTTTGCATTGAAGTCTCCCATTAACACCTTATATTGGGTTTTGGAGGAATGCATGGCTCTAGAGATATCCTCATACATTTCCTCCACCTCCCCATCGGGGTGTGCCGAGGTTGGTGCGTAAACCTGTATGACCTTCAGCGAATACCGTTTGGTGATTCTGAGTATAAGGTACGCAACCCTCGTCGACACACTCCCGATCTTTACAACGTTGTTAACGAGAGACTTGTGGACGATAAATCCGACACCTCCTTGGGACAGATGGTCGCCCTCCCGGTGATAGAGCAAGTTGCCGGATTCGAGGATTACCGTGTCCTCCCCCTCTCTTCGGACTTCGGATAATCCTATAATATGCCAGCGCAACTTGTCTATCTCTTCTTCCAGCTCCACGATCTTCTCGTCAGTCCTCAGGGTGCGTGCGTTGTACGTTGCCAGGTCGAGTCGTCTAAGGTGGCACCCGAACCTCCACCGGAGATTCTTAGCACCCCCTGCCCCGCCGTTACCATGGTCGCCACCGTAGCCAGGAATAGCGGGGCCGCCGGGGACTGGGGGCCGTCTCTTTGTTACATTCATAGGGGGGTATTTGCCATAGTTGCCACGCTTGGCGAGCGGGTTGGCAACCGCAGTTTTTTTATTGTAATATTGGCTATTATCAGGAAGATGCTGCTGCCCATCTCCTGCCTGTTTCCCTTTGTCGCCTTTTACGACACCCACGGGAGGATATGGGGTAGTGGTATTCTTGACCGCCACTACACGGCAAACACTATAGCATTGCATTAATTGACAGTAGTTAATACCCAATTTTACATCTTAGAAACAACATGTATCAGTTTACTTACTTCTTCGATGCGCAGTGCTGAACCGCCAGTCGATATGTGCGCCGGAAGTCGCGTTGTACGCGTCTAGACGTAGTAACGTCAGATGCCCGCTTAACGACGCGGCGCAAACTCGTCTCCCACCAGAAAGCGCACGAACATGAGTGATGCCACCACACCCGCTCGGCCTGCTTTCTGAGCTCCACCACATGCACTATAACAACGCTGGTGTTAATAAAAAAAATTGATCAAGTTTACTGTCACCTATGTATGTGTTTTCTATCGTTTAATACGTTCTGTTAGGATGGCTCGCCTTGTGCTGGGGCTGCTGCGGTGATGAACATGTCAATCAGGTTAGGGTAAATAGGCAAATCGTCAAATCGTTCAAGCTGTGCTCGCCAGTTGGCGTGAATTTGAAAGGACCAATAGATTATAGTAGATTATGATCAATGGAATATAATGTAAAATACGACTAATGTTAAATGTTCAATGCACGAGTGGTCACAAAATCTGAAAATATAATATTATTATTTCCAATAACTCTTAATAAATTACCATTAATTTTCCAGAACTGGCCTCCCAGAACTCAAGTCTTCCATCGGCACAACCTACGATGATAAGTTCATTACAAAAGTCCATGCACCATACAGGAGATTCACTGACTGCTCCCCGTTTATAATTCTCATTGTCAATTGTGTCCACATCACTATTAGTCGTTTTGTTCACTTTGTTATCATGCCTATTGCGTAATACACAAGAACTTTCTGCACTTGAATTAAATAAAAATATACTTTCGTCGCACACATCACCCTCCTTAACACTTAAATCATTCTTATTTAAACTATAGTTACTAGAGTCAAAAGTTTCTTTAGTATCGCAGTCCTCTTGATCGGCGTAATAAAGATCTCTGTAAAATTAGAAAATGATATGAAAATCAATTGTAAAATCCAACAATCACGCCTCACGCAGTAATAGTATTATATTTAATATTGTTTTATATTAAATTCTCAAGTTAATTGAATTTTACAATAACATAAATGACAAAAAATATTATACGAGTTTATAGAAAAATGTAGTCAGTCAACACTTTTAATTAATTATAAAAAAATGGATGGATGAAAATGGAAGGACCACAATAATGAACATCAAAAGGGTTCAAAAATATATTTTTTTTATTTGAAAATTAAATTAAAACATGTCTTCTAATTTTACGGTGAATAGTTTAAGGGATATATCGTCACCCTGTCACACCTCGCTACATGAATAGCCATTGTAGCCTTACTGTACAAACACATCAACATTTCATCGTCATCATTACAACCTTTCACAAGTCAACTGCTGAACATAGGCTTCTCGCTACATTTTTCTCCCAGCACTTCGATTTACAGACTATAAATCTACAATGCGCAAACTACTCTAGCACCGCCTAAGTTTCGACGGAATCAAAGGATTTTTCATAGTCCACTTATGCAAGACAAAGTGGCAGATTGTACTCATCGATCTTTTGCATAATTTGCAATAATGTAGTCTATGTTACTGAAACCTTTTCGTAAACTAGTTTGTTCAGATAATTCAGTCGGCTCTGCAAGGACGGAATTGAACAGCTTCTGAAGCACTTTAATTACATCTTTCCGCTATTTCTATCTATCTTCATCTATTGTCTTTTTTAAGGTGCTGGAGAGCCGTAATAATCTCGCTTAAATCTTAGGTCACTCAGAAAAGACGCTGCCGCAGTCGATCTTCAACTTAGTTTGCTTTAAACGTAGTGATTATATTGTCTTTGGTTTGCTGTATCCGGCAGATAGACCCATAACGAATAAATGGTGCCTTGGTTCCGCTCAATCCTTCTTTTCCTTTCCTCGAAACATTTTTTTATACAACTGGTTACACACTAATTGCATGCCTACTTTTAAATGGAAATTTACCTGTAGCATTTAGCGAAGTTATATTTAGTAGCTTCCGCAGCTGATACGGGGGATGAAAAATCTTGACCGTTAGCGCGAAAACGTAGGCCGCTTAGGTGGCTGCTCAATCCTTTCCGAAGACGGTGCACGTTCTAGAAATTTTCGAAATACATTAAATAGTCTAATAAATAATGCTAGAATACATAATTATGGTCTATCAAAAGCCCACTGCTGAACCTATGTTTAACCAAATACAATCACAGGATGGCATTTGGTATAGTTGCCATGCTTGGCAGGCAGGTTGACAAACGCAGTTTTTTTTGGTTTTAGTTGCTATAAAGAAGACGCTTTTCTGTCTTCTGCAACTTGAGACTATTTTAACTGAAAAAGAGGCATTCTTAGTGCTGAGGAGTGATAACGCATCTACTCGTAGGTTTTGATTCTCCATCGAGGACAGATTCAGATGTCTATGATTCACAGCATGCACTTACCATCAGGTGGCCTGAATGCTTGTTTGTCAACATTATTCTTTATAAAAATATGAGATGACAGATTCTCTCACACCTATTTATATTTTTTTGTTAAGAGCAATACATATATGCCTGTCTCGTGTAATGCGTGATCTTCGGTTAATGCCTTGTTTAATTGTAATGTAGTGTTCAAAGTTGAATTACGAAATGTTCCCTGTCAGTGTGAGAGATTAACATCATGTGAATTCTGCGATTATTACTATATATTGCTGCAACAATGTCTGCGATAGTATATAAATAGTAAATACGATAAGATGTTTTTAAGTAAACCTAAAATTAGTTCGCAAGATGTACATTGTACAATCTTACTTAATTATGGTTATTAAATATATTAGAATAATTTTTAATATTATATCTTATAAAATTCTCTAAATATAGCTACAAAATAAAGAATAACGTTTGTAAAAGATAATATATAACGTACCTCATTTGCATTAGTTGACATATTCTCAGCAGGCGGGGAAACTGAAATTGCGATATGATGATAATTATTTATAACATCAAATATTGAGATATATTTTAAAGAAAAAAATTATAAATTTATAATTTTTCTGAGTAATTACCCAGTATACAAAAAGAAATTTATTCTAAAATGTTACTTTTATCTTTTTTATGTTACTCTTACCTAACCTTATGCACTTACATAAGAAATACACAAAAACTTCTACAACAACTACGTCAAAATTTGCACAAACCATACTATCTTGGACATCAATTAGTCTTTAATGCAAGTTATATCGAAACAAAATCTCCGTGTACGGCTTGTGAAAAACATTATGATTACCTTTCACAATATTGCAAGGATTATCGTCCACCAGCGTTTTGTTCGAGTTTATTTTCTCACATAGTTCTTTTTGTAGTTTGAAAAATCTGTAATATTAAATTAAAATGTTTAATTATTTTATGAGTGTACATATGGTCGGTAATAACCAGTTAATATATACTAAACATCTTTCTTTATCAGTCCGTTTCATTCTGTAACAGTCTGTATCAGTACTGACGGCGTACGACGACGAGAGACGGTCATATCTAACAGTGGGAAGTATTTTCTGTAAATGTTACACTTTGGAGCTGAAATGGTGATTGTAGTAGCAGAGATCTCGTACGTTCTGGGAATTAACATCCAGCTTATACGAGTAGATATAACGTAATATATCGGACACCATGAGGTCTTTCTGGTTCTTTCCAAGTCTACCCTAATCTAGTTCCTCTTACGCCTTTTATATAAGCGACGCATGCGAATTACCTGATGTAATGATTCCCGCCGACGGCCTTACAAAAGAAAACGCAATAGCAGATTCCACAAAGCCGAATACTTTGTAAAATCGTGCAGTAACTTTGTAGAAACCAAGACAGAAAATTCCTATTATATCGCACATTGGTGCACTGTCTGGCTGAATGAGGACTAATAATTTTCTGCTCACCAGATGTCGCTAGTTGACACTGAGGTAAAGTGTTTTGTTACACAATGTAATTTTATTGTGAAGTTGCTTTTTTTAATAAAAGTTAATCAGTTTCTAGAGCATTATATTAATACACAAAACAATGCGTCAGTGGTTTGCTCTTTAATTTTTTGCACACTTTTAACTTTATTTTTTATTTTTCTACGTTTATTAATATCTGTGGTTTAGTTTATTTATTTTTAATGTTATCAATATGAAATATAGCTAATAGTACAGAAAAAAACAATAACCTTTTACATTTTCCGAACAAATTAACTTCCCTGCTATGAAATCTGTCAAATATTATACCTCACTTTTTAGTGGCGCCGCCCTGGTGGATCGTGGAAGCCCTCATTGACAAAGCTGATACTGACTTGGCTCGGTGTAGAGATAAAAGAAGTATTTCATGTGGGGTGAATTTAGCGACTTGTAAAATTTTAAGCAATGTATCGACTTATGAAACATTGTCCCGCTCCGGTCCCGCTGTGTTTACATTTTAGATGAACGTGGACTTTACATCTCTTGGTAAAGCAAGGATTTTGGTATTGGGTGAGGCAACATGGCGAGTGCCTACAAAGAGGGAAGATTCGCCAAAGTGTTTTTAGCATTAAACATTTGTATGTTTGTAAAAATTTTAATTTATTTAGATTTAGTCAGCCGCAATCAAATACTCAAAAACCCTAATATAGTGCCGAATCACCACTTGCTTGCATATTTGAGAAATAAAATTATTTTCATATCAAGTTCATTAAAGCCGACTGTTTCTAGTTCACTCCGTTTTCAATAATGTACTTTTAACCTCTCGTTAGCCATTGATTTAATATGTCTAGAGAGGGCTGTATTATCTATTGCACCATATGTATAATGAAAGAATACGTACGCGTTACGATCAATGTTTGTTAGGAGGTCGCCATTATGCGAGTCCCACACTTTGATATTGCCTTGCAGGCATGAGCTGACCACGGTGTCGCCATCTGTCACTAGGCACTCCACCTCCTGACTGTGACCGGCTACCACCATCGGGACGGCTTCCATCACCAACTAGACATTATAATAATGAGTCAAACGAAATTGATAGTGGCAGATATAGTAGATATCTTACTGGTGAACTTGAAGTTTAGAGTATTGGGTATAAATATATCGCATATGTACGTCAGCCAGTACTGGTAGAGAAATATGCATATCATATCGGCGCACGTATCGTGGTAGATTTAGTAGTTTACGTGTGTAGTTCTTTTTTATTTTCTTTTTTCCTTTTAGTTCACTACTATCTTCTAACCTTTAATAGTTAATAACACATGCACTAGATTTTACTGAGTTTGCTGTGTTGTGTATCTTCCTACAAATGTCTAGATGTTTTCGACATCCTCATTAAGAAGATAAAAAGTATTAAGTTTTTAGGGTTCCGTAGTTACACAACAAGGAACCCTTACAGATTCAGCATGTCCGTCCATCTGTCCTCTCGTCCGCGGTTTTACTCGGAGACACAAGGTGCTACAAATCTGTAATTTGTCATAGTTATAGATCTTAATCACGCCTAGAAAACTGTGAAATAAAATCTTATAAAATCTTTTTATTTTTTCATACAAGTAAATGGATTATTCCATCCGTCTATTCTATTCCATCGTCTGAGATATATATCACATAATCTTTTCGATACAGGGGTCCGTTTGTGAAATATTTATCTTTAAAGTGGTACTTATTAGAAAATTACCTAAAACTAGTTGCATTATAACTTTGTAATGTTATTGTAGTGTTAAAAATAAACGTTTTACGAAGAAAACGACTTATGTGCATTACTACTATAGCTTTACTTTTTAATTTGCGGGATAGGCAGGGAGGATCTTTATTACTGACATACTATTTTCATTTAATTTTTAGTTGGTAGTTATTGTAGGCCTCATTCAAAGTATTCATATAATCATACAGCCTCATACAGTTTCATTTGTTACACTCTTGGTTTACGCGGGCGACCTCAGTATAATTTCGGTCATATATGTAAATCTTAGTGTTGCACTGCCAGGAATATATAGACAGATAGTCAATTTACATCAAATCATTCCATGCCAAGTTACAAACTTGGCATGGAATGATTTGATGTAAATTGTATTATTTTCAAAATCGAAAGATTTTTTAAATATTTTTTGAATACCACTCCCTATAAGTCTGATTTGAAAATAGGTCCTTCAGTTACCATCTTCCTATTTGGGTCCATTTTTTGTCGTTACAGCGGTCAAAAAGGTAGGCTCATTATCAAGAAAGCCCCCTATCATCATCTCATCATTACAGCCCTTCACAAGTCCACTGCTGAACGTAGGCCAAGGAATGTCACAAAGCACGGTCCTGAGCCACCTGCATATATCGACTTTCTGCATGTCTTACCAGGTCGTCACTCCATCTTGTGGGGGGTCGCCCTACACTTCACCTACCGGTACGAAGCTGCCATTCGAGAACCTTTTTTCCCCACCACCGTAGCCAGGAATAGCGGGGCCGCCGGGGACTGGGGGCCGTCTTTTTTTAACTTTCATCATGGCAATATTTGCCACAATTGCCACGCTTGGCGAGCGGGTTGGCAACTTCTGTGTCAGTTTCCCTCTGTCGCCTCTTACGACAACCAAAGACATGGGTTAGTGGGTATTGTTACCCGTCACTACAAGGGACCCTATCAATTGGATATATTTTAGCAAGTATTATGTGAATTAGAGTACGCGTATCGGGTAGCCGGATAGTTTCGATTACAAGTAATGGGACGGCTAACCATTGCTAGTTATTTAAACACTGGAATCCCAATAATGAATGCTACCACTTCGGTTTCATGAGCCGCCACGTTTAAATTTAGTTCCATTCGACGGCACCAATCGATTCAAACGGCCCAGGATTAGTGGTGCTTTATATAAATTTGTATTCTATTAAATTAATCCTAGGTAAAGAATGATTTAATGAAAATTTGTCTTTGTACCGGAATGACTAAGCGATTGGAGACTGCGTCGTTGGCCGCAGGACAAGTATCTTGTAATAACTTTCGAAAGTGTGATTTAAAAGCCTCTGCGATACAGGAGAAACACGTATTGGAACAAGGTTTTATAAAAAAAAATGTACACATAATTTTATATAAAAATTCAATGAGACTTAGGAACACCCTCGCAGACAAGTAGTTATTAACATTTAATGAGGTGATGAGTTTTGCTAAACGTCACGTTAGGCAATTTGTTTCGGCTGTGCACAAAGTAAAGTTATGAAAAGTAGAATAAAATTTTATTATAGTAAATCAAGTTCAAAACTAAAAACAAAGATATCTAAAGATAAATCAAAAGATTTTATCGATAGAAAAAAAACAAAGTAACCTCTATTTATTTATGCTATTTTAGTTCTCTTCTCAAAGTGTGTGGATTTTAGAGACAAAAATGAAATCACTAACAACTGACTGTGTTCCGACACTAAGGATTTTTAAATTTGCTATAATATACGAGATATCGTCAGTCTCAATTGGTATCTAAATACTTATACTTTATTTCAGAAGAGAATAAAAATATGTAGTAAGCATTGAGTTATATGTACTACGTACTAGAGAAGCCATTCCGAACATTGACTATGTTCAACTGAACTGTAGTGCAATCCATACAAACTAAATTTTGCGTAAATTGAAGGTTTGTGAATTCCATAAAATAATTATTATAACAATTTATTTACAAATATGTTTGTTTAGATTAAATTAAGATATTTTATATTAAATCCTTATATTAATTTTATATTAATATCTTATATCAAATTAAAGTCTTCGCGCATGCGCGACTACTACTCCCGCGCATGCGCGAATACATAGAGTAGGACACAATTTTTGTTTGTTGTTTGGAATGGCTTCTCTAGTACGTATAACTCAATGGTAGTAAATGTCTGGTATAAAGCTACTTTTTACTGGCTTTTAATTTTAGCTTAAGCTGTCCAAATCATTGGGTCTAGTAATATCGAGCGTGTAGTGGTGGTGTAAGAATATCCACTACTAATGTCTTATGGGCGTCAGAAGCGACAACAAACCAAAATATCTACAGTAACGTCCTCCAGTATGTCTGTTTACTGCATGAAATAACGAATTTGGGTTGACGAAGTGGTAACAACACGCTAGTGTAGATGTATACAAGTTTAATGTTATATAAAAACGGTGGGAAAGTTTGGAAAATTCGTCCAAGAAAAATATAATATTGCCTGTACAACTGTTGAAGTTTAGACCTTCTATTTATAGAAATAAATAGGTACTTGTAACAGAATGCCTCGACATAATATAATCCATAAAAATGTATGGAAACCTTTAACCATATTTTTGAAGAAAAAAAAAATCAAGCATAGAATGACAACTTTACCTGCACTGCGGGTTGTTTCGCAATAATCTTCCTATATTCTTCGTCTTCATTCCAAGAAGCTCGCCATTCGGCATAGTGTCGCGAGCATACACATCTACAAATATAAAATGTAATATTAACCTATTTTACCTATTACAAGTCAGTGCCTGACTACTATCCCACCCGATGGTAAGTGGTCATGTACCAAGAGCGAGTAGAACTCGCGCCTTGAGTGGTCCGTATAAACTTAGGTGAGTATCCATTTCATTAAAATAATTAGCTGTTCCCCGCGACTTCGCCCGCGTATTATTTGGGATTTTTTTTTGTGTAAACCCTTCTTTTTCTAAAATAAAAGTAGCCTAAGTTACTCCTTGTGACATTAGCTATCTGCCAGTGAAAATACCGTCAAAATAGGTCTAGCCGTTTCGGAGACTAGCCAGAACAAACGGTCAGACACACGGACAGACAGACAGACAAAAACATTAAAAATTGTATTTTTATTATTAGTACCGTATATACTTTCATATGCATTTAGTAAAAAGCTGTAATTTTGACATTACAAACAGACACTTCAATTTTATTTATTTGTATAGATTAAGTCACTGAAATCTATAAATTATAAGCTAGGTAAGTACCTAACATTGATCTAACGAAAAGAGAAGTCGAATTGAAGGACACACTTAACTAGATATATATCAAAGAGTCAAGGAGAGCACTCAAGAATTATGTTGATGCGGTGTGATTTAATGAAGAGACAGGTTTCCACCTCAGACCAACAATGAAAGAAAGCTGAGCACATTTCAAGTGACGCAAAAATTATACTGAACCTATTGTAACCCTCACTCACGTACAAATATGCGTCAGTAACCAACATCATAGTTTTAGATGTATACGTGTGCGTGCAAACTTTCACGGACTGGTAAAAGAAAGAAGAAATAAAAATTTGTGCATTTTTGGTATGAGGCGAGGCTTCGACAAGGCAAATTTTATATTATATGGCAGTTATCAGTAAAAAATATTATTGCGAATTTAGATAAATGAGCTCACAGCACACAGCACGAGAAAGTAGTCTTTGCGATAAATGGAAACCTATAGTCAATTTTGATTCACCGTTTGTGCCTGATCGAAGTTCGTAGTTAGTATGTTGAAATACAAATAATGTTTAAAATTACTATAAGTTACTGATATAATCTAGTTACCTGTACAAAACCACCATCATGTAAGCAATCACGGCGACACTTATTGTACATAGAATTGCCAGCAATAATATCTCCATGGGTGTCGTAGGGTAGATAGGTAGATCAGCAGCTTTTCCCCATTGATGCGACTGTCTTTTACTTTCAATCAATTCGAAATCTGTATACACAATTAAAAATAATTAATACTTTCCAAAGCAGTAATTAAGAAGACTAAGATTTGTTTTTATGCCAGAAGCATACAAGTAGCAAATCCTGTCATGTGGTTCACATGCTTTACCTAATCTTCATCCTTTCTTAGGATGGTTGCGATCAAACCTCGATTAATACACGATTAACTATACCAGGGATTAACTATTCAACGATTTAAATCTCAAGTAATAGTAATAGTATCGTTATCGTTTCGTTTATAAATCGCTTTTCGGTGTAATTTAAAATATAGCTAATTACGCTTGGAAAAGCAATCTATACGCAAGAAGCACAGTAAATAATGAATAAGTCATGCTGGAGCTATATTATTAGTATAGTTGTAGCACGAATGGGTCGGCTCGACCGGGGCAGTACCAGCGTAAAATAGCAGCTCAATGCTGCTGTTTCGTATGGTTAGTGTAGAGAACCGGAGACCCTTTTTATTGGAAACGAGGCATTCTATCTTAGTCCTCACGGGTGACAACACATCTGCATTTTGATTCGTAGTCGAGGATAGATGTAGATGTGCCACAGCAACCACTTACCATCAGACGGACTGTGTGCCCGTTAGTTACCCTAATTTTATTTAAACAAAATATATCTGAAAACCGGCAAATAAATATCGTTATATTACGGGACGATGAAAGACGACGTTAGAAGGCTATATATTAAGTGAAATTGCTTTATAGTGTCTGTAATGAACTATTAACAATTGTCAAAGTCAAGTTATTTGGAAGGTTTGATGTTTTATTCATCGTGCTTGTTTTTATTGTGTGTATTATTTTTTGATATTATTCAATGATTTGAAATACAAAATGAGTGAGGTTAAACGCAAAATATTAAGTCTTTACCTATGAAATTGCCGTTTTTTATAAAATAAATTAACGTAATTTTTTTCTATATTTTTTATTTCTATTAATCAAAGTAATCACTCATTCAATCTTTGCCAACGCACTGGCATTTTATTGATGTCCTTCTTGGAGAAATTAGCTGGACGGCAGGCAACAAATTCTTCAAAGGCATTTTGTACTCCCTCTTGGGTATTGAATTTTTTTTCTCGCCATAAAGTTATCCAAATTCTGGAAAAAGTAGAAGTATGTAAGCGCAAGGTCTGATGAGTATGGCAGGTAATGTAGAGCTTCTAAGCCCAGCTCTTGTAAGTTGAAGACCGTCTGGTGTGCAGTATGAGGTCACGCGTTGTCGTGAAGGAGCAGCGGGGACGACCTATTGAAAAAAGCTAGTTGGAGACGTGCGAGCTTATCCACCATTGTGTTCAGTTCTTCACAGTATACCTCTGCAGTAATGCTCATTCCGTTTGTAAAGAAGCTGTGATAAATCACACCGACGTCAGACCACCAAACAGTGACCATCACTTTTCTAATGGTAAGTTTTCGTTTACGGTATTGTTTAGGTGCTGAATCAGGATCCAACCAACTTGTTGAGACTTGCGATTGTAAAACAGAATTTATTTTTCGTCGCAGCTGACAATGTGGTTCAAAATTCCTTCGTTTGTGTGCCTGTTGAACAGTGCAGGGCATGTCTTGCCGCGTACCTCTGGCGATCATTGAGTTCTTGGGGCACCCATTTGGTTTTTACCTTGCAAATTTCACGCAAATGGGATAATATTGTTTTAATGCTAATGTAGAAAACTGCAGCTAATTCAGCCGTAGATTGATTATAATCAGCTTCCACAATCGCCTTTAATTCGTCATTGTCGACCAAAGTTTTCGGACGACCACGGGGTTCATTTTTCAGGTCGAAATTTCCATAACGGAGGCGGGCAAACCAATAACAGGTGGTGCGTTCGTTTGTAGTATTCGCTCCGTAAACGTCGTTGATATTGCGTGCCGTTAGTGCCGTCTTGCTGCCGCCACAGTACTCATATTACATACGAGGGTGGATTGAAAAGTACTCGGCCTAACCAAGAAAATAAACAAATACTAAATCAGTTATATTTTTATTTTTCTACATAATCACCATCAAGTTCAATACACTTTTGCCACCTCCCCTTCCAAGCATTTAGACCGTTGAAAAAAAATGATTCTTCCTTAGAGTCAAAATATGCGTCTACAGCTGCTTTGACCTCGTCGTTTGTCGAAAATCTTTGACCTCCCAAGTGCTTTTTTAGGTTAGGGAACAGAAAGAAGTCTGATGGTGCCAGATCAGGTGAATACGGCGGATGCGGTAACAGTTCAAAGCCACAGTTGTGAATTTCAGCCATTGACTGTACTGACGTGTGAACACGGGCGTTATCTTGATGAAACAGGACTTTTCTTCTGAGCATTCCTCGACGTTTTTCTTTTATTTCCTCTCGTAAACGACGTAGTAAGGTGCAGTAGTAATCAGAGTTTATATTCTGACCCCTTTCAAGATAATCAATCATAATCACACCTTTCGAGTCCCAGAATACTGAAGCCATCACCTTATTTGCCGACAAAATCGACTTAGCCTTTTTAGGGGGTGGTGAACCAGGTCTTCTCCACTGTTTTGATTGTTGTTTTGTTTCCGGTGTACAGTAATGAACCCATGTTTCGTCCATAGTAACAAAACGATTCAAAAAATCATCTGCATCGGCTTCAAATAACTCCAAACAGTCGCGTGAAATAGTCAATCGCGTCCTTTTTTGTTCAACTGAAAGCAGTCGCGGAACCCACCTCGCAGACACCTTGTGGAAACCCAACTCGTTGACAATGATGTTTTGAGTTCGTTCATAAGAGATGCCTATAATCTCGGCTATCTCTCTAATTTTTAATCTGCGGTCTCCCATTATTAAATCAAGTACTTTTTTAATATTTTCGTCAGTAATTGACGTCGAAGGCCTTCCAGAGCGGGGTTCATCTTTCACACTCTCTCTACCACGCTTAAATTCTGCTATCCATTTTTTGACGGATGAATATGACAGAGCACAATCGCGTAATGTACTGACCATGTCATCATGGATGGCTTTTGATGGTAGCCCCTTCTTATGGAGGTACTTAATGACGGCACGCTGCTCGATTTGCTCCATTCGCGGAAATTATGTCCGATTACTTTGTTAATAAATTTATAAAATCACAACTAATTATCGCACACGTTTCGAACTTCACACAATGAACTAGTCTGAACTGAACTAAATAATGTGGGTAGATTTGATTTTTAGAATTGAATGGATCTGTGTTAGGCCGAGTACTTTTCAATTCACCCTCGTAATAACTCGAATCTTTAAGGTATCTATGATGACTAAAAAGATTAAAATCCGATGAAAACATAACTCTAATCAATAAACAAATGACTAATTTTGCAAAAAGAATTCCATGTTTTTAAAACAAAATTAATTTGAAATTAGAATTCTTAGCCAAAGAAAAAATATTTTGATTTGAAATGGCCAGTACTGCAGAACGGCAAATTCATAGGTATCTATTATAATAATATACCAGCGAAGAAACATAAGACACCATTAAAATATTCTTGGAATTACTGTTATTCCGTGCAAAACCTTAGTAACTATTCCCGAATAGTCTAGTTATTCTTAGAATTGCAAATGCTAAGAGTTTTAAAAACGTTACCAGCTAACGTTACGTTGCCTTAATGAGCAGTGAATTCTGTGTGATTTCAAATATTATTTTTCTAATAGTCTTTATTGGAACGAAGTTCCTTATCGGACGGTACGAATTTGGCGGATGGGAACTAGGCGAGAAAAGGTGTAAGATATTTCCGTCACGACCCCTTCTGACGTAGTGTAGACGGCCTTGGCGACTATAAGGAAGTGAGATGGCATAATATCCAACTCCCTCGCACTTTTTCTTATCTTGCCTTGAAAGATTGAAATATTATTTTATTTTAAATGACGCTTCATTTTTATACAAAACTTTAAAGCATGGCAATAATAATCCATGAACGTTTTTTTTGCAGGCAAGCCTATAGGGGAGACCGGGGATGGTTGACTATAGGGGCAGGTTGAATTAACTGTCAAAAACTCGACTTACTCAAAAGTGTTGCCTCATTCAACTAGGCGCGGAATACCGTTTTCTACCCCCGGTCAGGTACCGAAAGAGCGGCATCGTCTACGCACGTCGTTTGGGAGAGGGAGCTTAATATCCAAAAACTAACCATGTAAGTAATTGTTTACCTCCTAATATATTTTGTAGTAACGCCTATACACTCGTTGCTATTTACTTTCAAGTAATTTAGAGTGAAAGTTTGATTGATAATCTTTTTATTAAGTATCATTATTTTTTATTTCGCCACAGTTTTGAGGCTATACCATGTGGTTAAAAATTAAAAAGCGATCCGGGGCTGGTAGACTAATTTATTTTGGGGCTGATTGACCACCTAGTTAACCTACCACATAGTAGTCTAGGTATACTTTACATGGAATAAAGTCAGTTTTCTTTTTAATTTATCAAATGCTTGTTGTTGCAGAACCATGCGAACATATAAAAAAAAGACTGGTGGAGGAAGTACACCCAAAGATGTCTTCGATAGAGCATGTCAACAAGTTATTTTTGATAAAAGTATGTATTAATTCTACAGCAAAAGAATTTGCAATACTATTTGAAACATCCAACGCCACGTGGTAAAAATGAAGAAAATGTAAGAAAGTAAACCGGCATAGACGAGATGTAAATTCACTTTGGAGAGCGCTGGCTGCACTAAAAATTGACAAATATTTAGTGATGAGGAAGAACTCGCATTAGAAAATTACCTCAAGAGGGCAGCTGATAGTTATTACGGATTACTCCTTATGAAACTCGAAAGTTTGCACTATTTATACACACAAGACTAACAAGAGTAAGAGAAAAGGAAGAGGAAATTTATTTTCATTGGGACAAATAAGAGGAATAGTGACGAAGAAGACAACAGTGATGAGGATGATACATTTTGTTTAGAGTGCACTGAATCTTACATTTTGAGTATTCCTGGAGAGACACGGATTCAGTGCACTATGTGCAAGTTATGGGCCCACCCACGCACAACACTGAGCAAATGGTAATATTTTGTTCCATTAATA
The DNA here is from genome assembly GCA_963668995.1 of Parnassius mnemosyne. Classification (NCBI taxonomy): domain Eukaryota; kingdom Metazoa; phylum Arthropoda; class Insecta; order Lepidoptera; family Papilionidae; genus Parnassius; species Parnassius mnemosyne. The sequence continues at coordinate 42,154,832 of CAVLGL010000082.1, read as the reverse complement.
CAAAAATTACACCTCTGATTTAGAAGAATTATTTGATCATTCAAAGATGTGATCTATTTCGTTAAAGATATATAATTATATTAGTTGAATTAGTCAACACTCTTTTTTACTTTTTTATATTATTAAGTCAGTAAAAGTATTCTACTTTTAGATACTAAAAGTATTATGTTTTCAGTATTTAGTTGACAAATTTTTAAATGTATGATTGTTTATTCTAATTTAAAATAATTTATGATGTATATTTAAATTGTCAGTTGTATAATTTTTAGAATTGACATAAATATATTATGACGAACGGTCAACTTTTTGCAAGGTATTATTGCTATATTATTGTTTTAACAGTATGTACAAAAAGGTTTATGGGGTCATTTATGCACTCCTATATTTTGTTTTCTGTGCAGTACTTAGTTTTCACAAGCATTTAATTTTTTTATTTATAATGACACCATAGAGTAAATTGAAGAATTTGCTTCGTTTGACAAGTATAGAAAACTAATAATAATACCTCATAAGTTAACATCTATATGGATAAAATGATAGAGGTTTGCAATTGATTAGATTTCAATTAGGTTTTTAAGTTTTATTTCTTAGACACTTGGCCCTCATCCAAGAAAATATTGTGATATCGTCATTTAATATAGTTATTAAAGTTTTAATAAACAACGATTTTTATAAGCACTACGTGTTCAGTGATTTGTATGAGCAACGCGGTCGAAGTCGCGGGTATCAGGTAGTTTGATACAAATGGTAAAATTTTAACAGACTTCTAAAGTTAGTGACTGACGCACACTGTCAGAATGCTATCAAAACAAGCCATAATTTATAAGAAGAAGAAAGGTAGTGAAATAGCGCGTAAATCTTTCGAGTGATGTTAGCTTTAGTTTTGTTTCCTGTCATGTCATGGAAAGATATTTTAAATTACTTTACACCCATTTACCCGGTAATATGTCTATAGGATCCAATGCGGCCGCCAAAGCTTGCCAACGAAGAGGCGGAGATTCTTTCTCGTCGGGATGACGGAGCCCTGCAGCTAGCTCGGGACTTACACGATGGCTTAACAGTGTAGGTGGCAGTATTATCGCGTACTTTCCCGCCACAGATTCATTATACTGAGATAGTATCGACGCCCAGTGAGATGGAGACAGTCTGAAAAATAAAAAAATAATAATTTACCCAATAGGAAGGTTTCATAAAAAAAGTTATTTTACCAAACAGTAACAAAAGTGAGCACTGAATTTAAGTAACTTTATATTTAGGTAACTTGAACTAACCATTTTGAACTGTATTATAAAGCTTGGCTTGATTTGTATTTCTAAATTCAAATAAAATTTATATTTATGACATAGTAAGTAACTTTGTAAGAAGTAAGAAAATTTGCATAATTTTTTAAATTGACTTCCGTTGTGGAAACAATGCTTATCAAGCGTCACGCAATATCAATAACGTTTACGGATCTAGCAGTACTAATGAACGAACAGTGCGGTGTTGGTTCAATCGCGTTCAATTTTGTGGCCGCCTGGGGAAGAAGTGCAAGCAGTGGGAAGAAGTCGACTATTGACGTAAGTGTAAAATTAGATCATTTTCGCAAATGCGTATAATAAAGCAGCTTGATAAATGGGTACCTCACCAACTAAGTAACGCACAATTAGAGGCCTGCATCAACGCATATTACTGAATCGGCATATAAAAGGAGGGAGTTTCGACTCGGATTGTTTGTTTGATCGGATTAACTGCGATGATGAGTGGATCCTGTACGACATACGATACAGATGTTCATCACAGAGGTTAGATCCAGGTGCCCAAGCCAAATAGTTCCCGAAACTATATAGTTATAATTCTATGCAGTTTACTTGTCTACTGGTGGTGTTATTCATTATAGCTGTGTAGAGTTACTGCTGCCGTTGTTATCAAGAATTGCTACTGATGATGGAGAAGGTGGCACTAAACAACCTATTATTCTTTATGTCAACACCCGGCCAGATATAACAGATATTAGCAAAATTAACAGAGCTAAATGTGATCCTTTCTCATCCACCATATTCTTCAGAGCTTGCCCCAACAGACTTCCATTTTCTTCAAAGTTTAGATAACTTTTTGACACGCCAAAATTGTAATTTCGAAGACGCAACAAACGCCCTTAAAAAGTTAATCGATTCTCGAGCAGCAGACTTCCTAGTCCTTGACATTAACAAACTGTTCATTAAATAACAGGAATGTGTAGGCAAATATTCTGATAGTGAAAGGTTTTTTTTGTTAAAAAATATTTATACATATTACACATAACAGTAAAAATTCATCGGTAAAAATCTTATATTATTAAAATAACAAACATCAAGATAATTGCAGCCCTTCATAAAGCTGAACATAGACGGTGCCCATAAATTATTACAAAGCACGGGTCCTGAGCACGCCAAAAACACATGGACGGGCAGGTGAAATTTATCAAGTTCCCGTGCGTGTCTTCAAATCGTCACTCTTACCCTGCGACTACAGTAGGATTTTATTACGCTAAGACAGTGCAATTTACCATCTAAGACTTTATCACCATATACCGCCATTTGGGATTGTGGTCAAGGACTATAATGAGTAAAAAAGGAGGCTACCAATAAAAAAACCTTCCTGTCCCATCGGTTTTCTGTTTTAAATATTATTGATTTTAAAATATTAAGTAAAAGTTATATTCTATGATGAATGTCGTATGGTATTTTGCTATGGGGACACACGCGACTGACACTGAAATTATATTTGTTTTACAGAAGACGGCCATAAGAGCAATCTATGATATAAAACCTAAAGAGTCGCTCTGACAAAAAATTAAGGGTATTAATATATTAACTTTAGCCTCTCAATACATTAATAATTACGTACACAAAAATAAAGGTAGTTATACAAAAATAAGTGATATTCATTCTGTAAATACTAGGAACAGACACAAGCTAGTAGTACCAGTTACTCGACTCCACCGAGTCGGTAATTTATTCTTATTGCGATATATACGCTTTTACAACAAAATCCCCGAATATACAAAATTTGACCCGCTCAAAGTTCAAAAACTTTATTAAACAAAGTTTTTATAAAAAGGATTATAATATGAAGGAATTTATAGATGATAATAACCCCTGGAAATGAGGTGATCGCTACCAAGCTATTTCTAATTTGTTTTGTGTGGTTAATTGTGTAACATACATGATAGTAAGGTGTTATTTAAAAAAAAGTCCCACTGGGTTTCTTGCTGGTTCTTCCCAGGACAGATGTTTTTATTCGAACCAGTGGTAATCAACAAAAGAGTGACTTTCAATAAGTATTTATAATCTATAAATTATAAAAAAGTTTTTGTTTCTGTTACAAATTAGTTTTTTAGTTCAATATAAAAAAAAAATCAGTACTACCGCAACACAAAATTTATAATCAAGTAACATTAAGCCTGTTTTTGTTGATCGCTGCGTTGGAAGTGGATCTGATCCATACCTAACTAAATTATGTCAATTATAATGCCTTTACATGTATGTGTTATCGAAACGAATCTAGGCATCGACACTGTGAACAAAATACGGTTGTAGTCATCTATAATAGAGCGGCAAGACTTCCTAGAGACGTCCGTGACTCACACGGATGATAGTGATTAACATGAGTGGATAACAATTATTAGCAGCGCGTGATTAGTTAAGTACCTAATGTTAACAGTTTACACACAATATGGGGTGGGTATGAATATAATATCATTTATCATGATGCTATTCGACTCGTCTTGCGTAGTGACGGTGGTGACGGTGTAAGAATATCTTCTTTCCTATATCAGTAAATAGACTAGGGAATGGGCAGCAGCGTTTTCATAATACTACTACCATGGCTACCATGGCGACCATGTTATCGGCACAGCATAAGTTGCTAAGTATATACCGGTGGAGGTTTAGTTGCCACCATAGATGACTCAACCTGGCAACATTTAATACACACATCCTGAAAACTGACGAGAAGATCTTGAAACTGGAAGAGGAGATAGGACACAAGAATTCTCGATTCTGACAACTTGTTCTATCACTAGAAGGACAACCATGTGTACCAAAGAGGTGTTAAATTTATTGCCCAAAGTCCCTCGGCAACAACGCTACGAAGGTTGGGTGTGTGTCGAATAGGATTGCCTACTAATACTTAGAATCACCAAACGGTATACGCTGAAGTTCATACTGGTATATGATATATTTTACTGGACCCATTTTACTGGAAACGAGGCATTCCATCTTAGTCCTCACGGGTGACAACGCATCTGCATCTTGAGTCTTTATTGAGGATAGATGTAGATGTCTATAGGTCGCAGTGGCCACTTACCATCAGGTGGACTGTGTGCTCGTTTGTCACCCTATCCTATAAAAAAAACATTATGGTATTCGCAGCAACCTTGGCACATCCCAATGAGGAGGAGGAAATTTGTTTAGACTTTTTCTTATATTGTTATTTTTTTTTAATGTTGGTTATTACATTGTTCTTTTTCCGGTACTTTTTCGAACAGTCTTGACACGTAAATACTTAAAATACAATATCAGATTTCACGGTTAGCATAGCAGGATTCTCATTCTATTGGCTGGTAAAAAGATGATGTCATTGTCTGGAATTACAGGTAAGCCAGAATTTGAGATTTCAATGTGTATAAATGAACAATTGTTAGGTGCCGCGATATCTTCAGAAAGGTGAGGCTTGTTAAGATTATATAATCACAATAAAGTAGGAATATCTGCGTGTGGAATACTATGCAAGCTGTCGTCACATACATTGATGTCATCGTCTGTAAAGCCAAGTTTGCATAATAATATAGTAGGACTTTTATCACGCCTGGCGATAGATAAGCTGGGATTAAATGATCTTCACATTTCCCATATCTTCATAAAATTCCGGTACGTCATCCAGGTGAATTTGAATACCAGGATAAAATAGCGTCTTAATGCTGTTGTGTTTCGTATGGTGAATGTAGAGAACCGGAGACCCCTCTTTACTGGAAAAGAGGCATTACATCATAGTCCTCACGGCTGACAACGCATCTGCATTTTGATTCGCAAACGAGGATAGATTTAGATGTGTATGGGCCAATGCAACTACTTACCATCAGGTGGCCAGTGTGCTCGCTTGTCACCCTTATCCTATAAAAAAAGTGAATGTGGTGCCACCAAAGTGAAATCTTACGAGTTACCTAAATGCGTAACTCTTAAGATTTGAACTAGAACAAGATTTTGTAACTTGTATTGTTTACGAAGAGCGGACTTATTGCCTTTTGACATTATCTCCCAGTCAAGCCGTTTGGCACAACAAATTAGTCAGATGATTAAAATAGGAAATTGTAATAAGGGCGATAATGACATATCAGGCCTTTCTTTGTAACAAATAGGTGATATTAGTCGCCGTTACTACAAATCGATTAAAAAATGACAAAATAAATTGTTCTGTTTAGGAAAACGAAATCATAGAAAAAGGTAGAATAAGGAGGATTTTATTTCGAGCTATGGGGGTCTAGATACTTAAACAATGGGGGGGGGGGGGGGGTGGAGAGCAGTTGGCAGCGGTGGCACTGCGCCGGATGATCGCGCCTATGTGGGGGTGCTACCTTAACTCTCGACAGGCCGCACACAATGCGTACCTGCCGGAAGATGGCTTTGGCCTCCGGCACGTTGGTCAGAATGAAAAGAGCAAGCGGGAACCTCTTGCCCTTGTTGCTGTGCATCTTGTGCACAGCCTCAACTGGGAGTCCCAGGGACTTAAGGTCCTCAAGGATGTCTTCATTTGAGAGTTCGAAAGGAATTCCGCGGATTACGGCCCTGACCTTACGATCTTACGGAAGAGCGTACATAATGGTACATAGAGGTCACATCCTTCATTGGATCATAGTGTGAACTTAGTTTTCCTCAGTGACAATTGTTGGAGTCCTTTTAAAATGACTTAAAACGTAGACCGCAAGGTTGTGCGCACAACCCAAGGTACAGTTCTACCTTGATATAGTATGATAAAAAAAAAGTTAATGTACCAATAAAATGAGATTAATGTAATGAAAATGTAATATAATACCCAAGTAGATGGTGGGCCCATATGTATAAAGTACCCGCGTGATATATATCATGAAGTAAATATATATATGTAAGTGAATTGAATACTAAAACAAATAAAGCTAGCTAAAGGTAAAAAATAATAAGAAATAAAAGAAAGTACGTACAAGAATTATGAAATAAATAAATAAAAAAGGCCTGACAACCGAAAACAAAGGAAATGAGAGTACTGTTAGCATGGAAATAATTAACATGCAAGGACATACAACAAGTAGCTATTTTGTATTTCCGTATTAGGGCTATTAATGCTACCCAAAATGCTACTCACAAGTTACACGTGTACCTAGTAACTATATTATTGATCCACACAACTACACGTAAACAAAAAAAAATATTAATAAAAAATAATAAACACATTTTCATGTAAGTACTTAGTACTTAAGTTAGTCTCCTTTTAATTTTTTCATATTTAAATTGATTTATATTTATAATAACCTTAAATTTCTTTTTATGTTATGTTTTTTTATGTAAAATTTGTACAATTTTAAACTAAATTTGGTAATCCAAAGTGTGAATTCGCTATTATTATAGGTAAGTTTTTTTTTTCATCGATAAACAATGAAACCAAAAATAATATTATTATATTAAACTTAAAAACTTTTCTTTCCTAATATTAATAATATTTTATTAACATACAACATATATTTTGCTATAAAAACTTATATCTGTGTAATAGCCTATCTTTTTTTATAAATTTGTGTTTAAAATAAGTTAAACATGTTCCTTAGAAGTCATGAAATCTAAAAAAAAAAGATAGTATGTAATACCTTTCCGACTATTAATATTAAATAGCATATATAATAAATACTTGATAGAACATTTTCTAAGTTATGTTGAAATTTGGTATGATCTTACAATGTAATCGTAAACGTACCTACTTTGGAATTGAAAACAAAAGTGTCACAAATCGCTTACGCGGCTGGGATTGCAACTTGTATTTTGATCTGGCTGTGGTTATGATAATGAAAATGATTACATTGCCTAACATAGACTTCTTTGTTCTGTATATCTTGAAATGAAATGTAATATTGTCGGTTTTATATTTATTGAATCTTCAAACCATGTGTGTTTAACTTTTATAAATCATAATTTTCAGAAAAAATTGTAGAGTATTATATATATATATATATATATATATATATATATATATATATATATATATATATATGGTGTGGATCATGAAAGAAATGTTTAATCAAATATAAAGGTATAAATAAATGAAGTATAAAACTATAAAATTATAAGTATAAACTAGCTGTTCCTCGCGACTTCGCCGGCGTGTAATTTAGGGTTAAGTATAATTTTTTTGCGAGGAACTCTAATTATTTTTCTAAAATAAAAGTAGTCAAAGTTACTCCTTATGACATCAGCTATCTGCCAGTGAAAGTCCTGTCAAAATCGGTCCAGCCATTTCGGAGATTAGCCGGGACAAACAGACAGGCAGACAAAAATTTAAAAAAGTAAATTTTTGTTATAAGTACCGTTTATACTTTCATACGCATTTAGTAAAACGCTGTAATTTTGATATTACAAACAGACACCTCAACTTTATTTATTTGTATAGATGTGAATAAATATATAAAGGAAGAGTCTGTTTAATGTGAATGTCTAGATAAATGACTTAATAAGTAACTGAATAACTCAGTATCTAAGTGTGTTACAGTGGCATGTCGACCAAGATAATATACGTTCGCGAATGTACACCTGATTTTGCCAAACATAATGCATCAACAATGCAACAATGCATTAAGGTTAAGCCTTAATACAATAATACATACATATTGTGACTAACCACTCCAAGCCGAGCTGAGCCGTGGTAGCTCAGACGGTTAGCGCTCGATGTAAGCTTCACAGTACTCGAGCAACCCGGGTTCGATCTCCGCCGGCACCAATGAAATTGTTAAAAGCAATTTTAAGTGCTGATTTACCACGTGCTCGGCGGTGAAGTAAACATCGTGAGGAAACCGGCATAGAAATAAGAAAAAAATATTTCGAAGACATGTGAAGTTCGCCAAGACGCATTGGGGCAGCGCGGCGGACATTTCCTTGCCCTAAAATCCTCTCAGAATTGAGAGGAGGCCTGTGCCCAGCACTGGGACGTAAATAGGCTGCAACTTTTACTCCAAGCCAAGACAAATATTATAAATACATAATTAGAATGTAAGACTTTATTTAAGATTAACTTTTTACTATAAAAAATTTTAACATTCAATCGCCTAGAACGCGCTAGCCTCGACTGCACATATAAGCCCGGGGCGCCTCGCGATTGTAGGTAGGTAATTATTTCACACAGGTAGCAAGAGTGATAGCGGCCAGGTTAAGTTAGATAGGTCACGTCTAATTAAGTCAATGTTATGTCTACCATGTGTTCTGATCCGAAGCCCCGAAAACTTTGTGCTCATATTACAAAATCGTATATAGTGTAATCTATTCGATTCGAAAATATCGATTGCAATACAGTCGACATTATAATTGACAAGCTCGTGGAAACTGTACATACGGTCAAAACTAAGTTCTACAAGATCCGTCGCAGAAGAATCTAAAAAAATCATTGCTGTTAGACCGGAAAATGAAACTGCAGGCTTATGAGTTGGCGAGACAAATGGGCTCGGTGACGAGACGGTTATGTTGCTATCTGTCGCAGGTCATGGGGGGAGGACTAAATGCTGTAAAACCAATTTCAACATCAGGAAAATAATAAGAGAAACTAAATATGAACCACATGACTAGGGCGATATCGAGTTTTTTTTTTTGCAAAGCGCACGGATGAAACGCTAATAAGCACTTAAAGTTGAAAGAATTCTTTTACATGCTGGCATTTAATCTAATATTCTAAATTAAAATACATGAAGAGAAAACTTTGTACTCCTTTCTAAGCATATTGCGCGCACGGAGGAGTGCGAAATTTGCCAAAGTCGAAGTTTATACAGAAAGCTAAAATATATATAATATGTATTACATTGTTTACGTTCATACTGCCAATGTCTTAGAGTATGTACAAGCATAATATGTATGTATTTTAATACTTTAGGATCAATGTTAAACACTTAAAAGTCAGGTCATAGACGCGCAAAGTAGAAGAATGTCACTATAGAATTTTAATACTACACCTAAATTAAAACAAATAAAATAATTCCTGATAACTGACTGAATAAGCTATTAAGAATTTTGTGCGATTTCAATTATTTCTTTTTGAAAGCGTGTGGAGTAATACGTCAATACAAAAAAAATATCTTTTATACTTTTTATATTAGATATCTGTTTTATTTATATTTTAATGTGCAGTTGAAACAGAAAATACACCTTGGTTACCTATAAAAATCCATGAATTACGGTCGAAAATCGACCACTAAGCGACCTCTAAAAATAGCATCTCTTGCGGGAAAAAAAACAAATTCAAATGACATGAAGGAGAAAATGTTGAAAAGAGAAAATGTCACGCATAGACGCACTTAATCTTAAATTGTATATATCCCTCTTACTCCTACGTCCTACAACGAAAGCAACATACAAAAATATGCTCATTTTAATGGCACACAAACGAAAGTCCATTGCAAAAAGGACAACAATTACTGCGGCAACAAACATGCTTGAGGAAGTTTTCTTAACCTATTATTATTACTATTATTATTAATACGGTTCCCCGGTTGGCCATTTGCACTGAGAGCGGTTAGGAGAAACGAGAGACTAACGAATATATTTGAAAAGAATTAGAAAATACTGTAAAGTGGTGGAAAGTTTAGGCGTAATGCAGTTTCCAGGCGGAGCTTGCATCGTAATTTAGAGAAAAATGACAGTCTTACTTTGTCTAAGCTAGTGGTTTCCACAGTTAAGTCGTCTTGACCAAGAGACAAACCAAATAAGCACCTAAAAGCGATCTACCGTAAATGATCAAAGGGTAACTCCGAACTCTTTAATAATAAGTTCAGGTTTTACGGTGTTGTGATGCCATGGATCTGCTGAAAGTTGCTCAACGACCTATATGGCTTTTTGCTCGAAGTTTTTCTGGATGATAAAATTCGTAATGAAAATATCCGTAATAGAACAAGAGTAACTGATATAACCCAAGGTATCAGGAAGATTAAGTGGCTATGGGCCGGTCATAAACGTAGAAGGACCAGTCATAAAGCTCGCTGAACCGACAGCCGATAGAAAAGAAAGGGTTTTGTGTGGCAGCTTCGTGACAGTAAGCGAGTGTAGGGCAGCTCCCCCTTGATCGAATGACGACCTGGTAATACATGCAGGAGATAAATGAATACAGGTAGATCAGAAAAATCTGAATGCATAAATAAGGACAAATTTGTCAAGGAAAAGCATTCTCGTCGATTGCGATTACGAGCGCCATCCATCGGCGGACAGCTAAAATGTTCGGAATTCTGATATTTCAATTCCATTCAAGATCCATTCAATTCTGCGCTAGATACGCCTTTAAGAGTATGAAATTAAAATTAGTTAGAATATAATTTAATTGATGCAAAGCTCATTTTTATCCGCCTAATAGGTATAAGGGTTAGAAACCCTGTATATAATAATTTTGAGTATAATATTTCTTGTGTTTATGACCAAGGTCACGAATTTATGACTACAAAAATATGAAATAAAATCACAGACAACCATCTACGCTCTGAAATAGTAATTCACCAAATCATACTTACCTAGACCATGGACGTGTATGAGGCGAGTGCTTCAAGAAGATAGTGTCATTTGTATCGACAGTTTTGCCGATCTCGTCCATGTTTATCAGAGTTGAATATACCATAGCCTGCTGGTCGATGTTGTTATACGTCATGTATGCAGCTTGCTTAGCCTTATTTTTTTCGTAGTCATATTTCGCGCTATCATTATTGTCCTTTTCAACAGCCGTGATAAAATAGTCCACGATTCCGGAGTTATAAACAATCATCGATATCCAAACAAGCATCCAAACCATAAACGCCCTTTGGAAGAAACGTGTCCGTGCCCACATATTTACGAGACGTATCCTTTTTGGGACTCTATTGTCCATATTACCAGGGCTGGCGTTTCTTTTAGCCACAATATCGGTTGGATTGTTCTGGGCAAGCCCGTTCAACCTCGGATGAGATTTCGACTTTGTTATTCTTTGCGGTGAAATGTTGTTTTCTTCTATGTAACCCTTGTTGAAACGCCAGTTCAATGCGTTGTTAGCACTAAAATATTCTTTTAGATGTAACCTGCTGTTACTTTCTGGGAAATATTCCATGCGTTGGACGTCGATGCCAAGTATTGTAGCAAAAAATACCATCTGAATGAAGTAATCCGAAATTAGACTCACGATCATGAATATTGAGAACTCTTGTATGAATGGAACAAAGGTGAAAAAGCTGACAGTTAAAATAGTGATTTCAGTTAGTAAATTTTTTGTAATAGACCAGCCTTCTTTGCTAAGTCCTTGCGCTAGCCGAATTTTGACGTCGAGCCTGGAGTCAGTGGAAGTCACACTCTTAGTTAGCACGAGAATATTTTCAAGGCCCACTATTATCACTAAATATGGGAAGATTTCTTTTCCTTGTAAACTTAGAGAGAATCCAAAGTAAAAACAAATGCCCATCGACATGGATAAACTACCTGCTATAGTAACTACAGCACATGCAGCGAGTCCAAACTTTGATCTAATAAATTCTATCTTTCTGACAGAGAAATATACATAAAGAAATAATCCAAAAAAAGTTATCAGTAAGGGCACAAGCTCATGATAGTTAAACTGCCCGGGGTAATAAATAAGAGTCACTTCATCGGCGCGAACTTGCGGAGAATCTTGATATAGTGGATACATTTCTCTTAGTTTACTTGTAAGAGTGTTAATTAATCTGAAACAAATTTGTTATATTTATTCTTAAACAAAATAAGGGAAAATACACCTTGTAATTAAAAAGGGTTTGGAGCTATATAATGTTTACACTTGCCAATACTTTTGTCTATAATTAAAAAGATGAACGTAAAAATATTCATCGATTGTGAGCTTTAAAATTACAATTAATTTACATTACTCATTAAGCCAAACTTAACCTGAAGTGAAAATCGAATTGTCAATTATTGTAAAATTCAAACTGCTTATAAATTACTCTATCCATTGATTGTATAATTCTGTGTGGAAAGCAATTTAATAAATTAGGTTTTTACCCAATTTTGAACAGACAAAAGTTAATTAGCAGTCTAAATCAAATAAACTTTTTTGTTAATTTTTTTAGCTTAGTAATGAATGCAATATACTCTGGTAACCAGAGCAAAATGTCGTGCGAAACACTAAATAATAAAAAAGTTACCGCTCGTTGGCTTCTTGATAAAAAATTGTAACCGCATACTGCAAGACTCGCGGGCGCGCTCTAAGCGGATACCGTTTTATCCCGGTATCACGAAGATGCATCCCAAAAGCCATCTCAGCAATTGAAGCTTTCCCCTTCTGAAGGCTCTGCGTAATGTAAGTAATTATTAATACATACTTGTGATTTGCAACATATCTTTATTATGGAAAAAGTGGAAGAAGAGACAACTTGGCTAGAAAAGCAAGAAGTCCATAAATGCTTATGTTTATGTTTAGCTGTGGACTTGTGATAGGCTGTAATGATAATGATGACGATAATGAAAAAAAAAGTGGTAAAGATAAAAAAAGATGAGAAATGATGTATACCAAAATGATAACTAAATCAGAATTGATATATTGGATAACCCTTTTTAACTGATATAACATCTTATTATTTCTCTATAGTTCTGCCCGGAAAACTTGGATTTGTCAACTGACTTGACCTACAGTTAACAATATCAGAAAAACTCACAAAGTATATAGACCTCAAAAATTTGGAATCTCTCAACTGCAAAAATAATACCCCATTCTGTCACCACAAAGTCATACCTATACACTACCACCAGTCAAGCAATTCACACAATCTACCAGAGCGAAGTTTAACAGAAGGCTGTTATCCTAAATCACAAGCTAAATTGCCAATAGATTTTTGGAGCAGATGATAGAACAATAAATATTTATTTAAAGAAACAGATGTCCACTTAGCTAGTTCTATGAGCATCTTTATTCGAGTTTTACTACTGGATTATTCCGATATTACTACCAGATTAAAGATGGAATCAAGTTGCCTTTAGAAAAAATAATAATAAAAATAATATTTTATTTCATATAACTTTATTTTAGGAGAGGTAATATTTTTAATTTGTCTTCTAGCTTGAGTTGTTACATATAATAGGAAAACATAAAACATTCTTTAATAAACCAAATAGTTAAAACAATAATCACTTTGAATAAAACTACTTTTACAGATTTTATTGCGTTTAATTAAGTTATTTTATATTCCCGACGTTTCCGACGAACACATAGCTGACGTGAAGCACCAACGTTCCGGGAAGTCTGCAGTTTGTGATCATATCCTAGACGGCCCCAGCCATTACATTAGATTTGATAAACCACAAGTTCTCGCGAAAGAACATCGATTCCTGCCAAGGATGATACGTGAGGCTATTGAAATTAATAAACATCCTAATTTCAATAGAGAGGGAGGCTGGGTACTACCACCTGCTTGGGATCATGTAATTCATAAAATTAAAACTAAACCGAAGCATACCACTGCAAGACTTCAAGACACAGTTCATTCTGCATAGATCAGACCAAAATTAATAATTAAAAAGCTGAAGGTACTCCGGGTTAACTTTGACATCGGGACGTCAATCACCTCAGTCCCCCGTGACCACGGTTGCTGGAAAGCAACTGAAACGTCGGGAATATAAAATAACTTAATTAAACACGATAAAATCCGTAAAAGTAGTTTTATTCAATGTGTAGTGTTCGCGTAAATATAAGAAATCATTAATAATCACTTTATTTTGAATTCTTTAAGAGATCCTTGCCCCTTGCAGCCTAACAGTTTTTATCCTCATCTGGAATGCACACTTTCTTAATAATTGGAGAAAACATAGCATGTGTTTTATTCACAGTTACATAATGTATCCACTGCTTACAATGTATAAAGAAGAATTCCATGGCTTAAATCCTCACCTCCACATTGTCCAGCATAACTTTATATTATTTTAACATAACATATAACTATGGGCATGATCATCCCAAGATTTACAAAATCAGTTTTATCATTTATTAATTTTTTTTCAGTTCGTTAACAAACATCTGCTGAATATGAGCTGGTTGATTAACATGGAGAATTTAAAATAATTGCCAATGCTCGTCAGAAATATGTACACCCAAAGTAACAAACTTCTTCCACCCTTTTAACTGCTCCCAATCACTAGTTCTGACATTTTACATGTGACACAAATAAGGGAAATAACATAGCATAAACACTCACGCCTGTCACCCAGAGGGGTAGGCAGAGATTATGGACTTCCATTTGGCACGATCCTGACACACCTCTCTCGCTTCCTCCACATCCATATACCTACGCATACACGCTCGTCGGTTAAAGGTACTCTTGATTTGGCCCATTTTTAATATATCGCCAATTTGGTCGATAAACTTTCGCCTAGGGCGACCCTTCCCGACTATGCAGTTCACCTCTGCAACATAAATTTGCTTTGTCACTCTTTCCTCATTCATTCTTTCTACATGGCCAAACCACCGAAGCATTCCTTTCTTAATCCTGGTCACAACATCATCTTGCAAACCACACTCTTCTCTTATTAAACAATTTCTCACTCTGTCATTCAGATTCATCCCTAACATACTCCTTAATGACCGCATTTCTACAGCATTTATTCTACTCTCGTGCTTCTTCTGCCACACCCAACTTTCACTACCATACATTAAAGTAGGTACTAACACAGGATTGTGAATTGCCATACGTGCCTTTTTGGACACATTTTGACTTTTCACAATAGAGTGTAGAGCCCCATTAACTCTATTTCCTGCATTCACTCGTCGTTCTATATCCTTATCATATCTACCATCCCTGCTAAACACACATCCCAAATATACAAACTCATCTACTTGCTCTACCAACTCCCCTTCTATTCTTATTTCACATATCGTTTTACTTTCTTCTCTTTCAAAAACCATAACTTTCGTCTTACTTGTGTTCACTTTCATTCCCTTTTCTTTTAATGTCCTGTACATTAATGTAACCATCATTTGCAACTCGGCTGCCGACGATGCAAGTATGACTTGATCATCGGCGTACAAAAGGCATTTGACGGTTAACTCACCCATTCTTAAGGGAAATAATTATATATAAATAGTTATATGATACCATTATCTAACAAAGCTAGGAATGTCCTATAACCAACTATTACTGACAACCATAGGTGTCAGTAATGTTTGGTTATCTTTCTATTTTATGATTTCTGAACAAACAAGATTATACAACTGGTGTACATTTGTATAATCTTGTTTGTTCAGAAATCAAACTACATTTTAAAAATGTTAAACCATAAGTATTTCTTTAACAAGCTCAAAATAAGTATAACAGTGTGCACCTGGTAATTATAGATGGTATTCACTATATTAGCATCCAAGGAGAAGGATTGTAAGTTTTGCTGCCACAAATTAGCAGGAGACAGCATTAAACAGCTGTATTCTGGAAGCACTTGCTCCATGCTTGATTTGCTCTCATGTCGTTTAATACCTTCTATCTGATAGCAATGATGTAACAGTGTATCCTTTCTGTGAAATAGTTATTGCTTTAATTATTTACAATACACCGAAGATTTTTTTCACTAGCTTACTAAAGTACTTTATACTTTAAATTGTAGGTGTAGAAATAATTAAAATTCGAATGGCACAACAAAAACAAAATCAAATTAAACACAATGCTCAAAATAATTTCAGCCATTATTTTAAACTGTGACAATATTAATTTTTTTTTTATAAATTCATATCAACTAGGAAAAAATGTAGTTAATTTTTAAAGAAAGCAGCAGAAAGGCTCCATAGACAAGTTAACTTAAAACATGCAAGATTTTCTGTTTGTCAGAATTCATTCCTAAAAACATTATAAAATTTCTATACTTTACTAAGCAAACACACCAGTAGAGAATTTTGATTTTATCAAATGTTTAAAAGCTAGTAGATATGGCTTTTGTACATCATTTGTCACCTTAGACTGTTAATTCATGAATTTTTTTAGTTTGTATATTATGTGTGTTGTATTTCACTTTCAACTGCACATTAAATCACATATCTCTCATATATAAAATATAAAGTCAACACATTATTGCCTTGACATGCACAACACAGACCATTGAAAGCGGAGCATTTGGAATCCCCACATCATCATAATTACAGCCCATGACAAGTCCACTGCTGAAGATAGGCCTCCCCTAAGGAACACCACAAAGCATAATCCCGGGCCACATGTATCCATTGACTTCCTGCATGTCTTACCAGGTAATCACTCCATCTAGTGGGGGGATGCCCAACACTTCGCCTGCTGGTACGAGGCTACTACTTGAGAACCTTTCTTCCCAATCGGTTATCGGTTCTATATGGCCGGCCCAATCCCCACATAAATGCACACAAATGTACGCAATGAATGTTTTATTTAAATTAATGTATTTGCAATACACACATATAAACTTTAACTATGCCAAATCTCACACTGATCGCATAATATGTTTTCCATTCATATATTATGTCGTGTGTGTGTGTGTGTGTATTAAAAGGAACATGCTTTAAAACCTAAATAATAATCTTTACAAAGCCGCATAGCCAAATAACAAATACTCACAATTAAAAGCTTCTATAAGAAATTTTAAAGCCTTTCAACCACTATTTTGAAAAATTTTATAAAAGTATAATTTAAAAAAAGTTAATTAAGCGCAAAAATAATTCGCAAAGCTTCAAATCATAAAACTTTAGAAAATGGCTACTCAAGCTGCTATTTTCTACAAAATCTTTTAAGAATAAAAATGTAAATATCAATTCGCAAATAATGTATATATATTTATATTGATATAAAAATTGACACCATTTTGGTGAAGGCAATAGACACATCCATCTAAGGAAAAAATAACTCAGAGTTAAATATGAAATGGAATATAAAATGGTATCATTTCTCTGTAACTACTATAAATAAAAGCTAATTAAATATACAACAAAACATTAATACTCTTTCTTACGATTCTAAGTCCTCATGGTTACGAATTGTTTCTAATAACCGAAAAACTTCTTGTAGAGGTCCTCTGAATGCATCCCACATTCTCAAATTAGTATTCCATGGCGAAACACCTAAAAAGGTAAATATAAGTTATGTTGTTACAAATAATTAAAAAATTAAAATCTTTATCATAAACAAAAAAAATCCATTATTTTGTTTTGTATTTTAAAAGGTTCCTTTAATAATCTTGTAAAATACAAAATGTTTAACCTAATAGCAACATTGTTGCAATTATTTTAAAAAACCTTATGCTGTCTTACCTATTTTCATAATAACCTGGTGCACATAGAATAGTGGCTTATCTTTTGCCCAAATATAGGGAAGTTTTTGTGTTTCATTATGTATTATTTCCATTTGAAGTTCTGAAATTATATAATGCACAGCTACTTAAATATTTAAATGTTACAAAATTGTTTAAATTCCACACCAAAACCACCAAAAGCAATTAATATTTTTGAAATAAATAAGAGAATTGTCAAGCAACTTAATGACTAAAAGGCTTGTAAAAGATAGAAATAACTGCTGCTTTAATTAAGCTTACATACCCGTGTTTAGGCAATTTTTATGACTACAGCCAGTTGGATTATGTCCATTATGATGTAAAGGCAAATTTACTACAGTTGGGATGTTACCCGGCAGAGGTACATTCAATAAGGGATAGCTGTAAAGAAATAGTATATTCTCAAATTCAAAGTTAAGTTATTGTTTTATATAGTTTAACAACTGCTACTTACCAACACAATAATACAACAGACAGGGCGATGGTTATCGCAGTAACTGGATAAGATGAGCAAAACAGACCGTAAGTATAATATATTTGCGCTACTTTTTCAGGTAGAGTTGATCCTGCCATTATTATTCCACTGTATTCCAAAATTTCAAAAACTGCGTGTTTCAATAATTAAGAAAATTAACGAAACCATTGCACGATAAGTTCACGTCAAAGCCACAATTATATACGAAACTTTTGCACAATTTTACGGCTAATAAAAGGGATAATACAAATGTTTCTATGTCCTAAAGTAACTAAATCGATGATTCTGGTATTAAGCATTTTGCATGGACAGCACAATATTACTCCATGAACTTGTGCAATGTGCATGCCGCAATATCCACTTTAACTTGAACTGTTCAGGTGTTTATAAACTATAAAGTAAAAGTACTCTGTGCTGCTGTCACAAAACACTGTCACAGAATATATATAGAGGTTAATTTTTTTTTTTGGAGTTTATGGCCTGGTATCTGGACCTTTAGGCCATCTATAGAGGTTACTTCTTCTTAATAACTGGCTTTACGGCTCTGGGATCTAGCCCTTCTGAGCCTAAAGTTACAAGTTACAATATATTATAATAATTATCCTTCATAGTATACTGCTTCACAATATATTGATGCGTCACATCGTGCAGCCCTTGGGAGATTTTGACGGCAACTTGAGCCAGCAGACAGCTGACGGTGAGCCAGCAGACAGCTGACGGTGAGCCAGCAGACAGCTGATGGTATCTCAAGGCGCTTAAGCAGACAGACGCCTCATTTTGAGAATCGCATCACCATCAGAGCACTTGTTTCACAGTTTCCACTAATAGTTCACATGCGCAGACACTTAATACACAAAATCGCACCACTTTTACATATCAAAGTCCACTTCAAACCATTATTTAAACAATAATACAGGAGCAGCAAACCGCCGCCGGTCAAGTTCCCGCCAAAACTCTTATTTTAAACTACCTTTACGGCTCTGGGTTCTAGCCATTCTGAGGCCAAAACTCTATAGAGGTTAATGTCACAGAATTACACAGAAACAGAATACTCAGTTGTTGGCAAAGAGTATATAATCACTACGTTGCATTATCTATGATTGTTGCTGTAATATCCCAATGACCAAAGAATAAAAGAGGACGTGCCATTATGATCTACGTAAAATTATACAATGTAGGAATATCATACGTTTCTCTACACAGAAATAAAAATAGTATATAATATGTGTCTTTCTAACGTTTATGATTCTGCAAGTGTAAAAAGAAAAAAATCTTCTTTTATCAGTTTTCTAAACATGTAATACTAAATTATGATGTCACGTAATGCTGCGTCTGATTATAAGTTTTTCTTTCATTTTGAGAACATCTTAAGTACTGAAAACTTGACTGTGAAGCTGTGTGTGATAAAGGCAATAATTATCGTGTTGTGTGAAGGCCTGTGACTTATGTAGGGATATCAGAGACACTTTTTTATTATATTTCAAGCCGCAGCCCATCGTGATCGCACTAGTCTCACCGATGATCTGCGTGAGGGACGGCCTTCTACGGTGACAATTGAAGACATAACATCAGTGTTGTACGGCGTATAATAGGGCCTGACAAAGGAGTGACTTATCAGCAGATTTAAGCAGATTAAGAACTCTAAATTTCTCGATTTCTAAACATGTAATACTAAATTATGATGTCACGTAATGCTGCGTCTGATTATAAGTTTTTTTTTCATTTTGAGAACATCTTAAGTACTGAAAACTTGACTGTGAAGCTGTGTGTGATAAAGGCAATAATTATCGTGTTGTGTGAAGGCCTGTGACTTATGTAGGGATATCAGAGACACTTTTTTATTATATTTCAAGCCGCAGCCCATCGTGATCGCACTAGTCTCACCGATGATCTGCGTGAGGGACGGCCTTCTACGGTGACAATTGAAGACATAACATCAGTGTTGTACGGCGTATAATAGGGCCTTACAAAGGAGTGACTTATCAGCAGATTTAAGCAGATTAAGAACTCTAAATTTCTCGAAATTTAAAGTTTGGTTTTGTTTATTACGCATTGTTTACTATTAATAATTTATTATTAAATTTAGTGTTGTGATTTGCACAACGATTCGTTTTTGGATCGATTACACCAATTTATCGCAACAATCAAATTAAGCATTTCGTCTGAATATTTAACACAAGAAGGGATTACACAAATTTAATTATGTAAGATACTAACAGAAATTGTATAGGAATTAAATTACACATTTTTTTAGTTGTTGTGTCTTCATGAGTATTAGTTGTCATTTTTTAACGACCAAGTGACATTTTGGTGGATATTAAGTTATACGCACGTAAAATTATGGCAAATGAAGATAAATAAACGAAATCAATATTTAAGTCAATGAAAAAGCTTGCCAGGGTAATATTATCTACAATGTTGACACAGAAAGTTCTTAGAAAATCAAAAACTGAACTAACTAGCAAGTTATTGGTTTTATTATATCTTTTTAAAATAGTGTCCATTTATATCAATACATTGCTGCATCCGATAGAACCACTTAGAAAAGCACTTTTCCCACTCGTCCTTAGGGGTCTCTTCGACGGCAATTTGAAACGCAGCTGCTGCTTCCTCAGCGTCCATAAAACGTTTTTCTCGAAGTTTTCTTTTATTTTCGGAAATAAATAAAAATCACAAGGTGCAGTCAGGGCGGGTGACCCAGTAATTCCACGTCTGACGTCGTCAAGTAATCGCTTGCTTGCTTGGCGGTGTGCGACGAGGCGATGTCTCCCGAACTTTTTCCAAGACAAGTGGCAAACAATTGTTGGTGTACCACTCTGCAACGTTATTGTGTGTTGGCAACTCCTCGGAAGGAAACACTCAGGCAGCAGACTGTCTCTTAGTTTCAGGATCATAACAATAAATCCAGCTTTCGTCACCCGTAAGAATCTCAAACACAGTATTTGAGTTACCTCCGTTAAATCTTTGAACCACTTCATGACACCGTATCCACCGGGCACAAAGCTTCCTAACCGCTAAATGTTCATGGGGGATTTTGTGCACTTGACTTATACCGATGCCTAAGCTTTTCCGAATCTGCTGATAAATTACTCTTTTGTCAGTCTCTATTATACGCCGCACAACACTGATTTTGTCTTCAGTCGTCACAGTAGAAGGCCGTCCCTCACGCAGATCATCGATTAGATTAGTACGACCACTTTTAAACTCATTAAACAATTTGTGTGGCACAAGATGGGGCTTCATAGTGAAAGGCCAATCGAAGTCTATAATAACTTTCTTGTTGACTTAAATGACATCGAAAGTCATCAAAATTCATTGTATGAAAATTTTCTTGCGTAAAAATCCACGTAAACGTAGTGATTATATTCTCTTTGGTAAAAATCATGCTGACGTGACACAGACATTTTTCAATTTGCCGCCAAATCGTAAACAAATGAAAAATTTATAACATACATACACAATAATATTGGCAAAGAGTTCCATTTTCAAAATTTTAACTAATATTTTTATTATATCGTTTATAAGTGGCCAGTTCTAAAAACTTTCAGTGTCGCCGTCGTAATAACTTTTATCTCTAAAATAATCTCTAACCAAATGTTTTTTTTTAATGTTAAACCTTTAACCTAATACCTATATATTCTTGCTTTCAGATCAATGCCGGTTTCAAAGTGCTAGAGATGTTAAAAACTAAATGTGAAAAATCAAATGCGTAAATGCAGAAGACAAGCAAGGAAGCTTGCTGATTTCAGAAACATTTTGACAAAGATTTGAAAAAAAAAGAGTTTTATAAATAACTTAATGAAAAAAAAAAGGTTAAAAGTTTTCCCAATAAATGCATAATAGTATCTATTTCTATTGTTTTATTTTGTCATTAATTAATAGGTGTAACTGTAAATTGCTTGTAATTTTAGTTAATTTTAATTGTTTCCTTGTGATTTCATTTTAATTCACTGTTTTTCTTTGGCTTGTGTGTTATGATAGAGTATAGAGTAGAATGCGCAGTAATATTATAGCTAAAAATATCAAGTACAAAAAATTAAAATAATTTTACTTGTAAACTACGAATTTAATTGCTAAGTATGATGATTTTAACATATTTTTACAGAAAGATTGCGCTACCACAATTGTAACAAGCATTGCCATTAGAGTAGTTGTTTACATCTGACTGCACCTGCACCGTTGTAGATGCGGTGACGTCAGTCTAGCTAGACAGAATTCTTGTAAACGACACGTGTACCGCACACCTGGGCATTGCACCTGCGTTGCCGCCCGTCCTGCTTGTATAAAACGGACTGAGCGGCCGCCGTTAAGTCAGTCTTGGCTCTGACGTAGAACGATGCGCTCGTCGTATTGCGTTACTAGTTTATCCTCGACTCGTGGGATAATTAATTCGTTTAAGAGATACCCTTTACATCTCAGAAGTGGGATAAAGTCCCTGTTACTGCCCACCTATAAACTTAGAATAGTGTGAGGGTTATTACGTTGGTGAAATACTATTATACGCCTCGCGTTTTGTTTTTGTGTTTAATTTCTTAAATCAAGTTTGTTGTCGTATTTACGACACTGACGAATCATTAAAGTGTAGAGTAAAAGTTTAAAGTGAAATGTTTTAAGCCAAAAATTAAATCTTTTTGGTCGATTTGTAATAAAAAGTACCCGCAAGTACTTTCATTATTTCTTAACGTACCCAAAATGGAGGTATTCTAAATGAGTTATAGTTTGCATTCAGTGGAAGTTTAACTTGCTCTAGTTGTGCTATAATTTGATACGAGGTGTGATTTACATGGGCTAATTTAAAGATTAAAATGTTAAACGATGTACCGAAAAAAAAAAAGTTTAACTTTAATGGGCTATTAATTAAAAACACTAATTTGTACTTCTGTGTTCTAATGTGTTGATAAGCGTTACAGTTTACTGCAAGTATTACGTAGTCGATAAAATTGGAATTTGATGTTGAGGGTCTAGTGGAGAGCGTGGAGCTGTAGCTGTCGCTCTTGAGTGGAACTATGCTGTCGGCTTATGATGCCGCGGACACATTATTTGCCGCTGCTACGGATCACCATTTGATACACGAGTTGGTTGCGAAAAATGCCAGAAAACCAAAGTATAACAGACGAAATTGAAGTAGAGCAAATTAGTTCTGACATTGAAGTGAGTATTTAAGTTTACATGCGGATCGGAACGTACCAGAGGTTGTCGTGTAGCTGCAGATCAGTATATGGTGCCCTGGAAAGATGAATAGTGTCCTGAGAGTACTGTTGCATTTTTTTAAAGTTCCAACTGAATCTTTTTAATGTGTTCTTTTGTGTTAAAGAAGCACGTGTGATGTGACTACATGTTCGCGAGTTTGAGATCACGATGACTGCAACCTCGACGATGCCTGTGAACCCTTAGGTGTTCCTGCTGCTCCCGTTGACGCTTCGAGTGTGTGATGCGGCGCAGCGTCTCGCTGGCGCTGGTGCGGCGCAACGAATCGGTGTGCGAGTGTGGCACGCCTTGTGCCGATGATGGTGTGTCGGTGAAGGAAGTAACTCTCACACCACATGGCTATAGATATTGAGTGACGGGTATTAGAGTCGGGCAGGATTGGCGTTTGAACTCGTCGCCCATGATTGACTTGAAGTACCGCAGCCGATGATGGTGTGTCGGTGAAGGAAGTAACTCTCACACCACATGGCTATAGATATTGAGTGACGGGTATTAGAGTCGGGCAGGATTGGCGTTTGAACTCGTCGCCCATGATTGACTTGAAGTACCGCAGCCGATGATGGTGTGTCGGTGAAGGAAGTAACTCTCACACCACATGGCTATAGATATTGAGTGACGGGTATTAGAGTCGGGCAGGATTGGCGTATGAACTCATCGCCCATGATTGACTTGAAGTACCGCAGCCGATGACGGAGTGACGGTGAAGGAAGTAACCCTCACACCGCACGGCTATAATTAAGAATTAGTGAGAATTTTGCGCGTCGGGCATGATTGACTTATGAATTGACCGCCCATGAATAGCTCAATTATTATAAGTGATAGCGTTGTGAGAGTGGAAGAAAAGTAGCTCTCACTTTGCACAGCTGTAAAATATAGATATAACACATTGTACTATGGTTACCACTATTAATTAAAATTGTGTGACAATTTATGTAAGTTTATGGAATGTGAATTATTATACAATGTATTAAAAATAAAAAACAGTATCAGTATATTAACTTATAAGCTAAGAAAAAACGAAGGGACTCGTTTTTGAAGGATGGCCGACTGTAACAAGCATTGCCATTAGAGTAGTTGTTTACATCTGACTGCACCTGCACCGTTGTAGATGCGGTGACGTCAGTCTAGCTAGACAGAATTCTTGTAAACGACACGTGTACCGCACACCTGGGCATTGCACCTGCGTTGCCGCCCGTCCTGCTTGTATAAAACGGACTGAGCGGCCGCCGTTAAGTCAGTCTTGGCTCTGACGTAGAACGATGCGCTCGTCGTATTGCGTTACTAGTTTATCCTCGACTCGTGGGATAATTAATTCGTTTAAGAGATACCCTTTACACAATCTATTTATTAATATATATATAGATCACGATTTAGCCGTGATGTGATAGTTTTAGATAATTCATGTCATCATTTCATTTTTAGATGGCAGCTTGTATTGTTTTTGTCAGATGAAATACCCAAACCGATGACGAACAGCGGCAACAAGCGGTCTAAAGGGGTACGAGTACGACAAAAGCCAATTCACCTGCCTATCGATCTTCCTATAATCGCAGAGCTTGTTTCGTGATGATTGAAACCAGTCAACTATAACAAAAATATGCACAACCTGTTATAATCTATTCGTTTGATGTTGTCTTTGGGCGTACTTAATTCCTACTGCGACTTCTAGAACGAGAATCCAATAACACCCTACTTCAATACGTCCCTTCCTAAACCATTCGCCCTAAATTAAGAAGGTATTGTTGGCGAGGCCATAATGAGGATTTCGTTATTCATATCAAATTACTTATCATCATTTCAGATTTTGAGTTTGGTGGTGGCTCATATTGCAAAATGAGCCAATCTTGCCTTAAAATCATAAACATCGACGGCTCCGTGACCCTGTGGCTTAGCAATGAGTTGCAGCACTAAGTGCTGCGGGCTCGAATAGCGCACGGAACAAGTATATGTATGCTCTACAAATAATAGTTTCGCGTCTGTTTGTCTTTGTGAAATTTATGTATTTAAACTGCCCCAATGGTACAGGAGAAAATCCTACTGTGGACGTAACGTTTAGAAAAAAATCTAAAACATTATTTTAATGTATGTGATTACTATTAACTGATTTTGTAATCAGTTCGATAAACAATAGCATTGTAATGAATAAACACTCATCACTAGGTAATAGGCGGTGCCTATGTCGTTTTAGTTTCTGTTTTAGTGCCCGTTAAAATCATTTAGTTCATGTCCTCTATTTATTTAGGTCTTTGCTTTATCCTGAGAGTATAGACTTTTGTACGTGGTAGAGCCATGCTGCAGCTATAATAATAGTATATTTGTAGCACGAATGGGTCGGCTCGACAGGGGAAGGACCACGCTCTCACAGAATACTAGCGTAAAATAGCAGCTTAATGCTGATATGTTTCGTATGGTGAGTGTAGAGAACCGGAGACCCTTTTTACAGGAAAAGAGGCATTCTATCTTAGTCCTCATGGCTGACAACGCATCTGCATTTTAATTCAAAAATGAAGATAGATGTAGATGTCTATGGGCCACAGCAACCACTTACCATCAGGTGGTCTGTATGCTTGATTGTCACCCTTATTCTATAAAAAAAATAGACCAACAGGGCTCACCGGTCAAACGAACGAAAATTTCACACACAGATATATTATAACGGTATCGCTTGATGACAGCGACAACTCGAATACAGCAAGTCTGTATTCAAGTTGTCGCTGTCATCAGATTTGTCACTCGGCCTGTTAGTATTGTATAAGTTATTACTGTAAAAAAAAAGTGAATAGAAATAATGCAATTAAAAAATACTTATATGAAAAGAAAACGCCATCTTTTTGTAATTTTGACATGGCAGATATCTTTTTCAGCAAAAAATTGAACAATTCGACATTTTTGTAGGACGTCTATTCAGCCACGCAACTAGTTTTAATCTAGTGAGCAGTGTTACTGCAACTAGTTGTATTTTACGCTTAGGACCACGTGGACTTATACTTTGGCTTTTCGCTACTTCGCTCCGATCACGGTGGCCCATGTCGCTTTATGCCTATGAGTAAGAAAAAACTAAAACGTAGTGAATATATGCTCTTTGGTATAGAGGGTATCCAAAAAAGAAACAAATTTTTTATAGTTGAACTCTTTATGCATATAACATTTTACGGGGAACAAAAAAGATAGGTCTCTTAATATTTGAATAACGGATTAAAGTCAGTGACTCTTACATGATTATTTTTATAATTAGTTCTAAAGTATTTGAATACCGGCATGAAACTAGCAACTACTAAACCAGTTAAGGAGTTTTGACGGAAACTTGACCACCGGCGCATTGCTGTTCATTGAGTTGTATGTACTACGTAGTACATTATAACTCAATGTCGCTGTTCTTGTTTTTCCGTTTATGTAATAATAATTTGAATGTGGATTCTGATACGTAAAAGTCATGCAAAGCCCAAACAAAAAAGAAAAAAAAGTTGTGATGGTGCTGTCGTCACATCGCAAACGAAACGCACCGACGCGACGCCTGATTCGCGTTTTCAAAGATCTGAAGTTAATGCGATGTATACAGAACAGCTCCGAAATAACACACGGAGAGTTGGCCGTTTTCTGGGCAGAACACCTTGGCCGACGGGAAAACTCCCCTTTTCATTTCACGGCCAAACTGGTGACCAACCCACATGATATCAACACGACGCAACCAACAACCTTCGGAAAGTTTAACTTCAGGCTTTCGTTATCGTCTACAAGTACTTCATACATTCGCTCCCGAGCAGACATTGTCTAGAGTCTTCAGATCTTGTAAGCCATCCAGCTTCACAAGGTGGTAGAACCATGCTGCAGCTATGTTAATAGTATAGTTTTTTTTTTATAAGATAAGGGTGACAAACGAGCACACAGTCCACCTGATGGTAAGTGGCTGCTGCGGCCCATAGACATCTACATCTATCCTCTGTTACAAATCAAAATGTAGATGCGTTGTCACCCGTGAGGACTAAGATGGAATGCCTCATTTCCAGTAAAGTAGTTGTAGCACGAATGGGTCCGCTCGACCGCGGAAGGACCACGCTCTCACAGAATACCAGTGTAAAATAGTAGCTTAATGCTGATGTGTTTCGTATGGTGAGTGTAGAGAACCAGATACCCTTTTTACAGGAAAAGAGGCATTCTATCTTAGTCCTCACGGCTGACAACGCGTCTGCATTTTAATTCGCAAACGAAGATAGATGTAGATATCTATGGAACACAGCAACCACTTAACACTGATTTTATCAAATCATACACAAGAATACTCTCGATCAAGTCACCTTTCAATAAAAAAAAATACTAAAGCAAAATCGGTTTATCCGTTAGCGCGTTGCTATGCCACATACAGAAACACATAATATACCCACGTTAAACTTATAACACGTTTCTGTTTGCGTCGGGATTAAAAATTACACCATAAGTCTGCGCAAATGAACTAGTGGAAACGACAAAACAAGTGCTCCTATATTGATACAAACCGTCATTTTGTCAGCTTTGGAGCCTTGAGAGCTTAAGATGCTGTCGTCATCGACTGTCTGCTGGCTTAAACTAGAGAGAACGACTTAGCGTGGAGAAATTTGATAAAGTGCGACCTCCAAGAATATCCGTTCCTGAGACCCGTCAGTCGGACTTGACTACTGATGTGCAATAAGTAACAAAAATTCTTTGGTTCTATAAAGCCAAGTCCGTTGGGATGTGGTTCATCAAAACTTTAGTTAACTAAAGGTGAGGGTGGAGCACCTATTTTACGAGTATAGCCATTTACTGTCAGTCTTTTTATATATTAGAAATTTGTTTTATTACAATATATGTAATTACTTAACTAACCTTGTTTTGTTTCCTATTTAAGTATTTCAACTTCTAGGGTTATGCACAAAATCGTTCCTGAAACTAGTATGGTCAATATTCCACCACAGTCTTTTTCCTATTCAACCGACTTCAGAAAGAAGGAGGCACTCAATTCGATTGCATGTTTTTAACTTCCCGCTATGAAAATCAATGATTTTCAAAATACTTGTTCCGTGCGGAATTCGAATCCGCGGCGTCCAGGGCTGGAACTCGTTGCTAAGCTACTGTGCCCTTCCTCTTTAAAAACATATTGGTATTTAAAAGTTAAATACTAGCACGATAAACCTAAACACATCAACAGAATCTAGGGATATTTTATATTTCATCAAATATCTAAAAATCTATAAAGATTTTTCTGATATAGTAAATGGATATGGAATACGTGATAGAGCCATGCAGCAGCAATATTAGTAGTATAGTTGTAGCACGAATGGGTCGGCTCGACCGGGGAAGAACCACGCTCTCACAGAATACCAGCGTAAAATAGCTGTTTAATGCTGCTGTGTTTCGTATGGTGAGTGTAGAGAACCGGAGACCTTTTTTACTGGAAAAGAGGCAATCCATCTTAGTCCTCACGGGTGACAACGCATCACATAAATGTAGATGTCTATGGGCCACAACAACCACATACCATCAGGTGGATTTTGTGCGCGTTTGTCACCCTATCCTATAAAAAAAATGGAAGAATGATAAGTTATATTAAGGTCTTGAATAAAAAATAAAAATATTTTTTTTGTTTTAAATAAATATGTTAATTATATTAATCGCCGTAGAAAATAAGTATAATAAAAAAACTTCCTTTCTTCTTATAAAACTATTAATTTTAATTAAAATTGAGTAAATCTTATATAATCTTATTATTAATAATCAGTGTTGCGACCTCTTACATTAATTACACATCAACATTGATTGTTTATACTTAAAATTAAATTATCAATGTCTTGCTGGGGTATGAGGTCCCATGATCTTAGCAAGTGTTAGTAAGGTTGTTGTTTCGTCGTCAAATTTGGCGAGAAATCTCTCACAGCTTTTCCTTGTAACATGTCCCAGGCATGCTCTATAGGATTTAAGTCAGGCGACTGTGCAGGATAATCCAAAACTTGAATATCGTCAGCCGACACCAACCGCGTCGTATGGACATATGGCCGGCATTATCGTGCATGAGTAGAAATTTCTGGTCCATTTGGATTCTGTCTGGGACATTAACAGGCTCTACTACTGGATTCAAACGAGCTGGGTTCGTCTGCCAAGACGAATTCCTGCCCACACCATATAATTGTCCCGTCTTGGTATGAGTGGACCTTTTGAGGGTGCCATAGACGGTTAACTCTCCCTGGACTTCTCCAAACGCGTGTTCTTCGTGAATCCAGATGAAATCCAAACCGGGATTCATCGGCGAACAGCACCAAAGACTATTGTTCGTTACTCCATAGTAATTGCTCCCGAGCCCACAAAAGCCGCCGACCGCCGCTGCCACATCGCAATGCTGGAACACGTAGCGGTATTCAAGCCTGAAGATCAACTTCATGCAACCTCCTTCGCACGGTTTGGTCGATTACCAGCAGCTGGTGGTCCTCCAGCAGCGGGTTGTCTTCTAGCGGTCATTTGTAGAAAATAGAAATCGATCCTCTCTCTGCGTAGGAACACGATATCTGCCCGTGTGCCGTTCAGCCACATCCCCACTACTGCGATAACGTAACCACAACCTTGATAATATAACGTTTTGGCTGGTGTGTAGGGCCTCAGCAACGAGGCGTTGAATAGCACCATTTTCTAACACGCCCACGGCTCGTAACATTTCATCTCGACGTTAAATTAAAAAGGAAAAACAATCTAATCCCTTTTCATTCATTAATATCAGCAGAACAATTTTAATTTTCCTTGACATAATGAATTACTAACAATTATGCAGCCGTATTTTGTTTTTTCTTTTGCTTGTTTCATCATTCAGTAATAATGTACTACGCACGTAGTACATTATAACTCAATGTTTTTCATTTACATTTTAAAATTTTTAAAATAGTATAAAAAGGTTTCAATCTGTATATAAAAATTTTATGGAAATTAAAAAGATTTTAATCTTTTAAATCGCAAATAATTTAGGATTAAAGTATCCCTAGATTCTGTTGATGTGTGTATATTATATAAGTATAACACAACATTTATTATAAATAATATATAGGTACCTACACATTTAGTTTTGTGGTCGTTTGAAAACAAATTTGTTGAACGTATGTTTGTCCTCGTGCAATTTGTCTGTAAACTGCCTCCACGATACAGGAGAGAATCCTAGTGTGGGGGTAACGTTTTATTTTAGAATTATGATAAAAAATTATGATTATGATTTCTCAGATTAGCTAGATTATATTATTAGTTATTACATAACATACATACAGATAAAAATTATAAAAATCACTAATTTGGCTTCAGCATCCTTGATTTTTCCATACTATAAATGTACAACCTAGTTGTTTTTTTTTTACATAATTTAAATTACTTAGTTACTGACACTGTTCTCCAGATTTAGTATAATATGAAAAAAAAAATCAATATTAAAACTGATCGGTAGAGCAAGAAAATTGGGCGATGCTAAGTACATTCAGTATAAATGTCGTTTTTATAATTAAACCCCAACTAAAAAGATAATATAAACAAAATTTAACAAAACTCCAAAGTAGAATGTAGAAAATGTTTAAGTCGTTTTAAGTTAAGACAAATTAGTACTTAGCAAGGGATGTCTTTAGGAACAACACTTGAGCGTAATATTAAAATGCAAGCTGTTTGGTGAGAATCAACGGAGGCTTGGAGCGCGGAAGGCGCGGTGAGCGGCGTCTTATCGCGGGCGTCCTTTGCGGAAACACCGCGGACACTCACAAATGTTCGCACAGATCTATGAAGTAGTCATTGTGAATGTGATGTACATTTAACTTTTCAACACAGTTTAAACATTTTAAGTACATCTAACATTTATAAATAAGTATATATTTAATGATTTTGTATTTGAAATATATGTGTAGTCCAGTAAAATAAGGTTCAACCATAGGGTTCAACTATTTGTCGCAAATATTATGTAGGAATACCTATGTAACTATATTTTATAGATGCATTACAAATAAAACCAACGTTTAAGTAAAATTTTAAGTACTAGACTATTAGTTAATTTTATTTTCTGTCACTGCAATAACATTCATATTTTTAAAATGAAATCAAATCAATGTTTAGTAGCGCAAAACCTAAAGGCCTGTTTTCACTTTGATTAGTGATTAGTGCATGTGATTAGTGCAGGTGCTTAGTGTTTAGGAGTAAACACGTGTGGACAGCGATTGATTAGTGCAAGTGATTAATAACCTGTGTAGTAAAGTGATTAGAAGCGTGTTTTATTTTTTTGCGAGTGGACTGCGAGTGTCACGCCCCGCGCGCCCTTCCTTTCCCCTCACTCGCAGCATGGCAGCATGCCTGCCATTAAACACGTTTGTACAGCAGTGCTAAGTTTAGCGTTTAGCGTCGGACGCTCACTTCTGTTAAAAAAATGTCCATACTTCCTGGTCGACTGCTAACAACTGAATTTACTAAACACAACCACTAAACAGAATTGAACACTACTTACACTACACACCTGCACTAATCAACCGCAATTACTAATCACCTGCACTCGCACTAATCAAAGTGAAAACAGGCCTTTAGTGTACCTAAGTAATTTTTAATTTTGAAACAGCTTATAGCGAGGAAACTCTAAGTATATACTGTTCTGGCTACTCACTTTTTAACAGCGTTAATAACGGTGGAATTAAAACGCGAGAGGCCGCCGAGGACGATTTAATTAAACCTTAACGAAGATCCCTCATTCCCCACCCACCACCACCTTTACCTGTTTATTGTTTCATTTCATTTTTGAATCAATTTTCTCTTAGTGCTTCTTGAACGTTTATTTATTTCTTATGCTAAAACGAGACTTTTGTAGGTTCAATATATTTTATTTATTTAAATAGTTAATTAAAAATTATGTTAATAAAGGATTGGTGGCGGTGATCAAGCGTGGTTTTATTTCACTAAGAAAGTTACGACAATTTCTCCATTCTGCAATTATTTTTCAGTCTTTCTAGAGGTTATTATAAACAAATATTCAAAATTGTATCTAATAAAGAAGTAAATTGAAAAGTGTCGATTCGTTTAAGCCTGTTGTTGATAGTATAAACAATGACTCAGATGCTAGACGATGTGACGTATAGTACGTTTGCATTTGACGGCGGTTCACGTCACTGATAGCCAACGTGTGATCCCTCGTGATTTACGGCCTCTCGACCCGCTAATGTGCACGCAGCCTTACCGCAAGATGTGAATCCTTACCTATGCATACAAAGGCAACATTATATAAATAAGTTTATTCATGGGACAAACAAAATAGAAGTAACATTATTTATTATTAAGATAGATTTGAATTATAAGATAAAAAAATAACACACGAGTGCGCATATACAAAATATGTATATATATATAATACATATACATACTCGTTATATAATATGTCTGTGTGATTGTTGTAGTGCGTCACAACAACTTTCACACACGAGCACTATTTCTGTCACATAATCTTTCTTCAGATTTCTTAACATACTTCAGTCAATGAAAGTTGCAGATGCGCTGTCGGCCCTAAGCACTAAGATTATTGATATCTGATTATTGTTCCACTTAGAAATTTTACAATTAGGTACACTTAATAATTGGAAACAAGCCGCCAACAGTATCGATTATAATTTATTTATTTTTAATTACAATAACACGAATTATGTTTTTTTTTTTGTAAATTAGTAGTAATTTATTTAACAAAAAGTATTATTTTCTTAAAAAAACATATTCTATAATTTGTTGAATCTTTTTTTTTGGCTTTACGGAGCCTTATTATACTATATTTTGTTATTTCTTATTAGCTAGCTCAGCAAACGTTATTCTGCTCTTTCATAGTGGCGGTGACGCAATGAGTTTTAGTACGAATTCCGTCTGGACTTTTTATAGTGTAAAAATAAAATGTTAACACGATCAATGCGCCAGATTTTGTAATGTTCTATTTTGGCAGTAAACCACATATTTATATCGGGGATATGAGGAATTTTGGTCCATAAATATCGAATTTGTTCAATAATTGACTACAGTGCCACTTTATCAGGTCCTAGTATAGCTATGAATCACCGTCACGACAAAGTAACTCGTTCAGAAGTTACAAGATCACTAACAGACGTACCAATCCAACGATTATATAGTGTTAACCACAAAAAAAATTCCGTTAGTCTAAAGATGTATAAAAATTGATTCAACGTTTTCATTAAGGTGAGACTTGTTCATTTGCAAAATGATAAATATGGCATAAATTATTTCATTTAATATTCAATTTCGTTCTTTCGTCGCTGCTCTGTATATTTCGAGAGAGCAGACACTTCGTTGCCGACACCCTTTTTATATTTTTTCCCGTTGTAACGATACTGTTTGCTCTGAGACTCTTAATTTTGAGTTTAAACATAGGGGAGGTACGTTCAAAAGAACTCTTGACAAATCCAACTTGTGCACCTGAGGTTTGTAATTCGCAAATATATTGCCGCATAAAACTTATAGGGTTGTTTAACAGAAAATAAATTAGTTTTTGTCTATAATTACAGTGAAAATTTAAAATGAAAGGTCTATGATTTTAGTCTCTCATTGGTTTTAGGAGCATAGGTTCTTCGTACGATTACTTCGTGGAATTTGATATTATTAGCGATTTTCCTGGGCCGATATGACTTATGAACATTCAAGAAAAATGTCTATGCCTTCCTTAAAGTTTGGCAACGTTGTGGGAGAATGGGGGAATTACGGGCGGCAGCTAATAGTAGTAGACGTGCTTGTTTGAGTATATTTTGTATGATGCAACTGATAGTGAAACCTAACTAACAGCACATGAGTAAAGAAACCGCTAACAGTAAGCGATGTAATGAGGCCATGTTTGCGGTACAAGGTAAGAATTCAGCGATTTTTCCGGACCGATACGACTTAGGGACCTTCAGGAAAAGAGCGTACTCCTTTTTAAAAGGCCGGCAACGCATCTGCAATTCCCTCCCTGGTGTTGCACTTGTTCATGGGCGGCGGTAGTCACTTACCATTAGGTGAGCCGCATGCTCGTTTGCCCCCTTTCATATAAAAAAAAAGAAAATCTCGGGCATTAGCAGTTTTCCCTAAATAATTAAAATATTATCATTACTATTACAAATGTAAAAAATATAAAATTACACTTATTATTTTGTACTCTCACTACTAAAACGCTTGCATAATAATAATGTGCAATGTTTATGAACTGTTTTGAGGAAATTAAATTTATATTGATTCAAAAATTCGTAAGAGAGATGAGATCGAGACCAATTTAAATTAGGAAG
The DNA here is from genome assembly GCA_963668995.1 of Parnassius mnemosyne. Lineage (NCBI taxonomy): Eukaryota > Metazoa > Arthropoda > Insecta > Lepidoptera > Papilionidae > Parnassius > Parnassius mnemosyne. The sequence goes on along the minus strand of CAVLGL010000082.1, from coordinate 42,120,384 downwards.
GAGGAAGGCTTGGAAAATATCAAAGATATCAGGGTAAAACATTTTCACACGGAAAACCTGCTGTTCCAAAAAGTACTGTACACAACCACCTAAAGAAACAAGTTACAAAACAACCAAAAATTTGATTATACAGACATACATATATATATATAGATGCGACATCACCACTCGCTGAAGTAATTGGTACTAATTATTGAACATTTTTTAACTGAATTTGAATTTGTATTTTTGTCTGCCTCGTTGGTGAACGCGACTGCGGATCGTGAAGTCCTGTGCTCGAATCTCGAGTCGGGCCAGAATACAGTTATTAAGTTTTTCTGTCAAAAAAATTCTCAGTAACAGTTTGGAATGAGGAGGTTGGCGGTGTTTTACTCCACAGCCTTTGTAATAACGTAAAGCCGTTGGTTCTGCGCTTGATCTTGTCCTGGTCCTGATGCTTTACTATCAGGTCAAACACATATTACTTTGTACCTTCTTTTACAAAAATGTTATAACTTTTTATATAACTAACTCAATGGAAATAATTAATTTCAATTTAAAAAGTGGTTTGGGCACGTTGAGCGAATGAGTGAAGACCGAATGGTGAAGAAAATATATAGCGCGAAAGTTAATATTAAAAGGTGTCGAGGTAGACCGAGACTAACTTTCGAAGACCATGTGAGCAAATTGCTCGAAGAGGTTAGGGTCAAGAGTACTCGGACACCTAGACGTGCATGTATGAAGAAGATAATGAATCTGAAAGAAGCGAAAGAGGTATGTAAGGATCGTGACACTTGGCGATCTGTTCTCTCTGGCTACCCCGTCAGGGATTGTGCGTGAAGATAAGTAAGTAAGTAAGTAAGTAATTTAAAAAGTTCTTATATAAGGTTGATAAACAAAAACACGGTCTTAAAAATGTTAAAATTAATTACCTAAGGCGCGCGTCACATATTTAAAATGCGTATGTAATGCCTTACGTAATCGAACAGCACCACCTACACCACTAATCCCACTGCCACAACACTGCTTCACTAGGAACCGTTGATAATGCGACATGTGTTTTACCTTTAATCTAATCTAAAATAATAGTGTGTCGTACCAAATTTGAAGAGCTCCTCCAATCCGGAGAATAGTTGCTACCACCACTAAGTCCATTGCCCCCAACACCATTTCACTAGGAATAACATACCACGTTCAATAAAACGACACGTGTTTCGGTTCTAAACGATGCACCATCAAGAGACATAGATTCTGCGATGACTGACCGCTATGTGACTTGGAAACAATATGTTTAAAAATCTGACGACACACTTTGCAGTTGTCATTGCCAAGGCTATTTCTAATAGTGAAATTTTTTTTTTCCCATCAAATATATCTCATCTACGAGCCACGAAACTCCTAGCTCGACTTACGTTACAGCTTACTGGTCACTTGAGTTACTGTCAGATACCTTAGTATTAACTATTAATGTGTTCATAAGTCATCCAAAAATGTGATGTTAATAGTTATGATTTTTCTTCTAAAGGTATTCTTTCTCTTAAACTCGCCGTGTAGTGATTGCGTAAGAGAATCCACTTTATCATGCAGCCGCGTGGGTGTCAAAAGGGCCGACAAAGGGTTATGAAACTAACGGTTCCTTAACAACAACCAATAACAGCTTAAAAAAACACTGCGATTGGCAACTAGCCTGCAAAGTGTTACAACCATGGCAAATATCCCCCTTATGAGACAATCTATGACGGAGGCTCATGTTCAGCAGTGAGATTTGTATGGATTGTAAAGATGAATGACGATTTCTTATAAAAGGTCATCATCATCCTGATCATTACTGCCTTTCAAAAAGCCACTGTGGAATATAGGTCTCCCTTAAGATATGCCACAAAAACGTTCCTCAGCCACCCGCATCCATCGACTTCCTGCATGTCTTACTAGGTAGACATTCCAACTAGTCGGTGGCCGCCCTTAACTTCAGAATTTATAAAAAAAAAATTAAATCAAACACTAGGAGTGGTTTTGACGATAGTATATGTTCCTAGCTTTTGTGGTGAAAGTTAACACAATCGATTTTCCAATTTCTGTACTTTATTAAGTCTTTGTTCCTTGTCCTTAAGTCTGCCACGTCAACTGCGGATAGTTTGTGAAATTTACGACGTGTTATATTATAATTTAGTATTGCGAGGCAGCAGTAAACTTGGGCTTAAAAGATCAGGGTGGATGCTGATAGTTGCGACGAAAAGGCGTAGGCGGGAAAAGGTCGCCTTTAGACACAGCGGGGCTTCGCTACTCGCTTCTACTTCAGCGAAATTTTTATGAAAATAATTTATTAATACTAATACTAAATCAATCGCATTAAAGAATGATCAAGTCAGTGCACGGTAACAAATATTAGGGAAAACTAGTGTTTAGAGGACACTTAGCTAGTGATAGCTTCCAGCAGATTGTTAGTGTCAAAGCGCTTTACATTTATATAAAGTTTTTGCGTTATAGCATGGTGTGGGGTGCGGATGACAGCTTACAGTTTAGCGTGTCTAGAGATGAACAATGTTAAATACAGATAAAATCGTTGCATTGCACGCATAATGTCACTTTATTTATTGAAAACCAAAGAGAATATAATCACTACGTTTATTGAAAACAACAATACCTAAAAGCGCTCGAAGAAATTGACCAGTGGTAGAACTGACCCACAAGACCTTTGCATTTTACTAAATGTACTTATCTAAACCGCAACATGTAAGTTAGGTACTATACTAATTACTATTAAAAGAATTAAATAATAAATAATGATCGAATTGACGACGTCGATGCATAGCGTGGCTGGGCGGGCGGCATCACTCGGAGAGAGAAAAAACGAAACAGCATGAATGATATCTATATCTCGCCAACACTATACGCATAAAATTTAAAAGTTTGATGTTAACTATTTATTCTGAGTTTGGTGAGAAAGCATAAAATGTGTTTTGTAAAAGTGTTTTTTGCTTGTTAATATATTTTGTTGTCACATACATACGTTATAAATTTGAAGATTCATCATCATCATCATTAGCAGCCTGCGTCAGTCCACTGCTGGATATAGGCCTCTCCAAAGGCGAACATTACTGCTTTATTACTAGACATTGCAAACTACATAGTAAGAGTGCCATTTTGATGTTCAAAATAATTCCTACACCATTGTCGGCTTTAATCTGTGATTTTGATTCAATTTGCAATAAATTACATAAAATATTAACTTAAAAATTTAAAGAGCTATTCGTAATTTCTACTCAACTTTGTAGAAAGAATCGTTGTAACTTTCCTACGACAATATCACACCGAGTGTTATGAAATTTAAAAAGTTCTCGCCGCCGCCGTGCCGGGAAAAAATGCGATTAAATATGTTTTGTTCAAGAGCAAGACATTAAAGCGATGTTAAGGGTGTGATAATAAGGGCGTTGATAAGCGTTTATTAGCCGGGCAGCCCCGGGCCAGCGAGCTCAATAACAGTAGAGGCCGTTATCTGGGGGGAGATAAATCATTTTAACGTAGTTTGAGATGCGACTCCTTTAAGAAAAATGTGACGTAACGGCGCTTATTTGGCTTTTAAATTGCTTGCTTTGGAGACGATCGCGGTGACTTTCATTGGATCCCTTTTGTTTTTGAAGACACGATACTTATTATTTTTGAGGTTATATTTTCTTTGGTATGTTTTGATTCTTTATATATTTCATAAAATTTATTTAACTTCAACTTAACTTAGCTAAAAGATTGAACAAAATATTTATAATATAATAAAGAGATCAATAAAATTAATCAACTGGTGCTATTATCGCCAATAATGAATATCACGATATGTGTTACGTCTCAGCAAAGCGTCAGTATACAGAGGGTGGGGTGTTAAGTTGCTGAGCAAATCCCGCGCGATGCGGTCACAGGTGCGCTGTGCGAGCCGGCTTAGCGCCCCGAACCGCAGTATTGATGCCCCCGGACTAGAACAATGTATACCGATGATTTACATTTTGTGTCGATGCTGCCCAGAATTTATTTGACGATAGATGAATAGAATTAACATTGTTTTAACGTTTGTTGGTTTATGTAAAAAAAAAGAAAAAAATGTTATGATGATGAAAAAGCAGTCTATATTTTCAGGGTTACTCGTCCAACATGAAACTGAAAGTCGCAATCCGGATTCGTATTCGTCGAATTGAAATTATAAGGATTCCGGTAGAATCTACAATGTCTACACTAATAATGTATTCATAATTCCTGAGAGTTGTTGACGACGTAATTAGATAACAATTTAATAAGTAGATTCTTTCGATTTACCTACGTATAAATTCAGTATGTAACAAAATACTTATTTCAACAAATATATTATATTTTAAGTACTTTATACATGTAAATAAATCTAGCATGCAAATTTTTCGACTTTTTACATCGACTTTCCAAATCATTATCACTAAATAGATTCCATTTAATTTTTTTTTGTAAAGTTACAGCCTTATTATACGTTCCTCTCTTGGGCACAGACCTCATCATTACTCAGAGGATTTTAGGGCAAGGAAGTGTCTTCTGCGCTCAATCCGTGTTGGTGGACTTCACATGTCATTGATTTTTTTTTTAATTTCAGGTTGGTTTCCTCACGCATTTTTTTCATCACCGCTGAAAATCAGCACTTAACATTCCAATAAACAATTTCATTGGTGTCGGTGGGGATCAAACCCTGTTGCTTAAGTTGTTCGCGTTCTGTGTAACTAGTGAGCACCTAGCTAGCTACCACGGCTCTAAAAAAAATATGCTACTTTCTAGTTAGAACCGACCCAAATATGTACGTAATAAAATAAATCTTTGTTATTGTGTCTGTGATTATTCGGAACTTGACACAGTGACATCAAGAGATATAATAATAATTTTTCAATTATTATGATTTATTTGGTTTTAGAAGAAGGACTTAAACAGAAGTTTCGTACGATGTCAAAGTTTTTGTTAGATGCACTAATGAAACTAAAATACATTTTCATATTAGCCGGCCATCCCTCCAATTTCATAAATATCACTCCATCTCGACGCGGATTAAAGCCAAAGGGGATCGTGAAACATGTCGGGCGCAATTAGTGATCTAAAATTTCAATTTGATTGGTGTAATTGCACCTCTTTACAGGAGCAACGTTGCCACAGTTGTTATTAAGCGTTTCTAATTTAATATCATTTGCATAGACGTGACCTGCGGTTCCGTGGAACGATAGGAACACGAGTACAACCTTTTTAAATTTATTATACATAAATATTAAATATCTATACATCTTTCTTTTTTTATTAACATCCTCAGAGTATATATAAGCAAGTTTGCTTATGTAAACTCTAATGGAACATCTTTATAGCTATTTGAAAAAAAACTGGAGTATAATTTTGATATAATTACGAGTATATTCAAATATAATTCTAATATAATGAAATAATTAAATTGTAGCAACATAGTAGATTTAATTGTAAAAATATTTGTATTAACTAAGGGTTGAATGCAGCGAACGTATTTATTCTGTCTCATTTCCTGTATTCACAAATAAAAATAAATTTGAATTTGATTCTTCTTAGTACATGGTTAGCCGCATTACGCTTTGGTATAAACTTAATCTAGAAGTGCTCGTGTACGGTCTACTTAAAGTATGTTTTATACTACTTTTATAGGTTGAGATTAATAATAATATTTTATTACGCTCCATACATCATCTTGAAGTTTTAAGTTAATATAAGAGTAAAACATAATGTAGGTAATTATATTTTTCTAAAAAATAATGTTCAAATTTAAATGATGTTCCAATTTTATTTCATAATCAATAAAAAATTAAACCAATTATAAAATAAAAAAATTACATAAATGGAAAATTTGCAACCAAGCAGGTGAAGAAAACTGTAATCATAAAATAGTTCTATTGTACTCGTATTAGAAGTACGTAAAAAGATGAGGATTATTTTATTGTAGCATGTAGGTGTATATTATAGATGTGCTGAATGGAGGCTTTAAAACACAAACTAACAGAAATAATATCATGAGTTGAGTATCCGTAAATGATAGTTAGCAATACACGTTTTATCAAATTAATTGTTAAAATGTGGACAGGCAGGGCGCGCCAGCGGTGGGCGGGAAGCGGGGGCCCGCACACCCCTGTCACAGATACAAATCGCGCGGATTTACGCGCACTCGAGCCCCACTGGAATTTATCCGACACTTCTATTTACGTATCCTTTTATTTGTTTCGCTCCTATTAGTCCCGATAGAGAATTTTTATGTTTGCATGCCCCCGACGCCTGCCCTCGTAAAGCGGCGACTTGTGAACGCTTTAGAGCGACGATAACACAATTTTCAAGCTAGCGATTTCAGTTTATCGGATTATGGAGCAATAACTTAACGCATCTGAGTCTAGTAAATATTTTCGTTTACATTCAGACGGCTTAGCGTGACTAATTACGATCGTTTATTGTTCGGAATCCAGGTGCGTTGACAGTCCCGATCCTCTCAAGCCGGGTCAGGTAATGAGTCGCGTTATTTAATGACTGCTGCGATGCCATTTTGTGCCATATAGGTAAATTATTATTTTATTTTAATTTTCTATTCGCTATTTTAAATACAAAATATAAGTAAATTCACAGCCCAACATGCCCCATAGGAGGGCTTAACTTAGAGAAGGTAGTAAATGCGAAATCTTTTCACTAAGCTGCGCTGCTTGCATTTCAAAAATATAAGCTCCTAACGATATATTCATTTAAAGATCGTTGTCTCATTCAAATATTTCAGTGGTCCTACTGTTAGAAAGTTGTATATGTGTGTAAACTTAAAAAAATCTGATAAATGAAAATACAGATGTGTTATTATAGAATTCATTAATTACAGCTCATCACAAGTCCACTGTTAAACGTAGTCCTTCGCATAAATTGGCACAGTTCTCGGTGTCGGACCATCTGCAATCAGTGACACCCTGCATGTTTAATCCGGTCATCATTTCTAAGCTTGCCAGTGCGAGGCTGACTTTTGAGAACCTTTTTTCCCCATAGGTTACCAGTCCTTCAAGCTATATGGATGACCCATTGTCATATTGCCTACTGATTCGTAATGATGTTACTAAATAGAAAAAGTATGTATGCAAATTTATATAATAAGCACACAAAGTATACGATTGAAAGGATGCTTATTTATAAAGCTAATGGCATCTAGAAATAATTAATACTTTCTAGACGTCTAATCTTTAGCTATAACATTACACGAACCTGTATATTAGGAATTATTTACGTCGCACCAAAGGGAGAGGATTAGCGGGAATCCTCCGGGCAAACATTTAAATTAATGTAATAAAGAGGCGTGAAATACATGGCTTTCGCGGATCGGAGGATTAGCATAGCTCTAACGTGAAGCCGATTGGATTTCGTCGTGGTTTAAAAGATTTTTAACAACGTTCATATTAGTGACAACATACCTTGTTCATTGGTTTAGTTGGATGAAGTTCAATATATTTGTCTATAGTATACGTTCTGTCACTAATATAAATCATAAAAGCTTATAAGGGTTTTATTCGAAGTAGATATTGTATTTTACAAAATAACTTTAGACTAATATTTGATATTTATTGAATATTACTTATTTTTATCCCCCTTATTCATTTTTGTCACAATATATATATATAATTTAGATTTTTGTTATATGTATTGATAACTTATAAGATAAAACGTATCGTAAATACTAGCTGAGAATACGTTCAATATGCGGTCGGATGAAAATCGACTAATTACGTTCGTGTCGACATAAATCGAGCCCGCTGTCGGCAAGGCTTAACTGTCGGTTAAGCCAACCGCCTGATAATGGGGTTAACATGTCCACACCACTTAAAACTCTCCTCCCGTATTATTTTGAGGCCTGTTAGTGTCGCCATTGCAGCATTGGTTTTAGATTTATGCAGGCTATTTTTGGCTGGCAGTTAAGGCTTTATTATGGTTATCTAAGTTGCTTGTTAATGTTACCCGAATAAAAATTTGTAGGTATCTTTAGCCTTAAGTAAACGTTATTTTCATTAAAAAAAATATGAATCAATAATATATTTTCTTGGTTAACAAACATATAACAAACAAGGTAGGCGAGGTCCTACCCCGGTCGAGCCGACGCACTCTTGCTACAATAAATACAGCATTTACAGTTCTTCAGACGTAAAGCCGCGTGTCGATTACGCGCTCCCGGCGCGCGCGCCATGAAGGACCCCGCTTCGACTAGGGTGCTCCGCGGAACGCGCTCCAAATGTTCGAAGTGTATCAACTAAGCGCTACGGGCGCGCGCGGCAGCCGCTCCAGTGTTTGAACGTTCAATGTGGATGTCGGTCGTGTACGAGCAGCTGTCCCAACTGGCGCGCGTGCCATAACTTAAACTACTTTGATGCGCGGTAAAAAACCGACACCAGATGGAGCGGCCCGCTCCACGTTCAAGCGCTCTAACGAACAATTTGGCGCGCGCTCCAAGGCGGTATCCATTTCGCGTGGCTGAAGCGCGCGCTAATGTTCGACGTCTTGGAGCGCGTAATTGATACGCGGCTTTAAACACACATCGCGATATATATGAGACCGCAATATATCGCATAATAATATATGTATATATATATACAAGTACATATATACATACATACATACATATATATATATATATATATGAGTACATACGAGGGGTGCCACTCACGAAATTTTTTCCCAGTCGTTTGTTGGCTCTTTGAGCTATACAGCCGCATTGCCACTTCAGCAACTGATAAAAAGTTTAAGTAGCAAGCGAACGAATCGTCGATGGTCCATGGGCTGCAGAGGCCACTACTGCAATCAACTTTTAACAAGGAAGGCGATACAACATTTCGTGCTCCTGGTCTAGGAGTACAAATTGTTGTATTACATAACATGATATACCTACAGAATAAAATCTTAATGTGTCAAATGTTTGTTTCCTTAATATACGGAGCGTGCAGGTAACATATGTCGCGGATTCGCGGGGATACGAGGAGCATGACGAACAGTTCCATTATTATGAAAGTTTGACGCAATGTCGTGGCCCACATACGTGATCAGCGAAAACATTATAACAACAAAAAACGCTTCTTCAGTAACTTTTGTTAAAATATCCTAAGTAATAAAGTAAAGTCTTTTAAATAATGTTTCTCACTTGATGTACAATTTATATTACTTACCTTTTTTCCCCATTGTTTTCATTTGTATAATTTTGATGGTGTAATCAATCCTGTTCTGCAATTATTACCAATTAGTGAACACACCAATAAATTTTACGTCAGAAGGAAAACATACATCATATCGGTCTCATATGTTATAAGGGTCAAATAAAACATTCCAATCACGTTGACTCTCATGTTTTACAAACCGATACGACGTGGGCTTTGTGCTAGACATAACCAAGAAAAGGCCAATTTTAGCACTTGAATATATATAGTAAGAGTTCAAAATTACATGATATCGTTACGTCCACTAGACATGACAATGCAATCAGCGGTGACCGGGCAGGATTTGGTTCATACATGAGCGGATTTGCGGGATGAATAAGTTTCGACCCCACAAAATAACAAAGCGGCCTAATATTACGCGTTACGCTTTTCATAAGTCTGTTTGCAAAACATTTCTTTCAACTTTTATGGAAATCTGACTGTGAAGTTAAGAAAATTACTTAAATATTCGCTTTCTTCTCTGTTTTTCCAATACTAACCAACCCACAAAATGAGAAAAAGTTTGATTTAAATTAATTCTAAACCATTTAAAAACTTGCATAAAGTAATAATTACTAACATTTTATGCGTAGTGTTTTACATTTTCAGCCTTTAAAATGAAGTTGATAAAACTTTGATATCAGTTTTCCAATAAGTTTAAAGCTTGAAAACTATTAATATACTATTCGATCACGTTACACTTGAAAGCACTCAAAATGTCTAATTAAAAATAACTAAACTAAATTAATACTAAAAAACCGCAATTAATGAAATTTAGCCATAGCCATTGTTTAAAGTGCGCTTGAAATATATAATAATATAAGCTTTTGTTTTATATTTATATGTACTTAATTAATTTAAAATGAAGGGTATACAAAAATATATTTTTATACCTATACTTATACATCGCTTGTACGGAGGCTTGTATGATACAGGCAGTGCTTTCACAGTGAAACATTCCGGATGTAGTTTCCAGCCGGAGATCAGCATCGAAAACGGTGGTAAACCGCGACTTTGTTCCAGAATGAGGTTTTTGATTGTTCGCGTAGAACGCAGGCGGGTGGTATACGGGGCTAGTGTTGCGGCGACTGATTAATATCGCCGATCTAATATTCTGACAGGTGCGGTTGCGCCGCTCGCTGACGGCAGCGCTCATTGCGCGACACACAACCTATGCACTTGTTGGAGAAGGCTTTTTGTTGGTATACATATAAATATAATACATATTATAAACTGTTCTTTGTAATCATCATCATCATCATCATTACAGCCTTTCATAAGTCCACTGCTGAACATAGGCCTCATCCAAGGAATGCCACAAAGCACGATCCTGAGCCACCTGCATCCATCGACTTCCTGCATGTCTTACCAGATCGTCACTCCATCTCGTGGGGAGTCGCCCTACACTTCGCCTACCGGTACGAGGCTGCCACTCACCCACTTTCTTCCCCATCGGTTGTCGGTTCTTCGAGCTATATGGCCGGCCCACTGCCACTTCAGCTTACTAATCCGTTGGGCTATGTCGGTTACTCTGGTTCTACTGCGGATATACTTCTTTGTGAAACAATGTCTTATTACACTTTTCTTGTTGCAAATAGTACTATCATTTCAGACATATTTTGGGAGTACCGACGGTCACTATACTGATTTCCGTCGGAGACTATAAAGTTATTTTGTATTTCGTTTTTTTGACTATCACAGTATAAAAATAAATTTAAAGAAAAAAAAAGAAGAAAGTCTAACTCTGTCTTTCCCTGACTGTGGATGTAGTGTAATTGTTGTACAGCCTATTGAAGATTTATAGTTTTAAGACTTATTACAAGAGCATATTTTCTATAATACTTGTATGATAATGTATTTGAAATCAGACTAAATTTCTTACCTTCACGTCGTCAATAAATAACACATTCGCGATCCTGACAGCTGTTACTAATCGGCTTCGCCCCGCGTCCCAACAGGCGTTAGTGGCTCTCGCGACGAACTAAAATTTTCTCTCCGCGAAACTTTGCAAACACCATTAAGTCAATCTGCTCGTTTTACAGATGTTAGCCCGATATTAACCGCGGTACGCGTCTGTAAGTAGGCCTGATGACTTCACCTAACTTTGAACATTGGCGTTATAGCTGTCACTATTTTTAATTGTCTGCACTATAAAAACTAATAAAGTAAGGTAATATTACATTTGTATTTTAAAATGCTACTTATATTGGGATTTAATGTTTTCGCTGACGAGTAAAATCGTCGAAGACAGGGAAGATGAAACGTACAAAGGATAGTCTCATTAAAACGCTCAAAGTGTTCGAGGGGGCAATCTAGTATATTTTAGTGCTTATATACTCTTTGGTATATAATATATTAGCTTTTAGCTTTTTTACTACTTTTTATTTATAAGAATGACAAACGAGTATGCAGTCCACCTGATGCTAAGTAGACCCATGGACGATCAAGCTACTATTTTTTTAGTTCTTTATTTTATTTATTTATTGGCCATTTCGTTACATTACATAACATTGGTACGATAAAATTACAATTCAAATGATATAAGGTTACACTAAATTATTAAAATTATAAATTAATATAAATTTACAATATTTACACGTCACGCAAGTCAGAAAATGAACATTTCATATATTCTTCTATATTATAGAAAGCGTGATTCAAAAAGAAGTGTTTTTGTCACTTGTCGAAACGCATTTAATGGAAGTCTTGTTATTTCTAAAGGCAATTTATTGTACATTTTGATTTTTAATGGAAAACCTTGCTTGGACGCTTTGACTAATCTGGTTCTTGGAACAACTAATCTTTCGCTATTTCTTGAATTGTAGTTGTATACATGCATTGTTTGTTTTCACTGGCATTCTGTAAGAGCAAACTTTCCCCGATCGAGTCACCCCATTCGTACTACAACCATAATATAGCTGATGCGTGACTCTAGTTCTACCACTTACATAATTATTTTATCTCATTTCACCTTTTGTCAAACACAAGTAAAATACTTGGTATATCTTGGTCTCTCGGTAGAGAGTAATTATGTTCTGTGATCACAGAATACTAAGAGGATACTACCAAAGAGAATATAATCACTGCGTTAGGATACTACGCATTCTGTGATCTTGGTCAAATGTCAAATTCCTAGTCATAGGTCATAATTATACTCCTTGTTTAAATCTTTATTTCTTTCTTATTTAAAGCCAAAGATAATTTTTTTTAAAAAAACCTTGAGCTCTACGTTTGTTTTTAAATCATAATTTATTGTTCACGTACATATAATAATAATATATGAGAATTACTAATTATTTAGAGAGCGGTGAGTACACACTACATATACTGGGTTATTTCACAATAACCGGGTAAATTTGCAGAGAAGGTTCAGGATAAGTAATACAGGCAAATGGCGAAGGAAAATTTATTAAAAAAAATCTCAAAAATTTGTGCTTTTTATCTTTTAAATTCAAAATGCGTGCTAATGCATTATTTTAACTGGTTTTACTGCACACGCACACATTCGTGAGGGTCGATCGGTAGGCAAAAACGTTGTTGCCCGTAAATTAAATTCAATTTGGGATAACTTCAAATAAAAGTAGAAGCCTTATTTGCACATATTTTCAAAAACTGCAATAACGGTATATCATTATTTATATATTTAAGTTTAAAATTTGGCTACTCTTTGAAAAATAACCCTTTATATGTACATATTATGTTATTTCTCTAAAGTACTATCACTCTGCTCCAGTAGGTTATATCATCAGTTACTTTTAAAGACATATTTGCTTTGATTCTAGATTGATCATATAATTATAAGTATAAATAAAATATTGCTTTGATAAGTGAATCTTTTTATTAGATTTATTGACTCACAATTTCGATTATCAGTTAGTGTTATACTACTATATAGTAGTATATTATATGTTATAATCATTATTTTTTATCCATGAAATCAAATCAATACATCATCATCATTAAAGCCCGGTACAAGGCAATTGCTTAGCATAGGCTACCTTCTTAAATTGCAACAAAACACGCAATTCTTGCATGTTTTATCAGGTTTACTCCATATAGTGCAATACTCCATATTGCCCAACGCTGACCTTGCCAATATGATCAGACGCTGAAGCGCGAGAACCTTTTCTCCCATTGGTTATCAGTTATTCGACCTATACGACCAGACCATTGTCACTTTAGCTTATTGATCCGCTGGGTTAATGATGGCAGCATGTATGTTAGTAATGTATATCAGTTATGCTTACTTATTTATTTACCAACTGTAAAAATAGAGTACGTAAATATAAATGTGTTGTATTTATTTATTTTAATCTTTATTGCATTCCCTTTTAAAGAATACAAAGGACGGGCTTAGTGTCTAATTTTTCTTTTGTATCTATTAATTTATCTTTTTTGTAATTATGTAGCAATAGCTTATTTTAGACTAATTTCAAAGTTGTCAAAATGGAAGTGTCCTTCATCCACAATAAATGTTATTTAAAACTAGGGTTTTTGTCATATTTTGTTACCAAAAATATAAAAAAACGCTTAATGCATTTCAAAACGAAAGTAAAAATACCAATAAAAATATTGCTCTTTTCATGCGACGGGCTGCTCAGATCTAATTTTCAATTCTTTGCGCGAATCGCTCGTCAACATCTCACTTATTTACGAGATTCGCGTTCTAACGACTAAAAGATGTGCAACGTTGAACTAAAGAAAATTTTTGATTCTCGTCATGTTATTATTTTTTTCAGTATGCCAGAAGCATGATTGCAGAGCTATAATATTGAAGACGATGTATAGTTTTACAAATAAGTTAACATCACCTAAAAAAATAAATTACAATGTTTAAAATAAACATACAAAATATAGTTAGTCATGATAATATATCTAGAAGCTAGAAATGTAGCTAGAAGATACAAATCATAAATAAACCACGCCAACACGTTTTTTTGCTGAGTTTATAAACAAAATACAAATAATAAATATTTAAAGACTGTTGATAAAACTAAGTTATGATGATATTAGACTTTATTTTTCAGAAAAATTTGTTATAATTATAAAAAAAAAAAACAATGAAGTAACCAGTTACTGAATCAATATCATTTTGTAACCAGAAATAGTTAATCATCAAAAATATAATGTTTGAAAAGTGAAACAAATAATATTATGCTACTATCCTAATAAGCGTATTTCGTAGACACCTCAGCGTATGGTAACCGTAGCGGTCGTAGCTCGTAGCCCACAACCCGCACCAGCTGCGTACAAATTGCTTAGACTCGATAATGGCGTTTTCAATTTGCGTGGATTTGCAACGCGGAATCCGACCAAACGTTTAGCTGCAAAAAGATTTACTTTCAGTTTTATTCAAAAGTATGCGAAACTACGGAAATTATGCAAAACCAACTTTAGGAAGAAAAAATTACTTTTTCTGAGCGTTTCATTTTTTGTGCGCATATTTACTTTGTTTTTTGTTGCAAATATCATAAATTCATATAAAGTCAAACGACATATTAAGAAACACACGTAGGATCCGCCAAAACATTTTCCTGTAAAACACGGTGATACGGATAATCCCAGCGCGACATAACTGAGATTGTATTACGGCAATAAGTCCGCTTCGGAGCTCGATAAACGGGAGCTTAATCCCGCGAAGATTTTTTCACACGTCCCCACCGATCCGGGTGCGGGTGCCTTCGGGAAAACTAATAAAGAAACCATCTTGCAGTCAACTGAAGCTTGAAATGTATTTTTTATATAATTTACCACGGATTGATTGCAGGAGACGCAGCTGAAACTTTTTCTGTGGTTATAAAATTATATTTGTAGCGCTTTCACTCGTGTTGATTTGCAATTGGCTTGAGCTTTATTTGTAAGTTTACATGAAATAAACAAATAATGTATAATTTGTACACAAATACGTAATTACAATGTCAGAGTTGTAAATAGGCGGGCGGCGTGTCGACGTGACGGCGGACGGCGGTCACGCACTAATTACACCGTCACGTGTCGTCCGCACAAAACACGTCGTCACGGCTAGAACTAGGCTCGTCGCTTCATTGCCGCTGTAATATCGATTGTTCTGTTTATACGGTTATCTATCTAAAGTATTTGTTTGCATATTTTTTCCTTATATTTAATCGTGCATGGAAGGCAAAGTGATCTTAGGTCGTATAACCATGAACTTGATCAAAATGCTTCCATTTAATTAGTTTAACCTCCACACTAGAATTTTCTCCTGTATTGTGGGGGCAGTTTACATACATAAATTTCACAAGGACAAACATCCAGACACAGAACAATTATTTGTAGGCCATACAAATACTTGTTCCGTGCGGGATTCGAACCCGCGGCCCTTAGCGTTGTGCCGCATTGCTAAGCCACTGCGCCACGGAGCCGCGTTAAATCGTTTTGTATGGAAAAATCATGATCTCTTTATTTTACCTGCTTTAACGTTAACATGTGATATTTTAGTGCATATCTACGGCAATAAATGCTAAAAAGATACTTCAAATTTCGATGTTCACCTATTAATAATGTATTTTTTAGTACTGATTTAATACAATTCAGTTGTAAGGTGGGAAGTACTAGAAAGACCTCATGTCTGCCAAGCATTGTGATAATTCTTCCAACCGTAGAGGTTTCAGAATCACGTTGTCATTTTTGATCTATTAAAAGACCAATTTACTTAATATATACAGAAAACAAATACAATTAATAAATATACTAAATATATCATGAAAAAAATAATATATAATAAGTATATAGTAAGTGTCAATAAACTACCGCTACGATGTTATCAAGGCTATAAAAATAGTACAATTAATTACTCTAATAAATAAATGTCACAACCCTATGGCTTTGCAGTACGACGCGGTCAGAAACGGCTGTCCTCTGTGATATGGCTACCCACGGCTGCAAAAAGCCCGGCAAAACGCGGCGGCCACCGTGTTGCAACACTCCACCGCAAACTGCATCCGACGCTTTCACCACACCTATGTATAAATTACTACCTAAGATTATTTATTATTATAATATAAATGTTTTCAAAAAAGAAAAAAAATATTCCATTGAAATAATATTTTTTATTCATGTTGTTTTCTCTCATCAATAATGCAATCTCTTTATCTGTAACTTAAATTTGTAGGACGGTGCATTAAGTGCTATTGAATTTGTTTGACTGTGTTTTTTTTAGATTCGCGCATACAAGACTGAACATCAGTTTCGTTATGGGGTTGTTTTAATCGATATCGGGCTCTCATACTGCTATGAGGGCTGACAGAAGGTTTGGATTCTAAAATGTCATGACTTCATTTTAAAATAAAATATAGCAAAATTATACTTGAAATTATAAATATTTTATATTAAAATCAGAACTAAACATTATGATTTTTCTTAATTTGTAATTCAAACTGCTATGGAACTAAAAATAATTAATGGATTGGTGGATCATAAGAACAACATACATTTAAAGTTAATATTTTTTTTTATAGGATAAGGGTGACAAACGAGCACACAGTCCACCTGATGGTAAGTGGTTGCTGTGGCCCATAGACATCTACATTTATCCTCGATTACGAATCAAAATGCAGATGCGTTGTCACTCGTGAGGACTAAGATGGAATGCCTCATTTCCAGTAAAAAGAGTCTCCGGTTTTCTACAGTCACCATACGAAACACAGCAGCATTAAGCTACTATTTTTACGCTGATATTCTGTGAGTGCGTGGTCCTTCCCCGGTCGAGCCGACCCATTCGTGTTACAACTACACCAGAAATATAGCTGCAGCATGGCTCTACCACGCATATATTATTTAAGTGTTCAAATACGTTAATATTCTAGCTTGACCAAAAGGTGCATTTTCACCGTAAATTATTTTTCTAATTGTAAATCTAACATGTATGCAGTAGAATCAAAAAAATAAAAAAATAATTGGCAACCTTGTAAACGTGTTTAATTATACTCACAGCACCGACAAAAATACAAGCATAAACACTTAAAACTCAAAGACAATCTCACGGAGGCTAAACTTAAGTAGGTAGGTGTAGTGGTAATAAAATCATAGTCTTTGTAAGGGGGCCTGTGAGGGAGCAGTGAACATCGCTTTGACTCTCACTTCAAATAGAATTACTGTTGGCGCGAAACGAGCGCCTCAAAACCTTTTCCGTTTAGCCGATGAAACTGTGTTGTTTTTATTTCATAGTACTTGTACGATGGTAATTACAGATAGGGCTTCGTTCCGCTACGGTATTTATTTTATTCTCTAAAGCTTTACCCGACTCTTCTGCTAACGTCGAGTGGCGTGCTCATCTGAAAGCTGGTAAATGCAAGAGTTAACTTTATCCGAACGAATACTATACAGATAATACGCTTTTTAAGGTTTTTGAATTTAACGATACACATATTTTTGTAAAGTGAGTTATTATGTTTTCAAAGTATTTATAACATTCAAAGAACATAGAAATAATTACAATTTTATGTAGATTTGGCCTCGTCTTTTATGAAATAAATTGAAAAACATATTAAAATGGGAAAGGCCAAAGTAAAATTTAATTATGGGAGAATTCTGGCCGACTTCCTTTTTACATTTTCTTTACCCACTCTCTATCGTTCTGCAATGTGTGTCATGTCAATCGTTTCACAAATCACGAGTAAGTTATCGATTACATCAATTACAATGCATATAGTGTCAATATAATAGCTTCGTTAATTGACAATATTATTCCTTACATATCTTTCAGAAAATATAGGTAGGTAATGTGTTCATTCTATATTTTAAATTTACGATAGCATAGTTAATTTGCTTGTCATCACAAGTATCAGATATTATAATAACAGTTCCTACATTCATAAACTAAGTATAGGGTAATACTGTACGATATTTTTTATTTTAATTAAATATACGTTGAGATAATATGTCCTTCCCTTCACAGTAAACATACTCTATAATCCCCTCACACCAAATAAAGGAAGCCATAGCGCTACCTATTCAATATGAAATTAAAGTCATCTTGTGGAAAAAGAAGCTCTTATTTAATTCAATTTTACATAGTAGCATGGTGAAGTGGTGACGTCTACTAATATAAGATACAAGAGAGTATTTGTCTCATACAATTTTGTCTTCACTTTGTTCATGCTTGAGTTGGTGCAACTTCCTTATTTATACAGGATGACTAACGAACACAACATAGTCGACCTGATATTAATCGGATGCGGCGATCTACCTACATCTGTGAATCAAAATGCAGGCAGATGGGTCATTCTACTCAACAGTTAATTTGTAGTAACCTCAAGTAAAAACAATCGAAAGTATGATTAAGTTATTAAATTCCAGTGTTTTAAATGAAAGCTAAGTATTATTTATTAAATATTATCATTAGAAACTATCAACTAATGCTTTTATGCCTTTTACAACAGCTTCGAACAGTCCTCGTCATATCTTGTGAACACGTAGTTGTTTCCCGGTTTGAAGCTCAATAAAATTATTAAGAAAAAGAAAACCTGTTGATTTGGTTAACAACGGAACTGTATTACGGTCTATTTTAAGATATTATCAACATAAAAAATAGCCTTTATATTTAATTTTATATCGTTGATTCTACTCGCGTATCATCATAGCTGTGAATAAAGCTAATTTTTGTAATAAAATCTCCGTAAAACCATTTCGGAGTAATTAATTACCTAATAAAGCACACTATTCACCTGTCACTTATGTTGAATAAAAATTACGCACCCGTTTGTTTTTTGCTTTTACTATACAAATCTTTGATTTGGTGATTATATGAATGTAAATGTTCATATATCAATCAATCCTGATAACATCATAAAAAGGTAATAACGAATTTAAAAATGCATTTAATGAATTTAAAAATGAATTTAAAAACCATTAGCCTTAGTGATTTTCAAAGATTTTTTAAGAACATAATACCAAATGAGCAGTAACCATAATAATTTGCCGAGTATTATTCTTCTAAGCAAGCAGTATTTCATCATATGTGTGAACTTCGTCATTAACTTCAAAAAAAATTTGTTTGATTTTCTGACCACAATAAAACTATTTATGTTGTAATGCAAAACAAATGCAATGGATGTTTGATGTGTTGTGACTAATTTACGGAGCTGATAAACTGCTCACTAGCAGATTGTAAGAATGTAAAATATTTTTGGTGTTGCTAACTTTGAAGTCGTTGATAATTTATTAAAATCAAGAAAATCAAGTACATCAAAGGAACGCTAGATATTCACATTACTTAAAGTGGATAGTCTTCCAACCCTTTTGCATGTTCAAAGTCGAAGCTGTTGCCAATTCAAATCTGTATTTATCTGCACTCAATTAAGAAATCGATTTGATAAATGTAGAACCTCAAATACTTAGATAGTAAGATGAAATTGTCCAGTTGGAAATAAATACAGTAGATGCTGCTCGACAAAATTTAAACAGATCAATACTAAGTATTCTCGTTGTCTTCAGCGCCTGATAATTATGTTATTTCTTCAGATTTGCTTACTAATTTTCCAAGGATTTTCATGGCTATTGCTTCAGAGACTGTCAGCGGTAAATTCCTTACTAAGTCGCTTTGTTCAGTAACCACATAATAAATCATCGCCACTTAGCTATCTACAACGTGAAGATTTATTCGATTTTGTACTATGGAGACCAAAAGCATAAACATACAAAACCAGCTTTTTCGTAAAATTTATAACGGCTAGATTCATAAGAAAAAAGAAAGAACCAATGTGGGTTCTCATCAGGTCATTTTTTTGACATCGACTGAGAATTCACCCTTTATGTTCCAAAAATCATTTAATTTTTTTCAGCAACAGATGATGAAGTAATATTTACATTTTTATCGTCCATTATACCTATTTGTTCATTTTGATGTTTGAAAAGAAACATTGCATCTTTTATGTGAACATTAGAATTTTATTTTCTGTTTGTCTGTTGATTATAACTATGAATACGGTTTAATGTGCACACACTTCACTGAGAATAACATACTCAACTTAATTCATCATTTCTGTCAAAATTTGCATCATTACTGTTATCAGCCATTTTACCACGCTTTTATTAAGTCACTTTCTTGTTTGTCTTTCTGTCGTTCCGGTCTATCTTGCAACTCAAATTTCGAGCACTTTCCGATAACCTAGAGATTTGAAATTTTGAACATAGCTCAGAATCGGATGACAAAGTAGGAATATGAAAAAAAACGTGGTATATTAATTTTTATTAGTACAAAATTTAAAAATAAATGTCTTTGATGATAATTTTTACTTCTTTATTGGCTAGCCTTTGATTTCCGTTTTAATCTCATTAATATTTGACGATTAACGTAATGTAGTTCCTTATTTACGTAACAATTATTACGTTCAGTAGATTGACCCAATGCATTGAGAGTTAAGATAGGCTAAGATGGGGGTTACTAGTAAAAAGTGATCTCCTTTTCTCAGCACTCACCAATACAAACACAGCAGCTTTCCCCGGTCGAGTCGACTCATTTGTTCTGCAGCCTAAAAGCTATAAACAATATGAAATTCCTTCATATGAAATATTCTATAAGATTATAAAAATAAAATGCTTACAATTGGATAGACTATGAATGTACAAACCTTTTTCATTGACGTTTCCGGTAAGAGTAACTAACACATATAGCGTCATAATTCAACAGAAATCTAATTTTACGAAGGCGATCGTTCAGCAACTTTGTTTCGGACATTATCTATTAATTAAAAGTTTTTGAAGTTACATTCTTTTGGGGCGTTTGGGAAAAATGATGAGAGTGAATTTTTACGATGCCCGCGCACACCGACACCGAAAAGCGACACCATGAAGTAGTTACGATTCGCGCGCACACTGACACTCAGGGTGCTTACATAAAGAAACAGGCTTTCGGTACAGACAAATTTGTATTGGTCGGTACCGATCCGTGCAGGGTTAACTTACATAAAGAAACAGGTAAACCTGGCCTTTTGACAACCATGGCCTCCAGTTCGTCAGACAACAATTTTTTACTTCTGGAAAGTGTTTATTTCAAATGTAGAAAGAAAAGAACAGTTAGTGTCTTCAATATTAAAAGGAAAAGAAAAAAAATATGGGTCATATTATCATTTATTTATAAAAGAAATAAAGTTTGATAAACACAACTTTTATGATTATACCAGGATGGCACGAGAAACATTTAACTACATATTAAACAAAATAGAACATCGCTTAGTTAAAAGATGGTGTAACTGGCATCTTTCTTCAGCAGCAGCAGCAGTCTTTCTTCGGGTGAAATGGGTTGAAACCCATTTCACCCGAAGAAAGACTGCTGCGCTCTTCGCGAGCGAGAAAAATGGTGGAATGTGCACCAAATGGTAGATTATATTCAAAGTGGCGTTTGTTATCTAAACTCATTGAAACTGATATTGAACTAGCTGAAAAAATTGTGAAAATTTTGTGTTTGTTGCATAATATAATTATTGATTAAGAGAGTATTGAGAGGAACTTGACTCCTATAAATCTTCTACGGCGAAGATGGCACAACCAAACACTGAGGCCACCTTTGAATGTAACTACTCGTACAAACGTCAGAAATAATTTTGTTCAATATTTCAGACATAATCACTTGTTGTACAATACCTAATTATTATTAAAAACTAAATATGCAAATAAATCTATTTTTTATTATAGGTACTTACCATCCTGTTTTATTTCCAAACTCATCTCTTTACAACACTTATCGGTGACATTTCTGCTGCTATGGAACTTATTTATTATGTCCCATAAAGGTTGTTGTACAAATACCAAGACTATCAAAACTTCGTTATCCACATTAATTTTCATAAACATATACGCCCTACACCGGCAAACGCTTAAACCCGTATGGCTCGGTGCAGGTTGTCGGTACCGACAAGTTTAAACCTGTTTCTTTATATGTGACCGCATTAAGCTAGGGTCCCACGGACTGCCAGGCGACAGGCCGCCCCAGGCGTTGTCCCGCCTGTATGGGCCTGTCGCGGCCCGTACTGAGCGTTCCCACGGCGTGTGCCGGCCTGGTGCGGCCTGTCGACAGACATTCCAACATGTTAAGTGATACGGAGCGCATGGCTGCGTGTGCAGCCGCTGTGGTTTTATTCAGTGGTGAACGTTTGATAAACCAAGCTTTTTCTTTTTTAACTCCGTGATAGGGATAGTTCCATCTTTAAAATTAGTTTTTATGCGTAAACACGCATCATGGACATCATTCTTGTTTTTATGTTGAGGCGACGCGTACTATTCCAAAGCGCTGGTTCATTTTCATAAAGAGTTAAAAACTCGAATATAAGCTCGTTCGTCCATTCCATCATGAGCATGTACGCGCAAGCGCCACCGCAGTTGAAATGAACGATTGCAACCGACGCAGATGCGCCCGTACATGCCGCAACAGGCGCCGTCGCGCCGCGCCTTTGATCTTACCGACTCCCGATGGATCGGACGGGCGCCAACAGGCCACCACAGGCCTCATCGTATGCGATGGTTCCCACGGCCTGTTGTCCGGCCTGGCGCGGTCTGACCTGTGACAAAACAGGCCGTGGGACCCTAGCTTTAGATAACATAGAAATATTATACCTGCACCGATCGGTACCGACCAGCACAGATTTGTCTGGACCGGAAACCTGTTTCTTTATGTAAGCACCCTCAAAAGCGACAACTTCAGTTGGCAATTGTCTCTCCAGTTCTTTTGTTTTGTTAAGCTAAAGAAGTATAACTTCCTACGTGCGTACATAAGTACACATACACATTTTTTTTGTATATAACTGAAGTGACTTACAGTCCACCTAATGGCTACTGCAACGCATGGAAACCTGCAACCAACCTCTAACAAAGAAGGCTAGTACTGAAAATGGAATACCTCATATCCCTGTAATTATACTGGCTCTCTATATCCTTCAGACCCTGGAACACAGCAGTGAGAGCATTGCTTTTTGGCTGCAGATAATAATAATAATAATGTCCTTCAGACCGCATTTTGGTGACGGCGAGTCAACGGAGACTAGCCATCGGCGTAGAACAGGGTTATAGTGCCCAAGTGTATGCGCAATCACAGGCGCACTCTCTATTCCCTCACTCTCAAAGGCAGAGCTGAGTAAGATAAGGTAGGTACCACACCTACCCAGCCGGACTCCTAGGAAGAACAAGAGTCTTACCACCCAGAAAAAAAAGGCTTGTATTACATGATGTGTTTATTGGCTTTCTGATTAACGATGCTTTCTTACAGCTTATCCAATAAAGTCACTATGGTGATAATTTAAATTTTATTTGTTACCGCCCTTTTAACGGATGTAGCAAAATTTAAACATACAAATTGTCAGTCTAGTAATATTGGGGTGAACGACTATATTATAGCCGTTAGTTAAACACATAACATGCAGAGCTACTAGAATGCTTAATATACAAATTTTGGGTTCGTTACAATGTTTGTAATATTATTTTCTAAAAATTATAGGTTATAAATTTGCAAAGGCAATGTTTATTTTATATTTATAACAGTAAAAGTCTAATTTATTAGTTAAAATTGTACATATAGAAGTATAATAATCTGTATTAAAACAAATTCGATTAATAGATGTATGTTTACGTACGTCGTGATTAATTTCAAACAATCTCCGAACGGAAACGAGTTGGGGCCTGCTGATTCAATTATGTCACGTTTGGAGTATAGTCGTCCAGGCGAAAAGACGGGGAAAAACGGGAAAAATGTCGGCAATAGATCGTGCTGACGATAAGTGGATGACTTCTCGCATGGTTTGCACTCAAAGGGCGGGCATCGAGGCGAGAAGTACGACCCGCCGCCGCACGCCATCGGCCACAATTCGTAATTCATCACTACTGACACATTAAAAATCTAAAAGAATTTAATTTGATTTAAGGCTTTACAGAATTTTATTGTGTTAGAAAAACACATATTTTTTGCTACGATTTCCGGTAATTTTGAAACTGTATGTATTTTATTTTTTCTTTCTTAAAAAATATTGCTGTTACTGAAAACATTCCACTTGATTACGCGTGCCGTTAAAATAAACGAATATAATGGTTTAAGGTTCCAAACGATCTCGCGCCGTGCAATCGACTTAACCTAGCGGTAGTAAAGCAAATCCTTTCTAAATTGCGTGTCGGATGTTCACACGTCGTCGCGATATGTTGTACTCGTATGTCGATATTTTAAAAGAACACGGGCGCCGCGCGGTAAAAAAGAGATAGGAGAGTTAGGACTTAGTATCCATTTGCCGAAATTGGCCTCGTTCAAGATAACAACAAGTTTTCGCACCCTCGCCACTAAATATACAATTCATATGTGTGTTAGCACACAGTGCATCTTTCAAAAGTGAACGCTAACTAGTTCAAATAGAACTCTTTTTTAGTGTACATACACTAAATATTTAGCAAATATCATTGCAAATGTAGTGTTTTTATCGGATTATGACAATTCTGTGTGGTGTTTTGTAAACAATAATTTAATTTACAAATTTTGGTTATAGAAAATGTATAGGTAATTTTATGGTAAATTCTAATAGTCAAAAAGATTCCATATTCGCAATTTTATTTTCAAGCTTTATCGGCGTCTACCTTCTTATCATCGAAGGTGGCTTAAAGTATAACTTTTTCTAAAGTTCAGATTCCTCCTTCTAGAACTAATTATCGGCCTATTCCTATTTTATCATTTCTTTCGAAAGTAGGTACTTGAACATATTGTTCACAAGTCATTCTCTAAGTTCCTTCACCGTAGTAATATCTCAAGTTCTTTCTAATCTGCTTTTTAGCCTGAACATTGTGCAACTTCTGCTCTCTTCAAGATTACGCATGATTTCCGAATAGTTATGGACCAAAAAAAACCTAAGGGTGCATATGTTGCTTGACTTAAGACACTAAGCCTTAAATTTAATTACTTTTGATATACATCTTAATAATTAATATAATATCTAAATTATATAGATACGTGAAGAGATAACTAGGAAAACATTTTAAGCATATTGGGCGTATATATATATATATGTAACATGTGTAACGATTGTATAAAATAAAATATATATTTTATACCATTATACTGTCAATGTCATAAACATAATATGCATGTTATTACTCTGTTCCAAGTATATATAATGTACTCTGTGCTCTGGTCAGATAAAATGTGAAACAGCCGCACAGAGTATAGATACTCGTAGTGGCCAAAGAATTTTAAAATGTTTCCACCTGAGGTTACCACCAAATAATTACTGACAGGTTGACTTATTAAGCTGTGAATGTTGTGTGATTTCGAATGTTCATATTGTAATAATATATGCCATGTCAAGACAAAAACCGTTTATTTTACATTTTCTATAATAGATATCTGTATTTTATATGTTAATGTACAGTTGACAGTGAAAGATAGATTTTCCTTAAATATAAAAACCGAAAAATTTTATGAATTACGATCGTATTTCGACCGCTAGGCCACCATTAGTCTAACCAACCATTGCTGAAAATTTTTCTCTCCCACAGATTGCCTCATAGTCATTAATGTCACCCATATTTGCCATAGTTGCCATGTTTAGCGGGCGGGTTGGGATCCGCAGTTTTTTTTTTTTATTTTCCAGATGTTCCATGTCCACTCATGTGGACAAATTTAGAGGAACGCAAAGAAAAGGTTTAATTTCCCTTGTTGTCGTACGTACTGGCAACAAACATTAGTAGATGCTATTAAAAAAAGTTATGGCATAATCTAACTTCATTTGTTTTAAATAATTTTTGCGTAATAATATATATATTGCAAAAAATATTGACAACATTTTAATTTGAGTTAACATTTAGTTTTTATTTAAAATTTTGTCTTCGCCGCCTTGTTTATCGTGTTAAGTATGAATTGTTACTGCCACTCAAGTTGCTAGGACGGTTACTTTAATTGAAACTGGTCACACCTACAAACATGTCACCCAAATGTATCAATACCTTTGGTACACGGAGTTGTCAAGAGGTATCGGCAGACCGGACAGTATATAAGGCTAGCAGGGCAGGTAGGTACGTAAACGGAAAACTGTGGCCAAAAATGACCGGTTCATCGTTACCAGCGTGCTTAGAAACTGGATCTTAACTTCTATTGAGGTAAAAACAAAACTCAAAGGGTTACAGTAAGCACTAAAAGTGTGTGATGGAGAATGAAATCGGCCGGAATATATACTCACTTGCCTGCCAAAGGCAACCCCTTTCTTGCCACATGCCATTGAGTAGCTCGAGTTAATTTTGCTCAACATGATTTAAATAGAGGCATATGGTAGATGGTCAGTTATGATGGTATGGATATGTATTTATATGTGAATGTGTGTGGAAAATGTGTACGGAATTCCGCGTCATCGAGAATAACCCTAACATCGGCACAATATGTAACTAAGATTCTGGAAGAAATGATAGTGCCAAGGTGCAAACGCTTTTATAGGAGACAGATTTGTTTTTATGAATGCTGTAGTTGTTAAATACCTTCTAGGCGTTAAAATCAATGCTATGGCGCGACCAGCAAGTTTGCCTGTCTTAAAGCCCATAGAACATATGTGGGATAAGCTTGAAATCCTGCCCCCGAATATTTGAGAGATATCAAAAACGTATCACAAGGAGAATGGAATGCAATCTCTCAACATTTTATTGATAACTTAATTAGGAGTATGTCAAGGAGACTGGAAGTAGATTGACGAGCTAGAGGGGGCACACTAAGTATTTATGAGAAAACATAATAAAATGTTAAGTACATTTTTTTTTAATTTGGTTAATTTTGTCAATTGTTCGTTTGTTTTTTTGACGTTTGCAATTTTAAACTTACGAATAATAAGCAAAATCCACATTGAAAAACTTAATTGTTACAAGTATCTATGATATTTAGTTTTATTACTTAAAAAGTTTGTGTCTTCTAAATTTTGCCATGAAAAATCAAAATATTTAAAATAAGAGTGCGTACTAAGTGTGCTTCTTTGAATTGTTCAGTAACAGGCCGCTGAAAGAAATTTCAATATGAAATAAACAGCGCTTTGTACAAAAAACCATTTTATCTTTTCCTTTTTATCGTTACGGTGTCAGAAACATTATGCTTAGACTTAGATTACTTATTTCATATTTATGTAACACAACTCAAAAAGTCGTGATCAATGGTAAAGATTTCTCCGGATCAGTAGTAGCAATGGGCGTTCCTCAGGGCTCCATTCTTGGTCTATTCCTGTTCATAATCTATTTTAATGACTTACCTTATCTTGTAGGGGACAATCACGACATAGCATTATTTGCTGATGATAACTCTATATTACTATTGACGCGAAGATTCAATGCAGCCACCATATATCTGAATTAGCAGGCAGACTAGTTCTGCAGTATATGCTGTTAGAAAGATTAAAAGTCTCACAAACGTTGTGACAGCCAGATTAGTTTATATTAGTTACTTTCTGTTTTTTAATCAATATTGAACAAAAAATCATTCTATTCTATTCTGTTATAATCAATCGGGGTCCACTGCAGAAAATGGGCTTTCCCTATAGGCTGCCTCATAGAAGCAAATTTGCAATAGTTGCCACTCTCGAAATGCGTATTTTTTGTTATGATTGAGTTTTTATCAGAAAGATGCAGTTGCCCATGGATTCTCTTACGTCAACAAGTTTTTTTCTTTTCCTTTGATACAATAGTTTGTGTGTATATAAATTGTTGAATAAATAAAAAAGTTGCTAGGAAGTGTAAACCGTATCGCACAACAATTTTCATTTTAGTTTGCATGTGATTACACGCGTGAACGGACAAAGAAAACTTTTCCAGCTCCGTGGCTTGTGTACATAGTTTCTCGAATAAACAATTGGACATAAGACAGATTAGTTAGGCATTTTTGCAGCTAAAGCTTCTATGCCTTTGAGCGCATACAATTTTGTTATTATTCCAGTATTTCTAAAGATACAAAAGATACAACTTGTTATTGTACTCTAAGACTTACAAAAAATATGACGTATGCTGGAGTTATGACTTAACGTTACTATATTATATTATTTTATTATTGGTATTCGTTTTTACACATCTTTAAACAATACATTAAAACATGACCAATTAATGTCATGTCCTCACAATTTTTTGTTGTTGAAAAAATTATTTCTATGCTTGGATTCGACAGGAGGCTGTAGTCAAGTTGTATTAACACTTTCAAACATACAAAAATAATTATAATCCTACGATTTGGCACATAAAACCATACAAACTCAGACGGAGCCTGTCACTGGAGTAGCTGGAGTGCTCTACTGAGGGCCTGTGTAGTTATGGAGACTCAACGACTCTGGTGACAGTTATTCGGTTATTATCGTTTGCTGAAGAATTTCAAGAAACTAAAATATAAATCGAAGATTATCATTTTACTGACACAAAAAAAAAATTATACCATAGTGTTTGACACATGTAATTTCTATACAAACTCACACACCGCTAGTAAAGGGATAGTCGTGTCAAATGGAACTCCATTCATGTGATACGACGATCCCTCCATAGGGGTACTCGCCCTAGCCGGCATGTCACTAATCGGGTATAATAAAACAAAAGAAAAGTTATAAAATGCTTTTAATGTCTTAAAAAAAAGAGAATGGACGTGGAGACACGACAGCCTTATTGTGGGAACTGGAATGCTCTGCTGAGGCTCAGCGTAGATGTAGAGAGACTTAACGACACTAGGAAGGCTGCATGCAGGCTGCGGGCTGCGGTGCTTCTCTGAGGTGCGGCGTAAATGTAGCACCTTGGCCGAGTTTTCTGTTATTATTACTTTCTAAAGAAAATAAATAAACATAAATGTCTATCGAAGTTTAACTTCCGAGAAAAACAATAATATTTTTTTTATTAATTTATCTTATACTTAATCACTAGCTACACTGTATAAACTAAAAATATTGCAAGAAGATTACGTTTTACACCTTCAGTATATTATGATAACCGTAAACATAAGTTCAGCGCCGAACAAAAAAAAACACTCGATGAGATCCCCACTGTGACTCACTGATAACTCACAACCTCAGGTGTAATGTCGTACTGAAAAGTCTTTCTATGTGCGTGAAGTGTGTTTGGGAAGCTCTTCCAAAATAAGCGTACATCGATTTTAACGTGTTGAAGTTTAACGTCCATAACCGTTACATCGTATACCCAGTTGTACCATATTATGTGAAAAAACAGACAACAGCGAGTAACACTCAAGCCCTGAGGGATCCGAAAAATTAGTTAATTATATAGTTAGTTCATATATCCCGGTAATCACAAAACGGGAATCGAGAATCTCGGTTGTTTATCCCTGTTTTCGATATTGATACTCGAATGGCGTAAATTATCGAAGATAATATTAATTTATATACAATAAGGTACGCATACAATGTAAGAGTTAGATAAAGCGCCGTAACACAAGGAGCGATGTCTGGATAACAATAATTGTTAAATAGATTACAACAGGTACCCAAGTAGTACAAGGAAGCTGTCGACTTACTGCATTCGTGAATCTTTAGAGCTGTTTTAACTGGATATTTATTTGCATTTCAAGCTCTTAATAAACCACTGTAATGCTAATGGCATGGCAAATGCATTATACTAACATTAAAGTGGAAAAATAATTATTATATCTGATTAATGGTTTCTTAAGACTTCGCTGTAGGAACTTAAATATAATATAACATGGCTATTTAATGGCATTACCAATAATAGTAGTTTTAAATGAGATGAAACGCATTATTAGTTGGGATGTTTATTTTTTTGTGTTCACAGTTAAGAACTTAAATATCATCTTATTGAAAAAGCTTTTAACGATGTAGATACAATGCTTTTGCTGAAAAGAGCGTTTCAATTTAGCACATTTAATCATCATATAACGGACCGTAGGTATATTTTGAAGAAAAAAAAAACGATACCGTCATAGTCTTCAGCTAAGGTAAATAACATTTAACATTAATGGAACGTTAAATATTATAAATAGTTATTTGTTATCTTGTACGTTTACTAGTTTAGTGATTAATTACACAAAATACTTACTTAATAAGCGTAATGATATCATCACTATGTTACTGCGGTATTCGATCCCTTGAGTGTAGCCGCAGAATCATCATTATAATATCATATCCAATTCGCGCAGCCCTTCTGCGTGTTGACGGACTTATTTTATTTCATTTTCTAAAATTTTGCGAATTTAGGTTTTCCTTAGGAATTAAGGAATTTAGAATCACGATGTTTTCTTTCACCACCACTTTTTTAAAAAAAGTGCTATTAATATCATTTTTACTTCCGGCGGGAATGGAAACCGTGAACTAACTTAAAGTAAAAATAAGTTTAGTAGTTTTGGAGATTAGCGCATGTACAAACAGACATATTTTCGTGTTCTCTTTGGTATTTAATTATTATTATTTTACTTTATCATTATTATTTTAGTTTTTCCAATAAGCAGTAATTCAGACGGCAAATTCCTACATTGTTGTCCTACATCTATTTAGTGGTATCATTCTAGACCAACCGTACTACCAGAGATACGGTCGACCAGTGGTATGGAGTCTATAACACTGACCTACATACTCTTGTATAATAGAGGTCAGTGGTTCATAACGAATCCTCAAACCGTCTCACGATACAGAATGAATTGACGACAGTAACAGTTATTGTAATTAAAATTGAATGTCATAATTTTAATTTTATTTACGACTAGCGACCTGCACCGGCTTCGCCTACATAAGATATATAAATGTGGCGTTATTTAGATTTAACATAATCAAAAGCCATTTATTTTATCTAGGTTACATTTTATAAAAAAAAATTCTTCATGGTTTTCGGAATATAATATAGCTTAGATCCCTCCTGGAACTGCTCTCTATGTGTTCATACCGTTTCATCACAACCGGTATTGCCGTTCCGAAGATTAGCCCGGACAGACAGACGAATAAAAACTATAAAATTGTTATTTTTATCTTAATAGTATGCAAGTAGAGCCGAGCCTCCCGAGCTAAATAGAAGCCAGTTATTTCAATATTACAGACAGACACTTTAATTTACCTCCTAACATACCTCAAAACCTTAAAACGAAATTGTACAATCAGTGCGTGTTGCCAGTGATGACTTACGGATCTGAGTCGTGGTCCTTCACTGCTGGCCGTATGAGAAAGCTCAAGGTCGTTCAGCGAGCTATGGAGAGGGCTATGCTCGGGGTTTCTCTGCGTGATAAACTTAGAAATGAGGATATTCGCAGTAGAACCAGAGTAACCCAACGGATTAGGAAGCTGAAATGGCAGTGGGCCGGCCATGATGATGATGATGATGTATATACTTTTATCTCTACCTTGACAATGCTTATGTGGGTTTCATTTGAAATTTTCATGATCCTAAAAAATATGAAAATTGGTAAAAGATATGTGTGATTCATAAGATCTCCATTTCTTATTTAGGATGAAATTAGTACTATGGACAATTTATTATTTAGGTTTATAAGTATTAAACTAAGCAAAGAATTAAGTATTATAGGTCGATAGTTAGCTTATATGTATACCTAATTCTAAACAAATACACAGGGTTATTTTTCAAAGAGCAATCAAATTTTAAATTTAAGTTCAAATATATAAATATTGTTATTGCAGTTTTTGAAAATACGAGTAAATAAGTCTTCTACGTTTATTTGATATTATCCCAAATTGAATGTGATTTATGGGCAACAACGTTTTTGCCTGCCGATCGACGCTTAGGAGCAGTGTGTGTGTGTGTGCGTGAGCAATAAAATCGGTTAAAATAATGCATTACCACGCATTTCAAATTTAAAAAATATTAATCACGTAATTATTGAGATTATTTTAATTAATTTTTCTTCAATTGCCTATATTACTTATTCTGAACCTTCTCTAAAAATTTGACCGGTTATATTTTGCAATAACCTGTATATTCCTTAAATGTTTACAAAATGTTGTCGTAAAATGGGGTGAAAACAGTTTGTTGATTGAAGACTTGACTATTTAAAGTGCTATTAAGTACATTTAAAAAAATAAAATAAATAAAACAACTTCGTCAACTTCGTTAACTCATCTAAATAAAAGAAAAGCACAACCCATCTATAGATCGTAGCCGAATTAAAAGGAACAATGGAATTATATCGACTGAATTCACCTTAAAATGTCTAGAGTAGGACTGATTGCCAACGTAAATATAATGTAATGTATTTACTACTACCCAGTTCCTAAGATAGAATGAAGAAGTTTATTTATTTTTGGGGTTAGGTTAACATTATAGTAAAAGTTCCATCCAAATATGTTTTCAGTTTTTTGTGCGACGCGTGTTCAGTCAGCCATACAGACGACGTTTCCTAAAATAATAATTGTACGTCAATTGTCTTCTTAGAGTATCTGTTTCATTAAAGTAATAGAAAATAGATTCTATAAAGCTTATGAACTAAACAAAATAGACGATTGCATAACATAAAAAAGGTTACTGGGTATCTATTTTCGAATAACGCTCATACCCCCCTAACGTAAGCACGACCGTTCTTATAACTGTCATCTTGTCAAACTATACTGTACACGGCAAAGCCCCCGTATTTCCATACCGCTATATTTTACGGCTCACCAGAGAAAATAAATAACAACAATCATATAATATAGCATTTTCCAAACCTTTGAGATGGGTGGAATTTACATATCAATTGTTGACAGGGAAAATCCTTAACCATAGTTATTACTACTTCGGGGAGGAAATATCAGTGTTTGTTTAGGTGATGAATCAGGATTTTTACAGCCCTGTTTGTGTACATTGTTCATTGATTTTTATGACTGTGTCTTTAATATTTCGACATTTCAACCAAAGAAAGTGTAACGAGTAGTTTACTCCAACATCATTATTCTGCCAAATATTCCAACATGCCAAATATGCCAAATATCCAACAACATCATTATTCTGCCAAATATTAGAGAGACTGAGCTAAATTTTGTATAGTTTATCATAACAGCACTTAATGATAAAACATTGGCCAAGTATGTATTGAGGCACAAGTAAAGTAGGTTTTTGATGTAGTTTTCTTACTTCTGAAATTTAAAAAATAAAATTCCGGTGTGTATGTGTGTTCGTAATTCTTCTCCTATTTTTTTCAAATTCACATTCAAATTTTATTTATATGTGAATACAGGTAATGATACAATAGATCTTAAAAAAATGATGTTCGCTGCATTCAACCCATTAGGGATACAAATATTATATATACAATTTAAATCTATTACATTTCCACAGTTATATTATTTCATGTTATTATTTATATTATAATTATATTAGGATTTACAACAATGATGTAATAATTAATTAGAATAGGATATTTACAATATACAGTCAATCGAATGTCAAAAAACCTGGTGTTTCATGAACTGAGTAGTAACGTTTCTCAATTAGAAATGTTTTAAATTCTTTTTTAAATTTATGAATATTTTCCATTTCATGAAACATAGATGGAACTTTATTGTCATTGAGTTATATACGTATGTAGTTTATTGTAAATTTTAGATAATATACCGTAAACGCTTTTTCTAAGTATAGCTGTCTTTGATGAAATTTTATAAATTTTATTTTAACGTTGATTGCTTGTTATTAAGTAATCATTAAATATTTCATTAATCAGGATAAGTTTTAAATAAAATACATAATACCCATAAAGAACGTTAAGTGAATAAGTTTCCTCTGTAGTCTGAAAACATCGTAATAAATGTCATAAAGGTATTTTTTTTTCTTATTATCCTTGAGTATACATAAGCAAGCTTTGGTTTTGTAAAGGCTCTAAGGCTATCACTATTAAAAGATCATACTGCAAAATTGTTAAAAAGTTAAAAAGTAAAAGTACAACTTGAAATTAAATTAATTAACTTATAAATAACTTAAAAGTATTAAAAATGATTGTAAAAGTATCATACAAAATTAAAAGATATTTGTTACTAAGATATAAAAATATGTGACAGTGGAAAAATGTTTTGGTTCTCTCAACAGTTGCAATATAAAAACTCGAGATCCCAAGATTCTTAAAATCAGACAACCTAAAATTCATTCCTACAACTACGGGTGTAAGAACGATATCAAAGCCAAAAGTAATTTAATTTCGTTGTGTATTGATGACAATTATAATAATATTTATAACAATATTAGATGGCCAGGCAGACTTTGTTCTGCTCTTTACGGTAGGTAGCACGATCGCTACTCTCTTCGAACTTATTGCAAAATAAATATAAAATTTAGTAACTCGTTAGCTATCGATTCCAGATTAAGTAATTTTCTTTTTTGGCACTAAACTAACATATTATATAGTGATTATGGGTTATTTTGGTACATAAACAAAGACGATGCTTAATACAGTGCCACCTATCGGAACCTAGCATAGCTATGAAAATCGTCTTTAAAAAAAACGAATATATTATCTGAATACGATTGCAAACGGTCAAGTCGTCCGAAAGTTACGCTATCACTAATAGATGCACCAACGTTTTTGTAATATACATACTGACCTGGCAGACATTGTTATGACTTCTACAGACAGGTGGCATGATGAGCTTCACTTCAAATTCTCTCCGGACTTCTTATAATATAAATATTAAATTTATTAATAATTTCACCACAGCGCATCGTAACCAAGATTTTGTGATATTATTTTTGGCACTAAATCAACATAATATTTCGTGAATATGATGTAATATGCTCCAAAAATACAATATTAGTGACTAAAGCGCCACCTAACTTAACACCGTGATGAGCCAACGTCTTAGCAAAAAAAAATTGTGTGAATCACAATTTAACCTCAATCGGTCATGTCGTTAATAAGGTATATGATCATTAGCAGTCGCATCGACGACTATAATTTAAAGATACAGATATTGATATATAAGGTAAAGATATTGATGACAACGTTTAGTCATATGAGTAATAAATACGTATACTTATAATTAAACTGTTAATATCGACTTATTTTTATGTTAAGTACAAAAGTGTTAACTCTAATGGAATACATGTGCCGAGCCATGGATGACAATCTACAAGTTTCTAAGCTCACTAAGGCTGGCGTATGTGATGATAATCTCCTCAAACATAAAAATAGAAGTGAAGGAGTATTAAGGAATACACCTCAAAATTCCTACCTGTAACATCAGGTGTTCCTCTAGGATCTAATATAAGGCCGGTGCTATTCTCCTTATATTTAAATGACTTTAGAAGTATTATATTAAATGAGAGTCAACATATTTATGCATATCATGCAAAACTTTACAAAAAATTTAAGCCAAGAGACGACTGTTTTAAACTGCAACAAGATTTGCTTGCTTTAGATAATTATTACGTTGCTAATCTTCTAGATCTTTACACTGACATTTGTTTCAAGTAATATTAACGATTTCGATAAACGATAAAAAGGACCTTTTCAACACTAGTTGTAAAAAATATTTCAAGGACACAAGATGTCTCACCATTTTGACAGTTAACCTTGCAGAAAAGACAGCGGCGCATCCAAAAAATCGGCTTGGTGTGGAAGTTTTAGGACGTTTCCGTGTAGAATTCGAACCCGCGGCCCCACAGCATCACAGCCATACGCTCATCTTCTGTGTATACAGATTTTTTTGAAATTATACACTTGCTTTATAGAGTAAGTGTATAAAAAATAATTTCATGGCTGCTATAACTTTCTGTTCCACAATGACATAATATATTATTCTTCAATATAATCGTTTCGTTAATATCATTACAGTCCATTACAGTACTTCTCATAAATTGCCAGTAAGCACGGCTACTATGCGGATGCTTAGGGCTGCCTGCATCCGTTGACATACTATATCAGGTCGTCACTTTATTTAGCGTATGTATTTCACTGTATGAAGCGTTATTATAATTAAGAATATGTAAATGGTATAAAAGTATAACATTAACATTAAAATATTATATAAAAATATAGTAAATGTATAGATGTAAGAATGACACATTAATCATATGCTTCTTAAGGTTTCCAGTATTTGGCTATACTATATAAAAATATTAAAGCTTTTTCGTTGAGAAGTATGCATTAATGGCGCTAGGGCGTGCCCGATATTTTCGACTGGGCGGGGTCAAAGAGAAAAATCACCGCCTTTGTAACGCCACGCCCACGTTGTCTCGCTTTTCCTGAGAACCATTTTAACCGCAACGCTTTTATTAAATAATATGTCTACATAGTTAGAACTGTCTCTATGAGCATGATGTGTAAGCGTTGTGAAATTAAGAACTGAGTTGCTTTATAGAAAATACATGTCACTCTCCGTATTCTCGCTTCTGTAAGCTCGAGTTTAGAGAAAACGAAATAACATTTATTTTGTTTTAAAGCTTTACAAATAATGTACCAAATGATATTTTTATACAAAAATATATTTTAATTTTATAATTTATTTTTTTATAGGATAGGGTGACAAACGAGCACACAGTCCACCTGATGGTAAGTGGTTGCTGTGGCCCATAAACATCTACATTTATCCTCGTTTGCGAATCAAAATGCAGATGCGTTGTCACCCGTGAGGACTAAGATAGAATGCCTCTTTTCCAGTGAAAAGGGTCTCCGGTTCTCTACACTCACCATACGAAACACAGCAGCATGAAGCTGCTATTTGACGCTGGTATTCTGTGAAAGCGTGGTCCTTCCTCGGTCGAGCCGACCCATTCGTGCTACAATTATACTACTAATATAGCTGCAGCATGGCTCTACCACGTACAAAAGAATAGAAGCGTTGCCTACCACTACATCCTAATTCATCTTTTAGTGTGTGTTTTTGCATACTATTTCAATAATTTTACTGTTACAATTAAAATCGCGTATCGAACTATATTTTCTAAAGATACACTGTTTTTTTTTTTTTATAGAAGAGAGGGCAAACAATCAAACACTTTGATAATTTCATACAAAAAATATTTGTAAAACAGTCTTTAAATTAAATAGA
Organism: Parnassius mnemosyne; assembly: GCA_963668995.1. NCBI lineage: Eukaryota > Metazoa > Arthropoda > Insecta > Lepidoptera > Papilionidae > Parnassius > Parnassius mnemosyne. The sequence goes on along the minus strand of CAVLGL010000082.1, from coordinate 42,083,270 downwards.
TGTATTTTTTATCAGTAAACTAATTTTATCACACAAACTAATCAGTGATAGCTTTAAGCCGTCATGCTACTTGCCTGCGGGATATTTTCGTACATACTGTTGAACGAAATATTACGACTAAAATGTCTCAATTTTATATATATATAATTTAGCATTTACGATGATATTATATGCCACTGTCAAACATATAAGTAAAGCGTATCTAACTTATATTGGCGTGTTCCTTGTATATATATATAAAATTGGTATGTACGTGTAGGGTGGCGTGAGCGAATTCTCATTTATCGAGTAGTAATAGTTTAAATCAAAACTGATTACTAATCAATCTGATACCAGTGTCGCCTGTTGGTAATATTTCATACTTATTGTAAATTATGGTCCGAAATTCATTTAATAACCATCCAAAATTACAAGGAGGAACGTTGAACATGATAATTTTTTATGGTCTTTCTCTAAGTCCATCAGTTTTTGTTTTTTACTATGAATAGCTCGCTTCTATCGAATAATGACATCCTCCACAGTAAATGCAGTACTTGCAATTAGAAAAAACTTACGAGAAGCGCTTCGATGTGGCGGTGTTTCTAGTTTCTACTCTTCGATGGCATTCAGTCTACAGGTACAACCAATCTAAACTTGCTTTTGCGTGGTTGGCCTGCATTCACCATAAGATTAAAGCTAAAATTTAAAAATTAAAAAGGCTTTTGCTAATCATACGATAATGAACGACTCCGTGGCGTAGTGTCTTAGCAATGAGTTGCAGCGCTAAGAACCACTGCTTCGATTCCGTATTCGTTCGAACAAGTATTTGTATGGCCTAGAAATAATTGTTTTGGGTCTGGGTGCCTATCCTTGTGAAATTTAGGCTTGAAAACTGGCCCTACAATACAGGAGAAAGTACTAGTGTGGCGGTAATGTTAAAAAAAAAACAAAAATATAATCGTATGATCATCTAATGAATATGATAATTTTTAGTTAAATTAAAAAGTTTAATTCTTTCAATATTCGCCGCACCTTAACCTTCTGTCACTAATATGGCAAGTTATTAAAAATATTTTATTATATTTATTTTATAAATTCTCTAAAATACATCGATCGAATAAAAATATGTAAATAAATCATGCGATAATCGATAATCATATCGATAATATTTTCTAAAATTGAAGAAGGCCGAGTTTAATTACATGTAATTTATTAATCTGTATTACAATTCTTAGAATAACTACGAAAAATAATTAAAAATATATCAGTTCTGCCAAATTGCACCCGATTGACATTGCCAACATTGACTAAAAAAAAGTAATTTAAAAACTGTCATGGCGGAGTTACATCAAGTTACATAGGCCACACTACTGCTAAATAATTGCAAAGAATAGTTGTAAGGGGGCTATTAATAAAAAGTATTAGTAACAAATCTATTTATTTAAAAGCCGCAAAGGACTATCAAAAATGGATTTGTCTACTTCGACATTATCACATTTTATGCCATATTGGTTAAAAGGTCTCCTGGAAGAAAATGACAATGAGGGTAAGTCTAAGTATAAATTTGTAATCGTCACGTTTTTGCGTTAAAATGATTGGCAGTACCTTAGGCCCATACTCAAATACTATGTTACGCGAACACTACACGTTAAATACAACTACTTTTACGGATTTTATCACGTTTAATTGTGCTTACCTAATTATATATATTTACCTAATTAAAGCTAATGTGACCTAATACAAATTAATGACGTAATAAAGTTTCTGAAATATTTTCGTGTACCTTCAATAATTATTATAATAATTCATAAACCTTATTGCGTAATCACTGTTCATTTTATCTGAAACTATAATGTAGCGTTATTTGTTGCTAATAATGTGTCATAATAAGTTAGATAGGTGTTAAAAAATAAATATAAGGTCTTTTCAGAAGTCAAGTATTTACGTTTCCGAGTGTTTTGGATTGCAATTTAACCGTAGGCAAATTGACATTAATTTTGAGAATTGTTTCGATTAAATAGGAACCGTCGTTGCTTTACTATGTGTGTATAAATATTAAATTGCAGCAAAGGAGCAAATGGCATATCCCATAAAGTTGTTGCAACGTGAAAGCCGAACCGCCGTATGGAATTTGTGCGCCCACTTCGGTTTTCATAAATTTGGTGTGCCGTCGTTGGCTTGCCGACTTCTCGAACGATACCTGTCGGTATTACACCGGGACTTCATGTTACTTCGTAACGGTAATAATTTTTATAACAATACCTTGCTCTCTTATAATACTAGTACATGCATGCAAACACAATAATAATAATAATATCGCCCTTGATATTTTAGTCATGCATTTGAATAGAATAAAATCTTATAGAATATTTTGTTTCTCATGCCTGATAAATTAAATTAACTTGATCATTGTTAGTTTTCATTCAAACCAACTGCCAACAACACTGCGATTTTTATTATGGTACATAATATAAATGCAACTTAATATAAATAAGTCAGCATGTATGATTTAGAGGGATATCATTAATTTTTGAAAAATAAAATGTTTTATCCTTTTATCAATCTAAATAAACATGACCTTCAGCCGTATTTTTAGTAAGCTCACTTCACTGTTTTCTTTTCAATCGACTAAAAAAAAAGGAGGAGGACCTCAACTTGACCGTATTTTTTTAAGTGTGTTTGTTACCTTAGAGCTCTTTTTTAGGTGAACCGATTTTGATGATACTTTTTAATTTTTGTTTGCTGGTGGTCTCATATAAATTTTATCAAGATCTGACTAGTAGTTTTTGAGTTATCCTTAATAATGGTATTTAATTTACTTTATTGGTAATGTTCTCATTTTATTTATATTTATTTTTTAATTTTTTAAATTTTTATCACTCGTTTAATTTAAGCTGATGAATTAAATGTAGACAGGTATTTCAAGTACAATATTTGAAACTAACCGCACAAATAACTATGTCGACGCTTTTAACACAGTAATGTCTAGTTTTAAAAAGTAAATATTGTAAATTAACTAAAAGTTGACTTATGTCTACTTTGTCCATTTGCGTATATTATGCTTCATTTTTTTTTCTATTGCGTCTACAGAAACGAAAGTCTACGAAAACCACACGTCATTTTGTTTTACTATTATGATGTTAAACTGATAGATCAAAGAAGTATTGGATGAGAGACTGGAAGCGATGCAATGTAGAATCGCGAATATTGTTGTGTTACCCAAATAATGTTTTAGATTATGCCCCATAAGTTATATAATAAATATATTCAAAGCTGTGCTACTTATCGAACCTGCTCAATAGGCGGAACTTAATGCAAATTTCTTAAACAGGTAGCGAAGAATGGAATACTTTTAAGACGAAAATGACAGAGAAAATGCCGTTACTGATTGCTACGTGCATGCAACTGGCTGCCAAAATGAGCAATACCAATTCGAAGGTGAATGCGACTGTAATACGTGTGGGTTTGCTCTGCAAGGGCGCTAACTACAGCATCCAAGATATCAACGCTACGGAGTTTAACGTGTATAGTGCCCTAGGTAATATTTTTTATTCTGATTTTTATCACGTCTAGTGGATTGTATCTTGTAGAGCTTATCCCATAAAAGGAGACTCCTGACCGTTAAGATGAGTTACTTTAATTATGTTAGGTTTTGAATTCTCCAAATCGAAACAAAAGTCTATACAAGTGCTACTTTTTTTCTTCTTCACTAGACCGTAGTAATACTACTTTTCACTTAATTTCTTTACGCTAGACTGGCAGGTGGGTAATAGCAGATCCAGACTTCTCGCAGCTTTGACGCTACTACTCCCCGTGGCCAGACTGAGGACGCGTTCCGACGACTCGTACCCGCTACGCGCACACCACGCGCGTCAGCACCCGCGTCTAACTCGCTTTGAAATTTTTTGCATATAAATTGAGTCTTATGGCAAATCAATAAATCTGAAATTGCATTTATTGACGTTCAACCGCACACGCCTCGCACACGCCTCGCGTCCGCCTCGTTCCCGCACCGCGCCGGCCTCGCGCTCGCCCCGCACACGCTCTGCACCCGCCCCGCTACGCCCTACGCCCGCGCTTTTTATACAATTTCAGATTTATTGATTTGTCATAAAACTCGAATTATATGCAACAAATTTCAAAGCGAGATAGACGCGGGTGCTGACGCGCGTGGCGTACGCGTAGCGGGTGCGTGTCGTCGGAACGCAGCCTAAGTTTTTTCCGTGTAGCGAAAACTGGATGGTAGAGCGGGCTCTTACGACACCCTCGGGATGAAATGTGGTGATGGATACTCTTACCCCACCACGATACAAGTGCTATTTAAAAGAGATATGAATTTGGTAACCACTTTAACAACCCCTTAGGCGAGAAAGGAACTTAACAACATAGTGACACGCGATTTGCTTAAAGTTTTGCTTTAGTGACCTACTTTGATAGTGCAGTTATATAATTATTAAGTCTAGGTTGGTCAAAATATCCTATTTTAGACACGATTTTGAAGCGCAAGAAATGATACTGATAGTTTATGCCTATGATACTAATAGTTTATGCCGAGAAAATATATGTGCATATATGAAATACTCAGTTGAATTCGTTATCGATTACATTTAGCCGATATCAAAAAGGAGGAGGTTCACAATTCGGATATATATTTTAATTGTACTACTCTGTCAAGAAAATACCGGAAAAAGATCAATAATGCGCAAAATGTTAGTTATTCATCCAAGTTTATTTTTTATCACCTTCAAAGTATGCTCCTTCAAAAACGATACACTTTTTCCAAAGAATAAACATTTTTTAAGCGCTTTTTCCGGAATTGGAGTTCAGTTCCCGCTGCGAATTCTCCTTTATGTCTTCTACCGAATGAAAACAGGTGTCACGAAAGGGTAATTTGAGTTTAGTAAAAGAAAGAAGTCGGCTGGAGACATATCTGGTGAATAAGGTGGTTGCTCAACGGTATTTGTTGAGTTTTTGGTCAAAAGTTCGTTCACAATCTTGTGCGAAGGCGCATTATCGTGGTGCAAAATCCAAGAGTTTTCTTTCCACAAAACTGGCCTTTTTCGTCTAATTTCCTCTCTTAAACGCCGCATAACCCTCAAATAATATTCTTTATTTACTATTCGACCTCCCGGCAAGAATTCCGAGTGCACAACGCCGCGATATTTAAAGAAAACGTCAACATGACTTTGACTTTTGATCGACTTTGGTGTGGTTTTTTCGGTTTCGGTTCAGTTGGTAGGCGCCACTCCGAAGCTTATTCGTAACCAACTCGTAAACCAACGTCTAGTCACCAGTAATAATGCGTTTCATGAATGTTGGATCGGAATTAACTCGTTCTAGCCTGTCTTCCGACTTTAATGCGATTGAGTATATGGAGAAAATTCAGGTCTTTTGCGACTAGCCGAGCGGCAACATGTTTCATACTCAAGTGATTATTTAAAATGGTACGGATTGACTAGTGAAACACAAAAATCTCGGCGGCTATCTCTCAAACTTGAATGCGGATTTTCAGTTACTATTTTCTTCACTTTTACGATGTTAACTTCAGTTGCAGACGTTGATGGCCTACCGGGGCGAGGCAAATCTGCCAACATATCTCGACCGCTTTTGAACGCTTTTTACCACTCATAAGCACGTGTTTTTGATAAAGTCAATTCACCGTAAGCCTTCTGTAATACTTTTAGTGACTCCAAATACGAAATTCCATTGGCGATGCACAATTAAAGACAAACTCTTTGTTCGATGTTTTTGTCCATTGTGAAATTTGCAATACACACTAGATATGATATAACTAAAAACAACACTGTATTTAATCTAAATAACAGATGTAACTCAAACTCTGCGCCGAAATGGAAAACAGTTAAAAAAACGAAAAAAAAAAAAATTGAATTTGGAACCATAAACAAAACATCCATTCCCGATACTTTCCCGACTGAATATGTGTGTGAATGACTGAATTTGACTGAATGTGTTTTATGCGATATCTTCACCAATTGAGACCCGATTTTAAAGATTCCCTTTTTTTAATAGGTTATGCTTCAGGATTTATCCCATATAAATTTAAAGAAATAATTCCACCCTTCTAACGGTGCGTACACATTATATAACATAACATGTTATAAAACGTTGTTATATGACATGTTTCAGTAATGTGGAGGCTGAATATTATAAAACGTGTTATATAACGTGACACAAATGGTTTATAACTCGACCGGCAGAACGACAAACATCAGTGTCATACGAAATCTCATATAACATTGTTATATTGCATTGTTATTCTAATGTGTACAGTATTGTTATATGTTGCAATGATGAAAAACAATGTTACATAATATGGTCGTGTTATAAAACAAAAGTTATACATAATGTTACTTGATCTGTGCGTACCCTAAGGGTGGCAAATAATAACTTTTTTGAAATTCTTTGAAGTCTGCTATTACTTTTTATTAAAAGTTATAATTATTAAAAGTACTTTATATTAATCGAGATGAAAAATTACATTTTTTTTTATCGGCTTCAAATTTTTAGATGACGATAATAAGTAAAACCGTTTCAAATAAACATTTTGCCCATGGAATGTCGCACGCTTATTTCGTGCTAGACTAGCGGAGAAGAAAGCGCTAAAAACCTCTTAACATAGTAAAGCCTCGCCATAATTTGAACGTAATTTTACTTAAATCAAATAATATTCATCGTATATCACCGAACAGATGTAATCTTTCCTGCACGAATGTGACACCTGAGTGTATTTGAGTACATCAAGACTATTGTTTCGATCACTAGAAACCTAGGATTAAATAAATTATTAAATATTACGTAAATGTAATGCTCTTGAAAAAATCTTAACTCCCTACAACGGGAGATGCCCCTGTCTCACGGTGGACCTTACGGGCAGATGATGAATGTTATTTACTTTAAAGGTTAGAAAATTGTTTCATTTAGTTATGCAATAAACTAATATCAGTAATTTCATTCTAACGCAGAATACCGTATACCATTTTGGACAAGCGATGAGGCAGGAGCGTTCCTTGCTTTAGAATTGGGAATGCCGATCTATAAACTCCACCAAGTTGCGGCTATGGTCGATTTTGCCGAATATCGACGTGACTCTATTGAAAAGAAAGTGCAGCTGGTCGCTAATTTGCCGTCTACACCATGCAGTAAGTTTGATATTACTTTTGAATTTTTACGAAATATGTAGACTTTTATTGACATAATTTTTTCATTAAAACTGCTACTAGCCATACATGGGCCACTCACTATTATGGCTTAAGGCTGTTGATAAGAGCTTAAAGGAACAAGAATATTCCCTTAAAACATTAATTTGTTGAAATACTACAAGTTTTTTTAGTCATCTACTATATTTTTATAGGTAATAGCATCGAAAACATTAAATTTCATAAATACAAGTTAAAATCATGTTGCGTAGATACACATTTAGCAGTATTAGAACTTCCGCACTCTTCATAACTTTCATAAAGCATGCGGATGAAAAACGCAGGAGGACAAGGTCAAAATCAATATTATCATTTAAAATTCAAAAAAGTTTAAAATTAGGTGTTTAATGAATATAAATTTAAAAATGCGTAAATTTTCTCCTGTATCATGGGGCACTTAACATACATAAATTTCACAAGGACAAACATCTGTAGAACAATTATTCGTAGGGTTTACAAATCCTTATCCCGTGCGGGATTCGAACCCGTGGCCCTTAGCGCTCCAACTAATTGCTAATCCACTGCACCACGTGGCTGTCAAATATGTATAATATATGTTTAATGAATATAAGTATTCATTATATGATAAATAAATGACTGGATAAATTAATTAATCATTGAATATGTAAGGTTAAGTATTTATTTGGGGATTGCGCAATCGTAAATATGATTGTAACTCAAAAAAGATGAAAAATTAAATTTTTGAGTGTAGAGCGAATAGGCTTATTCCAGGATCCAGGTTAATGTTTGTAACATCTATAATTGACATCAAGCTACCTTCATAAAATGTTGGCCTATTAATAATAAAATATTATTTATTGCAGACACAAGCAACATGCGCACACTGCATTTAGTGGCCGGTGCAGTGTCCGCCATCTTTCGTTTCCTCCATCTGGATGAGCTAGAATGCACTGGCCGTCTCGCAAAGCTCACGTGTGCTCCATTTTCATATATAAAGTGCATCTCTGATATCATTTGCGCTGAAATTATCACTGATAACAAACCGCCTATCAAAAGAGCGCCCAAAAGAAAATATCTGCAATAATTACGTTAATTTGTATTCACTCTTATGCAGAGCTGTATCTAGTCGTAACTGGCAGTGAAAAGTCAGCAAGAAACCATCCAGATTTGCTGCCTCTTAGCGTATTTTTGTTACTATTTTTTTCTGACTGACAATAAGGCAAGTGCTTCCTCGTGTCCAGGCAGATGTTGCGTTACGGCAGCATGGATACTGGCAGTTAGAGCTACCGGTCGGCAGGGCCAACTAACTTTTGTTTGTATTTCGTAGGGAACTCTTTGAGCGTTTCAATGTATTACTACATTTTGTCTACAATAACTGCATATTACAGTAGCATGGCTAGCGTCCCATGCTGCAGCTAGCTACCGGCTACCTTAATCTTTTTTACACTGCTTTCAAACAATAACCTATTAGTGGACTCTATTATCATTTATTTTGTTATATTACTCTGTATATTATAAATAAAGATAGCAGTCAATTGTTTATGTAGGACCGGTTTGAGATAAAAAGAAGTCGTTTTTCAGCTACTAATGAGCAACTGTTAAGCTCAAAATTTTCTACTAACTTTTCACTGATAGTTTGAATGGAATCGAAAACAGACTCTGTCCGAAGGGCTAACGTGATTAAATAACTTAAAACGCGTTAAAATATACGTATTTTTTCTATGAACCTGAGAAATTTTGTTCTTACATTTTGCAATTAGAAATTATGATGTTAATGAAGCAGAGGCTAAAATATTATTTAATTGAGTTGCCGGATCTTAACCAAATTCCTGGGAGCTTAGCCAAAATTGTATTTTAAATCTTTTGATTTTATAATGCAGTTTTTTTTAGTTATATTCGTACTTAATTGTCTTCATAATACCAGTGAAGATGTACCAATAGTAACTTACATTGTTTGAAAATAAGGAAATAGTCTCCTTTAGAACGAAAAATATAAAACTCATTAATTTCCTTTTGACTGTTTAGGTGTAGGTGTATATATAAAACGTAATCCTAGGACCAAAATTATTATATTATAGATAATATTTTTTTACCAAGAGAATAAATTTGCATACATTTTCAAACTCTCGTTAAAAAGACATGCATATATATATATATATATATATATATATATTGAAATGCGTTATTGTTTGTTAATATTGTTTATATTTTTAGTTATAGAATAAGTTAAATAGGTGATTACTTACTATACGTATACGCCAAATATAATAAATATGTATGTATAAACTGTGAGATCAATAATTTGCGCGTACAGCATCCGTACTTTATATTAAACTTACAGATGATTCAAATTGATCACATGCTCGATTTCACTTAAACGTTTGATGCAACAATGAGATAAATTAAATTGGAATATGAATACGGGGGAAAACTAAAATGTAGCATTAGCTCATAAGCCATTGAGACTGTGTATACCTCAAAACAAAACTAACAGAAATATTTCAAATAAAGAATCTTTATTTAAAATATTTCTTTTAATAATTATGATTTCAAATAATATATCTAATGTTATTTGAAAACAGAAATATTCCATCGCAGATATACCTATAATTTTTCGAATTGTAAATTTTATAATAATTAGGCAATAATAATAAGTGTGTATATAATTTAGAAATTAATAAAACTATTTTCGAGTTATTTAACGCCTTTTTTGATTTTGAGTTTTTAACGCCTTTCTACAATACTGGTATAAATTTATTTTAAAGATTTCATAAAAAAAATAATCATCATCATCATTACAGCCCTTCACAAGTCCACTGTTGAATACAGGCCTCCCCAAGGAACGCCACAAAGCACAGTCCAGAGCCACTTCCATCCATTGACTTCCTGCATGTCTTACCAGGTCGTCACTCAGTACGCCCTACACTTCGTGTGCCGGTACGAGGCTGCCACTCGAGAACCTTCCTTCCCCAACGGTTGTCAGTTCTTCGAGCTATATGGCCAGCCCATTGCCACTTCAGTGTACTAATTTTTTGGGCTATGTCGGTTACTCAGGTTCTACTGCGGATATCCTCATTTCTAAGTTTATCACGCAGAGAAATCCCGAGCATAGCCCTCTCCATAGCTCGCTGAGCGACCTTGAGCTTCCTCATACAGCCAGCAGTAAAGGACCACGTCTCCGTTCCATAGGTCATCACTGGCACTGGTTGAACAATCTAGTTTTGAGGTTTTTAGGTGATTTGAATCCGTCGATTGACCTCTCAGTCGAAGTTGGACTTACCTAGTCGGACTATTTGTCCCAGATAAACATATTCGTCAACAACTTCGCGCTTAGTGCTCCCAACAACTACCGGCATAGGTGTGATATGGACGTTAAACATGATTTTTGTTTTGTCCATGTTCATCTTAAGACCTATCCGTTGGGAGACACTATTGAGGTCATTGAGCATAGCGCTTAGGTCCTCCAGCGATTCTACGATAAGTACTATATCGTCGGCAAATCGTAGGTGAGTGATGTACTCTCCATTGGTATTAGTACTGTATCCTTTCCAGTCCAGTAGCTTGAAAACGTCTTCCAATGCAGCGGTGAAGAGTTTCGGGGATATTACGTCACCCTGTCTTACACCTCGCTGCAGTTGGATAGGTTTCGTACTCCGGTTCTGTACTCGGATAGCCATCGTAGCCCTACTGTACAAGCACTTCATTACTTCGATATACCGACAGTCCACTTGGCACCGCTGGAGGGACTGCAGCACCGCCCAAATTTCGACGGAATCAAAGGCTTTCCCATAGTCCACATACGCAACACAAAGTGGCAGATTGTACTCTTCGGTCTTCTGTACAATTTGTCGAAGGGTATGTATGTGGTCTATGGTGCTAAAGCCTTTTCGGAAACCGGCTTGTTCGGGAGAATAATAAATACAATAAAATAAAAGTTAAAAAATAAAATAGAATTTTTGCCCTATATTTAGTTTTAATTATTTTTTATAGATGTAAGTATGAGAGAACAGTTTACCTGGTGGGAAGTTGATGCTGTGGCTCATCTTTACCCCCGATTAAGAAGCAAAATGCAGATGTTTTCTCAGGAGTGAAGTCTCAAGAAGAAGTCAGTTCTCAGGAGTTCTCAGGAGTTCTCAGGAGTGAAGTCCCAAGGAGGATGGTATGCTTAATAGTAGAAAGAGTCTCTGGTTCTCATTTCAGTGAAACATCAGCATAATGTTGCTGTTGCAACTGTGAGAGTAACCGACATAACATAACAGATGATTAAATATAACACGAAAATAGGCCCGCTATTTTGCTCGATAAACCGAAAACCGATGGAGAAGAAAGGTTTTCGAGTCGCAGCCTCGCCAGCAAGCGTAATGTTGAGCAGCCATCACCAGAGGAACTGAGTAACTGAGTAACATGCAGAAAGTCGTTAGATTTAGATGGCTTAATTATTGTGACATTCCTTCAGGGGAAATTTATGTCCAGCAGTGAATGACGATGATATATTTTTATTTTAATATTAGTCAGACTGTCAAGAATTCTTTATTATGATATTAACCTCTAGGGTTAACGGAAGTTTACCATAATTGATCAAAATGAGCCTGAATTGCAAGGACGCTGCCGTCACCAAGTCAGCTGGCGGCGATTATGGATGCGAGGGCAAAGTGTATATTATTACTAGTTTTTAGTGAGGAACTGCTGGGTGTTCGTGCATGTACTGCCAAGTCCAGTAGCAGCTCTAAACGCACCCTGGAGACCTTCGATGATATTATCTTCTAAGGTTATCGGAAGTTTACCATAACCGACTAAATTGAGCCTGAATTGCAAAGACGCTGCCGTCACCAAGTCAGCTGGCGGCGATTATGGATGCGAGGGCAAAGTGTATATTATTACTAGATTTTAGTGAGGAGCTGCTGGGTGTTCGTGCACATAGTGCCACGTCCAGTAGCAGCTCCAAACGCGCCCTGGAGCCTATTCCTCGGTTTATCATCATCTATTTTTATAGGCGTCAATTAACGGGAAACGCTAAGACGTTTCATGGTGCGGTCATTTGCACAAAATGCCTAACAGGTTTGTCAGTTATCTGCTATGTCAGCGCCATATTGTGATGTTATTACAATATTTTTGTAGTATTCTCGTCTGGTTTGGATATATCAATATAAGAATGATAAACAGATAAAAAAAACATGTGTGCAGTTCACACGCGGTAGAAGTGAAACCTTCAAATGAAGTGAAATATAAAAACAAAAACATTTCACAGCAAATGATTTATTTAATTTGATAATTTTCAACCACAAATGCAACATAAAAAATATAAAAAGGTTTAATTTTATAGCAAACAAATCTTACAATCCTTATTTTTAGACATGTAGAGCGTAAATTATTGTATATTAAATCAAAATAATATTTTCTTTCGATTAAAATTGCTTTGTAATAGCTACGTCTACTGAAGTAAATAAATTTTTGTTGGATAAAATGAGTTTACCTATACAATGAATTCTATAGGTAAAATCATTGTGTAGAACAAAGAAACAAAAATTGATTGACTCTCAAGGTGGTCCGTAAAATTTAATATAATTAGGTAAGATAAATTTTATTTATTTGATAATAAATTTGTAATTTTTAATTCTTTATTTTAACATTTAAAAGCCAATTAAATATATATTAGCCAATTAAAGCACCGTACATAGAGGAAGCAGAGATAATAGGAAAGGCTTTATTCTGAACTAGCTGTTCCCCGCGGTATCACCCGTGTACGAATATATCATGCTCTGAACCGCACGACATGACACTTCGCTTCTTTGGTTCTCATCGGGTGGATAGGCGTCGTTTGCATGCCGAGCCGAGTGTTGGAATTATTTTAATGTGTCATTATCTCTTTAAACTAATCGTTCAAATAACATTCTATAAGGAGCAAAGTTTATCTTCATAAAATTGTCTTGATGATAAAGTAACTTTCGTTCATAAGGATTAATATGTTATGCCTAATAATAAAGCTCATATATCACTTTTTAATATTCAATATTATTATATGATATAGGAGGAAAAATCTATATTTTGTAGAACATAGTATTTACGTATAACTCACCATTACGCCAGCGCTCGTGGATAAAGCAGTTTGGGGCGCTTTTTCTTCCGACTTACTTAACGAACAAATCAATATTTAAGGCTAGCTGTGAGGCGTAGCCTATTGCTAGATAGTCTTTACTGTTCCTCGTGAATCTGGCTATCATATACAAAAAAAATATTAAATCGGACTGGTAGTTGTAGAGATTAGCGTGTTTAAACAAACAATAACTCTTTCGCTTTATTATATTAGTATAGATTCTACCTCATTCTTTCCTATAGATTTATATATTTGTATATTGTATATGTGTAGAAAAAGCGACACTAAGAAGAGCTTAGTGTCGGTTTTTCGTTTCATTAGTTTCAAATCACATACCTTTTGTTTCAAATCACAACGATACTAAAGAAATGTCACTTCAAAAATATAGTCGAAATGAGTACCTCCTACTTTTTGAAGTCGGTTAAAATTATGATAAACTACAACCTTCATCCACGCTTTGAAAAAAGCCTTCTATTATATTTATAACAAAAATTATTGTGGATTAAAACTACCATTTTTATCAGTAATAATAATATTACCTATCTTTATTAAAAATACTCAAAATGAAAACTGAAAACGAAATATTGCTAACCCATGAGCATGTAGTACATAAATCTATAAAAAGTTACCCCCTGACTCAACAAGAAGTTTAAGCTACCATATATTATTTTCTAAATTACAATTACCTGGAGTTTGTTGACAGGAATTACTGCGGAGCGATAACCATCATAGAAGGCAAAAGTAGCTGACAGCGTCGGTCCTCCAGATAACGCAGCTTGTGCGACAATACGCCGCAGAGACATTTAGAATGCGGAAACGTGCTCAAAACTTAAATCACAACGATGCTAAAGAACTTTTCACTTCATAAATAATAAACCTAGCAAGCTAACAGCATAGCAAAGTGGCGAAGCAATCAGCTTTGTAGCGGTTTCTAACGGTTGCCGTTGAGCAATCAGTTTCAAAATAGCAAGTTCAGATGCCTGGGTGATCAGTAATCGATTGCTGAAAACAGAATTTGAAAATTCGAAGGCGTTCTCGAGATAATCGTGGGACAGACGGACAGACGGACAAACGGACAGACGGACAGACGGACAGACATCGTGAAATCAATAAACCTAGCAAGCTAACAGCATAGCAAAGTGGCGAAGCAATCAGCTTTGTAGCGGCTTCTAACGGTTGCCGTTGAGCAATCAGTTTCAAAATAGGAGGTTCAGATGCCTGGGTGATCAGTAATCGATTGCTGAAAACAGAATTTGAAAATTCAAAACCGTTCTCGAGATAATCGTGGGACAGACGGACAGACGGACAGACATCGTGAAATCAATAAGTGACTTCGCAAGCTTTGCCACTTAATAAGGAATTGTAATGTTGCATTTAACCATATTGCCCAAGACCGTACCGTTAAGGAGTGGACCACGACTCCAACATACATTCTAAAGGCCTAATTTCACCCGATTTAAGTTCAAATATCATATGATTGTTGCGCTCTAAATTGTTTTTAGTGTCTTGTATGGTGGGAAGACACGTTATGGGGGTGTGTTTCATTGGGCCTATCGTATCGCGTATCTTTAGGAATAAATTGAATAACAGTAGCGAAAAGGCTCCGGAGCGACTTCTGGTCTAGAGCTTCCTAGAACTGTTAGGCAGCGTGATACGCAACGATCCCCTTTAGTCAGTCGTGATGCAGTCCATCAAATCCCGAGCTTTTTCATAATAAGGCTTTACAGTATGTTTCACCTACATCGTTCAGAGTTATGACGTGGTCCATGACAATTTGCACACTCACTCGGGCCCAAGCAGTTAATTCCAAGGGCCCACGCTAAGGCTTGAGGGTTCTAACCACAGACTACACCATGCGGCAGTGTCTCAGTGCCCTTGCCTCGTTCCACATAATGTAAGTCACTCCAGTGACTTATATAGCCGCTTCTGATCACTCCGTAAGAGGCAATTTTAGTTGAAACGACTGGACATCTTAATATGTTACTGAATTGTGCTTCACCCAAGCAATGATTCTCTACTTCAAGTTGTCTATATTTTTATATATATAATATAGGGTGCGGATTCAAAAATTCGTGGATTCGAATCCGCCATTCGACTACTGTGGTGAACGACTCCTAACACATGCATTTTAAGCTTAACAGGAGTGGTTAAAGGGAATGTTAGTAATTTTATTAGCATTGCTAGAAATTGATCATATGAGTGTGAAAAGGAGTAAGTAATGATATCGAGTCTGAGAAGTATGGCTTTTCTAGTATCCTAGTCAGTCACAGACCGGAAGTTGAAAGAAGTAGCCGATAACAAAGGCATGGATTTAAGTTCCTGGAGAGTCGTAAGTTTGGTGGAATAATATAGGCGCGTAGCAGAAGAGAAGTATATGTTTATGACATTGAGTGAAATATTTAGCACTAGCTGTTCCTTGCGACTTCGCCCGCTTGTAGTTTAGGGTTTAGGTTATGTTGCGTGGAAGCCTAACTCTTTTTTCTAAAATATAAGTAGTCTAAGTTACTCCTTATAACATCACCTATCTGCCAGTGAAAGTCCGGTCAAAATCGGTCCAGCCGTTTCGGAGATTAACCGGAACAAACAGACAGACGGACAGACAGAAAGACAGACAGACAAAAACTTTAAAAATTATGTTTTTGTTATAAGCATTGTATATACTTTCATATACATATAGTAAAAAGCTGTTATTTCGACATTACAAACAGACACTTCAATTTTATTTATTTTATATTTAGGATTAGAGAATTGGAAAGTGATTTTCCAAATCCTAGAGAATTAAGGAACTACCATATATGTGCCGAAGAGGAGTTCAAAATACTATTGGCGATGTAGCGACGTTTGTCAGTTCTTACCACTTGATTACGGCAGTTTCGTGCTCGCTTATAGTGTTGAAAGGTGAGATTGTTTCGATTCGTTTTAAAAATGTGAAAAGCTCGATTTCTTCTTAATATTGCTCTACGCACTTTATTGGTTATCCACGGTGCAGGAGGTCGGCGATTAGGGCGACCAGATGATAGATTATAGAGATCTGCCGAGTCCATGATGGCTGTGAGTTTGCGACTCTGAGGGGAATCCTTTAACAAGTTAATATGTTGTTAATTGTACTCATGGAGTCGATCACAGATTCAATATGGGAAAAATAAGAAGTTGAAAAATTTTTTTAATCTGGAGGTAGCCGTGGTTAACTATGACATTGGGACGTCATACACATCAGTCCCCCCCGTGATCATGGGTGCTGGAAAGTGCTCGAAACGTCGGGAATATAAAATAAGTTAATATACGCGATAAAATCCGTAAAATTAGTTTTATTTAAATGTGTAGTGTTCGCGTAAATATAAGAAATCATTATATAATTATTTTTTTTATAGGAGTGGGGGCAACCGAGCATGTAGCTCACCTGAAGGTAAGTGATTACTGCCGCCCATGAACAACTGCAATACACAGTCATCTTAGTAATAAGTAAACAATAGAAATTGATTAGCTTAGGGGCAGACTTACGGTATTTCAATAAGCTTCACTTTTTTTTCAGTTAATCCCCTATACCTGAGATACATGAAACGGGGAGTCTTTAGTTTGACCGGCGGTCGATATAGAGACGCTCAGGTGTTAAAGGTATAAAAAAAATGACCAAAAAAACGTGATAGCAATATGTCTGCCGCTTTGACATCTTGAAATATTTAATAAAAGTTACCGAAAAATAACATTGGCAGACACCTATCATGGTTTCAAGTTCATGGCAGACAGGTTGAAAAGTACGATTTTTTATTAATAATTTACGTTATTTCAATAAAGCTGCAATTTATATATATATATATTGTTGATAATATTATTTGACACGTATAATTTTCACAGCAGACACATATTGTGGTTGTATCACCCAGGCAGACAACAAACTTCTGGGGCGTCCATAAGCACGTAGTATAATAGCGCTCGGTCTAATACAGTCGTTAGATCAATTAAAAAAAATATTAATTTAAAGTAAATACGATCGTTTCATATTGATTGCAATTAATAATAATTACGGGTTATAAAATAAATAAATGTCGAATAAGCACACAATAGCTAATATTTATTTGTTTATGTTTTAATGTTATAATGTCATAATAATATTAATTTATTCATGAAAATGCATTTTATTAGAAACTCAATAATTTTAAGAATATTCAAATCATATTATTTTTGGCTATCGGAGTTGTATCCTTCAGGTTCATCGTCAGACGTATCAATTCCATCGAAATCTACATTCTCATCTTCAGACGGAATTATTTCTGCAAAGAATAAAT
The DNA here is from genome assembly GCA_963668995.1 of Parnassius mnemosyne. NCBI lineage: Eukaryota > Metazoa > Arthropoda > Insecta > Lepidoptera > Papilionidae > Parnassius > Parnassius mnemosyne. The sequence continues at coordinate 42,065,733 of CAVLGL010000082.1, read as the reverse complement.
TTCAATTTGTAAATCAAGCCAATTATAATAAAATAAATAATTTAAAAATAAAAATTCTTATAAAACAAATTACCTGGTAGATCTGCGACTAATTCGTTCACAAAACTGGGCAACTGATCTCTGTCAAACCATTTAAATATATACGTATAATTTTTTTCAATCCAGCCGTGCTCCAGTGGATCTAATAATACTGGATATTTTTATGAGCATTTTTCCAAATGCTGGAAATATAATGCGCACGTGAAATTTGCTGATACAGCTCACGTTTACACGGTGGTAAATAACTTCCATCAAAACAGTGTAATTAATGCCTTGCATCACAATTTCACGTCGTCAGAATACACCGACATGATGTTTTTTTTTTCAATATTTGATTTGTTTTGATTATTAAACTTGAGTGATTTCAAGATTAAAGTGATTATTTGGATAAAAACAATATCATGAAATGTATGATTCGTTGATAACATCGGATTTGCATAAAGCGCGCCTAATTGTCTATGTATGATCAAGTGTAGGTATTATAATTACCTATGTCGATGTCACGTGAGCACTGAGCGCTGTTGCCAGTTTTACAGGTCGCTTCAGGTCAGTAAACTTATATTATCAAGGATGATTTATTTCTTGTCAATTATTTACGCTATTTATTTTGTTTGAAAAATGATTTTTTTATTTTCTTTTATAATTGTTTATTTTATTATTTTAACAGACATATATCAACTTGTATTAACTGCTGTGCTATTTAACGTGATAACCTAGTCGCCACCCAGTATAAAGCGCAAGTTCGGTAGTGCATGGAGTACTGCTGTCACATATGGGCTGGTGCTGCAAAATGCCACCTGGCAGCATTGGACTCATTGGAGAGACGAGCTAAGAGGCTCATTCGTGACCTTGATTTGGTTGAACCCAATCTTGTTAGCCTCAAGCACAGGCGCAGAGTAGCCAGTCTCTCTGTATTCTATAGAATGCATTTCGGTGAGTGTGTTCCGGGAGGGGATTTCAGATTCGGAAAGGAGGTGCAAAAGTGACTCAGCTTTTCTATATTAATAACCTCAAATTATTCGCCTCCAGTCGCTCTCATCTTATGGAATTGCTAAACATCACTTGTGATTTTAGCAATTCTATTAGAATGGAGCTGGGGACGGATAGTATGCGGTCCTCCATGTCCAAAGGCGTAGGATTGCTAACTCTGACGGGATAGACTTATCCATGCCCATCAACATAAAGACCGTATCCAAGGCTGAAACATACCGATCGATGAGGCGGACATGAAACATTCAGTTTTCGATGTATTTTATTCGTATGCACGCTTGACAAAAGTGTTTAACAGTCTTTTATCGGGCGTTAATAAGACACACGCATATAACGGATGGATCATGCCTGCTCTCATGTATACCTTTGGTATACTCAGGTGGCCTCAGACGGAACTGAACGCTCTGGACAGAAAAGTCCGCACTTAAAAAGCTGCGCCCAACATGCATAATCGCAAAGTGTGCAGCCTCCGTAATTACTTTCTGACGAGAGTGGATGATCCATTCTATAGGGACGTTATTTCTTGTGATAAAGGACTTACCCCTCTATCCTTAGCCAATGAGCAATGGCAAGACCCATCATTACTGAGCATTTACGACCGGGAGACCGTCTGCAAGGAGAAGGAGCTCCACGGGAGGTTCTACAAGGCTCTACATAAGCCTTTCGTAGACACAGTTGCCTTCCTCCACTGGCTACCTTCCTCTTCGAGGAACCGAGGGTTTTGTCTGTGCGATACAGGATCAGGTTATTAAGACCAACAACTATCGGAGGTACATCCTAAAGGATGGCACCGTCGACATGTGTCGAGCTTGTAACATCCCGGAGAGTCACTTAGGCATGTCATCTCTCGTTGTTCGGCCCTTTCCAACTCTGAGTACTTGCATAGGCTCAACCTAGTAGCCAGGATTCTACACCAGGAGCTCGCTCTGAAATACGGTCTCGTGGATCGCAAACTGCCTTATTATAAGAACATGTAAAACCATGCCCGAAAATGACCGTGCCAGGCTCTACTGAGACCGGGCCATCATCACAGACAGGACTATTCTTGCGAATAAACCTGATATTGTGCTGATGGACCGGGCACAGTCAAGGATATTTTTGGTCGACATTACCATTCCGTATGACGAGAACTTCGTGAAAGCCGAAACAGACAAGCGAACAAAACATCTGGACCTGGCTCACGAGGTGACCGGTATATGTGGTGGCCTGCCGACCGAAATTATACTTGTAGTCGTTTCTGCGAACGGGCTAATCCCAGTCAGCCTCTCGGGTCATCTGAGGCAACTGGGAGTCCGTGGCGGACCGCTCCGGGCTCGAATGCAGAATGCGGTGCTCCTCGATACCGCCCGCATCGTCAGCACGTTTCCCTCCCTTTCCCCCTAACCCTCGGCCGTTTGGTCACCCCTGCCGAAAGCTTCCATCTGGTTGGCTTTTTATTTATTTACGTATTCTTTATGTATTTATTTGACTATATTAATATATTTATATTTATGTATATTTATCATGTCCATTATATAATTCTGCAGCCCAGCCTAATGAGAAACCTATATAATACCCACCATTATAATAATATTCTTCTTCAACTGATCATTATTATTCTAATTATTGCATGAAGGCGTTAAAAATTTCGCAAAAATAAATTTTTGAACAAACTTAATGTTACATAGTTTCGGATACATTATTGTACTAAAATAATAATATACTGAATACTTTAAAACAACATAAACATAACATAAAGATAAATCCTCACGCCTGTCATCGAGAATAGTAGGCAGGATTCGCGGTGTCCCCTTCGCACGATTCTGACAAAGATCTTTTAAAACAACATTAAAGGTTTTGAATAATTATGTATATAAGATCACTATACTAAGGCCAAAGTTAGTGTAAAAATGTTTACTTGACCGACAGGCATTGTTCGCGCTAAACGCTAATTTTAAGAATTGACGCCAGAGGGCGCTCGGCGCGGTGCATTCGTACCGGTTTGACGTTCGGGCGAGCAGAGTTGGTTTTGGGTGTGGCGCGTCGGAAGTCGACACAATGCAGTGCAGTCACTAGGACAGCGTCACCTACCGTATAACCTCTAATAGTGTCGGTTTTTGTTAGCAAGTTTATGCAACGACGAGGAGTTTGTTGAGTCTAGAAAAATAGATTGTCTGCGTGGACGCCGGGTCGATTAATTGTTTTGGAAGTTAATATTGATTGCGATCAACGTCCGGTCTTTGATGCGCGTGGAATTTACAATTGCAGTTTTTTCACTAGACTCGTGAGGTCGCTTTAAGATCGCTTCTATTTTGAGTTATCACTTTAGTGCGTTTACGCAATAACGACGCCTAAGTGTTGAGTGATTAAATTAACTTACCTTTGCTTGCAATTAATTTACGTCAATTTGTATATTGATTACATTTTGAAGCGCATTTGCAATATTTAATTTGCTTGAGTGGCCTGTTAATATCGTACGAAAGAATCTTAGTTTGTTGTGTGGAACGCGGAACTTTGTGACCCGAGAGAAGGTCGCGTTCAGTTTCTAGAAATAATTTATTGCTAAGTGAAAACGGAAGTTGAACTTTGATCAACCGTTCATTAGTTGTGCCGTGTGTCACGTGTTTGATTACGATTAACGGGGATTTAGTTGAGTTTGAAGTTAGTTAAATGTACAATAAAGTTGATAGATTGAAACAGTGTACAATAAAGTTGATAAATAGAAATAGTGAAATGAAGTCAGCAGTTTTCAATTGGTGACGTCCGCTGGAGTGATACCACATCGTGGGGCGGCATTGGACCAGGCCGCTGCCCGATCACCTCGGTTAAGTCAGGTCACACATGTACACACTACTACACACTACTTACATGCACCTCACTTATCATCTAACTGGCGCCAGTAGTCAACCCTACCTACGGAGATCGGTAAGTGTTTGTTTGATTAGTAGCCCTTATAGTTAATTATCCATAGGCCATTAGGGCCATTGGGGTCGATTGGATTACTCATGGGCCCTAGTCCAGTCAACCTTTGTCGGGACAACTCAGGGCGTGAACAGTCATCATCATCATCATCATTACAGCCTTTCATAAGTCGACTGCTGAACGTAGGTCTCCCCCAAGGAATGCCACAAAGCACGGTCCTGAGCCACCTGCATCCATCGACTTCCTGAATGTCCTACCAGGTCGTCATTCCATCTCTTCGGTAGTCGCCCTACACTTCGGCTACCGGTACGAGGCTGCCACTCAAGAACCTTTATTCCCCATCGGCTGTCGGTTCTTCGAGCTATATGGCCGGCCCACTGCCACTTCAGCTTACTAATCCGTTGGGCTATGTCGGATACTCTGGTTCTACTGCGGTTATCCTCATTTCTAAGTTTATCACGCAGAGAAACCCCGAGCATAGCCCTCTCCATAGCTCGCTGAGCGACCTTGAGCTTCCTCATACGGCCAGCAGTGAAGGACCACGTCTCAGATTCGTAAGTCATCACTGGCAACACGCACTGGTTGTACAATTTCGTATTCAGGTTTTGAGGTATGTCTAACGAGAAGATGTGTCGTAATTTCCCGAACGCTGCCCAGCCGAGTTGAATCCTTCGATTGACCTCTCGGTCGAAGTTGGACATTCCTAGTCGGACTATTTCCGATCCTCCAGCGATTCTACCATAAGAACTATATCGTCGGCAAATCGAAGGTGAGTGATGTACTCGCCATTGATGTTAATACCGTATCCTTTCCAGTCCAGAAGCTTGAAAACGTCTTCCAATGCAGCGGTGAAGAGTTTCGGGGATATAACATCACCCTGTCTTACACCTCTCTGCAATTGGATAGGTTTCGTACTCTGGTTCTGTACTCGGATAGCTATCGTAGCCCTTCTGTACAAGCACTTCAGCACTTCGATATAACGACATTCAACTTGGCACCGCTGAAGGGACTGCAGCACCGCCCAAATTTCGACGGAATCAAAGGCTTTCTCATAGTTCACATACATAGTGGCAAATTGTACTCCTCGGACTTCTGTACAGTTTGCTGAAGGGTATGTATGTGGTCTATGGTGCTAAAGCCCTTTCGGGAACCGGCTTGTTTGGGAGACTGGAAGTCGTCAAGTCTGCGCGCGAGACGTTTCGTAATGACTCTCGAAAACAGCACGTAGACGCGGCTCAGAAGGGAAATCGGTCTGTATTTCTTCAAGAGAGCGTTGTCAACTTTCTTGAAGAACAAGACCACCGCACTTTTGCTCCACGCCTCCGGTGTAATGCCACCATGGAGGACGGAATTAAAGAGCTTCTGAAGGACTTCAAGTATCGGTTTCCCACCCGCTTTCAAAAGCTCTGCTGTAATGCCATCCTCGCCCGGGGACTTTCCGTTTTTAAGGTGCTGGAGAGCCATTCTGATCTCGCTCAGACTGACGGCCGGGATATCTTCGGAATAGTGTCGGATAAGACTCGCTCTTGGATCGTTACTCACACTTGCGTGTGGCTCCAACGATGACGTGTCCTGCCCATAGAACCTCTCAATCTCACTCAAAATCTCAGGTGCCCTGGAAACGATGCTGCCACACTCAGTCTTCAGCTTTGACAATTGGCTCTTTCTGGCAGACAGATCTCTGGCAAAGACTTTGGAGCCTTGGTTCCGTGCTTAAGTCCCGCCGCATGAATTTAGAGATCTGTCTGTTCAGTTGCCTGTATGCTGTCAAATCTGTGGAAGAATGTAGCTTCATCTCCCGTCTAACAGCCATGAAATTGAGAGTGTGATCGGAGAGTTTTGTGTTCTTCTGCGGCAGGTCAGAACTTAGCTCCGACCGCATGGACAGTTTCCACGAGCTTGTCATATCGTCCACTTCATTGCAGTCTTCTAGGCACTGAAAACGGTTTTGTAACTCGAGCTGAAAGGTTTCGGGACTTTGGAACAAAACACGAGGGGGACGGAGCGTTGACTTCATTAGACGAGACCTCTCCAACTTAACGTTTAGGTACAGTGTGACTCTAACCATTCGGTGATCGCTACCAGTTTTCACCCTCGCGATCACGGAGACATCACTGAACAGTTGTCGTCTGGTCGTCATAATGAAGTCAATCTCATTTTTTGTGGAACCGTCGGGGCTCGACCAGGTCCACTTCCTGTGGGGCCGCTTCTGGAAAAAAGAGTTTATCATAAAGAGTCCCTCTTTCTTCATGAAGTCGGCCAGCTGGTGGCCCCTTGGGTTCCGTTGCCCTATTCCAAATTTCCCTACTCTCAGCTAATGCCTAGTTTTGCATTGAAGTTTCCCATTAACACCGTATATTGGGTTTTGGAGGAATGCATGGCTTTAGATATATGAGGATAGATAGATTAGATATATGGAGGAAATGTATGAGGATATATTTCCTCCACCTCCTCATCGGGGTGTGCCGAGATTGGTGCGCAAACCTGTATGACCTTCAGCGAATACCGTTTGGTGATTCTGAGTATAAGGTACGCAACCCTCGTCGACACACTCTCAATCTTTACAACGTTGTTAACGAGAGACTTGTGGACGATAAATCCGAGACCTCCATGAGACAGATGATCACCCTCCCGGTGATAGCAAGTTGCCGGATTCGAGGATTACCGTGTTCTCCCCCTCTCTTCGGACCTCGGATAATCCTACAATATGCCAGCGTAACTTGTCTATCTCTTCTTCCAACTCCACGATCTTCTCGTCAGTCCTCAGGGTGCGTGCGTTGTATGTTGCCAGGTCGAGTCGTCTTAGTTGGCAACCGAACCTCCACCGGAGATTCTTAGCACCCCCTGCCCCGCCATTACCATGGTCGCCACCGTAGCCAGGAATAGTGGGGCCGCCGAGGACTGGGGCCGTCTCTTTGTTACTCTCGTCATATTTAGGGGTAGGTATTTGCCATAGTTGCCACGTTTTTTTTATTGTAAGTTTGTTGTTATCAGGAAGATGCTGCTGCCCATCTCCTGCCTGTTTCCCTTTGTCGCCTTTTACGACACCCACAGGAAGATATGGGGTAGTGGATATTCTTAACCGCTACTACACGGCAGTACACGACAGTATTGACAATTATTTTGTAAGATGCACAAAGACTAGCTGATAGAAAGTGGGTGATGTACACGTTTCATAGAAATATCTATCCTGAAATAAGAATCAATATACAAATGCGTTGTGATCCCTGAGCACTAAGATATAATGCATCATTACAAGTTAGTAGAACCACCGGTTCTTAATACTCAACACTCAACTACGCACTACGTTGGCACGCTTACTACTAAGCTGGTATTCTGTGAGAGCTTGGTCCTTCCGAATCGGGCTTAGTTTTACTAAAAATATAAAATATCAAAATTACAACATCCTTTCAAAACTATTTGTAATTTGCTTAACATAATATGTTGAACAAATTCATAATATATAACCATAACATAATATGTTAAACAAATTACAAAAAGCTTTTGCCCGCGGATGGGCCAACGTGGAGGTCGGAAATTACATTTTAATTGCTACAACCCAACACTAAATGTCATCATTTCAAGAAAATTGTTTAGCTATTTTCGCATAAACATGTATTAACAGAATTAGGCTCTAGAATTATCCGTCCGGAACCGTGCAGTTATTCGAGATAAAAAGTCTATGTCCCCCTGCACATAAACTATACCTATGTAAAAATCATATCAATCCGTTGCTCCATTACTGTGTTACAAACCAACAAACACGCATTAGTATTTATAATATTTCTAGGGGCATTAATTGATTTTTATAGAAAAATAAATCATCATCATCATTTCAGCCCTTCACAAGTCCACTGCTGAACATAGGCCTCCCCGAAGGAATGCCACAAAGCACGGTCCTGAGCCACCTGCATCCATGGACTTCCTGCATGTCTTACCAGGTCGTCACTCCATCTCGTGGGGAGTCGCCCTACACTTCGTCTACCGGTACGAGGCTGCCACTCAGAATAATATTTCTAGGGGCATTAATTGATTTTTATAGAAAAATAAATCATCATCATCATTTCAGCCCTTCACAAGTCCACTGCTGAATATAGGCCTCCCCGAAGGAATGCCACAAAGCACGGTCCTGAGCCACCTACATCCATCGACTTCCTGCATGTCTTACCAGGTCGTCACTCCATCTAGTGGGGTGACTCCCTACACTTCATCCGCCGGTAAAAGGCTGCCACTTGAGAACCTTTTTTCCCCATCGGTTGTCGGTTCTTCGAGCTACATATATTGCCATTGCCACTTCAGCTTACTAATCTTTTGGGCTTTGTCGGTAATTCTGGTTCTACTGCGGATATCCTCATATCTAAGTTTATGACGCAAAGAAACCCTGAGGATAGCCCTCTCCATAGCCCGCTGAGCGACCTAGAGTGTCCTCATACGGCCAGCAGTAAAGGACCAGGAATCAGTTCCATAGGTCATCACTGGCAACACACACTGGTTGTACAGTCTAGTTTTTAAGTTTCATACCTGACGAGAAGATATGCCGTGATTTCCGGAACGGTGCCCAGCCGAGTTGAATCCGTCGATTGACCTTTCAGTCGAAGTTGGGCTTACCTAGTCGAACTATTTGTCCCAGGTAAACATACTTGTCAACAGAAAAATAAATACAAGACAGAAAATAATTTATAGATGCCAACGCATCCTTGGCCTTCTATGTTTGATGTCTCAACGAGCTACATTAATTTGTCACTCTATTACATTGAGTTATAATGTACTACGAGTACGTACGTAATACAATGTACTACGTACGTAGTACATTATAACTCAATGCTCTATTAATAAAATAATGCTTTGTAGCAATCCGTCGCGACTGGCGTTCAGTGCCCAAATGCTTCAAGGCTCTTTTATTCGCTAGCCTATAATAAGGTCCATGGCTTGTTCATTATACTCCACGTATTTCTATTACATAGAGGTTTTTTGAAAAAAAAAATTTAACATAATATAATATTATTTTTATTGACGGCTCCGTGGCGCAGTGGCTTAGCAATAAGTTGCAACGCTGAGGGCGGCGGGTTCGAATCCCGCACGGAACATGTATTTGTATGGTCTACAAATAATTGTTACGGGTCTGGATATTTGTCCTTGTGAAATTTATGTATGTAGGCTGCCCCCACGATACAGGAAAAAATCTTAGTGTGGAGGTAACGTTTAAAAAAAAGAGAAATAAAAGAAAATATAATTTTAATATTATGATGTTTTGTGTCATATTTGTGATAATAATTACAAAAGTCATTGTAAAAAATATCGTCAAAATTATTCATGGCACTTTTAGTAAATCTCGATATGTGGATCCTGATATTGAGGTTCGATGGAAATTAAAGTGTGTCGGCTTCCCGCCGGTTGCGCCGCTTTGACCATCCGAGCGAGAAATATGGCTGCACCGACGGAACTCAAACCCTGCATCTCGGCTGCGCATCCCACTTTCATGTCGGCGCTCATTACATTTATATTACATTGAAATAAACGCTCCTACCGATTAATCCCATATCAACGGACTTATACTACGTCAAAAGCGGATACCTTTATATTATTACATCTCGTTTAAAATTAAACTTAGTCGGGCATAATAAAATCAGTATAAATATAAATTACTTTCAATAAGGACTACTCTATCTATGTTAAATAAAAAAAATCTAATATATTTTAGTCTTTTCTGTAGCCGGGGAGGCTAGTGAGGTAGAGGGTGCACGTTTTGCTTGGCTATTTTAACCTGCAAGTAACCAAACGGATCCCTAACACAGTCGGCGATTGGTACCGTGAAGGAAGACTCAATGCAACATTTATTTATATCAGCAAGTAATATACACTACAGTGTTTCGGTCTTTTAGACCTTAGAGATGACAAGGCACCTGTTGTTTTAAAATTTTGCTAAAGCGTCTAAAGTATTTCTTAAGAAACTCATGTCCGGTTTTTATGAAGCAGACACATTACGTTCCTTTTTCGCAGTTTTCCGTCATCTCTATGGACCTACCTGGGAAAAACTTGCGCAGAACAATGTATTTTAAAGTCTACTAAAATAATCTATTAGAAACAACAAATAAAAATCTTGATTACATAAAATAAACTTTAGTACCTATTTACCAATATTTCAAAAAATGTGTTAGCATAGAAAAACTTCTTGAAACACAAAAGATGAGATAAAATTTAATTAAACGACAATCCCTAGTCCGCCGCAAATAATCCGCAAAATGTTAACAAGTTATAAAAATTATGAATTAACGTCATCGAGACGAGGGTCGGGAGCAGTCGCGAGCGCTGAGGGCGACAACAATGCCCGTTGCTTTAGGGCGCCCAATAAAAACTTGACAAATGGCGTTTCATAATCACATCGCATTCCGAGCCTCGTCACCAGCTTACCTTTTTGTCCTCCCCCAGAAAATATGTTACCCTGAAATAGCATCGTAGTGACAACAGTGATGTGACGATTGGATGTCAACTACGTAAAAAAAAAACATAATAAATAATAGCGACCGTAAACGACAAAATTACAAAGCGAAGATCAAACTCCTAGAGCTTTCTATAGAGGCGTAATAATTATTGGCTACTTGCGACGAAGTAGCTCTCAATTAATGCCACCACTTCGCTGTGTTGCGGTTTGTATTATCTCTCGATGGTCCTCCTTGTAATATTCCTATGTATCGGCCGTATAGTTTCCCTGTCCCGTAACTTGAACGTGATTGTATTAAGGAGATAATCAATTCATGTTTACACCTATCTGAGAACATTCTGTATACCAGTGGCTAGAACAATAATCAACCAATTTCCTAGTGATGTTAAATGTGACATCTGAGAATTCACATCTACACATACATACATGTGATATTGTAAGTCTGTAGCTGTCCAAGCATAAACTTTTCTTAAGGTCATAAACTGTATTGTGGGGGATTATTATTATTGCCCACTAGTTTCCAGTGAAGAATTCGCTGTAATAGGGGTTGGTATTAACGTTACCAAAATATTGTCTGCTATCACCCGCTCGCACCCCGCATCTACAGTATTATTAAAAATAATTTCTCATTTTTATTGCCCGCCCTTAGTGCAACGGCTATAAATGATTACGTTATTAAGAGGACACGGGAGCACAGATTAACGAGACCCCTTATCAAGTTCATGTAAATATTTTAATACTTTTGCAAAAATACAGGACTTTTGAAAACTGTACATGACTGAACTTATGCAATAAAAAACTATAAAAAAGTGTCTTCGCCGAAATACGATTTTCGATCTATTGAATTAAACGTAGCAACAACGAAAGAAAAAAAACAACGAAATTTATTCGGATACGATTAGTTCAACTGCGTTTAAAAACTGTATATTAAATAATAAAATTACTAATTAATTTTAGAGTCATTTTGTTGTAGTTTGATTTGTATTTTACCTTAAACTTTAAGCTCTGACTTTTTTTAAATAGTTATTTATTTAATAATAACCTTTTTACATAAGTTCATTGATTCGATGGCCCCTGAGCTAGTGTAACTGTGTTTCCAGGACAAAATCTGGTAGGTTGTCGTAAAAATCGTGATTCATTACGTTCTGATGATCTTCTACTGAGAGATTTCTTGGTAGGAAAACCTTTCCCTTATCCAAACCTTCAATATTCAAAGTAGGGAAACATGAAAGAAACATGGGAATGTCACTTTTTTACAATTACCTTATACCTACTAAAATTGAGGCTACGCCTCCAATTATTTACTACCTAACTTTACTAAATAATAAAATTAAATGATAAATAAAAATTTTAATAAAATGTTGTATTTGTGTTCATACTAAACGCACCCGCATTGTATTGCTATTATACGCTGGCATTTTGTGCGGGCGTAGTCTTTTCCCGGTCACAATGGTGTCACAGCCATAACACGCTCGAGCATGGCTCTACCATATTATATCTGCAATAAAAAGGTTATATTTTTTTAAATATTTTATTTACCACTTAATTTTATTATTATTACTAAAATTTAAATAATAATAGTCCTAATACACACATATTAACATATGTGTGTATTAGGACTTTACCCGTAAAATTACCGTTTTGTTAAACTAGCCATTCTCAACTGTAATAGCTGTTGTTTGACTGGGAATACTAAATTCAAATTTTTTTAGGGCGTGTTATTCACTTTTCCAAATCAGTTATTCATTTTCAAGATCATGATATTATAAAATAGAATATACATGTTTATTTTTAATAAGATGACATAAGTCTAATTACATATAAGCTGAGCTTTCAAATAATTCGAAACCCACCCTACTTAAAACCTCCACAGGAACGAGACTAGACTGGTGTCAAGCGGTGAAACGAATATGTGAGTTTACCCGTTTAGCTTCAGACAACCAACAAAATTATGAATTGGTATAATATACAAATTACATATTCATATAATATACAATATCATTTTTACAAGTCATGTTATTATTTATTTTTTCTTATATTTTATGTTGAATAATAAACTAGGTAATTAGTATACATCAAATTAAGGCGAATACATACGCACGGAAAATAAGTATTAAAATAAAATAATGCACATGTGTAAATTAAAAAGAGTACGATGTAAAAGGTAGCCACATTAAAAGTATTAATTATTCATCAATAGAAAATTGCATTCGCATTGTCGTAGCAGTGGCGTAGCGCTTAGCGTAGCATGTTGTATTCCATGCTCATTAATCATCAACCGGGCAATAATTTTAGTATTTCATTGCAATAATTGGAGTAAATTGTAGCTAATATTGGTATAAACATCCAAAAATATATATGTCAGTAAACAAGTTATCTTTTATATATTAGTAAAATAGTAACTTGCGTAAAGTAAGTTTTACATTATGTTTACGATTTAGCTTAGAGGTGTAACAAAGTTTTAACAACAAATTATTATGAATTAACAATTACAATAAATGATAAAATATTTTTTACTAGTAAGCGTATTAACTCAAATTTCAGTCAGATTGCTTTCTGCAAAAAGAAGAATTCCATATGACTTATTCACGCGTTTGTACCCATTAACATGAATTAATGCAGATCAGTTTTAAAGTTGTAATAATTCCAACAGAGACACTATAAAAGAAAATTGTAAATGCAAATTCTCGCGAGATCAATTTGTTTTCTCATATAATACATTTGCGACTGGGAGTGGTCGGCGCTCCGCCCTATTTGTTCTGTATAAGTTTTCTATCACACTCTAGCAATTTATATTTTTAAAGGAAGTTCTGGAACACCAGTTACGCGTTTAAGTAAAATCTTTAAATATTTGCAAGTAATTGCATCGGATTTAGTCTGAAATAATTAAGAGAAAATAAAAAACCAAGGTAAGGTTCAAATAATTTTACATAATTTAAAATTATTATATAAAATAGTATAAAAAAAATAAAAAAATACAAAAACCATAAATGAAAGGGGTAAAAACAATATACATTACGTAATCAGATATTATATTTTTTTTTATTTTTTATATAAAAAGACGAGCGTAGTATGGTGCATGATTTTTCTCATCGCCAGTGATGGGCGTGTCACTAATGCGACCGCCCAGCCCCGCTAATACGGCCAAGCCGTCAGTCGTTCTCTATCCGTCGTGAAAAGTGCCCTTGGTTGTGCCTCGAGGCCCGTCGCGCTCTACGTAATTTTTCCCGTATTTTACATCCGGACGACACGTAAGTTTTAAAAAAGCACCTATTTCTTAGTACGTTCCTGACGAAAATTATATATTTTTATGATTATTTAATTTGTTACACTTCAGTGTCATAATATTATCATACATTTTATTTAATAATATAATGGATCTTTATTCTCCAAAAAATAAAGTTTCATTATTATAACAAGAGTATTGACCACGTAGGTCAAAAAAACAGTAAAAGTTAACGCTTGTTTTATCGTAAGTATTTCTAATAGAACTTGTATTCCATAGTCAAAAATACGGGATTATTTTAACTGACATTTATTTATAGATCTAATTTTCTATTCTGAAAATCATAACAATAACTTATAGGAAATACAATTAGAATACCGATGATGATAAATTATAAATGTTTAAAAATTCTAAAACGCAATCCTAAGTTTAATTTCTAAGTTTAAATATTCCGCTAGATATAAGACAATTAAAAAAATAGTTGAACAAAAAAATGGAATTTTTATAAGCGTATATTTAATTCTTTTAGATATAGTCTAAGTCCAAAAAGTAAAATTTTATAAAATAAAAATATATGTAGATAAATATATACTATTATAGTGAATTATTTTCAGGTTTGAGAAGATGCTAGTACCGAGATAAAACAGGAAAGCAACACCTGTTTTATTTTAAAATAAATGGTAATCGTATAAATTATATTTTCGATTGCTATGCGAATTAAAAATGTTTAAAAATAGGATTTTACTTAAAAAGTGTGTGTTTTATTGTATACTTACTTATAATAATTTATTTTACTACAATAAAAAAAACACTATCATGTCTAAAAGTTACAAGACTACGTAAAAAGTCATTGAACTCTTATATTGCTGTTTTATCACATAATGCAAACATTTTTTCTTCCGGATAGAGCAATTTCTTGCATTTTAAAAAACAGTTTAAACAATGAAGCGCCACGCCACGTATTAGAAAGGGACGCAAAAAATATCCAGGTCTGTTCAGGTCGAATACTTTTCGACACTCATGCGTCAAAACTTTCTAGATTCAATTTCAAATACATTTAAATTCGTTAAATACATTTAAATTCGTCGTTTCTAACTAAATTTCGACAAGACGTGTAATGATAACGACATTAGAAGTGTTGAAAAAGATAATTAAAACATCTAAAATAAATGAAAAAAGAATTAAATGTATATTAACTCTATTCGTTTACGAAAATTTAATGTAAATATCCAAATATCTAACAAAAAGTATCATCATGATCACCAGCTCGTCAGAGCGTGATATGAACCTCTCCGGGTCGGGAGGATCGCGAATACTCTACGAGTCGCACACACGTTAAAATTTGATGTACTTGTAATCTACATTTTATTAATCTATTTTTTTTGAAGAAAAACATAAACTAGTACAAAGTATGTAATTTCTAAAATATTTTTTTAAAGTTTTTTTCCCGAAAAGTCACGAATAATAAACACTATAAATAAAAAGTCCTATAAAATTTCTACTGTTTCTTTCTTCTTCATCATCAGACCATGCTTGAGCGCTGATAATGATTACCTCTAAGGGCTGCCTCCAAAGTTGGTGGATTTTTCATAAAAACCCAAGACTTAGCATGATTAGCATAACAATGCAGGACGTTTAAAAGTTTTACCATTGCTCTCCGTCGCCTAACTGGTTTTCCTTGACATCTAGTATGTACAAAATGCTTATATTGGGGTAATTGTCGTTGATAGCACCATTATTCTTGGAATCACTTTAAATGCGGAGCTTCAATAGGGCCCCCATATATTTAAACTAGCAAGCAAACTTAGTTCTGCAGAGTATGTGTAAAGATGTTGAACTAAGCTATAGTTTATTTTAGCTTTTTTCATGGCATAATGTCGTATGATATTTCATTATGGAGACACGCTACTGACACTGAAATTTGTTTTGCAGTAGGTCATAAGAACAATCTACGATTTAAATCCTAAAAAATCTAAATCTAAAAATCTAAAACCTATATAATGTCTTGTAAAGGACAATCATAGTATTATTTGCTGATGATACTTCTTTTTTTATTAAACTCAAAGGCAGTCAATTAATTATGACGATGTAAATAATGTTCTATCGAAATGAGTACATTGGTTTAACGCCAATAATATGCTCTTAAACGGCAATAAGACAAAATCTATTAACATTACAATACCTAATTTAATATATTCTGTGTTTCTGTAAATTAGCAAGCAGAATCAGTACTGCAGCATAGTCTGTAAGAAAGATTAGAAATATCACCATTGTGAGTGTGAGATAGCTACATTTGTTTATTTCACTTACTTTCATAGTGTAACGTCTTATGGATTTTTACTATGGGTTAATGAGACTGACATTGAAACCATATTTGTATTGTAAAAGAGAGCGGTACGGGTTCTTTTATGTGGTAGAACCAAGCTACAGCTATATTATGATTGCAGCACGAATGGGTTGGCTCGACCAGGCAAGGACCACGCTTTTACAGAATACCAACGTAAAATAGCAGCTTAATGGTGCTGTGTTTCGTATGGTAAGAGTAGAGAACCAGAGACCATTTTTACTGGAAAAGAGGCATTCCATCTTAGTCCTCAGGGGTGACAACACATCTGCATTTTGATACTTAATCGAAGATATTTATCTATAAGATGTCTATAAGCCACAGAATCCACTTACCATCAAGTGGAGTATGTGCTTGTTTAAACCTTATTCTATAAAAAAAAACGGCGATTTGTAACTTAAATTTTAAAGAGTCCCTGAGAGAAAATTTTGTCAATAAACAGGTTTAAATGTTTTATTAAAGAAAATTTTACAAAGAGAGTTATTATAATATTCAAAAAATACATAAATGAAAATAACCATTGGGAATGAGATGATCGCCGCCATGCTGGTTCTATTGAAATTCATTTAAAAAATTGTAAATAAAATATTGTAAAGTGAAATTAGTTTAAAAAAAATTAATCCCACTGCTGGTGTTTTGCCAGTTCTTCCCTGGATAGAGGTATTTTTAGAACCAGTGATAAATAAAAAAAATTACTTTTAGTAAGTATTATGTAATAATATATATAGAATTAAAAAAGTCTTTAATACATTAACTTTGACATCTCAATACACATATCAAAATCAATATACACTAATATATAAGTAATTTTGAACAGGAGTAGAACAGGTACTAGCTAGTTGTATCAGTTACTCGACTCCACAGAGTCAGTAATTCATTCTTAGGGCAATGTATACGCTATTACAACAAAATTCCAGAAAAAAAAATTCAAAATTTAACACTACTTTGAAAACTTTATAAAACAAAGGTTGTATGATAAGGTTTAGTATAGTATTAAGGAATTTATGAATGATAATAACCACTGGGAATGAGATGATCGCTACCAAGCTATTTCTAATTTCTTTTGTGTATGTTCTTTTTGTTAATTGCGTAAAATAATATATGATTTTAATTTTTTTTTCAAAAATTTCCTATAGGTTTCTTGCTGGTTTTTTTCCAGGACAAAGGTAAATTAAACATAAAAATTACTCTCAATAAGTATTATGTAAAAAATTATTAGCATATTTTATATTAATTCTAGATATCAGTTTCCCCAGCGCTTCCTAGTTGAATTATTTCTCTAGGCGTCTCACTTTTCAGACCGGTGGTAGATGTTGGCAATCATAAGTGTTTCTAACTGAATAAAATGACTTTGATTTAGACAAAATTTTTATAATCATATAAATTATATACGTATGATGATATATAAGTATAAAAATCAAAACGTAATGCTAAGGTTACGAAAACGTGTTAAAACACTTTTAAGCACGCTTTATGTAATATATTTAATTCTTTAGTCATAAATTACACATAAGAACTTTTTGAGCAATTTAATTGCATACCTCTACTGATTCGACGTAACGCAGCCATAGGCAATGATTCTTATCGGCCAACTTATTGAAAAGAGGGGCGCATTCCTATCACGCATAAATCAGTCCCGGTTGTATTTCTTTCAAATGCGGCTGCTTCCTTTTTATTGCCCACTTATTGGCCTATTACAAGGTATTTATTAATACTAACATACAAAGACCTCTTATGAAAGTAAATAATTAAAGTAAGTACGTTCCACCGCACAATCCCGTAATTAAAAGTGCTTTAGAACAGGGTCTGCTGTCCGAATGCGTATTGACGGTGCACAGGTGATCACCCATATGTCATCGGAATACTTCCTATTTGGACGTTGTTGTGGTGGATCTGATATTTTTGTAAATTCCATTCCAACTTGTCGCCACATTTTGATTTGATCCATAGAGCCACATTTTACAGAACCTTTTTCTTATAATATGCCGAGATGTAATGATAATATCGAGTCAAAACCAGTTAATTCTGTACGACGATGAATTGCTTAATTCCTCATCAAGTTTGCTTTAAAATACAAAATCGAGGTTACAATTCTTAATAATCCCATGCAATTTGCATAGTTTCATTCGGTTAAAAATTAGTTATTAATAATTTGTATATCATACTTAATTGTGAGTACGTCTCATTCAGCAGTCGGACGTGTATCGTGTTTTGCTCTTCTATTAATTTTTATACAACTGTCTAGTAAAAATAAATAATATTATTCCTTTTATCGCATGTACGTATATACATTCTATTATAAGTTTTTCTATATCCTTCTGATCTCCTGAAAGCTTGCCTTGACGAATTTGGAAGTGATCATTAGTTTTGACTTTAACTCCCCTTCATAGGTTAAAATTTAAGTTTATGTTAATAATATCAAAACAATAATTAAAAACAATACGGAATTATTATCAAGTGTATCCTAACCACAGAACAATAAGAAAAACGAAAGGGATTTTGACATTGGCGTATAAAATTACCTTTGTCTCTGTCTCTATATATAAAAAAAAACAATTGCTGTCCGTTAAGTCTCGCTATATAACTCAAAAAAGGCTTGACCGATTTTGATGAATTTTTTATGTGGATTTGAATGGGTCCCTAGATGCTTTAGATTAACATTTTGACTCGGTAGGCGGCGCTGTAGTCGAGGTCCAGAAATCATCCGTGCGAAGCCGGAGTGGGTTGCTAGTGTTATAATAATTAAACTTTAATGAAAAAGTACGACTTCAAAATCAAAAATAAATCATTTCCACATGATAGCTTCCGAACTTGGTGCTAACACATAAGTGTTTTCTTCCACCACCAATTATTCAAATTCTGGAATAAAGCATGGCTGATTTCCATTTTCAATTTTTTATGAGCAAGTACGGCAGACGACGAAACGTTTCCATTTGCAGCTCCTGTAAAATTGAGTTGTGCAGTATGTGGACGTTGCAGTTAAAACAGGTAGACTAATGAATTTAAAATGTTAGTTACTTGATGACTAGCTCTAGTTTGTGTGATGTTATTGCTGTCAGCCTACACGGCTCTTACATCTTCATTGGACCCAGTGATAACTAGATTACTAGCTCTAGTTTCTGTGATGTTAGTGCTGTCAGCCTACACGACTCTTACATCTTCATCGGACCCAGTGATAACTAGATGACCAGCTCTAGTTTCTGTGATGTTAGTGCTGTCAGCCTACACGACTCTTACATCTTCATCGGACCCAGTGATAACTAGATGACTAGCTCTAGTTTCTGTGATGTTAGTGCTGTTAGCCTACACGACTCTTACATCTTCATCGGACCCAGTGATAACTAGATGACTAGCTCTAGTTTCTGTGATGTTAGTGCTGTCAGCCTACACGACTCTTAAATCTTCATCGGACCCAGTGATAACTAGATGACTAGTTCTAGTTTCTGTGATGTTAGTGCTGTTAGCCTACACGACTCTTACATCTTCATCGGACCCAGTGATAACTAGATGACTAGCTCTAGTTTCTGTGATGTTAGTGCTGTTAGCCTACACGACTCTTACATCTTCATCGGACCCAGTGATGACTAGATGACTAGCTCTAGTTTCTGTGATGTTAGTGCTGTTAGCCTACACGACTCTTACATCTTCATCGGACCCAGTGATGACTAGATGACTAGCTCTAGTTTCTGTGATGTTAGTGCTGTTAGCCTACACGACTCTTACATCTTCATCGGACCCAGTGATGACTAGATGACTAGCTCTAGTTTCTGTGATGTTAGTGCTGTTAGCCTACACGACTCTTACATCTTCATCGGACCCAGTGATGACTAGATGACTAGCTCTAGTTTCTGTGATGTTAGTGCTGTTAGCCTACACGACTCTTACATCTTCATCGGACCCAGTGATGACTAGATGACTAGCTCTAGTTTCTGTGATGTTAGTGCTGTTAGCCTACACGACTCTTACATCTTCATCGGACCCAGTGATGACTAGATGACTAGCTCTAGTTTCTGTGATGTTAGTGCTGTTAGCCTACACGACTCTTACATCTTCATCGGACCCAGTGATGACTAGATGACTAGCTCTAGTTTCTGTGATGTTAGTGCTGTTAGCCTACACGGCTCTTACATCTTCATCGGACCCAGTGATGACTAGCGGGTCCATCATTGCTTGCATCTCCTGACAATATACCTCTTCAGTAAATGTCCAATGAATAATATCTATAGTATGTCCATATGTCCTTTACGTGGTCATAAACAGCTACTTTAGAATCAATTTACGTTTGATATTGCTGACTTTGTTTTTAATCCTTAGAATAGAACTATAATATATATTTCTAATTATATCTTATCTTATAACAACTATTATTTATCACAATGAGATATGAATCCCCTAGTGTGTGCCGATTCAACTAAAATATAAAAAACGATAACTTAAATTTTAAAAGATATTAAAATATACTTTTTGGTTAATTTATTTAAAAAAAAGGTTACTACTTAAAACAGCGTATATGGGTTTGCTCAGGTCCTAATTAGGCTAATGTTTTCTTTTAACAAACAAAATAATTATACTTTAATATAACGTCCACTCAGGTCGCGTCGTCACAAACCTTAGTGGTTTTCTGTATGCGACTTTTTAGGATAGTTCTTTTGTAATGCTTTGTAATATGGTAAATAAATTAAAAAAAAAAACAAATGAAGGCAGTTCAATAAAAATACGTTTAACAGACTTAATTCGCATCCATTTTTGCTTTTTAATTTTATTTAACTTACAAACACGAGGAAACTAAGCTTTTGACGTTAGCTAGCCTGATTACCTTTTGCTCTTTTATTATTTTATTCCATCTATATAAAAATCATATAATTTTCCTGCTTTACTACACCGGAGTTGTTTACAGTCAGACAGTACAGATGGGGCAACAGCACGGATGCAGCCTCTCCATTCACCCTTAAAAAGAAATTAATCCGGATTATAGCAAATATAGATCAGACTGATAGTTGCAGACCGTTCTTTTTTAAATATAAAATATTAACTCTACCCAGCTTATTTATATTGGAGATGTGTAAATTTGTTCGAAAAAATAATCAATTTTATACAAAACGTGAAGATTTACCATGCAAATACACGTTACGACACAAAAATAAATTAGTATTGCCAACTTCCCGATTAAAACTAAACAGTTCTAGCACATTAAGCTCTTCCATAAAATTATATAATAAACTACCTGACATTAAAAAATTAAAATAATGACATCATATTTACAAAAAAATTAAAACAGTACCTAACTAATAAATGTTACTATAGTACTAATGAATATTTTACAAATATGAAATACTTATATAAGTTTTACAAAATGATCACTAATTTAAATTGAATTCTATCTCAGTAAATCACAATGACATTCTTATAAGTAGTTAAATACGCTTCCTCTCTCCTAGCCCCTAAATTGCGTGCCCAACAGGGTCCATAACACTGGTCTCACATTATTTTATAACATCTTGATCTTGTGTACATTATGGTTTAGCAATAAATGTTTGAGTTTGAGTTTGAGTTTGAGTACGACAGAAAATTGAAAATAGTAAAACGGACCTATATGCGAGTGCACCAAATGTATCATTTCATAACGTTTACGTTAGAGCGTGTGTTTATCGCCGGCCGGCCATACTATTCTTTTCCCAATTGTTTAGGTTTAACGTAACAACAATAGACGGGATAGCCGCGAGTAACGAGCACCAACTGCTCACTATTCGGAAATAGGTGGAACTGATTTAAGGGTATAATAACTTATCATAATTTTATTGTAGTGTACTTATGTTACTTTGTTTTTAGTTTATTATGTTGTTTATTATACCGAGTTCGCATTTTTGATGACAAATGAAATCAATTCGAGTTTTATTGCTCCATTTATTACTTAAAGATCTATGTAGGTAAATATAAGATGGCTTTTGTTAAACATAAAAATGCTTCAAAAATTATTTGTTTTTTGATGGTCGTTTTCACAATTTACGTGCATTTAAAACTAGTGAAAAATATTAGAAATAACTAATAAATATTGATAAGTAATGTAGTATAGATAATGTATATTATACAAAAATAATTTTATAATTAGCGCAAAATAAAAAATAAAATACTAAAATCAATATTTAAAATATGTACCTGATAAGAACTTATCTGGTGATAATATATTTTAAAATGACTATTAGAATATTATTATCAAAAAGTACCATTTGTATTGGGAGATAAAATTTCAACTGAATCGATGTGATGATATGATAGCCCTAATAGGACATTGAAATACTAGAAACAGGAGTACGCTGAAAACTAAAAACGTAAAGCTGGAAAGCAGTCGGTAAACTGTCTTTAATATTTTTTTTTATCTTTAAAAAAATACTAGTAATGCTATTAAACATTACTAATATTCCCTTTAACCACTTCTGGTAAGCTTAAAATGCTTGTGTTAGGTTCACGACAGTAGTCGAATGGCGGATTCGAACCCACGACCTTTCGAGTTCACGGTCCGCGCCCTGCCATTAGGCTACTGACGCTTGTAATATGACATAAGCACTCCTTTATTTCTCCTTCGCTTTATTGAAATTTATCTAATTCTGATTAAGACCATAGGTACATGTATGCAAATGACTGTTGAATTATAGATAACGACTATGATACTTCTTTTATAAATATGAGAAAATCTCTTACTGCAGACTTTATAATGCCGAAAGGTAATAGTTTGTTATAGCCAAAGCGGAGTTGAGCAGAGAGATCAAGGGTAAAGCGATGAAATAGTTGGGTGCTTCCTTCGAAATAGAGCTAAGCAGAGCGTGCGTGCATTGTTCTGTCAACATAAACAATCTATCACATAATTTATCCTTTTATTGAAATTATATTTTAAGTAAGTCCTTTTCTACGCTTCTATTGTGTATCCATTTTGAAACAAAGCCTTATTTTCTTATGTGCATTTTTGAAGAACATGATTAATTTAAGTCGGTTAAACGATGATTAAACTGGTCTTAAATAAACAAGCGTTTATGAAACATGTGAGCCAACTATTTAAAATTAAGTTATATACACAATATTGATAAAATTTAAACTTATATAATACCGCATTAAAGAACGCCAAGTTCAAAAATTATATTTTTTGTTGTATTATAATTAAAAACAATAAACGAAAACGCACTTTCTTTTTCGTATCTTTAAACTTCAAAAAAATTAAAAAAGTGTTTTTATTCATAAACACGGTTTTACAAGTGCATATACAATGGTACACTTCTTTTCAACGCGAAATGCGTCCGTATCAGAAGTAAACCCCTCTTCCTTATCATAAAATTTACTAAAGCAAGAACTATACTAAATTATCGCTGAGCATAACATAATTGAAAAAAATGGAAAGTAAAAAAATGTGAATGTGTACTGTGTGTGTAATATGTGTATAATGTATGTTGTGTGAAAGTTTTCATACTTTTCCCCTCTGTATAGCCCTACGACAAGTATTAATAAGTAATAAGTAAATTTCAAAGGCTATACAGCTCAGTTCAACAAAACAAGTGAGCCACTAACATTTATGCTCACAGTGTCCGTCATCTAATCACACAGCCATATAGTGCATAAACTAATATTAAGTGAGAAGAACCGTTCAGGCCTCTGGATTTCAAAGTACTAGGACGGCTTGCAGACAAATCAGATCACTTTACAATGTGGCCGTTCTGTTTGCAATGGCGACTACAAAACGTACCTTTGCTCAAAGGAGACGCAATTGTTTGCTTCCCGATTGATTACGGCAGCAACGCTACTTGATATAGTATCGGGACTAATTGGAGATTCAAAGGCGATCATGGATGGTCGATAGTTGTGGCTTGCATTGATTGTAGCTAACGGTTAATTTACATAAACATCTAGTCGGTAATGGAAGTTGGAAGTGGTTATTTACCAACAGCGTTACGTAAATAATTTTCGTTATAATGTTAAAATATTCCAAACAACACTATTCATTTTACAGTTGCAAGTTTTAAATAACTATATAAAAATAATAAGAATTTTTGAAGTTATACTTCTTTTTTGTATTTACTCGGCTAATTAAATTTTATTTTTAAGCTCTTTCATTTCTGTTAAACAATATAAATAGAGCAAGCAAATAAAATATTGGCATTCTAACACAAGTTTTCTTTCTACACGACACATTTTTTTATGGACGAGATGACGAGAAGGCAAACGAGTGTTTATCCATGAACATCTGCAACACCAGGGGAATTGCAGGTAGCGCTGCCGGCTAAATATTTGATTCATTTCATTCTAGAAAACTAGTTACTAGGTAGACTCTGACAGCAGTAATAGAAAACTAGACTGATTAAACCTGCTCCTACCACCCTTTCTCTTTTAAAAAAATAAATATTACGTGTTTCATAAAGGTGTTTTGAGTATTGCTATGATACATTTGTTTTGTATTTAAATAGCGTGATTAAAATGTATACTTGTTGTTGAACGATCTAGCTCCTTCTCCTAAGTATTCTAACAAATTATACATTTCACAATTCATAAGACTGTTCACAATCTGACTACAATCATTTGCAATAATGCTTTCAAGGATCCTGTATTTTTTAAATAATACTAATTTAAAAGTAAATAAAAAATAAACTCTAGTTCAGCAATATGCAACAAAATCAAAAGGGTTTTACTTTTTTACCTTTTTTGCACATTGACAAACATCAAAAAAAATTAAGGCCATACAATACGTGTTCTCACAATATTTAATGAATAATATTCTTAGTGGCAATATTAATTAAGTGGAATTATCATATATCAGTACCCAATTAAGCAAAGCCAATTTTTGGTATACTTATAATAAATTATATAATTAAAACAAAAAACCCAATTGCTTAAAAATAATTAACAGAAAAGAGAAAAACAAGCACCATGCAATTTTTTTTGTTCAATAAAATATAATTTATTACGTATGCAACTCGAATATGAGAGATTTTATTGCAGACGGGGACAAACCAAACTAAAATATGTTTGGTGTTAGTTTTATTGTTAGTGTAAATCTATTCAAATTTTTACGACTAATATTTTTTGTTTTTCTTTTCAGTTAATTATTTTTAGTCAGGTTTTTTGGTTTTAATAATTTAGTTTATTATAAAAAATTTAGAAAATAAGAGATGTATGTAACATCCTGCTTGAATATTGGCGACCACTATTCAATATTATCTTTCTTATATTGAAAAGAGTATGCAAAAAATATTTACTACAGGGTCTCAAGTAAAAGATTATGTCGATCTCTGATTAAAGTATTTTGTTTTCATTAGTACTAATATCGTGTCTACTTTATATACATACATACATATAATCACGCCTCTTTCCCGTAGGGGTAGGCTGAGACCACTTCTTTCCACTTGCTATGATCCTTACATACTTGTTTCACTTCGTCCACTTTCATTATTCCCTTCATACATGCTCTACGGTTTAGGGTACTCTTGACCTGGCCTTTTTTCAAGACGTCCCTGATTTGATCTTGAAACGCCCGCCTAGGTCTATCCCTTCCAACAGTTTCATTCACACTCGTCTTATACACTTTTTTCGTCAATCGTTCTCCATTCATTCTCTCGACATGGCCAAGCCATCTCTATATATATACTAATATATAAATACTAATATAATACTTGAAGGCTACTTTTTTGTCAGAATCATCCATAGGGAATTCTTTCCAATATTTACCGATGGCTCCCAATACTTTAAAGTAACCTTTAAAAATACAAAATAAAAAAACTATTTAGAAACAATTGTCAATTTCGAAAGCCTATGCTGGCTGGTGGCATTGACGGAATTACGAGTTTTTGCAGCGCATTTTTAAGTAACGCCCACTGCAGCTTAATTTGTACTAATAGCTAACCTAGGTAACTAAAATATCTCGCCTTTAAGTGCTACGTGACTTAGAGGCAAAAATATTTGTGTTAAGATCCACACTACACGGTGGACTGTGTGTGTTTTTAGATACATTTTTTCTAGTTTGTCTCACAATGATAATATAAAATTGTTATAATATACGTATATTTGTGATTGTGTGATTTATAGCTTTCATATATTGCATTTATGTTTTTTTTTTCATGTATAGATGTATATTGTTGTAATACCAAAATATATTTTTTTATTGTCCCCCTCTCTTTTTTCGACCATTTTGGAGTTTGAATTTTATACCCTATATCACTCCCACAACTAAAATAAAACTAACGACACCTTATGTGTTAAAATTCGTCAAACTGCTTAGGCTAAGAAGCGTGCCAAAAAATAGACATACATGCATTTATAGATACATACGCTCGAACAACTTTACACCAGAACGTCCCGCGCCTATGACACTGTTTCCTACCGTCGGTCTTGATAAAAAGTTAAAGTTACAGTCTATAATATACGTCCCAATGCTGGGCACAGGCCTCCTCTCATTTCTTAGAAGATTTTAGGGCAAGGAAGTGTCCGCCGCGCTGCCCCAATGCGTTTTAGCGAACTTCATATGTCTTCGAAATATTTTTTTTTAAATTCTCAGACATGCAGGTTTCCTCACGATGTTTTCCTTCACCGCCGAGCACGTGGTAAATCAGCACTTAAAATTGCAATCAACAAATTTATTGGTGCCGGCGGGGATCGAACCCGGCTTAAAGATAAGATAAGATTTTTTTTATAGGATAGGGTGACAAAATTCTAGAGAAGCCGAATATTAGGTAAAAGGGAAATACATTGCGATTTTATTACATACTGAACATATTAGATATTATATTTATTCAAAATGAAACAATTTAGCAAATCATACACCAAAAATTTCAACATGATTTACACACACATTTGCGAGTTCGATCCACTCACAGTAGTGTAAGTACAAGCCACAGTACAAATCTTTAACCAAAAAAAAATATTGAAGTTACGGAGGTTAAGCGCTTTTCTTTAAATATCATAGTACGCAAGAAAACTAAGTACGAATTCCGCCGTCACCAATGAAACTGGTAATAGCAATTGTAAGCGCTGATTTATTTTTTTAATTTGAGGATTAGATGTTTCGAGCGAGTATGCAGTCCGTCATCCCCCACTGGGACAGCGCAGCTAACTAACTACTTCAAAACATTCGTTCAAATAATAATCTTTATCTTTATATATATTATAATTATTCTGTCCGTGTGTATGTGACTGACCTCATTCTAAACGGCTGGGGACCAATATTGATGAAATTATATGTGTGTGATAAAGTTGATTCGGTAATGATTAATTAATTCATAATTGGTAGTTGGCGCTGTTGTCTAGATCCAAAAATCACCCGTAATCATCACATCGAAATCATATATATATATATATATATATATATATATATATATATATATATATATATATATATATCTTTATATTTAAAAATTACGTGTCACGTTGTTTGTCCGCGATGAACTCCTAAACTATTGAACTGATTTCAATGAAATTTTGTACACTGTGTGCAGTTTGGTCCAACTTGAGAGATAGGATACTTTTTATCCCGATAAGTGATCTCAGGAGTTTTTTTAGGACAGCAAATGGTCGTCGGAAGGGGGGCAGAACAACGTCTATATATACCTAGTCAGGTCATAAATTCTGTCACATGTTTAATATAAAATAATTGAAACAAGTTTATTTATTATGTAACCATTTATATACCAAAATGAACTTAAGAAAACATAGATTCTTATGACAGTAAAGTTTATTCAAAATGACCTCCGTGATCTTGAATACAGGCCTTCAATCTGCGCGGCCAGTCGTCTATCGCAGCATGAACGAGGTCCATGTCAATATCGGCGGCTGCCTTAATCAAGGATGTCTTGAGTGACTCCAAATTGGGATGAGGCTTTGAGCACGCCTTTTTCTCCAAGTGTTGCCATATCTTGTAATCTAACGGATTCAAATCTGGACTGGAGGAGGGCCAGTCTTCGTGCCGGATGAAGTCGATTTCACGTGCCGCCAGCCAGTCTTGTGTGCTCTTCGCTCTATGAGCTGGCGCCGAATCTTGTTGCAATACCCAGTGCCTGTTATTGAACATGGTATGAGAAACAGGTTCCACAAGGTTCGTCAGGACTGTATTTTGATACACAACTGCATTCGTTTTTACACCTTTCTCATAAAAATGTACCTCTGTTAAGCCCCAATAAGAAACTCCCAACCATACCATGAGCGAGGATGGAAAATGACCTAGTTGGACACGCGGAATACGGTTGCTCGCTTCTTCACTACTGTGTGCGTACACCTTATCATTTTGTTTGTTGTAGCTCTCTTCTACGGTAAAAATTTTTTCATCCAAAAAAAGAATTTCCCGATATTTTTTTCCCGCGTACCGCTTCAACATAGCGCGGCATCTCTTCAGTCTCAGGTCCATTAGACGAGCATTCAAACGATGTCCTGTTTTTCTTCGATATGCCCGAAGCCCTAAGTCTTCATTTGACACCCTTTTCACCGTGGTTCTGCTTAACCCCATCTGAAGGGCCAACAGTTTCTGCTTATGTTTGGGATTTCTTTGAATTCGCGCCTTCACAGATTTTATCACTGCTGGGGTCCTAACAGACCGAGAGCGACCACTTCTTGACCTGTCATCTACACTAGAGTCTTCATTGTATCGTTTGATGGTACGATAAACGAATCTTTTGGTTATATTCAAATTTTTCAACACGGTCTTCTTTAAGCGTCCACTCCATATTTAAAAATGAGTAAAATTCTAAAACGTATACAGTTTTATTTTCATGAACAATTCGAAATTCGAATTCAATAAACTTTTTTGTGGCCAGCATTCTAAAAGAAAAGTTTTTACTGTGTGACAATACTTATGACCTGACTAGGTGTATATATATATATATATATATATATATATATATATATATATAATAAATGATTTTTGATAATAATGTTACCTAATGCACAATTAAGGATAAGAATTTTGGTGATTGTCAAATATATGTTGGTTCTTAGGCGAGTTTTTACAATGTTCTTTTTTCGTGGGTTTTCGTGGGTCCCTGGATTTATTAGATTCACAATTGGACCCGGTAGGTGACGCTGTTGTCGAGATCCAGACATCACCCATTCGAAGCTGGACTTTAACTTTTAATCCACTTATTAAAAATTAAAGTCCAGCTTATATAATATATTCAGTGAAAATATATTAAAATGCTGCTCACTCTTCGATAATAGTAATAATATCAAATAATGCTTTGCATTACAAAGAGTGTCGGCTACAATTACACTTTTATTATTTCAATGCTGCGTCCTCCTCGCGCGGCCACTGGTCTCGTTTGTTAGTACAACCGCGCCTCAGACGACGTTATACAACTGCTTTGAAAATAAACACTTTTATAAGTATTCCTGTGTGGTTTCATGGCTCTCTGCGGCCGTAACTTCAGACTTTTAGTTTGTTGCCTCTAAAACAACAAAACATTACTTGTTGTGAAACCTATCGATACGGCAGCCGCTTTAAGGTTCTTTATGATATCGCTAATATTTTTTTGTGAAAATTAAATAGTATTTTTGGATAATTTACAATTCTTTTATGAAAACTTAAGATATTATGCAACATATTTTTTATGTTAAATAAGTAACCAAAGAGTAAATTATTATAGAGTGTACATAATATAAATATATTATTAGAGTAAATATTAAAATATCAGGATAATGTTTTACATTCCAACTTTAAATGGTTTGGCTATTTTCAAATTTATATCGCTAGTTTTTTTTTCATTTTGGGATATCTGACGAAATCTAAGTAGCATCAATACGGGATGGTTACTACAAAATGCTTGTCAGAAGTGTTTACTGCTGTAAGCAACAGTAACCGAACACGGGGCTCCTTGGATTACTACTCCACCACAACAAAACGTCCGCGCACTCAGCGCTATCTCTCCCAGAGTGATCGGTCTTCTGGTATGGGAACAACCAGTCCTGGTGACAGGTATTAATTTCCTCCAGAAAAATCAGTTGTGTAATAGGGTACCGATTTAGGACCGCATCAGATACCCCACTGAGGTTTTCAAAAGCTTAGTTGTATCATAGTCACCACCGTGCGATCGATACATACAAGAATAAATTATTTGATCCATTCCGTTGTATTACCCAAATCGTAGAGAAAGTTGAGTATTCAAGGCGAAGGATACGCTTACAATAGATGCCAGTTCAGCCTTTTATGAGCATCAACATTCCTTGGCTCATTAATTAGGTCCCCAACTATCTACGGTCATGTAACGTTGCAAACGTGCTTCGGATCCCGCTAGCCTCACACCAAGGAACGGTCGCGGCACTGAGGGTTATTAGGTGCATCGGAACTGTCCAGACCTACCCTGCCAGCAAAAGGGTATCATCTAATATGATACCGAACAGAACTTGTGTCATTCGGCGGTATGTCTTTGCTAGGCGGGAGCTAACAAACTTACGGCCGTGCCTTTATCCATCCATATTTTTATAAATTACTACAAAACTTGTTTAAGTAAAACTGTTAGAACACTATTTTAAAAAAAGGGAATTAATTTAATTAATGAATTCAAAAAACGTTACCCCCACACTAGGATTTTCTCCTGTGTCGTGGAGGCAGTTTACAAACATAAATTGCACAAGGACAAACATCAGACCCGGAACAATTATTTGTAGGCCATACAAATACTTGTTCCGTGCGGGATTCGAACCCGCGGCCCCCAGCTCAACTACTCATTGCTAAGCCACTGCGCCACGGAGCCGTGAAATATATGAATAATTACCAGTTACGACTTTACGTTTTAATCACACGAATGAATTTGAATTAAATACAAGATTACACCAAAATAGATGAAGTGTGCAATACAGCAGCAACATAACCTTCTTCACATATTCTTATTCGTAAAGAATTACCACAACAAAAGGAATCACGACACCGATTTACACGTGGAATGACCGATCCAATCTGGTGGTTCGCGCCGAACCCCGACCGAGTGGGTACTTAGACTTCTACCCTCTTACATAGACCTACAAACTTAAAATTTGGTGTGATTGTTATTTTGCCGAGTAGATGTCGGCTAAATATGGGTTTTGCGGAATACGATTAACTATATATAATATATTATAAAAATTGATTCGTGTCCGTTAGTTTCGCTAAAACTCTAAAAGCTCGACCGAAATGTTGAAAGTTTTTGTGTATGTTTGAGGCTTCTGGATGGTTTAGATTCACATTTGAATCCGATAATGCTGTTGTCGAAATCCAGAAATCACCCATGCGAAGCCGGGGTGGATCCCTAGTAACATATAAATAATTTGCCAACTATATTAAATAATTCTCGTTTGAACTATAACTTTTACAGTGGTATTTAGTAATGATATCTTTTATGTTACATAGACATCCAAAATCAAAATTAATAATCAAAATTAGTTTCTCGAAAATCTACTAAGAACATAAAGGCTGAAGCCGCGTTAAAAATACTAGTATACAATATTTTCCTTTGTGGTGATGGTTATATATTTTGTTATTTTTTCACCTACTAATCATTGATATTATTAATTTCATACGTTGTTGTAGTCTACCTTTTTCATTCTTAATTTTTTAATTAGGTACAATTTAAGCTCAGCGCAAACATTTACAAATTACTTTCATAAAACTTAAAAAGAATTTGTTTTTAGTGTTCTGCAATCATCATGGAGGGCTTCTTGCACCATATGGCACCGCAGTTCCTGCATCCTGCGCTGCAGAGCTTCGGCTGCGGCGCATTCAGGCCAATTGGCGGCGCTTTTCATCCTTTATATCCAGGAAAAGCCTTTGCCAGGCACCTCGGCGAGCAATACGCACTTGGACAAACTGTCGGACAAGCGCTTAGAGTAAATTATACAAATATTTTAAAACGGGAGGTAACGTTACATTTTCGTAGAGTTTACCTATCGACTGATTACTATATAATGATTTACCTAAGTGTGAAGTACTTAAGTAGCTTTTAAAAATATTCTTCAAGTTATTTTAACTATTAAATTTATGTTGCGCCAAAATTCATATTATGAATAGTACACACTTAGATTAATAACATACACATACGTATACAATTATAAAATAATAACTCACGAGGGTTCTGCTTCAAGACAGGAATGATATTTAAAATAAATTCATTTCAAAGCGAATATCTTCTTTTATTATTCTTTTTTGCCCTGTAAGTTACTAACAATTTTAAATATCCAAATAAAATGTATATTATATATATTAAATAATAAATATTATTTTATTTTATTATAATATTTTTTAAAAACTCTGTGAGCATTTTAATCGTCTAATTGATGCCATTATTATGGTCGAGAAAAAAGAGACAAAAAATCACGTTTCTAGTAGGGCGGGCCCTTTCATTTTTAATTTATTTTTATTATTTGTTCTTATAGCGGCAACAGAAATATACATTCTGTGAAAATTTCAACTGTCTACCTATTACAGATACAGACCGCTGACAGACAGGCGGGCGCACAGTGGGGGGGAGGGGGGTCTCGTTGGTTCCCCTCCGGTACGGAACCCTAAAAAACGATACACCTATTACATCTATAATGGTACCGGAGAAGTCCTGCAAAAATTCTGTAGTATTATAATATACGGCTCTGTAATAAAGGTAACAGGTAACAGGACGGCTCTCTGGTCTCTCTTTTGGTGTAAAATATATGGACCGATAACCCTGCACGCTAATGATGCCACCCACACCGTTACCTTGAGCAATCGTAGGGATTTCTGGTGCTTTAGTTGTGGGTTGGCATCATTTCAATACCTACAATTTTGTCTATTGGCATGCCCACTTAAATGAAAGAGTGCCTATTTGCAAAACATATTTTGCAAATAGCTCTTTAACCTCTCAAACATTTCTACTAGGTAGTAGGATTCGTTTCCAACCAGTTCGTCTGGACAGATAGAGGGTGGACCCTTACCGCTGCCCTTCTGCCGCTAAATAACATTGCGTACACACTGATGTGCTTCCACCTTAACCTTAAAGAGAGCCTTTATTTGAAATTGGTTTATTAGAAAATTGCAATCTCTGGGTTTTGTATGAATTCGAATGAGAAAACCCGCGTTGTACTCTACTAAATGACTGCCATGGCAATAAATCTGTCTCTATCAGTTGATTATACCCCTCGCCTATTTGAATATAAATTTGTAAGTTTTACATCTTTTTGTTATTATACCCAATAGTTTCAACAAATAGCATAAAGACATTCTTAGAATAGAATAGAATAAGTCATTTATTACGTTAGTTGTAGGTTTTAGAGATTTAACTTCTTGTAACGTTACCTCCCTACATTAATTAAAATTGTTTAATAAGCAATACATAATACATCTATTTGTATTCGGCGTGCATTATAATTATTTCGTTGTAAATATTTATAGACAAATTCGATACTTAATAACATTATTTTATTTAAGTAATTGTTTTCAATAATTTGCATTACCTAATCAACAATCGAATTATGAATCACTTAACTTTTATACATAATACTAGCTGGTAACCTGCGCGTTGCTGCCGCAGAAAAAATAATTGTGGAAATATCGTTTCAAATTTGGAAGACTTATATTGTTGAAGATTTATATTGCTCAGTGATTAGGAATGATAACACATTTATTGAAGTTGAGTGATATATTACTTTCAAATAAATTTGTCGGTACGATACGATCACCACCTACTGCAAGTTGATTGTACTATGCCTATAACCTTCGCGCAAGTGCAAATAATAAGTTGACAAAGTTTTACAGCCATCTGATGAACGGTATGGCAGCGCATAAAATAGGAACAAAGAAATTTATTTTTATTAGATTTAAGCATATAGGTGAAAATATTTCAATTAACAAGAAGTTATGAATAACATTGCAAATTATGTAATAACCATTTCTTATATATTTACGCAATATTTCCGCAAACACAACACATTGAATAAAACTATTTATACAGATTTTATTGCTTTTAATTTTACTTATTTTTAATGCACGGCATTACGAGCGTTTTGTAAATTTTTTTAATACCTGAAGGTACTCCGAGTTAACTTCGACATCGGGACGCCAATCACCTCAGTCCTCCCGTGACGATGGGCGCTGCAAAGCACCTGAACCGTCGAGAATTAAAATAAGTAAAATTAAATCCGTAAAACTAGTTTTAATTATGTATAACGTCAATGAACCCCTATACTGCGCTATAGAGTGTACGAGATGACACCGCTACTCCTCCATTGTATCGCCACGGGTACATCGCGCGTGATGACACCAGCTCCCCCGGGTCTGCTGCCTCCGCCTCGCCGCGTCCTTGCAAAGATGATGAGCCGCCCACCACTACACCCTGTTCCGATTCCCATGACTTCTTCTCCCGTAAGTTACAATTTCAGATAATTTATCCTTGTGATTGTTGTTACTTGGTAAGTTTTTATGTTCATTTTGTGATCATCAGGGTATATAAGTAACAACATCACTTAAAGTAGTAACATTACTTATATATTAATTGTGACTGTGTTAAATAACTTGACGGACGGTTTTTTTTTAATTCTAGGCGATTTTAATTTGCCTAATATAATATCGCATCCAACTGAGATGGGCAATCTCAATGCTCTTTTAATATTCAAGTTCCCGTTCATTTTTTGATAATATAAGCATTTTTGATACCCACAATTTATATTCCTTATCTCAATATAATATTCAACTAAACTCTAATAACAGAATTCTGGATCTCTTCGATTTGGTGAACTCATACCGAAATGACTGATTGGTAAATTCGCAATGGCAATGCAATGATCCTCGATAGCAATCAATGCTTCATTGTACATTGCGTCATTGAATGATATTGTTAGATCGTTGCACCTTGTACGATGTCGATACAATATATCATCAGTCATTGAGTTTTTGTGATTATCCCATAACATTTGTGCTCGGGCTGGGAAACATGTAGTCAGTACTGTAAAAAAGCAAATAGTAGACGAATTTGTTTTCCTATGCAGTTTGATGCTGCTTCAGCAAGCATACTGTCCCAATGATTGTCGCCTTCTAGCTTCTAGCAAGCCTAGTGCAAGGCATGCATCTTTATACGTCAGATACTGTTGTCTATTTACTTTACGTATACCTTGAAATGACAATAGTCCGGTGACATTAACCAACAACAGTCGCAGATAAAAGCACTCAGTCTGCCTTGGATTGACTTTATATACACGACCCAAATTATTTGATTTGAATAAACCGGGGCATGCATCAACTGGTGTGCCTTGCTTGCGGGGCATCCATTTTTTTGATTAAGCCCATGTAAAATAACGTGGTACCTCTGAATAGAGCAGTGTTTGTGCATAGGCACCAAAACCATACGCGCGTATACACCGTTCAAAAAATTCGGTGAGCGTAGTTTTTGGTGAATTTATGGCACGATCAAGCGCTGTTTCGTTGGTGAAAAATACGCACTGGGCATTTTCAAGATGTACGGCTAAATGAATAACTGCTGGATCCCGTTCATGAATTGGGAAACCGAAGATACTCCAGACAGCTTCATTGGAGCTGATACACCGACCAATTTGGTAATTCGTTATTTCATCATTTTTATTAAAGGGAGGAGCATTCAAATTAGTATTTTCAATTCTAAATAGAGCCATATCACTTCCTTTATTCACATACTTGCAAATATATTTAATGCTCTTCACCGAACTGCAGAACTCAACATTAATATGAGCATTGAATGTTTTGCTCAGCAGAGGTGAATATGGTACCAGCCAACGATTGTCGATGTCAATGTCTGCGTTACTGATAGTTTTACTACGAATCTGCGGGCTTCTCTTTGTTCTAATCGTCTTTACGTACTTGGTGGTGCTTGGTGTTTTTAATCTGTCAAATTATTATGCTTTTATTAGGCTTATGCTGAAAATTTATTCCTCGCTTTAAAAAAAAGTATGAAAAGAACACAGTCTGTATAAGGTAATGCTGTGACCCATAGACTGACAGGTTTCAAAATACGCATGCATTGTAACCCCTACGGACTAAAATGGAATACATGAGGTATTCCATTTTAGTTCGAGAAAAAAGATTTCCTGTTTCCGTGTCTCACATTAAAAACAGCAGCATAATGCTGCTATTTTACGATGCTCCTCCGGATAAACGCTTTTCGCAGTAACCAATTAATTTAAAAATTGTCGCCGAGGACATCTACGTTGTAACTAGTTAGAAAATCTACAAACATTTCTTGCAGCTGACGGAGAACGTAAGACGTCATGTGGTGTATGCGGTGCGCGACTTGGTCCAGGCGTAGCGCAGGCCCATTTCCTTCAAGAATTACAGCACCTATACAGTCTTAGCGCACTGCCCCGGGATACAGGTGCGCCATCAACCCATTCACTTCATCATCAAGATGAGGATGCACGGTGGGAAGTAAGTATTTCGGCTATTTTAACGTTCAAGTTATTGATGATGTAGACCTTCTACACAATATTATCTTCAGTGTATATTATAAATGTAACAACAGCCACTAGATTGTTCTGTCACCGACCGATACTGTAGCGTGCTTTAGTTGGACCAATAGCGAATTCACAACATATTTGAAGGGGTATACGCCATATAGATTAATGTTGATTTTTATAACAACAGCAATTATCTTTTGATCAGACATATCAACGCATCCGCGCAAATCGGCAACGGCGTCTGAAGCTGCGCACTCGCAAGCGGCACCACACAGTGGAGAGCATGCTCGGTTACGAGCTGGATGATGACCGACGAGATGAGAGACAACGCGAGCCACGTTATGACGCCGAAGATGAACCGGTGGATGTAGAAGGCGACTCGCTCGGCTGGCCTGAGGCAGCCATCAGCATCGATGGTATGTTTATTAGTTAGAATATATTGAATTTAAAAAGAGATTGAAACGATCACGAGCTTCATATTTAAAAAAAAATTCTTTGCATAACGGACGACTCTATATACCTACGATTGGATTTCAACCTTAAATTGTGATGTGATGCCTCGCAGTAGTTTCTCTCCTCATACACATTTTGCTTTATCGTAACAGATGCGTATAGCGAAGGATTGGATTTCCTTGCCTGCATCATCAACCTTCTTTAACCATTACGATATGACTTTTCAAAGCATGACTGTATTTTGTTTTCTAGGTTTGTTAACATGTTTACCACTTAATATCAAGTACCTCCCCTAAGGAATACCACAAAACACGGTCCTGAGCCACCTGCTTTCGTCGACTTCCTGCACCAGGACCTACGAGGTCGTCACTCCATCTAGTGGGGGTATGCCCTACACTTCGTCCGCCGGTACGAGGCCGCCACTCGAGAACCTTTCTTGCCCATCACTTAACGGTTCTTTAAACTATATGTTCGGCCCAACAATGTTACTTCAGCTTACTGATTTGTTGGTCTATATCGGTTACTCCGGTCTTCTGTGGATATCCTCATTACGAAGTCTTCCTCATACGACTCACTGATTGTACACTCTTGTTTTCGAGTTTTGAGCAATGAAAGGTGACGAGATGTGACTGAACGCTGCTCAGCGTTGATAGGACAAATTGGTTAAAGTTGAACTTTACCTAGGCTATCAATTTATCCTAGTAAACATACTCGTCGACAACTTGAAGCATAGTGTCCCCAATACCTACCCGGAATCCGTTGTTCATTTTCATCTTTTCACTTGGACTCATTCGTTAAGAGTATGCTGAGGTCATTAAATATAGTTAAATATAGTGTTAAGGTTCAGTGATTATGCCATAATTACTATATCGTCAGCAAATCGAAGGTGAATAATGTACTGGACATTGATGTTGATACCATATCCTTTCCGGTCCACTAGTTTAAAAACTACTTCTAATACAGCAACGAAGAGTTTTGGGGGTATTACACCTCCCAACAATTGACTAGGTTCCGTACTCTGGTTCTGTACTTGGATAGTCTATCGTAGGTTTTGCTTTTCAAACACTATATAAACTAAATATAAGTACTTTGATAGACCGACAGTCAATGTGGTACCATTAATGGAACTAATGGAATAATAAAATTATGCTGTCAAAATTTCGGAAAAATCAAAAGTATTTACTAGACCATATACGTTAGACAAGGTGGTTAATTATTCTTTTCGGTGTGCAGTACAATTTGTATTAGTGTATCTTTATATATAAAAATAACGTGTCACATTATTTGTCCGCGACGCACTCCGAAAACTACTAAACTGATTGCAATGAAATTTTGTACACTGTGTGCAGTTTGGTCCAACTGGAGAGATATGATAGTTTTCATCTCTATAAGTCACCCTCAATATTTTTTATTACGAATTTAAGAATTTTTATAGGACACCGGGCTGTTGGAGAGGGCAGAACAACGTCTGCCTGGCCAGCTAATATACATATACCACCTAAGGCTTGTACGAATTTGACTCTTAAATTCTTCAGTTCTGCGTGCGAAATGAATGATGAATGAAATGGGTCTCAAAAGAGAAATAGGTCTGCAGTTCTTCAATAGAACATTATCGCACTTCTTAAAGAACAACACCCACTTCTACTCCCCGCCTCCAGAATAGCGCTATATTGCAGGATGGAATTGAACAGCTTCTGAATAATTTTTAGATGCTGTAATTCTATTCTCACTCAGACTGATGAACGTGATGTCACTTCACTCACTCACTCACACACTCATCCAAATTAAAGGTTTAAAGAATCATGAACTTTATCTCATCCAAGTTGGTGTTTAATATTCATTGAATTTTATTACACCGAAAAATTTCGCATGTCGTTAAAAATATTAACTGTTTTTTGAAAATCAGCAGATAAACTAAAATTTAAAATAGTGCTCTTAACAATGTAATATCATCTATTAATTTTACTTTAGATAAAGATCAGAGGGGCGATGGAGATAAACTACAGCTAAGCTATGCCGAAGATTTGGAGATATCGAGCACGAACGACACCATGCAGTCACCTGAACGCGTGAGGTATTTTCTATCTACAAAATCCTGTTAAGTCTAATCACCGTATACTCTAAAACGTTATTTATACCTTTTAATTAAAGAAAATTTACTTGTTTATTAAATTTTATCATCATCATCATTAAAGTACGTTTACATGACTTCCATGTCCTGCCCACCCATGGTGCACTGCTAAACATAACCTCCATCATAGACTGTCATAGCTACCATCACGCCTTACCTATAGGTTTAGCGGGTGGGCTGGTAGCAATTGTTATTGAATTCTTTTCCGTTTCCCTCTTTCTTCTCTTAGGACACCCACGGAATGGTACGGGGCATATAATTCTCTTACGCCACTGGTATACGACATTTATATAAAGGAAAAAAATTCCTTAATTATTCTTCTACAATACGTCACCAGCTCTACTGCTAAAAGTAAAATTGTGATTATACCAAGTGTCTAAGAAAAATTTATAGAGTTAAGTATTATTTTCTTTTAAATAGGTGAAATTCCTTCTGCCCATGCTATTCACTTCCCAGTTGGTGACTGTCATAAGCTGCTGAACTTAATGGAAACATTATCAGCTGTGGTTCATTATTTAATAACGAACGAATAAAAACAAAATATAATAATACTATCTTAGCAATGACTGGACCAAATTCGGTATAAAGAAATACAATTTCGTTATCTTATAAATTTTTAACTTATAATTTGTTTTGTGTCTTATAATCTATCTAAACTTCTATTTGCTAACTTTATAAGACATTAGTACCTCGAAGATCAAATATAAAAATATAAAAAATAAACCGAGAGAAGAACTACAGTTGTAATTGTTTTCTATTAAAGTTTTGTAAATAAGTTTTAGCTACATTTATTTTCCATGATGCACACCTACGTTTAATTCTGGGCCGCCCTTTGTAATTTTTCGTAATGTACTGACTACATGACTGAACAAGACCGGTGTTGGGAAATTCTCGGTATTCAATCCCGTGTAACGGAAAGCGCGTAAAGCGATGGTCCTTCGCCTGATCTCTCTTCGGTCAGCAGATTACTAGTCTCAATGTAATCTGGAAGAATCTACGAAACCTTAGGATTTTTAGCGTAGGCTTATATTTTACGCATGTAAAGTTGCAAGTAAGTGGCATATATTTGTATTCAAATCTCGTATTTGCACACGGTCCAGCCATCATCCCGTTAAAATAATAATAATATACGTTTATAATCAAATTGCAGCACCTTCTTTGAAATAGAAGTAAATATAGGACATAGTAAATCTTAATACCAAACTAGTTCCTGTCATTGTCATGGACATGTTTTTATCATGTTTTGTTTTCAATATAAACAGTTCGGTGAGACAACAACTTCCATATGTGAAGTTAATGAATACCATTGTTTGTTCATTTTTAATGCTTTACGAATAAATTAAGAATCGATTGTTATATTATATTGAAATATAAAAATGTCAGGATTGAAACACCAAAGCCGCTGCCTCTGGAGTGCAACAAGACAGAGACAGCGGAGCGTCCAGCCGAAGTTTCTACATCGGAGTGGACGCCGGCCGACTGGTCTGCTTTGCCCGACGCTTATCTTCACGCTCGACACAAGCCTGAAGGCGAAAACCTGCCATCCTCCACCGACACGCGCAATTAATTTGTTTTCTAGAATTATATTGAATTTAACAACTATCACAGCAAATATATTTTTGATCATTTCAGTATAATACAGTCGATCTAAATACCCCTAATTCATATAATATCGAAGATATGGCCAATATATACAGGGACTAACCCGTACATAATATTTAATAAACATGTTTTGCTTTTAATATACCACTCAAACTTGGTTGTAGGTAATCTTTGTAGATCATTCAAATTTAATGTTTAAAGAAATTCTCTTGAAATGGTAGATAACGTATGTATAACTGTGCCGCTTAATATATTTCAATAATTACGATACAAATATTGTTGCACGTCTGTCTACTTATTATAAAGGATGACTTTTAGCTAAAAACCCCATTTGTCAGTATCAGTAATGATTTTTTTTAATAAATTATTAATTATAAATAATTCACAGTCTCAAAGAAAGATTAGACTTATTATTTGCTTTTTTCACGAAGTACTATTAATATAGTATGAAGATATATTATATATATATATATATATATATATATATATATATATATATATATATATATATATATATATATATCATATAATTATTAAGATTGTAAATAATTAAAACGAACAAAATTGATACACGTTCATTCTGTAATTTTGTTAAATATATAAATTCTTCACTTTGTCATTTCAATTTGGAATTTGCGAAGTAAGTCATTACAAACAAAACTTGAACTTTCTTTACTCATGTGCTTGAACCAATTAAATGTTCATATTAATAATTATTATTAAAATTCGAATCATGGATATTGCATTTCCGACGAGTGAACTTCAAACGATTTAATAGGATGAATAAGGAGTTTGAGGTTAAATATGTAGTTATTATATAGATATTAAAGTAACAAAAACAATATCAATATTATAATAATTAATGAAATATATCAATAGTAATTATCTTGATCTGCCTCCGAAATATTAAAATATCTCAAACATGCAGGTTGTTACTGCATTTGTTTACTGGGTGACTATAACAACCCCTGGACAATCAACTACAAACAGAAAACCACACTTACCACCTTTAAAGATTTAGGCGAAATGTTACCCAGCAATACCAACTGGCTCTCTTACGTTCCTTCAAACTAGCAGTGGATGCTCTCGATGCTGTGTGTAATTAAATTAAGAAACAAAAAAGTGTAAGCCGACGTTGAATAAGCTAATTTTTGTTTTTAAACTAGAAATCCGCCAGCTCGTTTTAACTCTTTGAAACGTTTAAGGCGGCTTGTATTGCACATGGCCCCACCCCGCCTA
The DNA here is from genome assembly GCA_963668995.1 of Parnassius mnemosyne. NCBI lineage: Eukaryota > Metazoa > Arthropoda > Insecta > Lepidoptera > Papilionidae > Parnassius > Parnassius mnemosyne. The sequence goes on along the minus strand of CAVLGL010000082.1, from coordinate 42,023,981 downwards.
CATCTTTAGTAAAATACTATAGGTATTTACAGTTGTATTATTCAACATAGGTACTGGAACACGATAGTATTAATATTAGAAAAATTGATATTTAACTGTTTCGAGTTGGAATTATCTTTCTCGTTATTTTTGGCTTTAACCAATTTTAGAGTTATCCTCCAGATAACGTGTAAAACGAATTGTGTAAAACACTAAATGCGAGACGCGTTAGTTCATTGGGGACAGGCGTTTAATATTTCTTTGTTAATTATTTTAAATTGTTTTTCCTTGACATGTTTATTACTTAAATTGAAATTCAGGTATACAAGTTGTATACAATATTATTATATGTTATGTATCATAATGATATCTTTAGAATAATACCATCCTTCATTTGTTTGCGCCTTTAACTTATTCAATGGTTATTTAGTTAAGAATATCATAAGTCTCATCTACCTGACTAATTTAGCTATAAGTTTTATTGTCGCTCGTAGTTTTATTGTTGATGTTTTAACTTGGTGTAAATAAAAATTCTTTGTTATTTTCAAATTTTAAATGTAAAGCATTATGTCGAAAGACCTTCTCATATATCATAAGAAGTAACAAAATAATTTTATTCATAAATAAAACTTTTCTTAGAACAATTACGCTGCAAGATCCGCTAATTGAATGTTTTAATGTGCATGCCATGTAGATGTAAATCTCATAATGCTTTTAAGTAGACAACTTTTATTAGCAATAATGTTTGGTTTATTAATTAAAATTATTTATGAAATAAAATGTCGACATACTGTATGCGAAGAATTTTTTATTTGACAAATATTGCTACCATGTAACAATAATAAATAAATAGGTTCAACACAATAATTTATGTAAATAAAAATTAGAGTATTAACATTGTAAGCTTTCAGTTGTTCACGCATTATTATCATATTGCTATTACAAAGGAACGGATAAAATTGAGCACAAAAAACAATATGAAAGTTGAAACAATTATAAAATAGCTATATTATGCTCCAAGAAGCTTAGCAATATCTTATTATTTCAGCCATGAACACTTGTTGCGGATTTTTTATGATTACTTTTCAAGTATTGGAAACATTATATAGAAAATAAGATGGGGAAAAAATGAAAGTTACCATTCAAAGACACTAAACTGGATTTGTCTTGTTTACACTTGTAGTAAATATCCAATAAGTTTAAACTTTGCAATGTTTGTCTCTTTAAATGTTTAAACGTTTTGAACCTTACGTTTTGTACAATTGAAAATTTTTAACAGCATAATTAATACATAGAATTTTTTAAGAAAAATGTAATCTTAAATGTATTATACGTTAAGCATCACCAGAGTTCAGCTTAAAAGTAGAGTGACGGTAGCTATCTTCAGCTATTGAAGCAGACGCGCGTAACATTGTTGGTTCCGTGTCAGCCGTATTTTCATATTCTTTTACCACCTGCATTTATTAAAATTAACATCATTATAACGCTGCGCTATTTCGGGTGCAGTACACTTTTTCAATCTGAGCCCAAACCCTACGCCGACATTTATCAATGTAATTGTGTAAGTATCAACATTTTAGGGGTCAATTCACTACACTCGTGGCATTTGAGGAAAATTGATGAGGAGAGTTACTGAAGAAATCCTCAAATTTATGCATTTAAAATATATTAAAAGGACAAGTGGATTTCGCTAATCCGCACAAAGGATCCCATTTTCGTATCTTTTTAACTTCTCTTCTACATCAGTTTACATTTGCCTTCTTTTGTTCAGTCTTGAGGTAATGGGAAATCGAAACCGGAGTTGGGCAGCAGCATCTCCTTCATAATATAGTGAACTAAAAATTGGGAAAAAACTGCAGATGCTAACCCGCTTGACAAGAAGGCCAGCAATAACAAATATTCTTTTATGAGGCTATCTACAGTGGAGGCTTATGCTCAACAATGGACTTTTGGTAGGCTATAATGATGATGAATTTGTCACCCTTATCCTATAAATATGAGGTCCAAACGTACAATTTGTTTCACTCCGAGAATAAAGGGAATAAATTTGTACGCTCGTTGCACTTGTCTGTAAGATCACTTCTATATGTTGGTACGTTTTCTGAACCGGTAGTCAATACGAATGTGCTATTCTTGCATCATCACTAACATTAAAATGATCACACCCAAACCCATTGACAATTGAAGACAGTGGCAAACGGTTGTGGACGCTTCATCCACAAAACATTCTTTATCTTCCACGCATTCATTTATGAACAGTTTACACAGAAAGATAAAGCTCATAATTTAATTTAGAAAAGAATTAAATACTTGTTGCGTAGATTTATTTTATTTGAACTAATGATAACAGTTTATAGAAAATATTTACAATTACCCCCAGTTGGTAGAACAAATGTATTTCCGAACTAACTGACCAGTGAATGAATGTACACAAGTACATATTTTAGCTCTTTACCTATGAAAATGCCTTTTTTATTAAATAATTTAACGTATTTTTTTTCAATATTTTTTATTTCTATTAATCAAAGTAATTACCCATGCAATCGATGTATCTTTGCCAACGCAGTGGCAGTTAATTGAATTTTTAACGTATCTATGACTACGAAAAAGATTCAGATGCCATGAAAACATAACGCTAATCAATAAACAAATGACTAATTTTGAAAAGAGAATTCCATGTCATTAAAATAAAATTAATTTTTAACTTAGAATTCTTGGCCAAACAAAAATTATTTTGATTTGAAATGGCCAGTACTGCATAACGGCAATTTCATAGGTAAAGACCTATTATACTCTCACACGTAACTTGCTTGTCTCCATACTTACTGATTTTGATAGTAAGAGGGAAGAGTTTTTTATACTGTTTTAAGACTAACAAGTTTAACTGAATTTGTACTATAGTTCCGCCTATCCGCTATGTTCTCTTGTTTCTTAGCGTTACCGGTATCAAGTTTTCAGCAAAAGCATTTTCTTAAGAGATTACTTAACAATGTTCTTATTACATGTTAGACACATGCTTACTATAATATATCCGTTAGTTTCTTTACTACTTAAATTATACTTGCAAAAAACTTACTTTTCGTATATGTTCCTCTCTTGAAGCCAGCTCCCTTTGGAGTTCGTCTCGTCGGCGCGCAAGTTCTGGTGCATATCCAGCTCCTAGACTCTTCTCCAACTGCTCATACTCTCGATATAAAGCGGTGTACTCAGCTAAGCTCTGCCTGACTTCTAATCCGCCGGCGCGACCCTTGAATGTCGCCCCGTCAATATCCTCGCGATTTGTCACTAGGCTGCTTAATACCATAAAACAAGCTTTATAATTTTTTCGTTAATAATGAATGATCGATTTTTTAACTAGTAAATTATATTTAGTATGGAAAAAATGTTAATAGAAATAACTAAAAATATAAATATAATTACAATATTGTATGCATATTTTTTTATAGGCTGGTTATGAAGCTATGTATAAATGTAGACATAAATAATATTATGGAAAAACATGAATTAACCTATAGGTATTTTAATTAATCTAATATTCGCGATCTTGTCCTAGTTTTATTTATAAAGCACACTTGAGATTTAAATGATCGCTAATTTACTAGACGGTAAGAACCTCTTCATGTGTTTAAGATCCTATTCAAGGAAATTATGGGTCCCCGCCTCTACTGAAATCGTGTCTTTAACACATCAAGTAATCTTATTTTTTTAATTCAAAGCCTATGATAAATAATCGCGGTGAAGGCCGAAGTCAGAATCCTAACGTTACACTGAATCTTATCATCTAAAGACCTGAGACCGACAAAGAAATATTTCACGGAGTCCCGCGTACATTTCAAGTGACGCCGAAATCAAGCCATGCTCAAATTATTGTAAGAAAACTCACTCACGCACACATATGCATCTAAAATCATTTGCAACCACCAACATTGTTTTAAATGTTTGTGTCTGCAAATTTTTACTTTTGTCATTCTCTCGCCTGCGAATATAATGGGGAAAAAGTTTCTTCGTATTTTATTTGTATAAAATTTAAGAAAATCTCTTTGATTGTACTGTTTGTACCTGGCTGGTTTAAATATCAATACATATAGGACATTAAGAAAAAGAAAAAGTAAAAAACACTTCCGCCATTTTGAATTGGTTTTCTGTCCGCCATTATGAGGACAGAAAACCAATTGAACGGAAAAATTACCGAAAAATTTCGATACATTCTGAAGTTTTATTACTAAAAAGGGAAAAATGCTACTCAAGCCGCAAAAAAAAGTTACAACATAGCCGAGAAGTTGAGGATTGATGACAAAACAATTTTGACCCATTTGAATAAGTCTGGCTATACAAAAAAGCTCGATATTTGGGTACCACACGAGTAGCGGGTATGATGGGATTGGAAGGTCATCGTTTATTATGAGCTTTTACCGATTCATACCATCGATTCGGATCTCTACTGCCAACAACTAATGAGACTCAAGCAAGAAGTTGAACAAACGGCCAGAATCGATCAGCAGAAAAGGAATGGTCTTTCATCATGATAACGCCAGACGACACATATCTTCGGCCACTCAGCAAAAATTGAGAGAGCTCGGTTGGGAAGTGTTAATGCATCGACCATATAGTCCTGACGTTGCACCCTCAGATTTTTACCTGTTTCGGTCCCTTCCGAATTCTTTGGGTAGTGTTAGGTTAACATCAAGAGAGGACAGTCAAAACTACTTGTCGCTTCTTTTTATCAAAAATCCCAAGATCTACAGCAACAGAATTATGTCACTACCTACAAGATGTCAATAATTTATCGAACAAAATGGCACAAATATATATTATAACTAGCTGACCCGACAATCGTTGTATTGCCATATACATTATTTCTAGGAAATATCTTTAGTTTTAAAGATTGTGATTAAAAAACAGCGGTTGATCGTAGAAGGGTGAAAATTTGAAGTTTTATGTATTTTTGAATGCATTATAATTTAAAATAATATTTAGGGGTGGGTCACCCTTATCATTTAGGGGTTTGAAAAATAGATGTTGTCCGATTCTCAGACTTACCTGAAATGCAAACAAAATTTCATACAAATCGGTTCAGCCGTTTCGGAGGAGTTTGATAACAAACACCGCCGCACGAGAATATATATATATATATATATATATATATATATATATATATTATATATATATATATATATATATATATATATATATATATTAGATTAAACGTTATTAGATAAACTTTGAAAAAAAAAATGTCTTGAATTTGTATATAAAATACGAAGAAACTTTTATCCTGATCTATTATTACATTTATATTTTTTGATTGTAAAGATCTTATTTTATGATTCAGATTGCAATCAAAAAGTTTCAAAATTACTGGGATTGTCATTTCATTAAAAAGTTCATCAAAGACGAATAAATAGCGGTCGTCGCACGACCCATAGATAATATTATACTATATAGGCACGACCGAAGCGAGTAGGTGTGTTTATGTATGTTTTTACATTTAATCTTGTAGGTGTATAGCTTTTCGTAACCTTTCATCTTATTTAATTTAATAATTCGTCGAAAGAGTTTACAGACATCCATATTTAAAAAAAATATCTCTGGATAGATAGATCTTTTTACATAATATTGACTATATTGCAAGCTTAGGGTGATAAGGGAATGCACCTAGTAAGAATGATACAGCAACAATGGAATCGCAGTTAGAAAATCGTCGTCATTATTCGCTGGTAGAATGTCTAGACTCAATGACTAACGTCTCACAACTGACCCTTGTTATTCCGAACGGACAAAAACGTGTGTGTGTGATGTATTCCGTTTCGGAATCCCGAATCGTGATTCCGAACGAAAAGACGACGACATGACGAAGCTTCTTCTATCATTGATAACACTTGCAGGCTTCTTTACATTTTACTCCGCAATTTTATCCTTCATTCTCCAACTCAATTCTATAGGTACTATACAGTGTGCAATGATAAGGCCCTTAAAATTTTGTGACTGCGTGATTACAAAATTTGATCTATCTATATGGGGTATCAGAGGACAGATTTATTTTGTTGCACTGCTTCAATATTTGGCATTAACCCAATGATCATCATTATGAATTTTTTCTTCTTTTCTCTTTTTTCTTTCTGACGTATCGTGTCAAGTACGACGTGTCAAGAAATAACTAATTTATATAAATATTTGCAGTGAAAATTACACCAGAATTGCCATTTGCTCAGTATTCATTTAGGCCCACACTAATTTTAAAACATATCTGTAAAAAGATCGACGTATGTTAAAACGCCAACAGTATCCAACTTAAAGCAACAAAATTATTCAAACTACGGATTAGAAAGATCCGTAGTTGAGAGGTTCTCAAAATGAGGAATTTTGAAAAAAGATTGCGTTATTCTAGTTCCAAGCAAAAGAGGATCTGGAATATATCTTTATCCTGGAAGAGAAAATAGAAGACTTACAGCGAGTCGTACGTAAGACCAGTGTTGAATTGAAAAATGTTCCACGTAAAAACTCTGTTCAAAACTGTGAATCTTGATATCTACTTGCGCGACATCAAAGATATTTTTCGTTTCAAGGAAAGAAAAAACCCCTATTATCGTTGAACTTGGTTCCACTTTTCTTTCTTTTCTCGAAGTAGTTCAGGCCATTTTCGAAACCGTATAACTTCGTTGTGGATAAAACTAGAAGCCTGAATTTTCAGTAACCAAGTAGGCATTATATAGACTCGATATGAAATAGTAGTTAAGAGTTATAACTAGTCAAAGTTTCTTAATTTTGTCACTCACTGACTGACCGATCATCAAAACTCTAAGGCCCTTCTAGTAGACATAGAAGCTTCAAATTTCGAATACAATTATTGTTTAGTATATAAATCAAGGAAAAACTAAAATATTTTGCAATTTCGGTCCAGTTTTCGAGATACACCAACTGCATAAATAACTTTGTAATCCCACATAAATATATAGGATTACAAAGTTACATTTGCAGGGAATGAATCAGTGTACCTATATATGTATAATATAATGGAATAATAGGTGTTAGGTTAGCTAATTTACGTAATAACTTAAGACAGAAGGACCCTTAAGTAAGGACTGAATAAATTAACCGACTTGGTATTACATGGATTTCACAACTTTTTACGGTAGAAGAACTGAGTTGCGAGACTTGGTTTTTTTACAAGTTATGTTTTTGATGGCTTAAAATTGACTTCACCATTTATATTTATCTATAAACATATAAACAAAACTGAAGTGTCTGTGTGTAATATTGAAATAACTGGCTTCTATTAAGTTCAGAGGGTTATTTGCATTCTATTAAGACATGCATAAGCATTTTTAAAATTTTTGTCCGTCTTGTAATCGGACTGGGCTAATCTTCGGAATGGCTGGATCGATTGTGATGAAAGCTTACCTACAGATTGAGAGCAATGCAAGGAGGAATGTAGGGTATATTTTATTTGACAAAATTAAAGAATTTTTTTCTAAATAACACCACATTAAGAGATCCTATTCAGGCGAAGCCGGGGCCGTTCGCTAGATATAAACAAAATTCTTGTATGTACATATTATTGTCTTGTTGGATGAGTAATCTAATTTCAGTGTTTTCTTCACCGGCCCATTAGCTCAGTTGGTTAGAGCGTCGTGCTAATAACGCGAAGGTCGCGGGTTCGATCCCCTCATGGGCCATGCTCTGTTTTTGGCGTTTCAACATATTTTTTTTGTTTTCGAAATTGTTTAGGTCGTTAATTATTATTATAAAATATATTTTAAAAAAAAAGGAATACTTTATTTTTCAATCACCACTTAACCGTAATAATTACCAAGCAAACCTTTAATTTTGTGCCATGAAATTCTGGTATACCTATACTAACTTAATAGTTTTAATTAAGTTTAAAAGAAAAGAAAGAATGTGATATAAGTATGGATCAAAGCGAGAGAAGAATAAAAGCAATGAAAAGAATGAAAGCAGGTAAGGGTGCGTACAGATCAAGTAACATGTTGTATATCTTTTGTTTTATAACACGTCCACATTATGTCACATTGTTTTTCAACATTGCAACATATAACAATACTGTACACATTAGAATAACGATGCAATATAACAATGTTATATGGCATTGTCTTATGACATTTTCGTGTCACGTTATATAACACGTTTTATAACATTCAGTCCCCATATTACTGAAACATATTATATAACAACACCGTAAGGCAGCTGAGTATGGTCGAGTGTCATTAGAAATACTGAGTGCTGGTGATAGCACATCTTTTAATTTATGATAGGAGTAAAGTGCGACTTGCAAGAAAGAAGTTTATCGAACAATTGGCGATATATTGAAGATGAGCTAAATAAAAAAAAATTAAGAGTAACCTTAACGGACGAGCTTGAATAAGTAGATAAATATTTATAACCCTTTTAAATATTTCAAATTAATGTAAGCATTTTAAACTCACTTATACATAGAGGAGTAGAAACAATGAGGACGGCTGATTGCACGTAGAAAGCGTGAAACCATACCATCACCTTCACGGTACAAGTTCAGCAGACGTCTATATGACATATACTTATACGTCGGTAGGCGTAGCAGTCGTCGACCGAGCTTGATTGCGTTGATCTCGTGATTCTCCAACATTGGTGTCTGTGCCGAAAAATAAAAACAATGTATACTAGATGTAATTAATTATCAGTCTTGAGTAAATCGTGAACCAAAACTACAAAGAAGTTAGGTAAACAAACTGATGCAGGTTTGTCTAAGGCTCGAATCATTCGGTAATGCGATGTGAAGCATCGATAAAAGTAGAATTCTTTCTAAATATATGCAGGCTTAGACCCATCTATCAATGAATTATTTTAGAACTGCTGAACATAGACGTCCCCTCACGGTCTGAAGCCACCTGCATCCATCGACTTCCTGCATGTCTTACCAGATCGTCACTCCATCTAGTGGGGGAACGCCCTACACTTCGTCCGGCGGTACGAGTCCACCACTCGAGAACCTTTTTTCCCCATCGGTTGTCAGTTCTTCGAGCTATATGGCCGGCTCATTGCCTCTTACTAATCCGTTGGGCTATATCGGTCCATCTGCTTCTACTGCGGATATCCTCATTTCTAAGTTTATCACACAGAGACACCCTGAGCATAGCAATCTCCATAGCTCGCTGAGCTACCTTGAGCTTCCTCATAGGCCGGCAGTGAAGGAACACGTTTCAGTTCCATAGGTCATCACTGGCAACACGCACTGGTTTACAGTCTCGTTTTCAAGTTTTGAAGTATACCTGGTAAGAAGATATGCCGTAATGTGCAGAAGGCTGCCCAGCCGAGTTGTATCCGTCGATTGACCTCTCGGTCGAAGTTGGACTTACCTAGTCGAACTATTTGTCCCAGGTAAACATACTCGTCAACAACTTCGAGCTTAGTGTTCCTACGGCGAACGGGTTGGCAACCGCAGTAGTTTTATTATAATTTTTTGTTGCCATCAGAAAGATGCTGCTGCCCATCTTCTGCTTCAGCTTCCCTCTGTCGCCTCTTATGACACCCACAGGAAGATATGGGGTAGTGGGTATTCTTACCCGCCACTACACGGGTTTGAAATGTATACATGTTGAAAAATGTAACTTTGGGACCAGTTTAGTTTTGATCCAGTGCAATGTCTACAACAGTTAACAACAATGTAGTCTATATCAGTTTACGCGGTGACAGATAATACTGACTATAAGTGAAAAAAACGTACCATTTGAGCGCTTTTCGATCCATGAATTGGAATGTGACCCAAACCTATGGAGTAATATACCATTAAAAATAAATCGTAAATAATATTTGTTTATATAGTAGAGCCACGCAGCCGCTTTGCGGCACGGGTGGGTTAGCACGATCGGAGAAAGACCACGCTCTCACAAAATACCAGTATGAAATGGCAGCATAGTACTGTTGTGTTTCGTATGGTAAGTGTAGAGAAAGGAAATACCTATTTTCTTTTACTGGTAACGAAGCATATCAACTAAGTCCACAGAAGTGACGACGCATTTTCATTTTGATTCTTAATCCATGATAAATTTAGGTGTCCATAGGCCACAGCATCCACCTACCATCAGGTGGACACATAGTTCACCTGTTTACTTCTATAAAAATATGTTACATAACATGAGCATTTTATTGATTAATCGAAACATCGGCTTCACTGCTCTGCTCCTATTGACCGTAGCGTGATGAAAAGTATACTATAACCTGCCTAGGAGTATGAAGAATAATTGTACCAAGTTTCGTTAAAATCCGTCAAGTAGTTTTTGTTTCTATAACAAACATACAGACAGACAGACAGACAAAAATTTTACTGTTTGCATTTTTGGCATCAGTATCGATCACTAATCACCCCCCGATAGTTATTTTGGAAATATATTTCATGTACAGAATTAACCTCTCTAGATTTATTATAAGTATAGATATAGAAGATGAATATAACGCTCATTTTTTATATATTAGAGACGTACTGAATAAAATGTACCATTATTGTTTACTTTTTTATACTAACTAAATCAGCGTTTTAAGATATAAAAGTAGCTACAATTTTTAATATTAATTAGGGTCAAGTACTAAGCTGTGTGTAAAGAGCCGTGGTAGCTCAGATGGTTAGCGCTCGCTGTAAATTTCACAGTGTGCGAGCAAACCGGGTTAGATCCCCGCCGGCACGAATGAAATTGTTGATTGCAATTTTAAGTGCTGATTCACCACGTGCTCGGCGGTGAAGGAAAACATCGTGAGGAAACCTGCATGTCTGAGGAATAAGAAAAAAAATATTTTGAAAGACATGCGAAGTTCGCCAACACGCATTGGGGCAGCGCGGCGGACACTTCCTTGCCTTAAAACCCTCTCAGAAATGAGGGGAGGCCTGTGCCCAGCAGTGGGACGTATTTAGGCTGTAACTTTTTACTAAGCTGTATGTGGTATGTGGCAATCTCAATGGAGGTGCCAATTCAGAAAAATATGAACTTAATTTTAAAATGAGTGGCAAATGTCATTGTAAAAATGAGTATAAGTATTTTATTTCCTTTAAATTCTATTCAATTTCTTCCTCGCAATTTATGTTTGATCTGCAAGCGGCAAAACGTTGGAGTAAAATTGAGTCTGAAGTTCATAGTCAAGGAAAACACACGTTTTTTCGGACGGTAAAATAGTTTTATAAATCAAAATTCAAACCACGGAATATACCTGTGACCCACTCTGACAAGAGCTGTAGTCCAGTCAAATAAGGTTTGAAATCAAAATTTTGCTCTCAACTTGCATTTTTAATGTAATGTAGTTTTAATGATACAAAAACAATGTGTAAAGATTTTCGTGACTGCAACCCCGTCAAGGGATACAGTCACGAAAAAAATTTGTCAAAAGTGTTTTTTTCGCAATTACTCGAAAACGGTAAATATTAGACAAAAAAACTAACAAAAATGTGTAGAGCACATGTGTATGTTTTCCTCCGGTCAAAATTAACCAAGTTAGGGAGGTTTTGAGTTTAATAGTTGAACGTAAATTTAAAAAAAAATCATAGGTAGTAGAAAAATAAGCGAATTTCATTTTTTAATTTGCTTTAAAAAATCGAATCTTTAATTTTAAGGATACAGATTCATCGTAGGTACACTAAAAGCCGTGACTTCTTTTTTGGGAAGTATGTGATTTTAATATTTAATAATTCTACGCTTGAAAGCAGATAGTTTTTTTAGCTTCTGCTACCATTGTTTACCGCCTTTTAGAATATTATTAAGGTATATCCTAGCCAAACTGCTGCTAAGGAATAAAGCAATTACTAACGCTTAACTGCCTCTTAGCCTAGGAAATGTGCTTAACTGCATTTTTTCGTAGTTTTACAAAATCAAGTTTTATAATTCTACTAAGAAAATAAATCGTTAAAATCTTTTAACGGTTTTATAGCGTAACGGTGCATAGTAACTGATTTCTAGCTTATGACAGCAAAGAAAATTTTGCACTTAACCGCCAAAATGGAATCTATCTCTGGAGCTACCAAAGGTAAAAATATAATTCCAATATTGGCCGATAGAGAATTTTTTGCCTAGTTTAGTGGTGCTGAAAGCTCAAAATCGACAAAATGCACTTAGCCGCCTTCTTCCGTATCAGGACAGCATACACCATAGTTGATAATATATTATGTATAAGAGTTCTTTAGAGCTTTAGACTGTTATCATCAAGAATTATAGTCTATGACTGTTATATTATTGTGTGCACAATAAAAATGCTTCTATTAAAACTTTTCAACTTTATTACATTGCATAGGTTATTTTATATAGGTATTTTATTTTATGGTTATGTCTCTTAGGATTATCCATCACACCATTGACTTACCATTTCATTAGTAGCGAGTGGCGACTGTGGAAATGAAAAATGCCAGAAAGGTCTCTCTACGTCTTTCGATAGATGGCGATGTAATCACATCGAATGCACCAGATGTAAAATACCGTAACCTGTGACGGGAGCGCCGTCAAAAGCGAGGATATACTTAGTAGTACATGAACTAAATTTTTAAAATTTGATATAGTTGTAATATTAAATAAAAAACAAATAATAAATACAGTAAAAGTCGTTGTTGTTCTTACATTTATTTTGTATTAACAGATGGCGCAGGTAGTATTCTACATCACGTTATGGTTACACTATTCTACGACGTATATACAGTATACCGCAATTACTGTCACTTCACTTAGAATGGAAAAAAAGAGGCATTCTATTAAATAAATTTTTTGAAAACTTCAATAGTTAACACCTATTGAAGTTTTATAATTATAAAGTAAATATCTCAACAACGATTTTTTAATAATTGGTGTCAATTCTATTTTTTCTAATATCAGAATTAGAACCAGATCTCTATAGAGAATGGGTTTACTCTATTATTATACTTGAGGATGAGGGTGTGCCTCACAACCTCAATTTACCTCGCGAGGTTACGAACTAACCCTCATGTGAGGAGAGGATCGCTCGTCGGCGTATTCATCTCCCACAAGGCGGGTTGGCCTCCTTCCGAAAGATTTTGAAAGCAGGGCGTGTTGTTAGATAAATGTAATGACTAATGACTATGGTAACAAGTTGTTACCATAGTCATTACATTTATACAAATAAATAAAATTGAAGTGTCTGTTTGTAATGTAGAAATAACAGCTTTTTACTATATGCATATGAAAGTAACTGTTGGGTGCATTTCGTGTAAAGGGAAGCCAAGGACACGCCACGCTGCCTCGTTACTGCTGACATAACGCCCAGCTTGAAAGGTCTGTACTTCATTAACGGGATTTGCCTCACCTTCACTCCTGAGATTAAATATTGCTTGGTCGCTTTCTTTATTTATGTACTTACAGATATACTTGATTGCGTGGACAGAGCTACATGCTTCTACATTAATGTGCGCATTAAACATTTTACATAGAATGGGCGAATACGAGACATTCCAGCTGTTATCTAAGGTTTCGAACGCTCCAGAGCGAGATTTGATTGTAACTTTCCTGCCACCATCTTCGGGAGCTCTGCGTCTGTATAAAGGGTAGCCATTGTCATTGTGCACTGTTTATTTTAATACCTGCTTAGAGAATTTCCTTGTACATTTTCCTTCTTTCATACAAGTCGATATTGAATTTCGTGCAATCAATTCTTTATCTTGCTCAGGATCCGGAATCTCGGCGCTTATTATGTCGTCTATTTGGCTGGGTCGCAACTTCTCTTTAAGCCATATTAGAATATGGGCATGCGGTAATCCTCTTTTTTGCCATTCAATTGAATACATGAAGCACTGCACCTCTCCGAAAATTTTCCCTTTGTTAATTACATAGATTAATTTTTATACTTTTAATCTAAATACTCTAGCAACTAAATCGTGTCTGTCAGTACTTTTTTGGCCCGGCATTAGCTCATCGGTTATTTCTTTCCATGTGGGATTGCAAGTAAAAGTAACAAAAAGATCAGGTCTTACGTAAGTTCGTACATAGGCGAATGCGTCTTGTGTGTACTCATGTAGGTAGCCGGGACTGTTAACGAATGATGAGGGCAGAATTACCATTTTACCTAAATCTCTGGGGTTTACATTGGCGTCGCTAGAAACTGCATCTTGTTAATGTATATAATTCTCAACGCGCAGCTTTTTGATTTAAAGATATATAACGGAGACGTTCACTTTCTACCTTCACATACATGTCTACCAAAAATTGATGAAATAATTGTCTACACCGGGCTAAGAGGTTGAAATCATTTTCTCGCAACATCATATGATACGCATAAAAATCCATACATGATACTTTTTTGTTCGGAGTAGGCTCCTTTGTGACCGGGTTAATGAGTGGAATTTGAAAATGATAACCCTCTTGTCCTTTGCAATAAATCAATGGGTATTGCAGAGCGTCATAAAACTTGTCTGTATCGGCTACCCGTTGCAACGTATCATCACGTGCTCGCAAGACAATGTCTCGTGAAGAAAATTGATCACCACTAATTACGGCTGCTATTTCGTTTATCAAAGGTGCATTGTAGCGCCTTTCATGCTCTCCTCAAGGGGTCCCATCTGCGTGAATGACGACTTTATAATCCTCTTCAGGTAGGTTTTCTAAAGCTGTTTTAAATGTTTTGACTAAAATGTTACGTTCATGCAAGAATCTTTGAATTTAGAACACTGTGTCTCTCTCAACTCCCTGGATAAATTGGCAGCGACGGTCATCACCCATATAATATATTTGTAAAAATTTATGCTTTTCGTTTTCAGCTGGAAAAAGTGAACCTATTCTATGATAAATTTGCGCTTGCACCGTAAATGTAGGCGAAAATCCCGGCATTATTATTTCCCGGTCAACTCCGAAGGACATCATTTGAAAGCATGAGTTATATTTCCGGATCCTGTTTAAAAAGCGCCGTGACTCATTAGCATCCTATAAAAAGAGAGTTTTCAAAGGTTCTTCTGGTTCCCCAAGTAACGGAAGAGACACTTTGCCATTGGAACAGCACATACCTGCGGTCTCATCTTTCCATTTTAAAGCGCTGCAAAATCGACACGCCTTGTCCATCAGTCCGATAACAATTAACCTGTGATTTTTATAATCAATCAACGGATCATAATTGAATGCTGCGTCATTAAAAACCGACCAATTCTTTCTTTGAAAATTTTGTCGACGTTCAGCTTGGAGCTGTGCATTTGCATCTCTTCGCGCCTGTGTCTGTTCTAGTGTTTCAGATGCCCTTATAGTAGATTGACGTTCAGCTTGCTCAAAGAGTCTGTGTTGAGTTTCAACAGGTGTTTCCGCGGCTCTTACGGCGGCCTGACGTTCCGCTTGTTCGAATAGCCTTTGCTGACTTTGAACAGGTGTTTCAGTAGCTCTTAAAGTAGATTAACGCTCTGCCTGTTCAAGACGCCTTCGCTGACTTTGAGAAGGTGTTTCAGAAACTCAAAGTAGCTTGACGCTCTGCCTGTTCAAGACGCATTTCCTGACTTTGAGAAGGTGTTTCGGAAGCTCTTAAAGCAGCCTGACGCTCTGTTTGTTCAAGACGCCTTTGCTGACGTTGAGAAGGTGTCTCAGATGCTCTAAAAGCAGCCTGACGCTCTGCTTGTTCTTGCCTTCTCAGTTCAGCATCTTATAAAGATTCTAGCGATCGAGCTAATCTTTTCGCTTGTCTTTGAGAAGATACTCTTGAAAGGCTGGACTTACGTTTGCGAGGCATTATGAAGTAACAAAAAACCTATTTATAAAAAGACGTTAAAATACCTGAAAGGAATTAAATTTCCTTTTAAATATTTTTTTAAGGCAAATCCTAAATATCTAAAAGGAATATTTATTCCTTTTAGATATTTAGGATTTGCCTTAAAAAAATATATCTAAAAGGAATAAATATTCCTTTTAGATATTTTTTTAAAATCAAAACAACAAAACCAATTCAAGACACAACACGAATCGGAAAACGATAGCCAAAAAAATCGAATCAACTTAAACCAAATCACAAAACAAATCGCAGAAAACCGAAATCGAAAGCAGTAGTCAATATAAATATAACCAACGAAAAAAGAAGTAAGTGTATAGGTACCGTATACACTGTCTATACAATTAATATTCCTTTGAAATATTGTTAAACAACCTAAAACAACGAAAACTAATTCACGATTCTAAATAAACAAAATCCAAAATCAAAGCCAGTGTCTAAATATGTATAAAGGAAAGGAATACCAACCAAATCAACAAAACCGATCGAAGAAAATACACAAGCAGAAAATGAACGCCAATATAAATCCATTCAACCTTAACCAAATCACAAAGCAAATAACAAACAACCGAAATCGAAAGCAGGTAGTCGAATAAGCTACGAAATAGAAAAAATTTAAGCGTATAGGTACCGTATCCACTGTAAGTTGACGCGCGGCTCAACGGCGGGAGTTAAGTACATGTCAGGAAACATTTCGTTACCGCGTTTTAAAAACCTAGTAACCAAATCTAGCGGAATCAATTTAAACTATGTATACGTTAGTTAATAAGAACTCTCAAAAATATTTTTCTTATAATTTTACACAATTTTTCTTATTGTAATACCGATTCATTCATAACCACGTATAAGAACTGTATTCATTTCCGTTCAATAAATATTACTAAGGCTAAGGCGTATTAATAAGGCTTACTAAGAACTGTTTCTACCACAGTTAAGTAATAATTAAGGGTGAAAGCGTGACAGGTAGTGATAGTATTTCTGATCCATACTTATAATCACGCCTGTAACCCTTGCGGGGTAGGCAGAGCATCAACGGATTACTTAATATCGTCTGCGAGGTTATCGCCTATTCTGTGAATTACAATGCACCTAAACGTTTGAAGAAAATCAGCTGGTGAATTTTATGTTTTTTATCGATCTCTTCCCGGTCCTGCGTGGAAAAATACAGATCCATACATTTATTATCTTAATTTTGGTAAAAAGACATAATAATCCAGATATTCTGACCTTCTGTGTTCGTCCATCGTACCGTCGTCCGTCTTGTAGAATCATGGTGGCGCCACCTAGCTGAATTTAATTTTGCAACATATTCGAAATGCCACGAAAATTCATGCCATGCCGACGCTCTGTTGCGACGTGAAAGAAGGACAAACTTTTGCAACCTATTCGATATTCCCACGGGAATGAGATGTTTTTCCGCGGAAAAAAGTAATCTATGTCACTACAGCCACCGAACTATCCCCATACAAAAAAACATGCCATGCCGACGCTCTGTTGCGACGTGAAAGAAAGACAAACAAACAAACAAACACACTTTCGCATTTATAATATTATTAGTATGGATATTAGTATGGATTTCATGTATAACTTTGGTGTTTCTATACCGATTTCTATGATTCTTTTTTATTGAATAGATAATAATGTTAACTTTTTTTAATTAGGGGATGAGTGAGAGTTATAAACGTAAGAGTAGACAAATATAATCAGAAAGCTCCGAACTGCTAAGCTATCGGGAGTTACACGTGTTATTGTGAGTCAACCATAAAAGATAGACATATGCTGTCGTGGGATATTTTTTATATAATTTTAAGGAGAACATTTCCGTAATACATAATTACTGTGTAGCTTTATTCATTAAGGCTGCACACGCGACGGAAGCTTAAAAAATGGAGTAATTTCTCCCGTTTCACCAACATTTACCTTCACTGCTCTGCTTCTATTGGTCGTAGCGTGATGAAAAGTATACTATAGCCTGCCTAGGAGTATGAAGAATGATTGTACCAAGTTTTGTTAAAATCCGTCGAGTAGTTTTTGTTTCTATAACGAACATACAGACAGACAGACAGACAGACCGACAAAAATTTTACTGTTTACATTTTTGGCATCAGTATCGATCACTAATCACCCCCCGATAGTTATTTTGGAAATATATTTCATGTACAGAATTGACCTCTCTAGATTCATTATAAGTATAGATAGGCCATTAGAACTTACTTTTATTTGCAAAAAAAGAAAATACCGACTAATTTATAGTAATATACTGCAAAAATAAACTACTTATAAAATGTTATTCTGTCTTTACATTTGAATAATCAAATCATATTTGTTATAATTTTAGCAGCTACCACACAGCTACAGCTACTTCACAGCCATACAGTATTAAAAAAAGGAATTTATAAAATAACGTCTGCACGTTATGCATTTTAACTTCGGTTAATATCTGATTTTAGAAAAATCTTTTGCCCAGCTGTGGATCATTGCGCTCTGCAGTACTTTATAATGTAAAAGTGGAGTACCAAAAGAAACTTACAGGCGGTGGCTATAGACGGCGTTTATTTTTGTTTTTAATTTAGCTGTTTCTGAAGATAGTAGGTAGTATTGCGTATAGTGGTGGAAGTGACGATGCACGCAATTATGGGAGAGAATGTAAAAATTCCCTAAAGTAAAGTAAAGTAATAGTCTAGACAATAATGTGTTACTTACCCATATGATGTGCAATAGTAAGAGGTATGCCTGACAAAGGCTGTTGTGTTTTAAGACCATTGAGGACCTAGAGAGCAAGAATTTTAAAAGTATTATAGCTTAATAATGTTTTTTTTTTTTTATATTTTAAACAAAAAACAAAGATAGGCATTTTTTATTCGTTTCTAAATTATTACTTATGAAACATAACTACTTCTACCAAGCTTGAAGATTATGCAAAGCCTCCTTACAACGAGAGAAGCTGTTATGCAGCAGTGGGCTCTTACAAGCTAATGAATAATGATGATGAAGATACTGGAATAAGTACATCGTAACATCTAACAACATAAAAAATGTATCTTACCTACCTACTTACGATTTTTATTTCAATATAACAATATATTTAATCAATACACGCATTAATTATATTATTATATCTTTATATATAAAAATTACGTGTCACGTTGTTTGTCCGCGATGAACTCATAAACTAATGAACTGATTTCAATGAAATTTTGCACATTCCGTGCAGTTTGGTCCAACTTGAGAGATAGAATAGTTTTTATCCTGATAAGTGACACTCAATATTTTTTTATTACGAATTTAAGCATTTTTTACATGAAGTATCGTCGAAAAGGGCAGAACAACGTCTGCCTGGGCAGCTAGTCTATATATAAAAATCAATTGCTGTCCGTAAGTCTCGCTACAAACTCTAAAACAGCTTATTTTGATGAAAATGTTGTGTGTGTTTGAATGGGTCCCTAAATGGTTTAGATTTATATTTGGATACGATAAGTAGCGCTGTTGTCGAGATCTAGAAATCACCCGTGCGACACCGGTGCGGTTTGCTAGTATTAAAATAAAATACCTTAAAAAAATATTACGTAACGATAACTCGTAAAACGAACAATTACAAAAGTTATTTTGTATGTGAAGTGTCTCATACCGATTACATAATTACCTGTTGTATGTTCACACCGATATTATGCGATGGGGCAGTGCTTTTGCTGACCACAAAAGGGATATTAGTTGTATTGGTCGTGGCGGCGTAGTAGCGGGCGCCGGTTTGTTTCATGCGGGACGCGACTGTTGGCATCTCGTACCGACGTGTGCGGTTCTTAATGCGGCGTGGTACACGGTGCTCCTACAATAATAAATAAATATATAATAATTATTATCGTGTATATTAGATAGTTTTATCGTCTTATGATCCCTCTCACGACAACCAGTTTAACTAACCAAGTACCTACCTGACAAGAAACGAATGTAAAACTACGAACGTAGGAAAAAACAGAAGCTAGAGCCGTTCCTAACATTATGCGTACGAAATAATATATAATACAGATATACTAATAAAGGCACTATGATCATATTTAATATTCATTTCTTCTTCATTAAAACAGGCATTACTTTACGGATATCCATAATTTTAAAGATGTTTGAATTAATTGGCTAAAGATCCGATAAAAAATAAAAAATGTGTCCTACCTAGTTTGAAGAGCACCTTCCACCCGCCGTCAATCAAGTGCCCTGTGCCCTCCATAAAGTAGCGACGGAGATAGTACACGCAATTTACAACACAAAACATAATTTTTATATTAACGCGGATCTTAGATAATTTTAACATCTTTGATTTGTTTCTTCATCTCGTCTAGTTGGGACCAACGAAGTAACAAGTTTAAATATTTTTTTTGACTAATGATGACAAAGAAGCATACAGTACCTGATAATAAGCGGATATGCGGTCTATAGACTATCTTAGACAAAGAATAAAAATGTAGATGCGTTGTCACCTCTGACGACTAAAATGCAATGCCTCGTAGGAAACACAGCAGCATTAAGCTAGTATTTTCCGCTGGTGTTCCGTGAGAGCGTGATTCTTCCCCGCGCAAGCCGACCTATTCATGATTAAACGGAGTGGCTCTACCGTTTTATGTAATCATATATAACAATATCAACCTCTCGATGTGGTACCGTCGCTGTAGGTTCTTCTAGAGGTCCAGTATTTTCATCAAACGTCTGCAATACATCATTACCTAAAATTATATAACCAGTTAAGAAAGACTTTATTTTGTACAATTGTATTGTAAAAAATAATTAAAATTGTATTTAATAACCTTTCTTATTACTTCTGGCAACAAAACCAGTTTGATATGTTGGGATGTTTTCTTGATTAAATTCCGACGAGGGACTGTTACGACTTTTATTAAACAGCTCGACCACCGGTCTTTCTTCTTTTTGATTTATTACTGTTTAATAAATTATAAACAATTAGTAGATATTGGCAATTTTACTACAAATCTGTACATAATATAAAACAATACGCACGAAATTGTTCACGTTGTCTACTATTTGGTTGTTGTCGTTGTTCAACTCCTGGTGTCTTCACTCGCCCTCGTTCATCCGTAAAAACTAACAAATTTAATTAAAATTAATATATAGTGCACTATAAATTCTCTATACGCCATGATATCAACACCCCTAAAAAACTCACAGGAATATCACTTACAAAAGTATTAAAGGAACTTTTTGAGAAATTGGTATTTAAACTACAACAGTACACGTGAAAATCGAGATTTACACAAAATATCACTGCTTACAAACAACGTTAGAAATTGGGAGCAAACTCATATACGTAGTGGCGACTGGCTGAACGCAGTGCGCCAGTGTCATGGGGGGCAAAATCAGACACGAACGCGGAAGCATAATATTACATAATTAAACTTTTATGCTTTTCTGGAAAATATTTTTTTTTGTTCATGAGAGGAATGACTAAAATATCTTTAAAACACATTTACCTTCCTTTGAAGAGTCCTTTTGAGTATGTCTGCGCTGACCACTCTTTCCTTGCATTGGTCGCAAATGACTATCATTTATCTTTTTACTCTTCATTTTTGAACTGTTGATATAATGAAAAACTCAAAAGAAACTATATTTGTATGTAGAGTGAAGAGTGTTTAGAAATGTTATATATACATAATGATTTGATATAGTGAATGTGGAACATCCCGGAAATTTAACTAAAATTATTTTTGGCCAAAGCCTACACTCAAAAGCTGTTTTGACTGCTTTCGTTAAATAAAAGTAGTTTACAGGGAAAAAGTTAACTGTAACATAAGTGGAACTTCTACTATAATAATTTCAAAGTGTAGATTTCACTATAATCATTATATGCAAAACATGTTAACAATAAATACGTATATCTGTTTCTTATGGGATCTGACGTACACGCGTCTCTGATCATACAGCCCGTTGTCGGAATAGTCATCGAGTTCATCGTCGCCACAAGCCGCTTCGAGAGATGGATCGGGGTTGGTTATTTGAACTCCTCGCCCGCAGGTTCCTTAAAAACCAATCCACATTTGATAAATCTTATAATTTTATATACCACTAATAAAATATCTTGACACACGCTTAATATCAGATATCTGCTAACATGCTCTCACAGAATACCAGCGTAAAATAGCAGCTCAATGCTGCTGTCCTTCGTATGGTGAGTGTAGAGAACCAGAGACTTAGAGACTTTTACTGCATACGAGGCATTCCATCTTAGTCCTCAGGGGTGACAACGCACCTACATTTTCATTCTTAAATGAGGATAGATGTAAATGTCTATGGACCACAGCATCCACTTACAATCAGGTGGTCTGTGTGCTCGCTTGTCACCTTTATTCTATAAAAAACTAGAAAATTGGAAGTTATTTAATTTCACCGATACGTTTTAAATCGACTTCATTAAAAAATTATAACTTATCTTTCCAAAATAGTAACTTAAATAAGGATAAGAATCTTCATTCATTAAAGAATTTGACGTGTACTGGCAGCGTAAAAGAATCTACTACTCCATATACCACGGGGGTGTCGTAAGAGGTGACAGGGAAAGAGAAACATGAGATGGGAAGCGGCATTTTCCTGATACCAACTAAAAATAATAAAAAAACTGCAGTTGAGTAATCGTCTTCCAAGCGTAGCAACCAAGTTAAAATCCCCCCTACGAGCCCATCTTTGGTTGAGGCCTATATTCAGCTTTTAATAGGCTGCAATAAATGAATAAAAAAGAAGTCAAAATTTAGTTGATTACTTATTACCTACATAAAATATTATCTTTAAGTAAATAACTACTCCAACCAAGACGGTTTCCAAAACAAAAATCTTTAGTATCATAGAAGACACGTATTCCTTTGCAAATTGTACAGAAGACCGAAGAGTATCTGCCACTTTGTCTTGCGTATGTGCACTATGAGAAAGCTTTTGATTCCGCCAAAACTAGCACCGCTCAGGTGCTACATTCGCGATACCAAATTGAGTGACATATGTCGACGTGTCGAAGTGTTTGTGCAGTGTATGACGACAATGGTTATCCGAATACAGAACCAAAGTATGAAATCAACCAATTGCAGAGAAATGTAAGGCAGGGATCCTATCCCTGAACTACTTTACCGCTGCGTTACAAGACGTTTTCAATGGGTAAATGAAAGGATATGGGATCAACGTCAATGGCGAATACATCACTCACCCCGATTTGCCGACAATATAGTCATTAAGGCAGATTCGCTGTAGGATCGCAGCACTATGCTGAAATATATAGGGAAGATACTTAATAGTATCTCCCAACGGCAAAGAATATATAGCCAATTAAAACCTATGAGCTAATTTCTGTATAGGTAACGAATAGGAATCGGGAAGAACAAAATATCGCGACTGTACTCGTAATTATTGGTTTATGCAACGAAGTTGCAGATTATCTATAAATGCTCCGCCTTTTAGTACCGTACCATTCAATATAGATAATCTAAACTTTACGACAGTAACCAAATGTTTAAGGGTACGGACCGCTAACTCGGAAAGTCGTGGATTCGATCCACCATATGACTTACCACTCCTAACTCAACCACTTTAAACTTAGTTCGACTGGTAAACGGGAGTTACTAGAATTCCAAACACGATGTTCTCACTTGTGTTCTCGTACATAAACGGTATGAACGACATTGACGAAACAGGTTTCACTGTGGTATTCGGGGCTTCTTGGCGAGAATATGAATGGGCCATTAGGATGAACATGGACGAAACACCAGTCGTGTTTAACATACATGTCACGCCTAGTGCCGTGAGTTGATATGAGCGTTACAGTCGAAGTTGTTGACGAGTATGTTTGCCTAGGACAAATTGTACAATTAAGTAAGTCCAACTTCGACCGAGAGGTAAATCAACAGATCCAGCTCGACTGAGTTCAGGAGATAACAACACATCCTATATATTGTACTGTCTTGTAACGTGTACCTCAAAACTTGAAAACAAAAGTATGTGACACAAAGGTGCGTATTAACAGTAAATAACAAACAAATAGATTTGAGACGTGGCCCTTCACTACTGGCTATACGAAGAAGCTCAAGGTCGTTCAACGAGATATGGCGAGGGTTATTCCGGAAGTTTTTCTGCGTGATAGACCTCGGATATCCGCAGTAGAACCAGAGTAATCTACATAGCAAAACCGATCTGTAAGCTGTAGTGGCAATGTGAAAGCCTAATAGCTCGAAGAACCGCTAACCGATAAGAAATAAAGATATTCAGGTGACAGATTGGTACCTAAGTGTAGGAGAGCCCGCAGCTTGCCCCACTAGATGCAGTGACAACGTAGTAGAAGATGCAGGAAGGGGACGGATGAGGGTCAGGACCGTGCTTTTTGGTGTTCATTGGGCTTATGTTCGGCGTTAGGCTCTTTGATAGATTGTCATGTTGAAGATGATGATGATCATGATGAAATAACTGAGATTAAATAAAATTTAGAAATAAGTTGTCAACATCTAATAATGCAAAAATACTTACCATCACCATCAGCTCGGCCACTACGTACATTTGTTCTTGGTATATTAGTTTTACGCTGCGCATTCATTTCGGCGGTCTATTTCAAAAAATATAGTATAATATTTAAATATATTATCACTGTGTAATTATTAAAAATAATACCTACAGTCCGTCCGGATAAAGAATGGGATTAGAAATGGCGGCTCATCGAGCCCGTACCGTCAACATGCACCGTATCAATAGCGGAAACCCGGTAATAACGGTACATTGTTATAACGTAATATTATCCGGTAAATTAGAAATTTGCTATTAATGGGAAAATATTTGAAAAATATTCTAGATAGTCTAAATAGTCTAGATCACTCCTGATACTACCCTCTATTTATTCGTGAAGTTTTTTACAATCTGTGCAGCCAATCATATCAGTTAGCAGTTACTCATATCTCAATGGCATATAAATATTTCATACAGATATATTAACAAACAAAATCAACAATAATTATGAAGAAAACTCTCAGATCGCGTCGTAGCTCACAAATTAGCAAAACCGGACCGATATATTTTTTAGTATATAGCATTTCGTTATCATTGATTCTGACAAGTTGGACTGAAGTTATAGAACGTACGAAAAATACATATCCCAACGTAGTTTTCTTTAGTCTTTAACTGCGCGGCAGGTGAGTATAGCCTGAGAGCTGGCGACGAATTTTGGGAAGGTCCTTTGGGCAAGTTGAAATTGTGAAAAAATATAATTTCGTCAATTGGCGAATCCAGTCCAGCGAGTCTGGCTGAGCGTTTGCGGTTATTTCGTTACTGCGCAGTATATAACATTTGCAAAAAAAAAAATTCAAGAAAATATTTTTTTGGCAACTTGATTTCTTTTTTATCTTTTAATTTAGTTTTTATATAATTCCAAAAAAAATAATCCCAGACACTTTTGTCGGTTATATAGTATTACCAGACCTCTCCAAAAATATTTTTTTTAGTTTTAAATTTAGCTGTTTTAAACAATTCCCAGACATGAATAAAGTTTACCAACTAATATGACAAAAAAGTCTTATACGTAGCCGAAGAAGAAGAAGTGCGAGAAAGATAGCTTATCGAAGCATGCCGGCAGCGGATGGAGGCCTAAGCTCCTCGCGCTGTGATTGGTTATTAAGAAATATTTTTTTTAAGATATTAAGTTAAATTCTTGTTTCGGGATTTAACATGTATGCATGTGCATATATGGACATGTAAATATCTATGTATATCCGCAAACGCTCAGCCAGACTCGCGGGACTGGATTCGCCAATTAACGAAATTATATTTTTTTACAATTTCAACTTGCCCAAAGGACCTTCCCAAAATTTGTCGCCAGCTCTCAAGCTAATAGCGACAGTGTACGAGCGATAGGTGAAAAGAGGCGACGCCATTTTCAATCCCATTTTTAACCGCACGGGTAGCCTACAGTTTTTTACTGATCCCTATAATTTTAGTGCAATGCAATGAGCTGCAGCGCTAAGGGCCGCGGCATGAAGCAAATACAAAGAGGAGACGTTGTAATTAAATTTCACTATGTAACAACGCGTGACAATTTGCGGGGTGAGGGGATTGCAAAGCCCCGCCCACTACACTATCTACATCTACCGATAAATAGTAAAACTACTCGAATCTTTCCATATTGATGTTGCAATGTAGCTTAGCTACCTTGACGGTAGATGGCGGCATATCCACAAAATGTTTAAAACTTTAAAAATAACACTGGCGATTAAAATTTCTTTATGTCTGAATGCAAAGAAATTTCAGCACCTTCGTATGATTATTTTATCATTACTGAGCTCTACGTACCTTTATATTTTTAGTTCACAGGACACAAAGTGTCGCCATCTAGTGTGGAATATATTTAATTATATTTGAAAGCCGACGCAAAGAGATTTTTCTAGAACTATTTTAATAAATTAGGTGTAAAAATATTTACAAATGAAATGTGATGCCATCCATAACATCAGAGCATCTATCTGAGTAGTTTTTACACAATAAAACACAACACTTCATCCTTTTCTTCTTAATACTACGAAAATACACCGATTTGCGATTTTTTCAACACATAAGCGCACAGGACGAATGCTGACAGTATACTAACTAAAGCCACGCCCACTATGATGACGTCAGGACCTACTTAGAATCACAGTGCACAGTTGCTTATGCCGTCTCCCCTTTATATTAGCTTCATGGGCCGCGGGTTCGAATGCCGCACGGAACAAATATTTTTGTATGTCCTACAAATAATTTTTCTGGGTTTGTATGTTTCATCATCATCATCATTACAGCCCTTCACAATTCCACTGCTAAACATAGGCCTCCCCCAAGGAATGCCACAAAGCACGGTCCCGAGCCACCTGCATCCATTAATTTCCATGTCTTACCAGGTCGTCACTCCATCTAGCGGGGAGATTCCCTACACTTCGCCTGCCGCTACGAGGCCACCACTCGAGAACCATTCTTCCCCAACGGTTGTCAGTTCTTCGAGCTATATAGCCGACCAATTACCACTTCAACAAACTAATTCTTTTACTCTGGTTCTACTGCGGATATCCTCGTTTTTAAGTCTATCACGCAGAAAAACGCAGAACATAGCCCACTCCATAGCTCGCTGAGCGACTTTGAGCTTCCTCATACGGCCAGCAGTGAAGGACTACGTCTCCGATCTATAGGTCATCACTGGCAACACGCAAACAACAATGGTTGAACAATCTAGTTTTGAGGTATGTCTAACGAGAAGATGTGTCGTAATCTCCCGAACGCTGTTCATCCGAGTCGAATCCGTCGAATGACCTCTCGGTCGAAGTTAGACTTACCTAGTCAGACTATTTGTCCCAGGTAAACAGATTCGTCAACAACTTCGAGCTTAGTGCTCCCAACAACTACCAGCATAGGTGTGACATGGATTTTAAACATGATTTTTATTTTGTCCATGTTCATCTTAAGAGCTATCCGTTAGGAGACACTATTGAGGTCATTGAGCATAGTGCTTAGGTCCTCCAGCGATTCTGCCATAAGGACGACGACGGTGAGTGATATACTCGCCATTTACGTTAATACCGTATACTTTCTAGTCCAGTAGCTTAAAACGTCTAAATACAGCGGTGAAGAGTTTCGCGGAAATTACGTCACCAAGTTTTACACCTCTGCAGTTTGATAGGTTTCGTACTCTAGTTCTGTACTTGGATAGCCATCGTAGCCCCACTATACAAACGCTTCAGTACTTCGATATACCGACAGTCCTCTTGGCACCGCTGGAGGGACTGCAGCACCGCCCAATTTTCGACGGAATCAAAGGCTTTCTCATAGTCCACATATGCAAGACAAAGTGGCAGATTGTACTTTTCGGTGTTCTGTAGAGTTTGCCGAAGGGTATGTATGTGGTCTATGGTGCTAAAGCCTTTTTCGGAAACCGGCTTGTTTGGAAGGCTGGAAGTCGTTGAGTCTGCATGCGAGACGATTCGTAATGACTCTCGAAAACAGCACGTAGACGCGGCTCAGAAGGATAATCGGTCTGTAGTTCTTCAAGAGAGCGTGTCACCTTTTTTGAGGAACAAGACCACCGCACCTCTGCTTCACGCATCCGAAGTAATGCCTCCATGAAGGACGGGATTAAAGAGCTTCTGAAGGACTTCAGGTACCGGTTTTCCACCCGCTTTCAGAAGCTCCGCTGTGATTCCATCCTCGCCCGGGGACTTGCCGTTTTTAAGGGGCTGGAGAGTCATTCTAAACTCGCTCAGACTGACGTCCAGAATATCATCGGAATAGTGTCGGATAAGACTTGATCTTGAATCGTTACTCATATTTGCGTGTGGCTCCAACGATGACGTGTACAGCTGCACATAGAACCCCTAAATCTCACTCAAAATCTCAGGTCTCTCGGAAACGATGCTGCCACATTCGGTCTTCAGCTTCAACAGTTGGCTCTTTCTGGCAGACAGATCTCTGGAAAGACTCTGGATCCCTGATTGCGCTTGATCACTTCTTCAATACGAGCAGTATTAAAGTTGCGCAATACCCGCCGCATGCATTTGGAGATCTGTCTGTTCAGTTGCCTATATGCTATCAAATCTACTGAAGACTGCAACTTCATTTCCCATCTAACAGCCATGAGATTAAGAGTGTGATCGGAGAGTTTTTGTGTTCTTCTGCGGTAGGTCTTGCAAAACTTAGCTCCGAACGCATGGACAGTTTCCACGAGCTTGTCATTCATATCGTCCACTGCATTGCAATCTGCTAGGCACTGAAAATGATTTTGTTACTCGAACTGAAAAGTTTCGGGACTTTGGATTAGAGCACGAGGGGGACGGAGCGTTGACTTCATCAGACGATACCTCTGCAACTTAACGTTTAGGTTCAGTGTGCCTCTAACCATTTGGGACTCGCTACCAGTTTTCACCCTCGCGATCATTGAGACATCACTGAACGAACTGAACTGAAGTTGTCGTCTGGTAATATTACAGCGCAACTTATTTATCTCTTCTTCCAACTCCGTGATCTTCTCGTCACTCCTCAGGGTGCGTGCGTTATAGATAGAACAAGTGATAGAACAAGTTGCCGGATTCGAGGATTAGCGTGTCCTCCCCCTCTCTGCGGACCTCGGATAATCCTATGATATTCCAGCGCAACTTGTCTATCTCTTCTTCCAGCTCCAGGATCTTCTCGTCACTCCTCAGGGTGCGTGCGTTATAAGTTGCTAGGTCGAGTCGTCGTAGGTGGCAACCGAACCTCCACCGGAGATTCTTAGCACGCCCTGCCCCGCCGTTACCATGGTCGCCACCGTAGCCAGGAATACCGGGCCGGGGTTTATTTATGTCATTGCTCACGGGAGCTATATTGCCATAGTTGCCACGCTTGGCGAGCGGGTTGGCAACCGCAGTTTTTTATTGCTTTTTACTGTTATCAGAAAGATGCTGCTGCCCATCTTCTGCCTCAGTTTCTCTCTGTCGCCTTTTACGACACCCACGGGAAGATATGGGGTAGTGAGTATTCTTACCCGCCACTACACGGGGATGTTTGGATGTTTATCCTTGTGAAATCTTTGCATATAAACTGTCCCCGCGATCCAGGAGAAAATCCTTGTGTGGAAGTAATGTTTTTTAGATAAGAAAAAAAGTAATCATAGTCAATATTGTCTTACCTATTTCCGTTGGTTAAAATTGAAATCAAAAAATATTATTTGTATTGCAGTCGAACTGATTAATTTATTATGTTAAATAACATACAATGCAATGACCACTGTTAATATATTACTTTAAATTTAATAGAAATAATAATTATACACAAACTTAAAAGGTGGCGAAATATACAACTCTTATAAACATCTTTATACTTGTTATCAATACATTTTTGTTTACATGTTTTGCTTCATTTTTTATGCAACAACAATAATGACCTACTATGGGAGGAGTTTAATTTAATTATTGTACGTAAATGCTTAAATGACAATATATGTATCTGTTAAATAAATAACAAATATTTATCAGGCGAAAGAAAGCGAAGAAGTTTTTAATTTCAAGTCGTAAAATGAACAAGAACCGAAATATTAGCATTGGAACTTTCATGATGCACAGAACATCATAATATAGTTCGCGGAGCAGGCCATTCGACTGCCAGTATCACAGGTGTATCAACATTGGACATTGAATTTCATAAACGTCAAAAACATATGTTTTGTTATATTTGACAAAAGTACTGAAGTTATACAACAACAGCAAGTCATAGTTTGGTTTTATATTAATGACAAATACCATTTTCAAGAAATTACTTCTGACCAAATGTCTGTCTCATTAATGACGCTAATCCGTGTCTTTTGTAGATTTATGATTAGTTAAAAAAGAAATGCTGACTAAATAAAAATAAGGAGGAGAAAAGGAATGATGAGGATGTATTAAAAATGCATAATGTGCCAACTGTGTAATAGTAGTCCCGCAATAATAAAATAGTTCATGCACCTTGCTTCAAATGTTGCCGATTGCATCGTCAAATCTATAACAGTGCCGAGTCCTTGTCAATGTGAAAAGACCTACCTATATAATATTTAACTGTACGCCCTTTAACCACTCGTTATTTTTTAATCATAATAAATACCCACCTGGCTAATCATTTTATGCTGCTCTAATGTAGCAGGGTCTACATAACCTCGCGTTGGATTTGCAGGCATTTCCAGCCGCCGTAACCTCGCAGCCTGTTGGGACACCTCTGTAACATACATGGCTATTGTAATTTTTATACCAAAAAGCTCTAGTGCAGCTTTAAGTTGAACGCACATTTGTCAGTACCGAACGCGCCACACGCGCCACACGCGCTGTACGCGCCGCATTTTAGAATTCGTTGTATGAAATCATATAAAGCTTCGCACATTTCACCCGCACCGTACACGCCGTATTTTACAAAATGCGGTAGGTATATTGAAGGTGTGAAGGAGGCATGCTGATGACGTCATATAATGCGGCGCGTTCGGCTCGTGCTGATACTCAGTGTTGGCTTATGCTGCCAACTTAGTGTATATTCCACTAATACTGGTGGTTTCGACTATCCTTCTAATGGAGAAATATTGTTTACAGTGGCTAGTGTTTTTCTAGTGGTTCAGTAAAATAAGGTTTCAACTAGTAGCAAGATGACCACTCATCATTAACCCGCTTACATGTTACGAAATATATTTTTACTTCATTTCAGGATATTTACTTTTACTGCGTCGGCAACAATGAGTCGTCAGGCAAGACGTGCGAAGACGATCCATCCATCAAATGCAAATAATATCTAAAAAATCGTTCATCATCATCTGATATGTCTTTATAAACGTATAATATTCTCCATACAACCATCTTTTTAAATTAATATTGTGAATCCAGAATTTTCTTTATTTTCGAATTTTATTTTCTTCTTCCTATATGCAGAGGAAGAAGAAAATAAATTTATTACAAACATTTTTTCCATAGTGAGTCGAACGATTCCGAGCGATCAATTTCACTGTACCGTTTCACACCAGTGCAGTGGTTGGAAAAAACTGCAAAATTTGTTGGCAAAACTAAAGATTTGCGTACGGTGCGTACGTGCTAATGTGCGAGACCATCAGTAAATGCGCCGCGTACGGTGCGTACGGCGCGTACGGTGTTAATAAATGTGCGTTCGCCTTTACTGGATGTTAGGGATCTTTTTCTGCTAAGGAGTCCTCCTGGGTTGATGCCACCATTTTTTACTACGAAGCTGGTGCTAATAAATGTGCGTTCGCCTTTACTGGATGTTAGGGATCTTTTTCTGCTAAGGAGTCCTCCTGGGTTGATGCCACCATTTTTTACTACGAAGCTGGTGCTAATAAATGTGCGTTCGCCTTTACTGGATGTTAGGGATCTTTTTCTGCTAAGGAGTCCTCCTGGGTTGATGCCACCATTTTTTACTACGAAGCTGGTGCTAATAAATGTGCGTTCGCCTTTACTGGATGTTAGGGATCTTTTTCTGCTAAGGAGTCCTCCTGGGTTGATGCCACCATTTTTTACTACGAAGCTGGTGCTAATAAATGTGCGTTCGCCTTTACTGGATGTTAGGGATCTTTTTCTGCTAAGGAGTCCTCCTGGGTTGATGCCACCATTTTTTACTACGAAGCTGGTGCTAATAAATGTGCGTTCGCCTTTACTGGATGTTAGGGATCTTTTTCTGCTAAGGAGTCCTTCTGGGTTGATACCACCATTTTTTACTACGAAGCTGAGTGTTGCGGTTTAAAGGGAGCCGTTTGAAAACAGCCTGTGAGTTATTTCATCTTAGCTTTCAGGAGTGACCACGCATTTATGTCCTTAATTTGAAGTTGGTAGCGCTGCTGCTACAGTTGTCCGAACTGTTAACTCGTTTGTAAGTTGAATACTATGCAAAACTACCTTAAAAATAATCAAGTATTCTTTCCTATTTATTGAACAAGTTAGCAAAAAACTATTTTACTACATCATTTCATCTATTCTATTCCATTTCTCACGTGGTAGAGCTATGACTCTACATGCTGTAGTTATATTATGGTTACAGCACGAATGGGCCGGATCGACCGGGGAAAGGACCATGCTCTCACAGAATACCGTAAAACAGCAGCTCAATGCTGTTGTTTCGTATGGTGAGTGTAAAGAACCAGAGATCCCTTTTTACTGGAAACGGGGCATTTAACGAACATAGTCCCTAGGGGTGGCAATGCATCTGCATTTCGATTCTTAATCGAGGATTAATGTAGATGTCCTTGGGCCACAGAATCACCTACCATCAGATGGACTGTGTGCTTGTTTGTCACCCTATAATACGTGTCACGTATAAAAAAATCATTTAATACAAAAAGTTAAAAAATATATCTTATGAATATTTATTTTAAAAATGTACAATTAACTTACTCTTTTTTGGTTGTGTTCGTACAGAAATGAAAGGAATATTTTCGATGGACATTTGCTGCTCCGTAACTCGAGTCATGCTAAAAAAAACGTGTTGGTCTCAGTAAAAATCTCAGTACCTATTTGAAAGCAAGAAAAGCTTAAAGAAAAAATATATAAATATATAAATAATAAACTAACAACCTAAGCACGAACCACAGGATTTCTACAATTTCTAACAGTAATATATAGGTTATGGATATGAAAGAAAAAGAATCCATCTCCCAACTATTTTGCGAATTGGCAGACTGCACGTCATGTTGTATGTAACAACTTTGATCTCTCAAACAAGTAGGTTTTCTTACACACACTACTTACGGTCTACCACGGCTCTCATAACTAATCTAATTTCGATTTAATTTTTTAATTTTAATTATATACATTGTTTTTACCTTCTTTTTTTTAACTTTCTTTTTCTTTTCAAAGCCTTTACTAAATTAATTTTGTCTTGTAAATCTTCACATCGTGCTTCTGCGATTGCAAATTGATCGTCAACTTCTGGTATTGAAGCTACAATTTTATGAGATTTATTTATTCTTCATTCTCAATTTGAGTGTTTTATACCTAACCGTAACGTATTATTTTAAAATCCCTTTTTAGTCTAGATCTCACCTTTAATATCTAACTTTCTTTCAGAAAACGTTCCTTCCAGTACCACCCCGCCAAGACTACTCGAGCTTCTGTGCCTCTTACCTAATGATGAAAAAAACTGCTCATAAACACTTGTTCTAATTAAAAATAAGAAAATTTTCTAAAGGCGTGTTTACATTTAGGCAATATTAGATAACCAACAAAATCTTTAACACAAAAACGATACATAAGTATAACACCCGAATAGGAAAAAATGTTCACTCAATAGGTTTATAAGTGTAAAGCTTCTACTTTGATAAATCGTCTAACTGTAAAATCGCCATTAGCTCATGTACAAATTTCAATTTTAACTTATAACCTTTAAATAACTTTAAACTTTCACCCATTATAACTTGAAAATTTCATACTACACAACTTGAAAGTATTGTATTGAATTTTAATGTAAAGAAATTAGTAACGAATTAGGTATTATAAAAAGGTTGTTATATAATTAAAAGCACTACAAAATCATTACGTCAAAAGTGTCAAAATACTATTAGTCCAAGAACAAGAAAGGATCGTATATCATCATAAAATCTATCAAGCCTCCATTCGCATACACTGGCATACAAATGTCAAGTAACAATCTTTATATAGTATAGGTAAAGATTGAGTAAAAACTGCTTTGACAATAGAGTATAATCTACATGAACTTTTATAATATTTGTTTCAGTGAATTTTCTCATTTATTTACTCACGTGTACGTAATAAAGCGTCTTAAAGGAAAATCAACCCAACGGATCAGTGAGTTAAAGTGGCTTTTTCTGGTAGACAGATCTCTGGGAAAGACTTTATAGCCATGGTTCCGCCCGATTACCTTAGATTCGTAATTTTCGCCGCATGAATTTGGAGATTTGTCTGTTCAGTTGCCTGTATGCTGTAATATCTGCTGAATAATGCTGCCAGGGCCCGAGTTACCCACAGGCTAATAAGGCTAGAGTTTAGTGCCCAAGGACCGAGAGGGCGCTGAGATTGCTTGCTTTTTACAAGCAGTACTTATTTACAGAACAAAATTTAGTATAATATTCTCAATAAATAATAGTGTCGTAAGCATTTTACTTGTTACTTCTTTTTATAGTTTTGGTACCAAACTCTCTAGAGTTTACTTTCCGGCGACATGGCCGATAACCAAATAAGAGGAAAATTTTGTGTCACTTTCCGGCCACCTAATTTATTAACTTTTACAATAAAATATTATGGTAATCAATGTGAAAATTTAAAATTAAGTTGTTTATATAGTGAAATATAAGCACAAAATTGAATAATCATTGTAAATACAGCGCAAATTTTACTTTTGAGTGAAACGCTCGCCATTATTTTTTTTTTTGCACTATCTTACACTCTTTGACAGCTGTGCCGGCGTCGAACTGAACGATTTATTATAAATCGCGCGCTGTGTTTACCCGATGAAGTAATGTTGTAATATATAATGCAACTATTTACAAATGCATTAAACTTAATTTTGTACGATAATATTTATTAAAATCGTTATTAAATCAAATTTACTGTATCACCTGGTGCCAAAGGCCGAAAACTATACCCGGCCGGCTTACCGGCGCAACGACCCTACGCTCTCTTTAGCAGATACCAAGCCTTTGTTTAGACCGGTGGTTCCCAACCAGTGGTCCGCGGAACGCCAGTAGCCCGCAAAAAACTTAAATATGGTCTGCGAAAGATTTAAATATTTTACCTAGCTAATCGTTTTAAATAACATATTTATTATTTTCTCGTCACTCGAGCAGTGCACAAAGGTATATTGTCAAAGGAACGGGATACAATTTTCCCATTTCTCCGACAATATACCTTGCGGTGCGGTACTGAGGTTTAAACGCCCGTGGGAACGTGTTTAATTTTACACACCCGTGGGACCATCTTCTTGTTTACATTATTTTTATCACATTACAATAACGATAGTCCAAGTGCGCAATCGCAACACTGTTATACAGGTTATACTATTACACTCTCCGCTCTCTCACAATGTGTGTGTGCTATTTAATATTTTCAGGTTGTGTTGATTGGAGATGTATCATTTTAATCTGTCTGCATGAACTTTCTCAAAATGGGGCAGATGTTAAGGTCCAGTAATTTTAGGCTATGATGTAGGTTATTAGGAATAACACCTGTGGTAGTGAGAACTATGGGCTCTACATACACTTTTTTGTTTCCAAATTCTTGTGTTTTATTATTATGTATCTCGACTTTTGTTCTCGAGTCCGTTCGGGTCCGGTTATTTAATAGGATTACATGTGGACATCCAACACGCAACCACGATCCAACACGCCTTTTGGAGAATTAACTATACTTTGTTATGTGGTATACGTTGTAGGCCTCTCTCAGCATATAAAATAAAAATGTATCCGAAGAATAGCAGCAAAGCTTACGCAAACTAATGGCAAAAAGTGTAAAAAAAATGATGAGCTATGAGTTTGGGATACTATGCTGTTGAGGAACACGGGACACCTGCCCTTATCGTGTTTCAATTTCAATGGATAAAAGGTGGCAGGTGGTGACTCGCCGCATTTAGTAGTTTTAGCCCCTATTTAGTAGGGTACTTCACGTTGCAATCATAACTGACTGGGAGGCGCAATATTGGCAATAAGACATATGGCAATAAACAGCTGAGAGTGTAGAGAGGTGAGTCTGCGGGCTGAAGATACAGTGTAAAATGTCATAACATTTGTCAAAAACATTTGTCATGTTATGACATTTTACACTTCCACCCTTCAAGCTTAAAGCTTTAGCACTCTAGCTTTAGCGCTTCACTCTGGACGGCTGACCAAGACAAGCCAAAGGTCGGCTCGGTTATGGCCCGTGCTGTCGCTACTTCTCAACAGCTCGCCAAACCTGCCCAGGCGAGTAAGTATACATTCTAAACGGCATTAAAACCCAAAAGACCAGGTAATATCTTTATAGGATATTACACACTATTAAATAGTAAGCAAGTTATTGATGCTAAACTGGTACTTTAGTAGGGATGAAAAAAAAATGTAGTGTCACTGTACTTATTATTGTTTATCATTTTATTTTTGTTTAATAACCTTTACCCCCACACTAGGATTTTCTCCTGTGTCGTGGAGGCAGTTTACAAACATAAATTGCACAAGGACAAACATCCAGACCCATACAAATACTTGTTCCGTGCGGGATTCGAACCCTCGGTCCCCAGCGCAACAACTGATTGCTAAGCCACTGCGCCACGGAGCCGTCAATTCATTATTAGGCATAGGAACAGTGCTTGGATAAAGTATCATACTCATACGATTTATAGAAGGTACATTGTGGGTACATGATAGACAGATATATGCCGTGGGGCATATTTGTTTAAGCACCTCCATACAACAGTGGTAGAGCCATGCGGCAGCTTTTGCTGTCGCACGGATGGGCCGGCTCGAACCGGGGTGGTACCACGACCTCACAGAAAACCAGCGTGAAGTAGAGGTTTACCTCTGCGTTTCGCTTGGTGAGTGCAGGTGGCCGGAGGCCCTTTTTACTGGAAATGAGGCATTCCATCTTAGTCCTCACGGGTGACAACGCATCTACATTTTGATTTCTAATAGGGAATAGATGTAGATGTCTATGGGCCGCAGCAACCACTTACCATCAGGTGGACTGCGTGCTCGTTTGTCACCCATATCCTATAAAAAAAAAAAGTGGTCGCCCAGAGGTCGAAATCCGACCGTTATTCAATACATTTTCAGGTTTGTTTACTGTGTAAACTGTATTTTACTCCCACTTCACATTAATATAAAAAACAACAAAATATATAATCACCATATATATAGCATAGTATAGATTGGCGATGGAGGGATTAAGGCGAGACTAAAATCAAGATACACCAATTTGCATATAATGTGCATGTGTGGGTGACAAATAGTGCTGCACCATTCATTGCCTGCCTCTTCACTTTAATTATCAATATCGGTTGCAGTATATTCGTGTCTTCTTATTTGACGCAGATGATGTAAGTGAATATTTTTACCAACTACAGCGAAGCCAAAAGGATGGTTACAATTATAGAAGACTATGTATGTATGACTGATACGTGGTCCTTCACTGCTGGCCGGATGAGGAAGCTCAAGGTCGCTCAGCGAGCTATGGAGAGGGCAATGCTCGGAGTTTCTCTGCGTGATAAACTCAGAAATAAGGATATCCGCAGTAGAACCAGAGTGACCGACATAGCCCAACGGATTAGTAAGCTGAAGTGACAATGGGCCGGCCATATAGCTCGAAGAACCGACAACTGATGGGGAAGAAAGGTTCTCGAGTTGCAGCCTCGTACCGGCAAGCGAAGTGTTGGGCGTCCTCCCACTAGATGGAGTGACGACCTGGTAAGATATGCAGGAAGTAGATGGATGCAGGTGGCTCAGGACCGTGCTTTGTGGCATTCCTTGGGCCTATGTTCAGCAGTGGACTTGTGAA
Organism: Parnassius mnemosyne; assembly: GCA_963668995.1. Classification (NCBI taxonomy): domain Eukaryota; kingdom Metazoa; phylum Arthropoda; class Insecta; order Lepidoptera; family Papilionidae; genus Parnassius; species Parnassius mnemosyne. The sequence goes on along the minus strand of CAVLGL010000082.1, from coordinate 41,986,314 downwards.
GGGCTGTAATGATGATGATGATAATGATGATTATGTATGTATGTATGTTCATCTGTTCCGTCAGATCTTTTAAGCTAGTCATCTTATAATGAAAAATTTGATATATTTAAAAGCATTGTGCCTTTACGCGGGTTTTAAACTGCATGAAGTCACATAAAAACTAACATGGCGGCTTATTGAGGACATACGTGGGTGGTCTGAAAAGTTTCCGACCTAACAAAGATAGGTACAAGAAATTTTTTCTTAAAATTTATTTTTATTTTTCTACATAGTCTCCTTGTAACTCTACACACTTCTCCCAGCGATATCTCTCAAACCTGTCCAAATAGTACTCGGCGTTTTTCTCTGCAAAATAATTGTTCACGAAGGTTATTGCGTCCGAGCGCTATTTTTAGATGACGGAACAAAGAGAAGTCGCTTGGTGCTAGACCTGGTGCGTAAGGCAGATGACCAAGTAATTTAAACCGTAATTCGTGGATTTTAGCCATGGCAACCGCTGAGGTGTGAGACGGTGCGTTGTCATGGTGAAACAGGATTTTCTTTTTCTGCAAATGTGGCCGTTTTTCCGCCATTTGTTGCTTCAGTTTGTCAAGTAATGATGTGTAGTATGCTCCTGTAATAGCTTTTCCTTTTTGAAGATGATCGATTAAGATAACTCCATGACTATCCCAAAAAACAGTCGCCATCACTTTCCCAGCGAAAAAAACAGTTATTGCTTTTTTTAGAGCCGGTTACCCCTTTGCAGTCCACTGTTTTGACTGTATTTTTGTTTCGGGTGTATAATGGTGTATCCAAGTTTCAACTACAGTAATTAATCAGCGCCAAAACTCGGATTTATTGCGCCTAAACAACGCCAACAGACCATTGGAAATGTTCATTCGATCATGTTTTTGGTCTAACGTGAACAAACGCGGCACCTAAACCGCTGAAAGCTTTCTCATTGCTAAATCTTGATTATACCTAGACAGGTCATTGTCACACAGTAAAAACTTTTCTTTTAGAATGCTGGCCACAAAAAAGTTTATTGAATTCGAATTTCGAATTGTTCATGAAAATAAAACTGTATACTTTTTAGAATTTTACTCATTTTTAAATATGGAGTGGACGCTTTAAGAAGACCGTGTTGCAGTTATTGCGTTGCATCGTTGCGGTTACGCGCTAATTCAAATTTATGACATACTGAAAAATTTGTATATAACCAAAAGATTCGTTTATCGTACCATCAAACGATACAATGAAGACTCTAGTCTAGATGACAGGTCAAGAAGTGGTCGCCCTGGGTCTGTTAGGACTCCAGCAGTAATAAAAGCTGTGAATGCGCGAATTCAAAGAAATCCCAAACGTAAGCAGAAACTGTTGGCCCTTCAGATGGGGTTAAGCAGAACCACGGTGAAAAGGGTGTTAAATGAAGACTTAGGGCTTCGGGCATATGGAAGAAAAACAGGACATCGTTTGAATGCTCGTCTAATGGACCTGAGACTGAAGAGATGCCGCGCTTTGTTGAAGCGGTACGCGGGAAAAAAATATCGGGAAATTCTTTTTTCGGATGAAAAAATTTTTACCGTAGAAGAGAGCAAAACAAACAAAATGATAAGGTGTACGCACACAGTAGTGAAGAAGCGAGCAACCGTATTCCGCGTGTCCAACGCGGTCATTTTCCATCCTCGCTCTTGGTATCGTTGGGAGTTTCTTATTGGGGCTTAACAGAGGTACATTTTTGTGAGAAAGGTGTAAAAACGAATGCAGTTGTGTATCAAAATACAGTCCTGACGAACCTTGTGGAACCTGTTTCCCATACCATGTTCAATAACAGGCACTGGGTATTCCAACAAGATTCGGCGCCAGCTCATAGAGCGAAGAGCACACAAGACTGGCTGGCGGCGCGTGAAATCAACTTTATCCGGCACGAAAACTGGCCCTCCTCCAGTCCAGATTTGAATCCGTTAGATTACGAGATATGGCAACACTTGAAGGAAAAGGCGTGCTCCAAGCCTCATCCCAATTTGGAGTCACTCAAGACATCCTTGATCAAGGCAGCCGCCGATATTGACATGGACCTTGTTCGTGCTGCGATAAACGACTGGCCGCGCAGATTGAAGGCCTGTATTCAAAATCACGGAGGTCATTTTGAATAAACTTTAGTGTCATAAGAATCTATGTTTTGTTAAGTTCATTTTGGTATATAAATGGTTACATAATGAATAAACTTGTTTCAATTATTTTATATAAAACATGTGACAGAATTTTTGACCTGACTAGGTATATGTCAAACACCTTCTTTGCACATTTTCATAGCCTCTGCTATCTATCTATCTATCTACTGACGATAACATCTCTGGTAAACTTTAGCGACGTTATCGTAAGTAGTTGCAATTTTTGAACGTCCCGAACGTTCATCGTCTCCCAAGCTATCACGGCCACATTTAAATTCAGCTGTCCAAAATTTCACTGTGGTGAGTAGAGTAATAGTGCAGAGTCCCTATAGACAGAGTCCAACTCATCTTTGATTTGCGAAGGCGTATTGCCTTTCAAAAACAACAATTTAATGACAGCTCGATACAATTTTTTTCCATTTTCACAAAAACACGACTCACTCAAAGGACTGTCAAGTAACATCTATGCGTCCAAAATGATTTAAATTTTGGTGCGTAGGCAATTGTATAAAGATGCACAACTACATTCACTAACTTTTATTGACGAGTGCTGCCATCTTCACGTTGAGGTTGGAAACTTTTCAGACCACCCTAGTATAATGAAACATTGAAACACATACAATATTTAAAAAAAAATATGTGTGCAGTTCACATATCACATATCATACAGTCCTACTCCCCGTAGTATTGTACCAAGAATGCTGGGTACAAGAATATTGATATATAAATAAATATATAATATAAAAATTATATGTGAGTTATGATGTGTATATAAATTAAACGTTAATAAATAAATACAAACTGTGATAGGAAACGTGTACTAAAAAGGTATTAAACAAGAATACTATGTCCATTTTGGAATCCTTCAAAGATAAGTAATTTATTGTAAAATGTTGCGCAGTCCGAAGCTACCCCCCCCCCCCCCCAAATCGTACACGTCAAATTGAAAATATTTTAAAAATTACTGACCCTTCTCGATAATTATCAAGGAAATGACGAGGAATATTTTCGGAGGACTGTTTATATTGCACTGATAGATAGCAGGATAGCATACAGGACTAACGTTCTGCGGATACGATGAACGTGTTCGAATTAGGCATTTTTATGCCAAAATCTGAATATACAGAAGATCTACCCAATGTAAAGAAAGTATCAGAATGTTATGATTTCTTATATTTACGTGAACACTGCACAATGAATAAAACTACTTTTACGGATTCTACCGCATTTAATTATAGGTACTTATTTTTAAATTCCCGGCATTGTTGACAGAATGTGATTCCCATTTCTTGATTTTTCCTGCTGCCGCTCTCGTTACAGAGTATCAGCTATGGATTTCAAAGTGGAAAAGGGAGCTCAAAGAAAATACAGCTGATACAAAATTTCCTAAGTGAGTGCTTTATACAATCGAAGTTTGCGAAGATGATCTCTACCCAAATATAAATACTGCTGTAAATTCTGGCAACTCTTCCTATAAGAGCGGTTCGACATCAGAGAGATCATTTTCTACGTTACGGCGTATAAAAACTTAATTTGGTTGAAAGCAAACATGTTAGAAGAGAGGCTGAGAGGTTTAGCTCATCTAAATATTCATCCAGAGATAGTCCCAGACGTCTCAAATATTATCTTGACTTATTATATATGATTTACCAACAAAAATACTATATAAATAGAAGACTTCCATTTGTTTTATAATGTGCGCAATAAAATTGGGTATTGAGCAATAAAGTATAATTTACCCGACATATTTTATTATCAGTGACCCCTCCAAAATTTCAGGCTGTGACCGCGCCTGTATGAATGGGTGTGTTGTAGTTTTTCCCTTCATGCACCTCTATGTTACTGTTACAGCCTATTAAAGTCCACTGCTGAACATAGGCCTCCCCCATAGATTGCCTCATACATATAGGGGTATATTCCCCAAAGTTGCGACGCTTAGCAAGCAGCTTGGCACCCGCAGTTTATTTTTTATTATTATTATTATGAACCCATCATTCATCATCATTACAGCCTTTCATAAGTCCACTGCTGAAAACAGGCCTCCCCTAAGGAATGCCACAAAGTACGGTCCTGAGCCACCTGCATCCATCGACTTCCTGCATGTTTTACCAGGTCGTCACTCCATCTCGTGGGGGGTCGCCCTACACTTCGCCTACCGGTACGAGGCTGCCACTCAAGAACCTTTCTTCCCCATCGGTTGTCGGTTCTTCGAGCTATATGGCCGGCCCACTGCCACTTCAGCTTACTAATCCGTTGGGCTATGTCGGTCACTCTGGTTCTACTGCGGATATCCTCATTTCAAATTTTATCACGCAGAGAAACCCCGAGCATAGCCCTCTCTATAGCTCGCTGAGCGACCTTGAGCTTCCTCATACGGCCAGCAGTGAAGGACCACGTCTCAGATCCGTAAGTCATCACTGGCAACACGCACTGGTTGTATAATTTCGTTTTAAGGTTTTGAGGAATGTCTGACGAGAAGATGTGTCGTAGTTTCCCGAACGCTGCCCAGCCGAGTTGAATCCGTCGATTGACCTCTCGTTCGAAGTTGGACCTAGTCGGACTATTTGTCCCAGGTAAACATACTCGTCAACAACTTCGAGCTTAGTGCTCCCAACAACTACCGGCATAGGTGTGACATGGACATTGAACATATTTGTTTTGTCCATGTTCATCTTAAGACCTATCCGTTGGGAGACACTATTGAGGTCATTGAGCATGGTGCTTAGATCCTCTAGCGATTCTGCCATAAGGACTATATCGTCGGCAAATCGAAGGTGAGTGATGTACTCGCCATTCATGTTAATACCGTATCCTTTCCAGTCCAGGAGCTTGAAAACGTCTTCCAATGCAGCGGTGAAGAGTTTCGGGGATATAACTTCACCCTGTCTTACACCTCTCTGCAATTGGATAGGTTTCGTACTCTGGTTCTGTACTCGGATAGCCATCGTAGCCCTACTGTACAAGCACTTCAGCACTTCGATATACCGACAGTCAACTTGGCACCGCTGAAGGGACTGCAGCACCGCCCAAATTTCGACGGAATCAAAGGCTTTATCATAGTCCACATACGCCAGGCATAGTGGCAAATTGTACTCCTCGGACTTCTGTACAACTTGCCGAAGGGTATGGATGTGGTCTATGGTGCTAAAGCCCTTTCGGAAACCGGCTTGTTCGGGAGGCTGGAAGTCGTCAAGTCTGCGTACGAGACGATTCGTAATTACTCTCGAAAACAGCACGTAGACGCGGCTCAGAAGGGAAATCGGTCTGTAGTTCCTCAAGAGAGCGTTGTCACCTTTCTTGAAGAACAAGACCACCGCACTTCTGCTCCACGCCTCCGGTGTAATGCCACCATGGAGGACGGAATTAAAGAGCTTCTGAAGGACTTCAAGTACCGGTTTTCCACCCGCTTTCAGAAGCTCCGCTGTAATTCCATCCTCGCCTGGGGCCTTGCCGTTTTTAAGATGCTGGAGAGCCATTCTAATCTCGCTCAGACTGACCTCCGGGATATCTTCGGAATAGTGTCGGATAAGACTCGCTTTTGGATCGTCACTCACACTTGCGTGTGGCTCCAACGATGACGTGTACAGCTGCCCATAGAACCTCTCAATCTCACTCAAAATCTCAGGTGCCCCGGAAACGATGCTGCCACACTCGGTCCTCAGCTTTGACAGTTGGCTCTTTCTGGCAAAGACTTTGGAGCCTTGGTTCCGCTTGATCGCTTCTTCATTACAAGCTGTATTGAAGTTGCGTAAGTCCCGCCGCATGCATTTGGAGATCTGTCTGTTCAGTTGCCTGTATGCTGTCAAATCTGTTTAAGAATGTAGCTTCATCTCCCGTCTAACAGCCATGAGATTAAGAGTGTGATCGGAGAGTTTTTGTGTTCTTCTGCGGCGGGTCTTGCAGAACTTAGCTCCGAACGCATGGACAGTTTCCACTAGCTTGTCATTCATATCGTCCACGTCATTGCAGTTTTCTAGGCACTGAAAACGGTTTTGTAACTCGAGCTGACAGGTTTCAGGACTTTGGAACAGAGCACGGGGGTGACGGAGCGTTGACTTCATTAGACGAGACCTCTACAACTTAACGTTTAGGTTCAGTGTGCCTCTAACCATTCGGTGGTCGCTATCAGTTTTCACCCTCGCGATCACGGAGACATCACTGAACAGTTGTCGTCTGGTCGTCATAATGAAGTCAATCTCATTTTTTGTGGAACCGTCGGGGCTCGACCAGGTCCATTTCCTGTGGGGCCGCTTCTGGAAGAAAGAGTTCATCATAAAGAGTACCTCTTTCTCCATGAAGTCGGCCAGCTGCTGTCCGTTGTCCTATTCCAAATTTCCCTACTTTCAGCTCACCGTTCTCTCTTGTGCCTAGTTTTGCATTGAAGTCTCCGATTAACACCGTATATTGGATTTTGGAGGAATGCATGGCTCTAGAGATATCCTCATACATTTCCTCCACCTCCTCATCGGGGTGTGCGGAGGTTGGTGCGTAAACCTGTTTGACCTTAAGCGAATACCGTTTGGTGATTCTGAGTATAAGGTACGCAACCCTCGGCGACACACTCTCGATCTTTACAACGTTGTTAACGAGAGACTTGTGGACGATAAATCCCACACCTCCTTGATCGCCCTCCCGGTGATAGAGCAAGTTGCCGGGTTTTTTTTTTATAGAATAAGGGTGACGAACAAGCACACAGTCCACCTAATGGTAAGTGGTTGCTGTGGCCCATAGATATCTACATCCATCTTCGTTTGCGAATTAAAATGCAGATGCGTTGTCACCCGTGAGAACTAAGATAGAATGCCTCTTTTCCAGTAAAAAGGGTCTCCGCTTCTCTACACTCACCATACGAAACACAGCAGCATTAAGCTGCTATTTTACGCTGGTATTCTGTGAGACCGTGGTCCTTCCCCGGTCGAGCCGACCCATTCCTGCTACAGCTATACTATTAATATACCTGCAGCATGGCTCTACCACGTATAGCCGGATTCCAGGATTACCGTGTTCTCCCCCTCTCTTCGGACTTCGGATAATCCTATAATATGCCAGCGTAACTTGTCTATCTCTTCTTCCAGCTCCACGATTGTGTTGTGTTCGGCCTGTCCTGCTTTTGTTAGGCTTTTTGTTAGTGTAACGCGTTGCACGCATCGCTTGCAGAATAAATAAATAAGTAACGTATACACTTGAAACTGTGCTGTGATTGATTAATAAACAATTAACGTATGTAACGGAGTATTTTAGTGTATTTTCTGGAGGGGTTGGAGTGGGTGAATTTTTTGGCTGCATGTCCTCAGAAAGGTATGTTTGGTTATAAATTACTGTCCGGCTTTTTGGAGCACCGAGTCCGGCTTTTTCATTTTAGGAGATGGCAACCCTAACCGTGAATGGTCTATAGCCTATCTTTGTCACTCCAATACAGACTAAGTAGTAGATTCACTCCAACATACGCGTACACCTTGCTCTTTCTCTTTTGCATTGCCAATCTATTCTAATGTCATTACGCTTTTATGCCTTGACATCACTGACCTGTGTCACGAAGTACATGTATTTCCATGGACTTATCAAATAGGATAGATTAGAATGTTCATAGAAACCAGACTTCGTGGATCGTCAATAGCGTTGTCAGCTATAAATTCTCTCACCCTGGATCCCAATAATGAATAAAATATTGACTTCGAGTCTTCGTAGTTAAACCAGTCGACCTTGATTTGCTGATTGACGGACTCTAGATTGACTAATGTTCGCTTTATCATAAACAAGATCGAAATTTGTACAAAAAGATTGCGTAAGTCATTAAGTTTGATGGTAGCACAGCAGTTTTTAAATTAAGGCAATATAATGATTGGCATGATACCACATGATCATGATTGCACTTCGAACAATTTGACCTGATCAAAATATGGTCAAAATGTGTCTGCCTGGTCAGCTAGTATTCTATAAGTTTCTAACTATAGTAGTCTTTAGTCACGAATGTATTCTCGAAAAATAATATTTTATATAAAATTAGTACAAAAATTTGATTTCTTAATGAAAGGCATCTAGCAGCAGATTATGGTACTGACTGTCGGTTTCAGTTATTGAACGCTACATTGTGTATTCAGAAACACAATAACAGCTAACCAATATTATTTATCTTAAACATAACTTTATTGATTTATTGAATCAATAGCTAATGAGAATATGACTGGGAACTTCAGAAACCGGGCGTTAGAACGACTGAGCTCATGTATATAAATAAAATGATCGAGGTTTGCAGTTGTGCGCGCATCACGGATAAACTACTGGATAGATTTCTGTTAGATTTAAATCTTAGACACTGCCCTTATCTATAAAAAATATTGCGATATCTTCAATTAACATAAAGTTATCAAAGTTTTAAGAAATAACAATTTTATTACGATGTTTTTCACACGGTCAACTGTATGTCGCTTCCTCTCGCGTTACTAACCTAGGTAATTTATATGTTATACCTACAAACGGAGCAACGAATAAAATTGTTTACAAAGAAATTTTGTAAGCAAAGTATATTTTTGCCTGCGATCTTTCTGATGCTTTTTGCTTCGCACATACGAAAACTTTGTTAATATATCAAGCAACGCGGCTGATATCAGCTGGTAATTGAATAAAAAATGTCACTTAGTAAATTGTCACGTTTAAATTATACTTATTACTTAGATATTATATATATGTATATACGTTAGATTAATTATACTTATTACTTACATAATAGATATACTATTTTATCTATATTAAATTTGCATAAAACAAAATGTAGAATCTTTATGAAAAAATGATGGTTCGCATTTGACTATGTTACAATACTGTAATGAGCTTGGGGTTCGAGACAACTGAAAACTGCCGATTGAATTACCAAAATTGACACTTTAATTACAGAACACAAATTACAATTTTAAACCACATAATAATAAATCACAATCACTTAGTTCGCAGTTGTATCGCTTCGAAGTATTCGCTTGTATCGCCAATTCAATACTGACTCGGTCGTTTTTTTTGCGTTCAAAACAAGGGGCTACCCTCCGGGAAGCGGGGGAGAGAGGTGGTGAATGCTCGTAGCATACCACACAGCCGGCTGCGTGGTTATGTGGGACTCACCATGAAGTGCCTATCTACTAAACACAACCTGTGGCAATGGCTTTGGCCCTTTCTGCCGTATCGGAAGCGACACCCTTTAGGGAAAGGGGGCGCAGACTCGGCAGCGGTCTATACCGGCCTTATATAGGGCTTCAGGTAGTTTCCAGACCCTTCCACTGTAGAAACTTCTAAAATGTTCGAATACATATCGATCCCGATTGACTAGGTGTCGTAGTTCTAGAAAGTTCTTCCATGGAAATTTCTAGAATGTTCTTGACTCTCCTAGTTCGGTTAATCGATACTAGAGGGCACTAGTGGTAACTAATGTCGCCATATAGGTACCATGTATTAATTGTCGCGCAACAACACTATATGTGGTGCAAGCGATTGGCTCATTTTTTTCTAAAACAAGTGTAAGGTAAGGTATACTACTAAAAATATCACGAGTAGCATAAGGTGTGACTTTAGAAGTAAATGTGTATAATTGAGTATACTTAAATAAGAGTACTTTATTTGCTTATTAAATTAACTTTTGATTTGAAAATACGTCAAAACAGCTTTTATAAAAGAAATTAGTTACAAAAACATTGTATTTGTTAAAACACATTTATTTACAAGATACAAATTCGCATCATATATTTTCAGAGCATACAATTACTGTTTTATAAAAAAAAAACATTATTATTATTATTATTAAATAAAATTTAAAAAACCACACTAGAAATATTTCAATAGTGTGTGCTACAATCATCATTAATAATATAACGGAAGCAAGGGACAAATGTCCAGCCATTATTATAATAAGATTAATATTGATAACACATAGAATAAAAGTTACTAAAATTGCCGAGCATTCATTATTTAAACATTTACAGTTAAATTTATTAACAAGCCACAAAAATCCTAAGGAGATGGTAGGCCTAACGTCTTTCTGACAAGTTTCTCTGCTATCTTATTAAATTGTTCACGATCTTCTCTCCACATTTTAGCTGCATCTACGTTGGCTCCACTTTCATCATTAGGCTCTGAAAATAAAGCATTATGAAATATATCAGTTTTAGTCAATATCATATACGAGTAGCTCTGTGAAGGTTAATAGTAGTTGATTAAGGAAAATGTCTGAAAAATATTGAAGGTATAATAAAAATAAATCCCAAATCTCCAAATCATTAACGACGTGCGGCAGTGTTTATGCCTAAATAACATAGGACTTCCTCCTCCGACCGCTAAGTTTATTTTTAGTATAATTGTTTTCAGATTCATTACTATTGTGATTTCTTATAATTACGCAAACACTACACATTGAATAAAATTATTTTTACGGTTTTTATCATGTTTTTATGGCGTTTTATTTATTTATTTTTAACTCCCGACGTTTCGGGTGCTTTGCCAGTACCCATCCATGGTCACGGGGGGGACTGAGGTGATTGACGTCCCGATGTCAAAATTAACCCGGAGTATCTTCAGCTTTTTAATTATTACTTTTGGTTCGATCTATACAGAATAAGCTTACTGTGTCTTGAGGTTTTGGTTTAGTTTTAATTTTATTAATTACATGATAATGGCAAGAGCCACACTATAATTTGCAAATTACCTTGTAATTATAAATAGTTTAAATGGGTAAGCATTTTATATTTAATATGATGAAGATGAATAATGTTCAAAAACAGGATAACGCTATCCATCTGGCGTGTTAAAATCGCAGCTTAGGTGCTGAAATGTTGTCTCTAAAAGATCAACTCAGCAATGCAATATCTCACATATTAAGGTACGGTTCAAATATCGAGGGCCCCGTTGCCCATGTAGGCCTCTACATGGGCAACGTAGCCCTCGATATTCGGCGATAAGTGCCTACTTCACAGTAAAATTAGACTACTGGAGGTCCCACTAGAAGCAACCACAACAACATCATGTCACGTAGTTAAAGCGCCTTCGCTCGTGCCACTGCCAGTTGCAGCCTCAAATATAAAGAAGCATGACCAGAAGGGTCTGAAGACAATACAAAATACTTCACCACCATTACTAGCGCAATCAACCAAACATGCAGGATAGTCTAAACCCAAGACAAACTGCATTACTAGGCATTCAGATGCTAGCGTCTTGCACGTATATGAACTGTCATCTATTCAGTGTGAATCTGGCTTAGATGCTTATTCCCAAAAATGGACTGAGGTGAGAAAAAAAATCGTCGGCACCATCACTATGTGGTACTGCAAGGGCCAGCTGTAACATCGCTAAAAGCTGTCGAAGCCCGTAAACACATATCTTTGGAATATGGAGTCTAGTGCTGACGAAGTCCGCAATTATCCGCGTCAGCTATGCCCTGATGGAGCATGCACGGTGGAGGAGCCTAATCATATGAGGCATTATAAATCTTTTAAGATCGCGTTCCCGTCACTTATTTCGAGACATGCTTGTCTGTTGACATCTGCCCAGTGAATGCTAGATTAAACCTTACGCGCTTTCGAGGAACAGCAACCTCGGGAGGCAACTAACATCCCTACAGCTCAGCGACGGAGTGCTAAAATCAGCAACCTCAGTATTCTCTACCAGAATATTCGAGGCCTTATCAAAAAATTAAAAGTTTGGCGTAATAATACAGTTGCCCTTCAACACAACTCTATTGCAGTATCTCAACACTTCCTTAAATACTCTCTGGAAGATTTTGAATAAATATAGGGGACTGGAACATTATACGTCACTAGAGACCAACAGTTTGTGGTGGAGTCCTTTTTGCTGCTCACCCACCAAGCGGCATGATCTTGAGACAAGTTACGGAGAAGATGTGTGGGCATGTTTTTCGTGGTATGGCAATCCCGTCTTTGTTTGTGTTATGTATACGTCAAACCCAGTCCTAGTGATAGTGAATATATTGAACTGGCTCACCAAAGTTTCATAAACGTTCTAAAAGGACAATTTGTAATACTAGGCGACCTAAATCTTAAGAGCGCGTCCCTAGGTATCAACAATTATTATTGTTAGTTTCGCCTTTCTGTAGCTTGTGTGAGAAGATTGTAGTATTAAATTTGCATGGAGGTATGTTAGATGTAGTATTGGCCCAGGAAAGCAATAGCACGTGTAAATGTCACTTTTTCGAAGATAATTGTCGTTCCACCTTTGAACATTAACGTAAGACTTGACTCAGCGCGTCATTCTGATCTTATGGAACCGATTAATATGGATCCAGTAAATGATTGGAATTTTAAGAAGTGTCATTACCAAACTAATGGCTAGCTTACTTTCAGAAGTCTCGTGGCACGGTGTTTTAGAGTCTCAAGATGTACGTTGCACTACTCAACATTTCTATAATGCTATCTATAATATTTTTGATTTATGTATGCCAAAGAAACAACGAAAATCGGGCTTAGATAGACTATATTATCCAGTCTAGTTCACGAGTAAAATTATTCAAGATTAAAATTACAGGCCGCTTTGAAACTTACGTATTCCGAATAAACTTAACGTCAGTTTTCAAATCTTAAAGCAGAACTCAAATCTCGCATTGTTTCGGCCTATAAAAAGTACATAGAACGGATAGAATCTGATATTAAAGTCAATCTATGTAAATTTAGGCAACACATTTCGATTTTGCGATCTAAATGTGATTTTGAAACTATTATATTACCTAACAAAGTACAATATTTTCGGGGCCAAATGCAGCGGTGGCCGGAGGCGTTTGCAAAGTATTTCGCCAGTGTATTCTTACCAGACACTCCTGAACGAAATTCAGCTAACGTAAACATCTTGGATTAGTGCAATAATAGTAATATAATAAATGTGACGATGGTTACGCCTGCTTACGTTATTATTGCAATATAAATAAGTTGAAGCCGATAGTGCTATAGGCCCAGATAATTTACCACCTTATATAATGAAAAGTGCCAAAAAGGTTGTGTGGTCCCCTCTGTCATATATTCAACCTAGTATTAAAGTTGGAATTTATCTTCTACAATGGAAGTTGTCCGGAGTAACAACCATACCAAAAGGCTCGAACAAGGCGTTGGTTGAAGAATATCGAGCAATTGCAATTTTGTAATCGCCGGCAAAAAAAAATCTTGCATAGGTACTTATTCGCGCAGGTGGTAAAGTGCTTACGCAATGAGCAACACGGTTTCCGAAGCAAAAAAATTCTGTGCACATAAATCTCTTGAATCTTGTGGATTACATGTCAGCAGTCAGCGCATATTGACTTGTTAATCTCCTCTATTTTGATATTCGAAGGGCTTCCGATAGGGTTAATAATGACTAGCTTCTTGATATGCTTGCAGCCATAGGCTTTGCCCCAGGTCTTCTTCGATAAATCGCAAACCACCTTCGCGATCGCTAGCACTATGTAGGCTAGGTATATACGAGTTCTATCACAAGCGGTCAAGTGTCAGTCAGAGATCGACTCTTAGCCTTCTGCTCTTTTTGATTATGATAAGTGACCTTCCAGCAGTGGTCCTACACTCGAAATATTTGCTGTACTCAGATGACTTAAAATTGTTGACGGAGACAAAATCAGTAGCCGATTGCGTGGCAATGCAGTGATGTACATGCTAGTGGTGTTAAAAATAAAATGTACTTTAACCTTTTATTTAAACTCCATTAAACTCCATTTTCGTTAGCAAGTAAAATCAACAATCATGTTTTTACTTGGACTGACAATATAAAAGACCTTGGGGTAATACACGCTCACATAATAACGTTAGCTAAGGAACCATACAAACGCCTGATATTTGTTATCAGAAATACTAAAGAGTCGCGTAGATAGCGTAATACGCTCAATATTCAGTGCTCTCGTACGCCCGAAAATCAAAAATAGTTGTTGTGATTGGAATCCGTATGAAAGCAACTGTTTTCTTTTGGTCTTTTTAAGATATCTTTACAAGCGCCTTTATGGATATTATCCATATTTATATCCCACTAAATTTCTCCTCGGTTCTTTGAGTTACAACTTACAACTCATTGCAAGTACGGCGAGCGTATCAACAAGCCATGGCGTGTAATATAATTCGCAGGCAGATAGACGCTCTAGACCTGAGTGCCGAACTGTGTCTTTTGTACCAAACAACTAATGTCTTAATCGCAAACATAAAGTTATTGCCGCGCCATAGGCAATAGGCATGCACTGTTGAGCGCGCCAACAAGCTTGTTCCCCGTGTTCTCACCGCACTTAACGCTCTCCTGGACACAAATCCTGAATGCGAATTGTTTGCGCATGAATGAACGGTAATTATTGTTGCAATGCCAGAAGTTTTATGAGCGAGAATAATAAATATGTTGTCTTTAATTAATGTAATTTGTTTAACCGTTTTACCTTTTGATTAAAGTAAAAATAAATAAATACATTAGATTTGGCCGACCACAAATCCTCGCGTACGAACATCGATTCCTACCAAGTATGATACGTAAGGTTATTGAAATAAAAAAAAAATCCTAATTTTAAAATAAAAGGAGGATGGGCACTGCCACCTACTTGGAATCCTGTAATTAATAAAATTAAAACTAAACCATAACCTCAAGACACAGTAAGCTCATTTTGCATTTATCGAACCAAAAGTAATAATTAAAAAGCTGAAAATACTCCGGTAGGCGTATTACGTATCTTGCAGAAGGCTAGCGATAGCGAAATTAGAACAATAATTGCTGATAAATCTCAGATTCGTATTTTTGTACCAGCGATAAACAAGCCCTAGCTAACTAGCGACCACAAGGCAGCGCTGTCGCTAGTTAGCTTGGTTATCGCTGATACATAATACGAATCTGCGAATTATAAGCAATTATTGTTCTAATTTCGCTATCGCTAGCCTTCTGCAAGATACGTAATACGCCTACCGGTGAACTTTGACATCGGGACGTTAATCACCTCAGTCCTCCCCGTGACCATAGGTGATGCAATGCATCCAAAACGTCAGGAAGTGAAAATAAGTAAATAGACGCGATAAAATCCGTTAAAAATAGTTTTATTCTATTATTACTATTGTATCGGGCAATGCATTACACGGGTATGCGAATTGAAAATGATCATCTGCCGAAACGAAGTGAAGACGTAGTTATAGATAATATATAGAGATAGAGATAGTATTTAGTATTGCAAGTCTTTTAAAACTACTTCAATAAGAGTACACTACAGTGACTATTGGTACCGACTTGAACTTTGGCATAATATTAAAATTTACTATCCTGTTACGAAGTACATTGGTTTCTGGTTTAAGAAATTTATTTCTCATAAGGATAAAACATTCATTAGTCTGAGAAATACAAGATTGACTTAAAATAGATACCTACGTTTGTTTACATCTGAACAAATGCTGCAGCGACATTATTTATCATTAAGTGATCATTATTGTAAGAACATTGACAATTAAATTTCAAATTCAGATTAACATAAAATAAAAATAAAATGTGGGTAAGTTGAAAACAATTACTTCGACAAATTCAAAATATTGCACACTTTATAATATTGTTAAACATTGAGTATAGCAAACGGCTATGGTCTTATTACATGTGAAAAATCGAAGCACATCTATTACTATCAAAAATTTATATCTAGCATATATTAAGTACCTAGTTAATGTATGCGTGGAATATTAAGATTTATTTTGTAGCGCATTCAATTTTCGACGATCTTATTTAAAACTAGCTGTTCCCCGCGACTTCGCCCGCGTGTAGTTATTTGACAAATATTAACATTAATATTTATACGATTCTAATGTCACTCAATTGTTTTGCCTTCCCGGAACCCCTCCACTGACACTTAAACTTTACGCTAAGGTATTAAAGTTCAAATTCACTTTTAAGTATTATTACGAATCTATTGTATGGGAATATAGAATAGTGTTGTTTTTGTATTTTCAGGCAATTTTTTAAATGTTTCTCTCCATAAGAACCATCTTCATATTTCAAGGAATATTATAAAAAAAGAATTAGCGAAATCGGTTCAGCTGCTCTCGAGATTTGCGCTTAGCAACACATTCAGCGATCCATTTTTATATTATAGATAGCTGTGCCCGCGGCGTAGCTCGAGTATATAGGTTTTACTTACAGAATTTAACGTTCAGGTAAGTATCAATAAGTGATAACGTCAGTGTAAGAGACGTCTCTGGTTAGTGCGTACCTATATATACTAAGCGCTCTGTCTCTATTTTCGCATACATGTCCACTAAAAATTGGTTTGCAGACACTGACGCGAATGCAAATAATGACGAATTTTAAAATGTAACAAAAAACTCACGTGAGAAAAACTAAAGCTTAAGGTTAATCGTAATAATTTAAGAACAAAATGTGCTATATATAATGTAAACTAATTAATACTAAGACGCTTATACGTGAAAGAAACTAATCAGTAACTAACCTACCATAAAAATACCTAATACTAAATCCTGCATGAGAGAAACTCAAATTAAAGGCCAATCAATATTATTTTAATAATATTCCGTTAAATATCCACTACATCAATGTAACTAAATAGTTATTTCAATTAGTAGCTGATTACCACAAATTATTTAAGTTGGTAACATATAATAATTTGTAATTTAAACTAATATTTTAATCCAAAACTACAAACATTCAAATTAAATTCAATAATTTATATCACAATATATTATCATTGTAATCTTAATTATTTATGTTTTTTATAGTATTATATTTAAAATAGGCTATAAGTCATTTTTCATTTGACAATTAATGGCATTGAAGCATTGACTCTCAATACGATCCAATGACGGAGAATCTTAAGGCCTTAACAGTTGTTGAAATGCCTAAATCTAGGATATTTAAGTAAAAAAATCTCAATAACTGTTCATTTAATCCACAAAGAAAAAATACAAGGTAACAGAAGAAGATTTGTTAAATGTTTTTAATTTAACAAAATTGTATTTTTGTCAACCCCTTATTAGAAAAAAAATCCCCAAAGAGTACCTATCTTTGTCATATTTTGCAAAATTTCTCCAAAACGGCACAAGCTTTTTAAATAGTTCTTACACTAAAAAAAAGGTCTTAAAAATATTAATATTTTTAATTGAGAGTTTTATTTTTATTACCCGTTTTATAAGAGAATATATCATTTTTCCCTGAAATTTAATATATTTACGCGAGCGCGCATGCTCCGTCGCCATGTAAGCTCTGTCACAGTCCGTCAAAGAGTATAATAAGTATATACAGGAAAAGAGAGCCCTCTGACGATATTTTAATGCAGACAAAATTGAACTACTAGCGTCTCCTACAAATTGAATCCGAACTAATTCGCTATATATAGCTATATTATGTACATCATATTAATGTAACTATTATGTTCTTTAATTCGCATACTTACTGAAACAATTTTTACTTTTTTTTGTAAAATAATTTATACTTTTAATATTAAAAGTAGGTAAATAGTTTCAATAAGTACACTTGTATTTGTGAGATAATAATATATAAAAAGGGTATTTGCGATGTTACAGGAATGACAATTTAATATGACAATTATTTCATTTTTTATTTTTATTTTTTATTATAAAATGCTGGTTGCCAGTATCATAATTGTCATATTTATCGATTGATTCGATAATTGTTACGTGTTTTTATGTTAAAATTATAATTTTTTATCAATAAAATCACCAATAATTTTTTGGTGCACTTATTTTTATTTTGTAAGTAAATTTCATTTTATTTTTCCAAAGTAGCGACATCTGTGAAGCCATAAGACCAACTATAAACAAATTATTTTTGGAAACAAGTTATGGATGGCGCCACCATCCATTAAATTTTTGTGGTTCAAGGCAACTGTCCTACGCCTGCAGTCCGTTTTCGGACATCGTCGAGGGTGGACCGCACGTCGGTGTTGGAGCGACTTCGTTCAAATATATATTAGTGTTTTAAAAGTTTATACTCAATTATAAATATTTTTATGACTAGAAATACTTAATTTAGTTAATATCTGTACACTGGTAACTGTAAATATTATTTTCTAAATAAATGAATTTTTAAAGTGCCCAAAGAAGAAGAAATTTTTGCGGCGACGTTGATTAGTGAAATTGAAAAATGCATTTTTATATAATTTAGATGTGGAACGACGAACATGCTCTCGTTACTTAGATTTCGATAGTTTTTAATACCCATGTAATTTTATTGTTGCATATTTTTATTAATTAGTTGATAATGAATTTTATAATTATGTATTACAATAAAACGCTGTTTTTATAAGTATGACTTTATAAAATATTATTGGAGAGAGAAATAAAGATACAGATACTTACATTTAGGTACACTGTTATCAAATTAAATCAAACAATTTAAATAAATAAAAGAATGGTGCTTACCTAAGTATAAATAACTATATAAAGATATTCTTGGGTTTATGGTTTTTTTTATGTTAGACAAACTATCATCTAAAAAATGTAAAAATTTTAAATTGGAGAGGGGTTTCTCTACATGATAAAGTTAGAAATGAAGGTATTTGCATTAGAATCAGAGTAACTGACATAGCTCAACGGAATATTACAGTGAAATGGCAATGGGCTAGCTATATAACTTGGAAAACATATAAAAAATAGGAAGAAAGGTCCTCGAGTGGCAACCTCGTACAGGTAAGCTAATTAGTACTCAACCTTTATTCCTCTTCACGTATTCTCATACACTTTTCTTCACACATACACACACACACACACACACGCACATGCGCGCAAGCAGCACGCGCACACACACACACACAAACACACACACACACGCACAAATAGGTCGCAAATAATACTTACCTAGTACTATTAGGCAAGAGTGAATAGGTTTTTGTTAAGTCAGTGCAATTCACCATCTTAGACTACATAACCACTTACCGATGGGATTGTAGTTGCTTTACTACTTGCTGGGTAAAAATAGTAAAAAAAAAATTACCCTGTGAAAGTTTGCATTTAGATATAAATTTTCTAACCAACCATAAAAATATGATGAGAATATGTATATAAGTATAAAGGTTGCCTCACACGGAACAGTAATAATATAATATTATATCTTCCATTATCTCTGAAAACCGAGGTATGTTCATATTAAGAGGCTGAATAGAGCCACATTGAAATGCATGGGGATCGTTTTGTAATTTCACGTCATTATCGAAAAAAAATTGTACGTATTTTAGGTGGCGGTTTGCAAAACACGATTCCACAAAAATTAACTCAATAGAAAATAATTGCAAAGCTGCTTCTAAAAATACTTAAATTTTCAACGTCAATTTTTTTTTACGTGGTAGAGCCATGCTACAGCTATATTTATTAGGTATAGTTGTAGCACGAATGGGTCGGCTCGACCGGGGAAGGGCCACGCTCTCACGGAATAACATGTAAAATAGCAGTTTAACCCTGCTGTGTTTCGTATGGTGAGTGTAGAGAACCGGAGAACCTTTTTACTGGAAACGAGGCATTATATCTTAGTCCTCACGGGTGACAACACATCTACATTTTGATACGTAATCGAGAATAGATGTAGATGTGTATGTGCCGTAGCAACCACTTACCATCAGGTGGACTGTGTGCTCGTTTGTCACCCTTATTCTATTTAAAAAAAACTTTCTGAGATTTCAGTAAAATAATGTTAAGTATTGTAAGCACTCGTATAATTATGTCTCATGTTAATAAAGCTATTGGGCTATTTTGATTTGTAATAAAGTGATTTTACTTTATAGGTTAAATAATTTTTTTACCTTTCTATATCAAGAACCGTTTTTCTGTCACTCCTATTGAATTTGACTGTGCTTGCTGAAATTTAGCATCTATAGATGGATCAGAATCGCCCGCTGATCCGGCTGTTAGATATTGCAAAAATAATCGAAAATATTTATTTTTACTTTCATGCCCAAGACTACCTTGTTTTATTTTATTACGGTCAAATAATATTTATTAGGTTATAAAGCAAGTATTTTTGTAAATGTTTTGTATGTATATGTAAATGTTTTCATTATTTTGTTATTCTATTGTTTAGAGTTATTATCACGTCTTAGCTTTACACCAAGAATTACATTAGAAATTCTTGATGGAATGCGATGTAACGCGCATATTTTATTTTCATCAAGAACTATAATATATATTTTTTATATATTATATTTGTTTTTTTTACCAGTAGAGTTTCAACAAAATCTTAAAAAAGTTCAATGAATTAAAAAACTGCTAATAATTATATAATTTCAAGTCAGTGTTTTACATTTAAAGATCAGTTATAAAGAGCCAATGTTATTATTTTCATTTTGATTAATTTAATTCGAGACTAAAATAAATGTGAAAGGGCTTTTAACTGCATTAATAATTTTCATCAAAAATAACATAGACTTATAAAAGTCATATACACGGTCAATCATACTGAAGATTATCAATTGTACTACAAAATATTTAAAAGACTATTTCCAGTATAATGACATATCATCATTAATGTTTGACTGGCACACTTAAAAGTTTTATCATATGGCTAAATGATTGACTTTTATATTATGATATGCTTTGTATAAAAAATTGCAAGAAATTTTAATTCCCGGCCCTATTGGTTTGTTTTACTTTTTACTTAATTAGTGAAAAACAAAATGGACTGATCTAAAAGTTTACTTTCTTGTGTAAAAAGTGCTATTTAGAATTTTATGCAAATGATAATTAAAGTTTCTATGTAAATAAGTGTAACATAGCGGGTATTATATTCAATGGTAGCGGCCATCCGTATTGGCAAAGTCAACAATATTGTTTTGTCTGCAATTGAGCATAAAATAAAAAATAACTTCAGCCAAAGAGCATAACTGGCATTACACTCAGGCCCATCAATTGGTATGGAAAAAAATAAATTTACCAGGTCTCAAAAAATCAATCAAAATTCAAAAAACATAAATATTAAAATCAAAAATGTATATATGTATGTCTATACATACATATAATGATTTATGGCCGCTTAGTAACTGACGGTGACTCACTATAACATCCTACAGTCACGCCGAAACTAAGAGGAGAGAATCACTGTAGAAAAGGTAATAATTTATTGCGGAAATTTTGTGATAAAATTAAAAAAAATATAAACTTATCCAAGTTAATCTAATTTAGTCTTACTTATCCTTATGCGTACAAAAAAAACAAATAATAAAATAGTAAGATGGCGTCAGTTTTTAAGAAGATATAACAAAAATAAACAAAAAAATAAATTTCAATAAAATTCATTATTTAATTGATTATATACCGCTGACACTCAATCACGCTTTTCGAAACCACGCCAGTTGTAAACAATACTTGTGTGAAAAGACAAAATTTCTTTTCAAATTTCCGCCGAGTTGTAAGTTTCTACTTACAACTCGGCCAAATAGGTCAAGTGTCAATTTTAATTAAATATATTTTATATCTCGTGATCTTGACTACGTTTCATCAATTAACCATTGGTAAAAATTAAAACAGGAATTTTACGATTGTGTTTACAAAAAACATTATTAGTTGAACCTTGCAGCTTGTTCATTATTTTTATTATAAATACCTATAAATGTATATATTATTAATAAATAGTTCCCATAATATATTG
This sequence comes from Parnassius mnemosyne, assembly GCA_963668995.1. Taxonomy (NCBI): domain Eukaryota; kingdom Metazoa; phylum Arthropoda; class Insecta; order Lepidoptera; family Papilionidae; genus Parnassius; species Parnassius mnemosyne. The sequence goes on along the minus strand of CAVLGL010000082.1, from coordinate 41,964,571 downwards.
GATTATTTTTTATTTTGCCCTATCTGCAATGTTCTACGCTCTATAGAAAATGTGGCGTATGACATGACTGACAATCTTTCGAACGTTTTATCTAGGTACAAAGATGTTTTACATTTTCGTCGCCTCCACATGATATTTTTGTCAGCATAAAGTACCCTTCTATATCTGAAACGAATATAAATATTGCTACAAAGTAAAGTAATAGGCTATACAAGTCCCTCTACTGGGCACAGGACTCTTTTTTATTTCTGAGAGGGTTTTAGGGCAAGGAAATGCCCGCCGTGCTTCCCCAATGCGTGTTGACGAAAATTGCAATTACAAATTTCATTCATGCTGTCGGGGATGTCAAACCCGGGAAAATTTACAGCGAACGCTTTGACGACATATTTTTAATACGACACAAATAAATACGATTTAACATATATAATAAAAATTTTTACGTACTTGAAACTTGAACACTTGATAGCTCACGAGCTGACCGGACAAAGCTACAGCCCCACACCGTGCAATGTAATTGAAGATGCGTAACCGCGACATAATTCTCAGTGATGCGCAAGCATAACAGGCAGTATGTCACTTATATAATTGTCATCTCTGCAGTCTATTAATCTTTGCACTTTTATAAGTAATACAGAACGTAGTTGCTAGACGGTGTTGACATCGGCTAAAATCTCTGCGATCGCCGTTTCGTCAAGGTCATTCAGGCTAGTTAAAGCCTTAACACCGCAAATCAAAAAAAGAACGTCATTTGTACACCGATGTATCGATTGATCTATCGATGACAGTGATTAACAATTTTATTTCGACACCGACAGTAAGTAAAGATCATAAAATTATCGCCACCTATCGACTATCGATAACACTGGTTGACTATTTTACTTAATGTCTGTAGAGTTTTAGTAGTATTCTAAATTCTAATCAGTAATTCTTAATGAGAAAACCAAAGAGTATAATATAATCACTACGCTCAAACAATAACAATTGTAATAACACTCCTTTCTTATTTGTGAGATTGTAACTACACTTCAGTGAGTCTCAATACGATTCGGAGTATCTTAAGGTCGCAATTCAGGAAAGAATGTAATTTATACAACGCCATCAATTACGTTCTTTGTGAGAAAACTTTTTTAATTTAAGGAAAACATATTTTTTATTGTTTATTTACTGTGTTTTAAGTATAAATATATTATTATAGAACGTTTTTTTTTTCACACAAATTTTTTTCAAAATAATAATCATTACTTTCGATAGAATTAACCAATTTTAATAAAACAAAGATTAAATGTAACTCGAAGATACTCTTTATGATTTTCTTAACGATTTCATTGGAAAAAAAAGAAGTTTACTTTAGACGTGATGCGTTCATAAAAAAAACAGACAAACAGACAGACAAACAATTCTAAAAATTATAAAAATGTACTTATTTAATTATTTTCAGTTCCCCATAATGATTTTAGCCACAAAAATATACTATACAATGTACAGTACACAAACTATTATACTTTAGATTTATTTGTATAAATATATTTAATACGTTCTTTAATACTTTTCTTTACTACGTTTTAGATATACATAATTATATCATTATAGAACATTATTTTATATCATTTAATTATGATTTATGATATGATATTAGTTTAAAATGCACTTGATGACTCAACCAAAGCTATACCTACCCATACTTCAGAATATTTATCATAACTTTTAATGGAATGAACTGATTTTAATGAAATAAAGACTAAATGTAACCCGAAAATACACTTTATAATTTCCTTAACAATTCTTATGATATAAATTAGTACTTTATACGTGATACGTTAACAAACAAACAAACAGACAGACAGACAGAAAATTCTAAAAATGGTAGAAATGTATTAAATTACTTATTTTTAGTACCCCCAATCACTTTTTTTTACAAAAATATAAAATGTACAGATATCTGCTATTTACATTTTTATTATATGTATAGATTAGATTATACTGCATTTAAAACTTAATTATTGAATCCGTAAATTTAAGAATTATTACGTTGTTTACATAGTATGGGATAATATTATTTAGGTATTTAGATTATTCATATTGTATTTAAAATCATTAATTTATTAGAAATACTAAATTTGAAATTATTATAATATGTAATATTATTAATTTCTTAGAAAAGAAATTATACATTATATTATTATATTGCTATCATTTATACTTGCTTTTCGGTATTTCTGGTGAATGTTGATGAAATTGTTATTATCATTATATTTCACTATTATAGCCCAAACTAATACATTTAATGCTATCAATAGTGTATGTACATTTACAAAAAAAAAGTTAATACAAAACTTTTTAGAATGTCCTTGAGTTTCTATCTTGTATATTATATTATGCAATATTATTGATAAGTTTTCCTGCTCCATCATCATAATCACAGCCCTTCAAAAGTCCACTGCTGAACATAGGCCTCCCCCAATAAATGCCACAAAGCACGGTCCTGAACCACCAACATCCATCGACTTCCTGCACGGCGTACCAGGTCGTCAATCCATCTTGTGGGGGACCGCTCCATACTTCGCCTACCGGTACGAGCCTGCCAGTCTAGAACCTTTCTTTCCCATCGGTTGTCGCTTCTTCGAGCTATATGGCCGGCCCATTGCCACTACAGCTTACTAATCAGTTCCTGTTCATGAAGTTTTCTTGCTTGTACTTTACCTATGAATTAAAAACCTTACCAGCTAACATGCTGACGACCGAAAGGAGAATTTTTTCTACACTTTGAACGGGTGACCATCTTTCTGCACTGCTTTCATAGCCCATAGGATCATCTCCAGGTGCGTGTAGAATAGATATGCAAACCCTTCCATCAGAATAAACTGAAAAAATAAAAATAGTCATGTAATGTAAGAAACAACATTATTGTCATTTTTAAAAATTCAATATATATTATTACTTACTATTAGGATGAAACATTTCACAAATAAATTGCATTTTAGGGGGACTTAAGGGATAATCAGGGGGAAATAAGAGCTTTGCTGGAAAAATACCACCCTCAAAGCAAGTTCCTTCTGGGCCACTGTGAACAAAGAACAACATCATTAATTTTTAAGTTGTTAATATTACATTAATTAGACGCTAAATTAATAAGATCATTTGTCAGTCAGTAGTCATTTAGGTTTCCATTTATTTATTATTTTTTCCAAAAAATCTTCAAGTTTTTTTTAGGTAAAATATGGACTGCTCATGAAGTTTCATCACAAACGGTTCAGCCATTCCGAATCAGACAAACAGGTAAAAAATTTAAAAATGGTTATTTATGTCTTAACGTCAGGCAATTAACCCCTTGAGTTCATAAAAGGTAGTTATTTCGATATTACAGACAGACATATTTTATACGTGGTAGAGCCATGCTGCAGCTATATTAGTAGTATAGTTGTAGCACGAATGAGTCGGCTCGACCGGGGAAGGACCACGCTCTCAAAGAATACCAGCGTAAAATAGCAGCTTAAGACTGCTGTGTTTCGTATGGTGAGTGTAGAGAACCGGAGACCCTTTTTACTGGAAAAGAGGCATTCCATCTTAGTCCTCACGGGTGACAAAGCATCAGCATTTTGATTCGCAAACGAGGATAAATGTAGATGTCTATGGGCCACAGCAACAAAGCACATAAACAAAAAAAATATCTCAGTCAGTTATTCCATACAAAATTTCGTACAAACTTGCTCAAAATGTATGGAAGACCTGATTTTTCTTGCGATTTGGAAGATAGATCTATAGTAAAAGTTGTTCATATTGTCGCATAGAATAGAAATAAAAAGCACTATTTTGATTACACTACGTACGTAACTATTTGTTTAAATAATTTGTGAATATTAGTTAGGCATGTAAATAAAAAAATTTAACTGATAAAAAGGAGGCCTTATCATTTATATGTCATTTATTCAGAAGAAAAACCTAATATACATAATATACACAAATATATTGATACATTCGTTATTAATAAACTATTCATTTTTAAGTATTTCTGGAATACATTCATAACTATGAACTTAACTACTAAGCCATAGATAGCATATATTAAATTTTCCCGTTAATCGGATAATAGTTAAGCTGCTGGCATATACAATTTTTCACGCACACTAGCATCATGCAAATTGTCTTATACACACTACAATATTAAGATGCGCACTCACGGAGCTGTTACTTTCAGGTAGCGCGCTATCTAGTCAGAGCGCGCGATGACTTATCATTAATCTATGGTTACACCATTACAGATTTAAGAGATCAAAGTATTTCTTAACATGTTTCTCAGAGACATTTTTGAAAATGAGAAAGATAAAGGTTATAGTTATATTACTTCTTACTTTTATGGCCCTCTATTGCAAAGAACATTATATTATAGTTTTTGTGTCAATTTTGTTATATTAACCTTTAACTGTGGACGCACGGTCTCACAGGCCGCTCGCAGTTTGTAATTTCAGTGTTTACCCATTTCCTCTCGCTCCACGCGTCTAAGGCGCTCTGTAGTCTGTAGTTTTAGTTTTAATGGCGAACCGTACGTTGAGGTGGGAAGTAGTGTCGCCGGCTGCAAATTAGGCGGGTTATTTTTACTTTAAACTACGACCGCGGTCTGTGAGACTGGGACCGCACGTCCACGTTTCCTATATAAAAAAATCTTGACGGAAAAGCGGACTTTTTTGGTTATTTTCATTCAAAATGTCAATAAATAGTACTCAAAGTGCATCTACATGAAAACAAACGTCAACGTCATCACTGCAACAGCGTTCGAGTAAAATTGGACGAGTCAATGAATTCTTGACTTATGTGGTGTCAATGTGGTTATGTTCTATAAAGTGAGCATTCGACCAAAAATATAAAAAGAGGTGATTTCCTAAAAAAAAAATCACGATCTTTAGTCCTTCCACATATGCAGACGTGCAATAAAGCCAATAGCAAATGAACTAAAAATTAAAATTTATGTAATACTGTGGCTTCATAACATAGCGGTTCGAGAGATCGCGCATCCATAGTAGTGTGACAAAAAAATGACGTCCATAGATAAGGGTTAAGAAAGATTATACTCACGTGATTAAAGCCTCCCATTCAAAAAAATTTTCTTCATTGATTGGTCCTGCAATGATGCCTTCAGGAGGATTTAGTGTTAATTCTACAATTTAAAAAAAAGTATGAATTATTAAAATAAAGCAAATACATCTATAATGTTGAAAGGTATACTAAAATAAATCATCTAAAATAATATACACTATGAATGTATTATAAGGGTGCTACCTGAAGCAAAATACTGTTTTGCTTTAATTCTTCTCATTATTTGAAAAATATTTTTATAGGGGTGACAAGAGTACACAGTCCACCTGATGGTAAGTGGTTTCTGTGGCCCATAGACATCTACATCTATCCTTGGTTGCAAATCAAAATGCAGATGCATTGTCTGCCATGAGGACTAAGATGGAAAGTGTCTTTTGAAGTAAAAAGGGTCTCCGATTCTCTACACTCACCATACAAAACACACTTGCATTAAGCTGCTATTGTATGGTGATATTCTGTGAGTGCGTGGTCCCACCCCGGTCGAGCCGACCCATTAACAACTATACAATTAATATATCTGCAGCATGGCTCTTCCACATATAAAATATAAAAGATATAGATATGATATAAAAATATATTAAAAACTAGCAATCCGCCCCGGCTTCGCACAGGTAATTTCTGGATCTCGACAACAGTGCCACCTACCAGGTCTAATTGTGAATTTAAACCATCAAAAGACCCACTCAAACACACATAAAATTTCGAGTTTTGCAAAACCTAACTGACATCAATTGATTTTTATATAATACTAGCTGACCAGGCAGACGTTGTTCTGCTCTGTCCGACGACTCTTTATCTAATAAAAAACCTTAAATTCGTAAAAAAAAAAGCAATATTGATGGTCACTTAACGGGATAAAAACTATCCTATCTCTCAACTTGGACCAAACAGCGCACAGTTTTCAAAATTTCATTAAAATCAGTTTGGTAGTTTAGGAGTTCATCGCGGACAAACAATGTGACACGGAATTTTTATATATAAAGATAGAGATAAGTCATTAATCTTCCATATATTGGCAATCAATGTATCATTACATTTTTTATAAATTTTATAAAACTTTATGAAAACAACTAATTTATCAGATATAACGGTGGTAGAGCCACGCAGCAGTTTTTGCTGTTGCACGTATGGGCTGGCTCGAGCCGGGTTGGTACCACGACCTCACAGAATACCGGCGTGAAGTAGAAGCTGCTTCTGTTTCGTCTGGTGAGTGCAGGTGGCCGGAGGCCCAATTTCCCCCCCCCCCCCCCCCAATCAACATGGTAGCGGAATTAAACGTTAGATTACCGCAGGAGAGTACCAGCACCCCTGGAGAATCCCTAGCTGAGCATCCACGACATTTTATTCCACTCCTAAACGTGAGTGCTCAGGCTGCCCCGCGTATTCTTGGGGGCAAAATTCCGCTCAAAAACATAACTGCTCGGGGCAAACTGAGCAACAAGACCAAGGCGACCCCTGCCACGCTATCCGTGAATTTCTGCAACATCAGGGGACTTCACTCGAACCTAAACGCCGTCCACTACCATCTCGAGACGGCGAAGCCGGCCTTGCTCTTTCTGACCAAGACGCAGGTTTCCTCTCCGGCTGATATTTCGTATCTCTCCTACCCGTGGTACAAATTGGAGCACTCCTTTGTGCCTCGGGCGGCTGGACTTTGCGTGTATGTCAGAGAGGACATCTGTTCTCGACGCCTCGGCAGTCTTGAAGGTTCGGACCTGTCCATCCTATGGCTACGCGTAGACAGCGACGACCATCCGCGCGTCTACGGGTGCCTCTATAGGTCCCATAGCGGTAATACCGAAACAGACCGACTCATTGACCACGTCCAAATGGCTACAGATTCTTTGCTACAACAGGTCCCATCCGCAAAGATCGTGATCCTTGGCGATTTTAACGCCCACCACGCCGAATGGCTAGGTTCACGTTTAACCGATCATGCGGGGAGATCTGTTTATGACTTTGCTTTGGCATATGGTCTGACACAATTGATTACTTCGCCTACGCGGATTCCAGATGTGGAGGATCATACACCTTCCCTGTTGGACCTTCTGCTGACCTCTTATCCGGACGGATATCAGGTTTCCGTCGATCTCGGCTCTTCGGACCATTGTCTGATCTGGAGTGTGGTGCCACTCACGCTCCCCTCGCGGTTGCGTCCTGCAGGTTGCCGCCGTGTTTGGCATTAAAGGTCGGCGGATTGGGACGGAATGCGGTCTTTCTTTGCATCCTACCGAGAGGGCGGGTTTGCTTCTTGCCGGATGATCCTAGCGCTGTTGCTGACTCTGTCACTGATGTGGTGCTACAGGGAACGGAACTATTTATTCCATCATCTGTGGTACCCATCGGAGGCAGATCTCAGCCTTGGTTTGGTCGCTCCTGTAAGACTGCATTACGCAGTAAGCAGGAGTGTTATCAAGCCTGAGCTGCGGCTTCGGCGACTCGGGATGTAAACACCAGCACACTTAAAAAGAAGTATAACTTCACCTCCAGGTCCTTCAAAAGAGTTATTGCCAAAGCAAAGTCAGAGCACATAGGCAGAATTGGCGAGAAACTAGTTCGCCTTCCTTCGGGAACCCGTGCATTCTGGTCTCTTGCCAAGGCTGTCCAAGGAAATTTCTGTAAGCCATCACTACCATCTCTGCACAGGGAGGACGACTCACTGGCTCAAGACGCAAAAGACAAAGCCGACCTTTTAGGCTCCCTTTTTGCGTCCAACTCGACTCTTGATGACGAGGGGAAAACACCGCCGACCATCCCGCGGTGTGAGTGCTCCATGCCGGATGTGATGTTCTCACAGCGCTCGGTTCGCAAAGCACTCTTCTCCCTAGACATCCAGAAGTCGAGTGGGCCTGACGGAATCCCACCAATTGTGCTGAGGACATGTGCTCCGGAGTTGGCACCGGTCCTAACGCGTCTTTTCCGGTACTCCTACTCCCAAGGCGTAGTCCCGAATTCATGGAAGACAGCTTTTGTCCACACGATCCCTAAAAAAGGCGACCGCTCAGACCCGTCCAACTATAGGCCTATCGCGATCACCTCCTTGTTCTCCAAAATAATGGAATCAATTATTAACTGCCAGCTCATGCGGTACCTTGAGGATCACCAGCTGATTAGTGACCGCCAATACGGTTTTCGTCGGGGTCGATCAGCTGGTGATCTTCTGGTCTACCTGACCCATAGATGGGCAGAGGCAGTAGAGTCCAAGGGGGGAGGCGTTGGCCGTTAGTTTTGACATTGCGAAGGCCTTAGATCGGGTTTGGCACAAAGCGCTTCTTTGGAAGCTCCCTTCCTATGGGCTTCCCGAGAAATTGTGCGATTTGATCACCAGCTTCCTTGCAGATCGGAGCATCAAGGTCGTAGTAGACGGTGCATGCTCCGACTACAATCCTATTAACGCTGGTGTTCCACAAGGCTGTGTGCTATCACCAACGCTGTTTCTTCTGCATATCAATGATATGTTGCTAACTGGTAACATTCATTGCTATGCGGATGACAGCACTGGTGATGCTCTATACACCGGCCGTGCCAATATTTCTCGGCAAAACGTCGCCGAGTACCGGAACAAACTTGTGTCTGAAGTCGAGTCTTTGCTGAACAAAGTCTCGGATTGGGGGCGACTAAATCTAGTCCAGTTTAATTCTCAGAAGACACAAGTTGGCGTGTTTACCGCTAAAAAGAACCCATTTGTCGTATCTCCTCAGTTTTAAGGCACTCCCCTTCTTGCCTCAGCCAGTATGGGAATCCTCGGAGTCGACATATCGAGTGACGTGCAGTTTCGTGGTCACTTGGAAGAGAAGGCCAAAGTGGCCTCTAAAAAGCTTGACGTGCTCAGCAAAGCGGGACAATATTTCATGCCGGCACACCACCTGCAACTTTACAAGGCGCAGGTTCAGTCTCACATGGAATACTGTTCCCATCTCTGGGCAGGGACTCCCCAGTGCCAGCTCCTTTCACTTGACCGCATCCAGCGCAGAGCGGCTCGAATCTTCGACGACCGAGTCCTTTCCGGTCGGCTCGATTCATTGGCACTGCGAAGAGATGTTGCATCCCTTTGCATTTTCTTTCGCATCTACTACGGGTAGTGCTCTGAGGAATTGTTCGGATTAATCCCAGCCGCCAAATTTCACGAACGCACATCGCGGCAGAACTCCCGATACCATCCACACCATCTGGATGATTGGCGGTCCACCACTGTGCGATTTAGAAGATGTTTTCTTCCTCGCACGACTTCCTTGTGGAATCGATTACCATTAACGATTTTCCGGACCGATACGACTTAGGGACCTTCAAGAAAAGAGCGTACTCCTTTTTAAAAGGCCGGCAACGCATCTGCGATTCCCTCCCTGGTGCTGCAGCTGTTCATGGGCGGCGGTAGTCACGTACCATCAGGTGAGCCACATGCTCGTTTGCCCCCTCTCCTATAAAAAAAAGATATTTTAGTTTAATACTCGTGATTATGACATCTATACTGAATATTTGAGTAAATGTACAATATTCAAATGTACTTGTAAATAACCTATAACCGTAACTGTAATGATGGGAACTAATAATTATTATATTTTATTTTACATTATATTTTATTCTACATTATATTCCAATTTACTTACATTATATTATAACATTTTATCAATAATTATTTGTTTAAGGCAGGTAAGAAAAACGTGAATTAGGCACATTATATATATATATACTAGCAATTCGCCCTAGCTTCTCACATGTGATTTCTAAATCTTGAGGACAGCACCACCTACCAGATCCAATTATGGATCTAAACCATTCTAGAGTCAACTTAATTCATCATCATCATCATTACAGCCCTTCACAAGTCCACTGCTGAATATAGGCTCCCCCAAAGAATGCCACAAAGCATGGTCCTGAGCCACCTGCATCCATCGACTTCCTGCATATCTTACCAGGTCGTCACTCCATCTAGTGGGGGGACGCCCTACACTTCGGCTGCCGGTACGAGGCTGCCACTCAACTTAATTACACTACACAAAATTTGATTAAAATTGGTCCAGCCGTTTAGGAGGAATTTAGTCACATACACATGGACAGAAGAATTATATACAGTGTTATTTTCAATAACAGGCCAAATTTGCAGAAAAGTTTCAGAATAGGTAATATAGGCAAACGTTGAAAAAAAGAAATTAAAAAAATCTCAAACCTTGTCCTTTTTATCTTTTAAATTCAAAATGCTTGGTAATGCATTATTTAAACTGATTTTCATTCATACGAGGGCTGCACTAAAAGTATCGGGAATAGTATAGTTCCACTGTTCCTGTCATATTAAAATCTTTTTAATTGAAGTCCTTGGTTTTAAAAATCGAATACCATTTATTTATTTAAAAAAAGATTCTCGGTCTTGCCACAAGGTTTTATCAAACTTGTTTAGTTGTTGAGAAAATGGAAATGACTCGAGAAAATTCAAGAGCGATGATTTATTATGACTTTCGAAGTGGTTTAACACAAAAACAGTGTGTTGACCGGATGATTTCTGCATTTGGTGATGAAGCCCCATCCAAAACAACAATTTATCACTGGTTTAGCTGAATTTCAATGTGGACGTGTCAAGCTCAGTGATGATCCCCATCAAGGTCGTCCAAAAACTGCAGTCACCCAAGAAAACGTTGATGCTGTGCGTAAGCTGATTGAGGAAGATCGACATGTGACATACCGCGAAATTCAGGCAAATTTAGACATTGGCATGAGTCAAATACAAATAATCTTGCATTAACAATTAGGTGTAAAAAAGCAAAAAGCGGCTCGCGTTACTTGGTGCGACAGAACTCTCGAAAGATTCCACGCAGGATCCTCAAATGCTATATACAACATCGTATCAGGTTACGAATCCTGGATATACACGTACGAATCTGAAACAAAAAACCAGTCACGAGTTTGGGTGTTCGAAAATGAGTTAAAGCCAACAAAAATTGTTCGTTCACGGAGTGTTGCAAAAAAAATGGTGGCCACGTTTGTCTCCAAAACCGGCCATGTTACGATTATTCCTCTTGAGGGACAAAAAACGGTTAATGCAGAATGGTATGCTAGCATTTGTTTGCCACAGGTCGTTTCTAAACTCCGTAAAGAGAACTACAACCACCGCATCATCCTCCATCACGACAATGCGAGTTCTCACACCGCACACAGAACAAAAGAGTTTTTAGAGCAAGAAAACATAGAATAATTAGACCATCCGCCATACAGCCCCGACCTAAGCCCTAATGATTTCTATACTTTCCCTAAAATAAAGAATAAATTGCATGGACAGAGATTTTCATCACCTGAAGAAGCTGTGGACGCCTACAAAATGGCCATTTTGGAGACCACAAATTCCGAATGGAATGGTTGCTTCAATGATTGGTTCCATCGTATGGAAAAATGTTTCAAATTTCGCGGAGAATACTTCGAAAAGCAATAAATACATTTTTAAATAGTAATGTTGTGTCACTTCCTAGATTCCCGAAATTTTCAGTGCCGCCCTAGTAAATATATAAAGCCTACTACTTCACTACGTATTACGTACGTACATTCGTAAGGGTCAATTGGTTGGCAAAAATGTTCTAAATTGAATCGCACACAGAGGAGCACGTGCACAAGTAGTTGTGGCCCATAAATCACATTCAATTTGGGATAATTTCAAATAAAAGTAGAGCCTTATTGACTCATATTTTCAAAAACTACAATAACAGTATATAATTATTTATACATTTGAACTTAAATTTAAAATTTGATTACACTTTGATAAATAACCCTGTCAAAAGACAAATCAATAATATTCTGTACATGAAAACCATTATTATATAGGGTAGACCATGTTCAGATTAGAAGGCATATAGTGCATGTATAGGACACTAACTTTTTGTTTAGTGTTCACATGGTATGCACTTGCTGGGCTTAGAAGCATATTATCATGACAACTTCTACTTATAGTAAGTTCAAAACTGTACATGATATAAAAAAAGAATGTAAAGTACCAAATAAGAGAGAAATCTTGTGATATGTAAATTACCTGGTCCAAATTATAAGCAATATAATGCAATTAAAGACAGCAGAATCTTCCATTAAATTCTAATTTTAGGTCTAGACCTATGAGGAAGCAATAGCAAAACCATACACAGCGCAGCAACATACATTGCAGCATGTGACATATTACTGCATGAAATTGTATGGGTTGTGTCAATGAGTAGCACTATGCAAAGGTATACAACCCAAGGCAATCATGTGTTAACCCTTGATGATGTCACAATTATAGTACTTTTATAGGTCTCTGTTCAGCCCCACTACCATTGTCAGGGTATTCCGGTTTAATAGTTAATAAATTAAATCATTATTAAAACAAGTACATGTGTTAATGCAAATCAATAAAATGAAGATGGAAGCTCCACCAAGTGATCACAATCGCAAATATAAATTAGACATCACTAAGATATTGATTAGTGTAATTTGTGTACACTAAGCAGGCTCAGGCTAAGGCTGAACAGAGATAATTGCAACATCATCAAGGTTTAACACATAGCTGCCTTTAGGTATACCCTTGCATGGTGCTACTCGTTGACTCGTCCCCATACACTTTCATGCAGTAATATGTCATACGCTGCAATGTATTGTTATAACACTTTGATGCACTTTCTTCTGTCAGTGAAATTGAGCGGTGAGAAAAGCCGTCATAAGCGTTGACGAAACTTGCTAAGTATAATGGAATTGGAAATCGTAATGAAGTTATTAGAAACATAGTTTTCGCAGGAAAGGTAATAGTGTAGGCTACAAAAGTATATATTCTTGGATACATACTTTAATAGCCTACATTATTATCTTTTCGATAATTGTTTTTTTAAGTTGGTATCATAGAGAAAAAACATACGTTTATATTCAGCCATGAGCCGCCGCAACGCTGATCCTGCCATGATTACGTTAATTTTATCTTAGTTGTTAATTATTTTGTGGACCACTAAAAACTTGATTAATTTAATCAAAATACAATGTATTTCTTAAACTGGCTTTACGGCTCTGGGTTCTAGCCCTTCTGAGCCTAAATTAATCAAGTTTTTGCGCGATCAAGTCAAGCGATTGTGATCACTTGGTGGAGCTTCCATCTTCATTTTATTGATTTGCATTAACACATGTACTTGTTTTAATAATGGTTTAATTTATTAACTATTTAACCGGAATACCCTGACAATGGTAGTGGGGCTGAACAGAGACCTATAAAAGTACTATAATTGTGACATCATCAAGGGTTAACACATGACTGCCTTGGGTTGTATACCTTTGCATAGTGCTACTCATTGACACAACTCATACAATTTCATGCAGTAATATGTCACATGCTGCAATGTATGTTGCTGCGCTGTGTATGGTTTTGCTATTGCTTCCTCATAGATCTAGACCTAAAATTTGAATTTAATGGAAGATTCTGCTGCCTTTAATTGCATTATATTGCTTATAATTTGGATCAGGTAATTTACATATCACAAGATTTCTCTCTTATTTGGTACTTTATATTCTTTTTTATATCATGTACAGTTTTGAACTTACTATGAGTAGAAGTTGTCATGATAATATGCTTGTAAGCCCAGCAAGTGCATACCATGTGAACACTAAACAAAACGTTAATGTTACATGAAATCCTATACATGCCCTTCAGCTACATGCACTTATGCTAATGGGAACATACCTGAGTACCCCGATTATTTCTACCGCCCTTGCTGGTATAAATGTCTTGTAATCATACTTCTCTAAGAAACTTTCATTTTTCAATAAGTCGTTGGCGTTAATCGCCCGCGCAAACACCACCCCTACTTTAGAAGCGTTTATTCTTCTTATATTAGTGACTCCTTTTATTTCGTTTTTGAAGATTCCCGCCAACATTAAGGGATTCGTATTGCCAAGTTTAATTCCTTCTTTACGACTCTCAATAAAAACCGTGTATTCAGCCATTCCCACTGACTCAGGGAAAACTCTTTTATAATTTAATTTGTAGTATGGTTTATAAAAACCATCATTTTCCTGCTGCAGGTGTAAGTGTCTGTAGTGTTAATAATACAGATAATCATGATAATTGCACAATTCACAGGTAAATTCTCAAGACATAGTCAATGTTATTATGCGTTTATTTTCGGTTAAAATTTATGTTGTATACTGTTTAAATAAAATAATAGAATGTTTTCAATTATTTTATTAATTTTGATATTTTGCAAAGAAAATAGTCACGTTGTTGATAATTGATGAATTTGTTAAATATATTTTTCTACAACATATTTTACATGTACGCTTGGGATTGTCTCAACTATATAAAAATTAATGTCGATATTTACCTTGAATGTTTATAATGAATCGATAGACTTGCCCACAAACAACAAAATAAATCCTCGGTTTGAGTTCTAAAAAGAAATTTTATTTTGCCTTTTGTCAAACAGAATCCAAAGAACTCAACAATTTTCAGCAATCATTTTCTTGAGAAGTATAAAAGAAAAAGTAGAATAAAGACAATTTTATTAAAAGTAGTCATTGCTACATCATTTGTATCAGTAAGTATAATATTGTTATAATAAGACTAAAAATTTAACTTTCAAAACTTTAGATAGATTGTTATACATTATAAAACTGTCGTACATTTTATATAAAAAAGTCTTAAGATAATTCTCTTTATGGCATTATGAAGCCAACTATGTATCTATATATCAACCAAAATAAATGTATAACCTTACTTTACCAATCGTACAGCCTCGCGGTCACACTAGTACAATATTCATAGCATCAGGCTATTTTCCCCAAGGAGTTGAGCGGAGCTTCGTATTATAATCCCAAGTCACAATGATAAAACTTTTAGCGAAATTGGGTATAGATATTTAGTAATGCCCCTGAAGCGCATGAGGCGCGATAGTATAAATTCTATAGTATTTGATACCAACAACGTTCGATGCCCGATTCATACTTGGTGGCCCAAGACATTGTGCTGAGGGTTTAAATAGCTTGATCTATCGCCTACAGCATTAGTCGTAGATAATAGGAACTCGTGGTTAAGTAATAGCTGCGCGGATCAATAGATCTGCGATATTAAGTTGCACTTGCCGCGGTCAGTCCATGAACGAGTGACAATTTTCTTAACATACCAAGATTGAGAGAATAGACAGAGCATCTGTATCCTTAGACAATTGGTGCACTTTACTCTGTTAAGATCATTATGTTTTTAAAATTCATGCAGCTAAAATGATAATAGGTTTTTATTACTTTATACTTTTCACGGACAGATGAAAGTATATAAACACGAAGCATGATAAAGTCTCATAAACATATAGGCCTTTAAACAGAGAAATCTTATTTAACTGATTGTCACAAGTTTCCTTACTTAAATTATTAAGTTTAAATTCATATTTATGTCGAATATTAAAATAAACTGCTATAATGTGTTTAATTAGTAATTATTAAATGTTTGCAATTATCAATATTAATACTTATATGCAAAATAAAGCAGTCATTATATACTCCGTGTCCCCGATTTTATTTCCCCATCAAAACATTTTATAAAATATAAATAGGTATATACTCATAGATATAGTATTCATTAGATTGGCAATGGCGTGATTAGGGTGAGACCAAAAACGAAATGTAGCCGTGTGAGTGAAATGTGCATGTGTGCGACAACAGTAGTGCTGCGCCATGTATCAACTTTAATTATCGATACAGAAAGCTGTGTCTGTGTCATAAAATGAATATTATGTTTGAGGGCATAAAAATAAAACTACAAACAAAAAGTTTGTGATTTTTATTTTCCACCAAAAATAACTAACTTATTGTAAAAATGTCGTAAGCTCTCCTTGGAGGTATTTTGCAATTTTGCTTCATACTTTAATCTGATAACCAAATAAGTTTCAATTATTGATTTAATAATTAAGTGTTTATGGTTTGATAATGCTGGCGAATCGTACATATGTATGTCAAGTGTGTTAAAAAAATGTTTGCAGGACACAAGGCATTCGTTTACTAATTTTTTAAACATATTTTCGTTTACAATTTTTCCTTTCACGTGTTTTCGGAAAACTCGTTCAGAAAAGACACCTATCTCATAAACGTCTTGAGAGGGATACACGAGGCCACCTACGTCTTTCATGTTTATTAGTGAACCTTCCTTAACTTCACCGTAAAGTACATTTACACAGGATTCGCATTTAATTTTATTTGCGATTTTTTTTACCACGTAACCACATATGTACTGAACAATGGACTTAACTACAGATTCCATGCCTTCAGGTATCCATGGCATAGATGATACGAAATCAGAATCTTCATTATCTATTTGGCCTGGGCCAATAGCCGCATCGTCGTTTGGCATCGTCATAGCACTAAGGCCAGTTGTAGTATTTATTATATCTATAGTACACGATTTTTGTATGTTGAGCATACTAATATTCTCCAAAGGCAAACAATTGGCTTTATCGCTGATTTGTACTTCCACGTGGCAGATTAATCGTTTGTATGCTGCTGTGAATTGTCTGGCTGTTGGATTGTTGTTAAATCCTCCTCTAGAACGTACTGCACTAAAAAAAAATTCTATATGATCTTGGGAGAGTTTATAGGTCGGAAGAAACTTTAATTTTCCTGACTCTATGAAATCGACATATAGCCACTTCAAAGCTATGGTATTCGCCAAAAAACCGATAAAACCAAGTTTTCTTCGACTCTCTATCAAAGCTTGGTTGTTGTATTTTAAATTTTTAATAAATTCACACACTTTGTCACATTCAGCTACAACATTTTCAACATTATTTGCATTTAAGGCCTTCTTAAATCCGTAGCTGAGTAAATTTCTGGAGTTGAAAATGTCAAATATGCTGTTTATATGTTTTATAAAACCTGCTGTCGCTTGGCAATTTTCAAACATAGGTAATTTTAATACTTCTTTGCAAAACTCTAAGCTGGTTGCAACAGAATTACTCAACAGTTGCGCCGCTAATCGTACATTCATTTTGTGATTTACAAAATTGACATGTTTTTTAGTTACCTTATTTGCCAAATGCAAACCGGCATCATGTTGAAGCTGGCAGAGATTTTCAACAAATTCATATTTAATAATATCATTATGATGATAAAAATTTTTGTATTCTGCAAAAGTATTTCTTATCAACTTTAATAAATGACACGCATCTAATATTACGTAATATTTTTGCCCTCTATAGTAAAAGTATGGTCTAAATGGAGCGGTGCTCAAATTAGCTCCTAGTATTTGTGCCATATTTATATTAGATGCTATGCCATCAAAAGTAACAGAAGCTACTTTTACAAAATCTGACAGTGAAGCAATACACTGCTTTAGAAGTGTTGCTTTCTGTAAAGCAGTAAATCCTCTTCCAAAAAAATAAGCAATTGGAATTTTCCAAAAAGAATTAATTGCCACTGCCATTATTACTAATACCTCTTTAGCCTTGTCTACTTGATCTCCATGAATACCATTACCCACATCTACATAGCCATGATGATTACGACCGTCAAATTCAATGTGTTCACGGATAGACATTTCGTCGAACGTAAGGGCGATGACCAAATCTTTTTTTTCTTTACTTACAGCCTTTATGGTTTCTATGGCTTCCTTAGTGATACCTGGCTTACAACCTACATTTTGGTACCAGCCTCGTAGTGTTCGAGGATGTGGTAGGCACAGGTCAAATTTAGTTCTCATGAAATTGTAAGCCCGAGGACTATAAAAGTGTAAAGTTAGGGCAAATGTCTTTAGTTGTGTATCATACTCTTGTTTAATATTTTTATTTTGTTTTTTCTTAATCACTCTTTCGATGAGATGCTGCAACAAATCATTTGGACCAGATGCCATTACAGCACTAATGTTATTTTGAAGTGAGGGAAGCCTTTCTAAGTTTTTTATCACTTGAGAAAACTTTCGCACTTTTTCATCAGCCCGTTTTTTTTGTGCTCTTACATTTTTCAGTTTTTTTTGTTTTATATCTAATCTTCTCCGAAGAATATTAATAGTCTTTTTCATTTTTATCTTTCTCGGGGAATTGTCTATAGCAGAAATGTTTGCAGTTGAACTACTGGGTACTGGTAATATATCTCTGTAGATATATGAGGATGCTTTGCGTATCGGTTTCAATACAACCTACAAACAAACAAATAAAATTAGTGCATACATTATGTACTTATCTATGATTAAAATTAATAAAATAAAGTACCATCCTTTTACCTATTTCTGTCGCTAAATAGCAGAGCTTATACTACCGCTAAACAGCAGTGCTTACACTGCTGCGTTTCGGCCTGTTGAGTATAGAGAGCCTGTATAATTTTCGGCTGTAAGACATTTTATCTTAGACCTCAGGGGTAAAAACACATTTGTAGCTTTCTTTATTTGAAGATGACTGCAGGTGTCCATGTACTGCAGTAGCCGTTTACCATCAAGTGATACTGTAAGTTTCTTTATTACTTTCATTTTATAAAAAAATATACATAACGAGAATGACAACAACAAGTTGTACACATTTAAACATGCGCAAACGAAATTAAGATATGTACAGTAAAATATATAAGTAATTAAAAAACTACGCACGGGCATAAATGATGTAGGTATTGATCCAGAACGCAGCTTTACTCTTTGTGCACTTCTATGAGAAAAACATTTTTGTTCAAAGTGCTTGCTACATATAGTTGAATTTTTTTTGGGAACCCATCCTTCTCTATTTAACATTTTTAACCATTTTTGTTTAACCTCATTATTTTTTGGAAATCTGAAACAATATAAATCATCTCATTAAAGTATTACTATAATGTGTAAATATTTACTTTTACGAAAAACTAAAAATTAAAAAAAAAATACGAAGTCACAAAAGGCTGTATCCAAGGATATGCCTTTGCCTGTTATAAACATATTATCGATAAGACGATATTGATAGTGTCAATCCCTACAAAAATTTGATCAGAAATAGCGGGAATTCACGTATTTGTTATTATTTTTAATATAGTTCTCACGCATTTAGATTATTATCGTAATAAAATGCGATATTTTTCTCTGTCCATTTGTGTATAAAACATTTGTTATAGTTGTGAAATAGTGAAGTTAGAGTGCTAAACATTTTAATTGTACTTACATGTGAAATGTATAATTTTGTGGATTTACTTTTCTGGATGAACTGCATTCAGGTACGGCACACGTCACCATACTTAATCACACCTTTTAAATACTTATTAATACTTTAAAATCAAAAATATCGCGAAAATAAGCGGGATTTGTTTTGTTCACCACTGACGTCCGGCTGATACAGGCTGATAGTGTGTACGTGTATGGTCTAGCCATTCTATCTCGTTCTAACGTAAGCATATGCTATGCCCTTTCTCTTTTACATTGCCAATCTTAGTATATACTAAATCTATGTATATACTTAGTTAAGTGTCTACCTATATATTAACAATATGTCAAAAAAGAAATTCCGGGGAAGCTGTTCATGGCAGTAAACATTTTTCTCCAAAGATCATAGCTCGAAAATACAACTTTCAAATCTGATTCTTGGGGAGTTTTTTTAAGATTATCGGTACAGTTACCTAGCTTCAGGAACATGTTATATGAAAATTTTTAAATTATTGTAGAACTATCATGGTAAAAATTCAGTTAATTTTTGAAGTTATTCAATTGTGTGCATTAAACAATTTTTTAAATCTTTTTATCGCTTCCTTAACAATCATTTTTCGATAGTCCTAGTAAGTAAAATGTATATCACTAGCTAACGCACATAATGAGAAATCAAATTTAGTCACGGGTTTTCGGGTTGTCAGGACGCCAGTATCATGGAGTATAGAGTAGAAGGAGGACCATCTCTGTATAAGAATAATTGTCCGTAAAAACGCGTCCAATAAGGGTGGAGCTGCAGTAGCATAGGATAAATTAAAAAAAAAGCGCCAAAAGTAATGGGTCTGGCCCTAGTTTGCTACATATATATTTATCTATGGTCTGGCCACCCAATTTTGTTAAGGGTATCAAAAATTACGAATTCAGCGGTATTCTTATTTTTTTTTCTACCTTTAAAAATGACTGAAATATTGATGAGTAAAATGGTGTTTTACGGTAAGGGCGACCGCTTTGCTCCGCATCGCGATGTGACGTCACAAAACGACACGCCGATGCCACCAGTAGTCTTTATTGTTATATTTTTCTTATTCTCTCCATATTTTTCTTGTCATGTTATTTATTTATCAGTAACCTTTATTTTCTGTTTTTTTTTTAATGTCTGTTATATCACACTCCTTGGGAATAAAATGGTGACCTAAGATACAGGTTTTACCTAGTTTAGGCACCAGTTTTTCACCTAGCAATAGTATTGTATCAGATGTAAACACATATTTTTTGTTTTCTGAATGTATATTGTTGGTGATAGTAAATAAATAAATAAAATAAAATAAAAATAAATTTAATTTTACTGGAAAAATAATCATATAAAGCTAAATGTTCAATACTTTAGTTTATACATCAAATCAAATAGTTTATTTGTGATTCACAGTTTACATAAAGGTCTTATTTAAACACAAATAAAGTTCAGTCTGTGATCCGCCTCATAGGCATCATCATCATTACTGCCCTTCATAAGTCCACTGCTGAACATAGGCCTCCCCCAAGGAATGCCACAA
Organism: Parnassius mnemosyne; assembly: GCA_963668995.1. NCBI lineage: Eukaryota > Metazoa > Arthropoda > Insecta > Lepidoptera > Papilionidae > Parnassius > Parnassius mnemosyne. Next base: position 41,943,853 of record CAVLGL010000082.1, on the reverse strand, counting down.
CGTACGGTCCTGAGCCACATGCATCCATTGACTTCCTGCATGTTTTACCAGGTCGTCACTCCATCTAGTGGGGGGTTGCCCTACACTTCCACAATTCCAGAAAATATACAAAGTTTGACTTGTTCAAAGTTCAAAAACTTTATAAAACTAAGTTTGTATAAAAAGGGTTATTATAATATTAAGGAATTTATGGATGATAATAACCCCTGGAAATGAGATGATCGCTACCAAGCTATTTCTAATTTGTTGTGTTGTTAATTTGTGTAACATCATGATTGTAAGCTGTTATTTAAAAAAAAAGTCCCGCTGGGTTTCTTGCTGGTTCTTCCCAGGACAGAGGTTTTTTCCGAACCAGTGGTAATCAAACAAAAGAGTGACTTTCAATAAGTATTATTTATAATCTATATTGAATAAAAAAGTTTCTGTTACACTTCGCCTACCGGTACGCGACTGCCACTCGAAAACCTTTCTTCCCCATTGGTTGTCGGTTCTTCGAGCTATATGGCCGACCCACTGCCACTTCAGCTTACTAATCCGTTGGGCTATGTCGGTTACTCTGGTTCTTCTGCGGATATCCTCATTTCTAAGTTTATCACGCAGAGAAACCCCGAGCATAGCCCTCTCCATAAGTCGCTGGGCAACCTTGAGCTTCCTCATACGGCCAGCAGTTTGGGACCATGTCTCAGATCCGTAAGTCATCACTGGCAACACGCACTGGTTGTACAATTTCGTTTTCAGGTTTTGAGGTATGTCTAACGAGAAGATGTGTCGTAGTTTCCCGAACGCTGCCCAGCCGAGTTGAATCCTCATGGGCATACAAATGTCAAAGATTATTAATAGTTCATTGATTACATTATTCATAATAATAGATTAGATTATTAGATTAAATTATTCATCATAAATAATATTGATTACATTGGATTAGATTAGATTATTCATAAATTATTAGTTCAAAATTATTATATAGTCGTTGGGTTTATTATAAGTATTATATCATCTAATACAGTCAACCGGACATTACGTAACTCTGACATTCGATATAATATGTAGGTTAACGACCGTATACTTCCGAGCGCGCGGTTAGTACTGAACTTAGCAAGTTTCTACTGCACGTTCACTCTCTAGGATTGTGACGTCACGTCACAGAGAACGAGCGGGTAAAAATTAAAAAATATTGCGAAACTTCAAAACGTTATAACTTTCGTATTTCTACACTAATTTGGATGAAACAAAAACTATTGTTATTTTCATAAACATAGCTTTAAAGCTATATAGGTTTTATTGTCAAGTTAGAACATGTTGGTGTGACCCATTAGAATAAGATGGAGAAATAAACAAGGACCGACCAATCCGCTTGGTTTTGTACTACTTAAATAGTTGAGGTTTTGTATACTGGCATTTTACTAACTACTCTAGGCATGAAAATTTTTAATTATTTGAATTCAGCTGACTTCACTCCGTCTACAACAGCTATATTCATATCGTAGTTTTTCAGACGCCAGCACTATTGTAATAGGTTTTGGAACCTCTATTTTCAGTATACAGTTGGACACTTTTTCAACTTTCCTCCGTATGAGATGGTTCTCCTTCTACTCTATACTCATTTCTGAGCCTGAAGTTACAATGTATAATTATTACAGATGGGCAAAGCACCGGGTTAAAACCCGGTGCTTTGGTAAAAACCCAATAAACACCCGTAAACACCCATAAGCACCCAAAAAATTGGGTGTTTATTTAATTTGTGTAAATACTTAAGTAATATTAAAAACAAGTTTTAAAATTTATTTTTATTGATTATAGTGATCAATACAACTATAGAAATTTAAAGAAACGTCACCCAATATTAGTTTTCGGTGCTTTCATGTTGTAGTTGATCAACATGTTGGCCTTTTGCTTGCCGTAGATATTTTAAAATTTCCTCATAACACCTAGTGCGCACACATGGCCGTATATATTTAAATTCTTCAGCCACTAACATTCCAAAATGCTCGTTTCTTTTATCATAATAACATTACTTTACTATTTTGTTCGTGAGTCCGACTTAGAGTCACATAGTGAGTATAAATAAATGCCAAGTAAATGTTATGATTGTAATGAATTTTCAATAATGAATTCATGACTTTAATTTTTACGTGTTTTTATTACTGAATATTAAGTTTGTGTTTAATGCGGATCTCTTCTACATACTCGCAGGGCCCAGCTCAAGCTAACCATATCCGGTCTTACATGTCGCCTTGGTCTATCGAAAGAAAATACGGAAACGGGTAGCTGGAACTGTGGCCCACTGTACCAGCTAACATTTGGTGAGGTCGATAAGTAGAATAGGTTTTCGAATTTAAGTTAAAAATCGTAAACACCCAAAAATTTGGGTGTTTACTGGATTTAAACCCAAAACACCGGGTTTTTACCCACCTGGGTTTAAACCCAGGTGGGTGTATTGCCCATCTGTAATAATTATCCTTCATAGTACACTGCTTCACAATATGTTGATGCGTCACATTGTGCAGCCCTTGGGAGATTTTGACGGCAACTTGAGCCAGCAGACAGCTGACAGTTGGCGATGGTATCTCAAGGCGTGTAAACAGACAGACACCTTATCTTGAGAATCATATCACCATCAGAGCACTTGTTTCACCGTTTTCACCAATAGTTCACATGCACAGACACTTAATACACAAAATCGCACCATTTTTACATATCAAAATCCACTTCAAACCATTATTTAAACAATAATACAGGAGCAGCAATCCGTCACCGGTGAAGTTCCCGCCAAAGCTCCCCTAGGATACTACGCATGGGATGAGTCACAGAGTACCTTTATTTCTTAGAGTATTCAACTAACAGGAGACGCCATGCGTATAAAGTTCCAAACAAAAAAGTCTGTCACTTCTAGCGGGAGGCGAGATAACGCAAACTAAGCAAATCGTAAACATTGGGCCACGTCGTTACGCACGCACACAGCATAATATGAGCACACGAGCAAGCAAAACGCACACAACCTTGAAAATGTCTCATCGTTACAGTGCATATGGCATAAACAACTAGTGCGAGGGCCTTGTCGATATGGATATGTCGATGAAATTTTATGCAAGTTATATTAGCAAATTAAATAAAATAAAAATGAACAATAAGACAAAAGTATGTATAATGTTTAATATTACATTCAAAGTAAATTAAAAAAAAAATACATAAGGTATAAAATAATAATACAAAATAACCAAAATTAAAACAAAGTGAAAAAGTATTATATTATGTTTTACTGAATACTAAAGCATCAATGGCCTCCTCTGAATTGTCAGAAATGAAGTCAAATCCATAATTAACATAACCAAAATGTCTTTTAGAACTTGCATGGTACTCCGTCAATTGTTTTATTTTCATTTCATCTATCACTAATGTACAATACAATGTTTTGTCAGTGTTGCTTTCTGCTCTAAGTTTTAAAGCAGCTAACGCTTCCTTTGTGAAGTCAGGTCGGCCATCAATTCTACTATACTACTTTTTTGTAGTACGTGGTGAGGGCAGACACGTTCCAAATATTTTTCGCACATATCGATAAGCTTTCGGTGAATGGTAATGTAAAGTTAAAGCAAAACATCTGAGTTCTGGAGAATACTTAGTCCTAGGTAGATGCCCCGTTTTAGTTTTAAGCAGTTGTCTGTTTATGAGTTCATTTTGTTCAACCCAATATTTTGTAAACAACTTTACTTTCTTTACTTATCAAAGATTTTCCGGATAGTTCATTTAATAACTCTTGCAAAGCAACAATTTTTTTTAAATAGCGTTTTTGTGATTGGAGCCTTTTAATACGATTTATTTTTTGTTCAACTTTTCATTTTTTAATACTTTATTCTTCAAGATTAACAAACGTGCATGGTTTATTCTAAAATGTAATAAAGACTTATAAATAAAAAAATTTGCAAATGGAGTTACACAAAGGGTTTAAAAACTCAAACAAGGAACATTCAAGTACTTTCTACGGTTAAACTTTCTCATAGATTAGATAAGATTTACAATATTTCTTATGCACGGAAACAAATTAAATTATGCTTCGAATATTCCAAATGTTACTTACTATTTATGTTGAATATTTGAAGTATAATTCATTAACTTTTATTTGTATAAAAATTACTATTTATGTCTGTAAATCTGAGGTATAAACATGATGAAATTTAAAACATGTGACAAATCGCAATGGGGGGAGGGGGGTTCAATATATATTATTTATTAATTTTGCAATGTTATTTCATAAGTATAAAAAAGAACGAATAAATTATTTCAATGCTATTTAAGATAAAGTCGATGAGTAAATTCCTACTTTAATTTTATGCGGTGATAACTCGTGTCTTACCTAAAACAAATCTTGGTTAACACAGATTATTTGTTTGTCCTTATTTATTTATTTAAGCGCTAATAATTCGTGTCTCATCTGAAAACAACAATTTGGTTGACACCATCTAAGACGATAAACTTGTAAATAACATTTTCAAATGAATAAATATCGTTCACTAAACCTTCCATTTCGATTTTTTACATGTTTTTTTATATTTTATCCTTCATAATGTAAAATAAACCTGTAGCAAAATAATAAATTTACTTCCAATAATTTCAAAGTCGGTACAGCAGTTCCATTTCGTTTCCTTTTATGGTTTGATTGGATTACGAAAACCGATTGGTCAAAATGCTCGGAACAAACAGTGCTTGTTTGTTTAGGTACCCAGGTTATATAATTGCCACATGCTTTTATCCAAACTTGGTGCCTGTAAGGATCTTTTGGAAAACTGTAAAACCAAAGATCTTTTTAAACATTGTACAAAAAAGAATGTTAAATAACACCTTGGTATTATATATATAGTATTACTTATAGTCAAATAAAAACATCGACACTAAAGATTACTGTGAACATCACTATTATTGTCTTGATAATACCATTTTATATACCCGAAATTCCCCTTCTTTTCGTTTCATAACGTAACATAACGAAATGAAAATATCTATTTAATATGTTTTATATACAAAAAAACAATTTAAATTGATGTTTTGATTTCGTTAATAACAATTAAAGATAATTAAAGATTATTAATGTTGTTTGAAATAACATAGTTTTGCAAATAGATCAGAATAATATTGATGAATTTAAGACTATTGAATAACACGATTTTGTCTTGTGTTATTAGAACAAAGATAAACGACATTTGTCTACAATTAAACAAAATTTAATTATGTCCTAGTACCGCAAAAGTCCTTACTATAGTATTAATACTTTAAGTTGGCAACACTACCTGCTCAGCTATATTAATCAGAATTTTCGTGATTTAATGCTTATATTAATTATTGAAATCAAAATAAATAGTTACAAGTGAAAGGTAACGCCGTCTTTTTGTTAATTTGAGGTCTGTGATCTTTTTTACAAGAAAACACACTGCACTTTTCTGGAGGTTAACTCACGCTTACGACTACTTAGTAACTGACGTTGTACTTTTTTTTTTTAAAAACTGCCTTTGGGGACTGGCAACCAGCTGTTGAAAGCTTCACATGCCATATCTAAAGCGACCCTCTTTTGGGAAAAGAGGGCGCAGACGGCTAAGTGCCGTTTAGGGACTGCCTACGAAGGCATATTGATTTTAAATAATTTTTACTTTAATTAGTATTGGCCTGAGCCGCCAGAAGGCAGTTCAGGTCGCTTGAAAGTTTATTTGGCTGGTCCGAGAGAGTGTTTCTCGGCCTGCGGACGGTATAGCGGGAGGGGAGTGAGGCGGTATAAGTTACTGCCTCACGAATTAATGAGTTATTGTGCGACTCTGAAACTTTAAAAAAGTTTTCAGAGAGAGTTTTAGTAAATTGCTGAATTGTTGGGATTTCTAAATCCCGGTGAAGATCGGCATTACGGACGTACCAAGGTGCGTTCGTAGCTCGACGACAGAATAAGTTTTGAACTACTTGTAGTTCGTTAATAATTTTATTATCGGCGTGTGCGAATACGGGGGCCGCGTAAGTCATTACGGGACGAATACAAACCTTATAAAGGGTTCGCTTATTTCTTAATGACATTTTACTATGTCGGCCTAACATACTGTTAAGCCTACCTAGGTATAAACGAGCTAGACGTGTTACTCTTTTGACATGAGGCTCAAAAGTAAGCCTGTAGTCAAGGGTGACGCCTAAATATTTTGCTGACATATGTCATGGGACAGGGGTCCCTAGCATTCGTATAGGTGGAGTATTTTTCTTGTTTTTATTACGGCGTCTTTTAATATCGAATTGAAGTCAGACGTTGTACGCGGCGCAACTAGTTTTATATAACAGGAATGATCCGCGCTCTCGTACTTGTCGTCTCCTGTTAGTTTAATACTCTAAGGTCAAAACCCTATCTGTAAGCCATAGAGATATATATACTTCTAAGTCAGTACTGTGTCCAATCATCATGTCATAATCTGTGACTGTAACTGTCCATAGATTAAACAGAGTTTTGGTGGGAAATTGACCGGCGGCGGTTTGCTGCTCCAGTATTATTATATGGTTTGAAGTGGACTTTGATATGTAAAAGTGTTGCGATTTTGTGTATTAAGTGTCTACGCATGTGAACTATTAGTGGAAACAGTGAAACAAGTGCTCTGATGGTGATGGATTCCCAAGATAAGCTGTTTGTTTGCATAGGCACCTTTAGATACCATCGCCAACTATCAGCTGTCTGCTGGATCAAGTTGCCGCCAAAATCTTCCAAGAACTGCACAATGTGACGCATCAACATATTGTGTAGCAGTATACTATGAAGGAGTGGGGAAATTACAATAAACCGAATAAAAATACTTAAGACTTGGCCTAAAGGTCTAGATACCAGGCCATAAACTCCAAAAAAAATAGATTAAACAGTACCACAGAATAAATAATAGTATAGTGCCACCAACTTATCTGTTCAGGTGGACAAAATTGGAACTAAAGCCGCCATTTTGTAAATGACATTTCGCTGTCAGCTATTATTTATTCTGAGCTATCAGGTGAGTGTTTTTAAAAAGTGTCAATAAAAAGCCTAAAGGTCTTAAAAGTGATGCGCGATAGATTATCCTAAAATTTTTATCATTTATGAAAGAAGAGAAACGTGTACGAATCCCAACTATACCATTTGAAAAGCTGTAAGAACGCGTAGCTGCCGCGACAGGTTAGTATTGCCAGATATGGAAAATTAAAATCACCAAATAATGTACTTCTGAAACATAGTAAAAAATTATCTCAATTTACTGCAATTCATCTAAAGTACCCAGCTTTGTATTTGTGTTGCTAATGTTCTAATGCCCCAATTAATTGAAGATTTATTTCATAAATTTACAAATAACATTTCATGTAAAAAACATTTCAATCATGTAAAAAAATTGGAACCGTAGCTAACGCGGGTCCATTTTTCAAAACAGTAATTCCTGGAATTCGGCCGCTTGAACTCCGAGATCACGACCACAATTATTTTTATAAAATAAAAATAATATATATAATAACACTAATTCTCACTAATTTTAATATATTAACACGAAATTTGTTTTATTTTATGTTATGTGTAATGAATATGTTGTTACCTATTTCCTCGGTGAATTTCTTAAATGGCAATAGTAAGCACTCCACTAGCGACGCTGTCAACTGAACAGATAAGTTGGTGGCACTATACTACGTGTTTGTACGAAGTACATGTATTTCCATGTACTACGTACAGAAGTTGCACTCTATTGATCTTGACAGCTTGCCGACGTTTAAATAGCCTACATAATTATTATTAATCAAATAAATCACTTATTTTTTTTTTAAATAAAATAATTTATTTTTCTTCACAAAATTTAAATTAATTAGATAGTTGATTGGGGTCTCCATTTAAGCAAGTAATGCTTGTGTTTGGAAACCCCGCTCTTCCTTATCTAAACATACATTTTAATTCTCAAAACCAAAAATGACAAACCAATTACTCTATTTTAACAAACCAAAAATAACAAAAACTAATTTAATTTTAAAAATCAAAAATTTAAAAATTTAAAAATTAAAAAGTACAAAAGTATATGTGTGCATGTATGCAAGTGTGTGTGTGTGTGTGTTTGTGTGAGTGTGTGTGTATGTACGTTTGTGCACGTGTGTGTGAATGTGTGTGTGTGTGTGTGTGTGTGTGTGTGTGTGTGTGTGTGTGTGTGTGTGTGTGTAGAGAAAGTATTATTATGTTATAAATCGTAAAGAACAGTGAATTATGAAATGCGTTCCATTAGAAATTCAGTTTCGTCATATGTTTTCGACTGCACCCATTTTAGTATAAGGTTTTTACACTCCTTTTTACACTTATTACTTTGCATCTTTTCCCCTTTTGAAGAGCTGTTAATAAAGAGTAAAAAAATGCCTTCTGAAATGTTAAATTACTTAGGTAAAGTATACCTATTCTGACTATGATCGAGCATATTTTCGCTACTATGTGAGTTCTGTGCTGCTCAACACCATTTGTCGGGAAGGTTGAAACAAAATTTCATCATTTCCTAACCGTGGGTAGTGCCGTCTCGTCAGAAAATTCGTTCACACTATATCCTATCCAGGCGTTTAGACGGCTCTTCACAGTGACAAAACGTCCGTCTAAAAACCATGATCCGTTCTTTTTCTCGGATTCGTCTAAATGTGATCATTGTCATATAAATTGTACTGCCTCTAGCGTATCCGTCGCTTTAGGCGGAACGAGAAAACAGACGGTCCGTCTAAGTGAGAAAGGGTGGTAATTATTTCACACAGGTAGCTAGTAAACTTTTGACCTTGGTCTTGGTATTGGTCAAAATACATAAACTTTAAGAGTGGCCAATATCTTTAAATTGGTACAATCTATACATACATATTAATGAAATTGAAGTGTCTGTCTGTAATATTGATATAAATGGCTTCTATTAAGCTCAGGAGTTTATGCATGATAAATAACCAATAAAAAATATGTCTTTCGGTCTGGGTAGGGTATTGAAAGTATTGGCCACAAAACAGATACAACTCTTCGTTGTAAAGTAAACTTGTTTCAAACTATCATAGACACGCATATTTACATAATTAGATATTAACGTAGGTATTATTAATTAATTATTTTATTCACATTTTTCGCCTGACAATTTTTTCGGTCAAAGTAAATATTCTCACGAATTATATACTGACTGAATAAGGACTCGATACATTTTCCACACAGCAAATACATCGTACGGCTTCTTTGCAGTAAATCGGTATAAAGGGGAGTAGTATATTTTAAAAAATTAAAGAATGATGTTAGGAGACTTAAATTCTGTTTCATTTTAGAAAGCAAACTGACTAGAATAACTCTTAGGCCGGCCACATACATACGGAATTCCGATTCAATATTCCGAACGCAGCAAGTTCATATAAAATCTATGACCCGTCACACACGTACGGTACTTTTCCGTTCGAAATTTTGCGGGCAAAACGGGATTCCGTATGTGTGTGGCTAACCTGTTCCCGGAATTTCGTATATATGTGTCCGGCCTTATACTAACAAAGCGTATACCAAAGAGTATATTTTTTATCTCTGAAGTTTTAGGCTCACCACATACAATCGGAATTCCGATTCCGAATATGTGTGACCGATCCGTTCGGAATTCCGAAACTGAATTCAGTATGTATTGGGCCGACCTTAGTGGGTCTTATCATTAAATTTTTTTCAATCTTTCTTCTACTTTTTTATATGTTACTTTAAGGCCAGCCACATACATACGGAACTCCGTTTCGATATTCCAATTCGGATTTCTGAACTCAGCAAGTCCATATAAAATCTATGACCCACGATCACATACGGTGATTTTCCGTACGGAATTTTCTCCGATTCAAGATTCCGTATGACCGCCTGTGTGTTCAGAATCCCCAACGGATTAAAGCCGCTCCGAACGCAAGTCTTCCATAGATTTTGTATGAGTCGCAACACACATTCGTGAATTCCGTACGGAACGCGCTCAGTGTTCGTCGCACGACCGTAGCGAGTAGGTAAGGTTATGTATGTTTTTAGATTTAATCTTACATGTGTGTAGCTTTTCGTAACCTTTCATCTTATTTTATTTAATGCAGGGATGCACCTAGTAAGAATGATACAGTAACAATGAAAACACAATCAGAAAATCGTCGTCATTATTCGCTAGCAGAATGGCTATACTCAATGGCTAACGCCTCTCAACTGACCCTTGTTATTCCGAACGGAAATAAACGTGTGTGTGTGTTGCATTCACGGAATCCCGAATCGGAATACGGTAAAACATACGGTAATTTCGAAAATACCGTATGGATGTAACCCGCCTAAGGCCTGCTACATACATACAGAATTCCGTTCCCAAGTATAAAGCCCACAGACTAATATAATGCTTAATAAAGCCTATGAAAAAGACAACAGGACAATATTACTAAATATTCCTCTCTACTACTATTCGGTAGCAGCCCCTAGTTAGTCTGTGACCGAGAGAAATAGACTATAGCAATGATTTGATTTTTTTATTCGATATTAATTATCTGCGTTCCAATTCCAATCAATGGCGTCATCGTCAAGGACCCAGCCCGTTGCATACAGTTTGTAATTCCTAGCTGTATTTCAAGTGTTGGACTGTAAATTTTACATTACTGTAAAGATATTTGTTACATAGAGGTAAGTAAAAAAGTTTAATCATTTTTTTTTATCTTTTAGTAGAAATGCCATATTTCGTGCTCCGTCTTTACAAAATGGACGTCAAATTGTTTTGTGACGTGATTATGTAAAAATGGTTTATTGGGTATAAGTATTAGGGTGAAGAAGTTCTAAGGCCAGTACTTTAATATTGAAATAATAAGGAATCTTATTCAACTTGCAATGAGGCCCTAACGTTTGTGTACATTTGTATATTGAATGGAATGCTGTGTTGCACAGGTAATAATGGCATCCGGAGGAAGAGGCATGGCGATGACTAGCCAGTGACGCCTGATATCTATAATTTAATGACTGAAGCGATAATTTAGTTTTTGACATTGGAAAATGTTTATAATATAAGACACCTGTGTAGTATGTATCTTTATTTACATTTTCTGTTTTAGGGTCATTGCCCTTTTTTATTGCCATTGATGTATTATGATAAAATGTACACCTATTGTGGTTGTTTTGGCTTTTGCGAATTTTAGTGATTCCTTATACCGTTTTTAAGGTGATTCTTTTTTGAATTAAGTTCATTTTTGACAGAACAGGTAATATTTATATAAAATACATATTTATTTTGTAACACTTAAAATGAAATGTGTTGTGTTTTCGTTTTGTTATGAAGTTAAATCAATGGTGAATACTGAGAGGTGAAGGACATAATGAATTAGAACTTTTTATTTTTTAAATGATATTCTGTTTAATATAATTATCTTTACCTGTAAATTAGACTTGCTATTAATGAATATTTTTAAATTGAGCTCAATCTAATGGGGTTAAAGATTGTTTAAACCTTTCAATATTACTCATAAATAAGCATACAATAAAAATTGTTTCAAATGTTAAAATTTTTAAAATCACAAATTGCTGCGCTGATTCCAAATTTGAAAACTTGAATGTTAAACCTTTGGAGATTTTGTGTATTTTTATGTTTTGGCCCACATAATTAAACTTGAAGATTGTGTGCTGTATGAGTGAATCTGTATGCCAGAGAAATAAAGAAAATATTTCTAAGACATCATGTTAAGTCGGCCAAGACTATGGGGCAGTGCAGGGGACATTCAATATTACTCATAAATAAGCATACAATAAAAATTGTTTCAAATGTTAAAATTTTTAAAATCACAAATTGCTGTGCTGATTCCAAATTTGAAAACTTGAATGTTAAACCTTTGGAGATTTTGTGTATTTTTATGGTTTGGGACACATAATTAAACTTGAAGATTGTGTACTATTGTGTGCTGTATGAGTGAATCTGTATGCCAGAGAAATAAAGAAAATATTTCTAAGACATCATGTTAAGTCGGCCAAGACTATGGGGCAGTGCAGGGGACATTCCTTGCCTTAAAACTTCTCACAAATTGAGGAGGCATGATGTATAGAGCAGTTACTCTAAATGATGTGTTGCTTTCTTTAAACGGTGTGAGAAAATCCATCACCACATTTTATCCCATGGGTATCATAAAAAGCTTCACCCGTGACCGTGTAAATTCTACTTTAGACCAGGGGTGGAAAGCGCTTGCAATGGTGGGAGAAGTCTAGTAGTGCAATTTCCCTTCCAGGTGTGAATCCTCCATACAAGAGAGGGAGAGGACCATGTACAGTTATAGACTTGTGGCGTAATAAAGAAGAAGAAACTCAAAGATTTTCAAAGAATTTTTTATATCATTGAAGTGATATGTACTAGAATAGAACTGCACACAACATCTGTGTGTAGGGTGCGTTGAAAAAGGCACACCTTTTTATGGTGTAGACTAAGTAAGATTGAGCCCGGGCTTTAACACGTGTTGCAAATAACCAAATCTTGGCATCTCCTCTAGTATGTAGTACATATTACTTCAATGTGTGAATGCTTTTGCGAATTGTATCATCTCAACAAACGAAAATGCATAACTTGACAAATAAATTTAAAGCAAATAAATTTGGAACAAAAATTGTGTTGATGACAAAATAGAGGTGAAGTTTTTAATTGTCAGTATTTAGATAACATTGAGTTGAATGGACTTACAAAAAAGTAAAAGCTAACTTCAAAGAACCAATGTAAGGAAGGTATATAAAATTATGGTCATCGGGACCATAATTCTATACACCTTTCAGAATCAAAAATGATTAAATTTTTTTAGTTCTTTGAAGTTAGCTTTTACTTAATATTAAAAGTAAATTTTTTGTTTACTTTTATTTCAAAAAGTTAAACCATATAGAATTGTGTATTTGATTACATACTCTCATTAAAAATGGAAGTTGCAAATGGAAGTCAGATGACACGAGTAGCCCAGTCCAATTCCAGCACTTAATTCCGATTAAGCATGCATGGGATATGTTTCAAATAAGTTTTACGAATTTGTACTGAATATTTGGTGATTAAACCTGAAGTCATAATTAAAGTATGTCATACTTAAATATAAATTGTAAAACTTTACCATCTTTTTATCATTAAATATCATGTTTGATTTTTTGGAATTGACAATATTGTTAGTGCGTGAGCATTGGCACTGTGTATGTGTATAACATAGTGTAGAATAAGATATCTTATTGCTGCTAGGTGTTTTTACATGATGATATATCATATTATATACAGTGGTGGTCGTATAATTAGAAACACTACCAAAGGTCCTTGACATTATGTAAGATACTTCACCACAATCATTTTTATTTTGAAATTAAACAATAAATAGGACAACAATATGTTCAACGGTTTATCATTTAACAATATAAATCCCATTACACAAATACAGTTTCAATATTACGTTATGGACAAACATTTAAATCAGTTTTAAGGTATGAACAATAATGGTTAACTAATTAGAAACAACAACAAAAAACAATTTTTTTTTAAGTATTAGTAATTAGTATTGATATTTACGAAATAGCTACTATCCACAGCCTACCAATAGTTATAATATTTAGTGGCATATCCCTTATTTTCAATAACAGTACTGCAACGATGTTGCATTGATACAATCAATTTCATACATTTTTCTAGGGGGATTGAATTCCATGCTTCAACAAATGCCTCAAATAGTTCGTTTTGACTGGTGTTACGTTTGTTTGAGACTTTCTTTTTAACAATATACCAGAGATTTTCTAACGGGTTTATATCCGGAGTATTTGCTGGCCAGTCTAAAACGGATAGATGCTGTTCACTAAGGAAACATTTGGGCGCTATTGGCCGCGTTTTTAGGGTCATTGCCATATTGAAAGATCCAGGTTACAGGCAAATAATTGTCCGAGTAGGGAATCATTGAATGGATCAATGGCAATACAAGATATTTTTGTATTGCCATTGATCAATTGTACCTTCAGTCTTCCGAATGGGTCCAACTCCACATCCAGAAAAACACCCCCAAACTTTAATGTTACTGCCACCGTGCTTGACTATACTCTTTGTGTATTTATAATTAAAAGCATTGTTTACAGGACGTCCAACATAGCGCTTTCCATTGGAATTTACCATATTTATTTTTGTTTCATCTGAAAATAACACTTTTTCCATTCTCGTACTGTCCAACTAACATATTTTTAGTGAATAATAATTGTTTCTCTCGGTGTTCCTTGGTAAGAAGCAGTATCTTTCGAGAGATTCTTCCAAACAATTTAACTTCCACTAATCTTCGGCGTATCAGTCTTGATGAGATGTTTCTTGGGTCATCAGGCGAAAAACTTCATTTTTAATCTGGTTGGAGCCTTGGGTCTTTTTTAGAAACACGAACAATTAGCGTATCTTCTCTGGGAGAGGTTTTTCTTGGCCGAGCCTTTCTAAGAACATTTTCAATAGTTCCATGTGTTTTATAATGATCAGTTGCATTAAAAACTTTTTTAACAGAACAATTTAAATACTCACCTATTATTCTGTACTTACTTATGATCTATATGTAAATTAACAATTATTTGCCTAGTTTACGCATCACAACTTTTATTTTTGCCCATTTTGAACAAAATAAAATTCAGATTAAATTTTGAATTTCCGCCAAAATAATAGAAAAAGCCAAGAAAGAAATGTTATTCTCTAATTTCAAAACTAGAATGAGCTATGGATGCTTTCTTTAAATGTTTCTAATTATGCATCCAAGCCCCCCGTAACAGAAAATAAACTCCTACACGTGTAAGACTCATTTTGTAATTAAAAGTAAGATATGTTTTATATTTTATGCTTTTAGTGAGTTTTTTAATTGTGTATATTTTTTACAAACAATTGTACGTTGAAGTTATACTTTCTTTATTCATAAGCAGTGTTTCTATTTATATGACCACTACTTAATATGTAATAATATGATATATTGCTATATCACAACAAATTTCCATCTATCCTTCATCCTTAATAATCATCAATGTCATCTTATTTTATTATTATGTAATATGCCTATATCTACGTTTGTGTTTTATAATAGTCCAAGTCCACAATAAGGCTACACTAAATTTGACTATCTTGCACCATTTGTCCAATTAGTTTTTAAAACTTCAACCACATCTTGAGGCAACTTGTTCCATGTTATGTTGATGACACTGTTGTTTCATATGTGATAAGCCACATTAGTGTATGAGCGAGCAGGTATGAATGAGCTCATCTCATGTAGTTAGTATGTCCAGCTCTATGGATACTGCTGATGTTAAAAATATGTAACAGATTTTCACAGTTATAACTAACGAACAAATGGTTAGTATTTGTATGTTTTAATAAGATTTAAGCAAAGTAACATTTCAGCATAGTTAGGTTTAATGTTTTTAATGTCTCTTCATATAGCTGCTTGCAAAGGCAAAATGGAATTTTTGTAGATTTTATTTGTACACTCTCCAGCAAATTAACTAAATTGGAGTACATCAATCAAAATAGAAATCTATACTCTATCAGCAGTCACATGTATGTTTATATGACCAATGTTTCTGAAGTAAGACACTGAGAATATCTGAGCTAATTGCATACAAAACTGTTTGCCTTTTTGACAATGCTTTGGTCAGCCCACACATGTTATTTTAATTATAAAGACCATACAACTGGCAAAATATTCTTGATTCGGAATACTATGATTTATGTTTATTTATTCATAAAAATTAAAATAAATAAATTAGGTTAAACAGCTTTATTTATGATATGATACATAATACCTACCTTCTGTAAATAATTATAGTAACAAGAGCTGATACACAATACCTACCACCCTAACAGTTGAATGTAAAACTTCATTGTAAATGGTCCCAGTTGGTATCCAATTATTAGAATACTGTGAATGGGTCTTATGTATGTATCTGACATAGTAGCCTAATATATATATACAAAGATATATAAAAAGGTATTATAATTATTGTGTATAGGTTTATAGTGGTATACAATATATTTTTACAAATAGTAGAAATAAATATTTCATATTAGATTTTGTTTTGTTCACAGGCACTTGTCCCCCATTGAGGGTGCTATGAAAGGAAAATTGTCAAAATTTTAAACAATAGATAGCAACTATCTAAGAAAATTTGTATTGCAAATTATTGAGGCAGTACTTCATCATGCAGACTATTAAATGCGTTGTAGTTGGCGATGGTGCTGTCGGTAAAACATGTCTTCTAATTAGCTACACAACAAACAAGTTTCCATCAGAATATGTGCCAACAGTGTTTGACAATTATGCAGTAACTGTTATGATTGGTGGAGAACCATACACCTTAGGACTCTTTGATACTGCAGGTAAATATACCCATATTTTTATAAATTTTTAAGAAAGATTCTTTCATAACTTTATAACAATGAATTGAAAGGTCCATCAGGTCAAATCCACCCATTTCATTTCATTTCATGTTAGAGCAAAACAATGACTTTTTTGTTTTGGCATAGATGCTCAAACCAAAAAGTCCTCACACAGCCTCACAGAATACACCGGCGTGAAGTGTTCATTACTTTTACAGTTCGCCTGGTAAATGCAGGTAACCAGAACATGTATTATAAAAGTCATGGTAGTAAAATTGAATGGGAAACTACCCTAGGAGTGCACCAGTATGAATAGTTTATGCCCAATAAGCAGCTATACCCAAGATACTCTACTCTTTCATCTCTTATGGTATTGTGTCATAAGGTTTTGCGTTCTGCGGGCCGCCATGTATGGAACTATAGAGCGGTGTTTTTTGTATCCTACCAATGGGAGTGGGCTTTTTCTCGTCGGATGATCCCAACATTGTTGATAAACATACATATTATTATGGTATTTCAGGGTATGAAACTCTTTACTCCATCAGCTGTGGTGTCTATTGGAGAATCATGACACCTTTGGTTAGCTTGCTCCAGTTAAATTGTATTACTTAGTAAGCAGGAATGTCACCAGGAGCAATTTTATTACATAGTTTTTCTGACACGTTTTAGTACAAAACTTCCTAATGCATTTCCTAAACATCCCACTTGGTTAGTGACTGGGAGTAAAAAGTAATGCAAGCTTACTTTTCATACAAGCATTAACAACCATGATGGTGTTTTAGAATTATGTAATTTCTCTTATTTTTATTCACAAGACACCTTTTATTCTTAAAATTTTAAGTGTGGATGTTATAAATAATTGCAGTTTTTCTTGTTCATAGGCCAGGAAGATTATGATAGACTAAGACCTCTGAGTTATCCACAAACAGATGTTTTCCTTGTATGCTTCAGTGTGGTGAGCCCGAGTTCTTTCGAAAATGTGAAGGAAAAGGTGATTATTTACATATTACATTTAACTTTAGCACACTGTTAAATCCGTTTAGGAGATGGTTTATAGGTAGATATATATTATAGATTGTTTCAAATTTATATTGTCGTTATAATTTAATTCATGAATAATTTTAGTCTAAAAATTTATAAATAACCTTTTAATTGTGTTTTTCCTGTCACACATAGGAAATGTTATGTAGAAATGTATAATAGGTCTTTACCTATGAAATTGCTGTTCTGCAGTACCTGGCTATTTCAAATAAAAATAGTTTTTATTTGGCTAAGAATTCTAATTTCAAATTAATTTTATTTTAAAACCATGGAATTCTTTCTTCAAAATGAGTCATTTGTTTATTAATTAGTGTTATGTAATTATGGAATATGAGTACCACGGAACACAACTACCCTCTATCTAAAAAAGGAAACACGTGTTTTTGAGTGTACACTTAAAAGCGCCACGGTGAGCGCCCATATAAAACTTTTTTTAGTGGGAATTTCAAACCTTGTATTCTGTAACTTTTAAACATTTTGTTTATTTAAGGCAAATTTGAGTAATTTTGGCTCGGGCCTCACAAACCTATTGGGTGAATTCCCATACATTTGAGAGGTTGCACCAGAATTACTCGAATTTACTTTAGAGGAGTATGTGGGATAAAATAAAACTAAAAATAGATAGAGTTATGTAATTTTATTTTTTGGAAAATATTGTTTTATACACTATATATTATTATTGATGTTTTTTATAGCTTTTGCAGATAATATTTTCACCCGTAATATTGATTTATAACATATGTTATTGTGAGAGTTAATCTTCACAGAACATTAATGTAAATTTAGATTTCAAAAATTCTCATGTTAAAAACTTAGCTTAGCCCAAATATCATGACCTGAAACAGAAAAAAAATTGAGTTAATATAGTAATAATCCCTACAAATAATGATCAATAAATTCAAAATGCTTAAAACTTACGACTATATTGTCAAAAGTTTTTCTTCTTCTATTTTAGGAAACCTGCTGAAGTGATCAGACGATTTTGTGCTTTTTGTTTGCACAAGGCTTAATTTACTTTCGATTCTGATCACATATCGTGCATATTTTTTTTTAATAATAATATTATTTTATAGACAATATATCATACAAAGTCAACATATCACAACATATACCACACATTTATACACACAATCGTGAAGAAATACCTATAAACGAAACTGAAGTATTCTGAACCACTTACTGAATAAGTTAATAAATTCTGAACTTATAACTGAATTTCACCAAAATGCAATAACAAATATTAAAATCTAATCCTATTAAATAAATTTGAATAAATTTTAGAAAATATTTTCAATATGAAAGACATTGACAAGCAAATGAACAGTACATTCAATTATCCAATTTTAATCAATTAATAGGTGAATTGATTGAGCAAATCTCAGAGTAATATGCATGTATGTAATTATACTCTAATGAGCAACCAAAAAATGTTTAACACAGAATTAACATGTTCAGTTTCTTCCGATGTTATATGTATTTTATATCTAATTTTTATAATGGCAAACTGAAACAACGCGAAAGAAAGAAACAGCGATATCTTTTTCTCGCTTTAATTTTATACGCCCAATCCACACATAGATAAATTTATGATTGTGTGAAGGTTTTCGGATTTCATACAGAGTTGCATCATCCTATCGTGGCAGCAACGCAACACAAGCGGTACGCAACATCAACTACGTTTACGTTATTGGTTTGCCCGCTTCCATTCTGGATATTTCAACCTGAAAAATGAAACCCGTGATGGTCCGAAAACTTTGGTATAAAATGATGAATTTAAGCCGATTGTGAAAGTCGATGATACTTTAATCTACGGCTGAATTAGCAGCAACTTTTGACGTTGGCACCAAAACAATATTGGTCCATTTACGTCAAATTGTCAAGGTAAAAAAACTTGACAAATAGGTACCCGACGAACTCAATGATCGCCAGCGCGAAGTACGCGTCGAGACGTGCCTTGCACTACTCAACAAGGCGCACAAACGAAGGAATTTTGAACCACATTGTTACCTGCCACGGAAAAAAGATTCTGTTTGACAATTGTAAGCACTCAGCAAGTAGGTTGGATCCTGGTTCGGCACCTACAATGCGATAAACGTTACAATTTGGTGGTCATGTGTCGGCTTGATTCAATTGGGATGAGTATTACTTCAGATGTGTACTGTTAATAATGGAAGACAATCATGGAGAAGCTCACACGTCTCCAACCAACTTTGGTCAATCGCACGTCCCCGTTGCTCCTACACGGCAACGCGCGTCCACGGCCCTCATATTGCATAATAGACGGCATCCATGTTACAAGAGTTAGGGTTGGAAGCTCTCTCATCATCCGCCATACTCACCAGACTGCACCTACTCCAGAATTTGGATAACTTTTTGGCGGGATAAAAATTCAATACACGAGAGACAGTACAAAATGCTTTTAAAGAATTTGTTGCCTCCTGTTCAGCTGTTTCTTCAAGAAGTGCATCATTAAACTGCCACTGCTTTGGCAAAGATCCTAACAATTGCATGTGTGATTACTGTGATTAATAAATTACGTTAACTTATTTCATAAAACACTGCAATTTCTTAGGTATCAAATAATATATGGTATCAAATCAAATATTTTATTTGACCTACAAGCATGTCATGGCAGCAATAATGAATATTTTATATTCATTAACTAAATGATCCAGGCTAGTATCCGCAACTTGACATCTAAGTAAGTATTTTGTGTTTGAGTAGAAAACAACTATTATTTAAGCTACCCTAGCTTCTCTCCTCGACCCATTACCTCAGGGATCAACCTCGGTGATGTAAAATACTAAGCTCTGTAGCTGGCAACTGCTGGGCAATCAAGTAGAATGTGGACTCTGATCCATCTTGGTTCTACGCAAAGAGCTGTCTGTAACACTAAGCATAGAGATCTTCATTAAAAGAGTCATTCTGTTGTGGCACTAGTGACCAGTAAATGAAGTTTGTTCAGTCAGTAATCTTTTAGAAATATTTAACTTAATGATAGTTTGAGCTTTTCTAGCTTGCCTAAATCCAGTGTGTGGTTAAGCCAGAATTGTATATGTTTTAATACATGATATGATTGTGTACTACCAATACAAATGACTGCCTCTCATACATGTCTGGTATATAAAGTATTGTGGTGATTGGCCTGTATGACTGCAATAGGCTGTCTAAGAACTACTCCAACGGTAACCATGGAGACTATTCTGGAGCTTACTCCGCTTTATATATACAAACAACAAGAAGCAACCTTAGCTGCCATCAAAATTTTCAAAATTCTAAACCATTGGAGCAACAGTAAGATACCTTTCATACAGGCTTAACTAATAGAATATACTTGTATAATGAAATTCCTATCCTACAAGCCAAGTTTAACAGCATCCCTAAACAGTTTGTATTTGATAAGAAATACAAAATACAATTAAATGAAACAGACCACTTAGAAGGTCTGAACTGAACCTTGGAGAACTAAAAATATTTACAGATGGCTCCAAGAACTACAACCTTTTCTAAAGATCGCAACATTCTTATACGTGCACTGCTATGTTAAACCACGAACCACTTATTACTTAAAGGTCAAACGACTTTCTCTGGATGGGTTTAGTTTTATTTTCCATATGTTTGCAGGATGAGACATAATATAAATACCTAATTCCATGCTATTACAACAAAGTCCTAAAAAATATACAAGGTCTCTCTATTACCAAGTTTAATTATTTAATAAAACAAAAACTGTATAAAAAGATTAAATGAATACATGGTTGATAACTACCCCTGGGAATGAGGTGGTCGCTTCCAAGTAGTTTGTAAAAAATTTGTAACCATTTATATTGTATTATTTTAAAAAAAGATCCTGCTGGATTTCTTGCTGGTTCTTCCCAGGACGGAGGTTTTTCCGAACCAGTGGTAAAGTAAATAAACTAAATTCCAATAAAAATTACTTGTAATCAATCATCATCATCATCATTCCACTGCTGAACATAGGCCTCCCCCAAGGAATGCCACAAAGCACGGTCCTGAGCCACCTGTATCCATCAACTTCCTGCATGTCTTACCAGGTCGTCACTCCATCTAGTGGCCTCACGCCCTATACTTCGTCCGACGGTTTGAGGCCGCCACCCGAGAACCTTTGCTTGATGCTGGTTCTTCGAGCTATATGGCCGGCCCATTGCCACTTCAGCTTTCTTAGTACTTTAGGTTCAACTGTGGATATCCTCATTTCTAAGTTTATCACGCAGAGAAACTCCGAGCATAGTCCTCTCCATAGTTCGCTGAGCGACTTTGAGCTTCCTCATCCGGCCAGCAGTGAAGGACCACGTCTCAGTTCCATAGGTCATCACTGGCAACACGCACTGGTTTTTATTCAATATTGTAATGAATATTGAATAAAAATTATTCTATTCTGAGTTAAGGCTGGGAATTAAGTGAGCACTGCCACGCTAGTTAGTAGCGCTACTGATGATAAAACGTATTGAGGTTGTTGTGCTTGCTTTTTCTGGATGTGTGTTGAATCATATTCCAGGTTCACGTGGTGCTCAGTGCACCCTACATTCAGAAAATTTTAAATGTTATGATATTAATCGGGATAAGGTTTTCGGCGACACAGAGCATCTACTTTGTATTGAACTTGCCTGGAGAGTATTGAACTAAAGGTGTATGTTAAACTTTTTTGAACTGGAAAGTGTTGTAGAGTTTATTTTAGAAGTTTCTGGTTTGGATTCTGCCTTCCTTGTTTATGTAAAACATTACTTTTCGATTTTCTTCCAAAATGCCTTATGGACTCTGCATGAACCATAAATATTACATGCCAGTATAGTTGCTGGTTAAAATGTGTGTTGCAGAGCTCATAGGCATAGGCATGGATTGAGCTACAACCTATTGCCTACATTACATCTTGAATTGAACCGGTAGTCGACTATCCACATAGGTTATTTGTCAAAATTATTGGCTGAAGTATTGTTGCGTTAGACAGTGAACTTGACCTCTGTGGGTTACGTAAATGGCGAAATTGGGCTGCCTAGGATCCACCTGACTATTGACGAGACTTTTTGCCCAGTCACCTTTAAATACGCAATCAAAAATATCAGTTAGGTAGCCTAAAGTGCCGACTTATATGGAAAGATATAGGCTTGTCTTACAAAACAAATGATATTTTTCTTTTCTTTTATCGTGTTACGATAAAGAAAATTGTATTTCTTATTTTTAAAAGTATTTGGTGCCTTCATGATGTTTCTACAGATTTATATTAATTTTCTTTTAATTGCAATATTTGTAACAAAAATTTACTTTCTACAGTGGGTACCAGAAATAACTCATCATCAGCAGAAGACTCCATTTTTGCTTGTGGGAACACAAATTGATTTACGAGATGATTCAGCTACTATGGAAAAGCTTGCTAAAATAAAACAAAAGCCAGTCTCCCTTGAACAAGGAGAGAAACTCGCTAAGGAACTAAAGGCTGTCAAATATGTGGAATGCTCAGCTCTTACTCAGGTTTGTAGTTTGTTCTTGTAAATCATTTTAGAGTAAGAGCATAATATAGGTCTATTACCATAACCAAAACTATTTCGGTATACGCAAAATGTAATGTTCTGTATATGTATAAATTATTAACATACAATAACACCCACTAGATTAGTCACTCACCCACCAAAACTGTCATAACATATTGAACGGGATAGCGCTTGATGGTCACTAAACACATGCATTTATTTATTCTTAATTGTATACCTTAACTAAAAGGATTAAAATGGGCAGACTTAATGCCTTTTGGCATTCCCTCCCAGTCAACATGTTGTATATGGTAACATATTAATGTTTCAACAATGAACTAATAATAGTTATGAGTTGTTGTAGGCAATCACAATTGGTTATTATTCGTTGGTTGTTATATAAATAAAAAATAGCCATCTAATCTAACACCTTTATAACAACAACGTGTTTGTAACAATTCAGGAAAACACATTTACACATATACAACGTATTACAACACTATTACCAGTTCATTAGTAAATACAGTGTTTTAGATCAGACATGGTGTTATAACACTGAATTGAGATGTAATTTCACCACTTATGGACTGACTGGTCACTAACTTCCAAATAAAACCAATAAACCAGTTGTTTTTACACAACTAGTCCTCTTAGAGTTACAAATCACATTTATCAAGAAACTGCCTTAAAATTTATTGTAAAAAATTATGGTACATTTTGTATACCGTGTTGGTTTAGTCATACCATACCATATATTCTCTTTTCACGATCAGAAAATTATGCAGCTTACTGTCTGTTTTCGGCATAGATTTGGCAAAAGAATTTAATATTAACTAGGAAGACACTATTTTTACATAATATAAACATTAAAAACTTTAAATTTACATTTCAGAAAGGGCTGAAGAATGTTTTTGATGAAGCTATATTAGCGGCCTTGGAACCTCCAGAACCACCAAAGAAAAAGGGGTGCAGGATTCTTTAATCCGCCCAAAAATATTATTTCACTAACGCGCGCAAAAAGTTCTCGCGTTGCACTTCATAATATTTATAGGCTAACACTGTAATATTCAATTTATTTTTATAAACTTGTAATAACAATTAATAAATTTTATGCCATAATTAAAAATATTGAATATTACAGCAGCAATATGGCTCTCGCTTTAACATATTATAGCTAATTGAGCCTTCAAGATGTTCCAAGTAATGATTCTTAATATTTAAACGATTTTATACCATGTCATTTAAAGCGAAATGATTTAATTTTTATTGATGATAGAAGTCATTTGTACCTACCTATTCATAGCTTAAAATCAACAACATGTGCTGAAACATATAACGTTTCATCTATAATGACCATAATATATTATGTAATGGATATTGAGTATTGACAGTATACTGGATTTGCTAGAATCAGTAAAAAAGTTTTATGCACAATATGGCGAAGCACAGTGATGGCATTTGGTATGTCATTGTATTTAAAACAATGTCTTGTCGACAGACGTCCATGTGTTCTCTTTAATTTTTAATTAATTATTTGGTGTGTTTCTATTTATTCTAATAAAATTAATAATTCATTGAATTAGAATATAATGATGAAATAATAAAATGTTTAACTCTTTCGTAACATCAAGGCGTAATTATTTTTAAGGAGTTCCGATAACAAAGAAGGGAATAGAGATATTCGATAGGAACAAGTTTTGGATACGTCTTTATTAAAGGATTTCAGATTGATATTCAAATATGAGTTTTTAGGTATAATTTAATAATTCTCGACATTTAATTCGTTAAAATAAAAATAGCAATAACAAATATTTTTACACATAGAGTAACACGGGCCACCGGTGTACCGGAGGGGAGTAGCCATAGCGTATTTTCTCGTTACAGAGCTGTTTGTCATTTTTTGTGCGGGGATATTTGCGCAAACAAAAGCAATCGTCTCTTACTACGAAACTCACACAACAATTTAAACAATTAATAACAATTTCACACACACACACACACACACATAAATAAACACTCGCTCAGAGACAGCGACAACTCGGATCAGTTACTCCACCGATCCGCATATCGCATAATGTATGAGAGCAGGCGGCCTGCGTTGGTAAAAAAAACGGAACAACACGACACGAATAGCAATAATGTGATTAAAAATTACTTATATATATGAAACGTAATGCTTAATTTGACTTGGCAGATATCCTTTTGCAGCAACAATTCTGAACAATTCCTCAATTTTGTAGGACCTAGACTTTTTTATTGTATGCATAGGACTGCGTGGACTTGTACTTTGACACAGGGGAACACCTGCGTATGGCTACTCCCCTCCGGTCCGCCGATGACCCGTGTTGCCCTCTGGTTTTTACATAATCGACACAATTGTCTTATATTATTATTTTTATAGGGTATTTCAAACAATTATAAATGGTGAACTTGGAAATGTGAAATAATTATTAATTTACATAATATTTGTAAAACTAAAACATTGAAGTCATTCAAACTGAGTTATCAGGTTTAGGTTGTATGTCACATTTATAGCGGAATATGCTTTTAAAATGTTTATTTAATGTAATTTTATGACTGAATTATATATATTATATATGTATTCATTCCATGTAACAATTTGCATTTTCTAAATATTAATTATTGTTTATTTGATTTTCAAATGTACTTGGGGAAGTTTAGGCTTTGGCACTCATCTTGACGAGCGCCATTAACATCATATCCAGGCGGCGTTTAGTCCATACAAAAGTATTTCTCTGCTTTCTGCCTAGTGAATGATACTAGAGCTAATATTTTTTCTGGTATAAAGTCTATATCTACCACTGCCATGTTCCTTTTTAGTTTTTTTTTCTTCAAAAAATTAATTATATAAACCCTTTCGCTGTCCCGTGCACTACATATAGGTCATTACTATGGTCTAACTATTGTGTCTCAAAACCAGACAGTGAAAGCATTAAAAACCAGGAACCTTTAAAATTACTACAAGCTGCCCAGTTATACCGTCGTTATTAGACATACAGCAATCCAATTTAAGGATATTCCAATTAAAAATGCAGTCGGTCACAATCCTTATTTTCTTCTTAAAATATTTTTTTAGATTTTGAGAAGGCAACACGGGTGATGATTTGGTCATTTTTTTTAAATTAGTCCAAAGTAGGTTGTTATGGGCCTAATAAAATTATATTTAAAATGCCGGCAACGCATCTGCAATTCCCCTGGTGTTGCGGTTGTTCATGGGCGGCGGTAGTCACTTACCATCAGGTGAGCCGCATGCTCGTTTGCCCCCTCTCCTATAAAAAAAAAAAAAAAAAAAAGATATAAATACTCATGAGTAATCAGGATTTTCTTCATATTTTTTGGAAATTAACCCTAAGAGTATTTTTTTTAATAAAAATATTGTAATGTGCATTGTGCATTGTTTTATATATAGCACCATTAATTCAATTAGTTGTATTGTTGTATGTTGAACATGCAATTACGAAAATATTCTTAAAAATGAATGAATTAAGATCTAAGAAAAGTTGAGGCAAACTTATGATCAAATTAAGATTTGTATCTAATATTTCAGTTATAAATGTACGTAGACACAAAAAAATCTCTTAAAGTTCTATATATGAAGTATTTCATATTTTCGCAGAGATTTAGTTTACCATTAAAGCATATAAAAAGTATTAATCTATTTGTATTTACTATATGAGCGAATTACTTTTCTTATCATATTCATTTATGTTTATTATTGGATTTGAATATTTCTTTTTGTCCGTAAGTAGAGTTAGGTGTATATTGGTAATAATATAATAAATGTAAGAAGTATGTATTTTCAATGTTTCATTTTTTGGCTCTATTCCTCCTAACCTCCGCCACCTTCTCCGATCCTATTGTGGTTAAACCAACAACTATTCTTTTCTTTTTGTGTCTTACATAGCTCGTGTTTCTATATCAGGAATAAGAAAAGAAAAGAATTTTAGTTAAAGAAGGGCAGCAATCTATATTTTTTTAACATTATTTGCTTCTGGCAGGATATATATTATATCGCTCACTTATTGCAAGACAGTATAACACAAAAACTGTCATTTTACAGGAGACCAGTTACTTCATGTATTTTTAAAACAGTTTCAATTTATTAACTTTATTAGGTTGTTTGTATTGATTAATGAACTTCTTGTTTTAAATGTACTGTGCTCACATAATATATAAAAAAGCCATGCGGTACACACTTGTGTCATTATTACAATATTTTTCCATTAAAATATGTCGTTCTTACAGAAAAAAATAAAGGAATAACATAATATTATGATATATAAAATTAAAACCATATTTCAGAAAAAAATCGAAACAATATAATGAAATAAGACATTTCAACTTGGAGACCTTTAATTTTATTTCTAACATGGAATAAAATTAATTTTACGGATTTTATTGCGTTTAATTTTTTTTTAATTCCCGTCGTTTTGGGCACTTTCCAGCACTCATGATCACGGAAGGGATTGAAGTGTTTGACGTCCCGATGTCATAGTTAACGAAGGCTACCTTTATCTTTTAATTATTAATTTTGGTCCGATTTACACAGAACGAGCTTACAGTATCTTGAAGCCTTGCAGTGTTTGGATATAATTTTATTAATTTGGGATCCGAAGCAGATGGTAGCACCCCGCGATCTTCTCTATTGAAATTAGATTTAGAATGTTTTTAAATTTCGAGACTAATAGTGCTGCGCCATGTATTAACTTCAATAATTGAATTGTAATAAGTGAATAATTATTATTGATGCAGAGCACTGTGTCCGTGTCATAAAATGAATATTTTTATGTTTGAGGACAAATATAAAACTACAAACAAAAAGTTTGTGATTTTTATTTTCCACCAAAAATAATTAATTTATAATAAAAATGTCGTAAGCTCTCCTTAGAGGTATTTTGCAATATTGCTTCATACTTTAATCTAATAATCAATTATGTTTTGATTATTAATTTAATAATTAAGTGTTTATGCTTTGATATTGCGGGTAATTATACATATGTATGTCAAGTATGTTAAAATTATTTTGCAGGACACAAGGCATTCATTTACTAATTTTCGAAACATACTTTCATTTAAAAAAAATTCTTTCATATGTTTTCGGAAAACTCGTTCGGAATTCATACTGAACGTAAGTTTTCCCAGAGTTGTCCTCAGGGGTGAAAACATATTAGCTTTTTTTGTTTGAAGCCGACTGTAGGTGACCATGTACTGCAGTGGCCGTTTTTTATCAAGTGATACTGTGAGTTCCTTTGTTACTTTCGTTTTATAAAACATATACATCATAAGGATGACGACAACAATTTGTACATATTTGAACATGCGCAATGAGCATATTTACAGTAAAATATATAATAAAGAAAACCAGGCACGGGCTTAAATAATGTGGGTATTGAACGAGAACGCAGCTTTACTCTTTGTGCACTTCTTGAATGAAAACATTTTTGTTCAGTGTTTGCTAAATATCGTAGATTGAATTTGAATCTTAAATCGTAAATTGAATATAAAATGCTATATTTTTCCCAATACATTTGTGTATAAAGCATTTGTACCAGTGCTAAATATTTTAATTGTACATATGTGTGAAATGTATAATTTTGTGGATTTTCTTTTCTCGATGAACTGTATTCAGGTACACGTCACCACAATTAATCACACCTTTTAAATACTTATTAATACTTCAAAATCAAAAGATAATAAGCGGCATTTGTTTCGTAAAAGATTGACGTCAGCCCGATATAGGTCTATAAGCGTGCACGTGTATGGTCTAGCCCAGTCTAGCCATTGTATCTCATTCTAACGTAAGCATATGCTATGCTCTTTCTCTTTTACATTACACATATTTTCGACTGTATCAGCTTTAAACTCCGTTCTCGCACAAAAATGCCCTATAAAGTACCAACTATTTTGTAATATTTTGAGAGCTAAGAAATCCATAAAGTTTTTGAAATTATCAGTAAGTTATTCAGTCAGGGTTAAGTAATTTTTTTTTCGATTTGATATCAAATAGAAATATCTCTCAAGTAGAAATTTTAATTTTGTGAGCTAAATCTGAGCTACTAGTAATTAGAATTTTGGTGTTTAGTGTTTTTACGGACGAACACACATGCTAGCTATAATACTGACTAAAAAAATCTCTAAGAATTAATTCACAGTAAAAGTTATAGCTAAAACCGTCCAAAAAAAACTGAAAACATAACAAAAATATTCCAATCGATAGGTATTGGTGTCCCCAGACCACAGACCTTCGCTAATACAGGTTTCTTGGGACAGCCTGTATATATAAATAATCTATACTAAATCGGTTGTTACCTTACTAAACATAAACAAGTAACGACAAATTCAATGACGGTAGCACATTCCTATTGTTATTGACATTTATGGCCCAACGACTCAGTTGATAACGCATGCACTAGCACTATAGTTTTATTGCACGAATAAGACCGCGTGGACTTATACTTTGACAGAGGGGAATGCCTACGTATTGCTACTTCTCTACAATCGGCCAATAGCCCTTGTTGCTCTTTGTATTACATACATTATAAGGTAAATAATCTTTACCTATTTTTTATTTATAAACTACATAGGTAGCCTTTAAATAATATGTAATTTTTTTTGAGATGTGCTTTTTAAAATACGTCTGTCTGTATTTTTTATTTTATATATACTCCAAATTCGTAGGTGGTGCAATCAACACTTACAATATTTAGTTTTATTAACTTTTTGTGCTTATTATTGCATTTTATGCATTTTAACGATGGTGCAATTATATTCAAGCAAGGTGCTGTTTTTTTTTATATTGCAATATTACCCAATTCTAATTATTTGAAATAATATCGACGTTTTAAGGTGTGCGATCTCTAACTATTTTTTATTTCTAAGCTACATGGCTACATTTAAAATAATTATTAATTTTGAGATGTGCTATTTGAAATACATCTGTCAGTATTTTTTTATATACAAATGCTCAAAATTCGTTGGCTGCGGTATGGGGGGTTATAGCGTGTACGTGTATGGCCTAGCTATTCTATCTCGTTCTAACGTAAGCATTTGCTATGCACTTTCTCTTTTACATTGCCAATCTAAGGCAAGTATATACTAAATTTATGTTGTTACCTTACTAACATAAACAAGTTGCGACAAATTCAATGATGGTAGCTTTGTCCGCCGCGATAAGATGGACTCAGGTAGTGAGTGGCGCACAGCGGTGGCACATTCCTATGGTTATTGACATTTATGGCCCAATGACTCAGTTTTGCACTAGCACTATAGTTTTATTGCACGCATAAGACCGCGTGGACTTATACTTTGACAGAGGGGAATGCCTACGTATGGCTACTTCTCTACAATCCGCCGGTGGCCCGTGTTGCTTTGTGTATTTTTCATACAAACTTTGCACCCTCGTCATAAAACTTTAAAAAAAATGCTCCCAGTATTTTGAAAAACATAAATATTTTAAATCAAGAGTATTTTTTAAAGTAAGCTTTCAAATAAAGAAAAACTATTAACAATTTTTCTCCATACAAATGTGAACACTAGGAAGGGGTTTTGAGTACTTAATATTATTCCCTATAAAAAGGGCACATCTTCATACTCCACAAGTCTGTTTGAAAATGGCCCGAGTCCTGGACTTATGCCCCTTTCAAGTGAAGCAGATATTGAGACCACCAAAGACAAGCATATAAATTTTACAAAAAATACAGGAAGTGGAAACTAATTTCAAGAATGATCCACAGGTGTATGGGATTGCAACGGATCTTAAGCAACCTTTGCCACTTCTACATATTCCTCTCCAAAAATATCTAATGAATCTGAAAACTGGTAAATAAGTCTCATACTCTTATTGTGAAGGCGTCACCAACGGAGGTCCCAACGAAGTTGATACCTTTTTGCTAGGTTAAATATTGGTAATAATGCCAAAGAACTGCACCTATTTTCAGATGTTTATGATGGAATCGGAATCATTCGATGGTCTGAATTCTTTTATCGCTGGTTGGTGAACAAGGCAATAATATAAATGAGATATAATATTACATACCCAAAAGAGGTCATTAATTCCTGCCGTACGATAGAATGTTTAGGACAGTAGAGACATGCGAAAAAAAATGACAGGACTTACCAACCGAATATGAAAATCCACAAAATTAAACTTTTCACACATATGTACATTTAAAATATTTAGCACTCTACATGCGATATTATTATTTTAGAATAGTTACAAATGTTTTATACACAAATGGATAAGGAAAAATATCGCACTTTATTACGATAATGCGCTAAATGCGTAAGGAATTATATTTAAAACTAACTGTTCCCCGCGACTTCGCCTGCGTTTAATTTAGGGTTCTAATTTTATTTGCGAGGAACCCTAATTATTTTTCTAAAATAAAAGTAGCCCAAATTACTCATTATGACATCATCTATCTGCCAGTGAAAGTCCCGTCAAAATCGGTGATCACAAATTTTATTTGCGTTATATTAGAAACTAGCTGTTCCCCGCGACTTCGCCCGCGCGTAATTTATTACGATTGGATTTCATGTATTTAAATTTTTTGCGCGGAACCCGAATTTTTCTTCTAAAATAAAAGTAGCCTAAGTTACTTCTTACAATATCAGATATCTGCCAGTGAAAGTCCGGTCATAATCGGTCCAGCAGTTTCGGAGATTAGCCGGAACAAACAGACAGACAGACAAAATTTTTAAAAATCGTGTTTTTGTTATAAGTACCGTATATACTTTCATATGCATATAGTAAAAAGCTGTTATTTCGACATTACAAACAGACACTTCAATTTTATTTATTTGTATAAATGTAATGACTATGGTAACAACACGCCCTGTTTTCAAAATCTTTCGGAAGGAGGCCAACCCGCTAGAGATGGATAACTTAGGAAAGATAGATACAAAAGATATGAATCAATCCGTTTCCATCAATCACTCTTTATATCCATCCGCATCCGAATGTATCACTGTATCAGTGTATCTTTACAACTTATTCACTCAAGGCATCTTTTAACTTTTTATATCTAACATCTGTGTCGCACATTGCGCACACTGCTTTCTATTATATCTCGGCCGGTGTGGCTGGGCATTCCAGGAAGATTTCGAAGTCCATAGTACAGATGTTTCTTTCGCAGCTCACTATTTAGAATGTTCTGTCGCGCTTTGGCAAGACGGAGAGAGTGAGTTGTTTGACCATTATACGTTGGCACAAAAAGGTAAATTGATAACTTTATGACTGGTGCATAGGGCTTAAAGTCATTAAGCGGTACGTTAACATTTAAGTATTATACTGGTTTAAACTGTACTTATGTGTACTTTGCCTATGAATTTTTTAGTAAACAATGCAAACTAATTT
Organism: Parnassius mnemosyne; assembly: GCA_963668995.1. Taxonomy (NCBI): domain Eukaryota; kingdom Metazoa; phylum Arthropoda; class Insecta; order Lepidoptera; family Papilionidae; genus Parnassius; species Parnassius mnemosyne. The sequence continues at coordinate 41,911,610 of CAVLGL010000082.1, read as the reverse complement.
CGGTTATATAACCATCGTTTTTAAGAAAGTTTTATAACCGAAGTAGTAGTCGTTTATATCCATAAAAAAACGGCCAATTGCGAGTCGGACTCGCGCACCCAAGGTTCCGAACAAATCCGTAGGTATATAAGTTTAAAATTATTAAAAATACTCTACTTATGTTATTTACGTTAATCATTTATTTAATTATTATTTTAAATTAAAAATTTAAGAAAATTTTTCGAATAAGTGCCTATTAATATTTATCAATCATAATAATAATAGCGCTCGCAACCCGGGTTCGATCCCCGCCGGCACCAATGAAATTGTTAATTGCAATTTTAAGTGCTGATTTACCAAGTGTTCGGCGATGAAGGAAAACCTTGCATGTCTAATAAATAAGAAAACTTAAATTTTTTGATCATAACAAATAGATACCTAGAAAGAAACAGCAGCCAAATATATCAGAAAGATACACAATGTTACGACCAAGCAAAATGCAAACAGTTCTATAGGTCTTATATATAGGTCGATAGGTATCTATCACTCTTACTGATAGGATTGAGTTGAGCGAAGCGAGCCACGCTGAGTGAGCAACGCAATGTAATGCGATACGTGTCGTGAACGCGAGCTTGATCTACTGATACATAAGGATATAAAGATATAAAAGAGTGATACATATCCTAGTGATCAAAAGATACATATCAATCTTTTCTTTTAAGTGATACACATTGCCCATGTCTACAATACAACCCGCCTTGTGGGATGAATACGCCGACGAGCGATCCTCTCCTCGTAACCTCGCGAGGTAAACTGAGGCACTCCCTCAACCTCAAGTATAATAAATGAGTAAACCCATTACTATTCTCTTATATAGATCTGATTCTGATATTAGAACTAATAGAATTGACACAACTATTAACGAATAGTTGTTGAATTTGAGTTAGTACTTTATAAACTTCAATAGGTATTAACTATTGGAGTTTTTAAAAAAATTATATAATAGAATGCCTCGTTTCCAGTCTAGGTTTAACTTACAGTAATTGCGGTATACTGTATATACGTCGTAGAATAGTGTAACCATAACGTGATGTAGAATACTACATGCGCCATCTGTTGATAAAAAATAAATGTAAGAACAACAACTACTTTTACTGTATTTATTATTTGTTTTTTATTTAATATTACAACTATATGAAATTTTAAACATTTAGTTCATGTACTACTAAGTATATCCTCACTTTTGACGGCGCTCCCGTCAGAGGTTACGGTATTTTACATCTGGTGCATTCGATGTGATTACATCGCCATCTATCGAAAGACGTAGAGAGACCTTTCTGGCATTTTTCATTTCCACAGTCGCCACTCGCTACTAATGAAATGGTATGTGAATGGTGTGATCATGGAGTATAGAGTAGACTACTCTATACTCCATGGGTGTGATGCATGGAGTATAGAGTAGAAGGAGGACCATCTCTGTATATGAAAAGTGTCCGTAAAAGCGCGTCCAATAAAGGGTGGCGCTGCGATAGCATAGGATAAATTTTAAAAAAAGCGCCAAAAGTAATTAGAATAAGATGGAGAAATAAACAAGGACCGACCAATCCACTTGGTTTTGGCGCACTTTTCAAACAATATAATATATGGTCGGAGCAACATATGATATTATGATTTATAATCATAAAGGGAATATAAATTTAAAATTAAAAAAGCGTCGTTTCATACAATCAAATTAACAAACGTTTAAACTATTTTTTTCAGTCAGAAATTGTAATGCGGAAAATTCGAGGGAATTAAAGTAAAATTTGAAATTATTTTAACTTGTTAAAAATTTATTTGTTGAAAGAAAAATAACAAGTCTTATGGAATAAATATGGTGTTAAAGCAAAATAAATCAACAAGTGGGTTATTCAATGATTTATATTATTAAATTATATAATATTTTTTTATTTATATTATTAAATTATAAAATTATTAACGATTACATTTTCAACAATAGTATTACGGGAGTCGCAGGAAGTGTAATAACACACTTGATTACTTGTTGTTTGCTTTACTAGTGCTCACAACACGAATTGCATTCAATAATTATTGCAATCGTTTTTATGTTTTTATAATATCGCACAATGGTGGTAGCCTATCCCTATTACCTATCAAAACTGAACTTAGCACAACAGTTCGATTGTGTAAGAATTATACAATGCAAATACTTTTTAATATGAAAATAAGTAAAACGTTGTTATAAATATTACTGATGAGTGAATTAATTCTTTGTAAATATTTCAAATTCTAAATTAGAAATAAACTGAGAAAATTATGATAATTCTTATAAACAACACAATGACTTTTAATCTATTTTATGTTTGATAATTAAAAAATAATAATATATAACAAAAATGATAAATTATACAATTATTACTTATAACGATTCATAATAGAAATGATGTAACAATCACTGATAACAATAGTTATAGTTAAACATTCTTTATTAATAACAAGTTGTGTACTTATGATAGTAGGTTGGCATTTTTCAGTGTAAATGTAAAATAAATCAACAAGCAGGTTAAACAGATATTCAACGATTTATATTATTAAATTATATAAATAAACATCTTTAACAACAGTTATGGTTAAACATTTTTTTATTAATAACAAGTTGATGTGTAGTTATGACAGTAGTTTGGCATTTTTCCTATTTGCTTTGGTCTTAATTTTGGCAGCTTCATAGCGTTTATTTTCAGATTTAGCCAAAAAATAGGATCTCATCACTACATTAAAATCAATAATTTTAACAGTCAGTTCTTTTTCATGTTGAAAGCAACCTACTCTTAGCAAAACTTCTTTTTTTAGCTCTCGCGATATTTGACTTATAGTGTTAACATTGGTTAGAGTTTTACTAATAGTTCTCAAAACATATTTTTCTAGTTGTTTCGTTAAATCAAATAATTCATTGCTTGCATATATGAGTCCACCATATAAATCCATTTTATTAATGACATAATTTCTCTGTAATTGTCTACCATCTCCCGCTTTCATTTGTAAAGCTTGTAAGCAATTCACGCACTTTGTAGTCTTTCGCAATTTGCGGACTATGTAACCAGCAATGTATGATTGAACGGCATCGCTGGTTACAACCTCATTGTAATCGTGGTCTTCATCAATTAAAGAACCTTCCAATAATGGTTCAGAACTTTCAACCATAATATCAATATTTTGAAGCCATATTTCCTTGTCTTTATTGGGAGGAGTTAAAATTCCTTGAGCTCCTAATAAAGTTTTTAGCAGGTCTTTCCTTGATACATTACATCCTTTTGGAGGACGTACGAGAGAAAAACAAGAAGCCAAACGATACACTTGTGCAAACATTTTTGGATCAGGGTGGTCGTTTCCTCCACATGAATGTCACATTACAGAAAAGAATCTCTGAAATTCAAAATAAATAATTGTTTATAAAGAAATAAAATGAGTGAAATCAATTATAATTGAATATAAAATTGTATATTGTATAATTACCTCTAAAGGATCTTGTGACAAAGTTGCTGTCATTAAATACTCATAATTACATTCCATGTATAACATTTTCGATATTTGTAGTGTTGCGTGCAATGTTACTTTTAATCCTAGTAATGTACTCCTTGATACAGGTATTATTTTTCTTCTTTCTCCCAATCTTCAAGAAATTGTAAGAAATCCAAAATTGCCTAGAAAAGTATAATTCTAATTAGTTGTAAGGCCTTTAAAACTTCAACAAAGCATGGATCCAAAAACAGAAAAATATTACTCCTGTACAATTTCTGTTGTTTCTGTGAACATTTGTAGTTTAAATGACATGCAGCATCTAATAGAACTGACAATGATAACAAATGTCATGCAGAAAATACTACAAAATTCAGTACTTGGTAAAACATTTAAATGTTATGTATTACTAAATAAATGTCCTTACTTGTTTTTGACAGCAATCTTCCTTCACATACAGAGCTTTTTTTGGCTCGCGTGATGACATAGCTTTTATTAATTTATAAACAACATCAATAAATTTTTGCGTTGGTGTAGAATCTTTTAATTTGTCGCAAACAGATTGGTAATGAGCCATTGCAACTGATACTTCATGACCAAACACCTAAAATAAAGGGAATAAAAATAATATAATAAAAGCAAACAAGCGTCTCTAGTCTATTCATTCAATACAAAAAAAAATATACTTAAAAAAATGTACATACTTGTGTTGCAAGAGGCACATTCATTGTCTGAAAGCCTTTAGGTTTTAAATGGGCAGGTGTCAATTTTCATATTGGGCTGACGATAATTCTCCTCTTCTAAGAGAGCTTCCCAATGCTTCTTTTTTACTATTCCATAAGGGGTCTGTAACATCAATAACACTATTTATAATAATCTTTTGTGCTTCTGTTTACTGGATATAGCATTACTTTTTATTATACCTGGAATTCCTGTAAATTGTCATCCAAAGTAGATATTCGGAAGCATTTTAATAAATGATTAAAATCCGAAATCATCCACAATCGTCGTGATCTATCATAAGGATGTTCACAGCTAATATTTTTGTCGTCAATACCGAAAATTGGAGACTTTCCATTGACGTCAGTCGAGTTTGGTGTTGATACGTATTTTTACAGAAAGATTACATTTTTATAAGCACACACACAAAGTTTCAATATGCGGAAACACGTAAGATTCGATTCTTTAAACGTATCAAATAATTTTGCAATATTTAGTCAATTCCTACCCAGAAACTTCCTGTATAATATACTTATTATACTCTTTGCGTGAAACTGACGCCATTTTTATTATTATTGTCAGTAGGGATGTCGATTCTTTCCGAATAAGATCGATTTTTTAAATAGATTCGAATTGTAAGCTGAAGTATCGATTCCCAAAAAATCGATTTCTAAAATATCGATATTTTTTTCATGTTTGCATTTATAATGTAAATATAAATCCATTTTATGAGAAAAAAATCCCCTTCATCATAAAAAATAAGGGGACTGATTTAGAAGGATTTCTGTATCTATTTTGAGACTGCTACGTCTCCGGCGCTATAAAACTACTCTAGGGGTAGGACAGACTCGTACCAGGTGGAGTCGGGGTCAATCAATTCGGTTCTTTGACATAAGTTGTGTGCCGGACGGGCGAAAATCTCCGGAGTAAATGTTGTCGGAGATACCCCGCGAGTCGCTCACGTCCTACACCTGTAGGTTCCAGACTCCTCCAACTGCCGTCTTTCACTGCCGTCTTTCACTGCCGTCTCTTTGGTTGCTGCGAATAAACTGTGGACTGAGGTTCAGAATTAAAATGCACGATTTGTAAATTAAAATAGCAAGGGAGTGGCCAGCGGATCGACTAATTATTTGTCGCGAGATTTTACACTGTTATTTATTTATCACTATTTTTCAACTATGATTTTTCACTATATATTTTAAAACACAGATTTAATTAAACACACAGTAATATTAAAATTTCTATTGGTTTTCTAAAATTTCTATTCGTATTTTTAAAATATCTGTTGGGAATATCAAATTTCTATTGGCAGTAACAAGTTCCTATTGGTATTCTCTACAATTTCTATTGGTAATTTTAAATATCTATTGAAAGTAACAAATTTCTATTGGTAGTATCCAAAATTTCTATTGGTAGCAGCTGGTTTTCTAACACTACTGACTAGCAGCTATTAATCAACTAAAATTAGTTGAATTTAAACACTTGTAACTGCGAATATCAGTTACCACTTTTTCCGTCTAGCTAACACTTTTCACGAAATGTAACGGCGAAATTTCCGTTACCACTTTTTTCAGCTAGCCAACACTTTTTCACTATATGTAACTGCGAATATCAGTTACCACTATTTTTGGCTAGCTGACACTATTTTTCTATGTGCAACTGAGAATTTTCAGTTGCCACTTTTTCCGACTATGTGTAACTGCGATTTTTCAGTTACGACCTTTTTCGGCTAGCTAAACTTTTCTATTTCACTTTAACTTTTCACTGTGTTCTGCTACTAGTCACTTCAGCTACTACCGGATACTGCTGCTTGTTACTGGTAGTTCTTCCTACTACTACAATGTTACTGTGATTTGCCCCCATAAGGTAGACTTCGGCTATACTCTATAGAGAGCCGCTTGCCAATTTCCGGTTTTGCCCTTTTATTATCAAACATTTTCGTTATGTATTTTGCACAAATTGCAATTTTTTCTATATAATGCTAATTTTTACACTAACATGCTATACACTACAAAATAGGCATTTTTGTCCTTTATCATTATGTGATAAGGGTTACTTGATATATTTACATTCAAAAAAGTTATTAATCAAAATGTACCTATTTTACATAACAAAAGTGCACATTAAATCTTTAATTTTACTATATTTCTTAAATGCGTTTATTTACATAAATTATCTATTTACTTATTTCAATCTATATATCATATGCTAACTAAATACCATATTTACAACTCTTTTCAGACATAAAATTATTCTCATTAATTTTTTGCTTAAAACTATTACGCAGTTAATTTAAATTTCCAGAAAGTTCTATAGCGCGGCGCGCTGTGATTGGTCGATATTTTCTTAAACAAAATAAAGTTGTTTATATTAACTATTGTCAAATCGACCTTCTATACAAACATATTGAGAGTTGTAAATACATGGTAAAACTATATTTAATACATTATTTAGTCAATTTTTCCGTATTTTCATTTTTTAAACAAATAAATATTCCTTAATCACTTTCTCGTTTAAAGTCATTTTTGCCGTTGTGAACAGTCATTTTGGCCGTCTCGAACATTTCTCCCGCCGTGCAGCGTCGCGAAGACCCGTCGCAGCGGCGCTGCATAATTTCGGTGAGAGACGTTGCCTCTACTTCGGCAGCGGCACGAGTTTTCTGGTTGGCCTCTTGATTATTCCATTCGCTGTGCGTACCTCCACAGTGCGGATCTGTCCGTCCGCCCCGGGGTATATGTTTTCAATCCTTCCTCGTGGCCAGGTGTTACGAGGTAACTGGCTGTCAGCTATGAGGACTGGATCGCCCACCTGGAGATCGGGGCCTTGACCGTGGGCCTCCCGCCGGTTTTGAAGTTCCGGCAGATATTCTTTGACCCAACGCTGCCAGAACATGTCAGCGAGTATCTGGGAGCGTCGCCAGTGTTTTTTGCTGTTCGCATCTTTTTCACTAAAAACTCCAGGTGTTGGCAGTCTCGCAGATCCTCCCAATAGGAAGTGATTTGGAGTGATGGACTCGTTGTCTTTGCTGTCTACTGAGATGTGAGTCAATGGTCTGCTGTTTACTGTATATTCCACCTCGCAGAGCAGCGTGGTCAAGACATCTTCGTGCGGATGTCTCTCATGAAGGACGGTGTATAGTGCCGTCTTCACGCATCGAACAAGCCGTTCCCACACCCCTCCCATGAAAGGCGCGGAGGGGGTTATAAATCGCCAGACTATGCCTCGTCGGCTGGCTTCTTCTCGGAAGGCCTCTCGAAGCTCCTTGTCGGCACCGTGCATATTGGTGCCGTTGTCCGAGTAAATCTCGGTGGGACATCCTCGGCGCGCTGCGAATCTTCTTAATGCCAGTATGGCAGAATCTGCGCTGAGATCTTTCACAATTTCCAAATGTACAGCTCGTGATGTAAGGCAGGTGAAGAGCGCCACGTATCTCTTCTGATGCTGACGTCCCACTGTTACGGAGAGTGGCCCAAAATAATCCAGGCCGGTGAACGTGAACGGTCTCTGGTGATGTGCGAGACGCGTGCTGGGATGATCACCGGTGGCTGGCATGGATGGTTGTGCCTTTCTTATGCGGCACCGAACGCATTGGCTTACTATTCTTTTAGTAGTGGGTCTTAGTCTGATTACCCAGTAATGCTGTCGAACCTCGTTGATGGTTGGTTCGGTCCCGCAATGATGCAGGCTACGATGCGTCCAATCAATATACAATTGGGTGATGTGATGATCACCATCCAATATAGCTGGCCCTTTCATATCTTCAGAGACTCCTTTTACAGCGGCTATTCGACTTCGTAGCGCAATGATCCCGTCTTTCAATTGTATCTGTAGTGGTCGTAGGCGGCTATCATGGGCGACCCTCTTATCGTTACGGAGATCGGCTATCTCTTGTGTGAAGGAGTCTTCCTGGATGACATGTACCAGGAGCTTTTCGGCCTTTCTTATATATTCGGCCTCCAGTGTGATGTATTTAATTACATCTTTGCTTTTCACCTGACTGGGAGGCTGCGCGAGACGTCGCGGATTGCACTTCGATCTCCTCCAGTCGGGGTCTTCCTCTCTATTTCTTTTTGTACTTTTATAAAAGGTCCTGTCGGTTGTTTTGCGGCAGAGTGTTATGAATTGAAGCACTCTGGCCGTAGCTCGCACTAAGCGTTCCCATTTCGAAAATTTCGTCGGATCGGGAATGGCCTCTTTATATAGCGGAGCTCTATATCTTTCTGTGATGGTGAAAGATCTTTCTTCACCAGTAGGTTCGGATGACGTGGGTCGTTCTGTTGGCCATGCTGACGGCTCTTTGTATAGAAATGATGGGCCACTGTACCACTCGTGGTTAGAGTCGAAATTGGGTGGTACGTCCCTCGTAGCGGTGTCAGCTATATTCAATTTTGTGGGTACCCAGCGCCAGTCGTCCACTTTACTATTGTCCTCTATTGCTGCTATTCGATGTGCTACAAAAGGTTTGTAGCTCCTGGAACCTTTCTTTATCCAGGTGAGGACAGTTTTGCTGTCAGTCCAATAAGTGACAGCTTCGGGCTTTACGTGATGCTCCTGGATGACAGCCGCAGCTACTCGACTTCCCATCACGGCGGCTTGTAACTCAAGGCGAGGTATGGATGTTACCTTGAGCGGAGCTACCTTCGCTTTGGCCATGACGAGGCTCACGTACACTTGCCCATCGGGTGTCGTTGCTCTCCAGTAAACTGCCGTTGCGTAGGCGCTTTCACTGGCATCTGAAAATACGTGCACTTGGAGGGAGCGTGCGTCGCTGTATCCCGGGTAGCATCTTGGTATGCTTACTGTTTTGAGACGTTCCAGGTGTTGGATCCATGTGGACCAATGGTTACTCAGGTCCTCGTCCAACTCCTGGTCCCAGTCTGTTCCTCGTCTCCACGCTTCCTGCAGTATTTGCTTGGCGCGTATCGTAACTGGGGAGGCGAGGCCGAGAGGGTCATACAGCGACATCACTATTTTCAACGCTTCCCTCTTTGTTGGTTTTTTCTGCAGCAAATTGTCCGGAAGTCGAGCGAGCTTTAGGTTGAAGCTCAGCTGATCGGTACTCGGTTTCCAAATTAAACCGAGTATTTTTTCCTCGGTTCCCTTGTCGCCCAGTTTGACTGACTCGGTTGTTTCGCGGTCAGGTTCCAATTCTCTCACAATTTCGGGCGCGTTGGAAACCCATTTTCTTAAGGTGAAGTGCGCGTTTTTGTGTATATCGCGTACTTCCTTTGATATTCTCATCGCATCTTCTACTGACTGGAAACTGTCAAGATAGTCATCCATATAATGATTTTGGATGATCGCCTCTACGGCTTCTGGATATTTTTCAACGTATTTTTTAGCATTCCAGTTTTTTGCGTATATGGCTGTGCAGGGTGAACTAGCTGCACCGAAAATAATCGACGTCATCCTGTACTCTTGTGGCGCCTCATTACGTCGATTCCCTCTCCAGAGATATCTCAAGGCATCTCTGTCTTCGGGTCTAACTTTTACCTGCATAAACATTTCGGCGATGTCCGCCGAGACAGCGACGTTATGGCGACGAAAGCGCATCATGACTCCTGGTAATGACTGTAGTAAGTCTGGACCCGTGAGCAGGAAATCATTCAATGCCATTCCTTTTGTTTTGGCTGCGGCATCGTGTACTATGCGAAACTTTTCTGGTTTCATCGGATTATGGACATCGAAATGAGGTAGATACCATGTCTTTCCTGGTGTACTATTCTTTGGCGCTATTTCGGCGTATCCCTTTTGTATCAGGGAATTCATTTCTTCGTTGTACTTCTGCTTTAGCTCTTCGTTTCGATCTAGTTTTTTCTCGATAGAAACGAGCCTGTTTATCGCCGTTTCATAATTTCCAGGCATTTCGATGTTTTTCTTTTTCCATAGAAGCGCTGTTTCTATGTGCCCGTCTTCCAACTGACGGGTGCTGCTATTTAGTATTTCTTCGGCTTGCTTCTCTGGATCGGAATCTGGTTTTCTCGGATTTATCATTAAAGATTCCAGCGCGAAGTATTCGCGGAGTTGGTCATTTATTTTCTCCTCGCTCGTGTACAGCTCGTTGGCCGTGTGGACGCGCTGATGCGGGGCTTTAGTGTGCGCCCCGTGTAGCACCCATCCCAGTTCTGTGAGCGAGGCTATTGGCTGGTGCGGTGGACCTCTGCGTACTTGTGTGGCTATTAAGAGTCTCCAGTTGTCTTGTCCTATCAGGATCCTAGGGTTGCCTGAATCATATGTCAATTGATCCTTTAAGCCTTTCAAATGCTTACAATTTTCTATGTCTGTTGCACGCACAGTCTGCGGCCCCAAGTTTAGGCTGGCGACCGTGCGTGCTCTGAATGGCACCCTTTTTCTATGGAGACTTTTTAGTGACACTTTGACTCTTTGGGAGTCCGGCGAATCGAGGGTAGTGTTCCCGATAGCTGTGATCTTGAATGGGTCCAACCGCCCTTTAGTTCCAATTTGATCGGCAATCTCTTGATCCATTAACGAGACTGTCGACCCATCATCCAGCAGAGCGTGTGTGCTTATTGCTCCCGCCGGTCCAATTACTCGAACTGGAATTGTCTTCAAGTAAGCTTGATGCTTTGATACAGCGAATGAGTTTGCCACTGTCTCTTGAGGTTCTTTTAGTGGGCCCTCTGTCTTTTCCTTTTTATTATTATGAAGGAGTCGATTGTGTGTCGCGTTGCATCCTTTTATTCCACACTTCGTGGTTTTGCATCTGTGTGTCTGACTTCTATAACGCAGACACCGGAAACATAAATTCCTTTGCTTGGCGAGTTGCCATCTTTTATCAATATCTGCCTCTTTAAACTTGTTGCAGTCGGATCCGTAATGACCCTCTTTTTCGCACACACTGCATTTCGGAGACGGCTTAGTGGTAGCCGTGTGCGTCCTATGCACTGGACGATTATTTTGCGCTCCGCTTATGATCTCAGGAGGCGCAAATGCACTACAGTAGCGAGCTTGTTCGGTGATAAATTCACTGAAGGACCCGAGGTCTGGTCTTGAGTCATACTTTTCTGTATAAATTCTATACCACTGCGCGCGTATAGAGTTTGGCAGTTTGTCTGTGAGGTGTCGTAGCAGCTCTGCGTTAACGAGGTAATGGTCTCGCTTGAGTGCTCGAAGTGTGACGACGCTTCCCCTCACTTTGCTCGCGAATGTACAAATATCTCTGGGTGCCTCTGTACAGCGTGGCAATCCCCGTAATTTATCGGTTTCTGCTTGCGCGATTGAATCTGGACGCCCAAATTGTAGCTCCAGTTCTCGCATAATCTCATCTGGTTTAGCATGCCCGATGAGTTCCGAACTAACTGTTTCCAAGGCTCTTCCTTGTAGACTTCTTCGTAGTCTAGCAGTATTTTCTATGTCATTGAAGTAGCCTCGGGTTGTTTCATAAATGGCACGGAACGAAAGCCATTCAGTATGTGCTCCGCTAAAGCTCGGCAGTGTCATTATCGCTTTTGATGCTGCGAAAGTATTTGACGATGCACTCTCTGGTTTTGGTTTATCAGCGAGTGCGGCTATAGCGGACGTGAGCTCCGATATGAATGGTCGGAGCACCCTGTCTTCATTGCTGACAGGTGCCTGGTTAGGTCTTTTTATTATGGGATTCTTGGTTACTTCTTCCGGTTGGGGATCCTGGTAGGCGGGCTCTGATACAGCAGGTAGGAGCCCCCTGTCTTCATCAACCTTGGAGTCCTGGCAAGCCTTCTGAGGTACGGGACTCTTCGGTATATTTTCAGCATTGGGATCCTGGTAGGTGAGCTCTGATACAGCAGGTAGGAGCTCCCTTTCTTCATCAACCTTCGAATCCTTGTTTGTGAGCTTCATCGGCGGCTCACTGAGGTCGACAACCTCCGGGGGTGGCTTTGTGATGTTTTTATTAAGTGGGGCCTCCCCACCGGTGGTTGCGCCTTGCGTTGGCTTTTGTTTGGCTACAGAATTTTCGAGCCAAGATCGGACATACTCACTTTTGGAGTGACCATCCTCATCATAGTCGTCCGATTCATCATCTTCTTCAGCCATTTGTAATGAGATCTGTGCGAGTTCCAATTTTATTCTCAGCACTTCCTCACGAGCCTTCAAAACCTTTTTATTGGGCCGAGTGGTCTTCTTTGACCTTGTACTTTTATCGGTGTGGCCCCTTGGTGGCTCTTCGGCGCGGGAATATACCCGGGCTGTTGGCGGTGATGCACAGCGAATGTCATCGTTGCCTTCTATTTGTTTCCTCTGCTTCGGTGTACCAGCTTTAACAACGGCTGGCACTGGCAGGTGTACCCCCCCATCGCAGGGGCAAGCTATCTGTTCTCTCTGCTTCGGTGTACCGGCTTTAACAACGGCTGGCACAGGCAGGAGTACCCCCCCATCGCGGGGGCAAGCTGGCGCCTCAGCGCCTTCTGTTGTGGATGGTGAGCGTGGTGGCATCTGGTGGCGGACGGTGTCGGTATTGTCCGACGGTCCATCATCCAGACCGACAGTCCACGCCATGGTTCCCCTTCCTTGCGAACGAGTGATCGGCATCTTGATTCTGAAATTTCAGCAACTTTAAAACGGTAGTGATTATTTACCCAGTTCCGAAATACTAACGGATTGACGAATCCCGTTCGAATGACCAGCGTATGTGGTCCGGTGTATACGGATGATTCGGCTCAAAGGACCATAAAATGGTCCGGCTGGCAGTTCAATCGGAAGGATCCGGCTCGAAGGACCATAAAATGGTCCAGCCGGCAGTACAGGTGGAAGAATCCGGCTCGAAGGACCATAAAATGTGCCGGACGGGCGAAAATCTCCGGAGTAAATGTTGTCGGAGATACCCCGCGAGTCGCTCACGTCCTACACCTGTAGGTTCCAGACTCCTCCAACTGCCGTCTTTCACTGCCGTCTTTCACTGCCGTCTCTTTGGTTGCTGCGAATAAACTGTGGACTGAGGTTCAGAATTAAAATGCACGATTTGTAAATTAAAATAGCAAGGGAGTGGCCAGCGGATCGACTAATTATTTGTCGCGAGATTTTACACTGTTATTTATTTATCACTATTTTTCAACTATGATTTTTCACTATATATTTTAAAACACAGATTTAATTAAACACACAGTAATATTAAAATTTCTATTGGTTTTCTAAAATTTCTATTCGTATTTTTAAAATATCTGTTGGGAATATCAAATTTCTATTGGCAGTAACAAGTTCCTATTGGTATTCTCTACAATTTCTATTGGTAATTTTAAATATCTATTGAAAGTAACAAATTTCTATTGGTAGTATCCAAAATTTCTATTGGTAGCAGCTGGTTTTCTAACACTACTGACTAGCAGCTATTAATCAACTAAAATTAGTTGAATTTAAACACTTTTGTAACTGCGAATATCAGTTACCACTTTTTCCGTCTAGCTAACACTTTTCACGAAATGTAACGGCGAAATTTCCGTTACCACTTTTTTCAGCTAGCCAACACTTTTTCACTATATGTAACTGCGAATATCAGTTACCACTATTTTTGGCTAGCTGACACTATTTTTCTATGTGCAACTGAGAATTTTCAGTTGCCACTTTTTCCGACTATGTGTAACTGCGATTTTTCAGTTACGACCTTTTTCGGCTAGCTAAACTTTTCTATTTCACTTTAACTTTTCACTGTGTTCTGCTACTAGTCACTTCAGCTACTACCGGATACTGCTGCTTGTTACTGGTAGTTCTTCCTACTACTACAATGTTACTGTGATTTGCCCCCATAAGGTAGACTTCGGCTATACTCTATAGAGAGCCGCTTGCCAATTTCCGGTTTTGCCCTTTTATTATCAAACATTTTCGTTATGTATTTTGCACAAATTGCAATTTTTTCTATATAATGCTAATTTTTACACTAACATGCTATACACTACAAAATAGGCATTTTTGTCCTTTATCATTATGTGATAAGGGTTACTTGATATATTTACATTCAAAAAAGTTATTAATCAAAATGTACCTATTTTACATAACAAAAGTGCACATTAAATCTTTAATTTTACTATATTTCTTAAATGCGTTTATTTACATAAATTATCTATTTACTTATTTCAATCTATATATCATATGCTAACTAAATACCATATTTACAACTCTTTTCAGACATAAAATTATTCTCATTAATTTTTTGCTTAAAACTATTACGCAGTTAATTTAAATTTCCAGAAAGTTCTATAGCGCGGCGCGCTGTGATTGGTCGATATTTTCTTAAACAAAATAAAGTTGTTTATATTAACTATTGTCAAATCGACCTTCTATACAAACATATTGAGAGTTGTAAATACATGGTAAAACTATATTTAATACATTATTTAGTCAATTTTTCCGTATTTTCATTTTTTAAACAAATAAATATTCCTTAATCACTTTCTCGTTTAAAGTCATTTTTGCCGTTGTGAACAGTCATTTTGGCCGTCTCGAACAAGTTGAACCTAACCTATTTTATTTGTTATCTGCCCTAATAGGTACTGTTAAATAAAACAAATTTCAATAAGAGATCATTTATCATGGTATCTTTCTTGTTTTTCATAAAATAGGTTTATATTTACATTATAAATGGAAACATTAAAATAATATAGATATTTTAGAAATCGATTTTTTGTGAACCGATACATCAGCTTACGATTTGAATCGATTTAAAAATCGACCTTTTTCGGAAAGAATCGACATCCCTATTGACGTCGATAATGACATTACAAAAATACAAAATGGCGCCAGTTTTATGGTAGGATTAGACATAAACATTGCAAGAATAATTGATTTTCAATAATTCTTTTCTCAAAAATTACGCATTTCCGCATGTTGAAACTTTGTGTGTGTAACTTTTCTGTAAAAATACGTATCAACACCAAACTCGACTGACGTCAATGGAAAGCTAAGCCCGAAAATTTTCCAAACCCCTCTATTCCACGATGCACCATCCATAACTACAGCATCAATGCAGAATCCACTATTTTCCATAAGTACAATACACTCTAAAAGCAAAGATTTATATAGAAGAAGCTTATGAAGTGGTTCGCTTTTGCAAGCATTCCTAGAAAGGAAGCAGCCTAAAGCTTGAACCCATCTACCTCTGAAGGGTACCTACAAACTTAAAAACTAAGGCATGATCTGCTGTCTTATTTTTAAGTCTTCCGGGGTGTGCTGTCCAAGATCTACAAAACCACTAAATTTCATAGAATTTTGATCAAAATAAACGCCTTCACTTAGTTTCATTTCGTCGACCAAAATGACTCCATGTTTCTCTCCTTTTGTAATTGCTTCGCATCTTTCTTTTAGACTATGAAAAGTACCTAGCCGTTTGAAATCCGTAAGCAGAGCCACTAATTTTTCGAATGAATTTACTCAATGTTTCTAAAGATGGTAGCGGTAAAATATTTCTACTACGCAAAAATCTATACGTATTTCGATTCTTTAAACGTATCAACAAGCATTCATAAATCCATTCTAATGTGTATCGTCATCCTTTTGATGTTTTTTTCTTTGCAGCTTCGAAACAGGAAATTACAACAGTTTGAAATTCTTGTGGTAAATTTTTAATAGCTTCTTGTAGTACAGCCTGTGATTTTTGAGCACACTTAGACTTCGCCATAAAAACTTTTTCTTTTAGCCCACTTTTCTGTAAAGAAAAAATAAAATATTAACATCGCGGAATAACAAAAACATAAAATAAATTGTGCCATATTACAGAGTAGATGAAACAATTGGATCTATATTACTGATTAACCTAATTATTTATAGTGCAATGGCAATCATCCTTCGAGGCATAGAAGTATTAGGCTTAGAACCGCAGTAGGCGCACGCAAAGCATAGACATAGTATCTTAATTAATCTTAATCAATCCTATAATCATATAATCTTAGTCAATCCTCTATCTACGACGCAAAGTGAAGCCATTTCAAGTTAGCCTTTAAAGGCTAAGTACGACTTTTGGCGCGTTAGTACTCGAGTCCACGTAGTCGTGTAAACCACAGAATACATTGTATATAGGGAAGTGTAAACAGCTCGCACAATTTTTCAAAAAAATGACGTACTTTACTGTGAAAGGGTGTCACAACTCATCATATAATCACGAAAAAAATGTAAAAATTTCATTTCACGGTGAAGTACTGCCTAGCATCTTATATTTTTGTAAAAAAACATTCATCAAAATTAATAAATAATAAATTTGACAGACGCCAATATAATGAAAATATTGCTAGGCATAGTAAAATATTTTGCCCCATTTTTTCTTATTATTATAATTACAAAAAAATGCATATTGAAAAAAATACATACATACTGCCAATAGTCTCATTCACATATAAATAGGTATTTTTATTTGCCAAATATTTTTAGGGTTTCCATTTGCCAAAAAAAAATGTGTTGATTTTATTTTGTTTTGATAATGAGCAGTTGTTTTTACCTTTTTATGGTATGTGTTTTAGAATAAATAACATAGATGATTGTTTTTTTTATTCTTCTTTACATATATTTAACATTTTTAGTTCGATTCTTTTATGAATCTAAAAAAGATAACATTTCGAGGATAGCGTCATTAAAGCGGCAGTTGTTTAGAAATCAATTGCAGTTTCAGGGTCATTAAGAGATTTTTTTTAAGTAAGTACCCAAGTGGGTATATTTTATTTTACATTATTTAATAAACATATTTAATTCCATGTTTTATTTGAATAGTTTATCTCCTTCAGAATCTTATTTTGTTTTAAAGCAAAACATAATATTCAATAAAGTATTACTAATAATCACTTGAAACTGACCACACTCTTAAGTCTCGTGATTCCTTCTAATATTATATCCATTCTGCGAAAGTTGTATGTAGTAATCTTTACGTTGAAACCGATTTAAATTAAATATATCACGTAGATTCTTAGAATGGCAAGAATCAAGATCAACGTATGCTTTAATATGCGGGTGAAGTCGCGGGCCACAGCCACAGTTAGTAAGAAATAACTAATGGAAAAATATCTGACAGCTAAAATCATTATCAGACAACTATTCTCTTGTTAAGTTTAAGTGGGACTGGATTGAAAAAACTGGAAGAAATAGACGTAGGTATTTGCCTCCTCCATTTCTTCCACTATATATCATAGAATAAGCCCATTGAGTATTATATAAAAATTAACATTTACAAATAATATAAGATTTTATGGAAGATAAATAACAGATATTTATTAAACATATAAATATACCACTTCTTACAGAATAATATAATTACATAATAGATTTGTGAATATAAACGTAAATCGTAAACGTAATATCTTGTATATTACGTATATAAATAATTTAAATATTACATAAGTTAAAAAAAATAAATGTTATATTTTTCTCTTTGCAAATAGTTAATAGATAATTATAAACGCAACCTAAATATTAATTCTATGACGATGTCTCCTATTACACTCTCCCCTATTTTTGGGTAAAATGTCATTAAGTTGCAAATATTACTCATTTGCTTGTTTGCGTGTGGGCAAATGTAATTACAGGTCGCTTATGCCCACATTCATTCTATTGTTGCTTCAACTTTGAACGGAATTTTGAATGTCACTATCACTCTATATCTATCTATGTCTAATTACTCTAAGCTTCGAGGCTTCAATTTAATTAAGAAAAAATTAAAATTCTTAAATGAGTAGTATAAATATTATTCTAATAATATTGCACACTTAGCAACATCATTAACCCTTAATTTGGTAATGTGTACTGTAAGATACAATCATTTAAAAAAAATCTTCAGCGATATATAAACATTTTATTTGAAATCGATCGATTTTATGTTAAAGATGGATTAAGTAACAACACTATAAAAACTATAAACTGCATTTTCGACTCATTCCCATCCCTAGTTATGTTATTCTGCGAAGATGTCAGAGTCACGTCATGGGAGCAACCCATCCGTAAGTAATATCGATGAGATTCTGTTGTCATGGTGATTGGTTGTCACACGGGTTTAATAAATTTTCTCAAGAAAATTTTAATTAACGACGTTATTTTCGTTTGAATTTGTATATTTTTCTAAATTTCAATCTAATTATTGTACGTAAGTGTTTATTATTATTCGTAGCTAGCTTATCTACTGAGGATGGAAGAGATTGAACAGGATTCAGATCCTCCGGATGATGCCGGAAAATCTGGATGTTCACCCGACTTGTTTATTAATTCTAATCCTACTGATACATTTTATCAGTCCGATACTGGTAATCCAATGAAACGCAAAGCCTATAATATATCATCCCTAAATTTAGAACCGAAGCAAAAGATGTCTTCTCTTCCTTCAGCAGCCGTACAGAATGTATTTGTTCACCCTTTATCTGAACAAAAGAAACGCTATAATAGTAATGACAGTGCTCCTTTTATTGTTCACATTATGAAACCGACAGTGGAGCCCTCCTCCGGAACTACAATTAAGCCAATTAAAGTGGGTCAATTTCTGTACCAAAACAATATTCAGGGAATTTTAAAAAATGGTGTTAAGAGAATAGGACGCAATCGTATTTCTATTGAGTTTTCTTCCCCCCAACTAGCTAACGATTTTATTGTAAGTCCATTACTTGCTAAAGCAAATTTTGTAGCGGTAATTCCTACCTATGCTATTACGAGAATGGGTATCATTAGAGGTGTTCCAATCGATATAGGTATGGATGAATTCGTCTCTGCATCAGAAGTTGCCTCTTCCTCAGAAATAATTCGCGCTCGTCGTCTAAACCGTAAAGTTATTAAAGCAGATAACTCTGTTGAGTGGATTCCAACACAAACGATTGTAATTACGTTCTCTGGTAAATTACTGCCCTCTCATGTTTTTGCCTATTTCACGTCATATCCTGTAGAACCATACATCTTACCAACAATACAATGTTATAACTGCTGTCGTTTCGGTCATGTTAAGTCTAAATGCCGATCCAAGCCTCGTTGTTATAAATGTGGACAACCACATGATGGAGAATCATGTGAAGTTACCTCGGTTTACCTCCAAATTTAACCCAGTCTCTTGAGAAACTATCGACGCTCTTAAATAATATAAATAAGCATGGCTACGATTCTTCAATGGAACTGTCGCAGTATTAAGCATAAAAAAGGCGATTTAATCTATCTTATCAACAAATACAACCCGTTTCTTGTAGCATTATCAGAAGTTTGGCTTCACCCGAAATCTCACTTCCGTATTCCTGGTTTTGCCTGCCTTCGCGAAGACAGGAAAGATGGTTACGCCGGTGCTGTAATCCTAATTAATAGATTACATTCATTTATCAAGGTTTCACTTCCTCAACATAGTGAGGAATTAAACGTTGTTGCTTGCAAATGTAATGATATCACATACCTGTCTTTCTATATTCCTCACCCACATCCATCACTGATCACTGAATTAAACTTAATAATTTCATCTATTACTCCTCCTTTTATATTACTAGGTGATTTTAATGCTCACCATGTCTCATGGGGCTCATGCAGAAATGATACTTTTGGCTATCTCTTAATGGAATTGTTTGATGAATTTAATATTTGCATTTTAAATGATGGATCACCAACAAGGAGAGTATATCCATCTCAAAATCCTAAAAGTGTTGTTGATCTAACTTTATGTACCCCAAATCTTACATCACGTATTAACTGGAAAGTTTTATCTCACTCTTATGGTAGTGATCATTACCCAATATTACTTTCATTAGCCAACTGCTCAATACCAATCAGAGTTTTTTCGCCGCTGTTAAAATATAATATAAAAAGAGCGGACTGGGCTAAATTCTCATCGTTATCAGATTCGGTACTCTCTAAATTTTATAACAGTGACTCTAATGATATAGAGACAAACTACAAAAACTTTGTTAAGTATCTTTTACTCACCGCAGATTCATGTTTCACACGAAAAATTTCGCCTCCTACCAAAATTTGTTCTCCCCCATGGTGGGATGAGGAATGCACACTCAGTGTTAAAAAACGTAAACAAGCTGAACGTCTATACTCCTCCAATATGTCTAATGAAAACTTTTTAAATTATAAAAAAATAGCTGCCCATACATTAAAACTGTTAGCACATAAAAAAAAGACGGGTTGGCTTAGGTTTTGTGAAAATCTTTCACCCCGCTCTCCTGCTTCTATATTATGGAAGAATATAAAGAAATTCCGCGGATCATATAACGTTGATAATTATTCACCGCAATGTGATTCCTCTATTTGGTACAATTTATTTGCCGATAAGCTTGCTCCTCCTTGGGTTCCCTCCTTTGAGGAATTATGTTATTGTGAACCATTGATAACCCAACCTGGAGTAAACATTAATAATTCACGTTTTAATGAACTTTTCTCCAATGAAGAATTTGAATTGGTTGTTCAACACCTTAAAGATTCGTCACCAGGTATAGACGGAATTCCATACTCATTTATTTCTAACGCAGGATCAAAATCTAAGCAAATTTTTCTAGACTTAATCAATGACATATTTATTACGGGAATAGTCCCTAATGATTGGAAAATGCAAATTATTATCCCCATCTTAAAACCAGACAAAAATCCTAGTGTTGGTAATAGTTACCGCCCTATAGCACTATCATCAACTTTGTGCAAAATAATGGAGCATTTAATTAAAAACCGTCTAGAATGGTTTGTTGAAAATAAAGGTCTCTTGGCCAAAACACAGTTTGGATTTCGAAAGGGACTGAGCACGCTTGATAGCTTGTCTGTTTTTACCTCTGATATACGTTCGGCTTTTTCCAGAGAAGAATCGGTTGGTGCTGTTTTTCTAGATGTATCATCAGCCTATGATAACGTTGTCCTCCCTTTACTCAAAGAAAAGATGTTTCTTTTGGACATTCCCCATAGAATTACTCGCATTATTTTTAATTTACTTTCAGTTAGGTCAATATGTATAAGAGTTCAAGGAAAACTGCTCCCTCCTAGACAGATATGGCGAGGCCTCCCACAAGGTTCTGTTTTAAGTCCTATTTTATTTAACATATACACCCATAATCTCGAACATTCTGTTAACTCCTTTTGTAAAGTCTTACAATATGCTGACGATCTAACTCTTTATTACTCTTCTAAGAACTTTACAGAATTGAGTTATCGTCTTAACTCTGCATTGTTCTACTTAAATAATTGGCTTACTAATAACGGTCTCTCCTTATCACCTACAAAGAGTAGAGTAGTAATATTCTCTAGAAAAAGATTTTGTCCCAATATTTCAATCTCAGTACAAAATCAAATAATTCCGACATCTGATAATGTTAAATTTCTAGGTGTTTTTCTGGATTCTAAGATGACAGGTATTCCTCATTTAACGTTCATTGCCCAAAAATGCGAAAAGAATGTAAATATCCTTCGTTCACTGACAGGTGTTTGGTGGGGATCTCATCCATATTGTTTAAAACTTTTATATAACGCTCTAATCCGTAGTCATTTTGACTACGGTACATTTCTTTTGGAACCTTGTAATAAACAAGCTCTTAACCTTTTAGATAAAATCCAACTCAAGTGCTTAAGAATTATTTTAGGGGCCATGAAATCATCTCCATCAAATGCTCTACAAGTTGAATGTGGCGAACCTCCTCTTTACCTACGTAGACAGTATCTTGCCGATCGCTTTATATATCGAATATTTCAGATATCTTCACACCCACTGCTTTCTAAACTGCATTCTTTAAACTCTGGTTTGAAGAATAACAACTACTGGACTCATAAAGACGTTCCATGTATTCTTAAAAGCTACCAAAAGATACTTACCTTCAAATTTCCCATATTTCAAAGTATGTTTAATCCTCTATTCGTACATCCATTTGAAGCTTTATGTTATCACCCTCCAGTTATATTAGATTTTGGTGTGACTAAAAATTCCCCTGTAGCCCAAGAAAAATTTCTAAGTATATTACGTGAAAAATGGGAAGGCTGGTTGACCCTTTTTACTGATGCATCCAAACTCTCCGAGAATAGTTATGTAGGTTCAGCTGTCTGGATACCAAAATATAAAATTATATTAAATTTTAAAAATTCAAATGTTACTTCAATTTTCACTGGTGAAGCGGTTGCTATTTTAGAAGCAATTTTATTTATAGAAGCACATAAAATTAACAAATGTATTGTTTTTACTGACTCATATAGTTCATTACAAAGCATTTCATATAACCCGTTTCGAAGTAAATCGAAATTCCCAATTATTTTTGAAATAAAAGGTGCACTGTATAGGTGTTTTTGTCAAGGTCTTAACTTGAAACTTGCTTGGCTGCCAAGTCATAGTGGCATACGTGACAACGAATTTGTTGATTCCTTAGCAAAGCAAGCATCTACTTCTGGTACCCTCATGCATCATATAACATATACTCATGACCTTATTTCTCTTGCGAAAATCCATCAGATGGCAGATTGGAACTCTCTTTGGAAAAAAACTCAGAAGTCTATCGGTAAATATTATGCAGAACTCCAACCTGACATCCCCTCCAAACCATGGTTTTTTAAATTTAGAAATGGTTCCAAACATAGCACATCTGTCATATGTAGAATTAGATTGGGACACGCTTGTACACCTGTATTTTTAGCAAAACTTAGGATTAAAGATAGCTCAATTTGTGAGTGTGGATTAGACGAAGGTACGATCGATCATAAATTTTTTAACTGCCCTAACCTCTCCGTTTCATTATACGATTATCTTCCTAATAACATTCCTCGTCCTGTAAATCTTAAGTCTTTGTTAAATTTAGTTTTCACTCCTTTTGTTCAAACTTTATTAGATTTCATATCCATTAATAACATTAAACTATAGTACCTTTGTCACTTACCTATATCCATATTATTATATTAGCAATAATTTTGTAAAAATATTATAATGTTAATTCATTCGAAAATAACTACATAGGTAAGTAAGTTCGTAACATAAAGTTAAACGGAAACTAGTAAATACACTGTGTGACTCTCATGAAATACTTGACGCTGGCAGAATCCATTGGAAGTTGCCAAACTAAGAAAAAAAAAAAAAAAAAGTAATATCGATTTTATCTGTATTTTTATAGTTTTTGACACGAAATATTTGTTGCAATGTTTTTGTATTGAAATAAACTAATGATTTCGATAAAAATCTTGTCTTGAAATGTGTTTTCTAGGCCCTAGTATGTATTCTAACCTAATTGTATCCACACAGATACATTGCCAAAAACCCGGCTAAGTTGTGTAACATAATACTGTATCTGAGGGGATACACCATAGTGTTCTGTGGGATACACCGTCAAAACTTAGTAAAACAATGCTTGACGTTTGAAGTTATATTATATACTAATACTAATACATAATACTATATTTTATGGCTGTGTGAGTAATCCCGCCCCGCCAAATCTAAGATTAATATCTGATTTATGAATTTGCCTGATGTTTTATGTAGTATTTTCGTGTTATGGTGTCTTTTGTTTTATTTTTGCTTGGGTTTGGTTTTTGGTTTCATATGTTTTTTTATTTTATTGTCCATAGATACTTCAACGGGCTAGGTGTAACCGCATTTTTGCACTATTACCTGAAAGAAATGCACAGTCTGATGGTAGTGAGCTGTCAGACGTTGAAGAAGAGGAGTTCTTTGAACCTCCAGATGAAGACTGTTTCAGTTCTTCTCCGCCTTCCATAGATTCGTCACTCGAACGAATGAATATACTTGACAGCGATGACGAAGATCCCTCTTTTGCAACACCAGCTGCGTCACTTTCTGTGACTAACGATCGATCCGATTCGCCTTCGATCCTTGATGTAGCGCTTTCTCCTGTATTGAATGCTGTATTTCCTTCCAATGACAAAATTGATTACAATTCTTTACCTTCTATAAGTTCGATTCCATTATTGCCATCACCGGCTTTACCTGTGCCAGTTACTCCATCTACATCACGTGGTCAAATATGCACGAGATCTAGAAAGCGCGGACGTGACATGCAACCCCAACTTCTAGTAAAAAGAGCAAAACGACTACAATTAAATTTCCACTGGAAAAAAACACGTTTTTCCTACAGTGCTTCCATAGAACCAGTTGTATTTACAGATCCACCTCCTGAAGATATTTCTCCACGAAGGTACTTTGCACTGTTTTTCTCCGATGAAATCATTACTGAAATTGTAAATCAAAGTAATATGTATTCTGTAGAAAAAACAGGTCGCTCTGCTAACATAACGAAGCCAGACATTGAAAATTTTGTGGCTATTCACATTCTTATGGGGGTGGTAAGAATGCCGTGTTATTTAGATTACTGGAGTTCGCGATTGAGGTATCCGCCAATTGCAGACATTATGCCTTTGAAGAAATATCAGCTAATCCGGCGATTTATTCACTTCGCTGATAATAATGAACTGAGTACGGATAGATACCAAAAGGTTCGACCTGTAGTTGAAAGTGTAAGACAAAACTGCTTACGTGTTGCTGAAGAAGAGGACAGATTTAGCATTGACGAGATGACTCTTCCTTACAAAGGTAAAAAGGCTGGCAACAGGCGTCAATACAATGCAAAAAAACCAAAGAAGTGGGGTTTCAAAGCTTTTGTACGAAGTGGAGTGTCTGGATATGTTTACGACTTCCTTTTATACGGGGGTGACGATACCTTCCGCAGTATACAATTCAGCTCAGAGGAACATTCGTTAGGGTTTGGAGGTAAAGTAGTAGTGGTTCTCTGTCAATCGATTAAAAAAAGGCCATGCTTTGTATATTTCGATAACTATTACACATCTCTCGAGCTAGTAGTGTATTTGAGAAATGAGCTGGGAATATTCAGCCTCGGTACTGTAAAGGCTAACCGCTTGCGAGGATGTCAAGAGAAATTGGATACAGATAAAATGCTAAAAAGAAAAGGTCGGGGATCATTTTCGCAGATAGTTTGTAATCGCAATAAAGTTTCAGTCGTAAAGTGGTTAGATAATAAGCCAGTTACCTTGGCCTGTTCATTTGCTGACGCATATCCAGTTAGCAAAGTAAATAGATATTCCAAAGAACTGAAAACGCGGACGAATGTATATTGTCCGCAGGTTGTAAAATTTTATAACATGCATATGGGAGGTGTTGACTTGGCAGACATGTTGATAGCCCTTTATAGGACCCAAATAAAAAGTCGCAGGTGGTATATGGGCATTTTTGCTCAGATGCTAGATATCAGCGTAAATAACGGATGGATTCTATATCGAAGATATTGTGCCCAGAAAAATCTCAAGAAAACCATGTCACTCAAAGAATTTCGATGCCAAATTTTTTTTTCATTGGCATCCAAACCGATAGAGCACCATGATGTTCCGTATTGTAACCAAAAAATAAAAAAACCTGTAGTTCCTCGACCATTCGATGACACAAGGTATGATGGAGCAGATCACCTGCCAATTTTCGAGGAGAAAGGTCGTTGTCGCCTCTGTAAAACGGGTCTAACTAGCATTTGTTGCTCAAAATGTAGAACAAGGTTATGTCTGACTAAAGCTAGAAACTGTTTTTTCGATTTCCATAATTAAAATTTAACATTTTTCTCGATTTGTTTTATTTTCTTTCAGAACCTAATTTTGGCAATGTATCTCTGCAGATACACTGTCAGTTGCATATCATTATGTCCGTATTTGGCAGTGTATCCTGCTAGATACGGAGGATTTTCAAAAAACTACAAGATTTTCTTTTTTTTAAATATTTTTTTAGGGTGCTAAATAAGTTACTTAATTGATATTTGTCGAAATTTCTATAAAAATTAAAAATAAATTGCCTTGCCAAATTAAGGGTTAACTTCGAAAACTACAATTTAAAATTACATTTGTTCACATATAATTATAATATTTAAAGTTATTATTTTATTTATAAAACAATCAACTATGTTATTGATTAATTAATCTACATTATTGAATAAGAAGAAAGATTTGGTATAATAATTTTATTCATATGTGGTTGGTATGGTACAGAATTTATGTTCTGTTATATATAATTATGATTTTCTAAAGCTAAGTAATTTCATTTGAACGAATCAACATTGAACAATGTATAAATCATTTATATTAGAACAACAGATTAAATGTACAATTTTTATGTACAAACAGTTACTGTTGTGAATAAAAAAATAATGTACAATTAATATATACATTATGAATACTTTACCAAAAGATTTTATTTAAAACTCATATGTACATGATCACTATTTTTCCAAACAGCTTAGTACTTGACCCTAATTAATATTAAAAATTGTAGCTACTTTTATATCTTAAAACGCTGATTTAGTTAGTATAAAAAAAGTAAACAATAATGGTACATTTTATTCAGTACGTCTCTAATATATAAAAAATGAGCGTTATATTCACCTTCTATATATATACCATAATGCCAAAAATGCAAACACTAAAATTTTTGTCGGTCTGTCTGTCTGTCTGTCTGTATGTTCGTTATAGAAACAAAAACTACTTGAGGGATTTTTACTTGAGGGAAACTTGGTACAATCATTCTTCATACTCCTAGGCAGGTTATATTATACTTTTCATCACGCTACGACCAATAGGAGCAGAGCAGTGAAGGTAAATGTTGGGGAAACGGGAGAAAAAATTACTCCATTTTTTAAGCTTCCGTCGCGTATGCAGCCTTAATGGTTAAAGCTACACAGAAATCATTTATAACGGAAATGTTCTCCTTAAAATTATATAAAAAATATCCCACGACAGCATATGTCTATCTTTTATGGTTGACTCACAATAACACGTGTAACTCCCGATAGCTTAGCAGTTCGGAGCTTTCTGATTATATTTGTCTACTCTTACGTTTATAACACTCACTCATCCCTAATTAAAAAAAGTTAACATTATTATCTATTCAATAAAAAAGAATCATAGAAATCGGTATAGAAACACCAAAGTTATACATCAAAGATGTTTTATAGGTCCAGATACCGTGTACGCGCGCCTAAAACGCTTCCATTTCAAAGGCGCCAATATTGGCGTATTCGTTCGATCGTTCCGCCCATCGCTGTGAACATACGTCACGCACCGGTGTTTTTAATTTCGCAAAATGACTGTTTGTAGCTGTGAAATCATTTAAAAATTACTCTTGGATCAAAGATAAGGATAAGAACATCACTTTTCATAAGTAACTATAGAATTTTATGGTGTATTTCTTTGTAAAAGAATACGAAAGCTAAATGTCAATACAAGTAATAATACTGCGCAATAATATTCGAGTGTTGCCTAGTCTATGAAATGTTTTTACCATTTTTTAATGTCATGAAAAACCACAAAGGTTATCTGTATGGGGGTTTTAAACAGTCTAATTTTACAGATTTTACCCAACCTATAGAGTTAAACCGTTTTAAGGGTTAGGATTGAACCACATCTGGCAGCATGAAATGGCACTTTCCTGTGCTTCTATCCTTTTTGGTCACTCAGAACCGTTATAGTAGTAACCGGTATAGTTCCACCCTCAAAAAGCCGATTCTAAACCGGTTTTAAAAGTTAATCTATCATTCTTGACAATCCATACTAATATAATATTATAAATGTGAAAGTGTGATTTTTTTGTTTATTTGTTTTTGTCCTTCCTTCACTCACGCAGCAACGGAACGGAGCAATTTAAAAAAAATTAAAAATTTTGCTATCTCTTGGCTGAAGTTTACGCTTAACCAAACTTACTTTTTTCGTCATTTTACTTAGGATTGAAAAATAATTACAGTAATGTGTTCTACAGTACAAAAGTGTAGTACTCTGTATATAGTTAGTAATAATAGATTATAAATATATGTTACATACATAAATATCTACTGTGTTTTTTTATTTATTTTAACTGTTACATTAATTATAGGTTTTATTACATATCTTCAATATTTTAGTGCGATGTTCGTACCTACATAAAACACACATAAGCAACCATATCCCTATACACACACACACAAATGCACACGCCACGCACACACATTTTATACTCTTAGAATCAATAGGTACGTCAATAGGAATGAAATATAAAATCCCCCACATTTTTTGGGTAATCGATTCGCACTGTATTACCGAAGTCACGCATATTAATGCAGCCATGGTGCGTAAGATATGCGCGTCACGTGGTACTCACGCAAACATGAATCAAAGACTGTCTTCACTATGAACGTTGCGGTGTGTTAGCAACACGGTATCTGGACCAATAAAACATCTTTGTTATACATGAAATATGCTAATAAGCCATCGCGCGTGAATACTGAATCAAGCTATAAGGATTATTTTTGTGTAACGGTCGCCGCGCTCTACGCGGCTCGCGGGGGGAGGTATAAAAAGGCGGGGGGTCCGAGTGCGAGCTATTTAGCTATTTATCTATGGTGGTGCGAGCTTCATACAATATTTGGCTGTTGATGCGAATAGACGTTCAGAGTGTTCGACCTTATTGACAGACAATAATTGATTTTAACAAACCGTGCTTATCAGCGCGACTTTTAGTCTACTCTAACGTTTAATAATTTATTTTTAGATTTCTTTTGTTGTTATTTTATAAAATAGGTATTAGTTATTTTGGTAGTGTTTAATTTTTTTTTAATATTAGCTTAATTATAAATTAAACTTTTTTTTTATTTAGCTGTAGTTTTAAATAGGTACCTAGGTATCAAATCTAGGTTATTTCATTCTATTAGACGTAGTTTAGGTACCTACTTATATATTTTTAAGAATTTAATTTTGGATTTAAGGATTTATTTAGGATCCGTTTTATTATTTAAGTAGGCATTTAGATTTTTTTAAGTGTATGGTAGCTATAGTTAGGACCTCTAACGTAGATTATTTTGTTAGAAAACTGAATGCCGTCGATTAAAAATAAAATACACAATGCCACCTAAAAACGATTATCTTTATCTCGAAATTCGAGAGAAGCTAAGAGAATGAGAAATGTGCGTTCTCAAGAATCGGCAGAGGAAAAAGCACATAGGTTAAACTCTATGAGAGTTAGTGCCTCAACTTCTCGAGCCAATGAAAGCTATCCAGAAAGAGAGATGCGATTAGCAGCTGATAGAGCGAGACGAGCTACATCACGGGCGTCTCAAAGTTCTTCACAACGAGAGCTAAGGCTTACCATTGACGGAGAACAACATGTGTTACCCCGAGAAGCTGAAACTGCTTCACAACGAGAATTGCGGCTCACAGCTGACCGCGAACGGCATACATTATCTCGCGAGTCCGTAACCTACACTGAGAGGGAATTACGTCTCACAGCTGACCGCGAACGGCATACATTATCTCACGAGTCCGAAACCTACACTGAGAGTGAATTACGTCTCACAGCTGACCTCGAACGGCATACATTATCTCGCGAGTCCGAAACCTACACTGAGAGGGAATTACGTCTCACAGCTGACCGCGAACGGCATGTACTATCCCGTGAGTCCGAAACCTACACTGAGAGGGAATTACGTCTCACAGCTGACCGCGAACGGCATGTACTATCCCGTGAGTCCGAAACCTACACTGAGAGGGAATTACGTCTCACAGCTGACCGCGAACGGCATACATTATCTCGCGAGTCCGAACCCTACACTGAGAGGGAATTACGTCTCACAGCTGATCGCGAACGACATGTACTATTCCGTGAGTCCGAAACCTACACTGAGAGGGAATTACGTCTCACAGCTGACCGCGAACGGCATACATTATCTCGCGAGTCCGAAACCTACACTGAGAGGGAATTACGTCTCACAGCTGATCGCGAACGTCATATTTTATCTCGAGAATCTGAAACCTTTACTCAATATGAAGACCGTTTGACAAATGATAGGGTGCACCATAATATTATTCGATCTCTTGAAGATGGACATAAGCATGAACAACGACTAGAGTCAGAACGCGAATATTACAATTCTTTGAGACAAGAACGATTAATAAGTTTGTCTAATGAAAGATTGAGAATTGAAAATATTCGGTCTCTTGAAATGGACAAACAGCGAGAGGCCCGTCTTACTGCAGACAGATTTTGACATAGTCTTAATGACTTAGATGTACACATAGAAGATCAATCTACGAATTCGGTAGCGTGGTCCGACAAATATAAAAGTGGGTTTGCTTATAACCTCACAATTGATTACAGATCATCTTCTGTAATAGGCAATATGAACGTATTATATTCTTTTTGTAATGCTTCAAAGTGGAGTAAGGAGTCGGTTGGTTTCTGTTGTTCTGGAGGTAAAATAATCTTGCCTTCGTTCGAAGATCCGCCGGAACCTTTGAAGTCACTACTTTTAGGGGAACATGTGCAATCTAACCAGTTCTTAGACAATATTCGCACTTATAATAGTGCGTTTCAAATGACATCCTTTGGTGCTCAACAAATCTCAGAAGGTCCTTTCATGCCTACTTTTAAGATACGAGGTCAGGTTTACCATATGACAGGATCCCTTTTGCCTGAAGACCAACCTAAGTTTCTTCAAATATATTTTGTGTCCGACTACAACGAACGGTCGAATATAAGAAATCAATATTTCCCGAATTTAAATACTGAACTTATTTCACAACTTCAGAACATGTTGCATCAGGTTAATTCGTATGTATGCAGTTTTAAATCGGCATTAGAAGCTCTTCCTCAAGATAGTGATAACAATTATAAAATTGTTATAGGTAAATGCCGATAGGCGGCCAACTCAGGAACACCCTGGGCGTTATAACGTTCCATCCATGAATGAAGTTGCTGTAGTATTGATCGACCAGGAATGTGGTAGGCGTGATATCGTTATCCGTTCCAGAGACAATCGTTTGCAACGTATTTACGAAACCCACAGGGCTTACGACAGTTTGCAATATCCTTTGATATACTCTCGAGGGGAAGATGGTTATAATTTCGCTTTATACCAAACTGATCCGCGTACAGGCACACCTAATTATAATAAAAAGATGTCATGCCTTCAATTTTATTGTTACCACTTGCAAGTGAGACGAAATAGATTTGTATACTTTCAACGTTTTCGTGGCTTATTCAATCAGTTTATTGTTGACATGTACGCAAAAATTGAAACCGAAAGATTACCTAGTTTATATACGAGTACGATCTAATCAAAGGCAGCTGCGCGCTGAATAATACGTGCACCTTCGCGACGCCATGCAGCAAGATAATGATACGGTGAATATGGGCCGTTTAGTTATTTTACCCTCTTCTTTTACTGGTGGTCCACGCTACATGCACGAACGTACTCAAGATGCTTTTTGTTACGTCAGAAAATATGGACGTCCCGACTTATTTATAACTGTAACTACCAATCCCAAGTGGGATGAAATCACTCGGGAGCTTAATGAGGGTCAAACACCGCATGACCGCCATGATATGATCGCAAGAGTTTTTCATTTAAAATTAAAATCAATGATAGATCTACTTACCAAAGATAACATTTTTGGAGATGTATTGTGTTATATGTATAGTGTTGGCAAAAACGCGGCTTACCTCACGCACATATCCTGCTTTGGTTAAAAGATAAGGTTCGACCTAATGATGTAGACAGTTCAATCAGTGCTGATATTCCAGATCCGATTGCAGATCCCGTGTTATACGGCACTGTTAAAACTCATATGATACATGATCCATGTGGTGCATTTAACGGGAATGCTCCTTGCATGCAAGACGGTCGTTGCACTAAAAGATATTCAAAAGCATTAGTGGATGAAACTGTAACAGGACATGATGGATACCCATTATATCGTCGCCGTTCAAGAGACAATGGTGGTTTTACTGTTGAAAAGCGAGTGTCTGAACAACAGGTTACCTTAGATAATAGGTGGGTCGTTCCGTATTCGCCTGTGATGTCTAGAGCATTTCAAGCTTACATAAATGTTGAAATGTGTAATAGTGTAGAGTCAATAAAATATATTTGTAAGTATATTAACAAGGGCAGTGACCAATGTAGATGGCGAGTCAGGTATTTTCAAAGAACATGTTCTTGGTAGAGTGTATACCGTTCATCCTAACAACACTGAGTGTTTCTATTTGCGATTATTATTACATACAGTGCGAGGACCAACATCATTTATAGATTTGAGAAAAGTAGACGATGTTGTTTATCCAACTTATCATGCAGCTTGCCAAGCGCGTTTGCTTGAAAATGATCAGCATTGGGATGACGCTTTAGCAGAATCCTGTGTTAGTGATAACCCACAACGGTTACGCCATTTATTTGTAACATTACTCACATTTTGTAATTTGTCAGATGCTGTACAATTATGGGAAAAATATAAAGAAAAATTTGCAGAAGACTTTCTTCGGAATATATTTCACAATGATGAAGGCGCAACTAATGATAATTTTCGTGATCTTGCCATAAATCTGTGCTTATTAGCTCTTCAAGAAGACTTAACTGCAGTAGGCGGTAAATCACTCTGTGAATATGGTTTGCCCACACCAACCTCAGTCGAAGAGGTTACCAATAGGGAATATTCTGCAGAGATTGGTTACAACTCAATGGAACTGCTGGCAACATTAGTAAACGGTGTCCCAATGATGACTGCAGAACAACGTTCAGTCTATGATCGCGTGTGCGAGAGTGTTTAGAATAATTTGGGAACAATATGGTTTTTAGATGCACCTGGAGGAACTGGGAAAAACTTTTTGACTAAATTAATATTAGCTTATGTTCGAAATCAGGGTAAAATTGCTCTTGCCATGGCTTCATCAGGTATAGCTGCAACATTGTTACCAGGAGGTTAAAACTGCTCACACTATGTTTAAAATACCAATTGATTTAAATCGCACGGAAAGTCCAACCTGTAATATTTCAAGAAATAGCGACAAAGCTAAGGTATTACGTGAGTGTAATTTAATCACATGGGATGAATGTACGATGGCCCACCGAAAAGGAGTAGAAGCGGTAGAAGAACTTTAAAGGATATAAGACAAAATGATCGACCAATGGGCGGTATCAAGATTTTATTTTGTGGTGATTTCCGACAAACCTTACCGGTAATACCACGGGGAACCCGAGCTGATGAGGTTAGGGCTTGCCTAAAAAGCTCTTATTTGTGGCGTGATGTACAATCGGTACATTTGACTATAAACATGCGAGTGAGAACTGGAGATAACCCGGATGATCGTCAATTTTCTGATAAATTATTAAAGATTGGGGAAGGTACCTATCCACAACTACACCAAGGAAAACTTATTCTGACGCCATAGTTATGTTGTATAGTGCAATCCCAACCACATCTTATATCGTCGGTTTACGGTGACGTAACAATTATATTAAATAGGGACAATTTTTGGCTATGCGAAAGATCCATTTTAACTCCTCGCAATGACCAGGCATCTGAGATTAATAACAAAATACTGTCAAATATACAGGGGGAAAGTAAAGTTTATAGTTCAATAAATAGAATGGTCGATGCACAAGAAGCCACTAATTACCCGATAGAATTTTTAAACTCTTTAAATATGCCCAGACTTCCTTTTCATGAAATTTGTTTAAAAATTGGCATTCCGATTATTCTGCTCCGAAATTTAAGACCACCACAACTTTGCAATGGAACTCGGATAAAAGTAACCCAGTTGCAAAAAATATAATCGAGGCTCAAATTTTAACAGGTTGCGGTGCAGGAGAAAGCGTCTTTATTCCCAGAATTCCAATAATACCAAATAATTTTCCATTCCAATTTAAAAGAACGCAATTCCCAGTATCATTGTGTTATGCAATGACAATTAATAAGGCTCAAGGGCAGACTTTTCGTGTTGCTGGAGTAGATCTCGGTGTCAGTTGTTTCTCGCATGGTCAGTTGTACGTCGCTCCTTCCCGGCTTAGCAGTTCTAGAAATCTTTATGTTCACGTGCCGAACGGGTCAACTTTCAACATAGTTTACCCGGAAGCTTTGCGCTGAAGTATTTTTGTTCTATAAGCACTTTAGCCTCATATGAACGTGATCTAAACAATATTACTAATATATTAACTTAATAACACACAAGGGGTTACCCTCCATCCAAAGCCCAGCGACACTATAACATATATATGAATGACGTCTTAGCAAAAGTTGTTTAGTCTGATGGGTATTTCCTGTTGACTTACAAAAATGAAAGATCTAGAACTTCTCGAATCGTCTCTCGAATCACGTTGTTTTCCCGTCCCCGGGCTCTTAGAATTCAACATCAGACGTTTCAGATCTTCGATTTTGACGACCCCGTTGTCGCTGGCATAAGCAACAGGATCCGCGTACGAAGTCGCGGGCAGAAGCTAGTAACAAAATAATATTAAAATACGCTGCGGCCAAGGAGTTTTCAATTCAATTTGAGGTAAGCATGCGCTGCTACTACTGCTACTCGGGTAAACAGTCTGACTATAGTATTTCTTGTGCATAAGTGTGGATGAAGTCGTTTATGAAATTACCATACCTGTTATTTATTTCGTAAACTAATATTTTACCTTATTTGATAATAAATAGATTCCGAACGTAAGGAAGCTGATATCTCTCTATTACATTACTTGAGTATTAATATTTTTTTTAATTTTACATATTGAATAATGCCTTGGTTTAACAAAGGCAATAAGTTAGTGAGCATGGCGATAAAAGAGGTAGCAGAAGACCGTAAACCATAAGGATTTCTTATGTTTACACGAACACTACACTTTAAAATAAAATTAGTTTTTACGGATTCGGATTCTATCGCGTATATTAACTTATTTTATATTCCCGACGTTTCGAATACTTAACAGTACTCATGGTCACAAGGAGGAATGAGGTGTTCGACATTCCAATGTCAACAAGAAAAGTCTGCAGTTTGTGGTCATATATTAGATGGCCCTTGCCAGTATATCAGATTCGATAGATCATCATGAAAAACATCTATTACTGCCGATGATGATATGTGAGACTATTGAAATAAAAAAAGAACATCATATTTCAATAGAGAAGGAGGCTGGGTACTACCACCTGCTTGACATCCTGTAATTATTAAAAGTAAAACTAAACCCAAGCATACCCCTGCAAGACTTCAGGAGTGGTAGAAAGCACACGAAACATCGGGAATTAAAATTAAGTTGTGTTAAGAATAAATTAAACGCGAGGACAATCGAAAAAGTAATTTTGATCAATCTGACGATTCTGTAAAATATAAGTACTAACTACGTGCGGTCACTGCAGATGCCGCAAAACATTTCTGATTCCGAAGACGATAATCAGTCTATATCATACTTCTTGCCTCCTATCTATTCCAAATAAAAAAATTTAAATAAAATAGATTCATTAGATCAGATTTGGCAGAAGATGAAGAATTACAATAATTGAAAACGGTTTGGTAGATCAGAAAACTACATCTGAAAATGAAAAAAACAGGTTCTTTAAGAATAAAAATCATTGTATAGTCTCTCCTAATAGCTCTTAGTGCTAAGCATGAATAAAGTTTTAATATTCTTTAAACCACAGCACATTTTAGTTTACACTTAGCAACTTTTCAAATTTATATAATAATAATGTACCTATGCTAATGCTAAGCAAAAAAGCGGTTCCGTGAGATTGATGTACATTTAGCCACCTTTTAGTTTAGTTTCACTTGTATTTAATTTGATTATTTGCTGCAAAACTATAATATAAGGCGGTCAAATCACTAAACAGCAATAAAGCGTAGTCTAAGAAAGTAATTTACACAATGCGTCAGAAATAAAAAAAAAGTTAAAGTAGGTTAGCCGCATTTTTGTGTATGATTATTGTCAGTGCTATACTTAAAAGCAACTAAGGTATACTTAATTGCCTTTTATATTGTGATAGACATTCACATATAATGGTTCAATACTTACGTTAACTACATTTGTATATTTTACAGAACAGTATGCCAATAATTTCAGTCAAAAATGTGTATGAAAGATTCGTAACTTTTTTTACATACATTCCAATAGTTGAAAATTTTTTTTCAGTGATCTCTCTCAAGAAAACTGATTTCGCGCTTTTTTTCAATTTTCGCGAAACATACTTTTGTGGCTTAGCCGCCTTCTTCCGTATCAGGGCAGATAATTTCAGTAGTGGACTTGTGAATGGCTGTAAAGATTGAATGAAATATGTACTTGGGTTATTACTACGTTTCTACATTATACTTCCATGATTAATAACGGCTTTTTCTGATATTCCCTATTAAAATTCTTGTTGGAGTTTTGGGTTGTCCTTGTAAATTGAAGTTACTTGATCATCAGTCTGAAATTAACGGAGTAAAAAAGGACATTAAAATTTTAAATGTTTTTTTAAACACGCGTTTATTTCCTTGATAAGTATAATAGCTTTAATAGGTACATGTATGAATGTAATGGAATTTCTAAATATAATTATACAAGAGCGTCCACGATTATAGGGAACAATAAATACAGATGGATCGTTCCACTATTTTCTCAGGTTTACTTCGGCAGATGCCCTGAACCATTTATAAGAAGCTGATGTTCATGAAAATTTGTCGCCCTGCCCATGAACACGATGCAAGTTCTATTCGACCGGGGTAAGAATACCAGCGTGAAATAACTGGTTAATGCTGCTGTGTCGTATGGTGAA
This sequence comes from Parnassius mnemosyne, assembly GCA_963668995.1. Classification (NCBI taxonomy): domain Eukaryota; kingdom Metazoa; phylum Arthropoda; class Insecta; order Lepidoptera; family Papilionidae; genus Parnassius; species Parnassius mnemosyne. Next base: position 41,874,956 of record CAVLGL010000082.1, on the reverse strand, counting down.
TGACGAGGATCGAATACCCTTTTTTAGCCGACTTCAAAAAAGGGGGAAGTTGTCAATTCGACTGTACCTCCTTTTTTGTACTAAGGTATATTACTCGATATCTAAGTCAATTGGGTACTGATTTTAATGATTCTTTTATTATTAAATAGTTTATACTTCACAGATAAATCCATAGAAATGTGAAGAAAAACTTCTCCTAAAGTTGAAAAAGGAGGGATGAAATTTTTGATGAATTGCATAGAATAGAATGATTTTTATAGATTATTACGTAATACTTATTGACAGTCATTTTTTTATTTACTACCACTGGTTCGGAAAATACCTCTGTCCTGGGAAGAACCAGCAAGAAACCCAGCGGGATTTATTTTTTTGCAGCATGTTGGCGATCACCTCATTCCTAGGGGTTGTTTTCATTTATGTGATCTTTTATATTATAATAACCCTTTTGTACAATGTTTCTTTAATAAAACATTTAAACTTGTTTATTGACAAATTTTGTAAATTTTCTGGGATTTTGTTGTAAAAGCCTATACATGCGCCCCAAGAATGACTTACTAATTCTGTGGATGTAATTATTTAGACGAAATTTAAGCTTGTAATATTCCTAATACTCAAAGGGGTCAAAAAGTTAGATTTCAAATAAAAAGTAAAATACGTCTTCGCACTTCAAAAACTATTAGGAGAATTAATGTCTTAGCACCGACCACAGACTTCTGAAGTTATTTTGTGAAAATTATTTTATTAGTTTTAGTTTGTTGAAGTCTGCTTTCTTTTTTTAATTAAAAGTTTTATAACTAGTTATGAGGCATGCCATTTTAGTACTGGTGACAACACGTTTGCATTTTATCGTTAATTGGGATATACTATTGGTAACCCTAAGCAAGAAAACATATTGAATTAAATAAAACCTGCATGTCTGAGAAATTAAAAATAAATAAATATTTCGACGACGTGAAGTTGACTAATACGCATTGGGAAGGATATTTCCTTGTATATAAAAAAACCCTTTCAGAAATGAGAGGAGACCTTGGCCCGGAAATGAGCTGTGTCTCGCCAGCAACGCAAAGCCAGGAATTTGCATTTAGAAAAACCCAAAATTAGGGGCTTTCTAGGTGCTAATTAGGTGCCAAGTTTAAAAATTAGGTGCTCTAAAAATTTCACCGCTACAAACTGTTAAAATTTGCGTTGCTAGCAAAGTGTATCGCTAGCAACGCAATGAAGTTATTAGATATAGGATAAATATTAATAGCAAGGAATTAAGTGCTAATTAGGTAATCCGAACCATTCCTCAGTACCCCGAGCACGAACATTTTGCTCTATAGTACAGTTTACGAGACAGTTTAGTTTCAGTAAAATTTTGTATGGGAATTTGAACAGCGCTCCGTGAGCGTATTTGGAACTAAAATTTGGAAGCACGAACATCTAACGCTGCGATATGCGTAGCTATCGTTTGGTTTAAGTAATCGTAAGACGCAAAATGTGTGGATTTTGGCAGCACGAATCTATTTTTGACGTACGTTATCGTCTATCCACTGTAGAGAACTACGAAATTGTTCTCACCGACATTTTTACAGCGAGAACGCTATCGAGAAGTCTTAGTTTTAAGTTTCTCTGGGTTTTTCGTTGATGTAAGTTTAAAATATTTTTATTAAGAACAAATAGAATGAGATCCACGACTTTTTATTATTTTGCGTGGCGTTTGGCAGTCGAGGAAAGAAGGCAAAGACGAGAATTAAGGTAATTAAAATGTACTATACAAAAGTATTACTAATTAATATATTCTGTAAATACCCTTGCCTTATTTATTTAACTGATTAATTATAAATTTATTTTAATAGCTGCTTAAATTAAATATATCTAAATAATTCCAGTGGTATTATTCAACGGATTTTTCTTCGCCGAACTGAAGAACCTATGAATATTTCTGAAAGATACACATTAAGTAAAATGCATTTAAATTCCCTTGCCTTGAACTTCGCTCTAAAATAAACTTGACCGGGAAACTTATTATATATAAATTCTAAAATAAAAGAATAAGCTTAGAGCTTAAGGTATAAAAAAAATAATGCTCAGAATTAATTTACCTGCTGTAGTTATTATGCACCTAACCTCATATTTTTTTCATTTATGTTTTAGGTTCTTTGTGCGTTATTATTTTACGCAACAGGCTCTTAACAACGTTTAGTCGGTACGAGAAAGAATTTGGTCCAAACAAGTGTTAGCAAATATGTCTCTCAAGTTACGGAGGCACTTAACAGCCAATAAATAATAACCAATACCTTTATCAGGTTCCCCATTTCAAGGGCTGAGAGAGACGTCATAAAAGTATTTACTTACAATATTTTATTTTTAGCTTTGTTAATGAATGAAAAACAGGTGGAGAGATGCGTAAACAGGGATCGCAATCTGCATTAAAAACCCGAAAAATATTATTATTATAGTTATAGCTCGTTGTGTCCTACATAATATAGCTATGCTATTTGGCGTATCAGACCCAGAGGCAGACGTGTACGGTAATAATTTAAATGATCACATGAGCAACCTGATTTATGCATTATAAGAAGTAATAGTAGTCAGGGTTAATAAGAGGTCGTGCTATGAGAGGAATTGTTGTAGGGATAGACTTAGTGCGGTGTAATTCTTCTGTATGTAATTTGTGTTTATGCACAGATTTAATTTTTATATTATTAATAATCTAACAATGATTTATTTATTACTTTATTCATAATTTAAATTAGATATTTTAAAATTTCGACCACTGCCAAGATCATAAAAATATTAAGCAAATATAAATAAAAAGGATTATGTTAATATGTATTAAGGAATTTATGAATGGCAAATAACCCCTGGGAATGAGGTAGTTTCTACTAAGTTATTTCTAATACCACTTATAGTTAATTGTGTAACATAATACATGATTGTAAACAATTATTCTTCCTAAATCTTCCCTGGACACAGGTATTTTCCGAACCTGATGAATGACCTTAAATAAGTACTATTTATAATGTATACTGGACAAGAAAAAATCCATTTCTATTTCTATTAATTCCATTTTTTTAAATTAATTGATTCTCTATTGTGTTGCAGGCATATCTACACGGTTTGAATAATATTTTGATTTGTTTTTGTTATTATGACTTTAGATTTTAAGTGTAGTCTATTTTTTTCGATATTAATATTAAGTTCAAATAAAAAAGTACATCAAATATTTCAATTAGACATTTTATTAAAAGCATGTACAATTATTATTATTTATATATATTATTACACTGAGCTTGCACTTCAGCTCAGTATGTTGACAAAGTTCTCTGTAGTATCCTCTCTCGTTCTAATTATACAAATACCTATCTTTCCTTATTATCATTCCTTATATTTTCCTCACTCAAAAAATATTCTTCTAATGATCTAAGTGGTTTCTTTTTGGCTTGTTGTGGGGTGGGTTGCCTGTGGAGGACAATTTAGAGATTTCGGCGGTGTGGTAGATTTTGGAGGTGTTTGGGATCTGGTTATTTTTAGGAATCTGAGATTGGATGGAGGTATAAGTACTGGCTCCTTGCTGCTGCCAGGAGTGTTCCAGTCCTCATCATCTGAAAAGATCAATTGAAAAACTTGAACTTTCTACATTACTTTCACAGATATTTCCTTTTTATATTGTTGAAAATATTTAAAAAGTTAAAAGATGTAATGACTAATTTGAATTATAAGTACTTTATTATTATGATTTCTTTAATTTATAAAATAAACAGGACCCATGACTACACACTAGTATCACTTACATCATGAAATTATAATAATAATTTTTTTATATTTAATAATTGCAATAGTTAATATACACAAAAGTAGTTGAAGACGTACCTATAGCGGGAATTTCAGATGGTACTATTATTAAATTTTCTGTTTGTGGCTTTGCGAGTATGGAATACTGTTTTATTAATTCCGGCAGATTATTCCACCTGTAAAATAATAAGATATTAGTCTTATTCTAAAGTTATTATTCATATACATTAAGTAATATCTTCTGAATAATATATTTTCACTGAGAAAGTACGAGTATGTGTTAATAATTAATATTAAGATGTTAAAATTAAAGTTTTTACAGTGATTCTTACTAAAGTTCTATCTATGTTAAAGCACCCTGTTCTCTAAGTATGTGAGACATATTTTTTCATATTAATTTAATTGTCTATAAGGTTTTGCCCACTATCTTTTTAAATCACTCCACATCTTAAGCAAATCAAATAAAACGATAATGAACCCAAAATTCTCACTAAAGCGCTCTTGATTGATATTGAATGTTTTAGAAAAATAAGACTAGCACTTACTTTTCACCACTTTTCTTCGTTGCGAGACTCCGATTCCTTGGCTGTTAAGTAAATCACATAGCTCCTTGCACTTTATAATACACCACTGTCGTCGTTCTGTGGTTTCGATAAATCACCGTTCCTTGGAAACAAACAATATTCATTATTTAACAGAATAAATCATTATCAATATACAATGAACATACAATCAAAACTGTTGTCTCAATATAGTTAAGTACTTACTTTTCCATTAACTCTACCATTATTGTAAAATGTGTGTGGCTAGTTCTTGACGACATCATTATAACATTTAGCAGGAATTAACTAAAACAAATTCAAAACACAAAACTACTAAAACAACACGAAGCGGAGCGAAATCAAGTGTTTATCTTAAGAAATCCGCGTTCGGAAATCACAATTCATAAGAGGTGAAACATAGTTTTATAAACATAAAAAAAGTTTCTCCATATATAATTATATTAATAGTATTTTGTCAAATAACTGTTTTACATTAATTAACACACTATTATTAATAAGTTTCATCACGTTTTCTTATTTTTACGCACAATAAAAGACTCCACAAATACAATGATAGCAATTTATAAACGTATCATTCATTTTCATTCGTTCGTTTTAATATTGCGTTCTAAGCTTTGTTTACATTTAGTTACAATATAGTATCGAGTACACTTGAATAAAAGATAAGCGTTCGTGCTGCCGACGACCTTAGTGACAGTTTCGAAAAAGTTTTCGCTTAGTTTACTCTATACGAATTCTTGACGCAATTGTTTATTATTCGTGCTCGAGGTAGAGCACTCCCCGTGATAAATTCGATAGAAAATGCAAAGAAATGCAACATCCCTACGCAGTGCCAGTGTATTGAGCTGATCAGAAAGAACTCGTTCGTCGACGATTCGTGCTGCTCTGCCCTGGATGCGGTCAAGTGGAAGGAACTGGCACTGGGGAGCCCCTGCCCAGAGATGGGAACAGTATTCAATGTGGGGCCGAACCTGCGCCTTGTAAAGTTGCAGGCAGTGTGCCGGCATGAAATACTGTCCCGCTCTGCTGAGCACGCCAAGCTTTTTAGAGACCTATTTGGCCTTCTCTTCCAAGTGACCACGAAACTGCACGTGACTCGATATGTCGACGCCGAGGATTCCGATACTGGCTGAGGAAACAAGGGGAGTGCCTTAAAACTGAGGAGATACGACAAAGGGGTTCTTTTTAGCGGTAAACGCGCAAACTTGTGTCTTCTGAGGATTAAACTGGACTAGATTTAGTCGCCCCCAATCCGAGACTATGTTCAGCAAAGACTCGACTTCAGACACAAGTTTGTACCGGTACTCGACAATGTTTTCTCATGAAATATAGGCACAGTGTATAAAGCAACACCAGTGCATATTACTGGCTTGCAATATGTTATTGATAAGCAGAAGAAACAGCGTAGCTAATAGCACGTAGTCTTGTGGAACACAGGCTTGTAAATGGAGCATGCACCTTCTCGAAGCCGATGTCACCCGATCGAAGGCTATGTCCAAACTAACGGCCAAGGTCTCCCTCTCTGCCTCTGCCGATTTATCAGTCAGGTAAGCCAGAAGATAGTAGAAGACTAGCTGAGCAACCCCGACGGAAATCGTAATGGCGGTTACTTTTAAGTTGGTGATCAGCAACCTCTTGAACTGGCAGTTCACAATGGTTTTCATTATTTTGGAGAACAAGTTGGATAGGTCTGAGCAGTCGACTTTTTTAGGGATAAGGGATTTTTTAGGGATCTAGTGCACTAAAAAATAACGTGCTATCTTCTTTGAGTTCGGAACTACGCCTAGGGCGAAAGAGTTATAGAAAAGACACGTTACGACCGGTGCCAACTAGGCTCCCTAGTCTTCAGCACCATCAGGCTCACTCGACTCGACGTCTAGGGAGAGTAGTGCTATGTGCACCGAGCGCTGTGTAAACCCAATCGTACTGACCTGAAGGCGAAATTGTGCTTCTTTTTAACAGCGCTGGTGAAGCACTCCTATCATAGCGCGATGCGATTTTACAGGAGAGATCAAACCAGGCACGATAGATGATAGAATAAATAGTTCCATTTCGTGAAGTACCACGTCAGCGACAGAATCACGTTGGGATAATCCGGTGAGAAGCATACCCGTCCCTAGCCTCAAGGAAAGACCGCCGCAAAAAACGACTGCATCCTGTCCCAATCAGCCGAGTTATAATGCCAAATAAGGCAGCGATCGGCAGAACGCAACTGAGATAGGAGTGTGAGTGGCACCATGATATCCGTCCGCATGAGAGGTCAGCAGGAGGTCCTACAGGGAAGGTTCACGATCCTCCACATCTAGATTCCGCGTAGGCAAAGTAACTATTTGTATCGGACCATATGCTGAGGCAGAGTCAAAAACAGATCTTCCCGAGTGATCGGTTGAACGAGAACCAAGCCATTCAGCATGGTGGCCGTTAAAATCACCAAGGATCAAGATCTCTGCAGATGGGATCTGTTGTAGCACGGAGTCTGCAGCGATTTGAACGTGGTCGATGAGTTGGCCGGTGCCGGCATTACCTATAGAGTCACCCGTAGGCGCGAGGGTGCTCGTCACTGACCTTCAAGACTGCCGAGGCGTCGAGAACAGAGGACCTCTCTGACGTATACGCAAACTCCAGCCCGAGGCACAAATGTGTTCTAAGTTCTCCGGATAGGAGAGAAGTATCGACCGGAGAGGACACCTGCGTCTCGGTTAGAAAGAGCAATGTCGGTCAATATTGATTATTACATAATACTTATTGAAAGTCATTTTGTATTTACCACTGGTTCGCAAAATACCTCTGTCCTGGGAAGAACCAGCAGGAAACCCAGCGGGACTTTTTTTTTCAAACATATTTCACTTAACAATAATTTCGTTTAAATACAATTTTGAAATGATTTTTCATAGAACCAGCATGGTGGGATCACCTTATTCCCAGGGGTTATTTTCATTCAAGTACATATATTCCTTGATATTATAATAACCCTTTTATTAGAGTTTTTCTTTAATAAAACTTTTAAACTTGTTTATTGACAAACTTTGTTCTGGGATGGGATTTTGTTGTAAAAGCGTATACATTGCCCCATAAATTAATTACTGATTCTGTGGAGTCTAGTAACTGGCATTACAAGCTTATGTTTGTTCCTAGTGTTTAAAGTATGCACATCCTTATTCCTATTAAAGCTATTTATGTTTTATTTCTTTAAATTTTTGTCTGGGGGACTCTTTACAATTTAGGTTATAAATCGCCCGAACGGCTCTCTTTTGCAAAACAAATATAGCTTCAATATTAGTCGCATTACCCCATAGCAAAATTCCATAAGACATTACGCTATGAAAGTAACTAAAATACACTAATCTAGATGTCTCAACATCTGTGAGACTTCTAATATTTCTTACAGCATATGCTGCAGTACTATTTAATTACACTACCATGTAAACGGGAGAAGGGAAATTTCTACTTCACGATGGTTATCTGTAAGGTCGTGGTACATCCTTGCTTTGAGCCGGTCCACCCATTCATTTCAGCTCTTCATGTCTAACCAGGCCGTCACTCCATCTAGTCTTGCCCATCCGTGCGACGGCAAAAACTACCGTGTGGCTCTTCTACTGTTATGTTATCTGCCTATATTATTAACTGTAATCTACTTCGTCATTATTTATGCGTTACACATAATACTTAGTAGTAAGTAGCTTTGCTTTATTATGCCCTGCAGTGGGCGACAAAGAGCTGATTATGAAGTAGTTTTGCACCTTTAAAGTATTTAGTTTAGTTTAAATAGGGCCCAAATTTCATTTTTGCCCGGGGCCCTTGGTTACATAGCTACGCTACTGTATATACTAGGTCGGGGAAAAAGTTTCTTTGTATTTTGTTTGTATGAAATGGAACAAAAATCTCTTTCTACTGTTTATATCTGGCTGGTTTTAATATCAATACATATAGGACATTAAGAAAAATAAAAATAAAAAGTAAAAAACACTTTCCCATCATTTTTCAATTATTTTTCAGTCCGCTAAAATGAATTTTTATTACAAAAAAGGGGAAAATGCGAGTCAAGCCGCGAGAAAAATTTGTGACGTCTATGGACTCAATCCAGCGTCAGTAAGAGTAGCACAAATATGGTTCAAGCGTTTTCAGTACGGGAATTTGTCAAAGATGCAGGTCGGTCTGGTCGCCCTCATACGGTTAAAGTCGATGCGATTTTTGAAAAAGAGGAGCAAGATCGGCATATTAGTAATTACGACATCTCAGAGGAAATGAGAATTGATCACAAAACAGTTTGCCCCATTTGAAAAAGTCTCGCTATACAAAAAAAACGTGTGTGTGTGTGTACTTATGTACGCACGTAAGAAGTTATACTTCTTTAGCATAACAAAACAAAAATAACAAAAATAAAACACGTCTTATATATTGTCTTATAGAGAAATTGAGAAAAAACGGTCGGAATTGATCGACAGAAAAGGAATGGACTTCATCATGATAACGCCACACACATCTTTGGCCATTCAGTAAACATTGAGAGAGCTTGGTTGGAAAGTGTTAATGTATCCACCATATAGTCCTGATCTTGCGCCCTCAGATTTTCACCTGTTTCGGTCTCTTGAAGATTTTAGGGTAGTGTTAGGTTAACATGAAAAGGGGAATGTCAAAACTACTTGTCGCATTTTTGATCAAAAATCCCAAGGTTTCTACAGCATCGGGATTTATATACGGTACATATATATTATGATTAAATAGAGTTAAACTTTGAGAAAAAAAATATCTTGAATTTCTAAAATACAAAGAAACTCGGGTAAAACCCGACCATAAGGCCGGGTAAAAAGTTTCTTATTGCTTAAATAAGTTTCTTATAAAAATATATACTGTAGACGTTGAGTTATATGTACTACGTACTATAAGTACCTAGTCAGGTCATAAGTATTGTCACACAGTAAAAACTTTTCTTTTAGAATGCTGGCCACAAAAAAGTTTATTGAATTCGAATTTTTCATGAAAATAAAACTGTATACTTTTTAGAATTTCACTCATTTTTAAATATCTGGAGTGGACGCTTAAAGAAGACCGTGTTGCAGTTATTGCGTTGCATCGTTGCGGTTACGCGCCAATTCAAATTTTTGACATACTGAAAAATTTGAATATAACCAAAAGATTCGTTTATCGTACCATCAAACGATACAATGAAGACTCTAGTGTAGATGACAGGTCAAGAAGTGGTCGCCCTCGGTCTGTTAGGACTCCAGTGAAGGCGCGAATTCAAAGAAATCCCAAACGTAAGCAGAAACTGTTGGCCCTTCAGATGGGGTTAAGCAGAACCACGGTGAAAAGGATGTTAAATGAAGACTTAGGGCTTCGGGCATATCGAAGAAAAACAGGACATCGTTTGAATGCTCGTCTAATGGACCTGAGACAGAAGAGATGCCGCGCTTTGTTGAAGCGGTATGCGGGAAAAAAATATCGGGAAATTCTTTTTTCGGATGAAAAAATTTTTGCCGTAAAAGAGAGCTACAACAAACAAAATGATAAGGTGTACGCACACAGTAGTGAAGAAGCGAGCAACCGTATTCCGCGTGTCCAAGGAGGTCATTTTCCATCGTCGCTCATGGCACAGTAGTGCTCATGGTATGGGCGGGAGTTTCTTATTGATGCTTAACAGAGGTACATTTTTGTGAGAAAGGTGTAAAAACGAATGCAGTTGTGTATCAAAATACAGTCCTGACGAACCTTGTGGAACCTGTTTCTCATACCATGTTCAATAACAAGCACTGGGTATTCCAACAAGATTCGGTGCCAGCTCATAGAGCGAAGAGCACACAAGACTGGCTGGCGGCGCGTGAAATCGACTTCATCCGGCACGAAGACTGGCCCTCCTCCAGTCCAGATTTGAATCCGTTAGATTACAAGATATGGCAACACTTGGAGTAAAAGGCGTGCTTAAAGCCTCATCCCAATTTGGAGTCTCTCAAGACATCCTTGATTAAGGCAGCCGCCGATATTGACATGGACCTCGTTCGTGCTGCGATAGACGACTGGCCGCGCAGATTGAAGGCCTGTATTCAAAATCACATAGGTCATTTTGTATAAACTTTAGTGTCATAAGAATCTATGTTTTGTTAAGTTCATTTTGGTATATAAATGGTTACATAATGAATAAACTTGTTTCAATTATTTTATATTAAACATGTGACAGAATTTATGACCTGACTAGGTAGAGAAGCCATTCCAAACAAAAATTGTGTCCTACTCTATTTACGCGACTACTACTCCCGCGCATGCGCGAAGACTTTAATTTGATATAAAATAAGATATTAATATAAAATACATATAAGAATTAAATATAAAATATCTTAATTTAATCTAAACAAACATATTTCTAAATAAAATGTAATAATATTATTTTATGGAATTCACAAATCTTCAATTTACGCAATATTAAGTTTGTACGGATTGCAGTACAGTTCAGTTGAACATAGTCAATGTTCGGAATGGCTTCTCTAGTACTTAGTACTAGTACATATAACTCAATGACTGTAGATAATTTAGAATATACTTAAAAATATAGAGAGTAGCAACAACAAGCAGGTTTACCGTGTATTGGTGGTGTAAGAATATCCACTACCCTTATCGCCCCGTGGGTGTCGTAAGAGGCGACAGAGGGAAACTGAAACAGGAGATGAGCAGCATCTAGTATAATAAACTGGTAATTATGTAAAATTACTTTGCCTAACTGTAAAATCATTTCGTATGCCGACGATACAGCTTTAATTGTACACGGTAAAGATTGGAAAGACGCCCAATATTATACAGAGTTTGCGCTTGGTAAGGTCTTATGGTGGCTTAGTGACACTTAATTTAAAGAAAACGAGATATATTACCTTCACTCACCGTGTTAGGACCCAACCATCAGCGGAATTTCATTTCAAAGCACATACATGTGCACAACAAAGCAAATGTAACTGCTCAATAAGTCGTTCAACTCATATAAGATACCTGGGACTTAGCATAGACTAGAGCCTATCTTGGTCAACGCATATTAGCAATTTAACTTGCCGTATTAGAAAATTAATACCAATTTTCAGAAAATTTAAGAATTCAGCTGATTTTGAAACCCTGCTATGTGTTTATTATACCCTTGCTCAGAGTTTACTACAATATTTCATTTTAACCTGGGGTGGAATTGGAAAGACAAAGACAACTCTACTCCCCTTAGAACGTGCACAGACAGCAATATTAAAGATTATGTCATGGACGTATAAATCGTGTAACGACAATTATTTCTTCAATCAATAATTGTGGAAATATTGTACCATAGAATTATTACGTATACTGCGTAATAATTCTATATATCGTACCTACACTATCAATATTATCATCTCATATCGATAATATGTTTATAACAGGTTAACAGGCAAAGGCACATCTTTGGATGCAGCCTCTTATAACTTCGTAATTATTTAATTTTCTATTTTTTATTTTTAGGGTTAATGGAATTGCCATTTTGTTACGGCATATTAAATACTTTATTAAGATAATTTAAACTCTTATAATGTTTCAGTTTCCCAAAAAAAATATTGAAGTTAAACAAAAATGGTTAAAAATTATAAACAGAGAAGAGTGGGGTCCCCAAAAAATATTCAAATATAGTATGTTTCTAGGGCAGGTGGAAAAACGTACATTGACCTAAATTATTATGTTAGCACCGAAACAAAACGACAGGTATTGCTTCCATACATTTCATTATCGATTACGTATCGTTATGTGCTAAGCGTGTTTCATGGTACGGGGTGGGTGAAGAAAGTGGTCATTCAGAGATAACAAACCTAAACCGAAACAATACCACTTTTATAATGGCAGACGTCAAAAACTATTTGAAGAAGGGCTATACAATATATTAACCATATAAGTGTAAAAACTGCATTAACCACGTCATAAAAGAAGAAAACAAATTAAATGAATTGGATAATGCCATTGATAAAACTGTAGATAGTTTTATAATCAATGTGATGAACTTTTCCACGTCTTTATCATCAGAAAATGATTCTGAAATAGTTACAAAAGCTTGGTTTGTCAATTGTCTCTGACAATCTATTATGAGAAGTTTTATGTATGCTTCAAGGTTGACTGCTAAAGAATGCATTAAAAATTCGCCATTTTACCCGACTGCCAAGAAGTGGTTATGTTTTGTACAACTACCTACCTACCTACTTATTACACTACTTACCTACTGTTAACGTAATAATTAAATTTGTATTAACTCTTATGGTTTATAAATAATAAATTTAATTTAGTGTTAATTTGATTTTTAATTAATAAGTACAGGATAAACTTCTTTCTTCATAATAAAATAATAGACACATGACCTGCGAAAAACTTCGCACTCGGCACTCTTATCTTTCACTCTGATGATGTATGTAATGATACAAGGATAAAAAGATAAAACCTAAGAAAAAGGTTGGCTAACCCGATGATATCGTCAAAGGTCATTGTACGTTTTTCCTCCTGCTCTAGAAACATACTATATATGTAGGAAGCACTTTGAATAAAAATGTTTTTTTTTTTCATAGAAGTGCACAAAGAGTATATTATTTATGCCTGTGCCTAGTTCATTATTATGTATTTTATAAGTTCATTTCGATTGCGCATGTTTAAATGTGTACAACTTGTTGCCGTCATCCTCATGATGTATATTTTTTTATAAAACGAAAGTAACAAAGGAACTTTTAGTGTCACTCGTTGGAAAACGTGGTAAAGCCATGCTGCAGCTATATTAGTAGTACAGTTGTACCCACACATCGACCCATTCGTGCTACACAACGTTTTCGACACAACGTTTTCGGAAATCTCGTTCAGTATGAATTCTGAACGAGTTTTCCGAAAACATATGAAAGAAAAAATTGTAAATGAAAATATGTTTCGAAAATTAGTAAACGAATGCCTTGTGTCTTGCAAAAATTTTCTTACATACTTGACATGCATATGTATGATTCGCCAGCAATATTAAACCATAAACACTTAATTATTAAATAAATAATCGAAACTTATTTGATTATTAGATTGAAGTATGAAGCAAAATTGCAAAATACCTCTAAGGAGAGCTTACGACATTTTTACAAAAAATTAATTTTTTTTGGTGGAAAATAAAAATCACAAGCTTTTTGTCTGTAGTTTTATTTTTATGCCCTCAAACATAACAACACTCATTTTATGACACGGGTACAGTGATCTGTATCGATCATTGAAGTGCAGCACTATTCGTCTCGCACACATGCACATTTCACTCTCGCCGGTACATTTCGTTTTTGGTCTCAGCCTATAATAGCCTATTTTATAATTACCTACTCCATCGCCAATCAAATGTATACTATATCTATGGTTATTTTGGTTAGAATAATTCACGTCAGATTAGGCTGTATGGGCATAGATAGCTTTGACTTAAAACTTTAAAACCATTGTAAAAATTGAGAATGGCGGTCTCTAAACGCATTTTTCTATGTTTTAGGCGGTACTTTTAAAATTTAGAGCGGGTAGGCGGGTAACAAAGTGTTTAACAATAAAGCAATAATAATATTGTTTAATAATGACTAAGGAAGATATTATGGACCCTACGACCACAGAAACATTGGCATTGTCTTATAGTGAATTGGTCGCAAGTACTACAAACACTTTACAGGTTAGTTACATTGATAATTTTTAATTTCGAAGTCTTATGTTGACTTACTCGGAAAGTTTTCATTATTTTTAACTATTAGTACACATATTTTATAAAATTTGTTTTATTAAATGTCTAGTATTCTTGTAATAAACCTGTGATTACAACATTGTTTCATTTACAAAATCTAAAAATCTTACATTCTGTTAAAAATCGTTGAATTCTAAATACTGTTCACGGTATTTAGAATTCAACAATAACGGTAAGTTGGTAATTTATTGGAATTGGCGTTGATGGTGCTTGTAGGCTTTCTTGAACTACGCAGATATTTAAGTCTTCTTGTTGTGGTTGGTAATGCAGCTTTTTCCGGTCTGAGTTTCTTATTGCCTGTAAAATAAAAGGCAGATTTTTAATTTTATAATTGGGAGTTTTGCTGGTTTCATAATTGCCTGGAAACATAATAAATTAAGTAAGTAATAATACTGTTTTCACTATTACACAGTCTGGTAATAAGCCACATGCCACAATAAATCTAAAAGGTATTTCAACTAGTTACTTCCTCTTAAAATCATAGCATATTTACTCAATCATCTTAGTCTACTTAAGCCCTTTCAAATGCAAATCACACCACCATCGTGTTTGGGCTCCTACACCAATGACCTAGGTCTTTATGAGCCCTTTCAAATGAGATTAAACACGATCATTCTATTAGGGCCGTCACTGAGATCCTATACCCACCTTCGAATTGCACCATCAGAAAGGTGAGATCATAACAGTCACCTATGCCTTTGTGAGCCCTTTCAAATGAGTTCAACACGATCGTTCTATCTAATGCCATCACTGAGATCCTTCCTTCAGTTTGCACCATCAGAAAGGTGAGATTGTAACAGTCACCTAGTTCGTTATGTCCTCTTTCAAATGAGTTCAAACACGATTATTCTGCGTAGTGCCGTCACTAAAATCCTATACCCACCTTCGGAGTCCGCCATCAGGCAGGTGAGATCATCACCTTGGTATTTAAATGAGTCTAAACATTATAGTTCCACGTCATAGCATAACTGAAATCCTTTATCCAGCTATTGAGTACACTATCAAGAATGTGAGATTATCACAGTTACCTAGGTCTTTATGAGCCCTTTTAAAGGAGTCCAAAAAACAGTAGTTCTATGTAGTGCCGTCACTGAGATCCTAAACCCACTTTCGGAATCAACCATCAGGTAGGTGATATCATCATATTCATCTAGGTCTCCATGAACCTTTGTGAAAACGAGTCCTAACACGATGGTTCTACGTATTAACATCACAGAGATCCTTCTGAGGTCACCGAAAGAAAAGTGACATCATCACAGTCACCTTGGTCTTCATCTTCCGTCAAATGAATTTCTCTAAATTTGTATTTATAAATAATATAAAATCTAAACAGCATAAAAACAATGTAAGTAAGTTACCTATACCTAGTCAGGTCATAAATTCTGTCACATGTTTAATATAAAATAATTGAAACAAGTTTATTCATTATGTAACCATTTATATACCAAAATGAACTTAACAAAACATAGATTCTTATGACACTAAAGTTTATTCAAAATGACCTCCGTGATTTTGAATACAGGCCTTCAATCTGCGCGGCCAGTCGTCTATCGCAGCACGAACGAGGTCCATGTCAATATCGGCGGCTGCCTTAATCAAGGATGTCTTGAGTGACTCCAAATTGGGATGAGGCTTTGAGCACGCCTTTTCCTCCAAGTGTTGCCATATCCTGTAATCTAACGGATTCAAATATGGACTGGAGGAGGGCCAGTCTTCGTGCCGGATGAAGTCGATTTCACGCGCCGCCAGCCAGTCTTGTGTGCTCTTCACTCTATGAGCTGGCGCCGAATCTTGTCGGAATACCCAGTGCCTGTTATTGAACATGGTATGAGAAACAGGTTCCACAAGGTTCGTCAGGACTGTATTTTGATACACAACTGCATTCGTTTTTACACCTTTCTCATAAAAATGTACCTCTGTTAAGTCCCAATAAGAAACTCTTAACCATACCATGAGCGACGATGGAAAATGACCTCCTTGGATACGCGGAATACGGTTGCTCGCTTCTTCACTACTGTGTGCGTACACCTTATCATTTTGTTTGTTGTAGCTCTCTTCTACGGTAAAAATTTTTTCATCCGAAAAAAGAATTTCCCGATATTTTTTTCCCGCGTACCGCTTCAACAAAGCGCGGCATCTCTTCAGTCTCAGGTCCATTAGACGAGCATTCAAACGATGTCCTGTTTTTCTTCGATATGCCCGAAGCCCTAAGTCTTCATTTAACAGCCTTTTCACCGTGGTTCTACTTAACCCCATCTGAAGGGCCAACAGTTTCTGCTTACGTTTGGGATTTCTTTGAATTCGCGCCTTCACTGGAGTCCTAACAGACCGAAGGCGACCACTTCTTGACCTGTCATCTACTCTAGAGTCTTCATTGTATCGTTTGATGGTACGATAAACGAATCTTTTGGTTATATTCAAATTTTTCAGTATGTCAAAAATTTGAATTGGCGCGTAACCGCAACGATGCAACGCAATAACTGCAACACGGTCTTCTTTAAGCGTCCACTCCATATTTAAAAATGAGTAAAATTCTAAAAAGTATACAGTTTTATATTCATGAACAATTCGAAATTCGAATTCAATAAACTTTTTTGTGGCCAGCATTCTAAAAGTAAAGTTTTTACTGTGTGACAATACTTATGACCTGACTAGGTATAGTATTATCTATGGTAATTACTTACCAATTATTGAAACGAACTGAAGCCAACGGATTTACGGTGCGCCCGGAAAAATTCATGGGTTGCCATCGGTTATAAATTTTAACTTAAGATTTCACACTCACTGTCAGTTTTTGGATGTACGTCAGTTCGACTGATCAGTTTAACTGACCGTGTGTGTCGAGCATTAAGTTGAAATTTTTAACAGAAGACAACCAACGGATTTTTCCGGCCGCACAGTCAGTAAATAAATGTAACTAACCATACATAATGAATAAAATTATCATAATATCTGATCCATTTATAAAAAATATCATAATATTTATCATGATAGAAAGTATTTACGTGGTTAGATTTACGTGGTAGAGCATGCTGCAGCTATATTTCTGGTATAGTTGTAGCACGAATGGGTCGGCTCGACCGGGGAAGGACCACGCTCTCACAGAATACCAGCGTAAAATAGCGGCTTAGTGCTGCTGTGTTTCGTATGGTGAGTGTAGAGAACCGGAGACCCGTTTTACTGGAAACGAGGCATTACATCTTAGTCCTCACGGGTGACAACGCATTTGCATTTTGATTCGTAATTGAGCTATCCTCATGATGTAGATGTCTATGGGCCACAGCAACCACTTACCATCAGGTGGACTGTGTGCTCGTTTGTCACCCTTATCCTATAAAAAAATCTTTTGAAGTGTTAATATTATTTTAATTTTAATAGAAAATTATATTTTTAACATATGAGAGTCATGCCAATTAAATTTGCGACACTTATAAACTAAAAATTAAAATTTTCGTCCCCACACAGTAGGGAGAAACCACCAGAAAAATGAGGAAAACTAAACTAAATATAGTGTATATGTGTTATTGTAACTTAATACAATACGAACTTACTAAAAATAGGACTGAAACAACCGCAAACTAGATTTAATAATTACGTGAGTAAAATGCTTAAACGTTTTAAGCAATTGGCTACGCGCGATTTTGAATCACTCTTGAGAGTGAGTTCAAATCTTAACAGATTTGACAACATACAGGCAACTGAACAGACAGATCTCCAAATGCATGCGGCGGGACTTTCGCAACTTCAATACAGCTTGTATTGAAGAAGCGATCGAGCGTAACCAAGGCTCCAAGGTATTTGCCAGAGATCTGTCTGCCAGAAAGAGCCAACTGTTAAAGTTGAAGATCGAGTGTAGCAGCATAATTTCCGGGACACTTGAGATTTTGAGTGAGATTGAGCCACACGCAAGTGTGAGTAACGATCCAAGAGAGAGTTTTATCCGACACTATTCCGAAGACATCCCGGACGTCAGTCTGAGCGAGATTAGAATGGCTCTCCAGGATCTTAAAAACGGCGAGGCGCCAGGTGAAGATGGAATTACAGCGAAGCTTCTGAAAGCGGGGGAAAAACCGATACTTGAAGTCCTTCAGAAGCTCTTTAATTCCATCCCCCATGCTGGCATTACTCCGGAGGCATGGAGCAGAAGTGCGGTGCTCTTGTTCTTCAAGAAAGGTGACAACGCTCTCTTGAAGAACAACAGACCGATTTCCCTTCTGAGCCGCGTCTACGTGCTGTTTTCGAGAGTCATTACGAATCGTCTCGCGCGCAGACTTGATGACTTCCAGCCTCCCGAACAAGCCGGTTTCCGAAAGGGCTTTAGCACCATAGATCCCATACATACCCTTCGGCAAATTGTACAGAAGTCCGAAGAGTACAATTTGCCACTATGTCTGGCGTATGTGGACTATGAGAAAGCCTTTGATTCCGTCGAAATTTGGGCGGTGCTGCAGTCCCTTCAGCGGTGCCAAGTTGACTGTCGGTATATCCAAGTGCTGAAGTGTTTGTGCAGTATTAAAGCTACGATGGCTATCCGAGTACAGAATCAGAGTACGAAACCTATCCAACTGCAGAGAGGTGTAAGACAGGGTGACATTATATCCCCGAAACTCTTCTGGAAAGGATACGTTATTAACATCAATGGCGAGTACATCACTCACCTTCGATTTGCCGACGATATAGTCCTTCCTATGGCAGAAATGCTGAAGGACCTTAGCGCTCCGCTCAATGATCTCAATAGTATCTCCCAACGGATAGGTCTTAAGATGAACATGGACAAAACAAAGATCATGTTTAATGTCCATGTCACACCTATGCCGGTAGTTGTTGGGAGCACTAAGCTCGAAGTTGTTGACGAGTATATTTGCCTGGGACAAATAGTCCGACTAGGTAAGTCCAACTTCGACCGAGAGGTCAATCGACGGATTCAACTCGGCTGGGCAGCGTTCGGAAAACTACGACACATCTTCTCGTCAGGTATACCTCAAAACCTGAAAACGGGGTTGTACAGCCAGTGCGTGTTGCCAGTGATGACTTATAGATCTGAGACGTAGTCCTTCACTACTGATGGTAAGAGGACGCTCAAGGTCGCTCAGCGAGGAGCTCATGGAGAGGGCTATGCTCGGGGTTTCTCTGCGTGATAAACTTAGAAATGAGGATATCCGCAGTAGAACCATGGTAACCGACATAGCCCAACGGATTAGTAAGCTGAAGTGGCGATGCGCCGGCCATATATCTCGAAGAACCGACAATCGATGAGGAAGAAAGGTTCTCGAGTGGCAGCCTCGTACCGGTAGGCGAAGTGTAGGGCGACCCCCCACTAGATGGAGTGACGACCTGGTAAGACATACGGGAAGTCGATGGATGCAGGTGGCTCAGGACCGTGCTTCGTGGGATTTCTTGGGGGAGGTACTTGATATTAAGTGGTAAACATGTTAACAAACCTAGAAAACAAAATACATGCTTTGAAAAGTCATATCATAATGGTTAAAGAAGGTTGACGACGCAGGCAAGGAAATCCAATCCCTCGCTATACGCATCTATTACGATAAAGCAAAATGTCTATGAGGAGAGAAACTACTGCGAGGCATCACATCACAATTTAAGGTTGAAATCCAATCGTAGGTATATGGAGTCGTCCGTTATCCAAAGATTTTTTTTTAAATACGAAGCTCGTGATCGTTTCAATCTCTTTTTAAATTCAATATATTCTAACTAATAAACGTACCATACCATAAAGGGCTGTAATGATGAACAGAGAATTCAGAGAAGGAAATAAAGCTAAAAATTATTTTATATAACAATCATATTTCATTATCAAACAAATTAAATATTGTTTTCATTATCAAAGAAGTAAAATAATTATTTCATTATTTCTAGTCTTTTATTTATTTTATCATCAGCTTCCACAAGCGGCCTTTAATTCGTCATTGTTGACCTAAGTTTTCGGACGACCACGGGGTTCATTTTTCAGTTCGAAATTTCCAGAACGGAAGCGGGCAAACCAATAGGTGGTGCGTTCGTTTGTAGAATTCGATCTGTAGGTAAACGTCGTTGATGAAAATTCGAATTTTTAACGTATCTATGATGACGAAAAAGATTCAAATGCGACGAAAACATAAAGCTAATCAATAAACAAATGACTAATATTAATAAAAGAAATATATATAATTTGAAATTCTTAGCCAAACAAAAATTATTTTAAATTTGAAATGGCCAGTTTTGCAGAACGGCAATTTCATAGGTAAATACCTATTATAACATCTTTCCGGAAGATATCACTTTTTAAGTCTACTAGACTAAGCCTTTTCTAGTATGTGTAACATAAAAAAACCTGAAAGATTTGCCTATAATCAGTTCTAGTGCGTAGGTTAGTGAGTGCAACGTTGACACCCTCGTCATAGTGATACTACTGCCCATATTACGCAGATCCCAAAAATTGCCGCTAGGAGATAAGGGTCATGAAATGAAACTCAACTATCAATTAGCAGTAGGAGTCAAAAAGCATCGTATATTATGTAAACAAGCCTTATGTACTAAGTGAACCAAATCTTTACAACGCGATATAAATAACACAAGCTTTGGACTAAACGACAATAGTTTTTGAGTTATTCTTAATAATTTATATTGAAGTCGGTTGTGCAAAATTTTTCGATGCATTCCATCTTACTCCTCAGGTAGGTAGGCTTAGTACGCATCTGCATTTTGATTCCTAATAAAAGATATATGTAGAGAGAGCCCATCTGATGGCAAATGGATGGAAATGGACAGCTCACTGTGTGCTCGTTTGTCATCCTCATTCTATAAATAGGCAATTGTTAGCAGGGCACGCTTAAAGGTGAGGTTGAAAGAAAAAAAGTTGAGACAAAGTTTTTAGATAACTCCTAGACTTTAAGGCTTTAACAAGCCTGAATGACCTTGACGAAACGGCGATCGGAGAGATTTTAGTCTACGTCAACACCGTCTACCAACTACGTTCTGTATTACTTATAAAAGTGCAAAGATTAATAGACTGCAGAGATGACAATTATATAAGTGACATACTGCCTGTTATGCTTGCGCATCTTCAATTACATTGTGCTGTAGCTTTGTCCGGTAGGCGTCACGAGCTATCAAATGTTCAAGTTTCAAGTACGTAAGAGTTTTTTATTATATATGTTAAATCGTATTTATTTGTGTCGTATTAGTAGATCTGGGTCAAAGCGTTCGCTGGAAATTTTTCCCGGGTTTGATCCCCGACTGCACGAATGAAATTTGTAATTGCAATTTTCGTCAACACGCATTGGGGCAGCGCGGCGGGCATTTCCTTGCCCTAAAACCCTATCAGAAATAAAACGAGTCCTGTGCCCATAGAGGGACTTGTATAGCCTATTACTTTACTTTGTAGCAATATTCATATTCGTTTCAGATACAGAAGGGTACCTTATGCTGACAAAAATATCATGTGGAGGCGACGAAAACGTAAAACATCTTTGTACCTAGATAAAACATTTAAGAGATTGTCAGTCATGTCATACGCCACATTGCTATAGAGCGAGAATATTGCAGATAGGGCATAATAATAAATAATACAAAATATTATGGGAATCATTTATTAACAATATATACATTTATAGATATTTAAAAATAATGAACAAGCTGCAAGGTTCAACAAATAATGTTTCTTGTAAACACAATTGTAAAATTCCTGTTTTAATTTTTAACAATGGTTAATTGATGAAACGTAGTCAAGATCACTTCGTATAAAATATATTTAATTAAAATTGACACATGACCTATTTGGCCTTCTACTTACAACTCGGTGGAAATTTGAAAAGAAGATTTTGTCTGTTCTTAATTATCTTGTGTACACCATTTTTCACACAAGTATTGTTTACAACTGGCGTGGTTTCGAAAAGCGTGATTAAGTGTCAGCGGTATATAATCAATTAAATACTGAACTATTTTTAAAATTTCTTTTTTTGTTTATTTTTGTTATATCTTCTTAAAAACGGGCGCCATCTCACTATTTCATTATTTGTTTTTTTTTTGTAACGCATAAGGATAAGTTAGACTAAGTTAGATTAACTTGGATAAGTTTGTAATTGTTTTAATTTTATCACAAAATTTCTGCAATAAATTATTAAATTTTCTACAGTGATTCTCTCCTCTTAGTTTCGGCGTAACTGTAGGATGTTATAATGAGTCACCGTCAGTTACTAAGCGGCCATAAATCATTATATGTATGTATAGACATACATATATACATTTTTTGATTTTAATATTTATATTTTTTTGATATTTGATTGATTTTTTCAAACCTGGTAAAATTATTTTTTTCCATACCAATTGATGGGCCTGAATATAATGCTAGTTATACTCTTTGGCTGAAGTTATTTTTTATTTTATGCTCAATTGCAGACATAACAATATTGATTGCGCATGCAACAAAATTTTACCTCTTCTTCTAATAATAGCTCCTGCACCTAACACGGCGGAATAGTTATTATTATCTATAAGACCATTTGCAGTAACAGTTTTTGTTAACAGTTATGAGTGTAACATTTTTAACAGCTGCTTTGTTTATAGTGACTTGAGCAACACTTTGCCGGTTTCTGTACAGAAAATGATGCTGGCTTTGCAAATATGGATGGCCGCTACCATTGAATATAATACCCGCTATGTTACACTTATTTACATAGAAACTTTAATTATCATTTGCATAAAATTCTAAATAGCACTTTTTATACAAGAAAGTAAACTTTTAGATCAGTCCTATCTTGTTTTTTAATAATTAAGTGAAAAGTAAAACAAACCAATAGGTTCGTGATTTAAAATTTATTGCAACTTTTTATAGAAAAGCATGACCTTATCATAATATAATAGTCAATCATTTAGCCATGTGATAAAACTTTTAAGCGTGCCAGTCAACCATTATTGATGATATTCGGGTCATTATACTGGAAATAGACTTGTAAATATTTTGTAGTACAATTGATAATCTTCAGTATGATTGACCGTGTATATGACTTTTATAAGTCTATGTTATTTTTGATGAAAATTATTATTGCAGATAAAAGCCCTTTCACATTTATTTTAGTCTCGAATAAAATTAATCAAAATGAAAATAAGAACGTTGGCTCTGTAACTGATCTTTAAATGTAAAACACTGATTTGAAATTATATAATTATCGGCATTTTCTTAATTCATTGAACTTTTTAAAGATTGTGTTGAAACTCTACTAAAAAAAAAAACAAATATATATATTATAGTTCTTGATGAAAATAAAGTATGCGCGTTACATCGCTTCCCATCAAGAATTTCTAATGTAATTCTTGGTGTAAAGCTAAGATGTGATAATAACTGTAAACAATAGAATATCAAAATAATGAAAACATTTATAAATACTTGCTTTATAACCTAATATATATTATTTGACCGTAATAAAATAAAATAAGGTAGTCATGGTCTCAGCGCGCGATTCTGATCCATCTAAAGATGCTAAATTTCAGCAAGCACTGTCAAATTCAATAGGAGTGACAGAAAAAACGGTTCTTGATATAAAGGGTAAATAAATTATTTAAACTATAAAGTAAAATCACTTTATTAAAATCAAAATAGCCCAATAGCTTTATTAACATGAGACACATAATTTTTTTTTTTATAGGATAAGTGTGACAAAAGAGCGCACAGTCCACCTGATGGTAAGTGGTTGCTACGGCCCATAGACATCTACATCTATTCTCGGTTACGTATCAAAATGTAGATGCGTTGTCACCCATGAGGACTAAGATGTAATGCCTCGTTTCCAGTAAAAAGGTTCTCCGGTTCTCTACACTCACCATACGAAACACAGCAGAGTTAAACTGCTATTTTACATGGTATTCTGTGAGAGCGTGGCCCTTCCCCGGTCGAGCCGACCCATTCGTGCTACAACTATACCTACTACTAATAAAGCTGCAGCATGGCTCTACCACGTAAGAAAAAATTGACGGTGAAAATTTAAGTGTTTTCAGAAGCAATTTGCAATTATTTTCACCTGAAATACGTACAATTTTTTTTCTATAACGACGTGAAATTACAAAACGATCCCCATGCATATCAATGTTACGACCGAGTAGAGCTCTATTCAGCCTCTTAATAGGTACATACCTCGGGATTCAAAGATTTTAAAAGCTTTCATGCGTAGATATAATATTATATTATAACTGTCCCGTGTGAGGCAACCTTTATACTTGTATACATATTCTCATCATATTTTTATGGTTGGTTAGAAAAATTATACCTGTGTGTGTGTGTGTGTGTGTGTGTGTGTGTGCGCGCGCGCGTGCGTGCGTGCGTGCGTGCGTGTGTGCGTGCGTGTGTGTGTGTGTCTGTGTATGTCTCTGTCTCTCTCTCTCTCTCTCTCTCTCTCTGTGTGTGTGTGTGTGTGTCTCTCTGTGTGTCTGTGTATGTCTCTCTCTCTCTCTCTCTCTCTCTGTGTGTGTGTGTGTGCGCGCGCGCGCGCGCGCGCGCGTGTGTGTGTGTGTGTGTGTGTGCGCGCGCGCGCGCGCGCGTGTGTGTATGTGTGTGTGTGTGTGTATGAGAGTGAGAGAGCCTGTGTGTGTGTGTGTGTGTGTGTGTGTGTGTGTGTGTGTGTGTGTGTGTGTGTGTGTGTGTGTGTGTGTGTGTGTGTGTGTGTGTGTGTGTGTTACCTGCCCCTCGAGAACCTTTCTTCCTATTTTTTATCTGTTTTCCAAGTTATATAGCCAGCCCATTGCCATTTCACTTTAATATTCCGTTGGGCTATGTCAGTTACTCTGGTTCTACTGCGAATATCTTCATTTCTAACTTTATCACGTAGAGAAACCCCTATCCAATTTAAAATTTTTACATTTTTTAGATGATAGTTTGTCTAACATTAAAAAAAAACCATAAACCCAAGAATGTCTTTATATAGTTATTTATACTTAGGGAAGCACCATTTTTTTATTTATTTAAATTGTTTGATTTAATTACATAACAGTGTACCTAAAGGTAAGTATCTGTATCTACATTTCCCTTCCCAATAATATTTTATAAAGTCATACTCATAAAAACAGCGTTTTATTGTAATACATAATTATAAAATTCAGTATCAACTAATTAATAAAAATATGCAACAATAAAATTATATAGGTATTAAAAACTATCGAAATCTAAGTAACGAGAGCAAGTTCGTCGTTCCACATCTAAATTATATAAAAATGCATTTTTCAGTTTCACTAATTAACGTCGCCGCGAAAATTTCTTCTTCTTTGGGCACTTTAAAAATTCATTTATTTAGAAAATAATATTTAAAGTTACCAGTGTACAGATATTAACTAAATTAAGTATTTCTAGTCATAAAAATATTTATTATTGAGTAATAACTTTTAAAAAACTAATATATATTTGAACGAAGTCGCTCCAATACCGACGCGCGGTCAACCCTCGACGATGTCCGAAAACGGACTGCGACAGGGCGACGGAGCATGCGCGCTCGCGTAAATATATTCCATTTCAGGAAAAACGATATATTCTCTTATAAAACGGGGAATAAAAATAAAACTCTCAATTAAAAATATTAATATTTTTAAGACCTTTTTTTTAGTGTAAGAACTATTTAAAAAGCTTGTGCCGTTTTGGAGAAATTTTCCAAAATATGACAAAGATAGGTACTCTTTGGGGATTTTTTTTCTAATAAGGGGTTGACAAAAATTCAATTTTGTTAAATTAAAAACATTTACCAAATCCTTTTCTGTTATTCTGTATTTTTTCTTTGTGGATTAAACGAACAGTTATTGAGATTTTTTTACTTAAATATCCCAGATTTAGGCATTTCAACCACTGTTAAGGCCTTAAGTAATCAATTCTTGAATTTATATAATTGGTTTCTCGGAAACGGCAGTAACGATTTGAGATCATATTTTGTATTTAGATAATGTTTCACTTTCTAAAAAATTTATCTAGATAGGTTTCATCCCATAGAAAGGTACGTGGAATACCAGCCCAGGCACGTGGAATAATAAATCTTGGCTTGAAAGATTTTTCAATGTTGAGAAGAATGGGTACACACTTTCAATTAAATATGTTAATTTAAGATTGAAAATAATTTAAATGAGCATCGGTGGCTCAAAAGCATAACAACTACTGTTTCAGCAAATATCATTATCATGGGAAGAAGAAGCATCTGACCGTCACATTTGTCGCCTGTGCAAGAAGACATTTTATAATGCAAACGCCTTGCAAAATCATAAGAACCTACAGCACGACGCTGACGGTTCTGGTAGTGACGCTGACCAAAACTCTGCCTCACTACAGAGCAGTAATCAGGTATACCATTCATAATACTTCGAAACCATGTTTACATCATCCGTTCGTAAATGCCTACGGGTGGACGGGTGGTTTTCTCCTACTGTAAAACACGCTTAGAAAAGTATTTAAGATTAAATTATTGGCAATTCGACTTGAAATCCGGCTTATCTACCGAATTAGCAATATGTATAATGTAAACTGTCCAGTAGTACATTAAAAGAAAAACACCGACATCTGTATGTTTCTTGGATTTATTGTTGTATTGTTATAAAATTCCATTAATGAAATAATAATAAAATTCAATTATAAAATTCGGTGCATTGATATCACTACTGAGATAAAAGTATGGCAATCAAACTATGTTTGAAGATGGAAAGGAACGGTATCCGATACTTATAAGTTGGAGTAGACTGAAGATGACTATGTTTACCGTCTAACCGGATAGATTCTTGACCGAATTTCAAAAGCAAAGGGGTTCCGCCCTGATTTCAATATAGACCGGATTTCAACCACGCCGGCTATACTTGTGATTATAGTAAAAAATGTACAAGTGGAGAAGGCAACTTTTTGAAAGACGAGGCTAAAAATAAAAAGTATTTTGCGTGTTACATCCACGCTGCAGTTATGCTAGCTATATAAAGTTACAACACAAATGGGTCGGCTCGATCGAAGTATGTCGATTGGGGGGTCTTCAGTTATCTACATAACTGGAGACCCTTTCATTGACAATGTGGCATTCCATCTTAGTCCTCAGGGGTGACAACGTATCCGCGTTTTGATTCTTAATTGAGGATAAATGTAGAAGTCTATGGGCCAAAGCATCAACTTACCATCAGGTGTATTATGTGCTCGTTTTTCACTCATATTCTATAAAAAAAAGAGAACTGGAGACCCTTTTTAGTTTAAACAAGGCATTCCATCTTAGTCCTCAGGGGTGACAAGGCATCTGCATTTTGATTCTTAATCGACGATAGATGTAGATGTCTATGTTCCTCCATAGTTCCACTTACCATTAGATGGGTTATGAGCTCGTTATTCTATAAAAAATAATTTGAAATAAAATCTATTAAATTTTATTGTCGTGATGCCGGCTTTATTCGAAAAATCAGGATTTTTAACCGAATCCACAATTTCTAGCCTCGGTAGCCCTAACCCTGATTCTTTGATTTGTATCTGGATCAAATAATAGGTTAGCTCAGCAGTACTCAGGTCGATGGCTGCGTTGATGAACTTTTTGTTAACAATTATAGTTATGGCGACGCAATGGTATTGATTAGTTCATCTATAAATGGTTTTAAGAAACAATTCAGGGTACTGTTAGTGTTATGCTGCAGAGTGAATCCCATGGCTTAGATATAACGCGAATAAAAGTAAATCCATGATCTTAAAGTCGAGTATGAAAACTTACAAATCAGTACCACCGGTCACTCTAAATGGCTATCATCTTAAAAGAGTATGACTCTCTTAGTTTAAGTATCTTGGTCATTGGGTCCTAAGGTACTCACAGATGATCTGTACATTTAGAGGGAACGTAGGGTTCTGTCCGTTAGGGCGAATATGCTGGCTCGCAAGTTTGTTCGCTGTAGCACTCAGGTTAAAACAATACTATGTAAAGCATAATCACAATCTTTTTATACCTATGTGAAGCGTGTGGGTCAAATACATACAGAAAACATAATTATATAGCCCGGCGAGTCCAATAAAATAATGCGTTTCCCTAAAGTTTAGGGAGAAAGGTTTTAGGCAGAACGGGTTTAGGGCCTAAACCCTTTCTGACAGGGATGCCGCTCTAACTCAGTGTTTTCAAATGTTTACGTATGCTAGAAAAGATAGCTTCGGTGCAATAAGACGAAAGGAAGCGAGACAGCCTCGTACCCGGTAATTGAAATGTACGGCGGTAATCTCACTATGTGGAGTGACGGTCTGGTGAGACGTACAAAAAGTCGATGGTTGCAGGTGTGTGTGATTCAATTCACAACGTTTTTGCCGACCGATTGACTCTCCCGAATATGTGCGTGCGTAGTAAAATAGTAGGCGTTAGATATTTATGAATGACAATCAGTTAAAATAATGTATCACCATGCATTTTGATTTTAAAATATCAAAGGGACAGAATGTTTGATATAATTTTTAAATTAATTTTTCTTCACTATTTGCCTATATTACTTATTTTGAACCTTCTCTTCAAATTTGGCCAGTTATTGCAAAATAACCCTGTATATACTAGCTTAGATATGGAAATAACTTAGTGAATTAGTTTTTTATTAGATTGTCGAAGATTTGTGCGGTTTTAAATTTATTGGGCGTGAGGAGACACAAAACACTACTATTCAGTGTGATGATGGCCTTACAAAATGCATCTTTCACGAAGATACCAGTTACTTGATTGTGAAGGTCGAAGGCGAGGATTTGGACCCCAACGCTCTAAAGAGATCTCGCCTCGATGGAATAATAAGACGTAATCAAATGAAGCAAGGGAAGCCACCAGTTGATTTGAGGTATTTATTATCAGCTTGCTTTTTTTAATTCACCGTGTGATAGGTTGGTAGGTTGTTTTTTTGTTCATTGGATCCAAATGCTATTGTTGCTTTATGTATGTGGAGTTCAAAATAGTGCATGGAGATTGCCTTAATTTTCTTTTCTAACCTAGTGTATTCTCACAAGTCTGAGGATATGTGCTAAATCCAGTGAGTTATATGTACTACGTACTAGAGAAGCCATTCCAAACAAAAATTGTGTCCTACTCTATGTCTGCAACTACTACTCCCGCGCATACGCGAATACTTTAATTTGATATAAAATAAGATATTAATATAAAATAAATATAAGAATTTAATATAAAATATCTTTATTTAATCTAAACAA
Source organism: Parnassius mnemosyne (assembly GCA_963668995.1). Classification (NCBI taxonomy): domain Eukaryota; kingdom Metazoa; phylum Arthropoda; class Insecta; order Lepidoptera; family Papilionidae; genus Parnassius; species Parnassius mnemosyne. Next base: position 41,845,735 of record CAVLGL010000082.1, on the reverse strand, counting down.
ACATATTTCTAAATAAAATGTAATAATAATTATTTTATGGAATTCACAAATCTTCAATTTACGCAATATTTAGTTTATACGGATTGCAGTACAGTTCAGTTGAACATAGTCAATGTTCGTAATGACTTCTCTAGTACGTAGTACATATAACTCAATGGCTAGATCCGAAAAAATAATGATTTGCATAATCTATTACTTGTTAACTATAGATAATAGGTAACATATAGTGGACTACGATTTTGTTCGCTTTGTTCCTTCGTAAATATTCGAATTTGTTTTAAAAAAATGTTTATCATTTATTCTCCGAGCCGAGGGACCTCGTGTAGAAAACGTGAGAATGAGTTATGACAAATGAAATTATATATAATATATCATCGATTGCTTTTCACTTTGACTCTACCTTAAAATTTTATCCTTGTTACTTAAAGGCACTCTCAAGTGTTTTCTTAAAAATTACAAGATCTCACTTGTATCTTTTCATATTATTGACAGAGGTTAAAGTATGAAGTTGCGTAGGTAAATTAGGATGTTTGCAGTATTTTCTAATTTATAAGTTTGTCTTTACGGCTTTTGCAGGGGACCATTCACGTGTACGTTGCCATCATCCATAAGGCCAGATCTTCAATGTCGCCAGATATTTTTTAACTGTTGCGAATATTCGCTACACTATCGCGAGGAGCACACAAAGAGACGCAAAGCAGCTCTACGGTGTCAAGTGTGTGAGAAGCGGCTCGACAGAGACTTCTACGGTGCAAATATTTCGGCGCCGCAAATGAACCCAACATCTCGCTTAACATATTCTTGTCGTTTGTGCGGACAAAACTTTGTTAACAGCGCGGAATATGATGAGCATAATCGCGTAGTTCACGTTAAAATGAAACCACATCAGTGTTCGATATGCGCTAAGCGGTTTACTCAACAAGGCGGCCTACAGCAGCACATGCGTATGCACACCGGAATACGGCCGTTTGCATGCACCTTTTGTCCGAAAGCGTTTACGCAGAAAGCTGGATTAGACCAACATCTCCGTACGCATACCAAAGTGAAACCATTCAAATGCGTGATATGCAGCAAATGTTTTTCCCAGTCGGTCCATTTGCGGCAGCATATGCGAACGCACACCAACATTCAACCGTTCGAATGTAGTGTATGTGAGAGGAGGTTTAAACAGAGCAGTCACTTAAATTTCCACATGCGTTCGCACGTTGGCGAGACGGGCGTTTTTAATGTCGAAAGATACGCGCAATCTGTAGCCCAACCGAATCAAATTGATTTTCTTAATTTGGCAAACGTGCAACAAGTGCAAGATGGCGAGACTTTGTACTACGCAGCAGAGCTGGCTGAGTCCTCACTGCAGTCAAACCCATTCATGTATGGGCCCCGTAACGAGTGATGTGCTTTAAAAGCAATTCTTAAATAATTATCTAAGTGTTTCGTTTTTTATTTATTTCGTAGATGTAACTCGGTTTCGTGGAAATGTTATAGCTGTTTTATTATACAAAAATTTGTGCGATTTTAATAACATTTACTTTTATAATTATGCTTCATAGCAAATAAAATTGTAATTGAGTTATAATTGTAAATGTACACTTGGTTTATTAAATAAAATATTAATTTTGTTTAGCCATAAAAGTTATTTTTGTTTAATTTGAGCAATCATTTGTATAAATGTACTAAATAAAATTATTAACAATATAATTTCTCATAAAATTGTAATTGGCTTATAATTGTCAGTGTACAATTATTGGTTTTTTAAATAAAATATTTTTTGTTTAGTCACAAAAGCTATTTATGTTTAATTTAAGCAGTCATTTGTACAAATGTACTAAATAAAATTATTAACAACATTATAATTTTTCATTATAAATCTCTCATTATTCCTATAGATCGTAGAATTAATAGTAGATATCTTATAGTCATCATCATCATCATCATCATTACAGCCCTTCACAAGTCCACTGCTGAACATAGGCCTCCCCCAAAGAATGCCACGAAGCACGGTCCTGAGCCACCTGCATCCATCGACTTCCTGCATATCTTACCAGGTCGTCACTCCATCTAGTGGGGAGACGCCCTACACTTCGCCTGCCGGTACGAGGCTGCCACTCGAGAACCTTTTTTCCCCATCGGTTGTCGGTTCTTCGAGCTATATGGCCGGCCCATTGCCACTTCAGCTTACTAATCCGTTGGGCTATGTCGGTCACTCTAGTTCTACTGCGGATATCCTCATTTCTGAATTTATCACGCAGAGAAACTCCGAGCATAGCCCTCTCCATAGCTCGCTGAGCGACCTTGAGCTTCCTCATCCGGCCAGCAGTGAAGGACCACGTCTCAGTTCCGTATGTCATCACTGGCAACACGCACTGGGTGTACTGGGTGTATCTTATAGTAGTCGATCAATTTCATGAAATGGTGGCATTCCATAAAATTTAATACTGTTCGTTGATCATGTCATGTAGCATAACCAAATCAAATGAATAAAGATCGTTTGATGATATTAAAATAACTCATTATACACCGCCAGCAGCGCTGATAGCGCATTTTTAACAGTATCTTTAAGTGATGTATTCTATAATATACGTTTTTTTTTTAAGTGATTTATTAAACCAAATTTATATTATCTATCTATTTATGTAAGAGATTTCCACCTATTTACTGACTCATTACGATATCTCTGGAACCATAAGGCCTAGAGACTTGAAATTTATAATCATTTTCTGAACTACCAAAGATGTAACTAGTGGACACAAAAGGCATTATCAGTTGTCTCACTGCCTGCCTGCTAATGTATAATAATAATAATTCCTGTGGTCGTTTCTGCGTACGGGTTAATTCCAGTCAGCCTCTCGGGTCACCTGAGGCGACTGGGATTCCGTGACGGAACGCTCCAAGCTCAAATGCAGAAGGCGGTGCTCCTCGATACCGCCCGCATCGTCCACCGGTTTCTTTCCCTTTCCCCCTAACCCTCGGCCGTTTGGCCTCCCCTGCCGAGGGCTTTCATCTGGTTGAGTTTTTATATATTTATGTATTTTTTATGTATTTATTCAATTTTATTGATATTTATGTATGTTATAATTATAATTAGTAAGCTGAAGTGGCAGTGGACCGGCCATATAGCTCGAAGAACCAACAACCGATGGGGAAAAAAGGTTCTCGAGTGGCAGCCTCGTACCGGTAGGCGAAGTGTAGAGCGACCCCCACGAGATGGAGTGACGACCTGGTAAGACATGCAGGAAGTCGATGGATGCAGGTGGCTCAGAACCGTGCTTTGTGGCATTCCTTGGGGGAGGCCTATGTTCAGCAGTGGACTTAGGCTATAATGCTGTAATGATGATGATGATGTATGTTTATATCTTTCGTTTACAATTATATATTTAAACAGCCCAACCAGATGAGAAAACTTTATAGATAACCCCAATAATAATATACCGTAATGAGAGCTAATAATCTAATATGTACCAGATGTCGCTAGCTGGGATTGACATGATTTTATTGATCACGGAAGTGGTCACACAATGTCATCATATAACTGAAAAATTGCGTTATAAATAAGGGTTATGCGGTTTCTAGTTTATGCATATACACAAAACAATGCATCACTGCTCTGTTCTTTAATTTTTTACACATTCTTAATTTTATTTAATTCTTCTACTTTTAGGAATACCTGTCCATAGTTTGGTTTTTTATTTTCTAATGTAATTAATATAATTAATATTTGAGAAAGAAACACACTCTACACTTTTCGAATAAATTAACTTGCCCTAGTCAAATATTACACCACATTTCAAAGTGGCGCCGCACTGGTGGCAGAAAAGGTCGTGTGGATGACACATAGATGGTTATTGCCACGTTTGGCAAAATGACTGACTAAACTCTTAATACTGAATACCGTGTACACAAAACTGTGATTAAGATAGAAGTTCTTTAATTGAATATATCAGGTGTCCATCGGCATAGCAATAATTTCACTTAGAAACAAATTCACTAACTTAAGTTTTATAGGTAAGTAAGTAGGAAAATTAAGTGCACTGTAAGATAATGATTTCTTATATTTACGCGAACACTACACATTGAATAAAACTATTTTTTGGTCCCATGGTCACGGGAAGGACTTGAGTCACAGACAGGACAGGTTCACAGTTGTACAAAAGCTTCTTTTCAGTTTTTATGAATTTTATACAAATACATTAGCCGTGCTCGCCGTAAGATTTCATGGCACGCGGGAGCAAAACATGGATCTACGATTCCCGCGGGGACCAATGACACTGGTTTGGGTCCTATGTGCTAATTTAATTTTTTTGTGCGGTGGTGAAGAATAACTTGGTGGGAAAACCTAGATGTCTAAGTAGTTTTATAAAAAAAAATAGTGGGAATGTGAAAATCGCTAATACGCATTGAATTGACTCTTTCCTGTTCACAAAACAGTAAGGGTAATTAGGAGCCCAGTGGAATATCGTAAGACGTATGTATGCAAGCTGCTATATTACTTTTTTATTTTTAATGAGACTGATAAAACAGTTTGTCATATATTAAGATAGCTTTCATATTTTCAGATACCTTTTAAGATTTTTGTGACAGCCTCTATATGAAAATGAAGTCTCTAGCGAAAAAATACGAGGGTGGATTGAAAAGTACTCGGCCTAACACAGATCCATTCAATTCTAAAAATCAAATCTACCCACATTGTTTAGTTCAGTTCAGACTAGTTCATTGTGTGAAGTTCGAAACGTGTGCGATAATTAGTTGTGATTTTATAAATTTATTAACAAAGTAATCGGACATAATTTCCGCAAATGGAGCAAATCGAGCAGCGTGCCGTCATTAAGTACCTCCATAAGAAGGGGCTATCATCAAAAGCCATCCATGATGACATGGTCAGTACATTAGGCGATTGTGCTCTGTCATATTCATTCGTCAAAAAATGGATAGCAGAATTTAAGCGTGGTAGAGAGAGTGTGAAAGATGAACCCCGCTCTGGAAGGCCTTCGACGTCAACTACTGACGAAAATATTAAAAAAGTACTTGATTTAATAATGGGAGACCGCAGATTAAAAATTAGAGAGATAGCCGAGATTATAGGCATCTCTTATGAACGAACTCAAAACATCATTTTCAACGAGTTGGGTTTCCACAAGGTGTCTGCGAGGTGGGTTCCGTGACTGCTTTCAGTTGAACAAAAAAGGACGCGATTGACTATTTCACGCGACTGTTTGGAGTTATTTGAAGCCGATGCAGATGATTTTTTGAATCGTTTTGTTACTATGGACGAAACATGGGTTCATTACTGTACACCGGAAACAAAACAACAATCAAAACAGTGGAGAAGACCTGGTTCACCACCCCCTAAAAAGGCTAAGTCGATTTTGTCGGCAAATACGGTGATGGCTTCAGTATTCTGGGACTCGAAAGGTGTGATTATGATTGATTATCTTGAAAGGGGTCAGAATATAAACTCTGATTACTACTGCACCTTACTACGTCGTTTACGAGAGGAAATAAAAGAAAAACGTCGAGGAATGCTCAGAAGAAAAGTCCTGTTTCATCCATGGACCTAGAATTCTAGGTCCATGGTTTCATCAAGATAACGCCCGTGTTCACACGTCAGTACAGTCAATGGCTGAAATTCACAACTGTGGCTTTGAACTGTTACCGCATCCGCCGTATTCACCTGATCTGGCACCATCAGACTTCTTTCTGTTCCCTAACCTAAAAAAGCACTTGGGAGGTCAAAGATTTTCGACAAACGACGAGGTCAAAGCAGCTGTAGACGCATATTTTGACTCTAAGGAAGAATCATTTTTTTTCAACGGTCTAAATGCTTGGAAGGGGAGGTGGCCTAAGTGTATTGAACTTGATGGTGATTATGTAGAAAAATAAAAATATAACTGATTTAGTATTTGTTTATTTTCTTGGTTAGGCCGAGTACTTTTCAATCCACCCTCGTACTTCAAATAGGTATCAGAAAACAGCAAATATTACTTTAAACACAGGTTTATTTTTATTTTAACTATGAGTGAAGAACTGCATTGATAGAATTTTGACCCTGTCAAAGTCTATAATCGAACTGATCCAAACGTAAATTTTATATTACGTAAACAATCCATTCACGCTGACACCACTCATATTTTAACTGCAATTTGAAGTCGTTTACTTATATTCTCGACGGTGATGGAAAACATATCGAGGAAACCTGAATATCTAAAAAGTTAAATCAAATATTTCGAGAATACTTTTTATATGTGAAGTCGACCATCCCGCGTTGGGATCAGCGCAGCGAACTCTTTTATGTCCTAAAATTCGCAGCGAGTTTGCTGCTGTTGTTACTTTTTTTACTTTTAATGGGCGTTATTATTTCATTCATGTTTTAGGAAATGTTTCATTTTACTGTTTATTCTACCGTAAATATTAAGGGCAGAGATGATGAGTAGAACTCATCATCGTTATCATCACAGCCTATCAAAAGTCTACTGCCATACTGACCATAGGCCACCCCATAGATTACCAAATTGCGACGTTATTACGTATTGCATAGATTACCAAGTTGCAAACGTTTGGCAGGTGGGTTGGCAACTGCAGCTAATTATTATTTTCAAATGGTAGCAGGAAGACGTTGCTACATATCTCCTGATTCACTTTTCCTCCGGGACGATGGGGTAAAGGATTCTTTTTCACCGCCACTACAAGGCGAATATATTCCTACTCTCGCTCATAAATGCATGTCATTCACGTTCATTGTGAATAGAACTACATTTATGAACTTTAGAAGTCTTACGTATGAAATATCAGCAATTTCATGGTGCTAATCAATATCTAATGGGGCCAATGAACCAATGATAGAAATCAGATATCGCAAAGCCGTTTATTAATAAAAGACCATGAAATTCAAAACTATTTTATCAAAACTATATTAAATTTAATTATGAATAAATAGGTATAATGAGTAAAATACTCTTTTTACTCATTATATTTATTTATAAGTTATTTATAAGTTTACTCGTTATATTAGTAAAATACACTTTGGTATCTTTTATACATCGGAAGACATGTTAGATATAAAAAGGTAGGTCTTGCTAGACATATAATATAAATGCAATTCTAAAAACTTACATATTTAATCATTTGTCTGTAGCATATTATATCTGTAAGATGTAATAGATTTTGGTTGTTCTAAATTTGTAATTATTCACGTTTTAAATATATTATTACGTAATTGTTGCACGATTTGTGTATTCACAGTGGAATTTAGATAAAGCAGTATTTAGACAAAGCAATGACGAGTCGTCAAAACACGGATGCCCGGAACGTGTGGGCGCAGCGCGGTTACATTTCGGTTCCATGATGTATATTTTGTTAGAGCCGCGTGTGGCTCTGCAGGAAAAACAAAGGGAACCCGCTGATGTTTGCATCCTGACGAACAAACGTCCCTTTTGTCTCGTCTTGACCTTTGGAACGCCAACGAGACTACATAGAATATCGCTAGACCAGTCAAATATAAAGAATAAACATCGTAGTGCAAGTATTAAGCAGATTTATTTGCATAACGTTTTGATTTAACGCTCAAAGGACTTGACTAAAAAGTCTGCGAGGTAAGATAGTAAATACTACAATTACAATTATTACCTATTTTTATTGCAAATATCTCATTTTCCGTAAATATCACATATTCCATAGAATTCTCCACTCATTAGAATTTTAACATTAGAGTGTAAATATATTTGATGTCTAATTTTTTTTTTAATACTTTTTAGACAACAAACTCGATACGTTCGAGTTTAATATTCTGCCATGTTAAATAATAAGGGAGTTGTACGATTTTTTCATTATTTTCTCTTTTTTATAATGTTTAAATATTTAAATAATGATAACGATGTCTTAGTTGGTGAAGCAAAGAAGTGATAAAATATTTTAGGTTTTAAAAGTTTATATCAAAAAACGGGTACCTATGTTTTTAATAAAGAACTTACTTCCCACAGCAGACATTTAACACAGAAATTATCTGTCTGACAATCTGGGTTGCTTCTGCGTTTCGCACTCATGCCCATAGTTATCTTTACACGCCAGGCATGTTGTAAAACTCCCAAGTTTTTTGTTAACGTCATACCAACACCAACTAGTAAGTTTTTTAACCTCGAACAACGCACATGTGGCCGAATACGCCACGCATGATTTACATTTTGTTTACATCCGCCGTCCGAGGGTTAAACGGTTACGTATAATATGATATAAGGCTTACATCCAAAAGTTGCCTGCGATACCCCGCAGTTGCTTGATATATTCTTAAAATAAACTAATCCTTATGTTGATACTGTAAGACAACTACTTACTTTCTCAGTTGATCGTAATTGCTAAAGACAGGACAGTATCCGCACTTACAACAGTTGTTAATTTATGCAACAGTTCTTTAAGGTAAAGAAATATCTGTTAAAATAAGAAGATAATAAATTTTTTACAACACCGATCGTGGGGCGAAACGTAAGCGCTATAAATTTTCATGGCCGATGTGGTGAAAATATTTCATTCAGTGCAGGCATTAGCTTTTGTTTTTTTAGTATTAGTGCGCCATGGGATAATAGCACGTACAAATTTCCAATTCATCTTTTGATAATATAAAAGTGATTCATACCATTATAAATTTCAGTTGTATTTACCTGAATCTGTAAAATATATAGTGTGGCAATGTAATATGTCGGTATACAATCTATGTACTCGTATTGTATCTACAATCTATATAATATATATACAATCTATATATAATAATATACAATATATATATAATATCTACATAATAATATACAATCTATATATAATATCTACAATCTATAGTATTGTAGCGAATACATTTAGTTATAACAGAAATGTAAACCGTGGTCATTCTCAATCATAAAGTCCACTCGACTACTATAGACGATATTCTCTAAAACTCTAAATTCATTGTAGCGCAATGGCACATTATAATGAGTTTTTTTTTCTTTTTCGGCCTTACCGAATGTAACATGTTTCGTAAGGAAACCGAATATTTCGAAGACGTGAAGTCCGCCATTACGCGTTGAGGCAGAGCGGCGCGCACTTCATTGCGCTTAAATCTTGTTAGAAGTGAGAGGAGACATGTGCCCAGCAGTGGGACGTATAGGGTAAAGAAGGGTAAAGAAATGTTATTTGGTGAGATAGTTTTTACACGATTAATGATCCAAGCAGTTTATCGCCAAAACGAAAGAGACAGTGACGCAGTGAGTACCTCTTAAAAATGGTTAATATAATAATATCTATAACTATGCCAAAATACGGCTTTGAAGCAGTTACGGTCTCTGAATAAAACTGCGGACGCACGGACTTACGGACATAAAACTATAAGGTTTCCTTGTTGTTTAACTACGGAACCCTAAAAACAAAGACTTTTTAAGAACGCTTGGAGATGAATAAAATAGCTGTGGGTTGGGTATTTCAGACTTCTAAATAATATTAAATTTCGAAGACAATTCAGTAATTTCATGAGAATGACTTAGTATTCTCACTAAGATCATCACAACTCATGATCAATGCGTGTTTTCCATATTATAACTATTAAACTCCATATTATATACGAGCGACCCGCTACGGCTTCGCCTGGATAGGATCTAGGCGACACATCGAAAACTGTTGAAGCGGGCTATCGCCGGACTGACCCGAGTAAAACATAATTTCTATAAAAACTTCAAAAACGCCGTTATAAGGTCTAAAATTGCTTAGCACCCGCGACGATTCAGACCGCTTAGAAATCGCTTAGAATCCTAAAATATTTTTAAACAATTATTGATTTTAGTAATCAAAATAATGAGCAAGTAAATTACGAATATTGATGTTATGAATGTATTCGAGTGGTTCCCAAGCATATATGGAAATTAACGAAATTACTTAATCTATAGATTAAGTAATTTCGTTGTAATTTCAACTATAGTGATTTTTAGAGGGGTTTTTATACAAATAATTATGATCGAGTCAAAAGTTTACAATCGTGTTTTTGTCCAAGCAAATTCAAGATAAAGACATGAATTTACATATATCAAAATTCCAGTCTCGTTAGTCGTGTCATACTCTCTTATACTATTCGATGAAAGGTGCATTTAAAAAAAAAGTTATTTAGATTAAAGATAATCAAAATTTGTTTTTTTATATTTCTCGTTTTACGATAAAAAATCTTCGATTTTTGGATAAAATTTAGCATAGATCGCTACTGGAATTGCTCTCTATCTGTTGTTAAAGATTCATCACAATTGGTTTAGCCATTCCGAAGATTAAATTAGGCCGACATACAGACAGACAAAAAAATTATGTTTTAATAACATGCAAATATTATTTGGAGCTTATAATAAGCTCAAGAGCTTATTATAAGAAAGATATTTCAATATTACAGACATACACTTCAATATTATAAATATGTATTTAGATGTATATGTATATGTGGACAGGGATGTGTTATGGCAAACACTGAACTCATTTGGGTTGAGCGCTGGGTTGATACAGGCATTGAAGTCTCTGTATAGGAACTCTAGTGCTTGTGTCAGGATCAACGGGGCCTACTCGGACTGGTTTGGCATCAATAAAGGTGTCAGACAGGACTGTGTGGCTTCCCCGTGGCTGTTCAACCTATTTACGGACAGTTGTTTGGAAAAGTTGAAAGTAGAAGAATGCGGGTTAAGAATGGGTGAGTTAACCGTCAAATGCGTTTTTTACGCCGATGATCAAGTCATACTTGCGTCGTCGGCGGCCGTGTTGCAAATGACGGTTACTTTAATGAACAGGACATTAAAAGAAAAGGCAATGAAAGTGAACGCAAGTAAGACGAAAGTTATGGTTTTTGAAAGAGAAGAAAGTAAAACGATATGTTAAATAAGAATAAAAGGGGAGTTGGTCGAGCAAATACACAAACTCATCTAGTTTGTGTATTTGGGATGTGTATTTAGCAGGGATGGTAGATATGATAAGGATATAGAACGACGAGTGAACGCAGGAAATAAGAGCGAATGTGGGTCTCTACACCCTATGTTGAGAAGTCAGAATGTGTCCGAAAAGGCACGTATGGCAATTCACAATGCTGTGTTAGTCCCTACTTTAATGTATGGTAGTGAAAGTTAGGTGTGACAGAAGAAGTACGAGAGTAGAATAAATGCTGTAGAAATGTGGTCATTGGGGAGTATGTTAGGAATGAATCTGAATGACAGAGTGAGAAATTGTGTGATAAGAGAAGAGTATGGTTTGCAAGATGATGTTGTGACCAGGATTAAGAAAGGAATGTTTCGGTGGTTTGGTCATGTAGAAAGAATGAATGAAGCAAGAGTGACAAAACAAATTTATGTTACAGAGGTGAACGGCAGAGTCGGGAAGGGACGCCCTAGGCGAAAGTTTATCGACCAAATTGGCGATATGTTGAAAATGAGCCAAATCATGAGTACCTTTAACCGACGAGCGTGTATGCGTAGGTATATAGATGTGGAGGAAGCGAGAGAGGTGTGTCAGGATCGTGCCAAATGGAAGCCCATAGTCTCTGCCTACCCCTCTGGGTGACAGGCGTGAGTGTTTATGTTATATTACTAAATTGAATTGCATTTAAAACTAAATATTGAAATTATTCAAAGAACAATGAACACAAGCTGCACGTTGAGGTCTGATTTGGAAATACCTAAAGAGGCTTATTTCTAGTCGGTACCCAGACACTTAAAACGTGGAAGAAATCTTATTGTATCTCAACCAGACGGATTCGGGGAGATATGAGGCGCAGAATTAATGGCTTTATTTTTTTATTTATATATATATATATATATATATATATATATATATATGTATATATGAAAGTTTTGATATTCTTCTAAAATGATAGTGCAAATTGGTGCAAATCGTATCAATGTCAATACGCAGGACAGACGAGAATATCGGACGTTGTTTTATGCTATTTCATAATACTACTATTTTCACATACAATCACTGTCTTAATTAAATTCCTCTGGTGCGGCAAAGAACAAAAAGCGCTCGAACGTTTTAAATAGTCGCATAAAATGCCTTTAAAGTCGCCGTTCGTGATGTTTACGTTGACCGTCCGGTAGTGGATCCTGTTTCATTCAAAATGTAGGTGTAGGTGTAGTGATAGAATTGAACATCAGCGTTTAATATTAAACATTATTGTGTGAGATGTAGATAACCGTCTAATGACCGTAATTAGGAAATAATACATTGCGAGCGTGGTGGTAATGTTATGAACCAAGAAATTGGTAGCAGCAAGGAATTGGGCTAACAACTTTCTTATGTAAGGCTTGTCATACTTTTAACTCTAGGTTAAGGTACGAACTGCTGAATAAAAAGTTAAAAAGTAATATTAATGGCTCCTATTAACCTACTCGGCTAACCCCATAGAAATGTCACAGTGCGCGAAGTACACAGAAAAAGGCCGCCTCGGTTTTCTGCAAGATAGGTTATATTGGTATGACAATCACCAAAGTCAGGAATGCGATACTTTCTCTAGCACCACGACAACACAGTGCTGCATCCCGACGTCTGCTGGATCAGTCTACATTTTTAACTAAATAAATGCAGGCTGCTTATAATTTCGAGATTTCTGAAGTGTCAATTGAGCGGCTAGAGGTATTTTTAAATCATTTGTACGAATGGTAAAATGTTTACGTGCTCAAGACTAACACACTTAGGAAAGATCGAGGGTTAACGACTTGAACAGTGCGAATTCACTTGACAATAAAGGTCTTCAAATCCCTAAACGATTAAAATATTAAATGATGACTACGCGAATGTTCTGATTGCTCTGGTATTGCAGTAACCAGCGTCAGGGTATATTTTTCAAGAGACTGGGTCATCAATAACTAAAAATTAAAAATGTTGTACAACTGACTTCAATATAAATTATTAAGATTAACTCAAAAACTATTGCTCAGACCTTGATTAAATTTATATGGGACCACATGAGAAGCACCAGCTTTCAAATAAAAAAAGAGTCATCGAAAGCGGTTCACGCGGAAAAAGTTATGAAGTAACACACATAAAAAAAAGAACACAGTCGAATTCAGTACCTCGTCCTTTTTGAAGTCGGTAGAAATAGTAACATGCAATTCTGGGTGCGATTCCTAGTCGAAAACTCAGTTTATATTAAACCTATGCCAAAAGCAAACGTTTATTACACAGCTGTACCTTTGCCATATATATCACCTAAGTTTACATTCGGTCTTATTTTTTATTGTAAGCAGGTAACTAAAGATTATATTATTGTAATAGAAATTAAAAAGTTCGTTTTTTTTCCAATTGTAATTTATAATATAAATTCATATGACCTTTTCTTCTTCATTACATATTATTTTCAATAAATTTTAAAAAGAACTAAGGAACCGAGACTTTTATAATGTATAAAAACTCTAGTAAGTACGCTACGTAAGTAAGTAAGCTACGCAAACATACGATGATATTGTGTTGGTAGCCAGTAACAAGAACGAATGATAGAGTAAGTATAGCGTTCCATTATGTTGGGGAATGCATTTCCTATCATACTTTCAAATCCTCTCTTTCATATTTATATACCTGCTCGATGCTAGTTTCAGAGAAGCTTTGGAAAGTGTTAAAATGATTTGAAACGAAAACATTTTCCTAGGCCGCGTAGCTTCTTATCATTTATATTTCTTAATTATTTCAAATGTAAAAAAAAAATATTTCATTCATATAGCTTTATTGAAAATACATTTAATTAGGTAATTGTATTAGTTGCAGAATTCAAAAACAAAACTGATCTAAATTATAAACATTACAGTTTTAAAACTTTTAGAATAGTTAAATAAGTTTATTTTGTATGTTCAAAATATATTAATCTCAGTCCTGCAAGGCACGACATAGACTCACAACCACGCTTATGGTGCTGGCAATTGGGAAAGATCGCAAATCACATTTTATGACGAAGTGGCCATGTGTACATTGTCCGTCAACACAGGTTCCAGGCGCAAGTTGCTAGGGATACCCAAAATCAGTTAGGTACGTACATACCGAAACATAAAATCTGAATATCCTAGGTTTAGTTTCTTCTTGATCGTCTTTATGACTCATTTGAAATACCTACATGTTATAAAATAACTACCAACATCTGGCTTAAAATTTCTACCTAGTATGAAACTGCGTGTGTACTTCAAACTTATTACTATATTTAAGATAGATATGTAATTTAATACTTATTTTTATAATTTATAACATTAGCACCATTGTTTACGTAACAGCTTATGTAAGCAACAACCCTATTGGCATATATTTGCGAGTCGTATAGCAGCTATGTAGAGCCGCTATACGATTATGTACTCCCTCTTCACAGCTTTGTGAGCGAGGCGATGTTTTAATAAGAAACAGACTTCAGGAAGCAGCGACTAGATTTATTTCAACGATTTCATTTGCAGCCCGCACCGCTCAATGTAAACATTTCACCGGCGAAAGTTGGGAGTGTTGAAGCCTTGACAGTTGGTTGTACATTAATACCTTCAAAGAAGCGGCTACAGTTTTGAATTTACGAACCCCACTATGCAGAAAGCTTATATTTATATACTAATAATTTAATAAAAGATAAATAAACTTAATGTGCTCAAATTATCTCAATCTTAGACCAAATATTTGTTATTATACATTTTTAATATACCCTCAATATTAAAAATGTAACTCCAACTTTGCAACCAAACATTAGTATATTAACTTTGACCAGAGCATAACAAGAGAAAATATTCGAACCGTGACACGCTATGTAAACATTTCACTTTCGTAGGTAAATAAGTATTTTTATTGACATGCAATTACAGAGGCAGTTCAATTACCTACTTTAACTTCTACAGCCCAGTAAGTTTGCAGCTCAACTTCTTTATATCTGTCATTGTAGCGAAGATTACCAATAAGCTCCTTTTTTTTAAAGTAGACTTGCGAACGTAAATTCTTATGTCTTCGAATCGTCAATTCTACCACCACGCTACTTTCACTGAGTAATTTTTGTAAAAAAAATTATGTTTGGTTTTTATAAAAAATAAGTTAACTGATATAGACTGATCTAAACTTAATTCTAAGGCCCATAGACATCTACATCAGGAATCAAGATTATTTAAATGTGTTGTCACCCCTGTGGACGAAGATCGACTCGCCTCATTTCCAGTAAAACCGGAGTGAATCCGGACCATTCTTTGGTTCTCTACACTTACCTACGACAATACGAACACAGCGCTATTAGCTACTATTTTGCGCTGGTATTCTGTAAGAGCGTAGTAATTCCTCGGACGAGCTGACATTACGGATTAGCACGTCCTACCAACGTAAAATGACAGCTTAACGCTGCTGTTTTTCATATGGTGAGTGTAGAGAAACGGAGACCTTTTTTACTGGAAACGACGCATTCCATCCTAGTCCTAACGGGTGACAACGCATCTTCATTTTGATTCGTAAGCGAGAATAGATGTAGATGTCTATGGCCACAACAACCACTTGCCATCAGGTGGACTGTGTTCTCGTTTGTCCCCTTATCCTATGAAAAAAAAACCAATATAGCTGCATCGTGGCTCTATCACGTGTACTCGTACATTGATAATATTTTACATCTGTCATAATTTACGATAGTAAATGCCCATGCCTAGACAAGGGATTACTATCTTCGGATGCATATGGGGGTTGCACATAGAATACATATGTGATAAGTTCAGAATAATAAATATATAATATAAATATTTTTTAATAGGATAAAGGTGACAAGCGAGCACACAGTCCACCTGATAGTAAATAAGTGGTTGCTGTGGCCCATAGACATTGGCGTTGTCAGCCGTGAGGACTAAGATGGAATGCCTCCTTTCCATTAAAAAGGGTCTCCGGTTCTCTACATTCACCATACGAAACACAGCAGCATTAAGCTGCTATTTTACGCTGGTATTTTGTGAGAGCGTTGTCCTTCCCCGGTCGAGCCAACTCATTCGTGCTATAACTATACTATTAATATAGCTGCAGCATGGCTCTACCACGTTTGACACATGGTTGCCACGCTTGACACGCGGGTAGGCAAACGAAGTGTTTTAAAATTATTTTTACCTCTCAAATCAATTATTTATGGTAAGCAAATTATGTTATAGAAACTTAAACCGTAGACCGCAACTGGACTAAACAGTTGTGGATAAACCGTAATAAGATTTTGTAGCTGTTTAATGTTTTTGTATATATACTTCCCACTGCTGAGCACAGGACTTCTATTATTTCTGACAGGGTTTTAGGGCAAGGAAAGGATCGGACTGGGGTTGCTCGCGTACCTACTGTGTTTACAGCGAGCGCTTAGCCCCTGGGCTACCACGGCTCACTTTTATTGTATCTTCAACAGTAATTAAAACATGTAGGTATTCATGTAGGTGTTTTTTTTATATAATGAGGTGACAAACGAGCACACAGTCCACCTGATGGTAAGTGGACGCTGTAGCCCATAAACATCTATATTTATCTTCGATTAAGAATCAAAATGTAGATACATTGTCACACCTGATGACTACGATGTAATACCTCGTCTCCAGTAAAAAGGGTCTCCGGTTCTCTACACTCACCATACATAACACAGCAGCGTTTAGCAGCTATTTTACGCTAGTATTCTGTGAGAGCGTGGTCTTTCCCCGGTCGAGTCGACACACATAATATAGTTGCAGCGTGTCTCTTCCAAGTAAAAGTTTTACTCGCGGCGGTATCTGCATAAGTTTATGGGTTACTATGTGACCTCATGTAGCTTAAATTAGCTTGAGATTCTGAAAAGAAGGTGTTATCGTCGGTATATCTTCGTTTCCAGCGCGGCTATCATAGGGTGGGGGCAAAAACTTTATTTCAATTTATCAACTGACAAGAGATAAAATTATTATATCAACTGACAAGAGATAAAATTATCTTGTCCTTATGCCAAAGCACGGCAACGGAGATAAGTATATCCCCGTTTGACATAACGAGTAGACATATATCCCCCGTCTGTAGCATGGAGCCAAATGAAAGATAAAAAATTATGCTTTTTTGGCATTTGAAAAGGACAAATTCATGGGACGTGGGTTTAAGTTTATATTCATACAAAAAATCCCATTATATCTACTGTGGATATTATATCCACTGGTGTGTGTGCCCATGCTCGAAGGATGGATAAAACTAAGCGAGGGGATAAATATTTTCTCCTTTCCCCGGGAATAAAATTATCTCCTGCCCATGCTAGCCATGATGAGTGTTATAGCTGTTGTGGTCAGGTCCAGTGGGTTAAATTTTGGGAGGGAAGGTAAAAATAATCGGGAAATTGGTTTGTTACAAAACAGGTCAGTTATAATGACTACAAAAACAGGATTTTTGTTTATAATACGTGGTAGAGCCATGCTGCAGCTATATTAGTAGTATAGGTAGTTGTAGCACGAATGGGTCGGCTCGACCGGGGAAGGACCACGCTCTCACAGAATACCTGTATACAATGGCAGCTTGACACTTCTGTGTTTCGTATGGTGAGTGTAGAGAACTGGAGGCCCTTTATACTGGACAAGAGGCATTCCGTCTTAGTCCTCGCGGGTGACAACGCATCTGCATTTTGAGTGTTTATTGAGGATCCTATAAAAAAATATAAAATAATAGATAACTAAAAACTTTTACTTATATGTTGTTCCATTACAATTCGAATTAAATGTTCGTATATGTAATGTCCTCCAGAACGCATGGACTGCAATCCCATAAGACTGATGAGAGGCGCAGAATCACAACAGGTAAAACACCGCTAACTTGCTGTCTCCGGGTCGCTACTTAGAGCTACATGCTACTTTCCTGCCAGAAAGACCCAATGACTGATTTTGACCCAACCCGGGATTCAAAACTGGACCTCACGATTAGCAGTCGCGCTTACGACCACTAGGCTTGTATATGTATAGTAAATCCGACCACATTAACCCTTACAAGCACTTGTTCTGTTGGCTATTCTTACTCCACGAGATCCTTCTGCCATTTGAAATAGTCGCTTCTCGAGACACATGGGGTGAAATGGTGGGATTCTAAGAGATTTTATCAACATCAGAGGCATCCAGAATTTTAATATCTGTGAAGTCATATTCTGATATGACCGAAAACAGTGATGTGCTTCTTCTGGTTTTTAAGAACTTTCGAATAGGAAGCCATCAAAAGTTCGTATAGTACCATAATTGTAGGCGCCAACACTGAGGATACCGAAAGTTATTAGTTTCTCTCGCACGGTTTTACGCTTGTGTGACTTGAATTAACCTTCCTAGGTAGGCTGAGAAAATCCGCCGGAGAACCAAGTCGAATAACATTGCGTTCCATATTTGCTAACCAAAGTGACAAATGGCAATGAGTTAGTCAAATCAGTTGCAGAAGAGACGATTGTTGACGTATAGTTAAAACTGAGTATAAGCAGGCAATAAACGTAATGGGACTAGTTACAATCTGCTTAACACTTTCACTTGTCCGGTTTTCAGACACAATAGTAAGACAACAGCAATGACCTATATGTAGTGCACGGGACAGCGAAAGGGTTAAGTTAGTTGGAAACGTGAAGCTGATGATCGGGTAATGTAGCGTGTTTTAGGAAAGGGCGACGTCCAACATGGGATGATAATGACATGGTAGATTAAGATGCAGTGTCTAACACAACACAAAGAGACCTGAAGCTAGTCCCCATACCAACGCTAACCTATATTCTTATACCATTTAGGCCTGTTGGTGGCCTCTCAAAATAGTACTCCATTATGTAATACTAGCTGTGCCCCGCGGTTTCACCCGCGTATTATTTAAGGAATTAATGACTGATTAATTGACTTATAATACTTCAGCATAGACAATATTTTTAGTAACCTTTTCATTTGGTATTAAAATATATTGGTTTTCACCGCATCCTGTTCTAGATAAGCCGACATATAACTGTCCATGGGCAAAACAGCATTCACTTAAATCTATCCCCACGTGCTTGAAAGTCTCTCCCTGTGCTTTATTTATAGTGACTGCAAACGATACTTTTATAGGAAATTGTATTCTTTTAAAACTAAATGGTAAATCTGTAGGTATCATAGGAATTCGAAGTAATGGTACCGTTTGCCCAACTGCTGGTGCTGGCCCAGTCAAAACTATATTATTTCAAAGAAATTTAACTTGAAGCCTAGTTCCGTTACATTGACTCGATGGCCGCAGGTTTCGTAATAAAATAATGGGAGTACCACTTTTTAAATTCACTTGCGCCGTCTTGATCCATGACAGTATCAATAGCAAGATCGTTTATGTTGCCGCCTGGTAATTTGGCCATTATTTTATCGTTGATGGCGACACATCCATTGATAATTTGTTTGGTTTATATTAGCGACATCCGGGTATACTCTAGACTCTAGATTCTAGAGGTATTAGGTATTCAGTGATGGTAACGATTTCACCAAGATCTTTATCAATGGATTTTTTTTTCGGTTGATTCAGGTACTTTCCCATTACCAATCAATAATAACTTTTTAGGGAAATCTGTGTTTCCCCCACCCAAGTGACTCCTCGTGTTGGTATACAGCTTCAAGAATTCATCAGATTTCCACAAAGGGGAAGATTTTAAGCATGATTTAATAATATCTGCTCTAGTTCCCCTAAATTTTACAGACAAAGTTTGTCTGAAATCAACAGAAAACATAAAAGTAATTCCACCCATAACTTTATTTGTGCTCCTTATGTCTCAGAGAGTTCTGTCCGATGGCTCTATGTGAGCTCTATGAGTCATGGTGCACTCATCCCATATTGTTAGACTGACGGCATTTTTACGGATATAATACACACTGTCTCGTTCAAGTAAAACAGTAACGGACAATTTAAAGGTAGAATGAGCCGTTCTCCCGCCTGTCAACAGTATTGCAGCAATACCTGACAACGCAACGATAATAGCAATTTTTCCTTGTGACCTAACTTTCCTACAGACAAAAGAAAATAAAAAAGAAATTTTAATTGTATGCCTGCCCACGTACTTCGTAATTTGAAAAAAGAATGAAGTTATACCATGTATGTACATACCCTAAATATATCCTAAACTTATTTTTATAAATCTCTGAGACAAAACAAAACGAATTGATCAAAAAAGAAATTTTAATTGTAGAACTGGAAAAACGAAAAAATATATTATTATACCATCTACATGCCATAAATATACCCTAAACTTATTTTAATTGACCTATGAGACAAAACAAAACAATCATGAATTAATCAGCCAGTACCTTCTACCACTACCATAATAACCTACTCGTATTCTCTATATTTATAAATTAACCGTTCAGAACGACCTTAATTCTATATTAAATTTACATATTATTTCCTTTTTTTGCGCCCAGAAGCAATTTGAAAGCGCTACCCCGATACGCGAGGAAGTGGAGAATGCTTTATGAATACCACGACAGCCGGTCTGTCGTGGTTATGCGGGACTCACTGTGACTATCCTACGGGGACCCTAAGTGATACCCGCTAAACTCCACTTTGGGGACCTGGCAATTGGCTGATTAACCCTCTTTGCCGGATCGGAAGCGACCCTCTTTTGGGAGAAGAGGGTGCAGTCATATTTCCTAAGTACATACTCAATTAAATACCAAAAAGTAAAATTAAAATTATTCAATGAAAGGTGCACAAACAGTCAACGTTAAACTATGTGCAAGCGACGTCTGTAACGGAAAGATTACAAAAAGTAGGTACTCTGTGACGAAAAGAGCCGTTCATGCATCAAGCATCAAGCCGCGTGAAATGACACCTCACTTAGGCGTTCACTGCTGGTTTCTCTCGGATCTCATCGGGCGGCTAGGGTTTATGCGGTCAATCGCGCTTAGAGCAGTGTTCATTATTTTAAAATTTTTCTTCATAAAATTGTCTTTATAATGAAGTAACTTACGTTCGTAAGCCGTAAGTAATATGCCATGCCTAATAATAATGCTTATAAATCACTTTTTAATTTTCTATAATTTTTTGTCGCAAAATACCTTATTGTGGCTTATATATAAGGAATAGGCATATGGTATCGCGGATTTTTTTTTACACCGAGTAAAGATCAATATATTTAGAACATTGTATTTATGAAATACTAAACGTTACGCCAGCGTACGCTGATAAGCGGCTGATAAATAGGTGGTATGGCTCTACCACGTATAAAAAATTGCCATGCTGCAGCTATATTAGTAGTATAGTTGTAGCACGAATGGGCCGGCTCGACCGGGGAAGGACCACGCTCACACAGAATACCAGAGTAAAATAGCAGCTCAACACTGCTGTGTTACATATGGTGAGTGTAGAGAACCGGAGACCCTTTTTACTGGAAAAGAGGCATACCATCTTAGTCCTCACGGGTAAGACAACGCATCTGCATTTTGAATCGCAAACGAGGATGGATGTAGATGTCTATGGGCCACAGCAACCACTTACCATCAGGTGGACTTTGTGCTCATTTGTCACCCTATACTATAAAACAAAAACGCTGATAAAGCAGTTAGGTAGCGCCTTTTCTTCCGACTTGCTTAACAAAAAACAATATTTAAGGCTAGCTGAGAGTTATAGGCTAGTGCTAGATAGTCTGTACTATTCCTCATGAATTTGACTATTATATACAAAAATAAATTTTCAAATCAGACTGTTAGTTACAGAGATTAGCGCGTTTAAAGAAAAAAAAAACTCATCCTATTTATTATATTAGTATAGATTAGGTATGAAGACAACAGAATAAGCAAGTCGTAAAATTCGTCTGTGTTAGAACATAACACCAACTAAATAAATAAAAGACATAATTTCTTTGGGTTAGCTAGCTGAGCCAGCGTCTCGTTTCACGGTACGTACAAGAATATAATGATTCCTTTGCCGTGCCGACTCTCGACTATGACATACATTGTTGTTTATCTGTTGAATACATTATTCAGCTTACCTATAAATTGTTTTGACTTTAATTATGATCGTCATTTCCTTTGAAATAGAATGCCAATATCTAAATTTAGCAATTTAGCTTCAAATAGTGATATATGATACTCGATACCGACGTTTTCGTCCCTAAAAAATAAAGAATTACTCATAGATTTTCACAATATGATATAAAGAAGAAGAAGTGCCTAATTCAATCTCTACATATTTAACACAGTGAGAATACTGTAGTACCTCCAATAAAAATCTTATAAAAATTAAACGCTGAATGTTTACATAATATGTAGAAGTCGATTTCAATGAAATCCGTTAAATATTATAAAATAGGAAGAATGAGAAAAATTTTCAAGTTTTGCATATTCGCTTTGCGCATTTCTATAAGATATCTACGTATCGTATACTGTAGATTACAAGAGAATGAAAAAGAAGAAAAGATCGGTTTATACATGCTTTTTTAATCTTATTCACACGTATTCTAGTTCCTTTTACACTTCTCTTATTATTTAATATAATATAATATGTAGGTACTCGAAATTGAACATATTAAAAAAGTACAAGTCTTTTTTTTAATTACTGTCAATAAATATAGTAGGTACCTACTTACTACGCGTTAGAGCAACGCTGCCCGATTAGGTACTAGCGTGAAATAGCAGTTATATTGCTGTGTATCCAAAGACGTATTAAAAAATAAAAACATCTTAGTGTGTATCGTTTCGTATGGTAAGTGACAAGAACAAGGAACCCCTTTACAAGTAATGAATTATAGAGGCATTTTATATCAGGACTAAAAGGTGACAACGCATCGGCTATTTGATCCTCCATTGAACATAGTTGTAGGTATCATCCACTTTTACATGGTAGAGCCTTCCTGCAGCTATATTATGGTTGTACGAATCGGTCGACTCGACCGGGGAAGGACCACGCCACGAATCAAGGATAAATGTAGATTTCTATGGTCCACAACATCCACCTATTCTAGGTCAACTGTGTGTGCTCGTTTGTCATCCTTATTCTATATAAAAAAAAAACCATCCGGTGAACAGCTGTTTGTTCGTTTGTGTTCTTAACAGTGCGTTATGCAACATCCGTAGAAAAAGCTAGTAACTACATGTACCTACCTACCTACGTTTAGTTATACTTAAACAGAATCTTTGAATTAGAGCTTAGTATACAAAATGAACAAAAAAATTGTAAGCATTAATATCTAGATAATGCACAAAAGGAAGACGAACTTTCATAATATTTACGATGAAAATACTACGGAGAAAATACATTTTGTCGAAAATCAATTTAAAAGACTGCATACCAAAAATTAGGCGAAACCGTAAAAACCTCAAAGATAACATCTCTGGATTGTAAACGGAGATGAATGAAGGGTTCAAGATCAAGAAACGTCCGGCGCCGGCACACGCGCGTTGATGTAGCGCGCCATCTTGTAGGCGGGGTCTAGCGCCCCGACGTAACGGATACAAGTTTCTTTCTCAATTCCGCAATGCCGAGGAATTGCGTGTTAGAAAGAGTAAAACAGATAGTGATTTCGTATCCTATGTAAAGTATCTTATTGAGTGTACGTTTTTTATTCTGTTTTCAACCAGCTGGTGAAGTATGACGAAAAAAGCATGCATTTGGTGTATGTACTTAGGTAGGATGTTCTAGGGAAAATTTATTAATTTTTAATAATATAAAGACAGTAACACATTAAAGTGGCAGATCAGTAGTGGTACTATTTATGTTTACTACGTGAAGCAATTGTTATTACATAGATCAGCAACCCTGCTCTCATCTCATCGCGGCCTGCTAATAAAGATTATTAAATTTATTACGACATACACACGAATTACACAGTTCGATGGTAACTAAAATTACGTCAAATGTAATCAATTAAAAATACAAATAACAGAACCAAGTTAGGTAGGTACCTATACTGAGTAAAGATTGTACTTGAAATGAATTTTTTACTCTTTGTTCTAGCTTATTAAACTGTATGGTGAAAGTGGTGAGTATGGCCAAATCTTTTGAGAAACGCTAGCCAGCTGTCAAATTTTTGAAAATGCGTATCTATGTCCAGAAGATGACAAAAACAGAGTGGGATGTGATTATATGAGATGCTAATCGTCAATAATGGCGGGTAATGAGATCTTATTAGCATTTGTTACAGTTTTATACGGCCTTGAGCTAATATTATCAACCATCCGTATCTCTCCATATTAAATTATTTGTAATTGGATACAGTTCTTATTTCATGAATTTTATTGAAGTACTTACCTCATGGATTAATAAGCTGAAGTGACAATGGACCGGCCATATAGCTCGAAGAACCGTCAACCGATGGGGAAGAAATGTTTGGAGTGGTAGCCTAGGCGAAGTCTAGGGCGGTCCCCCACTAGATGGAATGACGAGATCGTAAGATGTAAGACTGGTACCAGATGGTAAGACTTGCAGTAAGTCGATGGATGCAGGTGGCTCAGGACCGTGCTTTGTGGGATTTCTTGGGGGAGGCCTATGTTCAGCAGTGGACTTGTGAGGGGCTGTAATGATGATGATGATGAGGTACCAAATTCATAACACTATTAGGGATAACCATTTTGTTAGTTCACAAAATTTTCGTTCGCTGCGTCACTCAAAAAGGCAAGTTGTATTTTTAAAGCAATAAAATTTATTTCATGTTATTAGTAGGTAGATATTATTTTATGCAATTTAACTGTTATCACATCACTAAAATTTATTAAAATTAAGACACTTGTCAACTGAATCTACAGCTTTCTACGTCATTATAAAACATGCATTTGAAAATTTACGTTATCTACAATGACTTCCCTGATGAGCTTGCTACAGTGGTATGAGTCACTACTTACAGCTTTAAAGACACTACAAAAGAAACCTTATTTGAAGGCAATAAGGAAAGATTTTATATTAAAACGGTCGCTTACACGAGCTCGAGTAAATAAATCCGGCAAGCTTAATGCAAAACTTTTGGTTTACGCTTTATGGTAAATATTTGGTATACGTCGTATAACTGTTTTATAGATCTAGTAAAATGTTTGCTTTAATTGTGCTAGGTCAAGAGCGTTCGTTCGACAGGCGTCCTTGCGACGGATAAATATTATTGTCTAAGCGGGTTTTCCACTCTTTAGTGTTTGTACGAGATTGTGGATGATACAGGCTGGGAGTATGAGTGCAACGACCGGTGCCGATGGTATGCTCCGATGATACTCCTCCAACTGGTACTGGTACTGGCACTGGTGAATATTGTCATTTCAGAACGCAATTGCGAACACGGTGTATGCACAGTTATCAATGAGCACTAGAGTGACATGAAAACAATAATTGTTTTTTTTAATTTCTTTAGATATTTAAAAAAGTCCAGTGTGAAGGAACATATTAATATACGAAAATTTATTTTACTTTATTATTAAACCGTATAAATCATTTTGATTTAATAGAAAGCGTTTTTATACACTTTAGAAATGGTGATTTGTAAAGTTGCTATCATCAGTCTGTATCAGAAGGTACATCGAGTGTCGGCTTGCCAATGAGCAAGTGTGCTGAAAGCGTGGGTGTGCCAGGGCGGCGGGGCGGCGGGGCGTCGGGGCATCGCGGGGCGCGGCCTGGGCGGCGGCGCGAGGCGCACGCATTGGGCGGCCGGCGGGCGCGCATTGTTGCTCGACTCGCGCCCCGACGCGCACGCGCACGCGCACGCATGAAGACCGAAGACCAGACCACGGAGGAGGCGGCGCGCCGCGCGTCTGCTACTCGCCGTCAGGAAAAACCACCCTTCTCGTACATTGCGCTCATCGTCATGGCCATCCGACACTCGCCCAACAAGCGACTCACACTTAGCGAAATCTATGCGTTCCTACAGCAACAGTTTCCGTTTTTCCGCAGCTCCTACCAGGGCTGGAAGAATTCCGTGCGCCACAATCTAAGTTTGAATGAATGCTTTGTGAAATTACCTAAGGGTTTAGGAAGACCCGGGAAGGGGCATTACTGGACGATTGACCCATCGTCTGAATTCATGTTTGAGGAAGGGTCGTTCAGACGGCGTCCACGTGGGTTTCGTCGCAAGTGCCAGGCGCTGAAGCCACAGTTCGGGAACGGGACCTATTTGTGCGGAGGTGGAATGGCCGCGTTACCGCCGTCTCAACCAACGGGATATGAACTGGCGGGTGGTAGCGGCACAAGCGCCAGCGGCTCGACGGCCATGGACTATGGAGCATGCGCGTACTCACACTCAGGTTCTGGCGGTCAGCAGTTGGCTTATGGAGGCGAGTACTGCTCATATGGTGGAATGAGCGAGCGTGAATGGCCTCTTGCATACAGCACTGTAGAGCCAGCTTATCGGCCTCCGCCTTCTTCGCCACCCTCACGCCATGACCTGCCCGACCTCATTCCCAACTACCAATATGCCGTCGCCAATGATCACGGTAAGTCTTTGATTGTAATAGTTATCATTATATTATCTATAGATATAACTGTCGGAAGTGATAGCTTATAATTAGAGTAAGATTTAAGCTAGAGTACCTTCTGATTCTGCTACCTACCATTGAAGAAATCCTGCGGGAAATATGCAAACTAAAATGTAAAACAGCGAATTCCATATTCGACAGAAAAAGTCGAATTTCGCGAAGACTGTGGCGCGCGCCTATTAGACTTCTTTCATGAAAAAGACCTCTAAAACCATCGTTCAAATCCGAGACTATCATTAACCACATTTTACAATAATTCTGAAATATAATGTTACGCTTAAATGTTAAACAAAAAAAATTTAGTAACTAATATTTTTATCAAACACCGAGTTCGGTGGTTCTATATTCGCCGCGTATTTTTGTTTAAATTTATTTCATCGATTTTTCTGAAACGGCTCAATTTAAATTAGGTATCTACTTCTTTAGACTACATATAGAGGGCGGTCCCTTTAAAATCTCGAAACGAAATTCTAGTTGTTACCTTGAGCTTGAGAGTGAAAAATTAAGTTTTTAAGAAAAATTGTAAAATCGACTTTAAATACCAAAAAGATTAAAATAATTTCTACATACCTAATAGCTTCTGACTTCCTTTGGGTTTACTCGTACGCTTTATTCCTTGATACACTGCCTAAGTAAATAATTCACAAGCTATTATGTGGATATTACTTTATTCTTTTTAGTAATCGAAGTTGCTTTTTACTTTTTATTGAAAGTAAATCTTTTCAGTAGGTATGTGTAGTTATTTCATATCATTATGTATATTATCGTTTTAAAAATCAATTGCTGTCCGTAGTCTTGCATAAACTCGAAAATGACCGAACCGATTTTGATGAAATTTTCGCATGATATAAACGATTCACAATTGGACCCGGTAGGTGGCGCTGTTGTCGAGATCCAGAAATCACCCGTGCGAAACCGGGGCGGATCGCTAGTTTGTTATAAAAAATAATGTTTGTCATAAGTATATAGACTTTTTATGATATTGTTTTTAAAACGGGTTTTTAATAGTGAATATTATAATTAATTTATATAGTTAGTTTAGGTTTTTCTGTTATTACCCTTTTTGGAATTTGTTTGCGTAATGCAGGATTACGAAGTAAGTAAGTATAAGTGTAGGGCGGCCCCACACTATATGCAGAAACGACCTGGTAAGACATGCAGAAAGTCGATGGATGCAGGTGATTCATGACCGTGCTTTGTGGCATTCCTTGGGGTAGATCTATGTTCAGCAGTGGACTTGTGAAGGGCTGTAATGATTATGATAATGCAGGAATAAAACTAACGATTACGTTTCTTGATTATTTTAAAAGGAATATTTTGATTTTGATTAACAATCTTAATCACAGAATAAATAGGCTTCATTTTACTACCTATTCAAAAGAAAATAAGTCAGTACAGTGCGTAAAGACATTTCAGTATGACTTTACGAAGTGTATATTTTATATTAGTAAGCATATACTTTGTATATTGCCTTGATATAGATATTTACACATGTTTAGTGCGCCATTTTATAAACCATCACGTATAATTAACCTCTAAACGCGGTATGCCAATTGCCATGCTGCAGCTATATTAATTGTATATTTGTAGTACGAATAGGTCGGCTCGACCGGGGAAGGACCACGCTCTCACAGAATACCAGCGTAAAATAGTAGCTCAATGCTGCTGTGTTTCGTATGGTGAATGTAGAGAACCGGAGACCCTTTTTCCTTCCTTTTTTACTGGAAAAGAGACATTCCACCTCAGTCCTCCTTAGGCTGACAACGCATCTGCATTTTGATTCGCAAACGGGGATAGATGTGGAGGTATCATAAAAGTATGAAAATTTAAATTCCGCATAGGTTTTTTTCAAACCTTTCAAAATGAAAACATAACGTAAAACCCTCTAAAATACTGCTACTGTAAAATCATTTCAATGATATATTGTGATATATAAATTAAATAACTAAATCTACCCCGAATTAAGTGATACATTTTTATATACTCGTAGTATAACCGTACTGCAGTTGACAAAGTTGTAACACGAATGGATCGACTCGACCGGGGAAGGACAACACTCCCACAGAATAGTAATATAATAAAATGGAAGGGAGGCATTCCATCTTAGTCATCGGGGATGACAATTCATCTGCATTTTGATTCTTAATCGAGGATAGACGTAGATGTCTATGGGCCACAGCATATACTTAGATATCATTAGGTGGATTGTGCGTTTATTTGTCACCCTTATTATATAAAAAAATGTAAAGTATGGAATTTGACAGCAAATTTCAAAATTTGTGAAGACTGGCTTCGTGGCTATGGAATTTCTTTCGTAAGAAAGACTATCAACTTGGGACCATAGACACCTCCGAACCGCCGGTGGAATGTGTTGCTTTATGCTTGTGACTATTAATACTTCACGTTTTATAATAAGACGGATAGCGTTTTAACTTTTGTTATAAGTATAGAATCCTAGTATATTAGTGTTTTATTTATAAAGGACCCAAAAAGTTACAATGTAATGGATGCCAAAATACATCTCAGTGTCGCTTATACGTGTGTGAACTGTAAAGTACTGTAACATAAACTCTACATTTTTAAAAATGGAACAAATATCACGTGTGGTATAGAGCTGTACAGTGCACATTTTTATAATATTTTTTTCAAATTCTAAACACTACATCGTTAATTAAAATTTCAACATAATCATGATGTGATTTTATAGAAAAAATGACTGAATTTTCCGTTGAAATTCTGAGAGTCATGTTGTTGAAGTCCATATATCATTCTTACTGTTAGAAACATTGTAACGGCGAAGCATTCTGGATAGGGGTGCGTGTCTTAGCAAGGTTAGTCTGCACTCTACATGTGAAGAGCAATCCCTACGTTGCGCTGTTCGTTTGTTTTCTGCGAGAGATTGGCCTAACCGTTACAGATACAGATAACGGTTTAGGTAATTTATACAAAAGAAAAACAAATCAAGGATCTCATATCGATCTTACGAGATTTAAGTCCAAATTTCGATCATTATACTCGATTTTATTACTAAAATTTGGGGTTTAAATAGCTAAATGCTGCGTAAAAGCTTTTGTGAAAGCTTATAATGATAAACGCATGCCAAAAAATAATAGTAATGTTTACCATAGAAGTAGGAATTACAAGTACCTGCTATAGAAGAAATAGCATACATATCATCTAAGAATTTGTGAGAAAACCGTGTAAGATAAGCATATTTATACGTGGTAGAGCCATGATGCAGCTATATTAATAGTATAGTTGTAGCACGAATGGTTCGGCTCGACCGGGGAAGGACCACGCTCTCACATGATACCAACGTAAAATAGCAGCTTAATGCTGCTGTGTTTCTTATGGTGAGTGTAGAGAACCGGAGACCCTTTTTACTGGAAAAAAGGTATTCATTCTATCTTAGTCCTCACGGGTGACAACGCATCTGCATTTTATTTCGCGAACGAAGATAGATGTCTAAGGGCCACAGTAACCACTTACTATCAGGTGGACTGTGTGCTCGTTTGTCAGCCTTATTCTATAAAAAAAGCTTTTGCACATATTGGACTTATTATATTGGAATAGTGGAGAAAAGAATAAATGTCGCTAGTTTATCATCAATATAGGTATTGTTAGTTTTTAAATAAAGGTAAAGTTAACACACCAGCACGCTTCCACCTGATGGTAGGTGAATATTGTAAGCCATAGATAATATACTCGTTATCTAAAAGCAGAATGCGGTGTCATCTAAGAGGACTCGATGTCACAATGGAATGTCTGATGCGGTAAAATATTCGACTATTGTTTCTTTTTTAGTGTTTAACTTTTAAAAATAACTACATTATAAAAAATCAGTCGTTTCGGGTATAAAATAATAAACATCTATCTACATAATAATCTAAATATTGCAATAAAAAACGTCTATTGGTATAATGTTACGTTGTTACAGCTAAAAGCCAAGATGCAAATCCCCGTTGCAATCTGCAATCGGCTGTACCTACTTGTAGCTAGGGGTGGGCGCTGCGACGACGAAACGTTTACAAATACCGTTTTGTGTTCTGCGACGATGAAACCGTTTTACGTCCTGGGCTCAAACAGTCTTTATTGCACAAACCACTCTTCAAATTACTTTGTGCGATTATTTATTTTCATCATCATCATCATAATTACGGCCCATCGCTAACATAGGCGTCCCCCAAGGAATGCTACAAAGCACGGTCATGAGCCACCTGCATCCATTGACTTTCTGCATGTTTTGCCAGGTCATCACTCCATCTAGTGGAGGGGGGGGATGGGGGTTTGCCCTGCACTTCGCCTACCCATACGATTTTTCCCCATCGGTTGTCGGTTCTTTGAGCTATATGGCCGGCCCATTGCCACTTCAGATTACTAATCCGTTGGGCTATGTCGGTTACAATGGTCCTACTGCGGAGTAGTCCCATGGAGGACGGAATTAAAGAGCTTCTGAAGGACTTCAAGTACCGGTTTTCCACCCGATTTCAGAAGCTCCGCTGTAATTTCATTCTCGCTTGAGACCTTGTCGTTTTTAAGGTGCTGGAGAGCCATTCTAATCTCGCTCAGACTGACGTCCGGAACATCATCCGAATAAGGCTTGCTCTTGGATTGTTACTCACACTTGCGTGTGGCTCCAACGCTCCAACGATGATGTGTACAGCTACCCATAGAACCTCCCAATCTCACTCAAAATCTCTGGTGTCCCGGAATCGATGCTGCCACACTCGGTCCTCAACTTTGTCAGTTGGTTCTTTCTGGCAGACAGATCTCGGGCAAAGACTTTGGAGCCCTGATTCCGCTCGATCGCTTCTTCAATTAAATGCAAGCTATTTTTTTGGAGAGCACTTTCACCTTGCATCTGTTCTTGTTCATTTTTATTAATCTGAATAAAAACATTTCAATAATATACATTATATTGTTATAGTTACTTATAGCTTTCTAAGCAGTGGTTCCAAAGTTGACTGGGCACCTATTATATTAAAAAAAATATACATACGGCTACGAATTTTTGCAATTGTTAGAAATAATAATAAACATTATAAAGTAATCGAAAAAGCCAAAAATATATAAGAGTAAGTAATTTTTAAAGGGATCAGGACCGTGCTTTGTGTCAATTGTCAATCCTTGGTCAAATCAATTGTTGTGAGCGTCTACAGACCCCTATGTTCTATATACGATACTTTTGAAAAAATTATGGAGGAAGTTTTTGCTAAGCTTAATAAACAGAATAAATCTGTTGTAATATATGGAGACTTTAATATCAATCTCCTAGAAGCTTCCTCAATCAATATTAAATTTAGATCATTGTTTAAATCATATGGTCTTTTTAATTTATTTTTAGAGCCAACGCGTATTGCTCAATCTAGTGCAACATGTATAGGTAACATTTTTACAAATGTGAAGCCGTTGCATAAATGTATAATTCAAAAATTAAGTTCTGATCACTGTGGACAGGTAGTTTCGTTACCTTATGTTCACAAAAAGCAAGTAGATGAGAAAGTTGTGTTTGTTCCAGTAAATGCACGTCGCTTGGAGAAATTTAGAAGTAACATAGTGAAAAAACTTCTATCACTTTCATACCAAAATGATCCAAATTTTTTGTATGGAACATTATTTAAGCTTATTTGCAATGAATTTAATAATACTTTTACTTCTAAAATATTCTCCTTGAACAGTCGGAAGTCATTTAATGAATGGGCGACAGTAGGAGTCCATAGGAGCAGACATAGGTTATATGATCTTTACCATGAAAGGTCATATAATCATAGCGTCGAATTTAGGAAATATGTGAAAAAATATTCAAAAATATTTAAAAGAGTGTGCTCCACAGCCAAATCTTTGCATTTGAGCAACAAAATTAAGACGGCTTCTAATAAAATTAAAATGACATGGAGTATAATTAATAGCGAAACTGGTAAGATCAACTCTCGCAATTCAAACTACCAGTTAAGTGTTAGTAACAAATTAACCGAATCAGATCAGGATGTTGCAATGGTTTTCGAGAAATATTTTACTGATATTCCGATATTAACCACTAAGTCACTGAATTCTTGTCCTGCGGTCGCCGAATCATTACTTAAACAAAATGTAAATGCGTGTACAAAGAATTTTGCATTTCATAAAGTATCATCAAAAGATATTGTAAAATATTTTAAAACTATTGATGTTAAAAAAACTGCGGATCTGTGGGGGATTTCCGTTAAAGTTATTGCGTCTATAATAGATACAATCGCGCCTCATTTAGCTAGTATTTTTAATACTAGTGTCGAGTCTGGCGTGTTTCCTGATTTAATGAAGTATAGTAAAGTAATACCTTTATTTAAATCTGGTAGTACATTAGACCCCGCCAATTTTAGACCTATTTCTGTACTACCAACACTTAGTAAGATTTTTGAAAAAATTATTCTTGATCTAATGTTAAATTTCTTAATATAAATAATTTACTTCATAAAAATCAATTTGGTTTCACAAGGGGTCGCTCGACAACTGATGCCGGTGTTGAGCTGATTAAATATATATTTAATGCATGGGAGAATTCACAGGATGCTTTGGGTATATTTTGTGACCTATCCAAAGCCTTCGATTGTGTTCACCATAGAAGTGACGCTCTTAAATTAATTTTTTCATATTTAAGTAAGAGAACGCAAAATGTTGTCATTAACGGTATGAGTTCTTCCGGGTCGATGGTACAAATGGGCGTGCCTCAAGGCTCAATTCTCGGCCCCTTTCTGTTTCTTGTATACATTAATGACTTACCTTACATAGTAGGAGATAACCATGATATAGTATTATTTGCAGATGACACTTCTTTAATTTTTAAATTAAGTGGACAGTTGCTAAAATATGACGAAGTAAATAATGCTATATCTAAATTAGTAAATTGGTTCAATGTTAATAATTTGCATTTAAATGGCACTAAAACGAAATGTATGAAATTTATGACTCCAAATGTCAAACAATTAAATACTAATGAAATTTTAAATGGGGAGAAACTGAGTCTTGTAGATACCACCGTTTTTCTTGGAATCACACTAGACGCGAAGCTTCAATGGATCCCCCATTTATCAAAACTAGCAAGCAGACTTAGTTCTGCAGCATATGCCGTAAAAAAGATTAGAAGTCTAACTAGTGTTGAAACAGCTAGACTAGTTTACTTTAGCTATTTCCATAGCATAATGTCGTATGGTATTTTGCTATGGGGACACGCAGCTGACACTGAAATTATATTTGTTTTGCAGAAGAGGGCCATAAGAGCAATTTATGATTTAAAGCCTAAAGAGTCGCTGCGACAAAAAATTAAGGAAATTAATATATTAACTTTGGCCTCTCAATACATTTATGAAAATGTAATGTACGTACACAAAAATAAAAGTAGTTTTACAAAAATAAGTGATATTCATTCTGTAAATACTAGGAACAGACACAAGCTAGTAGTAGCAGTTACTCGACTCCATCGAGTCAGTAATTCATTCTTGGGGCGATGTATACGCTTTTACAACAAAATTCCAGAAAATATACAAAATTTGACCTGCTCAAAGTTCAAAAACTTTATTAAACTAAGTTTGTATAAAAAGTTTATTATAATATTAATGAATTTATAGACGATAATAACCCCTGGAAATGAGGTGATCGCTACCAAGCTATTTCTAATTTGTTGTGTTGTTAATTTGTGTAACATACATGATTGTAAGCTGTTATTTAAAAAAAAAGTCCCGCTGGGTTTCTTGCTGGTTCTTCCCAGGACAGAGGTTTTTTTTTTTTTGAACCAGTGGTAATCATACAAAAGAGTGACTTTCAATAAGTATTATTTATAATCTATATTGAATAAAAAAGTTTCTGTTTCTGTTCCTTGGATGAGGCCTATTGTATTTTTTTTATAAGATGAGGGTGACAAACGAGCTCACAGTCCACCTGATGGTAAGTGGTTGCTGCGGCCCATAGACATCTACATATATCCTCTATTACAAATCAAAATGTAGATGCGTTGTCACCCGTGAGGACTAAGATGGAATGCCTCATTTCCAGTAAAAAGGGCCTCCGGCCACCTGCACTCACCAAGCGAAACGCAGAGGTAAACCACTACTTCACGCTGGTTTTCTGTGAGGTCGTGGTACAACCCCGGTTCGAGCCGGCCCATCCGTGCGACAGCAAAAGTTGCCGCGTGGCTCTACCACTGTTTGCGATGCGATCACTGGTAAAATGCGATTTTATTCAAAAGTGCTCAAATTCAGTTCAGTATTAACTTGACAGCGAATATCGCTTATTCTTACTTAAAGAAAAACTATTTCTCACATTTTTATCCGTAGACCAGGAGAACAACTATTTTAATGGGCATCTTTTCGTTTCTATTTAAAATTCGAGTGTTTTAGGATGCTATAAAAACATAGTTTAATCAGGAAACTTCAACACTATGGTGTAAGAAGTGATGCTTTTAAATGAATTATTTCATATTTGA
Organism: Parnassius mnemosyne; assembly: GCA_963668995.1. NCBI lineage: Eukaryota > Metazoa > Arthropoda > Insecta > Lepidoptera > Papilionidae > Parnassius > Parnassius mnemosyne. The sequence goes on along the minus strand of CAVLGL010000082.1, from coordinate 41,810,908 downwards.
GTAACAGAACGCAAAAAGTTGGGTCGATGGTACAAATGGGCATGCTTCAAGTAGGGTTCCCAACCCTCTCGGGTTGCACGGGAGACTCTGGTAATAATGGTTAACCTCCCGACCTCCCGGGGTGTAATAATTTCTCCGGTTTTTCTAAAAATTATACGCATCCTTCGCTCGCACGTGTCGCTACTCAATCGCTTTGCGATCACACACAACACCGCGCGCCGCCGCCGGTGTAAATCTGTTCGTTTCGCCGTCGACATTGTCGATTCGGCGGTGTCTGCCCGGTTCGGTGAAGATTTGGAATACCAAGCAAGGAAAATTTTGTCTCTAAAAGAACCAATTACATGGACAGACATTACTAGACTCCAGAAATTATTAAATATTGACTTGGATAGTGAGAAACTGTACGATGTGGTTGGACTTTTGCGTGAGATTCAACCACAGCTCGCTGTAGAAAATCGAGTGGATTTACGCTGGGTTGATTTCTTGACGAAATCGAAAGACAGAAATCCTTATCTTGAATTGAAAAAAAAATTGTCACATTTGTTCTTTCCATTCCTGTCTCTAATGCTTCTTGCGAGCGCGTATTTAGCATGATGGAACAAGCATGGGGTAAGGAAAAAACGGTATATTTCTTTAGTAAAAGCAGAGTTACAAGTGTTAACAAACTTCGATTTTTCATGTAAAAACTTTTGATGCTGCTCCAAAGCAAAGTAAATATAAATTTAAAAATTAGTAAATGATTGAGATTTCCTCTTAAACCCCCACCCCCCATCCCCCCACGCTCGCATTCATAAAGTTGGTAATGCTAGCCTCAAGGCTCAATTCTCGGCCCCTTTCTATTTCTTATATAGATTAATGACTTACCTTACATAGTAGGGGATAACCATGATATAGTATTATTTGCTGATGACACTTTTTTAATTTTCAAATTAAAACAACAATTACTAAAATATGACGAAGTAAATAATGCTATATCTAAATTAGTAAATTGGTTCAATGTTAATAATTTGCATTTACATAGCACTAAAACTCCAACTCCAAAAGTCAAACAATTAAATACTATTAATTCATTATTAATTTAAGGTCCTTGATCCGTTTAATTGTCTACTGGTTTCACTGGGGATATCTTCGTAGCGTTATATAGTCCAAATCTACCAGAGAAAGTCTTGCTCGAATAAAAAAAATTAATGTCAACGTTTGAAAGTCTCACTTATTATGAGTTATGACAGCCCTCAAGGTGTTTTCGCTCACTACTGATTCTGTTTCTCGTCACCCTTTCAAGTGCTAGCTTTCAAGTATAAAACAGAATTGTACCTACCTACTCTACATATACTATACTATATATATATATATATATATATATATATATATATATATATATGTATATATATATTTAATAATAATAATAATATAATTAATTTAGTTCTAAACATAAACACAAATTAACATAGCAAAATAAATTAATAGAATGGAACTAAAATGGCGTCTACTTAGCACAAATGTTATAGAAACCACATAGTGATAACTATAACGCTGATTTTCAGTAAACGCCAGAGACATAGGTGCAATAAAATAAACTTAGCCAATCACAGGCTCCAACATAAAAATAAAAATACACTCTTATAAAATTTATAAATAATAGTAAAAAAAAAAACTGTTAACATTTTAGGAAAAAAGGCACAATAATAATAAGCCAACGCAACAAAAAGCGTAACAAAAGGCATATGCAAGGCACACAATTAATTTATTTAATAAGATACAAAAGTAAAATAAATGGAGAATTAAGCAAGTATTTTTATAATATACAAACACAGTACGCTTCATAAGAAAGGTGTGATACATCGACAAAAGAATTGTACTAACTTTGCAAATTTAAAAGATATTCTTTTAGTTTTACTTTAAAAGTGCGAACTGTCCTGCTGCTTTTGATCGGAGGTGGTATATTATTCCAACACTTTGTGGCAGCATACCGAAAACTACTACGAAACGCAGCCGTTCTGCGTCTTGAGTACAATAAGCGAACAGTTTCCCGTGAGGAACGTTGTGAGAAACTGAGCTTTTTCTACACTGATATGTGCAATAAGGGTAACATTTCACATTTCACAATACATTTTCATTACCAACGCATAGTAATGTACAGTAAGAATAAATTTTGGATAGTTATTGGTATCTATAAGAATTACCCTATGAATATTAAATAGAGAAAAATATTTAAAAGAATACAAAGGGCGGACTTAACGTCGTATAGCATGGCCGTAAGTTATGTTTAAATTGAAATAGTTGTTTTAGTTGTAGTTAAGTAGTAATACTTTTTTCTAAATTCTAATTTTTACCTATTTTATACCTTATACTTTAAGCTACAAGTGAGCAATTTTTGCATCAACATCATAGTCATATCAATGTTATGATTACAGCCCATCACAAGTCTACTGCTGAAAATTGGCCTCCCCTAAGGAACGCCACAAAGCTCAGTCAGTTACATTCGTCGACTACCTGCATCTTACCAGGTCGTCACTCCATTTATTGGGCCTTTTCTATATCAATTATCGGTTCTTTGAGCTATATGCCGGCCAACTGCCACTTTTTGTTTAGATGTATGTACGAGGTGTGATCAGAAAATAACTGGAATTTTAGTTTTTTGAAAAAAATATTAATTTGTTCGTCTACATTGATGTTGTCGCCTTTAAAATGGTTTACATTTGATATTATGCACTAGTTTTTTTTTTATAGGATAAGGGTGACAAACGAGCACACAGTCCACCTGATGGTAAGTGGTTGCTGCGGCCCATAGACATCTACATCTATCCTCCATTACAAATCAAAATGCAGATGCGTTGTCAGCCGTGAGGACTAAGATGGAATGCCTCATTTCCAGTAAAAAAGGCCTCCGGCCACCGGCACTCACCAAGCGAAACGCAGAGGTAAACATCTACTTCACGCTGGTATTCTGTGAGGTCGTGGTACCACCCCGGTTCGAGCCGGCCCATCCGTGCGACAGCAAAAGCTGCCGCGTGGCTCTACCACTGTTAAACTTGTGCCAGCGCTTCGTCCAATCCTCGAAATACTCCTCAAACTCGATCTTTGAGATAGCCTTTAGCTCTTTCAGCGATGTGCTTTTCATCGATGCTTGTAAGACGACGGTCCTTTAAGGTTCTCTTAATTTTTGGAAATAGGAAAAAAGTCACACGGAGCCATGGCAGGTGAATATGGAGGTGAGGCCATCGTTACAGTATTGTTTTTTTGCCAAAAAATGACGAACATGTAATGAAGTGTGAGCAGATGCATTATCGTGTTGCAAAAACCATGAATTGTTTTTCCATAAATCCGGCCGTTTTTTTTTCGGATTGCTTGACGCAAACGGCGTTGAACTTGTAGGTAGTACCTACTCCTAATTGACCGTTTGACCACGTGGCAAGAATTCATGATGCACTATGCCATTAAAAATGAAGAACACAGTGAGCATAACCTTCACGTTCGACTGCATTTGTCGAGCCTTTTTCGGTTCCATATGTGTATAACTAGCTGTTCCCCGCGACTTCGCCCGCGTGGAGTTATTTGACAAATATTGACATTAATATTTATATGATACTAAAGTCACTCAATTGTTTTGGCTTCCCGGAAACCCTCCACTAACACTTAAACTTTATGGTATGGTATTAAAGTTCAAATTGACTTTTAAGTATTATTACGAATCTTTTGTAAGGAAATATAGAAAAGTGTTGCTTTTAGACTTTTTCGGGCAATTGTTATAATTTTTCTCTCCGTAAGAACCATCTTCGTACTTCAAGGAACATTATAAAAAAAGAATTAGCGAAATCGGTTCAGCTGCTCTCGAGATTTGCGCTTAAGTCTCGGATTGGGGGCGACTAAATCTAGTCCAGTTTAATCCTCAGAAGACACAAGTTTGCGCGTTTACCGCTAAAAAGAACCCCTTTGTCGTATCTCCTCAGTTTCAAGGCACTCCCCTTCTTGCCTCAGCCAGTATCGGTATCCTCGGAGTCGACATATCGAGTGACGTGCAGTTTCGTGGTCACTTGGAAGAGAAGGCCAAATTGGCCTCTAAAAAGCTTGGCGTGCTCAGCAGAGCGGGACAGTATTTCATGCCGGCACACCGCCTGCAACTTTACAAGGCGCAGGTTCGGCCTCACATGGAATACTGTTCCCATCTCTGGGCAGGGGCTCCCCAGTGCCAGCTCCTTCCACTTGACCGCATCCAGCGCAGAGCGGCTCGAATCGTCGACGACCGAGCCCTTTCCGATCGGCTCGATTCATTGGCACTGCGAAGAGATGTTGCATCTCTTTGCATTTTCTTTCGCATCTACCATGGGGAGTGCTCTGAGGAATTGTTCGGATTAATCCCAGCCGCCAAATTTCATGAACGCACATCGCGGCAGAACTCCCGATACCATCCACACCATCTGGATGATTGGCGGTCCACCACTGTGCGATTTAGAAGATGTTTTCTTCCTCGCACGACTTCCTTGTGGAATCGATTACCATCAGCGATTTTTCCGGACCGATACGACTTAGGGACCTTCAAGAAAAGAGCCTACTCCTTTTTAAAAGGCCGGCAACGCATCTGCAATTCCCCTGGTGTTGCGGTTGTTCATGGGCGGCGGTAGTCACTTACCATCAGGTGAGCCGCATGCTCGTTTGCCCCCTCTCCTATAAAAAAAAAAAATCAGCGATTCATTTTTATATTATAGGTACGTAGATATTTGTACATTATTCTTCCTAAAATATTATTAAGTCGTTACTATAAGTATATAGTAACAACTTGATAATATATATCTAGTACTTACGATTCGGTCGATTTGTTTGATATTTCTTGAAATAGAGTGAAACTCGAGATTCGAGGCTTTTTCTTACCCAACGTTCATTGCTCCTTTAAATCATATAACGGTGTACGTACCTAAGCATATTTCGAATGGACTGAAATGATGATCAATGTTCTAATGTCATAGAGCTTAATACATAATACTGTGTCTGTGATTTTCAATTTTTAAAATGAAAACATACTATAATTTTTCATTCTTTGCATTTTTAAAACAAGATAATATATAAGTTTAATTTAAAAAAAAATTACAGAAGGTAAAAAAAATCTAGATCGGAAAACTGACAATCATCTAATAAATCCTGTAAGTCAGTTCGGGGCCGGATAATCGAGGATTTATTACTGTCCATGTGCGTTTCGGACTGTTTCTGAGAAACAGCAACACTCCCTTACGACGGTCATAAAAGCTTGCGGTAACATGTGCAATGGCAGCGTCTGCAGCGACGGATCCGCTTGATTCAATGGACTATCTTTGCATTGAGCAGCAAGTTCCCTAGATAAAGATAACGATCGCATATTTTTATTTGTCATGAAATATATATTTTGTGGCAATATCTTTACCCATAGAACCACTCAATCTCACTCAAAATCTCAGGTGTCCCGGAAACGATGCTGCCACACTCGGTCCTCAACTTTGTCAGTTGGTTCTTTCTGGCAGACAGATCTCTGGCAAAGACTTCGGAGCCCTGATTCCGCTCGATCGCTTCTTCAATTAAATGCAAGCTATTTTTTTGGAGGGCACTTTCAACTTGCATCTGTTCTTGTTCATTTTTATTAATCTGAATAAAAACATTTCAATAATATACATTTTCGGATTAATTGTAATTGGTCTTATGCAGTTTTTGCCCAATTCACCGTAGAGGCACTCAATAAATTAAAGTATTAATTAATCATATATTTATAGATCTTGAAATACACCAATAATTTAGGCTATACATTCATCAATAATTTTTCAGAAAAATTGAGAGTCTCATTATGTTTCTAAGTATTTACATAAGAAATTATATGTAACTCGTCAAGGAAAAAGTTTCTTCGTATATTAATTGTATAAAATTGTAGAAATATCTCTTTGGTTGTACTGTTTGTATCTGGCTGGTTTTAATATCAATACATATAGGAAATTAAGAAAGACAAAAATTAAAGGTAAAAACACTTACCCGCCATTTTTCAATTGTTTTTCTGTCGCCAAAATGAGTGAATCTAACGAAGAAATTAGATACATTCCATTGAGTTATAATGTACTAAACTCAATGATACAAAAAAAGAAAAAGTGCGAATGAAGCCGCGAAAAAAAATTTTGACGTTTATGGACCTAATGCAGTGTCAGTAAGAGTAGCATAAAATTAGTTCATCGAATTTTCGTGTCAAAGATGCAGCTCGCTCTGGTCGCCCCCATACGGATAAAGTCGATGCCATTTTTGTAAAAGTGGAGCAAGATCGGCATATTAGTAGTTAGGACATAGCCGAGGAATTGGGGATTGACCACAAAACAGTTTTGACCCATTTGAATAAGTCTGGCTTGTTAGTAGTTGTATAGCACGAGTGGGTCGGCTCGATCGGGGAAGTACTATGCTCGCACAGAATACCAGCGTAAAGCTTAATGCTGCTGTGTTTCGTATGGTGAGTGTAGAAAACCGGAGACCCGAGAAAGGAGGCATTCCATCTTAGTGCTCACGGCTGACAACGCCAATGTCTATGGGCCATATCAACCACTTAAAACCATCAGGTGGACTGTGTGCTCGCTTGTCACAGTTATCCCATAAAAAAATCAAAGAGTTATCAGGTTAACAAATATAAAAATATAACAATATATAGCTGTACTTTATTACAGTAAATGAGACATTTTAATTTGTCGGTGTTTGATTTAACCTATGTATAACTTTTTTAAGTTTGATTGTTTGATTTTCAATCATCAGATTGAAAATCAAACCTAAAAAAAACTCTATACATGAAAATCAATTCCTGTCCGCGTTAGTCTAGCTAAAACCACTATTATTTGTTCTGTGCTAAAACTCAAAATCGGCTCGACCGATTTGATGAAATTTTTTGTTTGTTTAAATGGGTCCTTAGATGGTTTAGATTCACATTTGGGCCTGGTAGGTGGCGTTGTTATCGAAATCCAGAAATCATCCGTGCGAAACCAGGTTGGATCACTAGTTTATAATAAAAGTAGATTAATGAATTTTATTTTTATTTCCGCCATTCTTTTCAATTTCCCTAGCTAGTTGATACATTTTTTGGGGATTTAATTTTTTTCATAATACGTTTTACTCAACTACCAGTTTATAATAAAGAAAATAGTTTAATTTTTATAGTACGCAAAGAGGTTCTCGGTAATGCCGACAGAGTGATATATGACAGCATCAGCGAAATTGTTGATTACAATTTTTTTGTGATGACTTACCACTTGTTTATGATGAAAGAAAACGCATGAAGAAACTAGCTTGTCTAGAAAATTTAAAAAAATCAAAGATAAAATATAACTTTTTTTTATAGGATAATGGTGACAAACGAGCACACAGTCCATCTGATGGTAAGTGGTTACTGTGGCCCATAGACATCTACATTTATCCTCGATTACGAATCAAAATGCAGATGCGTTGTCACCCGTGAGGAATAAGATGGAATGCCTCGTTTCCAGTAAAAATGGTCTCCGGTTCTCTACACTCACCATACGAAACACAACAGCATTAAGCTGCTATTTTACGCTGGTATTCTGTGAGAGCGTGGTCCTTCCCTGCTCGAGCCGAGTAATTTTAAGTCTAGTCTAGTCTAGAAATAGGGGAAAAAAAGGTAATTCTAAATACGTTACGCCGTAGAGTAGAGGCAATCACTTACATAAGTCCAAATAACGAAAGCGTAGTAGTATTATATAAGACGAATAAAATATCATCGTTGAAAGATACAGAATGATTACATAGATCACTCAAATTATGTAAAATGAGTTTTTCTTGTAATAACATTGGCCAGTTTCAATTTGTTTAAAAATACGATTACTTAAAATATAAATAAGAATGTTCAAATTTGAAGTTTCCCTCCACATTTTTTAAGAATACACAAAAGTAAATTTCAAAACGGTCAACTAACTTTGAGAGATGATGGAAGAAGTGGTTACATTTTTACAACTGTTAACATACACAGCACATATTAGAGATTGAATCGAGAAGCGTTCACGAGATTTTATATGAGCACGTACGTAAGTAGGATAGTTTTTCTCACAAAACAGGCTTTACTAGGAGTGCAATACAGCCTTGGCTCTATCTTCTTCGTTTTGGGACCAGCTAGTTAGTAGAATATAAATAATATAGATTGAAAGTCACTCTCACGCACTATGAAATTTACGTTTGTATCGGTTCGATTAACGACTTCCATAGGTGAATTTCAATTCAATTTTAACTCTATCAATGCAGCTCTACTCAAAGTTAAATAAAAATAAACCTGTGATTATATAAAATTTGCTTTCTTTGATATTTATAGTACTTATTAGCAGCAAGAGCCTGTTCATTTACATATTACTCATGTAAGCTATGAAACCGAGACTGTCACAAAAATCTTAATATGTCTAAAAATATGAAAGCTATCATAAAAAACTAAAGTAGCAGCTATACGTCTCACGACTGTGCATGGGACTCCTAATTAACTATAGTGTTTTGTTATTTTATGGACAGGAAAGAGTGCGCCGCAATGCTTCAATGCGCATTATCGGTTTTCACATGTACACGAATCTTTTATAACTTCTCAGACATCCTCAGTTTCTCCACGAAGTTATTCTTCACCACTTCGTGGTAAATCAGCACATGAAATTTTCTATACCTGTTTCATCGGTCCTCGCGAGAATCGTATACGTTTTCGTCACGTGCCATGAAATGTTAGGGTTCTTTTATTTGTTTATATAAAATTCATAAACTTGAAAAGAGCTTTTGCACGATTGTGGACAATATCTACCTAGTAGTTTGCTATCCAATGATGCCACGATCATTTCAAGACCATTAAATAGAGATTAAAGTCCCACATGGCACTTAATTTTCAATTACTTACATCAGATAACTATGATAACAAATGAAGTTAGTGAAATTATTGCTATGCCGATAGACACCCAATGTATGCAATTAAAGAGATTTCCTGGTAATCACAGTTTTGTGTACACAGCATCCAGTGCAACAGTTTACTTAGTCATTTTGCTAAACGTAGCAATTGCAATAAATCATCAGTGTCAGACTGTAGTGAAGTTTAATAAGTATTCAGTAGGATACTTACTGTACTATACTTAGCCGTGGTAGCTTAGATGCTTAGCGATCGTTGTATGTTTTACAATAAGCGAGCGACCCGGGTTCGGTCACTGCCGGCACCAATGAGATTGTTCATTCCAATTTTAAGTGTTGATTTACCACGTGCTCTCGATGGTGAAGGAAAACATCGTGAGGAAATATTCAAATCTGAGAAATAAGAAAAAATTTTTTGAGGACATGTGAAGTAGACATAGGACGAGTACTCGGTTTGGATTCGGTACTCGGCGGATTCGGCCTTATTTTAGGGTTCGGCCGAGTACCGAGTATTAACGGCCGAGTACCGAGTACTCGGCCTTAATTATATTCCAGAGAAAAATAAAGACAAATAGCCAGTTTTTATCATTATTATAATATTAGACACATTAAAACATCAGGTACATGAGAAGCAGCAGAAATATTTTGAACGTACATAAGAATCTATAATAGAAATTATAATTACTAATATTTAAAATTTAAAAGAGGAAGATCAATAATTTTTCTAGATGTTTTCCGATAAAACTATTTCTATAAGCAGTCATTTTCGCGCCAGATAACGAAAACTATGTCTCGAACATGAACTCATGTTGTCTCATTTGACAAGTAATCAGTAATCACTCATCAACAGTATCCGCGGGTGTGTGACTGATTGAGTACCGATACAAGTACTTTTCTTTCGATACTACTTGGTACTAAGTTTAAAAGTATCGATACCTCCTCTCCGAATGGCTGACCTTCGTTGGTCTTTTCGACAGCCTAGTGGACGCCCGGAGGGACTTGCCCCAGAGCCAGAAGATGGTGTACCTCCTGGCCTCACTGGAGGGGGAGGCCCTGGGCGTCGTCGGCCACTTGAGATTGTCGGACGACGACTACCAGACTGCTCGGGACCTCCTAGCCAGAAGATATTTGGTATAGAAAGAAAAGCATCGAGTAACTACTTGTATTTAATCGTATCATTCCATCTCTAATTCTGTGTAAGGGAAATAACCACACGCCGTCCGCTACCGCATTTTATTTAAAGCCGAGTATTCGGCCGAGTACTCGGCCCAATCTAGGCCGAGTACCTGGTAGCCGAGTACTCGGCGAATCACTACTCGTTCCATGTCTAATGTGAAGTACGCCAACACGCATTGGGGCAGCGCGGCGGACATTTCATTGCCCTAAAAAAGTTAATATCGTCGTCGTCGTTAATATCGTAATAAGTTTAGTTGTTAATATCGTCAAACGATCTCTATTCATTAATTTGGTCAGCCCATATCATGACGTGGTCAACAAACGGTAAAATTTTATGAAATACCACCTTTTCACGAATGATCGATTATTTTATGATATTATTAATTCTACGTTCTGTCCTAGATGTATCCTTATATTTTAATAAAACAATATCTTTAATCAAAATATAATGATAATGAAACTTTTAAAATAATCGCAGTTTTAATTAAAGTTAATAAAATTATCGTTAAAATTTTCAAATCATTTTATAAATCCAGTTATTTAAACATATAAGTAAGTTATTTATATTTAATTTAAATACTTTAATTTATTGGTAACTGAATGCAAAATATATTTCATTTTTATTTGATGGTAGATGACCCCTATTTTAAAAAAGTGAAATGTAGGTCGTCAAATTATTATACAACGGCTAAAACTCATTTTACGCTTTATTTATAAAGTGGTACCTATATATTTAAAAAAAAAATCAATCAATCAATCAATCATATATAATGGTAATGATGAACATATAAAGGAAGGAATATACATAACCCTCCTTTTTTAAAGTACCGTAATCAGACAAAAAGTAGCCAGTAAGTTGCCCCGGTTCCCTAACTACATAGGCTGCACTAAAAGTATCGGGAATGGAATATTTCCACTGTTCCTGTCATATTAAAATCTTTTTAATTGAAAGGTCCTTGGTTTTTTAAAATTGAATACCATTTATTTATTTAAAAAATGATTCTCGGTCTTGTCACAAGGTTTTGTCAAACTTGTTTTAGTCGTTGAGAAAATGGAATTGACTCGAGAAAATTCAAGAGCGATGATTTATTATGACTTTCGAAGTGGTTTAACACAAAAACAGTGTGTTGACCGGATGATTACTGCATTTGGTGATGAAGACCCATCCAAAACCACAATTTATCGCTGGTTTGCTGAATTTCAGCGTGGACGTGTCAAGCTCAGTGATGATCCCCGTCAAGGTCGTCCAAAAACTGCAGTCACCCAAGAAAACGTTGATGCTGTGCGTAAGCTGATTTAGGAAGATCGACATGTGACATACCGCGAAATTCAGGCAACTTTAGACATTAGCATGAGTCAAATACAAATAATCTTGCATGAACAATAAGGTGTAAAAAAGTTGTTTTCCCGATGGATACCGCATTCGCTCTGTAAAAGAGCAAAAAGCGGCTCGCGTTACTTGGTGCGTCAGAACTCTTGAAAGATTCCACGCAGGATCCTCAAATGTTGTATACAACATCGTATCAGGTGACGAATCCTGGATATACGCGTACGAATCCGAAACAAAAAACCAGTCACGAGTTTGGGTGTTCGAATATGAGTTAAAGCCAACAAAAATTGTTCGTTCACGGAGTGTTGCAAAAAAAAAAATGGTGGCCACGTTTGTCTCTAAAACCGTCCATGTTACGATTATTCCTCTTGAGGGACAAAGAACGGTTAATGCAGAATGGTATGCTAGCATTTGTTTGCCACAGGTCGTTTCTGAACGCCGTAAAGAGAACTGCAACCGCCGCATCATCCTCCATCACGACAATGCGAGTTCTCACACCGCACACAGAACAAAAGAGTTTTTAGAGCAAGAAAACATAGAATTATTAGACCATCCGCCGTACAGCCCCGACCTAAGCCCCAATGATTTCTATCTATACTTTCCCTAAAATAAAGAATAAATTGCGTGGACAGAGATTTTCATCACCTGAAGAAGCTGTGGACGCCTACAAAACGGCCATTTTGGAGACCCCAACTTCCGAATGGAATGGTTGCTTCAATGATTGGTTCCATCGTATGGAAAAATGTGTCAAATTTCGCGGAGAATACTTCGAAAAGCAATAAATACATTTTTAAATAGTAATGTTGTGTCATTTCCTTGATTCCCGAAATTTTCAGTGCCGCCTCGTACCTACGCGTAAGATACGTTTCCATATTTACTTGTTTTGTCTTATTATAATTACGTATTGAGATAACTCAGAGTCGAATTTGTGTAATAAGAATAGAATATTATAATATACAATATTTAGTTTTGTACATGGTTCCACAATAAAAAAATTACAGTGGGGTTAGTACTGTAAATAATGATAGAAGCCGACACATCCGATCAAGAATCGCGTGGCGGACGCATAAAAATACGTATGAGTTGATAGCCTCCGCCTTTTTTGAAGTTGCTTAAATATAAAATTAAGCCTAGACGAGAGCGGCGCGTCGTGATGTGTTTCAGTTTACGCAGAGATAATGGCGTTGTGCTACGTTCCCTACGCGCCATGATGACTGTGCCTGCGCCGCCTGTAGGCAAGTATGATCTGTTTACACCAACGCCCGTTTGTTCGAGCCGTTTGATCTTTATAAATGCAATAGGTATTTCAGGAATACCGCTGGAGGAACTCAGACGCGAGCTTGCTTTAATGAAAAAAAGAATGATTTTTAAGAACGACAACCTTGATACAATGTTTATTCTGAGCTTATAGGTGCTCCGTTTATGAGCATTTTTTTAATTTAACATAACTGACGTTTTGTTTGAAAGTTTTAATTCAGTCTTGAATATAGATAGCGAGCTTCTCTCTCTCCGCCATTTTAAATTTGATTTTTATCCTCTGTCTAACTTTCGAAGTGATATAATTTTGCTTGTTTAAAATTAACTGATACCTAATATTCCAAGATTTTTTATCTTAAGACGTGTTACTAAGTTTGAGCATGAAATCTTTCACTATTGATTAATTCGACTATCACGATTAGGTATATATCACATTCACAATCTACATATCCTTGTCTGACATTTAGGTACAAAATAGATGTAATTAAGCGTGAAATAGCAGCGTAAATTTTTTAAGGCCCCAAGATATGGTAATATTTATAAAATAATATTAGGATAGTTTTCTTATCTATATATGTATATATATTACATCATCATCCGAACATATGCCTCCCTCATTGCTTGCCTTATAGGGGATTTTGCTATAGTAGTCACTTTTGGCATGCGGGTTGACAACCTCAGTAGTTTTCAAAAAAAGGAGGAGGTTCTCGATTCGTCTGCATTTTTTTATGTGTGTTACCTCAGAAACTTTTTTAGGCGAACCGATTTTAGTGATTCTTTTTTTATTTGAAAGCTCCTCATGTGGCCAAGTTCTGACCAGTAGTTTTTGAGTTATCCTTAATAATGCGTATTTAATTGACTTCGACTACGTTGATGATATCTTCATCTTATTTATTGTACGGTTGTACAAAATTTTTCATTTTACCACTTCTTTGGGTTGTTATCAAGATGTTGCTGCCCATCTCCTGTTTCAGTGTTCTTCTGTCGCCTCTTGCGACAAGCACGGCACGAGTGCACGGTGCAGTTCCTACACGGTGAATATTGAAAATACATACTACAAATAAATATAATTTTTTGACCTTTGTAGGATTCGTTTTGTACAGATCAAAAAGGGGAACATTTTTAAAGCATCTATGACATCATAAAAAAATTGTCAAAAGTCAACCGTTTAAAAGTACTATGAGAGTGCTACGGTCGACTTTGACTATTCTTAGATTAGTCCCATTAATACCTAAAGCAAGGAAATCTTTTATTTCATTTCGTATCGGACGGCCTGACTAGAAATGATTGCACTAAACAAATTGCAAGAAAGCGATTATAATACTCAAAATTTAGAAATAGGTAAAATAAATTATTTAATGAGACTAGGAGTAAACAAACAAAACATACTACAAAAACAACTTATAAACAAAAACAACTTAGAAGCAAAATTGTAGATTTCATAGGGAGATTGTCGACAAATATGAATTCATAATAGGTCGAGGAAAAAGTTTTTTCGTATTTTGTTTGTATAAAATTGAAGAAAAATATCTTTGGTTGTACTGTTTGCATCTTGTAAAGACTGGGAGTGTGATATCGACGAGGGTTGCATACCTTATACTCAGAATCATCAAACGGTATACGCTGAAGGTCATACAGGGATACGCACCAACCTCGGTACTTCCCGGTGACGAGGTGGAGGAAATGTATGAGGATATATCTAGAGCCATGTAATTCTCCAAAACTCACTATACGGTATTAATGGGAGACTTCAACGCAAAACTAGACACAAGAGAGAACGGTGAGCTGAAGGTGGGGAAATTTGGAACAGGGCAACGGAACAAAACGAACCAACTAGACGACAACTGTGGAACTGGATATGGAGAGGGCTATGCTCGGGGCTTCTCTGCCCGATAAACTTAGAAATGAGGATATCCGCAGTAGAACCAGAGTGACCGACATAGCCCAATGAATTAGTAAGCTGAAGTGGCAATGGGCCGGCCATATAGCTTGAAGAACCAACAATCGATGGGGAAAAAGGTTCACGAGTAGCAGCTTCATACCGGTAGGCGAAGTGTAGGGCGACCCCCCACTAGATGGAGTGACGACCTGGTAAGACATGCAAGAACTCGATAGATGCAGGTGATTCAGAACCGTGCTACAAAGGCATTCCTTAGGGGAAGCCTATGTTCAGCAATGGACTTGTGAAGGGCTGTTATGATGTTGATGACTGTTCGTATCTGGCTGGTTTTAATATCAATACATATAAAACATTAAGAAAAAGAAAACTAAAAAGTAAACTACACTTTCTCGCCATTTTTAAATCGTTTTTCGAAGAAATTCGGTACATTCTAAAGTTTTATTACAAAACAAAAATGCAACTCAAGCCGTTAAAAATATTGTGACGTTTATGGACCTAATGCAGTGTCAGTAAGAGAGTAGCACAAAGTTGGTTGAAGCGTTTTCAGTCCGGTAATTTTGATGTCAAAGATGAAGCTCCCTTTGGTCGCCCTCTTACGGATAAAGTCGATCGAAAAAGTTGAGCAAGATCGAAATATTAGTCACGACATAGCCGAGGGATTGAGGATTAACCACAAAATAGTTTTGACCCATTTGAAAAAGTCTGGCTAAACAAAAAAACTCGATAATTTGAGTAACACACGAGCTCACTGAGAGAAACATAATAAATCGTGTACTCATTTGCGATTCTCCATTGAAACGTAATGAAATTGTATTATTTTTTAAAAATATTGATCACTGGTGATGAAAAGTGGATCACACGACAAGAACTTGCTTGCTTTGATCATGGTTAAAGGGTAGTCAAGCTCCACAGACTGTAGCGAAACCCGGATTACACGCACGCAATAAGGTGATGCTGTGTGTATGGTGGGATTGAAGAAAGGGCATAGTTTATTACGAGCTTTTACCGCTGAGCAAAACATT
Organism: Parnassius mnemosyne; assembly: GCA_963668995.1. Lineage (NCBI taxonomy): Eukaryota > Metazoa > Arthropoda > Insecta > Lepidoptera > Papilionidae > Parnassius > Parnassius mnemosyne. The sequence continues at coordinate 41,795,346 of CAVLGL010000082.1, read as the reverse complement.
CGATCCGGGTCTCTAGGGCCAACAACTAATTACACTCAAGCAACAAATTGAGAAAAAATGCCGGAATTTTTGTATCATAATGATAACGCCAGACCACGCACATCTTTGGCCACTCAGCAAAAATAGACAGAGGTTGGTTGGGAAGTGTTAATGCATCCACCGTATAGATCTTGCACCCTCAGATTTTCACCTGTTTCGGTCGCTCTTCAGAATTATTTGGGTAGTGTTAGGTTAACATCAAGAGAGGACTGTCAAAACTACTTGTTGCATTTTTTTGTACGCAACGGGATTATGTTACTACCTACAAGATGGCAACAAGTTATTGATCAAAATGGCACATATATATTATAATTAAATGTAATTAAACCTAAAAAAAATCTTGAGTTTGTATATAAAATACAAAGAAATTTTTTCCCCGACCTATTATTATTAAAAACGTGGCTTTGTTAAAGTGAATAGGAATACAACTGTATGTACAAATTTTGTTAAAACGTATACAAAAGAGTTTCAAGATATCAATCGTAAATGTATTTTTACTTTCTTAAATAGAAGCGATTATATTGATATTATCGAATTTTTTAAGCGATTTGTCTGACTGTAGAAATGGCATGTGTTGAGCTTGAGAAACTCCTTGTTGTCAGTATGTACAGACCCCTTATAATACCTTTAAAAAAATTATAGAAGAACTTTTAGTTCAGCTTAATAAACAGAATAAATCTCTTTTAGTATGCGTAGACTTTCTTTATATCAATCTCCTGGAAGCTTCTTCCATCAGTATTAAATTTTGTTCATTGTTCATACATACTCATTTCCGGACAAGAGCGAGTGGGACTGCGCCCTGAGGATCTGATTTGATTTTATTATGTATATACATTCACATAAACCAATGAGGTAAATTAACAATATAATATTATTATATTTAGTGCACTCTTATACGGTATATATAACATATAAATAAGTAGTTACATAAGAAAAGTAAAGCTATGGCGAAATCCTCCTTAACTGAAAGGTAAAAAGATCGACCAAAACAAAAGATTTACAAAAGAGACAAAATATTATGTAAGACGTCCATTACACGGTAGGTTTTGCTGTCAGTTTTACAACAATCACGGTTGTGATTGACGAATAACCTATCGTGTAATGTAGTTATTGACAGTTGCATGAAATTGATTGACAAATATCTGGATATTTTGATTTTTACGTCAATCAACTATTCAGTCACGAATTTTGATTTAACGTGTAATGGCATGTCATCAATCACGCGTCAGTCAACGCTCAGACAGCAATGGAGGCGGACGCAGAATATATTGAAGAGGCGGGTTTCACGCGCTCGCGCAGCCCGTCGCCACTCCCGCCAAATGTGCTTCAGCCAGAAAAAGACTTTATTTTAAATTTTGAGGCTCTCCCCGAGTTGTGGGTCACGAAAAACCTCGGGTAGGTTGGATGCCCCTAATACCAGCCACGTCCCTAATTCCAGCCTTTCCGCCTTTTTACTTCGTAAATAATATTTCTAGTAGTCTTAATTACAAATATGGTCGGCTAAAAATTCTTCGTAATTAGAGGAAAGTATATTTCAAATATTACCTCACAGTTTTAAACCTAACAGTGTTAAATTAAAAATCAAAACATAAGCATATTTTACATTAGCTCATCTTTAGGCTTTTTGATTTGTATGAATGTGACTATAGACATAGTAATGCAGCTATTTTTGTTTAAATTTATAAGTTTTTTATTTTATTTTAGTGGAAATTAATGGGGCTGTAATTAGATATACGAAATTTATGGAGTGCATAATGTCAGTGGCCCGACTGTTATTTGGTTTGACGTAAATAATAAGAAGTACCTTATTTCAACCACGTAATATAAATCAGGGCTGTCATAAACTAGCATAAATACCATTAATTTGAACTCACAAAGAAAACCAACGTAGAATAGCAGCTTAACGCTGCTGTGTTTCGTATGGTGAGTGTAGAGAACCGGAGACCCTTTTTACTGGCAAAGAGGCATTCCATCTTAGTCCTCACGGGTGACAACGCATCTGCATCTTGAGTCTATATTGAGGATAGATGTAGATGTTTATGGGTCATAGTAGCCACTTACCATCAGGTGGACTGTGTGCTCGTTTGTCACCCTATCCTATATAAAAAAAACATAACTTATTTTATAGTTAAGTAAGTTATGGTCAATTCGTCTATATTTTAAAATTGGTGTTTGATGTAAAAGTTTAACAAATGATACGTACTTGCTTTTCAGACATTTGGTATATGTTAAGAACACCATACAATATTTAATTATTTTTTGGGAAAGACAAAAACAAACAATAAATGTAATTAACTACAACTTAGTAATACTAATTTTATTATAACTTAAGAACATAAATGAAAAAGTCATAACAAGGAAAGTGGTTCAGGACCATGCTTTGCGGCAGTCTATGGAGGATGATGTTCTGTAGTCGACTTGTGAAGGGCTGAAATGATGATAAAGATTGTAAAACTTGGATGATTAAATTATAAGAAATCGGTGTACTATAATACATAATTTTTATTATAATATTATTTTAATTAATTGTTTAGTGTTAAAAGATAAAAATGTAACTGCTTAAAGCTAAACCACAGTAAGGTAAGAAGTAAAACATTAAAATAAAATAATTGTTGTCGTCTATCTTAATACATATTCCATACTTGTGACATGCATGATTTAAAATTAAAAGTTGTTGTGAATATATTTCAGTGCCCCTAAAATTTACCTACAATAGGTACCTACCAAAAACTCAAAAGGCATAGCCCTATGCTATGCTGGCATTAGATACACAAAAGGAAATTGAAATTGGCACTAAAAGGCTGGTAATAGGGGCATCCACCCTATACGAATAAATGTACAAGTTAAGCTTATTTTTCGTCCATAAATGCGTTTTAAATAAAACCGCGTATCGATTATGCACTCCAAGAGGTCTAACGTTTGCGCGCGTTAAATTAAAATGGGTAAAATGATATTAAATATTACAATTTTTCCTATTCGTTTTTTTTCTTTTTCTTTTCAAGATATAAAATTATAATTAAATGGTGAATCGAAAATGAACTTAGGTTATAGGTACGTCCTTTCACTCCGAAAATTTGGGTTTGACTGACGATCAGTCAGCATGAGCGTGTAATGTCCAAATTATTCCATCATTCAAACCTCAGTCATGATTAATCGAACTGATTGACGCTTGCCTAGGCGTGTAATGGGCGTCTAACATGCAACATTAATAATTGACAAATTAACACAAAATAAATTGTGTTAATCCAAGACTTTTCTGCCACCAGGGCGGCGCCACCTAAGTGAGGTATAATATTTGACAGATTTCATAGCGGGGAAGTATCAAAAATGGTCCACCCATTTCGAAGATTAGCCGGAACAAATAGACAGACAGACAAAAATTTTAAAAATTGTGTTTTGGTTATAAGTACCGTGTATACTTTATTTTTTTCATATGCATTTAGTAAAAAGCTGTTATTTAGACTTTACAAACAGACACTTTTATTTATTTGTATAGATATTGTTTGTATGTTAACACGGTTTTTGACAGAACAATTAACGATACCTTTGTAGTGGAAAACAAGTGATAGCAATGATGGAAGCACAGTTTTTTGTTTAAGATTTCGATGCCCTAGATCATGAACTTGTTTTGCAAGAAATGAATGTCAAACTAATGAATTCATCAGAAACTACCTAAAACAGAGAACACTTCGTATTAGTAGATGGGGTTAAGGGTGAAAAGGCAAGGAATATCATTACTATGTAATTCAGGTTAGATTCGGGATTCCAATCGGGTCGATATTCGGTCCAGTAAGGTACCATATCGCCTCGTTGAATCCACCATTTTTCTCGGAATTACAATTGACGCGAAGCTTCGATGGGGCTCTCATATATCTAAACCAGCTAGGAAACAGCTAGTTCTACTGCATATGCTGTAAAAGAGATTAGAGGTAGATTAGTTTATTTTAGTAATTTCAATTGCATAATGTCACATGGAATCTTTCTATGGGGTAATGCGACAGACATTGTAAACTATCTTTGTTTTGCAGAAGAGAGACATAAGAGCAATTTATAACTTAGGTCTTAAGGAATCTTTTAGAGAAAATTTTAAATCAAATATAGTTTTCGAAAATGCTAATGTACATTCTATAGTTACTAGGAACAAGCACATGTTAGTTATACCAGTTACTCGACTCCTAAGAGTCAATAATTCCTTCAGGGGATAATGTTTACCCTTTTACAACAAACTCCCAGAAAATATGCAGGCCTTAACTATCAAAACGTTTAAAATTTTTATTAAGTTAAAATTGATTAAATATGGGTAAAGAAATCCTAAAGAGTATATAATTGATAAATACCCCAGTGAATACCTCTAAATGTGAGGTGATCGCCACTATGCCGTTTCTAAATAGGTACCTATACGTTCCAGTACAGAGTTTTTTTCCGAACAAATGGTAAAGCTTAAAAGAGCTTCATTAAGTATTCTCGTAGTCTATATTGAATAGAAATGATTTTATTCTATTCTAGATATGGAAATAGTGTTTCTAACATTATATAATTTAAAATATTTTCTACAGCCGACTTCAATATAAGTTATTAAGAATAACTCAATAACTACTAGTCTGACCTTGATAAAATTCATATGGGACCACACGAGAAGTATCAGCTTTCAAATAAAAAAGAATCATCGAAATCGGTTAACCCAGTAAAAAGTTATGAGGTAACACATAAAAAAAAAGAAAAAAAAATGCAGTCGAATTGAGTACCGTTTCCTTTTTGGAAGTCGGCAGAAAATCATGAATATTTAGGTATGTACGTTGATGACATGAATAGAATTCGGCCGGATTTTGAATACCTAGTAGGCATATGATGGAATTGGGCCTAGTTACAAATAAAAAGAAAATGAAAAGATATATATAATAGATGTAAGAAGTGCTAAATTATCAATATTGTTAGGAATTTCTTTTTATTAATTAATATATATATATATATATATATATATATATATATATATATTTGGAAACCTTTGTATTATATATTATGATTTAGTGGACTGACTCACTCATTAGTTATGGTATGACTATGTAAATGTAATTTTAACACGGTATTTACTAGAAGCTAGAACATTAGTATATGAGAAACTAAATGATTGATATAATAGTATGTAAATACTTTAAGTATAGTAAGTGTAATTTCACCACCAAACTGTTCTGCAGTTTGGCGATATCATAATTATGAACTACTTGTATATTAAATTATATAGGCGAAGAAACGTTTTCGAGTGGAAGCCTCGTACCGGTGAGCGAAGTAAGCAAGTAGCCCCCCACTAGATGGAGTAACGACCTGGTAAGACATGCAGTAAGTTTATAGATGCACGTGGCTCAGTACTATGTTTTGTGGCATTTCATGGGGGAGGTCCGTGTTTAGCAGTAATAGGCTGTTGTAATGATGATGCTGAAAGAATTAGTCATAATAAGCAATTATGGATCTTATTTGAGTATGATACTGCAGCAATTGACCGACAATACTCCCGCTGATCAAGAAGACTAAACAACGTGAACACGCGTCGCGATATCGGGTCCGATTTAGAAACCATTCTAAACACGTTAAAAATAGTCGGTGTAATTGACACTGAGATCGATGCATTTAACAGTTTTAACGCGATGTGTGCGGTCCGGGTTGAGCTTCGTGTACAGTTCTCACACGACAGGCTGAAATCCCGCACGCAACTACTGTATATACATAAAAAAAAAAACGTTACTAATCTTCGGCGCCGCCGGAACAGATGATCACAGTGCACCCCTTTTGCCCGACCCGTCAACCCTTGATCTTTGTTTATACTAGCCTTTTTAACGAAATGCTATCCGATTTACGCAACCTTTGAAGATGCGAAACGCATTAAAAATCAAATCACTTGTTAACAATATGAAACATCAAAATTCATTTGGTACTAATAATAATAATATGCTCATAAGCAACATAAAAAGTTTCACTATTTAGCACATTTTGTTATAAATATTTTTAGTTTTTTTTTAAATATGACGTTAATTTTATTGATAAAGAAATAAAATTATTTTGCTTCATCTAGGGTGAATCGAAGGCGCAATACCAGATTATCATCAAAATTTAACATCGTCCGTGACCTGAAATATTGGTCTGATCGACGATTTCTTACAAACAGGTACCATTCTTTTTATAACTGATTGAACACAATGCGAATTGAAATAGTGAATTGTTTTTATCTATCAAACTCTAATGTCGTCGTGTTAAATATACAAGGAAATAACGTCTAAAAATTATATTTAAAAATGTATTTTCAAATCCTTAGTATATTATGCACGACTCTTAGGAATACTTAATTTTTCTGGAATATTGCGTCCTCGTGAATCCTTAATGCCAAATTAACTGAATCAAAGCACCGCATTGTAACGTTTTCACTGCAATGAAATATATCGGAAATAAAACTATCATTTGATCCGCCTCGAAGTCGTTAAAGAATTTATTAGGTGAACATAACATGAATATAAAATGAATTATCTGCTTTTTATTGCCATAGTGACACTAAAATATTTGACTGCTACGCGCATCACAAAATATCCGGCATTCAGGATTCACATAACTCGCTGGCGATCATTTGGAATAAAAAAGTGTACCGCATTTTCATTCATATTTGCTATGCGATTTATGCGAATTCTTTTTATATTCTTTTATTTGGTCGTGCTTATGAATAATTTCATTATTCGAGTGTTTCCCACCATACCTGTAAGCGCACCACTTAAAAATCTATAAATCCATAGTTAAACGGTGGAAGTAACGTAATCGGTTACGAGCAGCTCCGGCGCGCGTCACTCGTCGCCCGCCAACTTGGGAGCAATTTAACCTATCTACAAAGCCCTCGACTTGATCTACGATCTGAAAAGTGATGACATGTACCAGAGAGCGAGCGGGCTTACTGAGTGCACACTTTAATTTTCGATCACCAAATCGTAAGTAACATATCGAAAGAAATTCTACATTCGCCGCATTAGATTTAGAATGTGGAAGGCGGTTGCCTTCTGTTATTTACTTTGAAACAATTTCTTATTTCCATCAAAGACTTTTTAAATATAGCCGGCGAGCAGCGTTCAAATTATTATTTCTCGACAGGCCAAGTACCTAACACGTGTTAAAATTCTGGGAAAATAGAAGCTCCCAGTAAGATTTTATTCCTAAAATCGTCCAATTGGAAGGTTTGTTTAAATTATGGCTATTAGTTACTAGAGTGTTGCACGTGGCCGACAACGGACGAGCAGCAGGCGAGCCGCGATCGATGGGAACGCGTAAGGCGTGCAATTATAGCTAGCAGCTACGAATTTAATGTGAAACATGTAGCTAGGTACTTACATAAATATACGTGTCCGCCACATAAATCAACTTAGTGTCAGTCATGCACTGTATACAAGCCGGGTTACTGAGCGGGCTTTATTTTGCCATATACTTTGATTTCGCAGAGTATTATTTCACCTAACATTATATTACGTAATTTTTAGAGATAATACATTGTATGTAGAATAAGGGTGACAAACAAGCACATAGTCCACCTAATGGTAATATGTAATGGCTGTGGCTCATAGACACCTACATCTATCCACGATTAAGAATCAAACACTACTGAAGACTAAGACAGAATGCGTTATTGCCAGTAGCCGAAAGGGTCTCCGGTTCTCTACACTCACCAAACGAAACAATGCAGCATTATACGTTGGTATTCTGTGATAGATTGTAGCCATGGCTACAGTGTGTCATTACCGCTTTATAAATACTGTAATTTAAAAAGAAGTATATAACCTACTTAAATATGAAAGGTAACATCTTTTTGTTAATTTGACGTGGCAGATCTCTTTTTACAGCAAAACACCTTAAAAATTCCGCATTTTATTTCCGATTTAGTGCAGTGAGTACTGCGGCTGCAACTAGTTTTATGGTACGCATGGACCGCGTCGACTTATACTTTGACATTGGTGAACGCCAGCGTATGGCTACTTCCCACCGATCTGCCTAGGCCCGTGTTGCTCTATGGAGTAGTTAAAAAAAATTATTTAAAAAAACTAAATTTTCCCGCCGTTATAGCTTTTCCCCCGCACTACTAGTACAAGCAAAATGACTAAGTATATACTCACAGGTCTAAAGAAGCTTCGAAATTTGTTTGGTGTCATAATTAAAGATATTGCTTTGGTTCGTGTAGAAAATCAAGCACAATAATGTCCTCCAGACCGAATTTCGGTCACAGCGGCCAGCCTCAATGGAGACTAGCTATCATTGCAGGACAGGATTATAGTGCTCAAGTGTATGCGCAAGCACAGGTGCACTTTCTATTCCCTCACTCTTATAATCCGATGGGACGGTAAACCGACACGACCGGAGAGAGATCAGGCGCAGGACAAAAGGCTTAACGTGCTTTCCGAGGCACGGGGGTGAGACACCGTCAACTTCCTTACTCCGGGCAGCTACTGTGAATACCTTCACGAAAAAACTCAATAACTGATTTTTTATGGCCCGACCCGAGATTGGAACCCGTGGCCTCATGATCAGCAGTCGCGTTTAAAACCACTAGACCAACGAGGCAGCACGCAACCATACACTTTTCAAAAACTCAACGTGAACTTCAGTGGAAAAAAAATGATCTAAACTTCATAAAAGCTAAGACTGGCACTCGTCCAGTCCAGATATGAAACCGTTGCTATCAACTATTTCATCGATTCCGGCGGCAATTGAACCCGGTTGCTCCTGTAATGTGAAATTTACTGCTTGCGTTTAGCCCGTGAACTACTAACTACTACTCTTCTACTCTACTTCTACTATCTTTTAAAAGTAACATCCATAATACATTCGTTCCACTAGTCGGCATAACCCTCTTCCCATTTCTGAGAGAGTTTTGAAGGAGAAAGTATTCGTCGCACTACCCTAATGCATGTTGGCGGACTTCACATTTCTTCGAAATATATTTTTTGATTTTATGTGGCGGATTCAACCAAACTTGTATAAGTATTATACTAAGATTAAAATCACTAATTACCCTAGCGTTAAAGAAATTTTCGTTTTACTAAATCTTAACCGAGGTATAACTGTCCATCCGAGAGTAAATTGCTATACTGCCCAAATTCATAGAGTAAACCAGTTATCTGTGATTACTTTAAAGGCGGCTGTTTCTTTTTAACAGCTGTTTCGTACGCCTTGTTAAAAAAGTATGATATTTAACAGTTGTGCGTTTATAATTTTTGTGATAAAGGATTTTTTAAAATAATACTACGTTTACGAAATGTGATCGAATTTTCTGACAGTGATGACGAATAGTCCAAGGCGTTACACCGTCTGTATTTTTTTATTTTCTATGACACAAAAAATGTTTTTCCACGTGTTCCAACAGCAAGTTTTTCTCAGAAGGTAACCAATTTAAGCTACCTTTCCTTCTTTCTTCAGACATTTTATTTATTTACAATTACCACATGTACTTGAGAAGATAACTTTACTCAACTGACATCTGGTGTGAATAGTGTCAACTGAAATTCAATGTTGATTAACAGTTGACACTATTATAATCTGACATATTTTCATTCATTTATCATTCATCACATTCATTATATTTATATGTGGTCATAAAATCTGGCATTGCGCGTTATAAATTTTTTAAGTTTAAATTCAACCAAAAAACGATATAAGCATTATAAAATTGTATTTCAATTTTAGTTCGCTTACATGTTCCTTCATTATTTTGCACCAACTCTATAGTAACAATACCCAGTATTAGCTACTCTATGTTTATTATGGAAAAACGCAAAGTTATCTGAGAGTAAGACCAACGAATGAATGAATAATTTAAGCGCATAGTTACTCTGATAAAATATAGTATTTGGTCGAACCCACCCTTAGACGTTCCAGTTTCCTCACAATGTATACCTTTACTAAGCACCTTTGATTATATACATGTATATAATCAAAGCTACGCCCATAGAAACCAGCACTTCAAATCGCAAATAACAATGTCTTTGATTCTGACGGGGATTGAAGTCGGCTTGCTCACGTATTATGAAACTTGAGGCTAGTACTTATCCTTTAAGCTACAGCGGCTCGTTAATATAAGTTATCCTCTGATCTTTACAAACTAGTATTGTAAATTGTATAAACCACAAAATATTAATCAGAAGAGCCTAATAGTTCAGGGGTTTTAAATGTAGAACCACGCTGCAGCTATATTATGATTGTAACACGAATGGGTTAGCTCAACCGAGAAAAGACCACGATCTCACAGAATACCAGCGTAAAACAGCAGCTTAATACTACTGTATTTCGTATGGTGAGTGTAGATCACCGGAGACCCTTTATACTGGAAACGAGGCATCCCATCTTAGTTCTCAAGGGTGACAACGCATCTGCATTTGTTTTCTTAACTGAAGATAGATATAAGTTTCTATGAGGCACAGCATCTACTCTCGCTATAATTTTCACAGTACGCGAGCAGTTCGGGTTAGGTCTCCGCTACCACCAATGTAATCGTAAATTACAATTTTATGTGTTGATTGTTACACCACATGCACATGTTTGTCGGTGAAGGGAAACATCGTGTAGAAGCCTGCCTGAAAAAAATTGTATTTCAATTGTAGAGCATCCACGCCCAAGCTACCCTAATTTTTCTGAGCGTGGGTGCTCAGACTGCCCCGCGTATTCTGTGGGTCGAAAAAACCTTGGCGTGCTCAGCAGAGCGGGACAGTATTTCTTGCAACTCTTCTCTTTTCTTGCAACTGCGGCTTGCGGCGCAGGTTCGGCCTCACATGGAATACTGTTCCCATCTCTGAGCAGGGGGCTCCCCAGTGCCGGCTCCTTCCACTTGACCGCATCCAGCGCAGAGCGGTTCGAATCGTCGACGACCGAGTTCTTTCCAATCGGCTTGAATCAATGGCACTGCGTAGAGATGCTGCATCTCTAAGCGTATTTTAACTCATCTACCACAAGGAGTGCTTTGAAGAATTGTTCGGACTACTTCCAGCCGCTCAATTTCACCATCGCACATTGCGACAAAACTGTCGATACCATACATACCACCTGCATGATTGGCGGTCAACGACTGTGCGATTTAGAAGAAGTATTCTTCCTAGCACAACTTCTTTGTGGAATCGATTACCAATAGCGAGATTTCCGGGCCGATACGACTTAGCCACTTTCAAGAAAAGAGCCTACTCCTTTTCGGCAACGCATCTGCAATTCCCCTGATGTTGCAGTTGTTCATGGGCGGCGGTAGACACTTAACATTAGGTGAGCCGCATGCTCATTTGGCCCCTCTCCTATAAAAAAATACTGGAAGCCTTTGATAAGCACGGTGGAAGGATCCAAGCCTGCCCGTGCCCAGCAGAGTATACAGTCTGTATTTTTGTGTATTTAACCTTAATATTCAGTCTATTACTGTACATTATTTTGTGTTATTAACACCTGAATATAACACCTAAATCTGAAATAGTTAATTCAGATTTTGTCTGCATTATATAATTTTCATTCTTGAATATCCCTTGGGAATTCTTCTTTTTTGAAGATAATTTTTATTTACAGGAGTTTTCTAGAACTACTAAAGTATTTAGGGCGCAAGATATTCCCGACAATTTTTCCAAAATTTTACCCAAACGTTTAAAAATATTATAAAAAAAAGAATGGGTAAAATGGATTATTATTATTATATAAAAATATTAAGGAAAACATGGATGATAATACATTCTGGAAATAGGATTATTGTTACGAATGTGAATATTTATATATAACTGCCCACCATACGTTAAGTGATTGTTATCATTATATTAGTAAAATAGTTGTAAAAAAAGTCCCGGGCTTATTATTCAAACTAAATGCATCATAAATATTATTTGTAATGAACATTGTTTATAATTTATGTTTTTAAATTCAAAATAGCCTTGTCTTCTCTGATACCTATACGAGTATTAAGTAATAACTTCAAAGAGTTGCCCATGCTTACTAAGCTAAAAAGAAATGTAGTGGTGATAGAACATAGTGTAAAGTGGATAACCTATTCATAATGCAGTCAACTGTCGGTCACTACAACAGCTTTGTTCGATAAATAGTAGGGTTTAAGGAGTGTTTGAATTATTAGTAATTTTAAATATAGGTAGGGCAATTTGTTGCATACCGTGCTCCGTCATTGCCCATATGTTATATGCTTGTGCATATCTCAACTGGTGCATGCTTCTTCTTCCGCGTGGAATTTTATTAGACATAGACACACGAGTAGGCTAGACATGCATACATAAAAACATAAAGATAAAAATAAATTGGACAGAACAGACATAAAATAATCCGACTGCATGACTGAAAAGGGCACTGACTCAACAAAATGCAATCGCGCGATGGCGGTATCGTTGGTTTTCAGCAATGCGTATTGAGGTCGGACTCGCCCGCGAGGATAGTGTGTACGCTTTATTTCTATGTTCGAGAAAGATGTTATCAAATCAAAATAATAAAATAAAATAATGGCATTACAAAAGGATTTAAACTTTAGTGATATAAGTATATAATAAATAATATAATGATATAATAGTTATAATAAATATATTTATATAAGGACGGGGAAAAAGTTACTTCGTATTTTATATACAAATTCAAGACATTTTTTTTATAGTTTAATTACATAATATGCGCTATTTTGTTCGATAACCTGTTGCCACCTTGTACGTAGTGACATAACTCCGTTGCTGTAGAAATCTTGGGGTTTTTGATCAATTACATGCGACAAGTAGTTTTGATAGTCCTCTGTTGATGTTAACCTAACACTGCCCAAAGAATTCTGAAGACACCGAAACAGGTGAAAATCTGAGGGTGCAAGGTCAGGACTATATGGATACACTTCCCAACCAAGCTCTCTCAATTTTTGCTGAGTGGCCAAAGATGTGTGTGGTCTGGCGTTATCATAATAAAAGACCACTCCTTTTCTGTTGATCAATTATGGCCGTTTTTTCTCATTTTCTTCCTTGAATGTCCTTAGTTCTTGGCAGTAGAGATCCGAATCCGGTAAAAGCGACGGTAAAAGCTCATAATAACCGATGCCCTTCCAATCCCACCATACACACATCATCACCTTATTACGTATTAAACCGGGTTTCGTTACAGTCTGTGGAGCTACTCTTTGACCATGATCTTATACGCACGTTCAAAAACGTGCGTAAATATCGTAATTGTAGGTGATCTACTTTTCATCACCAGTGACCAATCTTTTCAAAAATGGTTCGGTTTCATTACGTTTCAAAAGATAATTGCAAATGAGTACACGATTCATTACTTCTTTCATTTTAGTGTGGTACCCAAATATCGAGCTTTTTGTCTAGCCAGACTTTTTAAAATGGCTTAAAACTGTTTTGTGGTCAATTCTCAATTCCTCGGCCATCTCGTAACTACTAATATCGGCATATTTTTGAATTGAGAATTCTGATGAGAATCATGCTCCGCTTTTTCAAAAATGGCATCGACTTTATGCGACTAGAGCGAACTGCACCTTTGACATCTAAACTCCCGGACTGAAAAGCTTGAACTAATTTTATGCTACTCTTACTGACACTGCATTAGGTCCATAAACGTCACAATTTTTTTCGCGGCTTGAGTCGCATTTTTCCCGTTTTTGTAATAAAACTTCAGAATGTATCGAATTTGATTGTTAGATTTAATCATTTTGGCGGACAGAAAAACTATTGGAAAATGGCGGGAAATTGCCTTTTACTTTTTATTTTTATTTTTCTTAATTTCCTATATGTATTAATATTAAAACCAGCCAGATACTAACAGTACAACCAAAGAGATTTTTCTTCAATTCTATACAAACAAAATACGAAGAAACTTTTCCCCGACCTACCGATTATGCTATGAATACGTAATGCAGCTATTTTATCCTCCCTAAAAGTTAAACCGCAAAAAAGTATTTTTTACACTTAACTTAAGAAGGCTGTTGCTATTAAGTTGACGGATATGTGGGAGCAAGTTGTTCCAGCATTTAGTAGCTGTATATGGGAGACTACCGCGGAATGCTGCCGTTGTGTGTTTTTGTCGTTTGATTTAGTTCCAATATCCTTAAAATTACCGTCCTTGCACCAGGTTTTTCCTACAGATATCTGGACTTTTTGTTATATTGAACGTTATGTATGAACTATGAATATTTTATCAAAGTTCCTATATATAGTATGTTGTATTTCAGTTTTAAAAGTACGAAAGGTAACGTAGTTACAGCCTGTATCATCTTGGTCTTCATGGGTGACGATGCATCTTGTTTTCTTAAAATTGGTTGCAGGTATCTGTGACAGTAGTTACTTACCAGGTGGGTATTGCTTCTCCTGGATATTGAAAAGGTCAACTGAGGACTAAGGGAAGTGCAACTTCAATTTTAAGTTTTGTACTTACTATGAGAACTTTCAAAAATTGTCAGGTGTAAAATACCTTTTCATAAAACGGAAATCAGTATTTAAGGTGCAACATTTCTTTACTGCGACCAGCATTTATACTGAGATGTAATTTTATGTAATAATTGTTATAATTATTGTATTACATTTTTTGTTCAATAAATTTTCGTAAATCCTTTGTTTGCGAATGTACAAATAAGTAAACCATACTCACCAAGTTTCTCTATCATAAAATATAACACCTTATTTTTTGTGTTAAGGTACGGCGCCGATGTTTGCGGGGATGCGAAGCATGCATCAACAGATGCTATCTGGCGGCTCACTTGTGGACCCTTCAATCAGCGGTTTGAGCAGTTTTGGGCATCATTTGTCTTCGTCGTTACCAGCCCTACCCCCGGATCGTAAACCTCCCACGCCACTGCCACCTCTAGGACCAGCTCCATCCCTGGCTTCTACGCCAGCTCCTCCACCAGCAACTTCAACCACAGTTCACTCCTATTATGACCACATCATATGATCAAACATAATAAGCACATTGATTAAATATTTGATGGAGTATCTTGAGAACGCTGTTTATTGTGTCAGATGTAATATAATAAAAGTCTTTTTAAAAAAGATTTTATGACAGCGAGATTATCTTATGAATGCGATCAAAATGTAACGTCTTGGTTTAATATCATTTACAAAAACTTAATAAAAATCGAACACGGATAATATACCATTTTATGAAAGAATGCGCTTTAAAAAATATTGATATATTGAAAAGTGAGAAGAAATACGATTTTTGTTAGGCAAAAGAGATTCTTTTTACTATAATATTAAGTATTTGTATGATTGATTGATGATTTTAATGATATATATATTATAAGTTAGAATATTGTTAAAGCAGTTACTAAATTCTGAAGAGGTTGACGCAGAAAGGTTAGTTTATAAGATTTTACACGAGTTTAATGTGCAAATAAAGCACGATCTCAAATACAGCTGAATTGTTTAAGTAATGTTTTACTTTAAGGAAATTTATTGACGCTTTATTAATGTTTTGAACGGCAAGTACCTTATTTTTATGACAAGTTATAGTTTAAAGTCTCCGTCATTAAATATTTCAAGATTTAAAAATGTGGGAATCTATTATCTACTATCTCTAAAGTTCTTACATTATTTGCAAATATACTTCCAGATCGTTCAGTTAACATTTGAGGCTATCACGCTGAGTAATATTACACTAGATAAACGTGGAAATAAATTATTGTCTAAATAAAAAATCTCATCCAAACGGGTTGACAATAAAAAGCTTTTTCTGTAAAATAATCATTTAAATCATGTAATATAATCTAATTCTTCAAACAAAAATATAAAAACCCTTACATTATGCATTTATGTTTAACGTAAGTACATCCAGTAGTAAAATATTTTTATTTACCAAAAATTACATAGTTTTTACTTTTAGTTATTTTCGTTGTCATTAAAATTTTAGTAATTTGCTAGAATATTTAAAGCTTTTATGTCATATTATCATTTGTATTATAATCACATAAGACAATAAACATATCTAATTGTTTAAATGACCATCAACCAAATCGCTATTGGATTATTTTTCCAAAATTTGGATTAAATTTATATTTGTAAGTCTGTTTCTTTTTAAATAAATTATTAATTTTTACCAAGAGAGTTTTTATTTGCTATTTACCCATATTATGTACCCTTATGCATTTTATTAACAATTGTTGTGTAAAAATGTAACTGTTGAAGTTTTGATTGAAATAAGGATTGTTTTAAATATATGAATACATGACAATTTACTTTTCTTACAAATTTGGTCAACCAAAAATAATATTATTATTTATCAATATTAGTATATTCGAGGTTAGAAAGAATTCTGTAACAAACGATGTAACAGTTCACCTGATGTCTGGTGGTTAAAGAGACACTAATGCTAATGCTTAGTTCATTTAACATTAGCCCTTGAACAACGAACGCAATACAGAGATGCTTTGTCATCTCCGAGAACTATGGTGAAATGCCACCCAGAATATGATGAGTGTTATACTTACAGTCCGGAAGATAGCTGTGGATATAATACTGTTTGTCGTAAATAGAGATGAAGGTCGTATCTACGAGTATTGAGACTCACAGTTTGGTAGAACCTCATCTCTACCACCTAGTACTTTAGGCACATTTCCAAAGTATATAAGGCATGATTGTTATAATAAGAAAATAATAGAGTGTGTAGGAAAATACATTCACCGTATTTCATGTAATAAAAAGGTATAAGGCCAGTGTGGGGAAGACCAGCATGCTTTTTTAATAGTTAACTTTGATGAATCCAAACTAATGGAACTATACATGCTCGGGTAATTCATATAAGGTAACCGCGGGTGATAAGACCTAGCTAAGGGAAAATCGAAAATAAAACTAGAAATATCTAATTTGGTCTATAGGTTTTAATAAAAATCATTATTTTAGTACAGTTTTGTAAGTTATGAACGAATAATTTCAAAAATTTTCCATAAAGAAAAACAAAATTAAACATTTCTAAAAACCTTGCTAGTAGGTCTTATTTAACTATTTTGTTTTTCAATTTATTAAACTTCGGACCACAAACAAGTTCACAACTATCAACTTATCTAATGTAATTACTGCACATTTTTTATTGTTATGAACTCGGCAAGTTTTTAAAGATAGATGAAGCTTGTCGCAAAGTATACCTAGACATTGACAATATCTTGTTATTTTTAATTAAGAATTAAAGTTTATTATCTGTGGTAGGGTAACAAGGCCTACTGCTTTAACGAACTTAAATGATCAATTTATACGTATTATATATAATATTTGTGATTATTAATCACATGAGTGCAGCAATTAAGACTTAAAATTTAAAAAATATATAAATTGCCTCGCCTAACAGTACTTAAAGTCAATATCATGAACAAACTGACAAACAAAGTAACTCCTCGCGATTATCATCAGTATGTCGGTTGTGTCTCGAGTTGAGTTGAGTGTTAGGTTGGGTTGAGGATTGGGTTTATTGTTGGGTTGCGTGTTCTCCCAACCAAATTTCTGTTACAGAGGCTAGTCTCAACGAAGACTCGCCCATCAACACAGTACAGAAGTATAGTATCAGAATGTATGCGTAAGTACAGGTGCACTCTCTATTTCCTCACAATCATCAAATCGCAATTCGACACGGTCCGAGAGAGCTTAGGCGTAGGACCAATAATTTACACATAGCTTCTAATGTTAAAGCCTTAATTCTCGACACACTTTGTCTTTGCGCTGTTTGGACAGCTGAAACCAGACCTTTTTCTGACTACGACATTAGTTTAATAATAAAAGCGTACGATTTATTTGTATTTATAACATTTTAAAAGCGATATAAAATTCATAACAATACAAAGAAACTACACAAGAAAAAGGAGTATAATAAGGCCTAAGTTGAAATGTAGTAGGCCTTAAGCTGAACGCACATTTGTCCGCACCGTACGCATCGTACGCGCCGTACGCGCCGAGTTTTACTGATGGCCTCGGACATTTGCCCGTACAAATCGTCCGCACCGTACACAAATCTTTTGTATTGCCAATAAATTTTGTAGTTTTTTCCAACCACTGGTGTGAAACGGTACAGTGAAATTGATCGCTCGAAATCACTATGGAAAGAAATATAGTAATAGCCTGCTTATGGGCAAAAGAAGAGGAAAAAAATTTCGGAGAAAAAGAGGATTCTGGATTCATAATATTAATTTAAAAAGGCAATTTTATGGAGAATATGAAGGGGATATACTTTATTCAAAGACTTATTAGATGATGATGAACGATTTTTTAGATATTTGCATTTAACATACAAGAAACTTCAAGAATTGCTACATGTACTAAAACTATATCTTCCTATGGAAAACTCAAGATTTAGAAGGCCAATTGAACCAGAGAAAAGACTTGTTGTATGTTTGATATAAGTATTTTTATTGATAATTAAGTAATCAGGTATAATTGGGTTTTTGAATTAAATTTAACAATTTTTTAGTTTTTATTTAAATAATTTATTACTAATTCATATTGAACATTGATGTAAAAAATTTTCAAATTATATATAATTAATTACGAATTGTGTGCCGTGTAGTGGCGGTCAAGAATATCCACTACCCCATATCCTCCCGTGGGTGTCGTAAAAGGCGACAAAGGGAAACAGCCAGGAGATGGGCAGCAGCATCTTCCTGATAATAGCCAAATTACAATAAAAAAACTGCGGTTGCCAACCCACTCGCCAAGCGTGGCAACTATGGCAAATACCCCCCAATGATGAGAGCAACAAAAAAACGGCCCCCAGTCCCCGGCGGCCCCGCTATTCCTGGCTACGGTGGCGACCATGGTAACGGCGGGGCAGGGGGTGCTAAGAATCTCCGGTGGAGGTTCGGTTGCCACCTTAGACGACTCGACCTGGCAACGTACAACGCACGCACCCTGAGGACTGACGAGAAGATCGTGGAGCTGGAAGAAGAGATAGACAAGTTGCGCTGGCATATTATAGGATTATCCGAAGTCCGAAGAGAGGGGGAGGACACGGTAATCCTCGAATCCGGCAACTTGCTCTATCACCGGGAGGGCGACCATCTGTCCCAAGGAGGTGTCGGATTTATCGTCCACAAGTCTCTCGTTAACAACGTTGTAAAAATCGGGAGTGTGTCGACGAGGGTTGCGTACCTTATACTCAGAATCACCAAACGGTATTCGCTGAAGGTCATACAGGTTTACGCACCAACCTCGGCACACCGCGATGAGGAGGTGGAGGAAATGTATGAGGATATCTCTAGAGCCATGCATTCCTCCAAAACCCAATATACGGTGTTAATGGGAGACTTCAATGCAAAACTAGGCACAAGAGAGAACGGTGAGCTGAAAGTAGGGAAATTTGGAATAGGGCAACGGAACCCAAGGGGCCAGCAGCTGGCCGACTTCATGGAGAAAGAGGGACTCTTTATGATGAACTCTTTCTTCCAGAAGCGGCCCCACAGGAAGTGGACCTGGTCGAGCCCCGACGGTTCCACAAAAAATGAGATTGACTTCATTATGACGACCAGACGACAACTGTTCAGTGATGTCTCCGTGATCGCGAGGGTGAAAACTGGTAGCGATCACCGAATGGTTAGAGGCACACTGAACCTAAACGTTAAGTTGGAGAGGTCTCGTCTAATGAAGTCAACGCTCCGTCCCCCTCGTGCTCTGTTCCAAAGTCCCGAAACCTTTCAGCTCGAGTTACAAAATCGTTTTCAGTGCCTGGAAGACTGCAATGAAGTGGACGATATGAATGACAAGCTCGTGGAAACTGTCCATGCGGTTGGAGCTAAGTTCTGCAAGACCCGCCGCAGAAGAACACAAAAACTCTCCGATCACACTCTTAATCTCATGGCTGTTAGACGGGAGATTAAGCTACATTCTTCAACAGACTTGACAGCATACAGGCATCTGAACAGACAGATCTCCAAATGCATGCGGCGGGACTTACGCAACTTCAATACAGCTCGTATTGAAGAAGCGATCGAGCGGAACCAAGGCTCCAAAGTCTTTGCCAGAGATCTGTCTGCCAGAAAGAGCCAACTGTCAAAGCTGAAGACAGAGTGTGGCAGCATCGTTTCCGGGACACCTGAGATTTTGAGTGAGATTGAGAGGTTCTATGGGCAGCTGTACACATCATCGTTGGAGCCACACGCAAGTGTGAGTAACGGTCCAAGAGCGAGTCTCATCCGACACTATTCCGAAGATATCCCGGATGTCAGTCTGAGCGAGATTAAGATGGCTCTCCAGCACCTTAAAAACGGTAAGGCCCCAGGCGAGGATGGAATTACAGTGGAGCTTCTGAAAGCGGGTGGAAGACCGGTACTTGAAGTCCTTCAGAAGCTCTTTAATTCCGTCCTCCATGGTGGCATTACACCGGAGGCGTGGAGCAGAAGTGCGGTGGTCTTGTTCTTCAAGAAAGGTGACAACGCTCTCTTGAAGAACTACAGACCGATTTCCCTTCTGAGCCGCGTCTACGTGCTGTTTTCGAGAGTCATTACGAATCGTCTCGCGCGCAGACTTGACGACTTCCAGCCTCCCGAACAAGCCGGTTTCCGAAAGGGCTTTAGCACCATAGACCACATACATACCCTTCGGCAAGTTGTACAGAAGTCCGAAGAGTACAATTTGCCACTATGTCTGGCGTATGTAGACTATGAGAAAGCCTTTGATTCCGTCGAAATTTGGGCGGTGCTGCAGTCCCTTCAGCGGTGCCAAGTTGACTGTCGGTATATCGAAGTGTTGAAGTGCTTGTACAGTAGGGCTACGATGGCTATCCGAGTACAGAACCAGAGTACGAAACCTATCCAATTGCAGAGAGGTGTAAGACAGGGTGACGTCATATCCCCGAAACTCTTCACCGCTGCATTGGAAGACGTTTTCAAGCTTCTGGACTGGAAAGGATACGGTATCAACATCAATGGCGAGTACATCACTCACCTTCGATTTGCCGACGATATAGTCCTTATGGCAGAGTCGCTGGAGGACCTAAGCACTATGCTCAATGACCTCAATAGTGTTTCCCAACGGATAGGTCTTAAGATGAACATGGACAAAACTAAGATCATGTTTAATGTCCATGTCACACCTATGCCGGTATTTGTTGGGAACACTAAGCTCGAAGTTGTTGACGAGTATGTTTACCTGGGACAAATAGTCCGACTGGGTAAGTCCAACTTCGACCGAGAGGTCAATCGACGGATTCAACTCGGCTGGGCAGCGTTCGGGAAGCTACGACACATCTTCTCGTCAGACATACCTCAAAACCTTAAAACGAAATTGTACAACCAGTGCGTGTTGCCAGTGATGACTTACGGAACTGAGACGTGGTCCTTCACTGCTGGCCGTATGAGGAAGCTCAAGGTCGCTCAGCGAGCTATGGAGAGGGCTATGCTCGGAGTTTCTCTGCGTGATAAACTTAGGAATGAGGATATCCGCAGTAGAACCAGAGTGACCGACATAGCCCAACGGATTAGTAAGCTGAAGTGGCAGTGGGCCGGCCATATAGCTCGAAGAACCGACAACCGATGGGGAAGAAAGGTTCTCGAATGGCAGCCTCGTACCGGTAGGCGAAGTGTAGGGCGTCCCCCCACGAGATGGAGTGACGACCTGGTAAGACATGCAGGAAGTCGATGGATGCAGGTGGCTCAGGACCGTGTTTTGTGGCATTCTTTGGGGGAGGCCTATGTTCAGCAGTGGACTTGTGAAGGGCTGTAATGAATGATGAATGAATGAATTACGAATTAATTAAAAGTTATAAAAATACAAAAATTATCACGTAAGTCGAAACCACCAGTTATAGTGGAAAATCCACTAAGTTGGCAACATTACGCAACACCGAGTATCAGCACGCGTCGCGTTATATGACGTCATCAGTATTCGTCCTTCGATATCGTATACCTACCGCATTTTATAAAATTCGGCGCGTACGGTGCGGGTGTAATGTGCGAGGCTTCATATGATTTCATACAACGAATTCTAAAATTCGGCGCGTACGGCGCGAGCGGCACGTACGACGCGGATAAATGTGCGTTCAGCTTTAATAACCGCCAACCAAGTATTTAGGAAAAACCTTTAAAAAAATTGACCACGATACGTTACTCAAATCTTCAACAAAGCATTTATTCATAAAGATAAAGATTACGATTTTAAATATCTAAGTGTAATATTACAAAACATTCCTACGATTTATTTGGACTGATTTTTATTATTGGTGCAGTGCGGTTGTATCTTATGATAAATAATGCAACTCTGGTGGCAGGACGCCGGATAGCGCGTCTCTGCTAATTTGGAGACATTAACGTGCAATAGGAGTCGTCTGTTGCGAGTGCGGTTATTATAAATACGATTTTCATTACTTAGGCCTTATAAGCCGACAGGCCTTATTACCCGCAGGTACCTTAGTTACAAACGATGTAAGATATTGTTTTGACTATTTTAAAAACATTTTATTTGCTTTAATGTCAAATAACGCTTAAATTGAGATATTTTTTTTTAAATCGGCGTGTAGACGGACTTTCCTTACTGTTTGAGGTAAGTCCGTCTAGTGGTCATTTTACACTAAATTTAATAGATCTTACACATGGAAATACGTAGGACACTCAAGTTTTAAGATAGAGTCTACTAGAATCAAAAACAGCAATGTCCATCATTTATAAAATTAATATTATCTATCTATGGTTGCTGATTCAATAGACAAAATGACATGTCTTACAATATTAATTTTGAATCAAAAACCGCTTATTCTTATAGATGAGATCCCATATCCCCATATCCCCATGAGAATATGCTATGCCCCTGCTATTTGCAAATATTAAGTTTATTGCCAGTGAATTGGAACTTTGCAATAGCGGACATTGCTGTTTTTGATTATATTAGACTTTTGCATATATACAAAAAGTATTCTAGATACAATTAATATTTATTTTAAATCTTTTCAAAATATTCTCCATCATGCTCTATACAAAGTTCCATTCGCCTAAACCAACTCTGAAAACACTTTTGCCAGTTTTGATCTGACAGGTCGGAAATCGCTTTTTCGGCGCTTGAAAAAAACTTGCATTTTATTTTTCTTTGACTCTTGGGAAGAAAAAGAAATCACAAAGATTAATAAAGAATAAGTCAGGGCTGTAGGGTGGGTGACTTCGTTTCAACACCAGATTCTTCAATAAATCCTTTTGTTCTAAAAGAGGTATGTGAAGAGGAATTATCGTGATACAGCATGATTGCCCGAAGCCCGGTCTTTGGTCTTCTCTCCCACCATACCATTTAGAGTAGACAGACCTATAATTGTCCAGCATTGACATCGACAAATATCCGCTCCGCGAATAAAAACTAGATCCACCATCTTTTTGCCGTCGTTGCGAGCTCTTTGCAGTTTTGTCGGTAACTGTCCTTCTGAGTAGACCCATACCGATTTATTTTCCGGATCATATTGATAGATCCATGTCTCGTCACCAGTAATGATTTCTGAAACACGCCTGGATGCCCCGTAGACGCATTTCATGGCACTAATCCACCCGAGTGTTTTTCGCTTTCGGAGAGCAAACGAGGGATCCATCGACAACAAAGCTTCCTCACTCCAAGATGTTGATGTAGGATGGTATGAATGATCCACGAACTAATGTCTACAATCTTTTCGATGTCCGTATATGTGATTCGTGGGTCTTCTCACACCAACATTTCAGTAGTCCATACATTTTCTGCCGTTACTGCTGTTTGCGGGGCCCCGGTTCTTTGGTCATTTCAAGATTAATTTGACCCCTTTTGAATTCATGCTGATTGTAACCGTTGTAAACTTAATTGTTCGGTTAAACCAAATTTAAAATCATAATATATTTAACAGTGGCGTAGCTATGTAACCAAGGGCCCCGGGGCAAAAATGTAATTTGGGCCCTATTTTAACTAAACTAAACACTTTAAAGATGAAAAACTACTTCATCATCAGCTCCTTGTCGCCCACTGCAGGGCATAATAAAGCAAAGCTACTTACTACTAAGAATTATGTGTAACGCATAAATAATGACGAAGTAGATTACAGTTAATAATATAATAAGTAGAGCAATAAGATAAAGGTGACCCCTGCCACGCTATCCGTGAATTTCTGCAACATCAGGGGATTTCATTCGAATGTTAACAAACTCCATCTGTAACATTGGAAGACGGCGAAGCTGACTTTGCTCTTTCTAACCGAGACGCAGGTGTCCTCTCCGGTCGATACTTCTCTCCTATCCGGGGTACAAATTAGAACACCTTTGTGCCTCGGGCTGGAGTATGTCTAGTGTCTACGGGTGCCTCTATAGGTAATGCTCACACAGATCAATTCATCGACCACGTCCAAATTGCTGCAGACTCCTTGCAACAACAGGCCCCATCTGCAGAAATTGTCATCCTTGGTGATTTTAACATCCACCATGCTGAATGGCTTAACCGATCATGCGAGAAAGTCTGTTTATGAATTTGCCTTGGCATAATCTACACAAATGGTTACTTCGCTTGTTTATAGCGCTCGGTGCGCACAACTTTCCCTAGACGTCAAGTTCCCCACATTGTGCTGAAGACGCGTGCTCCCTAGTTGGCACCGGTCGTAACGTTTCTTTTCTAAAAGTCTTTCACCCTAGGCGTAGCCCAGAACTCAAAAAAGACAGTTTTAGTGCACCATATCTCTAAAAAATAACCGAAAATCGACCGCTCAGACCTATCCAACTTGTTCTCCAAAATAATAAAAACTATTGTGAACTGCCAGCTCATGAGGTTGAGGATCACCTACTGAAAAGTGACCACCAGTACAGTTTTCGTCGGGATTGCTCAGCTGGTGATCCTCTGGCTTACCAGACTCATAAATCGGCGGAAGCAGAGAGGGAGATCCTGGCCGGCAGTTTGGACATAGGTCTTCGATTAGGTTTGGCACAAAGCGCTTCTTTTGAAGCTCCCTTCCTATGGGATTCCAGAGAATTTGTGCAACTCGTACAGCAGTTTTCTTGCAGATTGGAGCAACAAAGTCGCAGTAGAAGGTGCATGCTCCATTTACAAGCCTATTTATGCTGGTGTTCCACAAGGCTACGAGCTATCACCCACGCAGTTTCTTCTGCTTATCAATAATATGTTGCAAACCAATAACGTGCACTGGTAATGCATTATACTCCAACTGTGCCTATATTTCTCGGGAAAACGTCGCCGAGTACCACAAACTTGTGTCTGAAGTCGAGTCTTTGCCGGATAAGATCTCGGATTGGGGGGACTAAATATAATTAAGTTCAATGTCCAAAAGACACAAGTTTGCGGGCTTACTACTAAAAAGAACCCCTTTATCGTAACTTCTCAATTTCAGGGCACACGCCTTGTTACCTCAGCCAGTATCAGAATCTTCGGCGTTAATATATCAAATAACGTGCAGTTTCGTGATCACTTGGAAGGGAAGGCTGAATTGGCTTCTAAAAAGCTTGACCCAGAGCGGGACAGTATTTTATGCCGGCACACTGCTTGCAACTTTACAAGGGGCAGGTTTGGCCTAAGATGGAATACTGTTCTCATCTCTGGGACGGCGCTCCTTAGTAGCAGCTCCTTCCACTTAGCCGCATCCAGTGTAGAAAGACTCGAATCGTCAACGACCGACGAAGACGAAAGACGAGACGAAGAGAGGTTGGATCCTTTTGCATTTTCTAGCGCATTTACCACGGGGAGTGTTTAGAGGAATTGTTGGGATTAATTAACGCCACAAAATTTCATCAACGCATTTCACAATTCCACATCATCGGGATGACTGGCGGTCCACTACTGTTGAACCGATACGACTTAAAAGACCTTCAAGAAACGAGCTTACTTATTTTTAAAAAGCGGGTGTTGTATTTGTTAGTAGGTGGTGGTCGTCACTTGCCATCAGGTGAGCCGCATGCTCATTTGTCCCCCTCTTCTATATAAAAAAGACAATAAAACGAAGTATACAATTATCTTAAACAATGTTATTTTTGTTCTGGTAGTGGGAATAATTTTTGTGATTTCAGTTCGAGCTGTTCGCGGTCTGTGGCCAAAACGTTGCAACTCGAAACTTCTTTATACAACTAGGATAGTACATAACTTTTCAGGCGTCGTTCTTGGAGGCTGAGGGGCCGCATTAGCTTGGGGGCCCCGGGGCATTGCCCCGCCTAGCCCCTGGGTAGCTACGCCACTGATATCATAGCGCGCAAATGTTCACGGTTAAGCTCACCAGAAGGAAGTTAGCGTAGAACATAATTTTTTTAATTAAACTGTATGCCACTTAATTGCTCCTAAAATGCTCCAGTAGATTCCGAAATTGCTCCATCTCTTCCTATTACTTAATTAATAATTAATTTAAAAAAGATTACTATCGGATATTTAATTATGTTATAAAACATAAAATGTCTACTTTTTAAAATTAAACAGTATGCCAATCAATTGCTGCCTAAATGCTCCAGTAAAATCCGAAATTGCTTCACCACTATTCTTATTAGTTAATTTATAGTAAATTTTTAAAAATTTAACTATCGAAATTTTAATTTTGCTATAAAACATAAAATATCAACTTGTTAAAATTAAACTGTATGGCAATTCATTGTTCCTTAAATACTCCAGTAGAATCCGAAGTTGCTCTACCTCTATTGCTATTAGTTAGTTTATAATTAATTTTTAAATAATTAACTATCACAAATTTAATTTTGCTATAAAACATAATATCTAATCTAATATCTACTTTTTAAAATGAAACTGTAAGGCAATTAATTGCTCCTTAAATGCTCCAGTAGAATCCGAAATTGCTCTATCTTTATTGCTGTTAGTTAGTTTATAATTAATTTTAAATAATTAACTATCGGAAGTTTAATTTTGCTATAAAACATAAAATGTCTACTTTTTAAAATGAAACTGTAAGGCAATTAATTGCTCCTTAAAAGCTCCAGTAGAATCTGAAATTGCTCTACCTCTATTGCTATTAGTTAGGTTATAATTAATTTTTAAATAATTAACTATCAGAAATTTAATTTTGCTATAAAACATAAAATGTCTACTTTTTAAAATTAAACTGTATGGCAATTAATGGCTCCTTAAATGCTCCAGTTGAATCCGAAATTGCTCTACCTATATTGCTGTTAGTTAATAATAATTTAAAAAAAATTTAAGTATCGAAAATTTAATTTTGATTTACAACATAAAATATCTACCTTCTTAAATTAAATTAATTAAAAACCAATTAATTGCTCCTAAAATGCTCCAGTTGAATCCGAATTTTTTTTATAGGATAGGGTGACAAACGAGCACACAGTCCACCTGTTGGTAAGTGGTTTGCCTGTGGCCCATAAACATTTACATCTTTCCTCGTTTGCGAGTCAAAATGCATATGCGTTGTCACCCGTGAGGACTAAGATGGAATGCCTCTTTTCCAGTAAAATGGGTCTCCGGTTTTCTGTTTTCACCATACGAAACACAGCAGTTTTAAGCTGTTATTTTACGCTGGTATTCTGTGAGAGCTACAGCTACAGCTATACTACTAATATAGCTGCAGCATGGCTCTACCACGTATTGCTCTACCTCTATTGCTATTAGCTAATTTATAATTAATTTTGAGAAAGAGTGATCCCATTTGAGAAATAGCGCCATCATCAATAGAATTTAGTAACATTCTATAGGTAAAGTCATTCAAAAAATTATTAACATGTTTGTCCAATCCATTCATAAGAATCCATAATTTCAAAACTCACCGATTAATATAATTTTTTTCGGTTTATGCCATTTTGCATCTATTCTACTTACCACCTTTAGAGTTAATCAATTTTGTTCGATAAAATGACTTTTCTTTGGAATGTACTACATTCTATTGATGATGACGCTATTACCCAAATGGGATCACTCTTTCTCAAAACTAATTGTAAATTAACTAATAGCAATAGACATGGAGAAAATACGGATTCTACTAGAGCATTTAAGGAGCAATTAAATGGCACACAGTTTAATTCTACAAAGTAGATATTATATGTTTTATAGCATAATTAAATTTTCGATAATTAAATTTTTTAAAATTAATTATTAATTAACTAATAGCGATAGAGGTGGAGCAATTTCGGATTCTGCCGGAGCATTTAAGGAGAAATTAATTGGCATACAGTTTCATTTTAAAAGTAGATATTTTATGTTTCATAGCAAAATTAAATTTTCGATAGTTAAATTATTTAAAACTTAATTATAAATTAACTAATAGCAATGGAGGTGGAGCAATTGCGGATTTTACTGGCGCATTTAAGCAGCAAATAATTGGCGTACAGTTAAATTTTAAGAAGTAGATATTTTATGTTTTATAGCAAAATTTAATTTTCGATAGTTAAATTTAAAAAAATAATAATTGTAAATTAACTAATAGCAATATAGGTGGAGCAATTTCGGATTCTACTGGAGCATATAAGGAACAATTAATTGACATACAGTTTAATTAAAAGAAATATAGTTCTACGCTAACTTCCTTCTGGTGTTAAGCTCCATCGTTAAATGAGAAGCGCGGGAAGCGTTGCAGGAAAATTAATAGAACTTTGTTTTTTTTTTTTATATTGAGCCATTGGCTTATGCAGTTCTATTTTTAAATAAATTTGCTTTTTAGAAACATATAACACGGGTGCGTTCCATTTTAAAATTTCGAGCATCTCAAAACTTAATGAGTGACCTACGTATTTTCTTTTGATAAAGTAACGAATGTCTTTAAAATATGTGCTTTAAAATCATACTAATAAGGTTGCAATTCATTTAAATAAATAATTTTCTCATACTTGTGGTAAGACCGGCATATATTTAATTGATGGTCTTGTTGACATTTTCAGTAAAATAAAAACAAAACAAATTCTAATCCATGCTTTATTTTCTACAAAAGGATAACAAATCACTCTCGAATCGAGTATTATTTGTTCAAATTCTGCAATACAATATTTGCCTGCAGTTTAGCAGTAATTACTAAATACTGATATGATCTGTTCACACATTCATCCGACGTGACTAAACGAGATTTTAATTTCCACGGATTTAACTGATTTTTAGGATTCCGTACTCAAAACGTAACCGACGGGACCCTATTATGAACCCTCAGCTGTCCGTCCGTCCGCATGTCTGCCAGCGGGCTGTATCTCATGATAAATAGTCTTTAGACAGTTGAAATTTTCACAGAATGTTTATTTCTGTTGCCACTATAACAACAAATAATAAAAAGAAAAATGAATTAAAAATTAAAGGGGGCTCCTCTAATGAAAACGTGTTTTACGATGGTACGGAACCCTTCATGCGCGAGTCGGACTCGCATTTAACCGACTTATTAGCTACTGATAAGTAAAAAAAAAAACAGTTAAATCCGTCCAAAAATAAACCATCGGCTTGCCTGATATACTTAGGTGAGCATAGACCGATATTTATTATTTTCTTACAAAACAAACAAATCACACAACAACAACAGTCTTCTTACTTATTTATGTAAAATTAAATTATTAAAAGTAATTTGGTTGCAATTTACTGAATATATATACGTTTCGCTTTAATTTCTTACAAATAAATAACAAGTCCCTAAAGTCAACAGCTTTTGTTTGTTATACAATAATTAAAAAATATTTTCGTCTAAATTCTAAATGGCGGATGGTTTGTCCAATAAATTTAATTATTTCAATGTATTTTTTTATAGGATAGGGTGACAAACGAGCACACAGTCCACCTGATGGTAAGTGGTTGCTGTGGCTCATAGACATCTACATCTATTCTCGTTTGGGAAAAAATGCAGATGCGTTGTCACCCGTGAGGACTAAGATGGAATGCCTCTTTTCCAGTAAAAAGGATCTCCGGTTCTCTACACTCACCATACGAAACCCAGCAGTGTTAAGCTGCTATTTTACGCTGGTATTCTGTGAGAGCGTGGTCCTTCCCCGGTCGAGCCGACCCATTCGTGCTACAACTATACTACTAATATAGCTGCAGCATGGCTCTACCACGTACTATTAAGCAAATCAAAATATGGGTAAACTATGGGCCTTCTTACGCGCGTATTTGACAGCCTGGGGTTTCTTCACTGATAAATGGTGTCGATCTTTGAACGCAGTTAACCACGCCTAACCTGGAGTTCCGTTTTTAAAAGGCGTCGATACGATATAACGGTTTACATATTTGCCAACAATTGCTAGGACTTCTTTTTTTGTCAAGCCAAAACCAAAACGATGTCGTACTTCCTAACCTTGAACTAGATGCATCCATCCAATCAAGCCAAAACGATGTCGTACTTCCTAACCTTGAACTAGATGCACTACGTTGAAAGAAGAAAAACCGATGTCAAGCTTCGTTCTCTTGCTTGACTGTAATAAAATTTAAACATTCCATAGTAATTCTCGATTGTCAAGGATTTCTTGCGATTTATATTATATTTTTGTATGATTTTCATTGATTCTATTATGTATTTGATTCCAATATAATACAATATATTGTAATTTATTGTAGGTATAGTAATTAATTGTTCAAAATACGCAATATTGCTTTCGGTGGTATTAGAAACGCGAGTTGGCCCGTGATTTCAAATCTCGTTACAATACTAATTACCTATGTCATACGTGTCGGTGTTGAGTACAAAACTACAAAGTCAGTGTTTTGTTTGAATATTTTTTTCAACAATAAATAAAATTATAAATCGGTAAGCCACCAAAGTAGTCACAAAATTAATTTTACAAGATTTTACAAACATTTGCTAAATTTAGTTTTGCGGGGTGACGTAAAAATACCTATTACGTATTTTGCAAACAGTTTCAGACAGACACATATTATTATTAGTTTGTTTCATTTTGTTGTAGTAGCAAGCTCAAGGTCACGTCGTATCGTTTGTTACTTACGGTCCTGGATTTTTTTAGTTGATTTGTCCTTGGATAACAGATAAAAATAATGGTTATGTATTTATTATTAATTTTGTTTCATTATGGTTATTAGATTAATAATTAAGTATTTATTTATTAATAAAATGTTTATCAATAAAATAATTATAAATATTAAACTTTATAAAGATAGAATAGAAATAAATGTAAGTATAGGTATTATTTAAAAATAGGTAAACATGTATATGAGCCGTAGTAGCTCAGATGGTTAGCGCTCACTGCAAATTTTACACTACGCGAGCAACCCGAGTTCGTGCCCTGCCGGAACCGATGAATTTGTTAATTGCACCGCGGCGGACATTTTCTTTTCTTGCCCTAAAACTAATCTAATAAAAAAATAATCAACAAGTCAAATGATTTTTGTTTTACTAAAAGGTTTTGTAGTTGTGTGTGCTTTGAAATTAGGAAATATTTTTTCAACTTCCTGGTAATTATCCCATACTAAATCGTGTTTTAGATTTGTTGTTATCTCTTGTTTATGAATAGTTTCTTACGTATTATGTAATGTCAAATTTTCATAATAACTGGTTATGTTCCGAATCATCTGTGTTATTAGTTTTGAGTGAATAAGCATGTATCAGCTTCAAATACTTGTTTTGATCATTAATTTTAATAGTGTAAGGTTATAAAATAAAACTGCATTTTATTGTTCTTAGTGTTGACATAATTTATTTTCCAAGATTATTATTGAATTAAATAGTTTATTTACGCCTACAAATATAAGTTAAAGTTACAGCCTATATACACGTCCCAGTGCTGGGCACAGACCTCCTCTCATTTCTAAGAGGATTTTAGGGCAAGGAAAGGTCCTTCGCGCTGCCCCAATGCGTGTTGGCGAACTTCACATGTCTTCGAAATATATATATATATTTTCTTATTTGTCAGACATGCATGTTTCCTGACGATGTTTTCCTTCACCTTCGAGCACGTGGTAAATCAACACTTAAAATTGCAATTAACAATTTCATTGGTGCCGGCGGGGATCGAACCCGGGTTTCGCGCGTACTGTGAAACTTACAGCGAATGCTAACCATCTGAGCTACCACGGCACATTTTATAAATATAACTTTTTTTTTAATAACATAATCGTAATATACTGGTATTCAGTTGAATCCAGTATGACTGGGAGCTGACCCCAATATAATTGGGAAAAAGGCTAGGCAGATGATGAATCGTACATAATATATATCGTAGCAGGTGGCGTTCTGTAGTTCTGCCTACCCATACAGAAAAAAGGAATACATTTTTTTCTGTATGGGTGACATGTTGACAAACATGTTTTCATTCACGCCATCTAGTGTTCAATTTTCGTAAATGTAGGGACTAAGAATTCACACACGTCTGTGTGTGTAAACGATACTATATTCAATGACAGATGTTATTTTCGGACTTTGTATTCAATTGTGTGGATTTTGAGGCAATGATATGATCTAGTAAAATAAAGTATAATGTCCGAGTACCGCGATTGCTACTTCTACATCTTAATAATGTTCCAATTACACAAAAACCCAAATAAACTAAAAACTGTTGACTTCAGCGCCATCTCGCGGGAATATGGCCGGGAACAGACCGTATGTTTCACCTTAACAGAATGATCAAACTGTCCTTAAAACACAAGCTCCATCTGTACAAAGCATGCGGAATACCTATCATATCTTTCGCAAGCGTTGTTTTCGCACACGCGGGCCATAGTCACTTGTACGACCTCCAAGTCGACCAAAATCGATTCATTCGCATAGCCGCCAGAGCTCGGTGGTACCAGCGAAACTCCGACTTACTCAGAGACAATCTCTGAGTATTTCAAAAAAATGTCTCGACGCTATTTCCCGAGAGCCGAGCACATCCCAACCTTTGATTATATACACGTCTAGATGCCACATTGACCGTACAGAACGGCCCAAAAAAAGTCTACTAAAATTGGTAGACTCGCTTCTCGCTTACGTCAGTGTCATTTGAACCCACAGAATACTTTACTCCTAGACTTTACTCCTAGCGGAGAAGAATGTTAACTCCATATAAAATGGATAGGAACAAAATTCAGCGCCATCTACCGTTGGAGCACATACAACAAATTTGAGCGGGAAAATTCGAATCGCAGAAATTAAATTTTTTTCATCGATCTGGTTTTTCCAAGATTTATTCTATTAAAAAATATGTTTCTATCATTAAACATTATTTCTATAAATTTATCTCTAGAATTATAATAATTAATTATTTTAGAAACATATTTCCTAATAGAATAAATCTTGGAAAAACCAGAATCGGTCACAGTTATGTATTTCTGACGAGGAATACAAGTTATAGTAAAATATAATTTATGCTTACAAATTCATTTATTCATAACAAAAGATATAGAAAAAAAAAACAAATATAATTAGCCTATTAAATTGTTTTAAATTCATTTAAGTTAGTATATTGGAATTACAGGTGTAGCGTAACTTAATATTTAATGAAACATGTTTAAATTATGCAAAATTCTTACAATATTCACACAGAAAATAACTACAATAATATGTAATCAATTTAAATAAAATATAAAATATGTCGACAATTTGAATTTTGTTTTAATAGAAAAATTGGCCTTTACATCTAAAGATGATTTATACAGCGTCAATAATTTTACAACAGCTATTCTAGACGCTGTAGTGCCTGGGACATCACGAATCCAAACTAATAAGTTTGGATTGCAAGTATAGTAAATCTTAATTTATGTTTACAAATTAATTTCTCCATAAAATAAGATACGGAAACAAAAAATATAACTAAACTATACAAAAATGTTTTAAATTCAAATAAGTTGGCATATTGGAATTACAGTTTACGGCGTAATTTAATATGTTATAAAACAATGTTTAAATTATGCAAACTTCTTGCAATTTTCACATAGAAAATAACTATAATAATATATCTCTCAATTTAAATATAAAAATGTCGACAATTTGAAACAGAAACAGAAACTTGTTTATTCAATATAGATTATATATAATACTTATTGAAAATCACTCTTTTGTTTGAACCAGTTAAGGATAACGTGCTCACGAAAAATAATTAATTATGCCGGTTTGTGCTGTCAAATTGTGTCGTAATTATGTGGGAAAACCGTATAATAATACCAAGATCACTTTTCATCGGTAAGTTTTGTTATTTAACCGCTATTATTTTAAGAAAACACGACATTTTAATTCGTTATTTTGTAGGTTTGTTTCATTAGCCGGTGTTGTCAGCTTATTACTAGGGAGATTTGGCGAAACTATGGGACACAAAATACAAATTTTATTACATAATTTTTCGATCAAGAGAACATTATTATTTTAAAAATTATATTATTTATTTGATCAGTACATGATAACTTACCTACAAAAAATAAATGAAACCCGTGACGTTATGCACTAAATAGTATTTTTGTTAGTTCTTTCTAATATTTTGGGTTTCAGATTTCCTACTGATTCCGTACTAGCAAATCGCTGGAGAGACGTTATACAGCGGACACGAAATGAAGAACAGTGGAAACCTCACAAGACTTCAGTCGTGTGTTCCGAACATTTCTCTGATGATGATTTATATTTTACAAAAAAGGGATTACGACGGCTAAAGAATAGATCGGTACCAAGCAAGGTACGATAGTTCTTAAATCATTTATTTTTAATTAGTAATGAAAATATCGTGCAGTATGGCTTTTAATACAACACATCAAGCGAGCAGAGTAATCTTTTATTAATCTCAAATTATTTTGTTACAGTGTCTGTTTCTGTCAGCGACGGAAACAGAATCCTCAACAAATATAAAACAAGTAAGCGGCTAGCCACAACCTGGCGAGCTACAACTAATTCAGAATTTTACAATCATAATCATTAGTTTTTAATACGATTCATTTATTTTTAACAGGACGCGTCCGCTTCAAATATGGCGATTGATATTCAAAATCAAATTATTGAACCTACACCTTCGTGCTCGAAGGAACCGGTGAGTGCTGATGGTGAGCCAACGACCGTTTTACAAGATTTTTCAGACTTGGAATCGATATTTGATACTCCACGCAAAGTCAAGTTACGGCGTACATTACGTCGCAAGATAATACTGGGATGCAAACATAAGGCTCTCATTAATACATTAAGAAAAAAAATTTTTCGTCTGAAAAAGCAGAATATCTCTTTCAAATGTATTATCAAGACTTTGAAAAACCAAAGATTGATCAATGAAGATGTACATAATGTTCTAGAAGGAAATTTATTTGCCGCTAATTTATACTCGCAAATGTCAAAAAAAAGGTCAAGGTAAACGGCCTGCTAAGTACTCCCCGGAATTTCGGAAATTTTGTTTGACACTGCACTTTTTGTCACCGCGTGCTTATAGCTTTGTTAGAAGAAAATTTGAGACATGCCTCCCACATCCCAAAACTTTGACTAAATGGTATTGCAATATCGATGGTTCCCCAGGACTCACTGAAGATGCCTTTCAAACACTGAAATCCAAAAGAGAAAAATCTGAAAATAACCTTATCTGCGCTCTAATTGCAGATGAAATGGCTATTCGACAGCAAAAATGTTGGAACAATAGAACTCAAAAAGACGACGGGCTTGTTGATATCGGTTCTGGTCCCGATGAAAATATAAACAGAATGGCTTCTGAGGCATACGTTTTTATACTGGTCTCACTTAATGAGCCCTGGAAATTACCAGTTGCCTATTTCCTTATTCATGGGCTAACAGGCGTTCAAAAAAGTAATATTATTAAGATTATTCTTAGAAGATGCAATGATGTAGGAGTAGACGTTGTGTCACTTACTTTTGACGGACATCCTACAAACCTGTCCGCAATGGAAATACTGGGGTGTGAAATAAAATCTGGTCCGAGGCATTTAAAAACTACATTCAAGCACCCTTACGCCGATTACGATGTCGCCGTTTTTTTGGATCCCTGCCACATGGTAAAATTAATAAGAAATCACTTTGAATCCAAAGAATGTTTCTTGAATGAAAATAAAAAAGAAATACGATGGGAATATGTAAAAAAATTGTGTGATTTACAAAGTAAAACTGGCTTACATTTAGCTAATAAACTCACAAAAAAACACATTTATTTTAGAAATTCAATAATGAATGTCAAACTTGCAACACAAGTGCTTAGCAGAAGCGTTGCGAAAGCCATAGAATTTTGTCGGGTGGAATTAAAAAATCTCAGGTTTCGAGGATAGCAAAGATACCGAAGAGTTCATCATGTTAATAAATAATGTTTTTGATATTTTCAATAGTAGAAATCTAAGCCAACATGGATTTTGCCATCCATTATTAATTTTTAATAAACAGGAGGTATTCGATTTATTAGAGAAAGCAAAAGAATATATCTTAAAATTAAGTCTTAAAGTTTCTAGAAAAAGAAGTTATAAAGAAGGAGAACATTCAAAAACAATCATTATAAAAACCAATACAGCTGTTTTAAAATCACAAGTATTTACCGGTTTTCTAGGGATATTAATTGGTATCGAGAGTTTAAAAAAATTGTATGACTTCCTTATACCCACTAAAAAACTAAAATATTTGGCAACATACCGTTTAAGTCAAGATCACATTGAATTATTTTTTGGTGCTGTACGAATGCACGGAGGTTACAACGATAACCCGAATGCGAGACAATTTAAGGGAATTTTTAGAAAGCTTCTATGCCACATGGAGCTCAAAGCAGTTGATTCTGGTAATTGTGTGCCTTTAGAAAGCGTCAGTATCCTAACATGTACTTCTGCAGTCAAATGCATAAACGAAACTACAACTCAAATGCGAGCAGAAGATGACGATGAGTGTGATACTGTAAGCGCTGTTCCACATGATATTTTAACACAAACTGATATTTCCTTATTAATTAATCCAGAATATACAGATTATTTCGAGCAAGTAGTAGGGTACATAGCAGGGTTTGTTGTTCGACGTATTTGTGGACTGATTAAATGTAGTAGCTGTATTCAGGCCATTAAATCAAACGAAATATTAAAATTTCATATATTAGTTAGTGTTCGAGATCAGGGCGGTCTTATGTATGCTTCAGAAGACGCATTCAACATTTGTAAGGCTTCTGAGTACATAATTAGAGACTTTATAAAACGGGGCTATATAGTAACATCATCCTCTAATTATGAACAGATATGTCTTAAAATAGCTGGTCAGTTTGTCGGTCATACCTATTTCAAAAATATCGATGATTGTTGTCAACATCACCAAACAAGCCTGTTAAGACTAATAATAGAAAAATATTTGCAAATAAGATGTCACCATATTTGTAAATTAGATAACGTAGACCAAGCAATAAAATCAAAGAGAAAACTATTTCGAAAACAAACACAAAGAGATGGCTTTTGATCTATAAATTACTATAATTTTTTTTCATTGTATTTTTTGTTGTTACTAAAATAAATAAAATACTAATCTACAAAATTTTGTTTAACTTTCATCTTATTAAACAAGGATATAATCAAAGCCTCGGTCGTTTCGTCTACGTTGCCGAGGGTTCCCATCTGGTTGGGTTTTATTTATTTATTTTTGTATTTTATTTTATTGATATTTATGTATATTTAAAATTTTCATTTATATGTTTACAAAACTATAACTAAAATACATAAATACCAAAAGTAATCATATAAATACCAAAAAATGATTAGTTATTTATTCGCTATACAAATGCGAAAACTATGTAACATAATATATTAAATCGTTATTTTTATAAGTGAGCAAGTCAAAATGTATATACATTGACTAATACTGATAATTAAAATGAAATTAAATTAAAATTACAATTCATTATTTTTATTTTATAACTAGGCAAATCAAATTAAATATATATAGACAAAAAATTAAAAAGTCAAATGAGTATGTACTTAATCTAATGGGAAATATTCAAGAGCTGGTATCACTCAGCTCGCCTTCGAGTGACGCAGCGCGCTTGTTAAACAATAGATAACGCATGCTTGTGTGCGTAGTATGCACACAAACGCTTCAAAACGGGCCGGTCGTTTTTGTTGCGATTGCAGCCCAACGCTCCATCTAGACGTGTATATAATTAAAGATCCCAACCCGTTACATATGCTATTCTTATCCAGCCATTATGTAACTTATCTCTTGTCATAAAAACATTACATGTATGTCTAATACTGTTGGCGACTCGCTTAAAAAATAGTGTATCATTTTCATTCCTTACAAAATAAATCATTTTACCTTTTGAAGATATTGCTATTAAATTGTATAAGGCACTTCGTATAAAGTGATACTCTATGTTAAAAGTAAATAGATTCAATATAATGTCGAGCATTAATTCCATAAAAGTTTGTTTTTACATTAATTTAGAGTCATGTGTTACATAGTAATCGGCTATGCAATACGAATAAAAGTATTATATTAAATTAGATACATATTTTATACTAGCTGTTCCCCACGACTTCGCCCGCGTTCAATTAAGGGTTTTAATTTTTGCGCGGAATCCTAATTATTTAAAAAAAATAAAAGTAGCCTAAGTTACTGCTTATAATATCAGCTATCTGCCAGTGAAAGTCCCGTCAAAATCGGTCCAGTCACTTCGGAGATTAGCCGGAACAAACAGACAGACAAAAATTTTAAAAATTGTGTTTTTATTTTACGTACCGTATAAGTACCGTATACACTTTCATATGTATTTAGTAAAAAGCTGTTATTTAGATATTACAAACAGACACTTCAATTTAATTATTTGTCTAAGGAATCTTCTGAAATTGCTAAATCGTCCGTCGTCGAGTAAACTTAACGACTCTTTTTCTTTTAAACTAACGTCCAAATGGTGTGGAACTTGATCATCCCATAAGATGTCTAATGGCCATGCTTGCTGAATCAGCGACTTCCTTTTCACCATTATGGGTGATGGGAGTCCTAAAGCGCCGAAAACTGACATCACACTGCTCGTTATCTCCCTCTTTGTAGGATGTCGTAAGCTTACGATTACTTCCGTAGGTGTATTACGGAGACTTATGGAGAAACTTAATGTATCGCGTTTGATATTCCAAGTCAAACCTAACGTGCGCTCTTCTTTTTATCTTCCATTTTACATAAAACTTTGGGTCGGTTACTGGCCCATCCCCTCAATTGGAAAGAAGCATGCTTATGTAATTCATACATCGTTTACTAGATAGTCATCCATACAAAAATTGCTTTCCGTTGCGGATAGCCTCTGGATCCTGCCTCTGGATTTTAATTTTTTATTTTTATTTTTCACATAAATAGTGGTGTACGGAGCTACGGAGATACGCCGCTCTGAATATAAGTGACGTCATTCTATACTCTTTGGTGGCGCGTCACGATTGTGCCGCCACAGAAGGCATCGCCAACAGTTACCACCCATTTATTTGCCAATTCACGGCTTTCCGGAAATCTGAAATTAGAAAAGTATTTTAACCGTATTTACCTTTATTATGTACCTATTAAAAAAGCTTTTCAAAAGTTTTATTTTAGACATTGGTCCATATGGGTTAGGAATATAAAGGATCCTAATTTCTTAAACTAATATTATGTTATAAAAATTGCGAAATAAATCATGTTATTAAAAAATATTCAAATACACCGAGGCGCATCACTAGCTGTAATTCGTGGAAAACCCGAAGCGCAAGGCGCGGCACGTGCTTTGTCGCCCCCGCCGTGCACCTTCTGCTACACCCTTTAACGCCCTAAATAATTTTGTTAAAATCAGTGTTTTCTTTTCGAAATATTACATACCGTAATATTGACCGATAAAAAGAAATATCATTGTTCTTCTTAGTTTGCTTCCATGTATCGTATTTGCATCTTGGCACCATGGTAACATAAAATTCAAATAAATACCGTCGAGAGAAATAATTGACTCGTGTGAACTTTTGTGACTAGTAATAACGTCGCCCTTGCTATTTTGAGACTGTTTTGACCCGTGTTTACAGATCTAACTTGCTAACACGCGTTCTATAACTTGAATGTATATATTCTCCGAGTAATTACTAGCATAGAAGGAATCCTAAAATAAGAACAAAATTCTTGTAGTTGAACTCTTTATGTATAAAACATTAGTTATATATTATAGTATACATATAATATATAAATAATGTTCTTCAAGCCATAGAGAATTCCAACTGAAAGCCTGTATTTGAAAAGCTGCACCTTATCGGTAAAACCATACATCAATAAAAAATAATGCGTAATAATTCTATGAAATAAACGTATTAAAGGTTTAGTGACGATAGAAATAGTATGTTGTTTTGCTAATTATTTATATTAATATTCAAGTCGAAAGCTACAATACTGCCTCAAATGAAAAGTCAAAAATGCTGGTGACAATAAAAAAAACCCTATGGTCTCTATGGTGGAGGCCTATATTCAGAGTAGATTTATAGGCTGTAATGATAATGATATGGCTTGTAACAACATTCGAAATTACGAAAGCAAACTGAATAATCATAATGAAAATGAAAAATCATATTAGTATGGGTCAATGCATTCTTTTAAAAAGAGATTAGTAAAAATAGTTTGAGTCAATGCATTTCGTTGCAATTTTAGTCCGATTTCTATGCTTTAGATGGCAATGGGCTGACCATATAGCTCGAAGAACCGACAACCGATGGGGAAAAATGTTCTCGAGCGGCGGCCTTATACCGGCGGACGAAGTGTAGGGCGTTCTCCCACTAGATGGAGTGACGGCAGCATTGCAGGAAGTCAATAGATGTAGGTGGCTCAGGACCGTGCATTGTGGCATTCCTTGGGGGAGATGATGGAGA
Organism: Parnassius mnemosyne; assembly: GCA_963668995.1. Classification (NCBI taxonomy): domain Eukaryota; kingdom Metazoa; phylum Arthropoda; class Insecta; order Lepidoptera; family Papilionidae; genus Parnassius; species Parnassius mnemosyne. The sequence goes on along the minus strand of CAVLGL010000082.1, from coordinate 41,754,712 downwards.
GATGATGATGACGTGGGGAAATTTAGCTATAAATACACCACAAACTAATAAGAAGTGCTAGCGCAAAATCCACGGTGTTCAAAGTTTTGCCTTTTTCCTGGGACACTTTCGGGATTACTTCCGGCTCTCCGGCTTTGACTCTCACCTCTTGCATCCAACCATAGATTTTACAAGAGGTGCCTATGCCTGGGCGTATTCCAAGCCAATTAATGCTAGAAATGAGAAGTTATTCCCTACTATAGCTATGAGGTTACGACGCAACGCAGCCCAACCGGGAAGTCTTCTAGGGAAAAATGCGTTGTATCTTCATAACTATCACATTGGTAGCTCTCAGTTGACGGCTCTATTCCAACTATACGCTACTGGTTCTTACCAAAGAACCTATGCACAGAAAGCACCTGCACCAGCTGGAATATGAATGGCTCGTGCCACCTGTTCTAGATGTTCTCACAGAACCAGAGGAACAGCCTCGAGTTCTGCTTCCTACGCTTGGGTGGACCAGTACATAGTTATATGTTTTACTGTAGTTTATGTTGTTTTTGTCAAGAATCACCAAATAAAACATCAGAAAAGCTGTTCTTACATTATATAAATAAAAAATATTTTGGTTGTAAAATAATATTTCAAGGCTGACAGGGGAAAAAACTCAATTTCAACCAAATGGATTTCAGGCCTTAGCCAAATACCAACAGTTCAAGGGAGTTTTAGCGGGAAATTCCGCCGGTGCATTGCTGCATATTAACAAATGATTTGACGTATTGGTTAGCATGTGCGTACCTAAGGATTTTTCCTATGGTGACAGCCAGTGGTCAATTTTGATAATCCAATAAGAGATCAATTTTTCCATAATCATCATCATCATTTCACAACCCTTCACTAGTATACGGTGGAATATAAGCCTACCCCAGTTAACAGTAATGCCACCAGCATCCATGAACTTTCTATATGTCTACCAGTTAGGCATGTGAACTTAGTAGGGAGTGCTCTACATACCCCTTGCAGGTACGTGGCTGCTCTTTTAAACCTTCCTTTCCTATCGATTGTCGGTTCGTCGAGCTATATGGCCGGCCCATTCTTACTGATTCGTGGAACTATGTCGGTTACTCTGGTTTTGTTGCAAATATCGTCGTCACGGATTCTATCAAACTAAAAGCACTCTCAATAGCTCGCTAGCGTGCTTAAACTTCCTCATACGGCCATCAGTGGAGCACGTCTCAGTTCTACATGTCATCAATGGTAACAGGTATTGGTTATAAAATATTTTTATATACTTAAGAGTTTGTGGAATACGTGACGAGAATATGTGTCGTGATCTCTCCCGAAACCTGTCCAGCCAAGTTGGATCCGTAGATCATCTTCTTGGCGAAGTTGGACTTTTGGCCGTGAACTGAAAAGGGGAGATCTGCCGCGGGGCAAGGCGATCGGACCGGGGCGCAGCCAATACTCCGTGTGGTAGTACAGAGCGTTTCGCTTGTGGCGCGACGTCAGCCCCGCCACAGACTTACCTTGTCGGACAAATGAGCAATTTAGTTGTAGGGTAGTAGTCATGAAATTCAAATTCAAATTTAAAACATTTATTGTAAGTGAAGTAACTACTTCTTCTTTATGCATTTTGTGTTAATTTTTTTTTAATATTACTTACGTGTCTTACAACTTAACCACGTTTTCGGATATTACAATATTTGTTATATATTAGAGGTATGTGACTGACATAAGTAACATTCTGAATTAAAGTTATAAATTATCAAATAAAGTTGTTAGTATATTAGATCAATTCAACAATTGTTTAAAATGTTAGTTTAAAATTGTATGAGAAAATTACATAATAAAAATATAAAGAATTCATACTGTTGAAGGGAGTGTAGCACCGTCCATATTTCGACGGAATCAAAGGCTTTTTGGTAGTCCACATACGAAAGACGATGAAACAAAAGGGTATGTATGTCGTTTTTGGTACTAAATCCATTTCGGCAATCGGCATGCTTGGGGGGCTGGATGTCATCATTTCATAAGATACAATATACTATTCGTAATGACTCACGAAAACAGCACAATGTAATGAGTTTTGGAGGAAAATATTATGGGTCTGGGGAATCGTCATATATCGCCTCTACTTCTTCATCAAGGTGTATGAAAGTTGGCGCGCAAACTTGTATAAAGGCAGTTCTTCAAGTTGGCCAACATAGTGGCGAATTTTGTAGCCAATACATATGGCCATCATCTAGAGCGGGTGTTTGTGCTTACTCTGGTATGTATTGGAATGATGATCCACAAGTTGACGCGAGATCCGTGTGGTGTTGGTTTTTTTTACAAACGATCAAAGGGTTGTGGCAGTGTTATGGCCGTCGCGTCCACACGTTGGGCGCGGGTTTAGTTTGCTACGAACTTCCAGAGTGATCGCATGCTCCTGATTAAAATTTTATATTCATTCGTTGTGACTATTGTCTACAAAATGGCAATAACAATGACCAATGAAGAAACGTTTCGCTTTATAGTGATCTAACAAGTCGAAAATTATTTCTGTAACCCAAGGAATAAAATTTGTTTTTTTCCATTTTTTTAATCAACCTTTTCTTATACATATTCACGTAGTAACAGTATGCTGTGAATTAACAAACCGCAGCAGCCGTTAGCGCCTCAATATCTATTTCAATAAATTTGTCCTCACATTGGCCTGAACCGAAGCAAACCGCACGAACTTACTTATCACAAACTCTTGACTAATATCTTTGCCACAACATTCGCCACAATGTTTATCAACGTGAAGAGCTGCCATAAACAAATACAGTTCGATGACTTAGAATATTATATGGGAAACACTTGTCGAAACACTCGCAATTTTGACTACGTTGTTAAGGGGCTACTCCTAGCGAACGATCTTGAGCAGTCGGTTCGCCGACTCGCGCTACAATATATCGCGTAAGAAATATGCAAGATGCCACCTACTGTACGAACGTAGTATTAGTTTTTCAACACCAATAAACTATTTTATAGAAATGCACACGGCGTACAACGATAAATGTATTTTTTTTTATTCGGTATATTAGTTGCATTATTATCTAATTATGAAATTTTATAATTAATTATATATTAAAAATGAAGCATTGAAAATAGTGAGTTTAAAAGATACCTACTCTCTACAGGTAAATAGATAGATAGCTCGCCTTTTGTACAAATATTTGGTGCAATAAAGAATAAATAAATAAATAGGATGTTTCGCAGATGTGTTTTTTGAAGAACTTTTAGATGTCACGTATTGAAAAGTAACATACCTACCTACTAATTTTTGAACTGAGCACCGTGTAACTTAGCCTGCTTATTACTTATGCTGGATGACATAATCCTCACCCCAATGATTGATGAGGATGAAATAAAAAAACATGTCTGTTTTTATTTTTATTCAATTTTATTTCTACACACGTAATTATATTTATTTATGCATAAGGGTTATAATAAAAGTAATACAAAAATCAACAAGAAGTATAAGGGTTATAGGTAAAGTGACTATACGTCCTGTTTTGAACGGGACCGTCCCTTTTCTCGGTCACTCTGTCCTATTGTCCCCAAATAAAGCTCCGGGACACAAAATTGTCCCGTTTTCCGAAACCGCGCGAAAATTAATATCTATGAAGTTTGTCAGACGTCACGTCAGTGCGAGAGCGGGTCCGACCAAAAATAACCAAATGGGAAAATTTAAGTTTCCCCAAAAACTCGTTGTGTGGAAGTATTCAAAGTCTTTCGCACCAACAATTTTTTTTTATCTTCACGCACAATCCCTGACGGGGTAGCCAGAGAGAACAGATCGCCAAGTGTCACGATCCTTACATACCTCTTTCGCTTCTTTCATATTCATTATCTTCTTCATACATGCACGTCTAGGTATCCGAGTACTCTTGACCCTACCCTCTTCGAGCACAATCTTCAACATAATTTTTTTAATCGAATATATTTTATGTCTACCTGGTACAAATGCTCCAGTAGAAAGAGTATTTTTATATTTTAAATAAATTGTGGACGTCTAGAAAAAACACTTACGGTTCCAGTTCCAAAGGCTATGTTGTTAACAAAGGTGACAATAAAAAAACTTGCCCAGAATTTTATTCTTATTTAAAATTATCACCAACTTTATTAAAGAAAATTTGTTCCACTGACAAATGTAATTAATAAATTAAAAAAATATGTTGCATTTAATAATTACTATAAAGTTATACCGAATATAATTTCATAGTGAACACTAATTGTATAAAGTTATAGTTTTTAGAGCATAAATAAACCCATGTCCCGTTTTGAGTTAAAAAATAAATGGTCAATTTAGTTATAGGGGTTTTTGGGTTGTAATTAAATGATGCCCGGGTTACCCGGGTTAGTACTAACTTAGTAAAAGTAGGTAAGTATTTAGATAAATACCTTTTATCTAATCATAATACCTACATAGGTACCTATTGTGATTAGTTATACTGGAGAGGTATATTAATACCTACTAAGATACTTTTTACCGAATTACTATACCTACTAAGATATTGTGGTTAGGTATTAGGATTATTTTTAACTGTATACTATACTGATAATATTGAATTAGCCTTTTATAGTGTAAATTATAATATTTGTCGAAATGTTAATTATGGTTTCGAACCTTACATGCTAATGGTACTTCATTATTAAAAAAAAAATGCAATTTCTGTATTACGAAGTTTTGTCAAAAAATGCACGGTAAATTAGGTTCTATGGTCTAAACCTTTGCCTGTCTTATTTGGCGAATTGCAACAACACAATAATGTCAAAGTCAACTGTCCAACTGTTATCAACATTGTTAACATCAAACATCAACATTCAATTTCAAATGTTCAAACTTCGTTTTGTAATTATAGTATATTTTGAATAAAGATAATTATGAACCTCAACGATAGACTCAAATCAATTATAAAGATTTTAAAAATTACGACATTATTCGGAAGCGGTGCATTGGTAATTGCGTATCACATTAGACAAACATGTCAATCCTTAGAAAAAATTGTCAATCCTAGTGTACTTGATGCGGAGAAAAAATGCACGCCAGAATATATATATATCGATGATCCGCAATTTAAACTAAATATGGAAAAGGCTAAAGAGACAACGCAGTCAATAGGCTTAGCACGTATATGGAAAAGCTTACGACGTTCATTAGCGTCCAGACTTCTTTGGTTGTGCCGACATGGTAACCAAGATCAGCGTAATTTAGCAATTGAACATTTAGCCTCCTTCAAAAATAATAAAATTTGGGACTGCTTGAAAATAGCACAAGCGCTGGACAAAAATACTGCAGTGTTACTTGCACGCACCCGTGGTGCAGATTTACGATACTTTTTGCCTCCTCCAATCCACATTCGAAGAGCTGCATTGACGTCGGAGCTTATGTCATTCAAATTTCGTGATATGATTATTGCTGTTCAGAAGATATGTAAACATAGTTGTATTAAATACTTTTTATCTAAGTATTTTGCTAATATTCAAGAACAGGCTATGGAGGCCGATAGTATACCGGCAAAGCCTGATAGTATCAGTGAACGTGATTTATGTATGCTATGTCTTGATGCATTATATCATCACATTATTCTGTTTCACTCAAAAGACTATAATGAAGATAAATCTTCTTCAACATTAATTGAAATGGGCTTATTGCCCCGTCTAGCTGAGTTATTTTTAAGATATCGTAACGATACTGAATTAGCTGTTTCAGTGCTGAAGATTCTTACAGTCCTAAGTATGCACACATGTTTATTAAATGACTTTTTCCAAAATGGTTTAATTGGAGAACTTTCTAGATTATTAAGATCCGAAGATGTACGCTTAGCAAGTTCTGCTGCTGTATGTCTTGCTAATCTATCTGGAGAACATTGCTTTAGACCTGGCTTGTACCTTTTGCATCCATTGTATAGAACAAGAAACAAACACACATGTGATACTCTCCTGGTACATGGTTTGAGAGGTGGCGTATTTGTCACATGGCGCCAAAGAGATCCAAAATGTGCAGAGCCTTTAGGTATTTCTGAAGTAGCAATGTCTGATATTAAATGTATTGAACCTTGTGGTGATACTTTGGTTGATACTCCTGTTGATAACAAATATCTAGATCCTGAAGATCAACAAGTATTTGAGGACTTTACTGAGTTAAATGAAGTATCTCTATTATCAAACATTGAAGTCTTATTACAAGATATTCCCATAGAAGCTAAGAGAGAACCAGCAGATGTAAATATGTATATTGCAATAAAAAAGCAGACAGCTTTAATTGAGGAGGAAGAAGACCACTGCAGTTATACTTTTTGTTGGCCTAAAGATTGGTTGCCTAGAGATTGTAAAAATCTGAGAATTTTAGGTGTCAATTACTGGAGTTCACTATCTGATTGGTTAGAAGGATGTCCATTACAGAGTGCAGATATTGCAACTAGGGCTGGAGAGCTGGCACCAGCATTAATTGATGCTGAAGTTGGACAGAAAAATGTCCCAGTTATTTGGTTGGCTCATTCTATGGGTGGTCTCATAGTTAAACAACTTCTCATTGATGCTGCTGGAACGGAAGGTAGTTTTAAAAGACTTTGTGAGAATACAAAAGCTGTTCTGTTTTACAGTACACCACATAAAGGAAGTGCACTTGCCAACATGCCCCGTGCAGCCGCTGCTGTGCTGTGGCCATCACATGATGTAAGGCAACTACAAGAAAACTCTCCTATTCTTTTAAAGATACAAAAAGAGTTCCTCCAACTAGCCGATACTTATTCATGGGAAACTATAAGTTTTGCTGAAAGTAAGCCAACTCTAGTCACATCTTTTAAAGTTCCTATACATTTTGTACCATCTCACTCAGCAGACTTGGAGCGAGGTGTGTTTTATGAATTACCTCTTGATCATTTAACAATTTGTAAGCCAGCAACCAGGCAATCAATTTTATATACTACAGTACTAAATGTAATTCAAAGAGCCACATCTAACAATTATGAGTTTAAACATTCAAACCCTTATATTGTAAAGCTATTAGACTTATTTTGGTGGAATATGAGAAAGAGGGCAAATGAAGTAATAGAGACTATAGATGACACAAACAATAATCGTAAATTTAAATGGTTTGAAAGAATCCTACTAGAAGCCTTTACTGATGCTTATTCAGACTAATCTTATATCTTCATACCTGTAATTTGTTTTTGGGAGAAGTTTGGAAAAGCATGTAACATATTCACCTTGAAATAATTCACTTCCTTGTTATATATTCATTAATTTTTATTAATTTTCTATGTTGTTTTAAAAGATTGTACTGAATTTAATATCGCATAAAGTAACATACACTTTTTATTTATGAGTTTTGTAGAATCAATTTTATTTCAGTACTTATTGGGTAAATCCTAACAACAGTTATTAAAAACTAAAATTTAATATTTCTTAGATAAAGTTCCTTTTTTATTTCTGGTTTTTTATTATATTATCAAACAATCATATAAGCTAATATTGAATATATGAAATACAGGCTTATTAGACTGGGGATAACAGTATCAAGTTGTAATAGCATAAGTCAAATAGTATTTCAATCTTTTTATTTATTGTGTTAATATTTGTCATTGTGTAAATAATTTCACTACCAAAATACTAGGAAATAAAAAATACTTTGTTACGATTTAAGTTCCTTTATCTTAATGTTATTGCAAATGATTTTAGTTTAATAAAATTAAAAATACAAAAGTAATTAGTGTTGTACTTTTTTGTTTAAAATAATAACAGTTGACCACATTCTGTCAAAGCAAGTTGGTTATATACAATTATTGTGGATATAATGTCAAGGGCTTCATATCAAATGGATGTATAGACAAAAATACTGTTTTATCTAAGGCTGATATCCAGAACATGGCCTCCCTACATTGTAGGCAAAATAGGTAGGACTTTTTGAGTATGGACGCTTAATATATTTGGAAGCCTTTTATTATTCTGAAATAACAAGTATTTGAAATATCAATTCTTAGAATTGTTTACAAAATTGCATATGATAAACAAAATTAAATTTAATCAAGAAAAAACTTTCCCTAAAAATGTTTGCTCTCTCTAAATAAAAAAAGGCGTAAATACATACACTAAAAACTTAAAATTGTTAAAATTACCTATAAAAAAATGTAATCAAAAAGACAACAGTTAAAAACCGAAATTAAAAAATGTAAAACAGTCTTAGTCTCGTTTTATTAAGTTCTGGGAGGTGTATTAAATTCTCACAATTCAACAAACATGCTCACAGTCCACCTGATGGTAAGTGGATGCTGTGGCCCATAGACATCTACATACATCTATCCTCGATTACAGATCAAAATGCAGACGCGTTGTTACCCCTGAGGACTAAGATGGAATGCCTTCTTTCCACTGAAACGGGTCTCCAGTTCTCTACACTCACCATACGAAACAGCAGTATTAAGCTGCTATTTTACGCTGGTATTCTGTGAGACCGTTGTCCTTCCCCGGACGAGCCGAGCAATTGGTGCTAAAAACATAATATAGCTGCAGCGTGGCTCTACCACGTCATATTATATTATTAACTATCAGGGTATATGAAATAATAATACCCGGTTATTGGGTATTATTATTTCATATACCCAGGTATTTACAATTTTCGCAGAAAAAGAGATACCTAATTTTCTTATAATAATCACGTTTTATTCTTTAAGGAAAGAGGAAGTAAGTCAATCAATAAGCGTCCTTAACTAATAGTACACACAGTCGTGTTAAACAGTCTTGTTCTCATTAACTAATTAGGAACTAAAATGGCTTTTTACTACAATAAATTCTGTTATAAAATAAGAAAAATATAACTATATAAACTTTCTTCTCTGTCTCTTTCTTCTTCTTCTTTCTTGTCTCTTCTCTTAGTATAGATATACCTACACTAATTACGTTGCATAATACGTAGTTAACGCCTATGTGTAACAACCGTTTTCCCATGTGATAACGATTCGTCGATTATTTTCATGGACTATAGATATCCAAAAAAATCAGAAGTAGAAGACAAATTATCATATGGTGTACGGGGCTTGGTTTGTACTATCTTTTGCCCCAAAAACAAATAAATCCACTTTTACACTCTGGTACCCAGTTTTGTTTTGGGCCAGATTACATAGGATCACATATTTGATTACATTTTTTTAATAGGATATGGGTGACAAACGAGCACACAGTCCACCTGATGATAAGTGGTTGCTGCGGCCCATAGACATCTACTATCTATCCTTTATTACAAATCAAAATACAGATGCGTTGTCACCCGTGAGGACTAAGATAGAATGCCTCATTTCCAGTAAAAAGGGTCTCCGGTTATCTACACGCTCCGTACGAAACAGCAGCTTTAAGTTGCTATTTTACGCTGGTATTCTGTAAGAGCGTGGTCCTTCCTCGGTTGAGCCGACCCATACGTGCTACAACTATACTACTAATATACCTGCAGCATGGCTCTACCACGTAAAAAATATACATACTTTCCATTATCATAATCTTTCTTGTTATTTTCGTATAACTGGGTATCTACTGGTACCTACTTTTTGGTTTTAATTCATAATTTTTTTTAAAGCGCTCTATTTTGTCAATATTATATTAATACGTTATTATTAGTCAGTTTTAAAACTAAGAGAATATTCGATGCGAACGAGGTCGCGGTTACAGCTAGTATTATTAATTATAATAACCCTTTTAAGATATTAAAGTCGCGGAATTTTTTAATATGCAACTATAGGACATGACAGAAAGATCTCATGGCTTCTGATTTACACCAGATGTACCTAAAATACTCAGACCGACGACGGACAGCAGCAGAGCGTCAAAGGTGCGAGACGCCGGTGCTGCGATTGTACACGTGCCAACCGTGACGAATGATGAATGATGATTAAGGCAATTTCTCCCTACAGTGAGAGATGCCCATTCTAAAAATGTCGAAAGATTATTTCATAGATTACTGTATAATATATACTAGAGAGATTATTTTTTAGAACAGTAATAGAACAAAAAGCATGACGCTTAACAAATGAAATTTTAATTTCTTATGTCAATTAATAGAGTTAATTTATTTCACATAAATTTGTATGTATATATTTGAGATAATTTCAGTTCATATTACACATAGGCGGTTTAGTACGAGGCAGATCCACGCTGCAGCTATGTCATGGCCGTAGCACTAATGAATGGTCCAGCTCGACTGAGGTAGGTACACGCACTCAGAATACCAGCGTAAAAGTTTCGTAGAGTGAGTGTAGAGAACCAGAGACCCTTTTTGCTGGAAACGAGGCATTCCGTTTTAGTCCTCAGGGGTGACAACACATCTACTTTTTGATTTTTATTCGAGGAGCAATGTAGTGATGTCTATGGGCCGCAACTTCCACTTACCATCTTTTTGGCTTAGAATAATAACACCTAGAACGATAGTTTCCTACAAAGCGGACGTTCAAAAGTGGGGCAAGAAAAAAATCTATGTGTGCGTTATCAACTTGTGTTTACGCTAGACAAAACACAACAAGTGAAGAAATAATGTGGCCAACACATAAAATTTTCCCGAAAAGTAGGGAAGTTGAAACTATATTGGACTAATAGTTACAACGTAACGTATGACTCACAGAAATGTGAAAATAAGTTTGTTTGAATTCTATTATCGAAGTGTAGCCCGCTTAAATCAAAATATTTTTGAATAGGATATTTGTCTAGATAGGCTAGATAGCCAACTGAGATTCTTTTATGAACCATATAAATGTGATTGCATCATATTTTTCTTTGTAACTGTCTAAAGACGTTACAATTATATGACTAATGCAAGTTCGATATACACCCGATGCCTGACACACGACTGTTCGACGAACGATTGACTGTATTCAGTATCTATTATTCAGTTTGTTTTTAACAATTTTTTTAATAATCGTCGAGTAATGGTGTACCGCCCCGCACTGCATGCATAATGTAAGCTACAATACGAAAAATACAAGAAAATTTTAATTTTGGTAGGTTTTACACAGTCCTCACGGATGACAACGCATCTCTTTATTGAGGATAGTTGTAGATGTATATGGGTCACAGCATCCACTTACCATCAGGTGGACCGTGTGTTCGTATGTCACCGTATCCTATAAAAAAAATGTAAAGAATAAATTTTTGTATTTTAGTGGGCTTCCAACTGCTTTCATTTCGATTGTGTCCGATGTTTTCTATCTCACAAGCCACAATGATCGGATCAGAAAGATACATAAAACGAAAGCCCAACATGCATTTTTTATCAGACCATATTAAAAGTTTCCTTAAAATTCATCATCCATATTTTTTAATTTTTTTTTAAAACGTTACCCCCACACTAGGATTTTCTCCTGTATCGTGAAGGCAGCTTACAAACATAAATTTCACGAGGACAAACATCCAGAGCTGGAACAATGATTTGTAAGGCATACAAATACTTGTTCCGTACGGGATTCGAACCCGCGGCCCCCAGCGCAACAACTCATTGCTAAGCCACTGCGCCACGGAGCCGTCGATAAATAAAAACAATGCGTTGCATTTTCTCAATGTTGGCAGCCCTCGTAGTAATAAGTTGTCAAGTTGCGTTACGCACTCTATTTAATGAGGGCTAATAATCTTTCACGCACCAGATGTCGCTAGTTGTGACTGAGGTGAAGTTTTTTGTACATAGTGTCAGTTAATTGAGAAATTAGTTTTAAATAATAGTTTATCATTATCTAAAATATTATATTATTACACAACACAATGCGTCAGAGTTTTGATTTTTTAATTTTTTGCACTTTATAACTCTTTTTAAATAAATCGGCTTTTAGTTATATTTTATAGTTTGTTTATTCATTTCTAATGTAATTAATATAAAATATAACTGATACAGAAAGAAACATTAAATATTACATTTTCTTAAGAAATTATTATCCCCGCTATGAAATCCGTCAAATATTTTACCTCACTGTAAAGTGGCGCCGCCCTGGTAGCAGAAAAAGTCGTGGATACCCTCATTCCTATTGACGTGTATTAGTTTTAATTAAAAAAGGTGGGAGAATTTTTCTTTCACTTTGGCAACATTTCCATATAATGTTATATGTCAGTTTTTAAAAATTCATATTTATTTTTGATGATTGTTGTACGTAAAAATATAAGTTCAAAAGCATTAGTTACTCGTGAAATGTAATGTTACTATGTTTCTTATGTTTCTCTGATGTACTGACATCCGTTCACTGCATAAAACGTCATTTTTAATTAAAATTTCGGGAGCTGTTGTCAACACGACACGACTTTGAACACCATAGATAAGTTGAACACTAACGTCTCCAGTATTATATATTAGTCTATGCACTAACGGGCCGAGTATTGAATATTGAACTAAGCCATACTGGCTTAGTTGAGTTGCCTCACATTACGGACGTGGACTCGGCTTCTAGTCTGGTAGTGGTGTACACACCGCCCTGTAGGTATATTATCTTCTTTCGTTGGTCTTTGATAACTCAGAATTTGACGTATAAAATGTGAATGTAAAACGCAATTAATACCGTTATTGAAACTTTGTAGATACTTGATATTTTATTCAAAGTACTCTGTATATTATACTGACATCTGCTCTAGTTTTCTTAAAACTCAAGAACGTTTTACAACCTCGATATGTTATTACATAAAATAATAGATGGCGCTGTTGTATAAGTAATCTAGAATTATATGTAGACGTATAGATGGCGTTAACAGGTAGTAAAAGAGAGTACTTATATAAACTTGTTTCAAAAATAAACGTTTGATTACCCTAATGAGGGCTAATAATTTTCTGCTCGCTAGATGTCGCTAGTTGACACTGAGGTAAAGTTTTTTGCTACACAATGTCATTTAATTGAGATGTAAGTTTTTAATAAAAGTTTATCCGTTTCAAAAGTGATATACTAATACTTAAAACAATGCCTCAGTGGTTTGCTCTTAAACTTTTGCACTTTTTAACTTTTTTTAAAATTTTCTACTTTGATGAATATCAAAGGCTTGCTTTATTTATTTTTAATCTTATTAATATAAAATATAGCTAATGGCACAGAAAGAAACATTAACTTTTACATTTTCCGAACGAATTAACTTTTCCGCTTTGATATCTGTCAAATATTTATTTATTTATTTATTTAAAACTTCATATACACATGTGATATAGGCGGACTTAATGCCCAAGGCATTCTCTACCATAAATATTATACCTCACTTTTAAGTGGCGCTGCTTTGGTGGCAGAAAAAGTCGTGGATGCCCTCATTGGGGCAAAGCAGTTTAACTGAAGATAAGCTAACAAGTCAATTATGTTTTGCAAATAGGGGCTAAGCTAGCTTGCGTTTCATAGCGAAGTGATCAATCTAAGCGCGGCATGTACCTACAGATATAGACCTACAGTGTCCATTTTGTTTGAACGACGTGACGTGGCGGATACTTGAGTATTTAAAGCACATAGTATACATTTTAATCTTATTATATGAATTAAAAACCGCCTTCAAAAAGTAAAAAGATTAAAATATTGTTTTCTTATTAGCTTCTCAAGCCTGTGTTAAGACAGAATGAGCTCTTAGGTATGTTACGATTTTTAAACCTTTTAATTATTTGAAGTCGGTTTTTACTTTTGTTAAAAGTTTTTTTTCTCCTTTTGAATGGACTAAGGAATGTCACAAAACAAAAACAAATTAAAATTTTATCCCTTTTTCCCACCATTAGGGGTATAGAATAGAATAGAATGATTTTTTATTCAATATTGATTATTACATAATAACAGAAACAGAAACAGAAACATTTTTTAGTTACCACTGGTTCGTAATAATACCTCTGTCCTGGGAAGAACGAGCAAGAAACCCAGCGGGACTTTTTAAACATATTTCACTTAACAATAATTTTGTTTATACAATGGGTGGATAGTTTATACTATTATTATATTAATTAAAATAATAAAAAGATATTTTATTATATATAAAAAAACAATCATTAAAATCGGTTTACACTTGGCAAAGAGATATCTTTGCCAAGTCTTACACAACGACCACTTGCTTATGAAGACAACGCTGTATGTAAATCGTACGACAGTTTTACTCCTCCTACGATTCTACCGAAACAAAAATACTACTTCTTTGGGTTTCTAATGTATGGGTTACGAGAAAGGGTCCTATATTATGTAAAAATTACATTCGTGACGCTTAACGGTCTTATAATATTATGCAATAAACTACAGGCGAGTCGCTTACAATAGTCATGTCTCATCATGTACATTCAATTGTTTAACCTTGGCCTCATTCTTATACACACATATATGGCAAATTTCTTCTACGAATCACATTAAATACTCGTACATAATATATTTTATAAGTACTTAATACATATTAAATATAGTATGTTATGTTTATGTTATTCAAAAAAGGAGGAGGCTCTCAAACTTTTTAACTTGTGTATTGATAAAATGTTCTGGGATTTTGTTGTAAAAGCATACCATACCCTATAAATGAATTACTGATTCTGTGGAGTCTAGTAACTTTCATTACAAGCTTAAGTTTGTTCCTGGTGTTTAAAGTATGAACATCCTTATTTTTATTAAAGCCATTTATATTTTAATGTACATTCATTACATTTTCATAAAATTATAAATCGCCCGTACGGCTCTCTTTTGCACAACAAATATGACTTCAATATCAGTCACATAACCCCATAGCAAAATTCCATAAGACATTACGCTATAAAAGTAACTAAAATAAACTAATCTAGCTGTCTCAACATCAGTAAGAATTATAATATTCCTTACAGCATATGCTGCAGAACGAAGTCTACCTGCTAATTTAGATATATAGGCGGCCCATTGAAGCTTCGCGTCAGTAATATTACCAAGGAAAGCAGTGGTACTGTAAAGTTGCTGGCGAGACAGGGCTTACGATCTCGTGTTACTGTATCTAATGTCACAGTAAGCCGTAATGCACTGTTGCGTTGTGGTCAAAGGGTGTAGAGAGTTAGTACATATAATAATAGCTTGTGAAGAATTTCTTCTTTGTCTTTAGTGATTAGAACGCATCTGTGGCCTACTGTATTTGAAGTTGATTGCAGGTGTCGGCAAAAGTCAGCGGAAGTGCCTACTGCTGGCCATTTTATAAAAAAAGTACTAAGAATTATTGAATTAACGAATGTGCTAAATTAACCTCTTTACTTCCATGGTAACTGCATAATTCGTTAAAAACAAATGCCAACTCCATTGCTTGAGAGATAATCGCAGAATCGATACAAGGCTACGCAGAATGGTTACCATGGTGATAACGCCTTGGTGGCCGACTTTCCGTTGCGACACATAACGTAGGTACGCTATGTACCTATAGCTGACAATCCAATTCATCTTCTCATTGCTAGGGTTTTATTTTTATTCAGTTTGTAAACAAAATAAAATTATAGACACAAGCTAGTAGCACCAGTTACTCGACTCCACCCAGTCATTTATTTATTCTTGGGGCGATGTATACGCTTTTACAACAAAATCCCAGAAAATATACAAAATATGAACTGCTCAAAGTTCAAAAACTCTATTAAACAAAGTTTGTATAAAAAGGGCTATTATAATATTAAGGAATTTATGGATGATAATAATCCTGGGAATGAGGTGATCACTGCCAAGCTATTTCTAATTTGGTGTGTATGGTTAATTGTTTAAAAATATCTACATGATTGTAAGTTGTTATTTAAAATAAAGTCCCGCTGGGTTTCTTGCTAGTTCTTCCCAGGACAGAGGTTTTTTTGGAAAAAGTGGTAATTAAACAAAAGAGTGACTATCAATAAGTATTATTTATAATTTATATTGAATATAAAACTTTGTTTACTCAGAAGCAGAAACAGAAAATTTTATAAAATTCAAAGCAAAATTCGATAAGACATCACGAAATTACTTTAATAATAACTAAAATAATCTAATCTATCTGACTGACTTCTAATCTTTCTTACAGCATATGCTGCAGAACTAAGTCTGCTTCCTAATTTAGATATATGGGGGCACCATTGAAACTTCGTGTCAGTAGTAATACCAAGAAAAACAGTGATATCCACAAGACGCAACTCCTCCACATTTAAGAGCACATTGGTATTCGAATGTTTAACATTAGGTATAGTAAATTTTATATATTTCGTCTTATTGTCGTTTAAGAGCAAATTATTCGCGTTAAACCAATGTACTAATTTCGATAAAGCATTATTTACATTGTGAAAATTAATTAACTGTCATTTGAGTTTGAACATAAAAGAAGTATCATCAGCAAATAATACTATATCGTGATTGTCCCCTACAAGACAAGGTAAGCCATTAATATAGACTAAGAATAGGAATGGCCCAAGAATCGAGCCCTGAGAAATACCCGTTGATACTACTGATCCAGAGGAAACTTTACCATTGATCACGACTTTTTTGTTCTGTTATTTAAATATGAAATAATAAGTCTAAGCGCAATATCTTTGACACTGTAATGTTGTAGTTTCCTGATTAACATCTCATGATGAACACAATCAAAAGCATTGGAAATATCGCAAAGCCATGGAAAGATAGTGCTAATGATAATGATGTGAAACTGACTAGAATGTATGATATACATCGCAGTCAGTTTCTACTACTGTAGCAACATCTTAATACTATATGTGTTTTACTACAAAAAATTCAGTTTAATAGAATTCGCGGCAATGGATTTAAAAAAATAAGTTAAATCTCAAACGTATGTATATCCAACTTTTGGTTGGTTTGGTTGGTCAATGTTGTGGATCTAAAATTCGTTGTATTTGATCAGTAAAAGCATTTCTACACAACTGCTGCTGTGCACAAAGGTGTTAGATGCTGATAGTTTGGCTGGTATATACTAATCTAGCTATTTCTGTTTGTATATCGTGTTCCACAAGAGCCAGTGTCACTGCGTCCAGTAGAATATATCGTGATCGATGCGGAAGCTTTAGTCCACCGCTCTATCCTATACCTACACGTCCGACGAATTACAGGAGTTGCTTGGCAGTGAGGGCTTTCGCTTTCTCCGGACTTAGTAATTAGCTACCTAGATGAATGATACGTTTGCGCAGCATTTCGTAACAAGGTGAAGGTTTCTCCGCGATGAATTCGAATTCTTTATTTGCGAATAAATAAGTACAAATATTTTGTTCTGGTGTTAATGGTGAATACATATTTAGTTGTTTTCAACGGTGTTTATTTACAATTACAAATACAAAAGTATTATTATGTTCATGGTATAACTAAAGTAACAAAGAGCTGATCTAACGGCGTCTCTACCTTTCAACTCGAAGTGTGATGAAATATTGTGGCAGGCGCCATAATTGGTAATTACGGTTTTAAATTATAAAACAAAATAACTATATAAAACCAAAACAATTTTAATTTTAAATTGTATAAAACTGTATTTATATAAAACTAATTATTAAACATTATATTAAACCAAAATAATTAAAATTTTAGTCTCAATTTCTTTGTCCAGTTTGAATTAATGAAATATCTATACTAATCTATACTATAATAATATAATAAAGCGGAAGAGTTTTTTTTGTTTTTTTGTTTGTTTAAACGCGTTAATCTCTGGAACTACCAGTCCGATTTGAAAAATTCTTTTTGTATATTATAGCCAGATTCATGTGGAATAGTATAGGCTATCTAGCATTAAGCTATATCACTCAGCTAGCCTTAAATATGGATATTTGTTAAGCAAGTCAGAAGAAAAAGCACTCTCGAAATGATTTATTCGCGTACGCTGGTGTTATCGTTAGGGATACGTACAATGTTCTAGAAAAATATAGATCTTTACTCCATCTAAAAAAAAAGTCCGCGATACCATATGTCTATTTCTTATATATAAGCCACAATTAGACATTATGTGACAAAAAAAAATGAAAATTTAATTATTAGGCATGGCATATTTATCCTACGAACGATAGTTACTTCATTGTCAAGACATTTTTATGAAGATAAACTTCGTTCTTTATACCATGTTTATATAGTACATAGTTTAAGAGATAATGTAAAATTAAATTCAATACTTGGCAGGGCGCGCGAACGACACTCATAAACCCTAGCCGCCCGGTGAGAACTGAGAGAACTGATCAACCGGGAGGGGGAGGGAAAGTGGATAAAACTTAACTTCGCTCTACATCATACATAATATGCCGACAGATAAAAGTACTCCATTAATTATGCCAATTTTTCCATCCATTGCTATCAAATAAAATATTTAATTGCAATTATAAAATGTTTGAACTAGGTCATGTCGCGCACCTCACGTGATGACGCGGGTGAAACCGCGGGCCACAGCTAGGAAGTATATAATAGTCAAAGTATTATAGGCAAGAGTATGCTCGAGACACCACGCGTTCCACCCTGCCCCGTTCGATTTTACTATAGAAATCTATACGAGTAGGTAATATTTGTATTTCCGTGCAAATTTTAGGGATGGTATTGGAGGCAGGGTAGGCTGATGCATTGTGCAATAAGAAAAATAATCAAAAATCTTAATTAGTTCAACTTCCAAAATCACTATTGTGAAGTTTTGCCAGCGGTACACCTTTTGTTTTACCACTGGTAAAACAAGATGCATACCCTGATAAAATATCAAGAACGGGGAAAAGTTTCTTCATATTTTATATACAAATTGAGGACATTTTTTTTCAAAGTTTAATAACATTTAATTATAATATATATGTGCCATTTCGTTCGATAACTTGTTGCCATCTTGTATATAGTGACATAATCCCGTTACTGTAAAAATCTTGGCATTTTTTATAAAAAAATGCGACAAGTAGTCTGAGAGTCCTCTCTTGATGTTAACCTAACACTACCCAAATAATTCTGAAGAGACCGAAACAGATGTAAATTTGAGGGTGCAAGTTCAGGACTATATGGTGGATGCATTAACGCTTTCCAACCAAGCTCTCTCAATTTTTGCTGAGTGGCCAAAGATGTGTGTGGTCTGGAGTTATCATGATGAAAAACCACTTCTTTCTTGCTTGAGTCTCATTAGTTGTTGGCAGTAGAGATCTAAATCGATGGTTTTGCCAGGCGGTAAGAGTTCATAATAAACAATGCCCTTCCAATCCCACCAAATACACAGCATCACTTTATTACGTGTTAATACGGGTTTCGCTACAGTCCGTGGAGCTTGACTATACCCTTTGACCATGATATTTTTCGCACTTTCTTGTCCTATGTGATCCACTTTTCATCACCAATCATCAATCTTTTCAAAATCGATTCGTTTTCATTACGTTTCAATAGAGAATCGCAAATGAGTAAACGATTCTTTAGGTTTTGCTGAGTGAGCTCGTATGGTACCCAAATATCGCGCTGTTTTGTATAGCCAGACTTTTTCAAAACTGTTTTGTTGTCAATCCTCAATTCCTCGGCTATTTCGTAACTATTAATATGCCGATCTTACTCCACTTTTTAATAAATGGCATAGACTTTACCCGTATGAAGGCGACCAGAGCAAACTGCATATTTGACATCGAAATTCCCGGACTAAAAACGCTTGAACCAACTTTGTGCTTGATTTTTTTGGCGGCTTGAGTCGTATTTTTCTCTTTTTTTGTAATAAAACTTCAGAATGTATCAAATTTCTTCGTTAGATTTCAATTTGGCTGGCGGACAGAAAAACAATTAGGAAATGGCGGGAAAGTATTTTTGACTTTTTATTATTATTTTTCTCAACGTCTTACCGTATGTATTGAGACTAAAACAAGCCAGATCAAAATAGTACAACCAAAGAGATTTTTCTTCAATTTTTATACAAATAAAATACGAAAAAGTATCAATGCAAATGTGCGTTATATTTTAATGAAAGTTATTTTTCAGGACGATTACTGGCTTCATTTAAAAAGTAAAGGGGGGGGGGGTGCTCATATTTCTTTCTCAAAATTGACGCCTGGGGCCCCTACCCTTTTTAAGATTGTTCTACCATTATTGGTATAGTAAATTTATATCTAAATTTTCTTTATATTGAAATGCAAAAATATTTTAAGTGTCCGCATTTAATGTATTTTTGCGTATGTATGTTCAAAAAACTCAAGGCATCTTGAGAAGTAGGTAGTTAATTGTGGATCAATTCCACTTTCACTTTCTAAACTAAATTAGCTCTGTCACAGTTTTTGTAGTTACCACTCAAAGTAATATCTTAGTCGTAACTGACGGAACTCTCACTTCATGCGTTTTTTTTCTTTGTGACTTATTAACTTCTCTGAAAATAAAAAGGTACCTATAATATACCAATTTATGTTTTCTGCTGAACCGTTGTATTCCGCCAAACAAAACGGTACTATATAAATATATATCCTGAGAAATATTGTGATGATATTTCTTTAATTGAGCAAAATACTAATGTTTAAGACCCTAAAAATGCGTTTCAGGGAAAGATGCGGTGTACAGAATGAACCACGTCAATATGAAGGTGTGTGATAGAGAGTTGAGCTGTTGAGAGCTGTGTAAATATTTAATGAACAAAGAATTTCTAGAGGTGCGAGGATACAACTTGCTAAAGCTTGGTCAAGCACTATTCAAAATTGAAATTAGTTGGCAAAATTATTTTACTTACTTTCTTGTATGACCAATTTCATTTGTTAAAACAATAAATAAATCTTTTCAAATTTTAGATTACCCAATAGATACAGCTTTATCTCGCCCCCTTGAAATTGAAAAAAGGTGATGGATAGTGACTTTGAATGAATTCTGTATTTTATTCTCAGACAACACTGGTACTGGTTCCTCGTAATTTCGGGACTCTTGAAGGCCTTCTTCAGAAGCATATTTCAGTCAATTTTCCCTACATTTACCGTTGCTTCCCCATACTTACTCAGCCTTTATAAATTTTTGAAAAGGATACATTAGAAGCGATTATGCCATTTTCGAATGGCTCTGCTGGCGACATAGTCGGAACTCACCATCTTAAAAAAATTGTGTAACGCTTTCAAGGTGATAATGTTTATCCTAATTTCATTTCCTATTTATACGAGGAAAGATTTTCAACCGACTTGAAAATAGGAGGAGGTTCTCAATTCGTCGGAATCTTTTTTTATGTATGTTCACCGATTATTCGAAGACGCCTGAACCGATATGGAAAATTCTTTTTTGTTTCAAAGGGTACGTATACTTCCCAGGTGGTCCCATTTAAGTTTTATCGAAATCGGTCGAGCGGTTTAAGAAAAATGAACAATAAATTATATTTATATTGAAGTCGGTTGCACAAAATTTTTAATTTTACCACTTGTGTGTCTTAAAACCGGTATCCTGGTATCTGGTCTATTGGCGTTGGTCCCTTGTTTCACCGCTAGTTTTCACATTCTCTAACCTTTAGACAAAATTTACATACATAAACACTCACGCCTGTCACCCAGAGGGGTAGGCAGAGGCTACGGACTTCCGTTTGGCGCGATCCTGACACACCTCTCTCGCCTCTTTTACATCCATATATCTACGCATACACGCTCGTCGGTTAAGGGTACTCCTAATCTGGTCCATTTTTAATGTATCGCCGATTTGGTTGATAAACCTTCGTCTAGGGCGTCCCTTCCCGACCCTGCCGTTCACTTCTGCAACATAAATTTGCTTTGTCACTCTTTCCTCGTTCATTCTTTCTACATGACCAAACCACCGAAGTATTCCTTTCTTAATCCTTGTCACAACGTCATCTTGCAAACCACACTTTTCTCTTATCACACTATTTCTCACCCTGTGATTCAGATTCAGCACTAGCATACTCCTTAAGGAACGCATTTCTACAGCATTTATTCTACTCTCATGCTTTTTCTGCCAGACCCAACTTTCACTACCATACATTAAAGTAGGGACTAACACACCATTATGAATTGTCATACGTGCCTTAGTTGACACATTCTGACTCCTCATGATAGCGTGTAGAGCCCCATGCACTCTATTTCCTGCGTTCACTCGTCGTTCTATATCATTATCATATCTACCATCCCTGCTAAATAAACATCCCAAATATACAAACTCATCCACTTGCTCAATCAATTCTCCTTCTATTCTTATTTCACATAAACTTTTACTTTCTTCTCTTTCAAAAACCATCACTTTCGTCTTACTTGCGTTCACTTTCATACCCCTTTCTTTCAATTACCAATTCATTAAAGTAACCATCATTTGCAACTCGGCCGCCGACGATGCAAATATGACTTGATCATCGGCGTACAAAAGGCATTTGACGGTTGACTCACCCATTCTCAACCCACATTCTTCAACTTTCAAAGATTGCAAACAACTGTCCATAAATAGGTTAAACAGCCACGGGGAAGCCACACATCCCTGTCTGACACCTTTATGAATGCCAAACCAGTCCGAGTAGACCCCGTTGATCCTGACACAAGCACTAGAGTCCCTATAAAGAGACCTTAATGCCTGTATCAAGCCAGCGCTCAACTCAAATGAGTTCAGTGTTTGCCATAACACATTCCTGTCCACTCTGTCATAAGCCTTTTCCAAGTCCATGAACGCACAAAAAACTTTCTGGTTTTTGGCCAAAAACTTCTCCACTATCATGCACATGGAAAAGACTTGATCCGTACACCCCATCCCCTTTCTGAATCCAGCTTGCACATCCCAAATTTTTCCATCAGTTTCTTCCATAACTCTTTCAATTAACACCTTAGCATACAGTTTACCCACAATGCTAAGCAAGCTGATACCACGGTAGTTTTTACAGTCCTGCTGCGACCCCTTTCCCTTATATATTGGGACTATAACGGCTTTGCACCAGTCTTCCGGTACCCGCTTCAGTTCCCAACATAAATTAAACAAGGTGTACAGCAGGCCTGCAACCACACCCTCACCAGCCCTTAGCATTTCGAGTGATACTCTATCATATCCGGCTGCCTTACCTGCTTTCATGCTTTTCATTGCTTTCATTATTTCATCTACACTTATCTCCCTACCCTTCTCCACTTCTTCCGGATTTTCTATTTCACTTATTTCAGACGACTCTTCACTCTTAAACACGCTTTCAAAGTATTCCTTCCATCTCTTTAAATTCGAAACTTCATCATTCAACATGCAGCCAAAAAATTTGAGCTTATATTATGTATATTGGCTAGGCTTTGTAACTGGATAGTTATGAGGCAGCTCTTTTCAGTGCGTAGATTTTTAGCAAAGATATTTAAATATATAGGTATACTATAGAGCAGGCATTGGCAACATTTATATACAGAAACTTTGAGCTAATGCGCGTGTGGCGCCCTCTAGCTAAAATAGCAAAACAACGCTAAGCACTTATTAATACAAAATTTTAGCTAGTCCCCAGTAGGTGACGCTAATATAATATATAACGTCGTTATAGGAATGTTACCGTTTCGATACCAAAGTATCTATAATGTTGTTGAAGATAACTAAGTTTGAAAGGCTTTTCGTTATAATAATAGGGGAAATATATGATTGTTTATATATATATATATATATATATATATATATATATATATATATATATATATATATTAGGGAATATACATAATATCACACGAAAAAAATCATATTAACTTTTTACGCCCCTTTAGTGTCATGAAATAAAATATTTAATTTCCAATAACTAAGAATCAATTCAAACAGCAGTCACCTTGGTGGCATCTTGGATGACGTGACTCGGTCCATTAGCTGCTATAGTAATATCATCTGATTGATCGGTCGGCGTTAAAGACACATCAAGAAACGCCAAATCCAATAAGAGAACGCCTCTATATTTTTAAATTCGTTTCTTTTACAAAAATACACTTCAAATCTAAAATATTTTAGAAAAACACTGAACTTAAAAGCCGTTTCACGATTTTTCACGTTTTATCGGCTGCAGTACTTAAAAACACTACCCACATCAATAACAATTGTTATTTTAAGTTTTTACCTTATTTTCTAATTCAGGCTTGACCTACAACTTCTTGCATCTAATATCTTTAAAATTGTTTTTAATGTAACTAACCTCTCCTATCACTGTAAGCCAGATCTATAATGGCATTGTCCTTGAAAACCACCCGACAATGAAGCATGGTATGTAAAAGAGAAGACTTGCTGTATTGATAAACATAACAGCAAGTATCCTCGGCATGCTCATAAGCAACAAAGAAAATCTCATCAGCATGCCTAAAAAAAATTCCCACCCTTGCTCCACATAAACTAGCATAGCTGGTATATGCTACTCATTTTTGTTGGTATGGGTACAGTATCGTTGACTGTTTTACCTCCTTAAATATTGTAAAGGATTAAATCGGCATACTGTATATTTTTTTATCGATAACCCCATTCGATGAACGTCATCCATCACTAACTTTAACATTGGTAACTAATTAGTGACGTTTACTGCATAACAGAGGGCGCTTATTACAATAAAAATAAATGTTCTAGAACAATCTACTAGAAATAATAAAATTTGGTATTTTTATGGCATATACATAAAATATAAAAATTTGTAATAAAATTTAAATATAATAATAATTCTACTTGTAAATATACTATCAAGTATCAAGTAATATATAACTATCAAGGGTATAAAGCCGGTAAGACCTTGAATCATTTAATCGCCTGCCGTTGGTAAGATATCGTAACATTCGCTGTAGGTAGGTAGGTACCTACTTCGCTCGCGCACCTCACGTTAGAAAATAAATATATTAAGTATGAGGAATCAGGAATTAAATTTTCTGTATTTCACTTTATGTCAGTAACCGTAACTCTTCATTCAAATATACCTAATGATAACAAATAACATTAAAAATATAACAAAGTAATTTAAAATAAAGAATAGAGCAGGAAGTTTCGAGATTAGCCTAACCTTCGTTGATACTTCGGGCGTGGTCGCCAGTAGAAGTAGATACCCTATAACCCTGTATTTAATTATGTGTTAGGATGGAGCATGTGTAATCGGTACTTGAGCGGGTGACGTAATATAATGATGTCAGAAGGCCAAGCCCGCGGCTTCGCGCATTCTAGCTCTGCAATATTCAAGCCATGCCAGCTAAAATTGTACTCGTATTTGTAGTTTGTACGCACGGGCACGCCGCGCGCCGGTCGGCCAACAAAATACTTCCGTGTAGTCATTCTTATTAATCAAATCATGATACATAACGTTACATAGCATTATATTGTATTTTTATCGTATAAGTACAAATATTCGAGTAGTAATATTGCATTAATATAAATAACTAGATGTCATTTTTCATTAATAAAGCAATGTACCTAATATCAGACTAAAAATCACAGCTATCTACCCATATTTTGTAGCATTCTATATTAGTGCATTTACTAAATTTAACGAAATCTAATCATACTGTTACCATTACAGCTTATCAAAGGTCCACCGCTGAACGTAGGCCTCCAAAGATTGCCTCACAGGTGTGATTTTTGCCATAATTGCCACGCGAGATGTTATAAAGAAGATGCTGCCGTCCATCGCCTGAATCATTTCTCCCTTTCACCTATTACGAAACCCATGGTATGAAATAGATGTCATTACATGATAAAATAGTTTTTAGTGTGATGAAGTTGTATGCATGTTGATTGCTAGTTGGTACAATTAGATTTTCAGAGAACACAACTCAAGAATAACCGTAATATCTGATTCCTCACATAGGAATCTAAACAAAGTCATACACCCGACTGCTCCAGGAGCAGGTTCATGTTTTTCAGGAGTAGGTACATATGCATGCATGTGTGATGTATATGTATGTTTTATGTATATTTATGTATAATATGTATGTTTGTGTATTCCTTTGTGTCCTACGGCATAAACGGATTTTGATGTGAGTGTATAGTGTTTCAAGGTCGATGTAACTGGCACTTAGAGCACAGAATAAATAATAGTATTAAGTACGTAATCCATTTTGAAGTAATAATTTTTCTTAAACCATCGTTTAAACATTACATATACTATCAATAAAACACCTTTGTAATAAGGCGGAATTAAGTCAGAGCGCTTAAGTATCTTTGGCTACTTCAACACTCACTTACCTTCCATCAGGTGAGATAATTAATAGTCAAGTACTATTGTATATCACATTATCATATATATTGATAGTCGAAAAGTCACTATTCTATTAATAGAATCACGTTTAATATAAACAAAATTATAAGATATACCAAGCGCGTTAGACTGCTCAAAATGACATCTATGACAATTCTTGCATAGGTTTTACATGGATCAAAACATGTAAAACCTATGCAATAATTAGTTTTTTAAATAAACTTTACTTAATTTGGAATTAATTTTGGACGTGGTAGAGCCATGCTGCAGCTATATTAGTATAGTATAGTGTAACACGAATGGGTCGGCTCGATCGGGGAAGGACCACGATCTCACAGAATACCAGCGTAAAATAGCAGCTTAACGATACTGTATGGTGTTTCGTATGGTGACTATAGAGAACCGGAGACCCTTTGTACTGGAACCGAGGCATTCCATATTAGTCCTCACGGATGACGACGCATCTGCATTTTGATTTGTAATCGAGGATAGATGTAGAGGTCTATGGGCTACAGCAACCACTTACCATCAGGTGGACTGTATGCTCGTTTGTCACACAATTCCTATAAAAAAAATATCAATTATTACAATCAAAGGGACACTTCAGAATCTCGTAAACGATTTAGAGAGTGCCATATTTGAACGATAACAATAGAAAAACTTTGTTACTGAATGTTTAATATATTAAGTGTGTATGTTGAGTTATTTATTATAAGGTGCGTGAGGGTAATATGGTCAGTGGTCACCTTAAGCTTTGCCGTCCTATAAAACCAAAACTAGCAGGAGGACAGAGACAAAAACACAAAGTCATAAATTATACCTAATATATTAAGAAAAAAAAAAAGAAAATAAGCTTTGGCAATGATGACGAACCCTACGAAAAACCAACTTGAAAAAACTAACTACACTACACAATACTAAAATCGTCTAAAATACATACTACCTATAATGTCAACTGTCAAAATGGCGTCGATTATGCGGCGCTCTCTTGACCCTTTATTATTTGATTTTCTGATGAAGAGCTATAATATCACAGAGCCATCCATGCTAACAAAGCTGTAGTTTTTGTGTTATAAGAAAGTGACCATATTGCCCTCACGTACTATCAGTACCGTTTTTACCTTAAGGGCACACGGGGCCCGTGCCCAGGTCCCCTATCGTCACGGTGGCCCCGAAAGGCCGATATATTCGCTTACACAGCTTACACTATACAATTTTTTTTCATTTTTAAGAAAATATAACCCGACAAAAAATTATAGAGTAAGTGAGGGCGTTTTTAGTCACATTCTGGTAACCATGAGCAGTGACAAATTGCCGAGTTTGACAGGAAACGTAGCATTGACAGATTTCCAAGGTAGAAAATATGTATTTCCATCCCACCATCGCCACCATCTAAACGTTTTTGTCGAGCTGTACAATCGCCTTACTTTAGCCAAGATTTTTTTTTAAATTCGGCAATGTGTAATTTTAAGTGGACACCTGTTCTGGTGTCCGATTATTTAATCTTTTTCTAAATATTGAACATTTTAATAATTATTTTGAGAACACAAGAATGTTCCTTTGTTTAATGGTTACCAATTGTAATGGAGAGCGATAATTTTCACACCTAAAGAGAATAAATAATTTTAATTAAAAAATTTGTACAACCGACTTCAATATAAATTATAAAGAATAACTCAAAAACGATTTCTCAGACCTTGATCAAATTTTTTGGGACCACATGAGAAGCGCCAACTTTCAATTAAAAAAAGTATCATCGAAATCGGTTCACCCAGAAAAAAGTTATGAGATAACACACAAAAAAAACATACTTTCGATTTGAGTACCTCCTCCATTTTGAAGTTGATAGAAATTAGAAGATTTTGCACTAGCGAAATCCCGAAAGAAACCACTGTCGTAATGATAACCAATGCAAACCACCAACATACTTATCTAATTAATAACATAATAATTGAATTTTAGCAATTAACTATAATAAATGTAAGATCAGCAGAAAAATGTTTTTGTCATTCACTTTTTTTTTGCTTTCCAACTGGGCCCCGAATACTTGTGTGCTCAAGGGTATGGCCTAAGACGGCGTTGCGTACTATATTATATCTCCATAGGTGATTTTGCACTAACTACAGTTTCTTCAAAGCTTATCTACTACGCGTTAGTTTTGCCACAGAATTAATAATAATACGTACTAGGTACGTAGTTTTACCTTCACCTCAGATTCACCTTCACAATTCCACTGCAAATAAGATGTTCACATTCAGAGAAAATAAATTTTCAAACACCTTTTGTTAAGCCCATTTTAAATCACGTTACTTTTTTATTTAATAATGTATGAACTAGTGTGTTAAAGCAATATTACAAAAAGGCAGATGTTTTATACCAGATTTAACATATAAAATGAGACCACGATCTTTATCGTAAACAAAATTTATTATATCTATGGTAATAAACAGCTCTGCAGGTGTTTTTAAAACTAATTATATTGTAGTTAGTTATTTATTCTTTTATATTAGTTATTTAGTTTGTTATAATTATAATATAATTGATAATCAGAGACACGAAGGTAAACGTAAGAACTTGTAATGAAACTTAAACGATTATACGAGATTTACTATTAGAACATAATTACTGGCGATACATACCGGTTGCCCTTCAGTGATCCGGACCCTAACTAACAGGGGAGCGCTCCAAACAAATTCTGATTCACATGGTCTTTTCTATAAGATTCGTATTCCTCTTAGATTGATTTAATTATCGTGACCCTAAAATACAAATCAGTGGCTAACCTTACCGTGTCCATCATTTAAAGCAATATTCAATGGAAAGTGGATGATGGCTTATAATTTTCCACTCACCGATGCCGCTAGTTGACACTGAGATAAGGTTTTTTTCTTATATAATGCCATTTAATTGCGAAGTAGGTTTTCAATAAAAGTTTATCAGTTTTTAGAGTATTATATTAATATAACACAATGCCTCAGTGAAATGCTTTTTGTTTGCACATGCACAACTCTTTTTTTTAATTTGCTAATTTTATGAATATCTGTGGTTTGGTTTATTTATTTTAATGTAATTAATATAAATTATAAGAAATAGTAAATAAAGAAACATTAACCTTTACATTTTTCGAACAAATTAACTTCCCCGCTATGAAATAAATATTATTAAAACTAATTTTTAAGTGGCGCCGTTTGGTAGCAGAAAAAGTCGTGGATGCCCTCATTAGGCGATATGTTATCACGATTCACTTGGAAGAGCAGCAGCACTGTTGTGTAACTCTGGTGGGAATCATTTTCCGTGTAATGATTTTTTAATTCCATTAACACTAGGCATCCTTAAACAACCTGTTGATATAAAATATATCGGCTTATAATTACAATAAACCACGATTATCACGATTACCGTCTAAATTAATAGTACTGCTGCTTATTAAAGTAAATTTTACCTCTGTAGATACTATAATGCGCTTAGTTATAAGAACATTATAATATCTACAAAGGTTTAATAAGGAATATACTTATCAACAAAAAGGTTCTGGTGATCACTTGATGGAATAAAGAACATTCAACAATGCCGAATCGAAATGTCGGTGTAGGGATTTTAGCTGTGCGCATAAGCTTTCAGTTTTAACAAAATTTTTAACGTTTTTATTATAGTATTTTTAAAGAAGTAATCTGGATTTAGAAATAAATGCAGATGTTGTCATCCCTAAATAGTTGAAGAAGAATTGACTTGTTATCAGAAACAGTATACTTGTGTAGTGACGGCGTAAAAATATTCACTACCTCGTATTATCCTGTGGGTTGCGTACGAGGTGACAGAGGAAAATGAGGCATAATACTCGTAATATTCCGATCACCAGACGTCGCTAGTTGACACTGAGGTAAAGTTTTTTGTTACACAATGTCATTTAAATGAGTAGTTAGTTTTTTAATAAAAGTTTATCAGTTTCTAGAGGATTATATTAATACACGAAACAATGCCTCAGTGGTTTGCTCTTTAGTATTTTTCCATATTTTTAACGTTTTTTAATTTTTCTACTTTTGTGAATAACTGTGGTTTTGTTTATTTTATTTTTAATTTTAATAATATAAAATATAGATAATAGTACAGAAAGAAACATTAAATTTGACATTATTCGAAAAGATTAATTTCCCCGCTATGAAATCTGTCAAATATTATACCTCACTTTTAAGTGGCGCCGCCCTGGTGACAGAAAAAGTCGTGGATGCCCACATTGAAATAGGAGATATCTGTCTCCAAGTTATTACTACTTATTTTTATGTGTAATTACTGAACTACAGTCTGTCACTGAAATTACTGATATCGTTTAAGGGTTCCGTACCCAAAGAGTAAAACGGGGGCCTATACACTTCATTGCTGTAGTTTGTCTGTGTTTGCCTGTATATCTGTCTCTGAATATTCATTTATCAGTGTCGTTCTCATGTCATCCTTCAATCAGCAGGGAACAACATCTTCAAGCAACGAAGATCACAGATGAGTTCTCACTCTTGAGTCCTTTTTAATAGAATAAGGGTAATAAACGAGCCTACCTGATGATAAGTGGATGCTGTGGCCCATATACATTAACATCTATCTTCGATTGAGAATCAAAATGCAGAGGCGCTATCACCTCCGAGTACTAAGATGGAATGCCTGGTTTCCAGTAATAAAGTTCTCTACACTCGCCATACGAAACACAGCAGTGTTAAGCTGCTATTTTACGCTGGTGTTCTGTGAGAGCGTGTTCTATCTCCGATCGAACCAACCCATTTGTGCTACAATCACAGCTACAGCGTGGCACTACCACTTATAAAAACTCTTACCGTACATTTCAATCCCTAAAGTCAAAATCAGAAGCACGTAGACGTCAAAGGTAATTTTATAATTAGCAACAGTACTTTTTTCAATTAATAATACCTAATTTAAAAACATTACATACACATTACATTTATCGCTATTCTATATTCAAATAGGAGTTTATTTTTCGAGATCATTTCAAAACAAATTTTCGCAAACGATATTCAAGCTTCACGTCTACAATAAATATGCAAGTACATCCTCCGGGAATAGGTCAGACTAATTTGAATATACACGATCGAGTTGCATTCTTAATGGAACACTTTCGAGAGCGTTCTTACGGCGCTGAGTAACATCACTTTGCAAAATAGCTAGTTTCTTTTAAATGGATTTATAATTTTAGTTGAATCTAAATCTAGGTAGGTACATGTATATTTGCTATATCATTGATTGTTAATTAGTTTTAAGTTTAAACATCCCAGTTGAAAGACTGAAGCACCTCAGTCCCCTGTGTGACCATGGCTGTTGTAAAGCACCCGACTTTGAAACAGGGGGAATTAAAAAGTTAAAACAAAACCAGATCTAATCTTCCCTACATATTATAATACAAATGTTAATTGTAGAAATATCTCTAAATTGTACATTTTTGATAAAAACGATTGAAAGGGACTAAAAATAAGTAATCAAATACATTTTTGTCATTTTTAGAATTGTCTTTCTACGTTTCTGTCTGTTTATTGATTTCTTATTTTTACGCGAGCACTACACATGTAAATAAAACTAGATTTTATGGATATTATCGCGTATATTATCTTATTTTATATTAAAGTAACTCCATATTTAGACCATCTTAATTCCATAAATTCTAAAATTCAGTTCACAATGGAGTTAGAGGCAAACAATTCTTTAGCTTTTCTAGATGTGGTAGTAATTCAAAATCCTGATAAAGTAGTTAATTTGTACCAGTTCTGGCTCACTGAGTCAGAACTGTTACAACTAACCATCCTTAGCCCTCATCAGCTGACGGTGGGTCAACGGATGCTAAAAAAATAAAAAATAAAAGGGTAGTGGCATGCTCTGATCACGAATGTGCGATCCGTTTTTGCGTAGGATGCGAGGTTCCGGAGATGTGCAGATCAATTAACTAATATCTAATTGATATCCGGTGAGCCTGCATCCTCATTAGCGTTCCATTGTTCAGCCTTTCCTCTTATATATTGTTCCTTAAACACCGTCATTGTCGCTCTTATGTATTACTTGTTGTACACCCTGCTTATCAGTGCTATTGTATTATACTTCTTTCTTTATAGCTACCACGCAATTCTGAATCATCAATAAAACACATTCTTTAATTTTGTTACAATTTTTATTTCAATAATGTTATTGACTATTATCTATAAAATAGAAGCGAAACATGTAACCCTGTAAATATGCTCGTAAAACTATGCATCATCAACAACATCCCTGAAACTTAGCAATGACCTGAAGTAATATTCACCATAAACTGAAGTCCACTCATTCTGAATCTTATCAACATTCCAGTCCCATCTATTACAATTCCTTTTTAAAAACTCTAGATGATATCGTGCATGTGATCATCCATATGGATCAAAATGTTGACCGATGCTATTCGTATCGATATATAAAGCTATAAAATGTGAGCCTGATTTATCATCTGTATCCAATTTGTATATTATATACGTTTGTGGGACGGACCTACGTGGGAATACATGGGCAGTCTGTTAGCAGCATAAACATTATTTTCTAGACTGTGATGAAACTTTTTCAGATGTTGTTGTACATATAGTGTATCCATGATATTATTGCTATTAGTAGATTATTACAGTACCAATCTTGTACTAAACTACTACTGGTGCTAAAGACCGAGCAGCTGCAGTCATGGAGTCACTGTGTGGTCGTTTGACCGCAGTGGATTTACGCATTCAACGCATCAATGATCATGGACGTAAGTGTTTATTATATATATATATACAGTGGATTCCGTTTATAATGACATCGAAGGGAAACAACAAACACGTCATGCTAAGCGGACGTCATATAAAGCATTTTGTAGAAAATAAACAATCTCCAGTTTTTGTTAGTATGTATTTATTTTAATAGAGAAAAATCTTTAATTAAAGTAACTTAAATTCTTAATAATAAATTCTTGTTTTTAAAAATCAGAGAATGAGATTGTCGATTGACCAACCCCAAATTCCCTTGCGAGAGATGAGTTGGATTCTCCATTTTCGAAACTACACGTGCACTGATGTTGACATTTCATTTTTTTCACAAATCACTAACAAACAATCCCGTGACCTTCAACAATCAATTACCCACTGAGACTCATAACAAAAAAAAATCCATGCACGCGCCGAACGTCGTCGGGTATCAATTGACTCTCCTGAACACTGCCGAAGGTGTTGGGGTTTATGTCGGTCACTATAACGTACACAATTTAGTAAAAATGGATCACAATAAGCGACATGTCACTATAAGCGAAGTCATTATATCCGACTTCATTATAAAGAATGTTGTATGAAAACCAAACTTCGCTGGTAATTACGTCATAATAAGCGGTTGGTCAATATAAGCGGAGTCATAATAAACGGATCCTACAGTATATATCTCACGATTGATTATTATATATATATCTCACGATTCCTCCGCGCAGATAAGGGAAATGCCACGGTAGTCATGGATACGTCGGATTATAATTCTAAAATACAAGAACTTTTGTCGGATATAAGTACTTATAAAAAGGTTAAAAATGACTCAACAAATAACACACTTAAAACAACCATTGATCTCATAAAGAAACACTCCGAAAAGTTAAATCTAGACGTGGAATCGATAATACCTACGTGTGCCAAACCACCGAAATTGTATGGGTAACCAAAAATACACAAGCCCAATGCTCCACTATGTCCCATAGTGAGCCAAATCGATTCACCAACTTACAGTTTGGCTCAACACTTAGCGAATATACTCTCACCGCTCAAAGAACATACAATACAATACAATACAATATTTTAGAAAAAATAAAAACATCAAAAATAAAAAATAAACAACTATTGAGGAAAATACAAAGGGTGGTCTTATTGCTATATAGCAATCTCTTCCAGACAACCCAGAAAAAGAAATAAATAAAAATAAGAAAAGAACAATGGGTAGACATACAAGAGCACACACAAAGGATTCCTACCATTTTGTTAGTGAGATTAAAGACCTACATCTGGCAGACAATGAAACTATGGTCAGTTTTGATGTGCAGTCTCTGTTCTCATGCTTACCTGTTGAAGACTGCATCTCGATTGTTACTAGAAGGCTAGAGGAAAACAACATGCCCCTAGAATATGCAGTATTACTCAGACACTGCCTTAAATCTGGCTACCTATTGTGGAAGGAGGAGTTCTACAAGCAAGTAGATGGAGTGGCGATGGGCTTACCTGTATCTCCCATTGTCGCCGATATATTCATGGAGGACTTTGAGGAAAAAGCCCTGCTTACTTCTCCTGTAAACCCAAGATTCTACAAGCGGTACGTAGACGACACTTTCACAATTCTACCTTTAGATAAAGTAACTGCATTTTTAGATTATCTTAACTCCTTAAATTCTAAAATTCAGTTTACTATGGAGTTAGAGAAATCCTGATAACACCTTGAGCCACACTGTGTATAGAAAAAAGACCCATACAGATAGATATTTAAACGGTGATTCTCACCACCATCCTTCACAGGTAGCTACCGTGGGTAAATCTTTGTTTCAGAGAGCACGAGGGATCTGTGACATTAGACACCTGGCCGCCGAGCTCCAACACTTCAAGCAAGTTTTGCACGACAATAAGCTTCGGGTCCTGCGCCTACGTCACAGTGAATGAGTGAAGCCGAACACAGTCGAGCGAGTGCCTGCTGTACTGCCATATGTCAGAGGTGTCACTGACAAGATTGGCTACATCTTGAAGCGTGCTTCCATTAAAACATACTTCAAGCCGCCGAAGAAGATTAGTCAGTTTTTACCATCAGTCAAGTGTAATATTCCTCTGCAAGATGCAGGAGTGTACAAGCTTGATTGTGAATGTGGTCTCTCTTATATAATTATATAATTTTTATGATTAATATATAATTAATAAAATTAAATCCCAACCCAAGCATACAACTGCAAGACTTCATGATACTGTAAGTTCATACTGCGTAGATCGGAACCAAAATTAATAATTTTTAATCTGAAGTTAGCCGTAGTTAACTATTACATTGGGACGTCATACACCTCAGTCCTCCCCGTGATCATGGGTGCTGAAAAGTGCCCGAAACGTCGGGAATATAAAATAACTTAATATACGCGATAAAATCCGTAAAATTAGTTTTATTAAAAGGTTAATAGTAATTTGTCTCGATTAGATATTGAAATGCAAAATATTATGAATAGTAAGAAGGAAGACCGAAAGAAGTGGCTGTCATATTTACAAACACTACAAAGATACCTTCATTTTACCGAAGGGGATCGTCAACCATTCAGATTACCAATTTATTCTGATACATCTAATGAAGATTCAAATGAGTCTAAAATTGGTTTTAAAAATAAAGATAGAGATCTAAAAACTTTAGTTGATGCTGAATCTTTGTTGGAGGAGAATCGGTCCATTAAAAGTAAAGAAAATGATGCAAATTCACTTTACACATCAGCTCAAATACTCAGTTTAATACCTGCTAGGGCTGAATCTGTATGACAGGGTGAGAAATAGTGTGGTAAGAGAAAAGTGTGGTTTGCAAGATGACGTTGTGACAAGGATTAAGAAAGGAATGCTTCGGTGGTTTAGTTATGTAGAAAGAATGAACTAGGAAAGAGTTACAAAGCAAATTTATGTTGCAGAAGTGAAAGACAGGGTCGGGAAGGGACGCCCTAGATGAAGGTTTATCGACCAAATCGGCGATACATTAAAAATGGGCCAGATTAAAGCACCCTTAACCGACGAGCGTGTATGCGTAGATATATGGATGTAAAGGAGGCGAGAGAGGTGTGTCAGGATCGCGCCAAATTGAAGTCCGCAGTCTCTGCCTACCCCTCTGGGTGACAGGCGTGAGTGTTTTGATACCAAAAACTCATAATAAAAAAGTCAGTTATTATTAAACATAGTTGGAATAAGTAAAAGTAAAATACGTTGGGATAATGAAGGCACAGTCATAATTGATAATGAAAAAAATCCTGGAAGTAATGTTGTTGATTTAGTAAATGATTTAGTAAATAGTTCAATAGAATACTTTTCTGATAACAAGACCACACATTTTTCAATGAAATTACCAAAAGCTATGAAATTAGAAGGTGAATGGTCGGGTAGAGTTGTCGCGTATCAATATGCATGTACAATGTTTATTGTTCAAGATCATGAAAATGAAAACCATCCACAGTGTACTACAAAAACATATTTCAGCTACCAACTATGATAACGTTGATAAGTGAAGAAATAAAAAAATTGTCTGTTTCTGTTTTGGATAAAAATATAACATCCGTAACATTATCACCCAAATTAAGTTTACAACTAGGTTATGAACTATATAAAATC
This sequence comes from Parnassius mnemosyne, assembly GCA_963668995.1. Classification (NCBI taxonomy): domain Eukaryota; kingdom Metazoa; phylum Arthropoda; class Insecta; order Lepidoptera; family Papilionidae; genus Parnassius; species Parnassius mnemosyne. The sequence goes on along the minus strand of CAVLGL010000082.1, from coordinate 41,718,350 downwards.
TCCTAGAGAGAAATTTTTTTAGAGAAAAATTTTGGAAAGTATCCTGCTAATTTACACTTAGGGTTACCATCTCAACTATTTCTATATTGCGACATTATCGATCCTCAGATTGTGGGTGATGTTATGACTCCTTTACTAAGAGTCATTACATTAGATTCTGCAAAATACATTTATGATGCAAATGAAAAAAAATGCACGTTTTCTCTCCACCGCATGCATATCTGTTATTCGAAGAGAGTTCGATACGCTGGAAATAGTTATAAGATCGAGCACAGGACAAAAATACCATTCCATCTTGGAACCGTGTGTATTAAACTACATTTCCGAACTATAGTAATGAATTCTCTTCGTGATCATCATAAATGTCCATATGAAAATTATTATACACGTTAAGCTGGGTCAGGAGTTGGAGTAATTTATAAGGGTTCACCATACCAACGTGGCCATGGTATTGGGAGCTTCTTAGGGAGGGGGAGGGGTTATGTAGAGCAGTTTTACCTTTACTTTCAAGTTGTGCTCGAGTGATTGGCAAGGAGTTTGGGTACCTAACCCAAAACATGTATAATTGGATTTGTGAACAATTCTGCTTTTAATGGTTCCCTTACTAAACATCCATTTAACTTTGAAAACTATGGTATTAATTCTTTCAGCTTATATATTGATGGTCCACAAATACCTTCAAAAGGTTTGCAACCATATTTTAATAATAGTATATTTACATCAGCATATCATACTCTATTCTCGGGAACTGGTATTCATTTTCTTAATGAAGGAAACGAAATCTCTTATGAACAGTTGCTAAAGTTTACTGTCTATTAGTATTTGACTTAACTCCTGGTTTATCAGCTAACTCATCAGCTCATTGGAATCTCATAAAGCATGGTAGTGTAAGATTAGAAGTACGATTTGAATCCTCACTAATACAATCAATTAACTGTATAGTTTATTCTGACTTTGATAAATAAAAACAGAAATGTTATGTTAGATATTGATGAGGACCTTATCAGTGTTGTCAAGATCTTAAGGGATGAGGGCAACAGGTTTTGTGGCAAGCAATATATGGGCCGAAATTCGAAATTCTCAGATGAGACGCTTCAGCTTATGAAAAGAAGGCGTGAGTTAACAACAGCAACGCCATCGGAACAGGTGACATTAACCAAGCTTGTGAGGAAAGCTGTGAGGCGGGATCTGCGTCGCTCTAATGCGTTTTTTATAGGATGAGGGTGACAAACGAGCACACAGTCCACCTGGTGATTAGTGGCTGCTGCGGCCCATAGACATCTACATCTATCCTCTATTACAAATCAAAAGTCAGATGCGTTGTCACCCGTGAGGACTAAGATGGAATGCCTCATTTCCAGTAAAAAGGGTCTCCGGTTCCCTACACTCACCATACGAAACACAGCAGCTTTAAGTTGCTATTTTAAGTTGGTATTCTGTGAGAGCATGATCCTTCCCCGGTCAAGCCGACCCATTCGTGCTACAACCATACTACTAATATAGCTGCAGCATGACTCTACCACGTCTACGATACAAAGGGCAATAGAGCGAAACAACTGAACCAAAGTCTTTGCTCGGGAGATTGGGAGAAGTCACAACGCAAGACTGCAGACGTATGATGGCAAAGTCCTCACGTCAAAGCCTGAGGTTTTCTCTGAAATCGAAGATTATTATGGCAAACTATATGCCTCACATAAGCCAATAAATGCGATGATCCCAGAGCCACGCTGACCCGCCACAATACCGACGAGCTGCCAGATATCTGCCTTGAGGAGATTGAGCTGAAAATGGAAAAGCCCCTGGAGGAGATAGGGTTACAACAGAGCTCTTAAAGGCTGGGAGTCAACCCTTGTTAAAAGAGCTTTGCCGAGTTTTTAACTGCATCTTACGAGATGGGAGAACTCCAAAGGCGTGGAGCAGAAGCTCTACAGTCTTGTTTCACAAGAAAGGTGACAAGAATATGCTGAAAAATTATCGACCCATCCCGCTTCTGAGCCACGTCTATAAGTTGTTTTCGAGGGTCATCACAAATCGACTCGTGCGAAGACCCGGCAACTTCCAGCCTGCGGTACACGCTGGGTTTCTCGGAGGATTTGTCACCACATTCACACAGTGCAGCAAATATTACAGAAGACAACAGCGTATAATCAGCCCCTGTGTCTTGTATTTGTGGACTATGAGAAAGCTTTTGACTCCATCGAATCTTGGGCTGTTCTGGATTCTTTGCAACGGTGCCAAATTGACTGGCGGTACATCGAAGTGGTGAGATGTCTTTACAACACCAGTACGATGTCCGTCCAAATACACGGCAGTCAAACAAAAGCAAACCAGTTGTATCGCGGAGTGAGAAAGGGGGATGTTATATCCCCTAAACTGTTACAAATGCACTGGAGGATGTTTTTAAGACGCTAGACTGGAAAGGACGCGGCATTAACGTAAACGGTGAGTACATCTCACACTTACACTTTGCTGATGATATCGTCGTGATGGCAGAATCGCTGCAAGAACTTAAGGACATGCTGAACAGACGACTGAATAAATCCTCCCGACGTGTGGGTCTGTGTATGAACTGAATAAGACGAAAGTTATGCTCAACGATCACAACATGCCAGTCCCAATTACTGTTGATGGTGAAATTCTCGAAGTTGTCCAGGAATATACCTACCTGAGGCAGATATTGCAACTAGGTAAGAATAACTTCGAGAAGGAAGCCGATCGGGGGATTCAGTAAGGCTGAGCAGCATTTAGAAAGCTCCGTCGAGTTTTCTCGTCGCCCATACCGCAAAGGTAGATGTGTTATAGAGTGGAGACCGTGTCTAGGCAAACGTAGTGTGGAACGCCCCGTGAGCAGATGAAGCGACGATCTGCGCAAGGTGGTTAGTAGAAACTGGATGCGTGTAGCCCAAGATCGGGCTAAGTGGCGCGCCTTGGGAGAGGCCTATGTCCAGCAGTGTACTGTCGCAGGCTGAATTTTTTGATGATGATGAAGATGAGAAATGTTACTGTAGACTATAGTAGTTAAGGTTATAATATGTGTTGTGTGTTAGATGTATGCGTTATGCGTAATGCATTTTGTGTGTATGTAACTATGTGAAACATTATAAAATTAAATGAAACAAGTTGTATGCAATATAAGCCCTATTTAATCTTATACAAAACACTGTGCGAGATTAAACTTTACATAAGCACACTGACTAAACCACTGAACATGCTGCTGCCAAGGATCATCATCATCTTCCCAATCTTTTAAACCACCACCACAATGGAAACACTCGGTCATGTCTGCATGGCCGGTATAAAAGTAGTGACTTAATAAACTCGTGGTAAAAAGAATACACAGCAACATCTTTATATAAAAATATGAAAATTATAATATGTGCCCGTATAAAAGATTACAGAATATCAAAATAAAGCTAAAGCGTAGAATTTCAATGAAGCAATATCGTAAACATAATAATTTTGGTGTCACCGTTTAATACCGATGTACATACGAGTATACAGTACATGGGCTTGGGTAATACTCGTAAACAAAGTTTAGATTCTGCATGAATAATTTTATCACTGTATACGGGAATGCAGAACCTTTTATTGGATAAAGTATTTGTAGTGATATAATTTGAGATCAGTTCGCCTTGTTTCGAGCTTCTCACACCCTGTGGCTATGTCGAGTATTGATTCTAAAATCATCTTGACCTACTTCCTGACGAGAGCAGTTCGGCAGTCGACCTTTGCTACTTAATCTACTTTGCAACCATATATAGAATTATCTATTTGTTTTTGTTATCGGGTTTTTGTAAATTTTCTAGGTTACTTCGGTCGGATATTTACTTTATTAAGAGGTTTGTATTTCAAAACCTAATTTATTTTTTATTAGTATCAAATATTTGCTTCATCACATCCACACCATATGAAAACTTGGCGTTGGTGGTCCACCACTGTTGGATTTACTAGCAATTTTCTTCCTAGCACGACTTCTTTGTGGAATCGTTTACCACTGCGGATTTTTTCGGATCGATACGAGTTAGAGAACTTCAAGAAATGAGCTTACTCCTTTCCGTCCTTACAACAAAACGTGGTTTCAGTTTTAAAGAAAAGTCTTTGTACGAAAGAAGTGTTTACATACTCGTCATTATTCTCTTGACCCGTGAGCTTTTTAGTTATTGTTTTTGTGATAAAATAATTTAAAAAAATAATAATTAAAAAATACCTGCCTACTATGATGGATTGGAGTAAGTCGACTCCACAATAGAAATAGAAATTTATAGAACTTTATCAAGGAGAACCTGTGATATGGGTATCCTAAAAATTGGTTTAATTTTTTTTATAAAATATGGGTGACAGATGAGCACACAGTCCACCTGATGGTAAGTGGATGCTGTGGCCTATAGACATCTAGATTTATCCTCGATTAAGAATCAAAATACAGATGCATTGACACCCATGAGTACTAAGATGGAATGCCTCGTTTCCAGTAAAAGGGTCTTTGGTTCTCTACACTCACCATACGAACACAGTAGCATTAAGCTGCTATTCTGTGACACTTCTATTTTGTGAGAACGTGGTCCTACCCCAGTTGAGCCGACCCATTCGTGCTACAACCATAATAAAGCTGCAGCTTGGCTTAAACACGTACAAAAAAAAAAATAAGAAAAATAAATATTTGCGAGTCTATTAAATATAAAATAGACATCGTATCGTAGCAACGAGACGCACATCATCAATGTTTAAAAGATCTACGTTGAATGAATACAGACGAATATGTAAACGCGTCGTACTTGTCCACGAATAACTCGGCGAGTTGTTTGTCCGATAATCTAAACCTAAACGTGCCATAATGGTCGATACCGGCTCACCGATATCGTGGCATTGAAAAGTATGGAGCGACCCATAATGCTTTTTCACTGCCCGATACTGATATTATGTCGTGGAGAGGTTATCGGCGACGACATTTCGGTACCACATCCGTACCTCACAGAATCGTTCCGATATAATAAAGAATATGTGACGACAGATATATGTGTGCGTGATATTAACTACTATTGAAGCGAACAAAGTGCGTGCTGTTTGTTTATATAAATTAATGTATAAGTTGTAATTATTAGATGGATTATAATTATTGAATTAAATTAAAATTTAATCTATTCTCTTTGTTTGTATTACTCCAAATATCTTAAAAAAATCGCACTGTCTTAGCGTAATATAAGCCTATTCATTCTTGCCTTGAAGATGCCCATATTGTGTTTGGATGGAAATAATAATAATAATATAATATACGTGAATATTAAACCCTGTCAAAAATTGAAAATATGATTGGATATTCTTCTAGCTTCTCGAATAATATCTATTACGTTCATTCAATGTGTCTCACTTTAACTATTTGATGTAACCAAAACTTTAACAATTAATCATTTTTTATCAAATAGGTCAAGCAAATATAATTAATATAAAATATAAATTTTTGATTGTCATATTTAATAAATACAATATGGCAATCTAGTCTGGACTTAAAAGTTCTATATTATCGACACGATATCGGTAGCGTGTCGTTGAATGAAAAAAGTTTTTAGATATTATGTCATATAAGTCGGCGATGACAAACATTATCGGTTCGTTTAGTAAATCGCACTGTCTTAGCGTAATATAAGCCTATTCACTCTTGCCTTGAAGACGCCCAGATTGTGTTTGGATGGAAATAATAATAATAATAATATTTAAATAAAAGTACAATAAAGTGAAGACTCTGATCCCAAAACTAGACAAGTCTGTATCTTAGAGATCAGCGGCCTCTCCCAGTGTTGTGGCAACAGTATTTTAATCTTAACAATTAATTAAGTAACTATTTAGCTATTTAAATGTATTTATTTACAACTAAACATAGACTATAACTTAATGCGACTAAAGTAATTTATATTTTATATAATCGTAGGTATATTAAAAATAGTTTGCAATATATATATATATATATATATATGTGTGTGTGTGTGTGTGTGTGTGTGTGTATATATTCATACAGAATATATATTTTATTCATTATAACCTATAATTAATAAATAGATACTTTAAACAAAGATTGCTATTTATAATTTTATACGACATACATTACTTACATACATTTTTACAAATTATACCAATTAAGTGACAATAACCAATCTCGAACTTTCGCTTTACACTCATGTCTGGAAAGAGGATAAAAATTTAGATTTGTATTTAGCTTATTATAAAGTACTGAGGATATATATGAACTTTGTCGTCTAGAAAAAGCAGTTTGACATCTGCCAATAATCAGTACATCCGGTATTCCGCGTTTATTACGACAGATCTCAGGGTCATAAGGAGTTAGTGCATGTTTCATTAAGATCAATTGTTGGATGTACAATTTGCCTGTCAGTTAGCAGTTTGCATTCTTGGTAAAGCAGATTTGTAGGATACCTGAACGGTTTAAAAGTCATAGTTTTTAGGAGACATTTTTGAGCTCTTTCTAATTTTATCATAAATGTTTTCCATGCTCCACCCCAGGCAACTATACAATAACCTATAATTGATTATGCTAAGGCGTAGTATACAGTTCTTAATAAATTAAAGTCAGCGATGTGCCTTAGCCTTTTAAATGTCCAAATTAGTATCCTAGTGCGCGATGAAATAAGGTCTATGTGTGGGAGCCAGTTTAGTTTCTCATCTATAATTACTCCGAGATATTTAATTGATTTGGATTTCGTCATTTTAGGGCAAAGGCAAGTATCTGTCCACTGTAAACCACAAGAGTGTATTGTTAGTTCTATATCGTTAACAGTTTGAGTGTTGATTATATGGAACTGCATATAGGTGGAATTAGATATATTAAGAGTCAGTAGATTCTCCTCAATCCAATTTGCCACAGTTTGAAGACCCCTCATCGCAAACTCCTGGACCTCAGGCCAAGTCTCTCCGTAGAAAATGAAGGCTGTATCATCAGCATAAGTAAATAGCTTGCCGTGAATTAGTGTCATTGAGCACAGGTCGTTACCAAGAAGAGACTTGGCCCCAGGATACTACCCTGAGGGACTCCAAACATGACACAGGCGTCTAAGATAATATTTTTTTTTATTTTTATTCCCTGCACACGGTCACATAGAAAATCCTTAAAAATGGAAAGGGCAGAATCTCTTACTCCAATTTTTTCTAGTTTGTTTACAAGAATGGGTATCGAAACGGTGTCAAAAGCCTTGGCTAAATCAAGGAAAATTCCTACACACTTCTGTTTATGGTCCGGTTTATTTGTTACAAATTCGGTCAAGTTACGAACAGCATCTTCTTTACTAACACCCGCTCTGAATCCGAACTGCATATTAGATAAGATATTTAACCAAACGATTATTAACCATACTTTGAACGTCGTTCAAAAACTTTGGTCAAGATTGACGAATTAAAGTCGATTCTGGAAGCCGATGATACTCAATATATGGCTGAATTAGCAGCAGCTTCGTACGTTATGATCAAAACAATATTGGTCCATTAGCGTCAAATTGGCAAGGTAAAAAAGCTTGACAAACGGGTGCCCCACGAACTCAATGATCGCAAGCGTCGAGTCGTGCCTTGCACTGCTCAACATGCACACAAACGAAGAAATTTTTAACTGCATTCTTACCTGCGACGGAAAATGGATTCTGTTTGACAATCGCAAGCGCTCAGCAAGTTGATTGGATCCTGTTTCAGCACCTAAACAATGCCTAGAAATGTGATGGTCACTGTTTGGTGGCCTAGCGCCGGTGTGGTTCATAACAGCTTCTTACCAAACGGGATGAGCATTACTGCAGATCTGTACTGTGAAGAACTGAACACAATGGTGGAGAAGAGTCTCAAACCAGCTTTGGTCAATCGCTCGTTCTCGCTACTCCTGCACGACAACGCGCGACTTCATACTGCACAACAGACGGTCTCCAAGTTACAAGGGATGGGGTTGGAAGCTCTCTGTCATCTCTCTATGAGTTTTGTGGATATCACTGTTTTTCCTGGTATTACTATTGACGCGAATCTTCAATGCGGACCCCATATATTTAAATTGGCAAGCAGACTTACTTCTGTAGCATATTATGCTGTAAGAAAGATTAAAGTCTCAAAAATGTGGAGACAGCTAGATTAGTTTATTTTAGTTACTTTCATAGCGTAATGTCTTATGGAATTTGTCTATGGGGTAATGCGACTGATATTGAAGCCATATTTGTTTTCAAAAGAGAGCCGTACGGACAATTTATAACTTAAATTGTAAAGAGTTCCTTAGAGAAAATTTAAAGAAATAAACATATTAACTTTGGCATCGCAAAATATTTATGAAAATGTAATGTATGTACATAAAAACGTAAACAGCTTTAATAAGAATAAGGATTTCCTACTTTAAACACTAGGAATAAGCATAAGCTTGTATTGCCAGTTACTAGACTCCATGCAATGTATACGCTTTTACAACAAAATCCCAGAACATGTTCAAAGTTTGTCAATAAACAAGCTTAAAAGTTTTATTAAAGAAAAATTGAAAAGGAAACTGGAAGAGAAAAAGGGTTATTATATTATCAAGGAATATATGAATGAAAATAACCACTGGGAATAAGGTGATCGCCACCATGCTGGTTCTATGAAAATTAATTTAAAAATTGTATAAACAAAATTATTATTAAGTGAAATATGTTTAAAAAAAGTCTCGCTGGGTTTCTTGCTGGTTCTCCCAGGACAGAGGTATTTTCCGAACCAGTGGTAAATAAAAAACGACCTTTAATAAATATTATGTATTGATAAATATTGAATAAAAAACATTCCATTCCATTTATTCCATCTGCCGTACTCACCAGACCTTGCGCCTACAGACTTCTACTTTTTCCAGAATTCGGACAGCTTTTTGGCGGGAAAAAAATTTAATACCGGAGAGGCGTTACAAAATGCCTTTGAAGAATTTGTTGACTCCCGTCCAGCTGATTCCTTCAAGAAGGGCATCAATAAACGGCCACTGCGTTGGCAAAGATGCATCGATTCTACGGATGACTTTGATTAATAAAAAATAATATAGAAAGAAATTACGATCACTTATTTCGTAAAAAACTGCAATTTCATAGCTAAAAACCTATAATATCTGTCCGGTTTTATTTAAGCATTATCTTTGATAAAATTTATTCAAATAGATCTTATTATTTGATATTTTCTTCAACAATTGGAGATACTAAGATTATGGTAAAGGGAGACTTTATAAGACAATATAATTACTATATGAATTGGTGTCAGGGTCTAATTAAAGGGATGGCTACAGGGACTAAAGCACTGGAACCTCTACAGTGAAAGCTTTTTTCGTATACAATTTTTTTTTGTATTTCAGAAAAATAGATCAAAATACCCTGAACCCTAAAATGAAAACTGAAAATTTCGGGAATCAAGGAAGTGACACAACATTACTATTTAAAAATGTATTTATTGCTTTTCGAAGTATTCTCCGCGAAATTTGACACATTTTTCTATACGATGGAACCAATCACTGAAGAAACCATTCCATTCGGAAGTTGGGGTCTACAAAATGGCCGTTTTGTAGGCGTCCACAGCTTCTTCAGGTGATGAAAATCTCTGTCCATGCAATTTATTCTTTATTTTAGGGTAAGTATAGAAATTATTAGGGCTTAGGTCGGGGCTGTACGGCGGATAGTCTAATAATTCTATGTTTTCTTGCTCTAAAAACTCATTTGTTCTGTGTGCGGTGTGAGAACTCGCATTGTCGTGATGGAGGATGATGCGGCGGTTGCAGTTCTCTTTACGGAGTTCAGAAACGACCTGTGGCAAACAAATGCTAGCATGCCATTTTGCATTAACCATTCTTTGTCCCTCAAGAGGAATAGTCGTAACATGGCCGGTTTTGGAGACAAACGTGGCCACCATTTTTTTTGCAACACTCCGTGAACGAACAATTTTTGTTGGCTTTAACTCATTTTCGAACACCCAAACTCGTGACTGGTTTTTTGTTTCGGGTTCGTACGCATATATCCAGGATTCGTCACCTGATACGATGTTGTATACAGCATTTGAGGATCCTGCGTGGAATCTTTCGAGAGTTCTGACGCACCAAGTAACGCGAGCCGCTTTTTGCTCTTCACAGAGCGAATGCGGTATCCATCGGGAAAACAACTTTTTTACAACAAATTGTTCATGCAAGATTATTTATATTTGACTCATGCCAATGTATAAAGTTGCCTGAATTTCGCGGTATGTCACATGTCGATCTTCCTCAATCAGCTTTACCGAGAATCTTTCTTTAAATAAATAAATGGTATTCCATTTTTAAAACTAAGGAGTTTTCAATTAAAAAGATTTTAATATGACAGGAACAGTGGAAATATTACATTCGCGATACTTTTAGTGCAGCCTATTCAAAAATGACGTAAAGAATTGTTGATATATCCTTCAATTCTTTGTGAGTCCAGAGCCATAAACACTTGAAATCCCATCTCCCTTAGTTTACTCATATGTGTATAGTTTAGTTACACAAATTGTTAGCTTTGTACTTCATTATATTTCCATATTCTGATTGTTTTAGTGGCACACGCACTGATTCCTTATTTGGCTAGATTCCACGCATTAGAATGCCTAAGTTATTCCATTTTGTAAACTCCTTTTAACACACATTGCATACATCATACATATGTACATTATACATTGCGTATAATTTTAAAACTACTGACAATACGAACTATAAAATTATAGAATATATTTCTGGTGTGATTGCCTAAGTGACTGGCAGACTTGTTCTGATATATACGTTGAAATCTGGAGCATTTCAATTAGATCTCATTTATTGTTCAACAGTCTACTCTTCAATCTCCGGATGCAGGATAAAGATCCAACTTGAGTCTTATTGCATAACTATAAAACTCAAATTCCATAGTTGGGTACCCTTGTCTTGAATAATGTACGATCAGAAACAAAGTGGATTTGATATACAGTAACCTACTAGGTAGATGTTGCAAGGAAATAATACTAAGTAACGTTTTGCAGAATAAGAATGTGATTAAGGAAATACAAAACAAAATTACCTTAAAAATGATTTTTATTTTTCATTTTATGTACCTACCACACTTTTTTCTACGGTTTTGCTGGCGTTTAGTGAAAACTTTTAGAGTCAACAATCATGCAAATTTTTACATGTCGGTGCAGGTTCCCAGGTACATAAAACGGTGCAAAATTTTATAATTTTGCTTATAAAATTTTACATTTTATTTTCGTCGGCGTTTTCACTGCAAAATACCACAAGATATTAATTCCGTTTTAATGATATATTCCTGTTTAAACTCTGGCTGTGGTTAAATTCATTGTATTAAAGTTGTTTTATCGCTATGATAACGCAATTCAGTTATCGTCGTCGCCAGTCTACTCAGCCTTGGCCTACATACGCTAGCCCTATGTACCTACTGCGGCATTTGAATCTAAATATTAACGTAACTAAATAAGTACTTCCTTAACGTGAACTCTATGACTAAACTTTTAAACATAATATGTTTATTTTTAAATATTACGAGTATTTAACATTGGTAGGCCACGCATTGTTTTGGCTCGACCGTGGAAGGACCACGCTCGCACAGAATACCAGCGTGAAATAGAAGTATAATGGAGCTTTGTATGATGAGAACTTTCATAGCTTTTCACTGGAAAAGAATTCTATCTTAGTCCTTGGTAGTGACAACGCATCTACATTTTGATTCTTTATTGGTGAAAGTTTATTTATAGGCCACAGGGACAACTAACCATCAGGTGGACTGTGTGCTTGTTTACCCTTACTTCTAGAAAAGTTTTGTATAGTAGACGTAAACACCTATGTAATCGTAATTTTTATTATTGTTTTCTACGAGCTGACATATTTATTAAAATCCTATTAGAAAAGTAGTATATCATGTGATGACTTGTTTATTAGGGCTGAGTTCGGAGATAAAATCTACAACTCAACAGAACAGAAGTAGAATAGCACAGCCCATCGGATCAGTAAGCTGAAATGTCAATTGCTCGCCCATATAGCTCGAAGGACCAAAAACTTAGAGGGAAGAAAGGTTGAAATGTCATGTGCAAGTCGGTGCATGACTGTGCTTTGTGGTAATTGTTAATCTGTGGGAGAGACCGATGTACTTGTAATTGATGGTGATGATTATTATTATTCTAACATCTTATTAATATTCTAAATTTGGAGTTGTATATAATAATTTAGTGCGACAAATAGGTAGTGGATCGGATTGAATCGGAATATTTCTATTTCCTATCTACAATATACTTCATCCAGAGATAGAGAGGTTGATAATCATCTATCCTAAATATCGTTTCAAGAATTATTAGGATTTGTGGTCACAATTTTCAAAAAAATCACTGATTAATAAAATTGATTACGGAAATATTACCTACGCCCACTTTATTTCACCGTACATCAGTGTTGTTAGATAAACGAATGCAAAATAGGAAAAAAAATCCAAATGGAAATATACTATTAATTAAAGGAACATCAACAGAATAAGAACTATCTTATTCCGATGACCAATGTACTCATACAAAAAAAGATAACGAGAGTAGGACCAATTGACATTCGAATTAGAGGAAAAATTTTATCTGATGTACTAAGAACTACTGATTTTCTTTTATAGTACTGTCAATTTTATCAAAGTTGATGCATAAACTTCCTTGTTGATCAGAGAAAAACGAATATTCCATTTTATAATACCAAAGTCTACGTCAATAGAAACTACAATAAAGTTGGAACGAATCCAACCATACTGACTGGCGCTACGAACGAGTACGAGTACGTATGCAGTTTATTTAAATATCGCTATCTGTAACAGAAAGCGGATTTTTTTCTATAAATTGTAGCTTAAATAGTTTTTATATTAAGATCACATTAAAATTTTTATGACAGAATTTTCTTAAAATTGTAGAGATAATACTTGTTAATTATTTATTATTTAACAGTGGTAGAGCCACGCGGCAGCTTTTGCTGTCGCACGGATGGGCCGGCTCGAACCGGGGTAGTACCACGACCTCACAGAAAACCAGCGTGAAGTAGAGGTTTACCTCTGCGTTTCGCTTGGTGAGTGCAGGTGGCCGGAGGCCTTTTTTACTGGCAATGAGGCATTCCATCTTAGTCCTCACGGGTGACAACGCATCTACATTTTGATTTGTAATAGAGGATAGATGTAGATGTCTATGGGCCGCAGCAATCACTTACCATCAGGTGGACTGTGTGCTCGTTTGTCACCCTTATCCCATAAAAAAAAAAAATCGAGCTGTGATTAAACTGGATTTCATACGAATTCGGAACAATGCATTTAGCCGAGCTAACGCTTAATATACATAATATGTTACAATTTCTTTCCATTGTTGGATTAAATAATCATGAAAAGGTGAAACGGACCTGATCGCTTTAAATAGGTATGTGAAGGAGAAAATAGTCCGTCGCCCTGCTCCTATAAAATTTAACGAAGTTTACAAGGCCAAGAGGTCCGACTGCGTAGGTCTCTCTTACCTTTTTCAACCACCAAATAGCAGTTTCTGAACGATATATATACCTACAGCCAGTGTAATTACAGGCTGTGATACATTCCACCTGAGTCCTCAGAACATCTGTAGCCTTCTTTGTATGATGTTGACCGTATGTATCCATAGACTGAAGTAGCCATTTACATTCAGGTGGACCGTAAGATCGATTACCACAAGTTTTATTTAAAAAGTCCTTGAAATATTTCAAATTTTTGAGACCTACATATTTCTTTATAATAATATTAAACTTCTCCTCCAAGCACGCCCAAAATCAACATTGAAAAATACACATAACGTTACATCTCGTGGAGACGATACAATGTTATGTTCCGAATTGTATAAACGAACGCACACTAGTCACACGAGAGCACGACATTTCCAATGCGATAGTATAGACTCTGTTCTCACCTATCCGCCTACTCAACGTGGTGATTATGGCCTTCAGGAATATTCTTATATGAAAAGGCCTACTTTGCAGTGACTGTGAACTGACTCATATTTCTAGGTTCATTAAAATGAATGACGACCGCGTGACCTTTTGGTCATAATACTAGGTTTGAAGGTGTTTTTTTGTTTTGTGTTAATTATGTAACATAATACATTGTTCTTTGTTCAATAAATGGGCCGCTGGGCTTCTTACTGGTTCTTCCCGCGACAGAGGTAGGTAATTTTTGCAAAAAATGACTTTTCAATACGTATTATTCATAATTTAGGTACGAGTACATTGAATAAAAGTACGCTATTGTAATATTTTGACATGATTTGGGCATTTTCTCAGTTAACAGGGTTGCAGAAAGTGTTTGCAAAAAATTTTCATTGGTTACATAAATGCCTTATGACAGTAATGGAGTAAACAATATAGTACAAATAAGTAAATAAATAAAAACTAAGGTTAAACCTTGAAGATAAGGCCTCTAGAAACCAGATGAGGTCCTTGACCTTACTTCAGCGCTCCGTTATCTGGCATTGGTTAAAAAACTGCATGGTGAGAATAGTCAGTTAGCTTTTTGAAAAGGTCCATTTATAGCTGTGGCTCAAAAACAATGTTGATGCGTGTGTATCGGCAGTAAACAATGTACTAAATAATCAGAAACTGTAATGTGTGAAGCCATACATCGTATCGACTAGTATTTAACATGACTAGATTTAGAGCAATTTACGAATAAATCTGCCTATTGTCCATGTTTTAAAGCTGCCAAGTATTTATAATAGACTAATACTGACTGTACCATTTACAATAGACTGATATTGACTGAAAACGCTAATTCACAATGTTTTGATGCCATTCGTGATGTAAACGCTGTACAAGCTAGTTTCGTACCATCATATCGATTAATGACATATTGTAGTCTTGTAGAAGACAAAGTACACTATAGCAGTATCCATTTTATGTTTGCACTTACGGCACAATACGTTTACGATAACCATACCATATTGGTATGGTTATCGTAAACGTATTGTAGGTGATTAGTGATAAATAGATAAAATATTTGAGTACAGTCGCAAATAAAACTGAAGTTTTAATGCTTATAACTTATAAAGGATGTAAAAGGAAGACGATAATTTATTTTGACAAAAATCTATTTATTATAAAACATGTGCAAAAACCACTGAAAGAAAGTTCATTATTTCATTTTTGGTTTTACATAATATATACATGTTGTTGTACATAATGTTGTATTATTAATAATTAGGAATTGAAGGAGCCGTGGTAACTCAGAGGCGAGCCAACCCAGTTCGATACCCACAAAAATGAAAATAAATAATTATTGTTGCTGGATGATGAAGAAAACTATGTGAGGAAAACAAATATATTAAAAATTAAAAATATTTCTGGGATATGTGAAATTCGTCAACATGTATTGGGGGCAGCGCGACGGACTCTTCCTGCCCTGTGAAGTCTTTTCTGAAAGTGGAAGAGGCCTGTGTACAGCAGTGAGAAATAATATTGTGTAAACTGTATTTTAAATATTGATGATATATTTAATAAAAAAGAACAAATTCTGTTACAGTAAGTTACGATCTGGGTATTTAATGCCTTAGAAGAGGCTCCTTAACAAAATAAATGTGTTTAAGAAATAAAATCGCAATAAATTGGGCGAATAAATAAGAAAAGATTCTCGGAAGAATGAACATTATAAATGCTGAGAACTACGTTAAAATACGAAGAAAATTGAAAATTGTGTGAGACCTGTATTCAGCAGTGGACTTACATATGTTGTAGTAGAATGAATTAATGAATTTAGTTAACATAAAATCATAGTGAATGATGAGCTAAAGTAAGAGGGGCCAAGAATTTATTCTCTTTGTCTCAATACAATTGAATATAATAGATCGGTTAGCAACCACATACGAGTACAAACGCACATCTTAGATATAGCTCTACGTCATCTATAATGAATATTTTATTTTCTAGAGCGCATGCATGGTAGTGTTCAACCGAAAAGGACCCAAAACTTTGAAAATAGTATCGACGTGTTTGATAAAATGTTTGACATCCCTTCTTTCATTTCTATAACCAAATTTATGAATTGAGGTTAAGGTTTCTGCACAGCAACTCGCCTATTTATTTTCTGATGATTTTAAAACAGACGTTTAGGTACGTTATATTTTCTATTAATAGTTATTAGCTAAGCTGCAGCTAAAATTATGAATGCGTAAGTAGTCCTGTTCCAAATAAATTAAAAAGTTTAGACTAAGTAAATTGAGTATAAATCAAACGGCCATTACTGGCCGAACATTCGAAGTCAATGTTTAATAGATCATAGAACATAATACGTATATGAATGGTGTACACGAAACACTATAGTAAAGTGGCACAAATGCGAACGGGGACTCGGGTCTTGTCAGCATTTAGCATGGCGGCCGCTGCGTAGACAAGGCCACTACGTACTAGGTATTGGCTCGGGCGCCCGATGTGAATATCGACTTGAACAAACTAGTTCATAAAATAAAATAAAAGATAGAAAAACAGTGAAAACGAGTGTATTTAAAACGTGTATGTGAAGTTTAAGGGGCTATTTTTAAAAACTCAGATAAGAAGAAACAAATTAAACAAAGAAACAAATTAAAGACTTTATATAAATAAAATAGTTTAAATTGTTGTACTATTATATTCATACTTACGTGATAGAACCATGCCGCAACTACATTGATGTGGCACGAATTTGCTGGCTCGACCGAAGAAGGACTGTGCTCTCACCGAATACCACCGTAAAATAGCAGTTTCGTATGGTGAGTGTAGAGAACCGGAGACCGATTTTACTGAAAACGAGGCATTCCACCTTACTGAACAAAATGGTGACAACGCATTTGCATTTTAATTCATAATCGAGGGTAGAAGTAGATGTCTATAGGGATTAGTATCCACTTAACATCAGTTTGGCTGTGTGCTCATTTATCGCCCCTTTTCTATTAAAAAATCTGTCACGTTCGAATTAATAGATATAATGGATAACTATTACCTGATATTGAAAAATCAGCCGTCAACGTAATGAAAGAAAGTGAATAGATGTTCATTTTAAGAACACAATAAGAATAATGGAGCTACACGTGTCACCAGCGGATCGGAGAGAGTAGCCATACGCAGGCGTTTCTTTCTATCAAAGTATAAGTCCATGCGGTCCTATGTGTAAAAAAAAACTATAATATATAATAAAACTATAATTATAATTGCATCCCACTGCTCACTACACTGTATATTCATGCGGCTAAATCGACGTCCTACAAAAATGCGAAATTGTTCAGTGTTTTGCTGCTAAAAGAGATCCGACACGTCAAAATTAAAAACAAAAATAAAAATTAAACATGGCGTTACCTACATCCACACCACCTACCTAGATATATAAGTAATTTTTAATCACATTATTGCTATTTACTTATTTTAAACTTAAAAATTACTATAATAACGGTCGTTTTGTTTCGGATTTGTTTACCAACACAGAGTGTGTTGGTAAACAAATCAACAATCAACTCACTCTCATACAATATGCAGATCGGTGGTCACCGAGCGATACATTTATAATGTTTTCATGTCAGTGTGAAATTGTTATTTTTTAATTGTTATGTGTGAGTTTCTAAGTGACAGACGATTGTTTTTGTGTGCACAGATTTCCCCCCTCGCAAAAAACAACAGATAGTTTTGTATCTGGGTATTAATAATACTTATTAATATTCAAGTATAGAAAGATAATAGTGCCGGGAATTATAAATAAGATAAGCACAAAACATTTTACTCTATGTAATTTAAATTAAAATAATATTTTAACTGAAGGAAACATTTCTCCCATAGGTACATCGATCTAAATCATGGCCGGTACTATAGATGTAAATATAAGTTTCCATCCATCCATTACATCGTTTAAAAGTCCACTGCTAAACATAGACCTCCCTCATACCTTACACGGGACACGCCTAGTTGTTACGCCTGGCGAGAGAGTTTGTAACCACAGTTTTTGAAACGATGTTCCTTATCGGATGGTAGATACAAATTTGGTGGATGGGGGCTAGGCGGGAAAAGTGTAAGATTTTTCCGTCACGACCCCTTCTGACGTAGTGTAGACGGTCTAGGCGGCTATAAGCAAGCGAGATGGAATAATATCCATCGTACTTTACTTATCTTGCCATGAAAGAAATATTATTTTATTTTAAATGACATTTAATTTTAATAGACGCTAGTAATTCTCTTATTTGTATTTGTTAATCAATAATATAATACGTTTATCAATAATAATACACTATGAAAGGAACTACGTTTCCACGACACTCACGCATGTTTTTATTATTATTTTGAGTTGATATCAGGAGGATGCTTCTGCCCATCACTTGTTTCAGTTCCCTCTGTCGCCTCTAACGACACCGACGGGACGATATGGGGTAATGGATATTCTTACTTCTTACACCGCCATTAAACAGCCTCATTAAACATAACTTTGTAAGTACTTAATCGCAAAATATAATTTTTACGTGATATTACTACAAATTAACAATTTTCAGTATTTTCCTATACTTGCCGTAAGACCTTGTTATTTTCAAATTTCGTGATTCTAGGTCAGCAGGACGATATAGGCTTAAGTTTGAGTGAGTTTGGCAGTCATCATCGTTACAGCCCTTCACAAGTCCACTGTTGAATATAGGCCTCCCACAAGAAATGCCACAAAGCACGGGCCTGAGTCACCCGCATCCATCGACTTCCTGCGTGTCTTACCAGGTTGTCACTCCATTTTGTGGGGGACGCCCTACAACTTCGGGGGGACGCCCTCAACTTCAAGCCATATGGCAGGCCTATTGCCACTGCAGCTTACTAACCCGTGGGGCAATGTCGGTCACTCTGGTTCTACAGCGGATATCCTCATTTCTAAGTTTATCACGCAGAGAGACTCCGAGCATAGCCCTCTCCATAGCTCGCTGAGCTACCTTGAGCTTCCTCATCCGGTTAGGAGTGAAGGACTACTAGGACTGCGTCTCAGTTCCACAGGTCATAACTAGCAACACGCATGGCCAATGCGTGTTGCTAGTTATGACATGATGTACAGTCTCGTTTTCAAGTTTTGAGGTATACCTGACGAGAAGACGTGCCGTAATTTCCGGAATGCTGCCCAGCCGAGTTGGATCCGTCGATTGACCTCTCGGTCGAAGTTGGACTTACCTAGTCGGAGTTTAGTAGTAATAAATAATATTTGACATAACAAGATACTGTAGACCTTAGTATGGCGTAGAGTGAAGACCTAAGTAGGATTTTAGGAGTCCATAAATAGGTATATTTTAAAAGTAGGTAAGTAGGTATATGTGCATCATCCGTTTACGCCGTAGTTTTAGCTCAAATACATAATATTATGTAGAAAGAAAGAAGAAGAAAGGAAAGAAGAAAGAAACTAAGTTTATTTAGTAACACATTTTAGAAGTTTGCTAACCATAATAACATATTAAGATAAACGGTTACTAACAAAGTACGGTCTTGGTACTAACAAAGTACTTCGACACAGATCTTCCGTGGGTGCCAATTACATTTAACAAAATCAAAACTTAACAATATTCATTATTATACAATGTTAAGTCAATATGCAAATACAGTATATTTAAACCATATACACGATTACACTATAATATAAGTAATAAAACATACATAAGTACTTATAATAAATTAATATAATAAAAATAGCAATTACTTAAATAAGATTAAAAGGAAACGAATAAACGGAATAGAAAAGTATGTAAGACATAGTAAATAATTTTCAATAAATTGACTTTTGAATATTGAGTAAGTATTTTTTGTAGTTATATTTAAACAAACCGATTGAAGCGATTATGTAGAGCGATGCATATATATTTTACACTGTATATTTATACACCATCGTTAATATTTCAAGGTGATTATGTTAACTACATAACATTCTTTTATTTGAATTGTGCGTAAGTTCTTAGCGTAGGCGGCAGCACTATAACTGTCCAACAAACGCGAGCTGGTACTGCGTCGTTGTTGTGTGACCATGTTATCTATTTAAAGATTTAACGAATGCTACTTTATGTTTTAAATTCGCTTGGCTAGTGCAGAAATATATTATGATCAGTCAATACATGAAGAGCTAGACAGAATTTTTCACATAACCACACCCATCCTCACTCGTTGGTAATTGCCAAGTTTGTTATAATTTCCATTGCTGATGATGACTTTCTACGCATCTGTTACTATTAAGTTATTTAGGTACTCTTAGTATTTGTGTCAGTTTCCTATTTAAAACCTTCTTTATTTTAAAATTTTAACTTTATTGTCCAAATAAAGTAAAAATTTTAAAATAAACCAAAGATAATATGATAGAAATAAATAAACCTTTTCTTATTTATTTATAACAAGAGATTTTATTACTGAAAAATTTTATTAGTATAACTGTTTTTTTTATAGGGTAAGGGTGACAAACGAGCACACAGTCCAGCTGATGCTAATGCAAATCAAACCCTCTATTACAAATCAAAATGCAGATGCGTTGTCATCCGTGTGGACTAAGATGCTATGCCTCATTTCCAGTAAAAAGGGTCTCCGCTTCTCTACACTCACCATACGAAACACAACAGCGTTAAGCTGCCATTTTACGGTGG
Organism: Parnassius mnemosyne; assembly: GCA_963668995.1. Classification (NCBI taxonomy): domain Eukaryota; kingdom Metazoa; phylum Arthropoda; class Insecta; order Lepidoptera; family Papilionidae; genus Parnassius; species Parnassius mnemosyne. The sequence goes on along the minus strand of CAVLGL010000082.1, from coordinate 41,697,734 downwards.
TATTCTGTGAGAGCGTGGTCCTTCTCCGGTCGAGCCGACCCATTCGTGGTACAACTATACTACTAATATAGCTGCAGCATGGCTCTACCACGTACGAAATGTTTACATTTAAATAATAAGAAAAATAAAACAAAAACTTGTGTTAATCAATTCGAGCATACCTGAAGAAGGTCATATATGGTATTATATAAACAACGTAATGAAATACACAGTAATATTTAAAGAAAAACAAACTTTATTGCCTGGTAATAAAGGCGACGGTGTAACAAAGTCAAAATGTTTGTAATATCGACTCCGATAAGTAGTTAGAAGTTTCTCAAGGTTAGTTAACTTGTAGAGGAGTAAATACTTGGTCAAGGTTTATTGTATCGAAGTGATTTAAAAATTCGGTTTTGTAAAGAACTCTGTTGGACATTGTTAGCTAGGTACCTTTTTACTCGTATAACTCGTTATATTCTTACATGTTGATAGGAATTCAGTAAATATAATATAATTAGATAAATTTTGCGATAAAGCAATATTTTTAAATGTGGGTGGATGAATATAGTCTTACTAAAAAGTTACACTTATTATATGGCGGTATATAAGTACATACCGTTGCAATAGTCACTCACTAGCAATTGCACAAAACATTTTTGATATTATAAAAATGTCAGAGTGGTTAAAGCATGAATTACGGGTTGTATACGGTACAAATTCGTGCGCGTTCTCTCAGCACGGCTATGGCTATGGGCTGGGGACAAAAAATTTACCCACCGATTATATCCACTGACAAGGGATAAAATTATCTTGTCCCTATGCCAAAGCACGGTAACAGGAAGAAGTATATTCCCGTTAGACATAACGAGTAGACATATATCCCCGGTCCGTAGCATGGAGCCAAATGAAAGATAAAAAATTATGCTTTTTTGATATTTGAAAAGGACAATTTTATATACCAGTTTATTATACGTGGGTTTAATATAAAATTCATTCAAAAAATCTATGTAAGTCTGAGTCTATCTCCCATTTTATCTACTGTGGAGATTATATCCACCAGTGTGCCCATGCTCGAAGGGTGGATAAAATTAAGCGAGGGGATAAATATTTTCTCCTTTCCCCGGGGATAAAATTGTCTCCCGCCCATGCTAGTCCGGCAGGTGATGTGTGTATGGAAGAAATGAATTCTGTATGTACTTAAAGAGAACAGCCCTCATCGGACAACGATTTATCGTTAGTATGGGGAATTCCGTCGTGATAATTTTGGTGTAGAAGACGCGCCAAGGTCAGAACGTCGCACGAATGTTTGCACTGAAGAGAATGTGAAAAAGGTTGAAAAATTGATAAGAGAAGCCCGCCTTATAACTTATAAGAAGATAGAACAGATTCTGCATATAGTGCATCAAGTATTCATAAAATTCTACAAGATATAACTGGATTGAAAAAAATTGAACGCTTTGGGTGGCACATGACTTAAAAGAAGAACAAATGGTATGCAGAGGGAATTGGTGTAAGAAAATGTTAAAAGAGTATGAAAATGGAACTTCTAAATAATATCGTCACGGGTGATGAAGCCTGGCTATATTATTTTGATGTGCCCTCCAAAAATAAGAACAAATTTTGGTTGTTTGAAAATGAGCCTACTCCAATTCAAGTTCGATAATCTCAGTCAGTAAAAAAAGATGATTGCTGTATTTTTCACAAGACGAGGAATTTTAGATAGAGTAGTTTTGGAAAGTCAGCGTGTTTGTCTAAGGTGATCCAAAAACTCAAAGAACTCCGTCCAAAGTCAAGACTCTATAATTGGCATTTACATTACAATAATTCTTCTGCGCGTAGGTCGCGTGAAACTGTGAGTTTTTTATAAGATGTTGGAGTAAGACTGCTTGAACATCCTCCGTATAGTCTTGATCTTGCACCCTGTGATTTCCGTCTGTTTCCAGTCATTAAGGACCAGCTCAAGGTTTGCCAGCCACACGGAATTATTACCTGTTTAGGACTAGATTTGATCTTCCAGAAGAAAAATGGAATAAAATTTTAATGATTGATTCAAACTTTTAATGTGTACAAATGCGATATCTTCCTGAATAATCGGCTTTTAGCGGTGCACCTTCAGCTGTATTGGTTCGGAGCTTTCCAGTAATAGTAGTGTAATAGTAGTAGACTTTTTTCACCAAGTAATCGTAAAAAAGATATAAAAAGTTATCAATATAAGAGCTATAATGATCATCAGGCAGCTCGGAAATCTAGTTCGTCTCTACAGAATCAACTAATCCTAGTTTTAGCCGCCTGGTAAGGTCCACCATATAATAAGATATCCCAATCGCGTTCAGCGTGACCAAATTTAATAACTGAAATTGATTGACTTACCATGGTTATGCTGCTTGGTTCCATGTTTTGAAAAATAAGACACCATCGACTAATCAATTGAAGTTTATCTCCTGGAAAATACTTGAGCCACCTTTCATTCTTTTTCCAGTCTTACGTGGTACAGCCATGCTGCAGCTATATTAATAGTATAGTTGTAGCACGAATGGATTGGCTCGACCGGGGAAGGACCACGCTCTCACAGAATACTAGCGTAAAGTAGCAGCTTAATGCTGCTGTGTTTCGTATGGTGAGTGTAGAGAACCGGAGACTCTTTTACTGGAAATGAGGCATTCTATCTTAGTCCCCACGGCTGACAACGCATCTGTATTTTGATTCGCAAACGAAGATAGATGTAGATGTTTATTGGCCACAGCAACTACTTACCATCAGATGGACTGTATGCTCATTTGTCACCCTTATTATATAAAAAAATAATCATCATATCCCATAGAGCTCTTACTTCGCCAAATTATCATCAGGAGGAAGTCGACTATTATCGCATGCATAAAAATATCGTAGAAACTTATCAAATCGATTACATGTCACATAATGAGGTAGCTCCTGGATGATGAGTATTAATACTCTGATTCCTTTTATTAGCAATTTCATTATTTTCTATTATGTTAAGTTCTCATATATATATTAAGTTCATAAACTTCGTCGTTGAAAACATCTCGAAAAATTCTTAAGCATTATCTTTATCTAAAACAAATTTAGGAATACTTGCTACTCTTTCAGGTTTTGAAGGTATGTCCTTATGTCTCCATTTCCTTTTGATAGCAGGCTTTGATAGTTTTTTTGCAGGTAGTGGTTTCTGCAAATGAGATGTGAATGGTGACTTCTCCTGTTTATCTTGATTTGTGAATAGAATGCCTTACATAGTTTCCAAGACTCGTTCCAATAATGTAACCTGGCACCGTACCTCGGCTTCAGCCAATAATTGTCGACCTGCAAGGTTGCTTATGTCGCTTACGTCCTCGTCACCACTGTCTTCATCGCCAATATCTAAATTTTCGGATGGTGTGATAAATTACATCTGCAGAAAATATAGACCTATCATTTTAAGATCCGAAATAATATTGTCAATAGTCAGCATGTGAACATAAAGTAAGAAAAATAAATAACCAAATAAAAAAGACATTTTCATGATGGAGTTGGAGCTAGCCCGCACCCTGCCAAGCAACGAGGTTGTTTTCTTTCTTATTTGAAGAATCACAGGATGAGGTTAAAATTACTAAATATCTTCCAAAAAATCAGCGAACTATAAAGCCTTGGATCAGTACAGGTATTTTGCGATGTATAAAGAACAGAAACTAAATGCAGCTGAAACTAAAATATGACCCAGACCATAATATTCTAAAAGTAACATTTAACAGATATCGTAATCATTGCGATTCGATAAAAAATCTAAAAAGAAAATACGTATAGGAACAACTTACTAATGGTTCTAAAAATTCAAAAATTCTTTGGAAAACTGTAAATACTATTACTCAATACAAACCCCCAAATATACATAGTAATGTAATTAAATAGTAAGTCAATTACAATAAAATAATCTCCTAATGAATCAATTAATTTAGTTGGTAAAGTTTTTGCTAACATTGGAAAAAAACTAGCTAATGACATCAATATAACTGAAATTCCTATACGAGCACACGTCGACCCTCAAAATACAAGTCGTCATTTGACATCATTCGTTCTTTTTGACACGGATCCTCAGGAAGTTGTCCTTACTATTAATAGTCTCAAAACTAATAGTGCTGCTGGTTGGGACAATATTCCTACGTAAGTTTCTGACAACGACTCTATAATTAGTCACTTGGCTAATCTTTGTACGAAATCCTGTACAAAAGTACAGGATTTTTCCTGCTCTCACTTAATAAATCTTTAATTACTCCGGTTTATAAGAGTGGTAAAAGAGATGATGTCAACAACTATATGCCTATCTAAGTCCTTACATCTATTTACATTTCTTTAGAAAAAACAATAAACATTCGACTAATTAACTAAATGTAACAAATTATCAAAAAATCAATTTGGATTTAGACAAAAAGTTTCTTTTCATAATGCGATATTAGCACTTACTTCTTTAATCATTGAAAATGTTGAACACAGAAAAAATGTATTACAGTTATTCTTGATTTTAAAAAAGGCCATTGACACCGTCTCTTTTCCCACTCTAGTTGCTAAACTAGAACATATCGGCATTCGAGAAAAACCATTTGAATTGATGGGGGACTATTTGCAAGGACGTACACAAAGGGTAAAAATTGGAGACTACCAAAGCCAAGACTTCGACATTACTTACGACGTACCACAGAGGAGTGTATTGGGCCCTACTCTTTTTTTGATATATATTATACAGCTCACAGAATTGAATATCATTCAAGGCCAAGTCTTTTCGTATGCCGATGACACTGGTATTGTGTTTATACGAGGGCGGCACTGAAAATTTCGGGAATCAAGGAAGTGACACAACATTACTATTTAAAAATGTATTTATTGCTTTTCGAAGTATTCTCTGCGAAATTTTTTCATACGATGGAACCAATCATTGAAGCAACCATTCCATTCGGAAGTTGGGGTCTCCAAAATGGCCGTTTTGTAGGCGTCCACAGCTTCTTCAGGTGATGAAAATCTCTGTCCACGCAATTTATTCTTTATTTTAGGGAAAGTATAGAAATCATTAGGGCTTAGCTCGGGGCTGTACGGCGGATGGTCTAATAATTCTATGTTTTCTTGCTCTAAAAACTCTTTTGTTCTGTGTGCGGTGTGAGAACTCGCATTGTCGTGATGGAGGATGATGCGGCGGTTGCAGTTCTCTTTACGGAGTTCAGAAATGACCTGTGGCAAACAAATGCTAGCATACCATTCTGCATTAACCGTTCTTTGTCCCTCAAGAGGAATAGTCGTAACATGGCCGGTTTTGGAGACAAACGTGGCCACCATTTTTTTTGCAACACTCCGTGAACGAACAATTTTTGTTGGCCATAACTCATTTTCGAACACCCAAACTCGTGACTGGTTTTTTGTTTCGGGTTCGTACGCGTATATCCAGGATTCGTCACCTAATACGATGTTGTATACAGCATTTGAGGATCCTGCGTGGAATCTTTCGAGAGTTCTGACGCACCAAGTAACGCGAGCCGCTTTTTGCTCTTCACAGAGCGAATGCGGTATCCATCGGGAAAACAACTTTTTTACACCTAATTGTTCATGCAAGATTATTTGTATTTAACTCATGCCAATGTCTAAAGTTGCCTGATTTTCGCGGTAAGTCACATGTCGATCTTCCTCAATCAGCTTACGCACAGCATCAATGTTTTCTTGGGTGACTGCAGTTTTTGGACGACCTTGACGGGGATCATCACTGAGCTTGACACGTCCACGTTAAAATTCAGCAAACCAGCGATAAATTGTGGTTTTGGATGGGGCTTCATCACCAAATGCAGAAATCATCCGGTCAACACACTGTTTTTGTGTTAAATCACTTCGAAAGTCATAATAAATCGTTTACGTGGTAGAGCCTTGCTGCAGCTATATTAATAGTATGGTTGTAGCACGAATGGGTCGGCTCGACCGGGGAAGAACCACACTCTCACAGAATACCAGCGTAAAAAGCAGTTTAATGCTGCTGTATTTCGTATGGTGAGTGTAGAGAACCGGAGACCCTTTTTAGTGGAAAAGAGGAATTCCATCTTAGTCCTCACGGCTGACAACGCATCTGCATTTTAATTCGCAAACGAAGATAGATGTAGATGTCTATGGGCCACAGCAACCACTTACCATCAGGTGGACTGTGTGCTCGTTTGTCACCCTTATTCTATAAAAAAAAACACTCTTGAATTTTCTCGAGTCAATTCCATTTCCTTAACGACTAAACAAGTTTGATTAAACCTTGTGACAAGACCGAGAATCTTTTTTTAAATAAATAAATGGTATTCGATTTTTAAAACCCAAGGGGTTTTTAATTAAAAAGACTTTAATATGACAGGAACAGTGAAAATATTCAATACCCGATACTTTTGGTGCAGCCTATGTTCTGATAGTACTTGAAAATATGTATTTGAGAAGGCTGAAAAAGGTCTTTCTAAGATCTCTAGATGGCTTAGATATAATCTACTAACACCAAATATTAATATAACTAACTATATGTGCTTCAATATGCATAAACAAACACAGACCTCTAGTGAAACTTCACTAAAAAAAATTCATCAATGTGATGATTTTTTAAATTGTAATTGTAAAAAACTTGACCGAATACGTAACACAAAATATCTTGTAATAATTTTTGACCAACATCGTTCATGGATTAATCAAATAAAATACGTAAACGGCAGAATTCGTAAGCTTATTTAGATATTTAAAAAACTGGGTTACGTTACAACGACTACGTTGATAAATCAAATTTATACATCTTTAGCTCAGTCAGTACTAGGATATTGCATTACGGTATGGGAGGAGCGGCAATAACTAACTTACTGAACATAGAAAGAGGACAACGATACCTTCTTAAAGATATGTATTTTAAGCCTATTACTGAACAACTGTATAATAATGTGTCGTTCTTACTGTTAGGCAACTATATATCTTACAGACAATTTTAAACACACTAACTCGCCATATGATCCAAAAAAACATTTATACGGGAGAATCATAACGTCATTAAACAAATTTATGTAAAATCTAAATTTGCTGAGAGACTGTCCAGTGCCCAATCAAGATATATGTACAATTATTTAAATAAAAAATTAAACTTTCACCGGCTTACCGCGAATGCAAAAAATACTTACTGATTATCTTAAAAAATTAAATTATCAGAGCACAGAAAACATCCTACCTCACGGAATTAAATAGTATATCCATTAAATACACATATATTTGTTTATTAGAATAGAATAGAATAAAATAAAGTAACATAAAAATAATAGATATGCTAACCCTTTTAAGCACACACAAACACACACACACACGCACACGCACACGCACACGCACACGCACACGCTCACGCACAATACACGCGCACGCGCACGCACCCTCGCACGACCGCACGCACGCACGCACGTACGCATGCACGCACGCACACACACACGTGTACGTTATCTTTAGCAATGACTTTTAAATAGCAGCTACGAGGGGCACACTAAAATGATCGGGAATAAGAAAAACCACATGCACGGTATAGCTAAATTGTATTTTATTGTTTTTCGAAGTATTCTCCGTTCAAATTAATGTACTTTTCCATTCGTGCAAACCAATCATTAAAACAGTAGTTCCAGTCTGAAGTTGATGTTGACAAAATGGCTGATTTGTACGCTTCCACAGCTGCTTCGGGGTCTTCAAACCGTTGACCGCGTAGTAAATCTTTCATTCTAGGGAATGTAAAGAAATCGTTTGGGCTCAGGTTAGGACTGCACGGAGGATGGCTCATTAGCTCAATGTTTTCCTGCTTCAAAAATAATTTGTCTTCCAAGCCGGATGGGAGCTCGCATTATCGTGATGTAAGATGGTGTGACGTTTCGGGTTATTTTTTCGGAGTTCGGCTATCATTCCTGGCAAACAAACCGTGATATACCACTCAGCGGTAACCGTTCTGCGTTCCTGTAAAGGAATTGTAGCAACATGCCCCTTTTTCGTGACAAACGTAGCGACCATTTTCTTTGACACGCTGTAGGAGCGAACCACTTTCGTTGGTTTGACCTCTTCTTCAAAGACCCAAACTGCTGACTGATGTTTTCTTTCAGGTTCGTATGAATAAATCCATGATTCGTCACCTGAGACGATATTATTTGACTTCCCTCCATTGAAGCGTTGCAGAGTATTCCGGCACCAATCTACACGAGCCGTCTTTTGCTTTTCGGACAAATTGTGGGGAACCCAGCGGTAAACTAGCTTTCTTACACACAGCTCATTATGTAATATCGACTGAATTGCAGTAATTCCGATACTGATAACAGCCCGAATCTCGTATGTCACATGACGTCATCTAATATAATAGTTCGCACAGCTGCGATGTTTTCAGGCGTGACGCTGTTCTTGGTCGACCTGCAGAAGAAACAGTGCTGAGCGACACACGACCGCGTCGGAACTCGGCATACCAGCAGTATATTGTAGTTTGCCTCGGTGCTTCAACACCATAAATCGAAACAAGTTCGCTGAGACATTTATCTTGAGATAAGCCGCGACGAAAATTGTGATAAATTATGGTACGGAAATGTTCACGCGTGAGCTCCATTTCTGATAACGATGTGTCAACTTTAAACCAACATAGTTTTTGTTTTTAAACTTTTTTTATTGTTTGAAGATCATTAAGATTCTAAAAGGCCAGTATTCAAGTTCTAAAAAAGGTTTTACTTTTATTGTAACTCAATCCGAAGTGTTCTATTCCTGATCATTTCAGTGTGCCCTAGTAATGTAATATCTTACTACAAATAATTAAAATATGTATAAGTGAACCTGAAATGTGGCGCTGAGAGAATATGGGCTAATTTGGGAGAAAAGTGGAGGAAAAATTATAAATGTAAATTTAGAAAGGAAAAAAAATATTTAAAAAGTTTTATAGAATAAATACTATTAAAAGTTTGAAAAATTATACTAAGGTAATAAATTCAATTAGTACGATTACTTTTTAGATTTTATCTGAGGTCTGTACTTTTTTTATTTATAAGAAAAAATAAGGCAAGCAATTTTTCTGTAGATTAAATATCTAACTAAATTACAATTAAAATTATTATTTAAATATAGTTCTAATATGTGTTTTCTTGGAAAGGGCTCTGTTAATAATTTAGATAATGATGTAGTTACCAATATTATAGATATGTGTAGGTGTGACCCTTGAGAAAATTATAATATTATTTTGTAAGATCGAGTAAAGCTTTGTCTATTATACGTTATATTTGTGTATGTTAATACTTACGTTCACAATCACTATGCGCTTACAAATCGGAACAATAGAGCGGCTCCACGCTGAATAAGAGTTAATTAAGTCGACCTGGCACCGAGGCTTTGTGGAAACTTACTTTCGTTCATATTATGTCAAGCTCTCCATAATATTTTTTTTTATAGAATAAGGGTAACAAACGAGCACACAATCCACCTGATGGTAAGTGGTTGCTGTGACCCATAGACATCTACATTTATCCTCAATAAAGAATGAAAATGCAGATGCGTCGTTACCCGTGAGGACTAAGATGGAATGCCTCTTTTCCAGTAAAAAGGGTCTCCGGTTCTCTACACTCACCATACGAAACAAAGCAGCGTCAAGCTGCCATTTTACGCTGGTATTCTGTGAGAGCGTGGTCCTTCCCCGGTCGAGACGACCCATTCGTGCTACAACAATACTACTAATATAGCTGCAGCATGGCTCTACCACGTACTATTTAGGTATAAATACGGAAAGGATGGCTGTGTAGAGGACGTGTAAGAATATCTGCTACCCCATGACGTGGGTGTCATAAGAGCATCATCAGCAGAACAGCATGTTCCTGATAACAACTCTAAATAATAATAATTCAATATAAGCAATAGTCGGGAAAGACACAGAGGAGGCCTGAACATGAATTCTAAGCTTCGTGATAGTTCCTCTCCAGCTTTGTATAAAAACAAACACGCATTATTAGAAGAAGGCACGCAGAATGATGTAATTATCAATGAAGGCTTGAAGTTAATTGGAAATAGAATCATGGCAATACCTGAAAAAAACCTGGTTGATTTAGGTTTGTCCACATCGCAACGAAGGAGAAAACATTTAAACGATTTCAACAATAAAGCGAAAAATTGAGAAATTCATGTAAATGTAATGACGCAACGTTTGCTTCTGCAGCGCATAGATAAACGGGTAAAAAATTCGTGCTGAACTTACTGCTGGCCCAACTTCGGCAAGGACCGTAGCTTCCTGTGGCATTGTGTTAAAATTACTTGTGTGCAAAATTACTTAACGGTAGACAGACTGCACATTCGATATTCAAGACCTCGTCATTGTGCTAAAGGGTTGTACATCTGACATGCACCATGCATATACAACTTTATATTAACCAAGAATATGAAATCAGATGCCTCTGCAAGTAAACTGCTGCAAATCAGATCGGAGATATCAGGGAGAGTCGGCTAGTGAAAGATACTCTAATAGCCAGTTACAACAGTACTGCCTTAACCGGCGTGCCTTCGCTCAAGTTGAAACGAAAAGTTGGCGTCCCAGTTCTGCTAGTAATTAATCCTGATGCACCGAGATTTTGCAACGACACCGGCCTTGGCTTAATCTGTTAACTGCTGTATGTCTTAACTCTGTCTAGGGATTTTTTTTAAAAGGCCACTATTCAAAAAGCTTAGCTAGAGTTTTTCGTCCCCCACTCCACGAGTGTGACAATTTCTTAAGTTTTGTCCTCCCTTAATGTAATTTTTAATTAAGTAGTAGTAAAAATTTGTGTGCTCCATGTATATTTTAATCTCCATATGCGAATTCCTTTTAATAGCTATGTCGATTTGTAATTTTGTATAAAGTTGTGTAATGTATAAATGCTGTCGGTGTTCCAAAAAAAAAACTGGAGCGCCTAAAGGAGAGTGTTTTGACTTTGTATTTTTTTCTATAGGATAAGGGTGACAAGCGAGCACACAATCCACCTGATGGTAAGTGGTTGCTGTGTCCCATAGATATCTACATCTATCCTCGTTTGCGAATAAAAATGCAGATGCGTTGTCAGCCTAAAGAGGACTAAGATGAATGAGGACTAAGATGAAATACCTCTTTTGCAGTTAAAGGGATCTCCGATTCTCTACACTGACCATACGAAACAGTAGCATTAAGCTGCTATTTTACGCTGGTATTCTGTGAGGGCGTGGTCATTCCCCGGTCGCGCCGATCCATTCGTGCAACTACTATACAATTAATATAGCAGCAGCATGGCTCTACCATGCGTAAATTACAGTTGTTAATTATTCCTAGTAATTAACAATTTTAACTTAAAAGGCTACAATTCCCAATAAATCTAGCATTTACTATGACCATTAATAAGTCCTAGACCTTTAAAAATGGCTGGTGTTCATTTGGGCACTCCATGCTTTTCGCGTGGTCAGCTGTCTATCGACGTTGACTGAGTGAGTATCGAGCATTCAAAACTTGTGGAAAATGTTAAATCACACAATGTGGTTTACACGTCAATTTTACTTTAAAGCCTTCCATTTACTATGGTGTGAGTAACTTTAAGCCCCTTTTCAGGACAGTTGTTATTATATTTACTTATATTTACTCTTCTAAAATTAAAGCACTTCCTTGATAAATTACTCACTAATTAATTAATTTAACAGTATGATATAAGTACGACTATCATGACATAAGAAAATTGAACTACACGTAAAAGAAATTATTGACAAAAACTTCTTTAAATGACATTTTCTCTCTACTTCGTGAACGAAGTCGCGGATAAAAGCTGTTATAATGAGGATGTACATGCACTGTGATTTTTCTAAATTATCTCATTGCTTGTTTATTTTCGACCTCCACGTAGGCTTAGCCACAGGCAAAAGCTAGTAAATATTAAATAACAGATTGAGCAGTTCGGTGCAGCGGCATATAGGAGATAAACTCCTATTTCCACGGGCCTATTTTTTGGAAAATATAAGTAAAATAACCTATCTACCTACGTAAACCTATTATTGACGAGAATTTAAGTCCCGAGACAAAATTTCGAAGTTTTCCTGTAATTTGCAGTGAAGTATCCGACACCAGTATTTATTAATCAATTCCTGTTATAATGACATTACTTTTAAATTATAATTTAAAAAACTTAAATGACACATCTCACCGGATTGTAAGAAATGATGCTCACTCATCTATAATCTTTGTTTTAACTTACTCAAACTTAAACAATCTTTAATATAATTCTTATCTAATAAATCTAAAGATGTCAAAAGTGATTTGGGGTTGTTGTACACCAAACGGCGATAATAATGAGAAATATATTATATGTAAACAATGTAATTAAAAATATCATTACACATGTATGTGCTTCGAGTATTTTGCATATAATGCTGATGGGATCCCTTTGGTGTGTCCTTATTGCTTAAATACTGCTCCAAAAATAATAAAACATGATAATACTCCAGTACACAACGTTTCCACCAGGGCTCGCAAACAAACTGCCCCTAACTCTTCGATTGCGAGTGAAAATATTGTTATGACCAAGGAAATTATTCGTGAAGTGGTGCGGGACATCATTAAAGAGAGCACGAGTAACATAGTTTCAAAAATGCAAGAGAGTATGATGAACTGAAACCAGTACGGGATGAGTAATTACACATAAGTGAGGCTATGAATTTTCTTAATAGTCAATGTGAAGATATTAAGAGGGAGAACGAATTCTATAAATTGAAGATAAGTGAATTGGATAAAGAGAAGTGCATATTGAAGAGTACATTTAATGATTTAAGTTTGCGTGTTGACCTAATGGAGCAGTATGCGCGTCAGAACAATTTTGAACTGCAATGTGTACCAGAGCATAAAAATGAAAACTTATTAAATATGATTACATAGTTAAGTAAAACAGTGGGTTGTGTTTTGAATGATAATGACATTGTACACTACACGCGCATTGCAAAGGTGTATAGAAATAATACTCGTCCACGATCTATCGTTCTACAACTGGCGTCCCCAAGAAAACGCGATGATCTCCTTGCATCTGTAATTAAATATAATAAAAGGAATCCTGCAAATATATTGAATAGCACTCTTTTAGAAGTGCCTGGCAATTCTTCACCTGTATTTGTGACTGAGCATCTGTCACCTTCGAACAAAGCTCTTCACTCTGCAGCTAGACTAAAAGCAAAAGAAAAGGGATACCAATAGGTATGGATAAGAAATATCCGAATCTTTATGCAAAAGAATGATGAAGCAAGTTATGTTATATCCACGTCAGAAACAAAGACATGCTACAAAAATAGAATAATTTATTTGTAAGTATATTGTAGGTTATAAACTTTATGAAAAAATTATGTATAAAATTCACTCCTATAAATTTGTATTATCAAAATACACGTGGTTTGAGAATAAAAACTAACTTTTTTATCAGCAAATTCTTTGTTGTGATTACAATGTAGTGGTACTCACGGAAACTTGGTTAAATAAATCTGTTCGTAATAATGATATTTTTGATAAACGATATATTGTCTATATGCTGAATATTGTTCAAAAAATGATGGACGTGGAGTTTTAATCACTGTATCCAGAAAAATAAAGTCTCGTCGCATGTTTGAGTGGGAATCTAAAGTTGAAGATCTCTGGGCTGTAACAGATGCAACGGTTTCATAAACTATTCGCATAGCCCTTTTGTGTCATTTATTTACCGCCATCAGTACGTTATTCTATGTTAGAGCATTTTTTAGATAATTACAGTTTTGTTTTCGAACAATGTGATAGTCATTGTGTAATCGGTGATTTTAATTTACCTAGTATTAACTGGAGTTTGTTAAGTCATGTCGCAAAAGATAACAAGACTAAATCAATTATTAATTGGCTTTACACATATAAATGGCTTACACCAACTAAATCATATAGTTAATGCGTCAAACCGAATTCTCGAACTTGTTTTATCTAACTTGCCATCGTGTACTGTGAACCGTTCTCATAACTCATTAAGCATTATCGATCAATTACATCCACCTCTGGACGTTGATATTACGTTGATTAATGAAACAAAACTCTGTTTTAATAATAAAATTATTAAGTTAAACTTTTACAAAGCGGATTATGATAACATAAATAAAGAATTGCAACTGGGAATATAATTTTAAGGGACATCATAGTGTAGATGTAATGCTTGAAATATTCTATTGTAAAATTAACGCCATTATTTCAAAGTTTGTCTCAGAGCTGAAAATAAGAAATAATAATTTTTTTTTGAAGCGTCAGTAGCCTAATGTCAGACCGCGATCTCGAAAAGGTCGTGTGTTTGAATCCACTGTTTGACTACTGTCGTGAACCACTACTAACACAAGCATTTTAAGCTTACCAGAAGTGGTTAAGGCGAATAGTAGTAATGTTTAATAGCATTACTAGTATTTAAAAAAAATACCCACCTTGGTTTGATAAAAATCTCATTAGAACACTTAAAGATAATAAATATAAAATCAGGTGTCGTTTTAAAAAATATGGAAACTCTATGAATGAATTACAGTTAAAATTATTAAGTTCTCTTTGTGCATGAATAGTAACAGAGTGCTATAACCGTTACGTTAGCAACCTAGAGAAGGCAATAGCCACTAATTCTAAATAATTTTGGTCATTCATAGAAAACAAACGCGTTGGTACTAGCGCATACCCTATTTCAATGACTGACGAAAAATTAACTACTACAGATGGTGAAGAAGTCTGTGAAGTATTCATCTCAATTTGCATCTGTATATACTGATGGGGTTGACAATAACGTACTTTATACTCTATATATTTAAATTATTTAGAAAACTATAGTATACAACTTTCGCCTATTGTTATCAATAACGAATCACTTTTAAACAAACAGAAAAGTATTGACTGTAATAAAAGCCATGGCCCTGATGGAATCCCACCCGTTTTTATAGCGGCATGTGCTAAATATTTAGTGTCTCCCCTGTCATTAATTTAAAATAAATCACTCTCAACAAGTGTCTTCCCCGCTAAATGGATATTTGCAAAGATTATTCCCATTCATAAATCGGGAAGTGAAGGTTCAGTCAAAAACTACAGGCCCATTTCAATACTGTCATCATTTACTAAAATTCTTGATGCTTTGATATTTCCATTTCTACAAGATCATCTTAAGCAATTACTTAGTGATAAGCAACATGGATTTGTTCAATGTAGATCAGCAAACTCTAATCTGGTAAGCTTCACTGAAACTCTTTATGAAGCACTTGATGACAATAAACAAGTTGGCATCATATACACGGATTTTAGTAAGGCTTTTGTGACATTTCAAATACTGTACTCCTAAAATAACTGTCCACATATGGAATCTGTAATATTTTAATGAAATGGATTGGGTCTTATTTTACCGACTGTAATTTTTATGTGGTCATCAATGGCTTTAAGTCGAGTTTGCGTAAAACCGTATCTGGCGTACAACAGGGATCTCTTCTGGTCCCACTTCTGTTTAATAGTTATATTAAGGATCTACTTTTGTGCCTAAAATTTTCTGAATCTTACATGTATGCTGATGACTTAAAATTTTGCAGAATAATTGAAACCACATTTATGATCCACGTAAACTCCAGTGGGATCTCGACAATCTCTTTCAATGATGTAATTTGAAAAAAAAATGGAAATTTGCTAGAAAAATTAATTTAGTTTACTACCAATAATAATTTACAGGAACTAAAAGAGGTTATAATCATTTACAAGGACCGAGCGAGGATTTAGGCGTCATATTTGACAGCAAACTCACATTTATATCGCATATTGTATATATTACAAAACGTTCCACAAATCTTTTTACAGAAACATTAAATTTTTAAGCAGCAATAAAACCAAAATAATTCTCTACAGTAATTTAGTACGAATTATCTTAGAATATCTACTGTTCTGTAGTTTGGAGACTACATTATGTAACGTATTCTTTACGCTGAGAACGAATACAAAAAGATTCATGTGGTTAGTATACTCAAATCGAATTGCAAAAAAGAAAATTTCTTCATATAAGAAACAGCTCTCTTTCATCTTTTTTTAAAATTACATCCTTGGCTAATCATAGACAAATATGCGAATTACTCTTCTTAAGCCAATTATTAAATAATATAATTAACTGCCCTGAATTGGTGAATAAGATAAAATTTCACGGAACTCATAGGTACCCCTGTAAGAGAAAAATTCCTATTAGACCACCTCTTCGTAGAACGGTATTTGGCGCAAATTCCCCGATCTCTAGGTTAAGTAAATTGATGAATGAACTTTCTTATTCATTTGATATTAATTACGACTCACCCAACAAGCTCAGAAAAGAACTAGTTAAACATAACGCAAATGTAATAGATTAAGATTGTAAGATTTTTGAAAAAATTGTTCTTGATCAAATGTTAAATTTTTTTAATATACATAATTTACTTCATAAAAATCGATTTGGTTTCACAAGGGGTCGCTCTACAACTGATGCTGGTGTTGAGCTGATTAAATATATCTTTAATGCATGGGAGAATTCACAGGATGCTTTGGGTATATTTTGTGACCTATCCAAGGCCTTC
Source organism: Parnassius mnemosyne (assembly GCA_963668995.1). Classification (NCBI taxonomy): domain Eukaryota; kingdom Metazoa; phylum Arthropoda; class Insecta; order Lepidoptera; family Papilionidae; genus Parnassius; species Parnassius mnemosyne. Next base: position 41,681,180 of record CAVLGL010000082.1, on the reverse strand, counting down.
GATTGTGTTCACCATGAAACATTAATCAGGAAACTTCAACACTACGGTGTAAGAAGTGATGCCCTTAAATTAATTATTTCATATTTAAGTAAGAGAACGCAAAAAGTTGTCATTAACAATATGAGCTCTTCCGGATCGATGGTACAAATGGGCGTGCCTCAAGGCTCAATTCTCGGCCCCTTTCTGTTTCTTGTATACATTAATGACTTACCTTACATAGTAGGGGATAACCATGATATAGTATTATTTGCAGATGACACTTCTTTAATTTTCAAATTAAGTCGACAGTTACTAAAATATGACGAAGTAAATAATGCTATATTTAAATTAGTAAATTGGTTCGATGTTAATAATTTGCATTTAAATGGCACTAAAACAAAATGTATGAAATTCGTGACTCCAAATGTCAAACAATTAAATACTAATGTAATTTTAAATGGGGAGAAACTGAGTCTTCTAGATACCACTATTTTTCTTGGAATCACACTAGACGCGAAGCTTCAATGGAGCCCCCATATATAAAACTAGCAAGCAGACTTAGTTCTGCAGCATATGCTGTAAAAAAGATTAGAAGTCTAACCAGTGTTGAAACAGCTAGACTAGTTTACTTCAGCTACTTCCATAGCATAATGTCGTATGGTATTTTGCTATGGGGACACGCAGCTGACACTGAAATTATATTTGTTTTGCAGAAGAGGGCCATAAGAGCAATTTATCATTTAAAGCCTAAAGAGTCGCTGCGACAAAAATTTAAGGAAATTAATATATTAACTTTGGCCTCTCAATACATTTATGAAAATGTACACAAAAATAAAAGTAGTTTTATAAAAATAAGTGATATTTATTCTGTAAATACTAGGAACAGACACAAGCTAGTAGTACCAGTTACTCGACTCCATCGAGTCAGTAATTCATTCTTGGGGCGATGTATACGCTTTTACAACAAAATTCCAGAAAATATACAAAGTTTGACCTGTTCAAAGTTCAAAAACTTTATTAAACTAAGTTTGTATAAAAAGGGTTATTATAATATTAAGGAATTTATGGATGATAATAACCCCTGGACATGAGGTGATCGCTACCAAGCTATTTCTAATTTGTTGTGTTGTTAATTTGTGTAACATCATGATTGAAGGTGTTATTTAAAAAAAAAAGTCCCGCTGGGTTTCTTGCTGGTTCTTCCCAGGACAGAGGTTTTTTCCGAACCAGTGGTAATCAAACAAAAGAGTGACTTTCAATAAGTATTATTTATAATCTATATTGAATAAAAAAGTTTCTGTTTCTGTTTCTGTTTCTAAGTTTTTGATTTATTATTTTTTTCGTTTTGGTTTGCTATAAGTATTTATTATTGTTGATGTTTATTCCAGTGCTTGATGTTTATTCCAATGCATGTTGTAATCACTTATAATAGTTTGTAGCATTTAAAGTAATATACCCTATCTACGTGTGTAATGTATATATATGTATGTAAATTATAATTTTAACAATGTATACAAATGTTGGTGATGCTTTTATAAAACACACACACGCACGCACGCACGCACGCACGCACGCACGCACGCACGCACGCACGCACGCACGCACGCACGCACGCACGCACGCACGGACGCACGCACGCACGCACGCACGCACGCACTCACGCACGCACTCACGCACGCACGCACGCACGCACGCACGCACGCACGCACTCACGCACGCACTCACGCACGCACGCACGCACGCAAGCACGCACGCACGCACGCACGCACGCACGCACGCACGCACGCACGCACGCACGCACGCACGCACGCACGCACGCACGCACACACAATAACGTAGAAACTGTTCAATGACGTATTTACAAAGGTTTCAATATTAAAAAGGGGGTTTTAATAATCGGTATTGCTAATTAGCATAGCATGTTAATATAACTCCAAAACTAATAAAATAAATGGGAAATTACAAAAGCGAATGCGACAGTATCTAAACATCTTTTTTTGTAATGATGTCGCTTAATTGTCACTTTTAAAAAAGTTTGCACGAAACCCTCGGGGCGACTCTTCCACTATCACTTGTTCGTTTATTGTTCAGAAGGGGATATTCCATTCGAGTCGTCGAGCCGAATTTCACCTAATTTCACGTGGGGGAATGGGAAGGTCATAATAAGGAATAAGTATCACGCAATTTTTATCCCCATAGTGCTTTTTGTGTAAAATTTCGAGAAAATTGAGTTATTTTAAGTAAAACATGGTTAAACCCTACACAATAATATTTATCGCGGTTATGAGAACTCCACATATTACATAAAAATAATTAAGCAAATAGTATTTTTTTTAAATAAACTGAACGCAATCAAGCACAAACTAACGTATTTAAAATTGCATTTTGAAAAATCTCACGTGAGATTGGGAGGGGAGTCGAGCCATATCTCAAGACATCGCACCAGGATTCTCTCCCCTGAGGATTAAGATAGAATGCCTCGTTACCAGTAAAACGAATTTCCGGGTTCCTACACTCACTATACGAACCGTAGCAGCGTGAAGCCGCTATTTATGCGGGTGTTTTGTGACAGCGTGGTTGCGTTCGGGCCGCAACTTAGTCACGACGTGGTTCTTCTACGTCAGACTTGACGTGACTTGCATTACTAGAACGATTTGCCCTTACTCGCCATGTTGTACGTCCAAGTGGGTGCAGAACTGATACTCTTCGTCAACAGTCTTTGAAATTTTGCTGGCTTGACTGCAGATCAGTAGGGTGGATCTCGTGTATGTTGCACACCAAACTTTTCGAAAGGGCAGCTGCACGAGATATAAGTCAACTCAGAAAAATAAAGGCTTAGTGGCTGAACAGAGAGTGCGGCGAGGCGTGTGGCGTGACGTCATGATAAACAAGCTGAGAAGCGTAGGTATCTACTCGTATTAGAAATGCGCCGCCACGTGACCGCACCATCGAACACTTTCCATTTCCACTGAGGCCTCAAGCTTATATTTCGCGAGGTAATTAGTAAGAGTTTATATAATTTGTACAAAATTTAAGTACCTATCTCGAAATAAGTCTCTTCAAGTGCTTTAAACAAAAGCTGGAGTTTTAGAGCGTAACTAAAATTTGTTATTAAGGAAACAGTGTATTGAACCATGAACTAAATGAGCAGATATTTACAACGAACAATAATAGAATTATATTGTAAGGCCCCAGTTCCTTTGTTGCTATATTGATTACTATGTCGCAAAATATTTTACTACTCCTTTAATTATATAGCTTTTATGAGATAATTTTTCCATAATACGATTTTTAATTAAGTATGTATTTGTTTCTAACTTAATTAACTTATTTAATATTTTTATGTTACTAATAAATACCAAAGTAAAATATCAGCTAAATGCTGGAAAGGAACCATTCCATCATAGTCCTTGGGTTCACAACGCATCTGCATGTTGTAGATGACTATGAGCCACAGGACACAAACGAGATACACTCCAAGACTATGTGCTGGTTTGGCACTCTTATTGTAAATAAAACCAGGTCAAGACAATAAGACGTACAATTGAAATTTCAACCATTAATCCGAGAATGTAAGAACAGAAGACAGCTTACGGGAGCTTACAATAGCTCTGTCGGGACAGCGAAGGGACGTTATGAGGATTAGTAAAATACGCAGATTCAGATTGAATTAAACACCGTAGCCATGATGTATTTATCCAAAACAGACAAGATTTCCAATGAGAAAATAACAGCAAAACTAAATCAAGCCTATTATACATATAAACAAATGCTGAGTAAAAGCAGACATAGGGCAATTAAAGACCGATCTGCTCAATGCAAACATTCACAAATATACTCATGGACAAATTTAGAAAAAGGCAAAAAAACGTGTCTAAAACAAAATATCATGGATATTTGTGACAATTAAGTTTATAATTTGGATTTTGTTTATTATTCGTTAATTTCATACAGGAAAGAAAGATTTTTGTACTTTACATTTTTGTTTATAAATGCTAAGGAAAGGCTATAAAATTAGTACTTAGTGTTGTCCTAACCCAACTTTTAGAATGACTCTTTGCGTGCGTTCCAACCCTATAAGACGGGTTTTTGCTGCACCACCTCATGAAGTTATACCGTACAGTAAAAGAGATAGCACAAAGGCAAAATAAACACTTTTGATCACTTTTGTATCCGAAACATTTCTAAGGTTTTTAAAAACATAAATCAACTTTCTTAATCTAGGTGTTAGTGTTGCTATATGTTTTTCAAACGTTAAGTTGTTATCTATTATAACACCACGATATTTAACGTACTCAGATTTCTCGATAATTGGGCAGGTACTATGCAGAGGAATAATAGAATAAGAATAACAGAGAGGGTTACAGGCAAAACAGGAGTGCACCTTTAGATGGAGGTGATCCAGTGAAGGCTGATCTTGTGCTCTGATGGAAAAGGTTTAAAATATTTTTTTCATTATTTGAAGTAAGTACGTTTTTGTTTAGCCAATTCACAATGATATTTAATCCTTTTTGAGCATTACTAAATGTCTGGGGCCAGAAATCACCATCAAAGAGAAGTGCCGTGTCATCAGCAATGGCAATTATCTATCCATTTGGAAGATTTATGTAGGTTAAAAATAGTGTAGCGCCTATTATACTTCTTGTGGTACACCAAAACTAACAGGCAACTCTTTACTCACGTAGTCTTACACCTTGACATACTGAGTTCTATTCTGCAAATAATTCCAGAAAAGTCTTAGCTGGAGATCACCAATACCAAGGCTTTTTATAAGTATGGGCAATGAGACTGTGTCAAATGCTTTAGCCAGATCAAGGAAGACGACCAGTACCAGTAGTAGTTTTTTCTTGCTTCCAACTTAGTGACAACAAAATCGGTTAAGTTGTGAATAGCAGTTTCAGCGGATTTGCCTATCCTAAACCCAAATTAATTACAAGAGATTAGTCAGTTTGTTTCTAGGTATTTCATCAATGTGGTGTTCATAAGATACTCAAGGATTTTAGACAAATTTTTAATAATGGATATTGGCCTGTAATTACAGACACAGTTCTGTCGCCAGCTTTGAAGATGGCATGGATCAGTGATTTTTTAAACGCCTTAAGACAGCTCTTGTAATAGAAAGGTTACAGATGTAAGTAATGGGTGGAACTAGTATATTCTTGATGGTCTTTATAAAACTTGTATATATATATATATATATATATATATATATATATATTATCAGGGCCTACTGCGCAATCGGATTTTAAGTTAGAAATGACATCTAGTATTTCGGATTCTGTAGTTCGTAGGAGTACAAATGAAGGAGTAGAGTTATAATTGCTGGTAATGGTTAAGTTATTCAATATTTTTTCAGCTAATATCTTACCGATATGTGTACCGGTGTGAGAGTGTGTGGGTAGATTATGCGCTGGAAGAAGGCCATGAGACGCCAAAAAATTGAGTTAGGATCATCGATTATCATTATTAAATTCGCAAATATCAATGTTTATATCTCCTGTTATAACAAAATTACAAGCCGAGTACCTGAACAAACTTGTGTCTGAAGTCGAGTCTTTGCGACTAAATCTAGTCCAGTTTAATCCTCAGAAGACACAAGTTTGCGCGTTTACCGCTAAGAACCCCTTTGTCGTATCTCCTCAGTTTCAAGGCACTCCCCTTGCTGCCTCAACCAGTATCGGAACCCTCGGCGTCGTCAAATCGAGTGACATGTAGTTTCATGGTCACTTGGAAAAGAAGGCCAAATTGGCCTCTAAAAAGCTTGGCGTGCTCAGCAGAGCGGGACAGAATGTCATGCCAGCACACCACCTGCAACTTTAAAAGGCGCAGGTTCAGCCTCACATGGAATACTGTTCCTATCTCTGGGCAGGGGCTCCCCAGTACCAGCTCCTTCCACTTGCCTACATCCAGCGCAGAGCAGCTCGAATCGTCAACGAACAAGTCCTTTCCGACTTCCTTGTAGAATCGATTACCATCAGCGATTTTTCCGGACTGATACGACTTAGGGACCTTCAAGAAAAGAGCCTATTTCTTTTCATAAGGCCGGCAACGCATCTGCAATTCCTCTGGTTCCCCTGGTATTGCATGGCCGGCGGTCACTTACCATCAGGTGAGCCGCATGCTCGTTTGCCCCCTCTCCTTTTGAAAAAAAAAACATTGCTTTAAACAATTGTTTAAAGTTCTCATTAACCTGTCTATATTATAGCTTGACGTTGGCCTATAAATAGCCAAGATGACGATTTTTAAATTTAACGTTATCTTCAAACAGTTTGCATCAAGTAACTCAGGCTCTTCCACTGTTATATTAAGATTTTGTTTATAGTATATAACCACACCCTCATTTTGTGAATTATTATTTAAAGATTTACAGGTAAAATAACCGTTTATGGTGGGTATATGGGGGGAATGAGAAAGCCAACATTCCGATAAAACAATAATATCGTAAGTTACCATGCTTCTGACAAGTAAAGTGAGAAAGTTTGACATACTTCTTATATTTTGATGTAATATTTTTAATGGAAAATTTAAGTTGGGGATTGGACACCGACAGACTTCTATATTCAATAAAAGTTGCGATTTTTTCATAATTGGCAAAATCACGCACACACTGACGCAGACAGATTCTACAGAGTTGTCATTTGGTTTTACGCACTCATAACTAAATGCCAACCTGACAGTAATTGTTTCGTGCGCTCTATCTGCATTTTCTGTATAATCTGAGATTTCGGCGGTCTTCTTAGTATTTACATATACTTTGCGAATAAACGGTGACCACAAGTAGATGTGGTATAGTGGATATTTCTTATACCGCCACTACACGGTACAGTACGTACTCGTATCAGTATTGCTAATTAAAATTTAGGAAATAAAAGTCAACTTTTTCATCAATGGGACGGCAGCCTAAATATTTTAAAATACATTTATAAAATGTCAGTTGGTGTTGGTTCGTACAAATTTAAATTTGGAGTAAAGCCAAAATGTAGTGTGCGACAAACGCGCCGTGGTGAAAATTAAAATTAGGTAATTTATATTTACCATCTTACTCAGCTCACTCATAGTCATAGTCAAATTCCCTAAGCTCTCCAACATGTGTTTTGACATGTAATGCACAAAGCAAACAGAAATAATTAAATTGTGCAACTGTTAACATCACTTTACGATAGTTTACAGCTCGAGGTCCACCGAATTAATTTTATTGTCTATTCGTCCTAATAGCTATAAATTATATTCTTAGGGTGAATAACAATATAACAACAATAATAATACAGTTTATTATGTATCGCTTTATATTAAGACTAATATTACACAAAATAATTATAATTTACTCTTTAAAATTTAATATGCCTAATCAATTATTTAGTTGACAATGTTATTAAAAAAATATTATTTTATATCATTAATTGTTTCTTTTAGCTGTCTCACGACGTAAAAATTTCAAAATGTAAAAATGATTATAATTAGACTATATGAAACGTCATAATTTATTATTGTGGTGACGCTGTCGTTTTTGTTAAGTTATAATATATGAAGTAATTGCTTCTATCATTATTATTTTATAAATTTACCTGAAAAAGTGACAATTTTTACGCAGTTGTGAGTAGTAGTGTGGTTCACACTGCTTAATTTGTCTACAGCACAACTGAATCGGCTCGACCGGAAAATACCGCGCTCGGAAAATTTACTAGTTCATTTTAGTCTTTAGGGGTAACAATCCGTCTGAATATTGATTCTTAACCCAGGATAGGTGAAGGTATTTATGGTTTTATGGTCCGAAGCATTAACTTACTCCGTAAGACTGTAAACAACAAATTAATGCTTTGTCACTCTTATTCCATAATTCACGCACTTCATTGCTAATAAATGACGTCACTATACATAACAAAATCTCATGTACCTACTTGCATATTATGTTAATTATCCCAGTTAGCACATCGTTATCAATTATTTATCTATAGGTACGATTGATCGCCACAAAGCACGTTAAATATTTTGATATATAATTCCAACTGTATTTTATTATATATGTACATGTTATTGAGGAACATAAAAAAAATGTTAACATTGATTTGTTTTATAGTATCTCGTGTTCCAGATTACCTATGTCGTCTCTTGATGGACCCATAGGATGATATTATGGCGTAATGGACTCTCTTAGATGAAGATGGGCAGTAGCATCTTCATATTAACAACTCTAAATAATAAAAAAACTCGTGGTTGCCAACCCGCTTGCCAGGCGAAGTTTACATAACATATTGCCCCGCAAGGAGGCAATCTATGGAGGATGTTTTTGTTCAGAAGTGGTATTTTGACAGGCAGTATTTTTTATAGGATAATTTTATATTATACACGATCACGTCCGAGTGGCTTATATACCTGCCCATTACTTATCCATGTCCATTTGGCCGATTTCATGGAGAAAGAGGGACTCTTTATGATGAACTCTTTCTTCCAGAAGCAGCCTCACAGGAAGTGGACCTGGTCGAGCCCCGAAGGTTCGACAAAAAACCGGCCAAGTGCGAGTCAGACTCGCGCACCGAGGGTTCCGAACAAATCTGTAGGTATATAAGTTTAAAATTATTAAAAATATTTTTTATATGACGTAACTAAAAATTTATGCTTTTCGCAATTTTTCCTTTATCTGTGCTATAATACGTACCAAATTTTAAGATTCTGAGTTCACAGGAAGTACCCTGTAGGTTTTGATTCCCTTGCGAATATCGAAAATTTGCGGAATAAACGGCTGTATCTTTTGATTGCGTTGGCTTAGAATTTTGATTTTTTTTCACAGCTCCAAGGGACAGCCCGAATTTCAGCTTGATACCTCCACGCGTTCCTGAGAAAAAGGGTCTTGACCGACAGATAGACAGACAGACGGACAACAAAGTGATCCTATAAGGGTTCCGTTTTTCCTTTTGAGGTACGGAACCCTAAAATGAGATTGACTTCATTATGACGACCAGAAGACAAGTGTTCAGTGATGTCTCAGTAATCGCGAGGGTGAAAATCGGCAGAGATCACCGAATGGTGAGAGGCACACTGAACTTAAACGTTAAGTTGGAGAGGTCACGTCTAATGAAGTCAACGCTCCGTCCCCAAACCTTTCAGCTCTAGCTACGAAACCGTTTTCAGTGCCTAGATGATTGCAATGCAGTGGACGATATGAATGACAAACTCGTGGAAACTATCCATGCGGTCGGAGCTAAGCTTTGCAACACCCGCCGCAGAAGAACACAAAAACTCTCCGATCACATTTTTAATCTCATGGCGGTTAGACGGGATATGAAGCTGCAGTCTTCAGTAGATTTGACAGCATACAGGCAACTGAACAGACAGAGCCCCAAATGCATGAGGCGGGACTTACGCAACTTCTATACAGCTTGTATTGAAGAAGCTATTGAGCGGAACCAGGACTCCAAAGTCTTTGCTAGAGATCTGTCTGCCAGAAAGAGCCAACTGTCGAAACTGAAGACCGAGTGTGGCAGCGTCGTTTCCAGGACACCTGAGATTTTGAGTGAGATTGAGAGGTTCTATGGGCAGCTGTACACATCATCGTTGGAGCCACACGTAAGTGTGAGTAACGATCCAAGAGTGAGTCTTATCCGACACTATTCCGATGATATCCCGGACGTCAATCTGAGCGAGATTAGAATGGCTCTCCAGCATCTTAAAAACGGCAAGTCCCCGGGCGAGGATGGAATTACAGCGGAGCTTTTGAAAGCGGGTGGAAAAGCGGTACTTGAAGTCCTTCAGAAGATCTTTAATTCCGTCCTCCATAGTGGCATTACACCGGCGGCGTGAAGCACAAGTGCGATGATCTTGTTCTCCAAGAAAGGTGACAACGCTCTCTTGAAGAATTACAGACCGATTTCCCTTCTGAGCCGCGTCTACGTGCTGTTTTCGAGAGTCATTACGAATCGTCTCGCGCGCAAACTAGACGACTTCCAGCCTCCCTAACAAGCTGGATTCCCAAAAAGTTTTATTACTACAGGCCACTTACATACCCTTGGGCAAATTGTACTATGGACCAAAGAGTACAATCTGCCCGAATAAGCCGGTTTCCGAAAAGGCTTTAGCACCATAGACCACATACATACCCTTCAGCAAATTGTACAGAAGTCCGAGGAGTACAATTTGCCACTATGTCTGGCGTATGTGGACTATGAGAAAGTCTTTGCTTCCGTCGAAATTTGGGCGGCGCTGCAGTCATTTCAGCGAAGCCAAGTTGACTGTCGGTATATCGAAGTGCTGAAGTGCTTGTACAGTAGGGCTACGATGGCTCCGAGTACAGAACCAGAGTACGAAACCTATCCAATTGTAGAGAGGTGTAGCACAGGGTGACGTTATATCCCCGAAACTCTTCACCCCTGCGTTGGAAGCCGTTTTCAAACTTCTGGACTGGAAAGGATACGGTATTAACATCAATGGCGAGTACATCACTCACTTTCGATTTGCCGACGATATAGTCCTTATGGCAGAATCGCTGGAGGATCTAAGCACCATGCTCAATGACCTCAATAGTGTCTCCCAACGGATAGGTCTTAAGATGAACATGGACAAAACAAAGATTATGTTCAATGTCCATGTCATTCCTATGCCGGTAGTTGTTGGGAGCACTAAGCTCCAAGTTGTTGATGATTACGTTTACCTGGGACAAATAGTCCAACTAGGTAAGTCCAACTTCGACCGAAAGGTCAATCGACGGATTCAACTCGGTTGGGCAGCGTTCGGGAAATTACGGCACATCTTCTAGTCAGGTATACCTCAAAACTTGAAAACGAGACTGTACAACCAGTGCGTGTTGCCAGTGATGACCTATGGAACTGAGACGTGGTCCTTCACTGCTGGCCGGATGAGGAAGGTCAAGGTCGCTCAGCGAGCTATGGAGAGGGCTATGCTCGGATTTTCTCTGCGTGATAAACTTAGAAATGAGGATATAGGAAAGAAGGCGGCCTCATACCGGCGGATGAAGTGTAGGGCGTCCCTCCACTAGATGGAGTGACGACCTGGTAAGATGTCCAGGAAGTCGATGGATGCAGGTGGCTCAGGACCGTGCTTTGTGGCATTCCATGGGGGAGGCCTATGCTCAGCAGTGGACTTGTGAAGGGCTGTAATGATGATGATGATGATGATATTTTGTTAAATATCAATGCATTTTTTTCTCAAAACAGAAAAGAGTGAAAGGAGCGATGTGACAACTCCAAGTAAAAAAAAAAACATTTAATTCAAAAGTGGACTTTACAAAACCCTTTTTTGAAAAAAAGTTAATATAGAATAGATCTAGATGTTTATGGGCCACAGCATCTTAGATCGAGTGGACTGTTTACTCATTTATTAGATTATTATATAAAATAGGAATAAAACTTACGAATAAACAGTTTTCCTCAAAAGAGTTCATATAATATACAAATCAAGAAAATCTAAGAAAACTCATTATGTCCAAGCATTCTTACCTTTTATATAATAATGTAATTTATAAACCTTTTTTCGTCAGAATGCTTATTATATCTGACTTGAATTTATACAAAGGCAACTCAGTAATATTACTGCGACTCCTGTTATAAATAGTTATACCATTTACTCAAAAATGTGCCGCTATTTTTATATAGTCTGTACTTTGGATCAGCAAGTTTAGATTTATTGCGAGTGATAAAAGTTATGGACGTCACTCATTTTTTTTTTTTAGTTTTCAACATATAAATATTATCCAGTATGAACTGTGAAGCAACAGTTAAGATTTTAAATTGTTTAAAACTTTCACCTTTCTGTAGTAAAAATATATCCTCGACATAAGCTGCCAATCTCTACAACATCTCTAATCCATAGGACATCACTAAATCAAAGTAGCTAAAATAAACCAACCTTGATGTATCTAATAGGTTGTTCGGAAAATAGTTATGGTTTTATTCAACAGATGACTTTATTATACTTTTTCACATCTAACTTCACATTTATGCCACATAATCATTATATATTTTGGCAGCTGAAATAGCAATACATGCTTGTGAAACAGTTCGATTGATTTTGCGAAGTAGCTTTTGGTTGGTGGAACCCTTCATATTTGGAAAATCAAAATCACCATTTTTGTCATATTCTACTTCTTACTACCGACTACATAAAAACGCTGTTCAATAAGCGAAAAAAAATATATTCAATGTGTATAGAGAGGATGTATTGACAGCACGCCAATGCCAAAACTGGTTGGCAAAATTTCGATTCAGCAATTTTGATGTTGAAGATGCACCATTTTTTACGTGGTAGAGCCATGCTGCAGCTATATTAGTAGTATAGTTGTAGCACGAATGGGTCGGCTCGACCGGGGAGGGACCACGCTCTCACAGAATACCAGCGTAAAATAGCAGCTTAACATTGCTGTGTTTCGTATGGTGAGTGTAGACAACTGGAGACCCTTTTTACTGGAAAAGAGGCATTCCATCTTAGTCTTCACGAGTGACAACGCATCTGCATTTTGATTCTTTATTGAGGATAAATTTAGATGTCTATGCCACAGCAACCACTTACTATCCGGTGGACTGTGTGCTCGTTTGTCACTCGATCCTATAAAAACAAAACACGTTCTGGAAAGCCACTGTGTATTAACTTTTGCAACCGGCGTATAACAACTCGTGAGATTGCTGAGAAATTAAATTTATCGAATCCGACGTTCATGATCATTTGAAATGCCTATGTTCAATCTCAAAGCTCGATATGTGGGTTCCTCGTGTTATTACAGAAAGAGTACCGTCGCGTTGACGTTTGTGATTTGCTTCTCAAACTTCAAAAACATGATCAATTTTTGAAGCACATCTTCACTGGGACGAGAAAGAGGTTTCTCGTTGTTATTTGTAAGAGATTATGGAGTAAAAACTTCGAAAGCCGATATTCATCAAAACAGGTGATAATGTCTGTTTGGTAAGATTTCAAAGAAATCGTTTTTTTTCTGCCGACTTCCAAAAAGGAGACGGTACTCAATTCGACTGTATGTTTTTTTTATATGTGTTACCTCATAACTTTTTACTGGTTGAACCGATTTGGATGATTCTTTTTTTATTTGAAAGCTGGTACTTCTCTTGCGGTCTCATATGAATTTGATCAAGGTCAAACCAATAGTTTTTGAGTTATTCTTAATAACTCATATTGAAGTCGGCTGTACAAAATTTTTAATTTTAAATTATTAGTTTTTACCTAACAACGCCTGACAACACAACGATCAATTCTGAAGTATACTACTGTCAACTGCTGAACAAATTCAATGATTCACATAAACAGAAAGCGCAGAATTAATCTATAGAAAAAGTTGTTTCCACCAAGATAATGTGAGAGAAAGAGAATGAATGTACTGGCACACCCGCCATATTATTCTCCAGATTAGGCACCGTCTGATTATTATTTGTTCCAGTCTCTACAAAAGTTTTTAGAAGGTAAAATCTTTACTTCAAATGAGGAGGTAAAAAAATCACCTTAATTTGTTATTTGTCAGCAAAGAACAAAATTTTATGATCCAGAAATGTGATAAAAGGTGCTAGAGCAGAATCGACAATATATAAATCAATCAAATATTTATTTAATTCAAGAAAATCGGCTTTCATTTGCATAAAAGAAAAGAAATAACTTTCTGATAAACCAAATATATTCCTTAACCACCTTATTATTTGAATTACATACAAAGCGAAAGTAAACCTTTTTGACAAGGCTTCAATATGAGCTCTCCATTGTAGACGAGAGCTTATAGTGATAAGAAAATGTTCAAGTATCTATTTGTTTGTTTTACTTAATATGTATAATGCTTGCCTTACATTTGGTAAAAAAATTTAAAGTATTGCGATTGGTAACCAAAGCGGTTCATCAAGTACGTTATTGGCATATGAAAACAAGTTACTTGTTGGAAACTAGTGTTATACTTAAGACAGAACATGTAAAAATACAGTATTTAGTAAATGATCATATATAAAGTAAATGTAAAAAAGAAGAAAAAAGTAAATGTAGAAAGTCATATATAAAGTAAAAGTAAATGATTAAAACCGGGGATGGGGACTCCTTTTAAATATAATAGCTTGTGTTCGGAGAAGAAGGTAAAATCTATATATATCGTCTAATGAGATTTTACTTCTATTAATTTTAAACAATAGGGAGGTCTCATCAGCAAACAATATTAATTAACGTCAGTTTTATACGTTAAAAGGAATATACTTAATTATTAAAAAAATAACGGTCCCAATATTGATCCTTGTGGTACACCTATAATTACGGGTGCTCTGGAGATCCCGTTCCATTTATAACTACCTTTTGCAACCAGTCGGACATGTATGATTTTTTAAGGTTTGTCGAGTAAATTAAGACTGCTATTTAATAGTTTATTATGATTTACGCAATCGAAAGCCTTTGATAAGTGATGAAAACACCTATGGCATAGTGTTTACCTTCCAAAGCTTCATACTATAATAATAATGGCAAATAATTCTATGAATTACTATTAAATGTTTAATTTTCATAAAGACTATTTTAATGTTTTCCTAAATACATAAAACGCTAGTTATAGTTATAGTAAGGGCCTAATAGTAACTATACTCGTATTGTTTTTTTTTTATAGGATCGGGTGACAAACGAACACACAGTCCACCTGATGGTAAGTGGTTACTGTGACCCATAGACATCTACATCTATCCTCAATAAAGACTCAAGATGCAGATGCGTTGTCACCCGTGAGGACTAAGATGAAATGCCTCTTTGCCAGTAAAAAGGGTCTCCGGTTCTCTACACTCACCATACGAAACACAGCAGCATTAAGCTGCTATTTTACGCTGGTTTTCTGTGAGAGCGTGGTCCTTCCCCGGTCGAGCCGTCCCATTCGTGCTACAACCATAATATAGCTGCAGCATGGCTCTACCACGTAAAAAATGATAGTGATATTTGTTGGTTTGTTAGCCTATAGAAATTTAAGTTGTGTAAAGGCAAATAAAATTTATAAGTTTTATTATATAGACGACGTCGTTGGGAAGTATTCGTGGCCACATCTATCGAAATATCGTTGTAACTAGGCCACTCAAGTGCGATGACACCGGCGATTTTCGGCGCAAGCGCCTCGCTCCCCGCCAACAGCGGACGGGCGCATGACGTCGCTTCACCTCCTTTCATGCGTTCACATAGAGACATAGCTAACAATCGCGTCAAAATTTCGAACCGTTGGTAGCTCTACATATTTTCAAAACAATATATCATATTTTTATTATATGTATAAACATTATGCGGGTAGACTAAAATTTTTCAAAATGTTATCCTTAGATAAACGTGGGGAGCTTACAGACTTGTTGTTTTTGTATAAAATTCTCAACAATAGAATTAGTTGGTCACAGTTACTGAACTCATTTGATTTAGCGCGCCTTCAAGATTGCCGCGTCATCCGATAGCACAACTGAGACCATCAACCCGCGGAACCGTTCTCGGCTCCAACTCTCCATTACCCAGACTGTGTAAGCTGCTAAATAGCTACAAACACAGAGTTGACGTAAACTTTGATTCCGTTTACAGTTTCCGTAAATAGATTGTCGACAGTATGACTAGTACTTAATTTCGTTCAACCAGCTTGTATTCTCTTTCACCATACGGATAAACAATGTTGTTTTTCCTTTCAAAATTGTTAACTTTATTTAGTAAAATCACAACCCTATTAAGTTATTGTTATGTTGCCTGCTGTGTTTACTAGTAAGTAGTCACTACACTTAGCAGAAACGTTTCTGTTATTTAAGGTTGTATTGTGTAAGTTGACTGTTAGTAAACTATACAAATAAAATAAAATAAATACGATAAACATATTGATTATGATAAATTAGTTTAAGTGAGATGGAGAGCTTCTATGGGAATCTGTATACCTCATCGTTGGATTCACACGTAAGTGTGAGTAACGATCCAAGAGCAAGTCTTATCCGACACTATTCCGATGATATTTCGAACGTCCGTCTAAGCGTGATTAGAATGGCTCTCCAGCTACTTAAAAACGGGAAGGCACCAAGCGAGGATAGAATAACAGCGGAGCTTCTGAAAGCGGGTGAAGGAAAAGCGGGTTTTTTATAGAATTAGGGTGACAGACGAGCACACAGTCCGCCTGACAGTAAGTGGATGCTGTGGCCCATAGACATCTACATTTAAATAAAACTAATTTTACGGATTCTATCGTGTATAATTAACTTATTTTATATTCCCGACGTTTCGAGCGCCTTCCAGCACCCATGGTCACGGGGGGGGGGGGGACTGGGGTGTATGACGTCCCAATGTCATAGTTAACTACGGCTACCTCCAGATTAAAAATTATTAATTTTTGTTCCGATCTACGCAGTATGAACTTATTTTATTAATTATGGGATCCCAAGCAGATGGTAGCACCCAGCCATCTTCTCTATTGTAATTAAATCAAAAAAACATCCTAATTCCAATAGAATAGATCTATTGAAATTAGGATGTTTTTTGATTTCAATAGCCTCGCCAATTATCCTTGGAAGGAATCGGTGTTCTTTAGAGGGGATTTGTGGTCTATCAAACCTAATGTAGTGACGGGCGCGATCCTGTACGTGTTCACAAACTGCAGACTTCCCGGAGCGTCGATTCTTCACATCAGCTATGTGTTCTTTAACGCGGGTTTTTATGGATCTTTTAGTTTGCCCTATATAAGAGAAACCACATTCACAATCAAGCTTGTACACTCCTGCATCTTTCAGAGGGACATTACACTTGACTGATGGCAAAACTCACTAATCTTCTTCGGCGGCTTAAAGTATGTTTTAATGGAAGCACGCTTCAAGGTGTAGCCAATCTTGTCAGCGACAGCTCTGACATATGGCAGTACATCAGGCACTCGCTCGACTGTGGCCGGCTGCACTCATTCACTTTGACGTAGGCGCGGGACCCGAAGTTTATTGTCGTGCAAAACATGCTTGACGTGTTGGAGCTCGGCGGCCAGGTGTTTATTGTCACAGATCCCTCGTGCTCTCTGAAACAAAGATTTGCCCACGGTAGCTAACTGTGGAGGATGGTGATGAGAATCACCGTTTAAATATCTATCTATATGGGTCTTTTTTCTATACACAGTGTGGCGCAAGGTATTATCAGGATTCCGAATTACTAACACGTCCAGAAAAGCTAAAGAATTGTTTGCCTCTAACTCAATTGTGAACTGAATTTTAGAATTTATGGAGTTAAGATGGTCTAAAAATGCAGTTACTTTATTTAAAGGTAGAATCGTGAAAGTGTCGTCTACGTACCGCTTGTAGAATCTTGGGTTTACCGGAGAAGTACGCAGGGCTTTCTCCTCAAAGTCTTCCATGAATATATCGGCGACAATGGGAGATACAGGTGAGCCCATCGCCACTCCATCTACTTGCTTGTAGAACTCTTCTTTCCACAATACGTAGCCAGATATAAGGCAGGGTCTGAGTAATACTGCATATTCTACGGCATGTTAGTTTCCTCCAGCCTTCTAGTAACAATCGAGACGCAGTCTTCAACAGGTAAGCATGTGAACAGAGACTTCACATCAAAACTCGCGAAAGAACACCGATTCCTTCCAAGGATGATTCGCGAGGCTATTGAAATCAAAAAACATCCTAATTATAATAGAGAAGATGGCTGGGTGCTACCATCTGCTTGGGATCCCATAATTAATAAAATTAGATCCCAACCCAAGCATACAACTGCAAGACTTCATGATAATGTAAGTTCATACTGGGTAGATCGGAACAAAAATTAATAATTTTTAATCTGGAGGTAGCCGTGGTTAACTATGACATTGGGACGTCATACACCTCAGTCCTCCCCCGTGACCAGGGGTGTTGTAAAGTGCTCGAAACGGCGGGAATATAAAATAAGTTAATATACGCGATAGAATCCGTAAAATTAGTTTTATTTAAATGTGTAGTGTACGCGTAAATATAAGAAATCATCATCTACATTTATCCTCGATTAAGAATTAAAACGTAGATACGTCGTTATCCCTGAGGTCTAAGATGGAATGCTTTGTTTCCAGTAAAAAGAGTCTCCGATTCTCTACACCCACCATATCATTTCTAAGCGTGGTAGAGCCATGCTGAAGCTATATTAGTAGATAGTAGTATAGTTGTAGCACGAATGGGGCGGCTCGACAAGGGGAAGGACCACGCTCTCAAAGAATACCAGCTTAACACTGCTGTTTCGTATGGTGAGTGTAGAGAAGCGGAGACCCTTTTTACTGGAAAAGAGGCATTCCATCTTAGTCCTCACGGGTGACAACGCATCTGCATTTTGATTTGCAAACGAGGATAAATGTAGATGTCTATGGGCCGCAGCAACTAATTACCATCTGGTGGACTGTGTGCTCGTTTGTCAACCTATCCTATAAAAAAAATACGAAACAGCAGTATAAAGCTGCTATTTGACGCTGGTATTCTGCGAAAGCGTGGTCCTTCCCCGGTCGAGCGAACCCATTCGTGCTACAACCTTAATAAAGCTGCAGCGTGGCTCTACCACGTAGAAAACTTACGCGGTACTTGAAATCCTTCAGAAGCTCTTTAATTCCGTCCTCCACGGTGACACTACTTCGGAGGCGTGGAGCAGAAGTACGGTGGTCTTGTACTTCAAGAAAAGCTACAATGCTTTCTAAAAAATTACAGCACTATTTCCCTTCTGAGCCGCGTCTACGTGCTGTTTTCGAGAGTTATTACGAATCGTCTCGCACGCAGACTCGACGACTTTCAGCCTCCTGAACAACCGGTTTCCAAAAAGGCTTTAGTACTATAGACCACATATATACCCTTCGTTAAATTGTACAGAAGACCGAAGAGTGCAATCTGAAACTTTGCTTTGCGTATGTGGACTATGAGAAAGCCTTTGATACCGTCGAAATTTAGGCGGTGCTAGAGTCCCTTCAGCGGTGCCAAGTTGACTGTCGATATATCGAAGTGCTGAAGTGTTTGTACAGGGCTACAGTAGGGGCTGCCAAATGTACAAAACCAGTACGAAACCCATGCAACTGTAGAGAGGTGTAAGACAGGGTAAAGTTATAACCCCAAAACTCTTCACCGCTGCAATGGAAGCTCAGATTCATTTAGATAGCTATGGAGAGGGCTATGCTTGGAGTTTATTTGCGCGATAAACTTAGAAATGAGGATATCTGCAGTAGAACCAGAGCGACCGACGTAACCCAACGGATTAGCAAGCTGAAGAAGCAAATTTCCGGCCATATAGCTGGAAGAACCGACAACCGATGGAGGACAAATGTTCTTGAGTGTCAGCCTCTTACCGGTAGGAGTGACGACCTAGTAAGACATGCAGGAAGTCGATGTATACAGGTGGCTCAGGACCGTGCTTTGTAGAATTCCTTGGGAGATGCCTATGTTCAGCAGTGGACTTGTGAAGGGTTATGATAAATTGGTAAGTCTTACATTATATTTGGTCTCCTTACCTTCATTTCTCAATTGCTATATAGCTGAGACAGATCAGGCAGTTGGGTTAAAGAAAGGAAAAATGACAGAAATATTACAAGTATTCAGTAATTTTTGATCACTGAAATATACCTACACCACAAAGGGACTAATTTTCCTAAAACCTAACCAAAAATTTATTTTACAGAAATAACATATTAAAAGATAAATTATTACTTTTCAGTCTCCTTGACAAAGTGTGTCCTTATTTTGTGAAGAGAAACTTATTCTTTGTTTTATTTATTTTTTATTAGCTTGTTACGCAACCCTAATCCAGGCAATTTGCTGCGTTGCATCGGCTTACGACAACCTCCTGCCTCGTGGCACCGCGTCAGCATATTGTGTCTACTGTCTTATATTACCTGGTTCTAATATTTTACCGTGTGAATCCATTCTACATTCAAACATCGAATTACAGTCACCTCACTTAGTTGTAATTACTAATAGTAATAATTATTGTAAATCTTTATATATAAAAGTTACGTGTCACGTTGTTTGTCCGCGATGAACTCCTAAACTAATGAACTGATTTCAATGAAATTTTGCACATTCTGTGCAGTTTGGTCCAACTTGAGAGATAGGATAGTTTTTATCCTGATAAGTGATACTAAAACTGACCCAAAAGTATGGATAAAGCACTTGAATTCGCGCAGGAGGAGTTAAACATCCTCTATTTCCAACAACAAAATAAAGGCGGTCAGAACAGGAAGGAATGGATTCAATCCACCACTAGCTCTAATCTACCATTAAATAATTTCCTTCCAAAACCTACCGCGTTTAACATGCCGTCACCGCCTAGACCACAGGGTAATAACACACTGAACTCATTTAGACAGCCACCTATGCAACCGCACGCTGCATAGTGTTGGAAACCCAATCTACCAACCCAGATGCATCCACCACGTGGTCGCACTCGTACACAACAGATGATGCGTGCTGCACAACCAAATCATAAACCACACAGTAATGTGTTCAAGCTTCCTAACAGACCTCATCAACACAGGGTTTCATTTTAAATAGTAACTCGCGTACTTCTCCTCTGAACGGTGTCACCCTATTTGTTTTGAAACCCCTACCACCGACTGGACATGACTGAAGACGATTCGGCAACCCACCGCCGAGCAAATACTTTAAAACACGTGAAGTAAACTTTAACGAGACGGGTTTTGACTATGACTATAGCACCGACGCGTACTATGAATATGACTATCCTGACTATAATTATTATAATCAAGAGTACTATACTTACGAACAATATCCTAACTATAGCTACGAGCAACCGTATAACCATGCGGAAGCTCCTGTCGTAGAGGAAGTAGATTCTAGTTTCACTCCGCCTAATGATGAGGATTTTCAGAAGTGTTCCACATCAGAAAAAACCAAAATGGGAGTCAATTTCCACATACAAAGGCAACTCGGTTACATTCAGACAAGTACCTAATCCCCTATTGAAATTCTTAATAGACACCGGCGCTAATCAATCGTTTATTAGTCCCGAAGTCGTAAGAAAATATTTTAGCCACATTCCATTGAATTATTACCCATTCGAGGTCACCAATGTTCATTCGACAAGTAAGAATGATTATTCCATTACTCTCCGATGCCCTTCAGAGTTTAATGAACAAGATAATATAACTTTGTTCATTTACAGATTTCATAATCACTTCGACGGACTGGTAGGTTTTGATTTACTTGACAATACATAATATGGAGCTCTAATATCGATCTAAGAAATAAACTTGGTATTGCAGCATGGCTCTACCACGTTTTACGTGGTAGACGTGGTAGACGTGGCAGAGCCATGCTGCAGCTACATTAGTAGTATAGTTGTAGCACGAATGGGTAACCAGCGTAAAATAGTAGCTTAACGCTGCTGTGTTTCGTATCGTGAGTGTAAAGAACCTGAGACCCTTTTTACTGGCAAAGAGGCATTCCATCTTAGTCCTCACGGGTGACAACGCATCTGCATCTTGAGTCTTTATTGAGGATAGATGTAGATATCTATGGGTCACAGTAACCACTTACCATCGGGTGGACTGTGTGCTCATTTATCACCCTATCCTATAAAAAATCTACTTATTACTCGTAACGTAAAAATTCCCATCGGAATGTATGATTTACGCAAATTTAAATGAGCGAATTATACCTGCGCAGTCATCAAAGTTAGTTAGGTTGCATATAAATTCAAAGGACGGTGACGTAGTAGTTGAAAATCAAATAATTTGCAACTGCATAATTTCTGATTGTATAACAAAAGTAATTAATAATCGTGGTAGGGTCGAAATCTAATAACAGCTCAAAATATGTAATTTTTTCAATGGACCGTCCGGTAGAAGCCAAAATATTTAATGTCGAGTACCAGTTTACTGAAAAGTTATCCGATTGCGCTAAAAACGTTTTATCCCGTCTTCGCATCGATCATCTTAATACCGAAGAGCTAGCAAACCTACAAAGGCCTCAGGATAACCTTAAGGATAACGGCCCTGAGTTTACCAACCAACTTATTGCAGAATTTATTAGAGTTCATAAAATTCAGCACCATAGAGTAGCCCCACATGCTCCTAATGAAAATAGTATTGTTGAACGATTTCACGCCATCATATTAGAACATCTCTGTATTTTAAAGATAAACCAAAAGAATGAATCCGCTAGTAACCTTATGCCCTATGCCCTTACAATTATTAGCTTACAATCATAGTATACACAGTTTCACAAAATGCAAACCTATAGAAGTAATTACAGGACATTTTAACTCTCGCGATCCTTTTGACATAGATCTTGTCCGCCCACTTACTTCATCGGTATGTCGTAAACCACTAAAACAGTATGATTGAGACCTATAAAACTATTCACGACAAATGTAACGACATGCGTAAAGAGTTAGGAGATAAGGTAAATTCTGTTAAAATACAGTTCATACATAACATACATATCTAATAGCCTGTGCAGCAGAGTTGTCTCCTGTGTTGACACGCTTGTTCCGCCTCTCATTTAGGACTGGAATAGTCCCCAAATCTTGTAAGTTGGCCAATGTGCGGCTTGTGCCTAAAAAGGTAGCCATACCGACCCTGGCAACTATCGGCCAATTTCAATTACCTCCATACTCTGCAAGATTATGGAGCGTATATTGAACGCCCACCTAATGGCATACCTAGAGCAAAATTATCTTCTCAGTGATCGCCAGTACGGGTTTCGCCGAAATCGATCAACTGGGGACCTTCTAGCGTATGCCACTCACCAGCCTCGAGGGAAGCCAGTCGATCAAACTGGTTAATAAATGTTGGTTCTCAGCACATCCATCAGCGACGCTGCTGCTTAAGGCTTCTCAACGATCGTATGATCAAAAATATGGGGCGAAGCCCTCGAGAACAGTGAAGCACTTGCTGTTTCCCTCGATGTTTCGAAGGCCTTTGACAGAATTTGGCACGCTAGTTTATTGGGCAAGCTTTCAGCGTATGGCTTATCTCTTGGCCTGATTGTCTGGGTGAAGGACTTTATGAGTGAACGATTTCTCCGGATCGTAGTCGATGGCTGATTATCTGATACTATGGCAACTAACACCGGTGTTCCTCAGAGGTCCGTTCTCTCCGCAACTTTCTTCCTGCTGCATATAAATGATCTGCTCATTTCCGGTATCTATGGATATGCAGACGACAGCACAGTTGTGGAGAGATACCAACCAAGTGTCCGGGCCAGTCGGGATCAAATCCAGTCAGAGAGAGAGGCTATGGTTGAGCGTGTGATTTTCACACTACAGGCAGTCTCCGAATGGGGCGATGCCAATCTCGTGAGATCCAACGCCTCCAAAACACAAGCTCGTCTTTTCACTGCTAAAAGGAGCCCGCTCACCTTGGCTCCTACTTTCCGTAATTTATGCTTGGAGTACACTGACCGCCTTCAGTTGTTAGGGGTTGAATTTTATCCGAACCTCAACTATGAGCGGTTCATTGAGTCCAAAGCCAAAGCAGCCGCAAGAAAACTTGGTGTCCTGTGATGCGGCAGTACTTCACGCTGGGGCAGTTGGTCCTGCAAAATGCCACCTGGAAGCGTTGGACTCAGTGTAGAAACGTGCTAAGAGGATCATTGGTGACCTTGATTTGGTTGAAACCAATCTTGTAAGCCTCAATCACAGGCGCAGAGTAGCCAGTCTCTCTGTATTCTATAGGATGCATTCCGGTGAGTGTGCGCAAGAATTACATTCCTCCCTCTCCTTTCCACCATCGGACAACCAGGTGGTTGGCAGGTCTTCACCCCTTTATTGTCAATATTCCACGCATTAGAACCAAACGATTTGCTTCGTCTTTTGTAATGCGTACAGCAAAGGAGTGGAATAATTTGCCGGCGTCTATCTTTCCGTCCGAATACAATCTGAGTGTCTTCAAGGCAGGAGTGAATAGGCTTTGTTACGCTAAGACAGTACGATTTAACATCTTTGGCTGCATCACCACTTACTACCAGTTGGAAGTTTGGTCAAACACTGGCTTATAATAAGTAGATTAAATCAGTACTAGCCCTAACCTTAACAACATAACTATTTCCTTATTTCAGCCCCATATTGGTTATCTTAAAAATAAGCTTGAAAGCGTCACCATACAGTTGAGACGCTTTAAAACGAACCGTGGGAAAAGAGGACTTATAGATGGTCTCGGTTTCATCATAAAGAGTAATACTGGTAACCTTGATTATACAGATGCAGATCATTTTATTCGCACTATAAAATCCATCCGCGAAGACGAAAATAAAATAGTAACGGAATTTAATAACCATATAAGCCTAACTAAAGACATAACAAATCAATATTCCAAAATAATAGATAACATTGTGGATAGTAAAAATAAATTGAATATGTACGTAAAATAAATCAATCCGAGCCTACCAGAGACTATGACTTAGTTAAATATGCCCATTTTGGACAGGTATTAATGATCCTTAGTGATAACGTTGATTCCATCTCACAAGAATTAATTAAGTTACAGAATAGCATTTATAAGAGCTAACACTATGCACCATTCTACAGTTAATTTAGAATCTATCCGAATAATGATCAATAGAGCAACCGAACTTTATGGAAGTAATAAGGTAGGAGATTTAGATATTAGAGAATACTATGACATTATTAGATTAGGTTCATATTATGTAGGAAATAAAATAGTAATAGTACTTAAGGTCCCAATTCTATTGCACCATATATATATATATATATATATATATATATACGATTTTCAGTACATAGAGGCAGAATGTCTGAAGACCAGTAAATGGTACATCTGTAAGGAAAAGCGGAGCCTGAGAGGTCAAACATCCCCTGATTGCATCCATCACCTCATCACAAGACAACAGACCGTATAATCCGTTCACAGTCACTCTAGATAAACCAGCTTACGAAGAACTGGATGACAGGCATTACACATTCACGTTCCCTACACCAACGAAAATACATCTATCTTATGAACAAGATCTCTACAAAATACTTCAAGATAGTTATCTCGTTATTATCCCTCTGAAATGCTACATAGAAACGCCACTATTCTCGATACTAAGGTAATCTCAAATACTAAAGATCGATTGAAGGGGCAAGCCTTAAATATAATGGACATACCTGAGGAAAACACCAGCATCCCATCTCCTGCTTCACCATATAAACTAAATTCTTTTTGACTTTCAAATAAATATGCCGGTACGACAAGCGCGCCACCTACTGTAATTTAATTGTACTATGCCTATATAACCTTCGCGCAAGTGTAAGCAATAAGTTGACAAAATTTTTGCGCAATCTGATGAACGATATGGCAGCGCATAAAATAAGAACAAACAAAAATTAATTTTTATATATTACATTTTCTTGGAAATATTACAGCTAATTACCAAAAATAATATAGTTATAACAAAAATTTGAATTGCATAGAATAATGCAATACAGTGTATAAGGGACAGAAGTGGACTGTATGAATTTACTATTGCAAGTGGACTGTATGACTGACTAATTGACTAACGTATACTACACTAGGGACTGCTTAAAGAAAAGATGGTACTGTAGACTATACTGTATTAAACTATTTACAAATGCGGCTTTCACTAATTAACTATATACACAGAGGGGAGTCTTCAATGGAGTATAAATTCTTTTCTCTTGATGGTTTCTCTTGAGGTTTCTTCTCTTGTTGTCTTCGAGGGCCGCTTCCGAAATGAACACCTCACAGACCAAAACGCCTTCTTATATCCCGCAAGAGAGCGTCTCAGTATGTGAGTAGTCCCTGCGCGCGACCAGCGTCGGCAGGTACTCTTTTAC
Organism: Parnassius mnemosyne; assembly: GCA_963668995.1. NCBI lineage: Eukaryota > Metazoa > Arthropoda > Insecta > Lepidoptera > Papilionidae > Parnassius > Parnassius mnemosyne. Next base: position 41,655,467 of record CAVLGL010000082.1, on the reverse strand, counting down.
ACAGCGCCTCCAGTACTCGTGGGCGAGCCCCTGCGCCGCTCTCCCCACCCGACGATCAATGGGTGTGCACGGCGCGGTGATTGGCAGGCACGATGGTCCCAACAGGATGAAGTGGTTGGGTGTCAGCGCCTCTTCGTCGTTAATATCGACCGGTACGTGCGTCAACGGTCGAGAGTTTACTGTATTCTTTGCTTCTGTCAGGAGCGTCGCTAGCGTCTCCTCCCGTGGGCTCTTCTGATGTAGAGTGGCTTCGAGTGCGGTCTTCACTGAGCGCACGAGACGCTCCCATGCGCCTCCCTGGTTAGGCGCGCCCGGTGCGATGAATTTCCATTCGGTTCGCCGAGTCAGCGCGTAGTCCTTCAGCTGCGGTGCCCACTCTTCCATCGCCCGTTGCAGTTCAGTATTTGCCCCATGAAAGTTTGTGCCATTGTCGGAGTATATAACCCGTGGCCACCCACGCCTAGCCGCCATGCGCCGCAATGCCGATATCCCCGAGTCCGTTGTCAGGGAGTATACTAGTTTTAAATGAACCGCGCGCGTCGTTAAGCACGTGAATAGTGCTACCCACCGTTTTTCGTGCCGTCATCCTATCGTAACTATCAGAGGCCCGAAATAGTCGACTCTGGTGTACGTAACCGTTCCAAACCGTTCGTGTGGTAGGTCTCCTGTAACCACAGGCCGTGGTGTCGCCTTGTGTACCCTGCATCGCAGGCATCTCCGCTCCGCTTCTCGTACGGTAGGTCGTAATCGGAGGATATGAAACCTGGTGCGTAAGTCGTTGACCACCCTCTCTCTGTTGGCGTGGCTTGCTTCCTGCGCCTTCTCTACAAGCAGCTTCACGAATTGGTGGCGTCCATTCAATATGATGGGTCTCTTCATCTGGCCGTCCACGTCGGCTGCGTCGATCCTTCTCCTGGCTCGTAGCATTCTATCTTCCAATATGGGGTCGAGCTTCGTCAGTGCGCTGCTGGTGGCCAGGTTCTTTCCCCGCTGAAGGCGGCTGATGTCTTCAGCGACGCTTTCACGTTGGCTGTGTTCTATCCACATCCGCTCTGCCCTCTGGATGTGCTGCAATGTCAGTCCTCGTGCCCTTCCTCGTATGGCATCAACGAACTGCAGTACTCGTGCTGTGGCCCTGATCAATCTCTCGTAGGAAGAGAGTCGTTCTATGTCTGGCAGGTGTGGAGCATCCTTGGTGTCGCTCTGGTGCGCCACGATTTCCTCCAACTCTTCATCATCCCCTGCCTTCTCTTCCTGTCGGTGAGGCCATCTGTCTTCGTCCTCGTAAAGGAATGACGGTCCCGAACCATTTATCGCTTTCTTCTTTGGTCACGAAGTTCATGCGCGTTGCCTGATCTGCTATGTTCTCAGCATTCGGTATCCACCTCCATTGCTCGGGTGACGTCTTTTCAGCTATCTCCCCTAACCGATGAGCCACGTGTGGAGTGTAACGCGCCGTATCATTTTGTATCCAGTGGAGCGCCGTAGTAGAGTCCGTCCAATATACGATCCTATCTGTTACAACTCTGTGCTCGCCTTGCACGAATTCCGCGAGTCGCGCGGCTATTAAATTCCCCTGCAACTCTAATCGCGGTATACTTTGCGCCTTGATCGGAGCGACTGTCGCCTTGGCCGCCACTAATCGTACCCTAACCGTTCCGTCGATGTATCGTATTCGCCAATATGCCGCGGATGCGTACGCACGTCCGCTTGCGTCGTTAAATACGTGAAGTTGACGCTCTACCATTCCCCCCGTAGGAGCATAGCATCTTGGCAGTCGCAGTCGTGCCACCTCCTCGACGACTCGCAGACACCTCTGGAATTCATCCGCTGCCTCCTCGGGTAGTTCGTCATCCCATCCGACCTTCTTCATACGCCATAGGTCTTGTAGCAGGATCTTGGTGGTGATGGTGAGGTAGCTTAGCAGTCCGACCGGTCAAACACAGACATGACTGCGCTTAATGCTTCCCTCTTGGTCGGTGGTCGCTGTAGCGCCTTTACTTCCTGCGGCGACCTATTCATCGATGTGTTGGCGTCTTCGTCGGCCATCCATAACAACCCTAGTTTTCTGCCTGGGCTGTCTTACCTTAAGCCTACTTCCTCCGGCTTATCTTCCAATAGGGCTGCGTGATTAGAATTCCAGCCTGCCAAGGTGAAACCGGCCTTCTGGTGTACTTCCGTATCCTGCCTCGCCGTGTTTACCGCTTTCTCTACCGTTGCATAGCTGTCTATATAGTCGTCCATATAATGACTACGTACGATAGCGTTAAGTGCCAACGGGTGTGTCTCTGCGTATGCGCGCGCGTTATAATCTCTAACACTATGTGCGAGAAACGGCGAGCTCCTCGCGCCGAAAATCATTGACGTCATGACGTACTCCCGCGGTGGGCTGTGTCGCGCGTTTCCTCGCCAGAGAAACAATTGCGCGGGTTGGTCGCGATGGTCGATTTTCACACGTAAGAACATTTCTCTAATATCCGCGGACACGGCTACCTCATTCTCTCTAAACCTAAACAGTATGCCCGGTAAGTTCCGTAATAAGTCGGGGCCGTCGAGTAAATAGTCATTAAGACATCTACCGGATGCGCGCGCTGCTGCGTCGAACACTACTCTCGTCTTCCCCGGCTTGTTCGGATTCCGCACTGCGAAGTGTGCAGGTAGCAGTTCTTGGGATCCTCTCTCTCCGTCCCTTCAGCTTCTCTTGCGTATCCTTTCGCCAGGAGATTGTCTATCTGGGCTGTGTAGGCGTCCCGAAACTCCGGCGACTGGTCCATCTTTCTTTCAATCGTCCGTAGTATTCGAGCTGCCATTTCATAGCTGGGTGGCATCCGCACGTTGTCGTCCTTCCATGGCAGTCCAACTTGGTATTGCTCGCCGACCTTCCTGACTGTGCGCTGGAATATGTCGACAGCGCGGTCCTCTTTCCGTCGCGGCCTACTCTTTAGCGAGATACCTATGGAATCTATCTCATAATGCCGTTTGAGGAGATCGGTTGTGGACACGGACATAGCGGGATGCGGGCGCGGGCATAGATGCGGGCGCGAGCGGGGGCTGCGGCGCGGCGGAGGGCGCTTGTGCCAACGCGAGATAATCAGACGGGGACGCGGGTGCTTCGTCGAATATCCGCATTCCTACCGGCGTTACGTCGTCGTTCCGTGTCTTTTGGCGTCTTGTCTTCCGCATGATGTCCCACGTTGCGGCTTCCGATCGTCTTCAAAAAGACGCACATATTGGTCGCCGTTCCCGCCGCAAGGGCGTTACCAGATGGTTATAGTTTGGCACCGTTAGGGAGCAACCACCTGGCCGCGTAAACGCGGTTAAGAAACAAGAAAATTGTCTGAAAACAGACAATGGATATATATGACGTAGACGTAATAAGAAACGGGGAAGAAATTAGTACCGACGATCTTCTCTCTTCGTCGACGGACTTCTTTCTTCCTTGAAGATCTTCTGTAATGATCTTCTTTCTTCTATGATTATCTTCTTTCTTCTATAATTATCTTCTTTCTTTCTTTTTCTGGCTTCTATCTTCTCGCTTCTATCCGGCGGCGATGGACCAACAATATTAGGGCTTCTTGCTTCTTATCCGGCTCGAAGGACCAAGAATATAAGGGACAGAAGTGGACTGTATGAATTTACTATTGCAAGTGGACTGTATGACTGACTGACTGACGTATACTACACCAGGGACTGTTTAAAGAAAAGATGGTACTGTAGACTATACTGTAAACTATTTACAAATGCGGCTTTCACTAATTAACTATATACACAGAGAGGAGTCTTCAATGGAGTATAAATTCTTCTCTCTTGATGGTTTCTCTTGAGGTTTCTTCTTTTGTTGTCTTCGAGTGCCGCTTCCGAAATGAACACCTCAGAGACCAAAACGCCCTTCTTATATCCCGCAAGAGGGCGTCTCAGTATTTGAGTAGCGTCGATCACCGAATGGTCAGAGGCACACTGAACGTCAAGTTGGAGAGGTCTCATCTAATGAAGTCAGCGCTCCACCCCCCTAGTGCTCAAGTCCTGAAACCTTCCAGCTCGAGCTACAAAACCGTTTTCAGTGCCTAGAAGATTGCAATGCAGTGGACGATATGAATGACAAGCTCGTGGAAACTGTCCATGAGGTCGGAACTAAGTTCTGCAAAACCCGCCGCAGAACAATACAAAAACTCTTCGATCGCACTCTTAATCTCATGGGTGTTAGACGGGAAATGAAGCTCCAGTCTTCAGCAGATTTGACAGCGTACAGGCAACTGAACAAACAGATCTCCAAATGCATGCGGCGAGACTTACACAACTTCAATACAGCTCCAACAAGTATTGAAGAAGCGACTGTGGCAGCATAGTCTCCAGGACACCTGAGATTTCGAATGAGATTGAGAGGTTCTATGGGCACAAGCCATACGCAAGTGTGAGTAACAATCCAAGAGCAAGTCTTATCGGACACTTTTACGATGACATCTCGGACGTCAATCTGAGCGAGATTAGAATGGTTTTCTAGCACCTTAAAAATGGTAAGGCCCCAGATGGAGATAGAATTACAGCGGAGCTTTTGAAAGCGGGTGGAAAACTGGTATTTGAAGTCTTTCTATAGCTCCTTGGTTCCGTCCACCATGGTGGAACTATTCCGGAGGCGTGGAGCCGAAGTGTGGTGGACTTGTTCTTCAAGAAAGGCGACAACGCTTTCTTGAAGAACTACAGACCGATTTCTCTTCTGAACTGCATCTACGTGCTGTTTTCGAGAGTCCTTACGAATCGTCTCGCACGCATACTCGACGACTTCCAGCCTCCCTAACAAGCTGGATTCCCAAAAAGTTTTATTACTATAGGCCACTTACATACCCTTGGGCAAATTGTACTATGGACCAAAGAGTACAATCTGCCACTTTGTCTTGCGTATGTAGACTATGATAAAGCCTTTGATTCCGTCGAAATTTAGGTGGTGCTAAAGTGCCTTCTGCGGTGCCAAGTTGGCTGTCGGTATATTCAAGTGCTGAAGTGTTTGTACAGATGGCTGCCCGAGTACAGAACTAGAGGTGTAAGACAGTTAGACGTTATATCCCCTAAACTCTCCACCCGTGCATTGGAAGACGAAAGGATATTGTATTAACATCAATGGCGAGTTTTTTTTTTTTTTTTTTTTTTTTTATAGGAGAGGGGGCAAACGAGCATGCGGCTCACCTGATGGTAAGTGACTACCGCCGCCCATGAACAACCGCAACACCAGGAGAATTGCAGATGCGTTGCCGGCCTTTTAAAAAGGAGTAGGCTCTTTTCTTGAAGGTCCCTAAGTCGTATCGGTCCGGAAAAATCGCTGGTGGTAAACTATTCCACAAGGAAGTTGTGCGAGGAAGAAAACATCTTCTAAATCGCACAGTGGTGGACCGCCAATCATCCAGATGGTGTGGATGGTATCGGGAGTTCTGCCGCGATGTGCGTTCGTGAAATTTGGCGGCTGGGATTAATCCGAACAATTCCTCAGAGCACTCCCCATGGTAAATGCGAAAGAAAATGCTAAGAGATGCAACATCTCTTCGCAGTGCCAATGAGTCGAGCCGATCGGAAAGGACTCGGTCGTCGACGATTCGAGCCGCTCTGCGCTGGATGCACATCACTTCGATTTGCCGACGATAAAGTCCTTTCTATGGCAGAAATGCTGGAGGACCTAAGCGCTCCGCTCAATGATCTCAATAGTATCTCCCAACGGATAGGTCTTAAGATGAACATGGACAAAACAAAGTTCATGTGTAACGTCCGACTAGGTACTCCAACTTCGACCGAGAGGTCAATCGGCGGATTCAACTCTGCTGGGCAGCGTTAGAAAAATTACGACACATCTTCTCGTCAGGTATACCTCAAAACTTGAAAACGAGTAGTGCGTGTTGCCCATTGGCATGACTTATGGATCTGAAACGTGGTCTTTTACTGCTGGCCGTATGAGGAAGCTCAAGATCTCAGCGAACTATGGAGAGGGCTTGGAGCTTCTCTGCGTGATAAATTTATAAATGAGAATATTCGCAGTAGAACTAGTACGAGGGGGACGGAGCGTTGACTTCATTAGTTGTGACTTCTTAACGTTTAGGTTCAGTCTGCATCCCACCATTCTGTGATCGCTGCTAGTTTTCACCCTCGTCGCTCTTGATTTAGTATATTTAAAATAAAATAAATTTTTAAGCAACGATGGCGGCTTTTCAGTTATCAGTATTTTATATATATATGCTAAAGTAGCCAAATTTTTAACTTAGATTCAAAGATATAAATAATGATATAACGTTGTAGTGGCGGGTAAGAATACCCACTACTCCATATCTTTCCGTGGGTGTCGTAAGAGGCGACAGAGGGAGACTGAGGCAGAAGATGGGCAGCAACATCTTTCTGATAACAGCAAAACAACAATAAATAAAACTGCGGTTGCCAACCCGCCCGCCAAGCGTGGCAAATATGGCATGATTGAAGTTAAGAAAAGACGGCCCCCAGTCCCCGGCGGTCCCGCTATTCCTGGCTACGGTGGCGACCATGGTAACGGCGGGGTAGGGGGTGCTAAGAATCACAGGTGGAGATTCGGTTGCCACCTAAGACGACTCGACCTGGCAAATTATAACGCACGCTCCCTGAGGACTGACGGGAAGATCCTGGAGCTAGAATCAGACTTCATGGAGAAAGAGGGGCTCTTTATGATGAACTTTTTGTTCCAGAAGCGGCCCCACAGGAGGTGTACCAGGTCGAGCCCCGACGGCAAAAAATGAGATTGACTTCATTATGACGACCAGAAGACAGGCGTGGTGCTGTGCCGACCGGCGTAGGACGCCGCGGGCGGATTATTTACTGCTCCTGCCATCCGAAATTTGAGTGAGGGTAGTAAATTTGTCTTAATGATTCAAAGCAATCATTAAGACAAATTTACTTCCTTCTTTTTCAAAAATATGTTGTAGTAATAAGAGATTAACTTTTTAATTGTTTGAGAGGAATGCCTGAAAGCCAAGCTTATTTTAATTGACAAACCTGAGTCTATTTGGCTGATTAATGAATGACCCTGTTAAATTGTAGAGTTGCTTACTTCATTTTATTTTGTGTTTTGACTATGTCACAAGCCATACCATAGCTGTAGCTCAAAGAGTGGATACGGTGCGCGTGTAGTCTTGGTAGAGGTCTAGTTTCGTTTTCGTTGAGATGTAACGGGGATGACTGAACATAGAGATGAGTGATGGTAAAAATAAAATGTCGTGTATTATACATTTGTTACGTAACGAACTGTTATACTCCGTCAATTTTAGGAGATCGGTTAACGCATCTCTTTCACGCTCTTTCCTGACTTTTCCAATTTAACCAAACCCCTTAAAAAGGATGCTCCTTTCTGCTGGAAAAATGAACAGCAATTTGCCTTCGAAGTACTTAAACAAAAAGTTACCACTTCACCAGTTTTGGCGTTTCCTGATTTCTCAAAACCTTTTATATGCGACGAACTTGCGACGCTTCCAATTTCGCTATCTCAGCAATCTTATCCCAGGGTCAATAGGAAAAGACCGGCCTGTAGCTTTTGCTTCCCGCACTTTAAACAAAGCAAAGTGCAATTATAGTGTGACTGAAAAAGAATGTCTCGCTATCGTATTCGACACCTAAGCCTTTCGTCCTTACCTATATGGACTCACATTTACATATTTCACATTATGATAAACTTCTACAGTGGCTGTTCAGTTGCAAAGGTCCAGGATCCAGACTAATCCCCTGGTGACTCAAACTTGAAGAATTTGACTACATCATTGTTCATAAAAAATAGAAAATCAACACCAACGCTGACGCTTTGTCCTGATTTCCTGTTAATTCCATTCAATATCCAGAGTCCCAAGTGCCTAACAAGCAGGTGGAAAATATTTCCTTCTTTCATTTGACCACATAACACCCGAAGAATTAGAAAGACAGCTCCCTTTTATACCAAATTCTGACAACAATGAAATATCTTTAATTGACCTCCTCGAAGATCTCGAAATTCCCTTAACTGATATTCCTACCCAAGAGGCAACTAATAACGCTATTCCTAATTCTTCTAATTCAGTAGATCCTCAACCCTCTACAACCGTTCAAATCTTTGATTTTGAAGACTTCTGTCTCAGAGATCTAGGCTCTTACGGTGACGACCTCAATTTTAACACCAAATCGTTTAATCTGCCTACACCCCCACCTGAAGATCTACCAATCCCTCCGAATCAGCTTCCCACTCCTTTTCGTCATTCGCCGATACCTGAAACGTTTCCTATTCTGTCAGACCAACCCAATTTACCATCTCCTACTGTTCCCAAACCTGAATCAGACAATGAAATAATGAATGAGACTCAAAACAATAATAACTCTAAATTCTTAAAATCCATTTCAAATAAAGAATTCATACCAGATAACAACTTAAAAGAACACAACGAAAATCTGTTAAAATCAACCTACAAAACAATTATAATTCCTACATACATCGATCTAGAAGAATCAAACCCCTATAGCTCCGAAATCTTTTCAAATTTAGAAAACAAACAGGAAATTATAAAAGACGAAAAAGAATCATTTTCATCCCAAAAGTTACAATACTTAAATAGAACAATATATTTTATATTCACTAAGGTCCGTTACTTTGTTGAAAGACGTTATCCTGCAATATACGAAACCCTGAACGAATAAAAAGAGAAATTCTTCAGGCAAATGAAGAGGAACAAATGTTGCGAAATCTGACTTCCGGAACCTTTTCGACAGACTTTCCCACTCCAAAATATACAATATACTTACTTATCTATTCCACAATTTTAAAATCTGCATCCATATAATATATCACAATAAAATAATTTATCCTACATGAAGTTAAATACCAAAAATTCTCCGGGAATACCATGATATCCCAATATCAGAACATCTAGGCTCAACTCTGATATACAATAGAAGTTAGGACCAATATTACTGGAAAGGAAAGAGAATTTTTACGTGGTAGAGCCATGCTGCAGCTATCTTACTGGTAAAGTTATAGCACGAATGGGTTGGCTCGACCGGGGAAGGACCACGCTCTCATAGAATATTAGCCTAAAATAGCAGCTTAACGCTGCTGTGTTTCGTGTAGTGAGTGTAGAATACCGGAGACCCATTTTACTGGAAACGAAGCATTCCATCTAAGTCCTCATGGGTGACAACGCATCTGCATTTTGATTTGTAATCGAGGGTAGATGTGAATGTCTATGGGCTATAGTAACCACTTACCATCAGGTGGACTGTGTGCTCTTTTGTTACCCTTATCCTATTAAAAAGCGACATAGAAGACTATGTCAAGAAGTGCAAAGCCTGCCAAGAAAACATAGTCCTCAGGAAAATAAACAAAGCTCCTATGGTAATCACTACTACATCCACTGCTCTCTTCCATAGGAGCTCTACCCGAATCTGGAACCGCTAAACTCCTCTATATACTCACTTTACAAGACGACATAACAAAGTACTCTGTAGCATATCCCATACGTAGCACAGCAGCCGAAGAAAACAGTGATTGCTTCATTCATTTCATCTCCTTACTTGGAATACCCAAACCAATCCTCACAGATCAAGGGACAAATTTCACGTCCCACCTTTTCAAAACCACATGACATTAGGAATTGGTCCTAAAAATTAAACAGTTATGGTCTTCCCCCTATTACCCACAGACTAAAGGAGCACTGAAACGTAGCCATTCCACTATCAAGAAATACCGAAATGACTAATGACCCAATTATGTACGTCTTTCGTTATTTATAGGTTAAGATTAAGAGTAATTATAGATTAAGTTGAGGTCTTTTTCCTATACTAGAAATGATCTTTTCTACGCTCACTGCGAAGTCTACTGGCTGAATATAAAAAGTCAGGTTTACGGCACCTGACTATCTGGAATAAACGAGGGTGGAGTCCTATAACGAATGTATAGAGGGCTAGGTCCTCCATAGCTGCTACGCGACCTGATAGTTCTGTTTTCCATTTTGTTGGAATGGAAATATTTATTTCGTTTAGTAATTTGGCCAAGTATGTTTCAAGTATGTTCTTAAAGCGAATTGATTTACTAATACTGCTTATCTATATTAATGACTACCTTGCTTGCAATCCTGTAGGTCTGACAGGAGGTGAGAGTAGTGTTTTCTTTCACCGAGGGCTGCTTTAAAAATTTTACATTTCGTTTATAAAATTTATAAAGATTCTAATAGAATACAGATATATCTGAGGAATTGTTCGGATCAATCCCAGCCGCCAAATTTTACGAACGCACGTCGTGGCAGAATTCCCGATACCATCCACACCATCTGGATGATTGGCGGTCCACCACTGTGCGATTTAGAAGATGTTTTCTCCTCGCACAACTTCCTTGTAGAATTGATTACCACCAGCGATTTTTCCGGACCGATACGAATTAGGGACCTTCAAGAAAAGAGCCTATTTCTTTTTTAAATTTACAACACCGAATATTAAAAAACTAATTACAAATGTATTTTTAAGTAGGGAAGAACTGAGCTCTGTTGAATCCACTGTTTTTATTGTCATCACTCTCGACGCTGAGCTACAGTAGGGCTCCCACATATCCAGACTAGCAAGCAGACGAAGTTATGCAGTTTATGGTGTAAAAAATATTAGAGGTATCACTAGTGTCTAGACAACTTGTTAGTTTATTTCAGTTATTTCCATAGCATAATGTCTTATGGGATTTTGCTATGGGGAAGTACGGCTAAATTAGAAACTATTTTTGTTTTACAGTAGAGGGCCATTACAGCTATTTGCAACCTAAAACTGAGAGAGTCCCTTAGAGAAAACATTAAAGAAATAAATAATAACTTTAGCCTCTCAGTATATTTACGAAGATTTAATGTATGTTTACGAAAATCTAGTAACAAACACAAGCTAGTGATACCAGTTTCTCGACTCCACAGAGTTAGTAATTTATTCTTGGGGCAATGTTTTAACAGTGGTAGAGCCACGTGGCGGCTTTTCCAGTCGCACGGATGGACTGGCTCGAACCGGAGTGGTACCACGACCTCACAGAATACCAGCGTGAAGTAGAGGTCTACCTCTGCGTTTCGCTTGGTGAGTACAGGTGGCCGGAGGCCCTTTTTACTGGAAATGAGGCAACCCATCTTACTCCTCACGGGTGACAACGCATCTGAATTTTGATTTGTTATAGAGGATAGATGTAGATGTCTATGGGCCGCAGCAACCACTTACCATCAGGTGGACTGTGTGTTCGTTTGTCACCCATATCCTATAAAAAAAATGTGCGTATACATATTATGTTATAACAAACTCCCAGATAATATACAAGGTCTCTATTACAAAGTTTGAATATTTTACTAAACAAAAACTGTATAAAAAGGGTTATTATAATATAAATGAATACATGATTGATTATAACCCCAGGGAATGAGGTGGTCGCTTCCAAATTTTTTTAAAATAAATTTTGTAAATAGTTTAACTTTTCATGTATGGGAGGTGGGACTTTTTTTAAAGTAAATTTTACTTTAAAAAAAGTCCCACCGGGTTTCTTGCTGGTTCTTTTCAGGACAGAGGATTTTTCCGAACCAGTGACTAAAGTAAAAATGTAGTAAAAAAGAAGTATAAAATGACTTTCAATAAGAATTACATTCATGTAATCTATATAGAATAGGAAATTATTCTATTCTATTCTATTCTATTCCAATGTGAACTTTATCATTCAGTTGTAAGTTGTAATAGTCAGTTATTTACTTTATAAATATGTTGTTATTACAGTGCTGAAAATATTAGTAAATATACAAAATATAAAATATTTTTGTTTTTTTTTACACGCATGTTTTATGCGTTTTACGCATAATTAAAAAAAAGTTTCGGAGGGATGTTTACGACTTTCATGGTTTCTGTATTCTAGCAGTTTAAATCATTGCTCTTTGGTAAGGTTCCCGGTCTGTAAGTACTTTAAAATTCTTATTGAACCACATTATTTATTAGGGTTAAGAATATATTTCTACATAAACTAGTAGATAATTGTCTGACATACTGAATAATGGTTGTTGTATTTGCGTCATCAAAAAGGTTGCGGCGCCAGCTTTCTCGGTGACGTAAAAGCGAAGAGATATTGCATCCCATATTATTTCACAGAGACACGTTAGACCGTGCGTTTGTACTAAAAACATTCAATTTGTAATATTTCAAAATTTGTCGTATAAAATAAATCACATAACATGTTTTGTTGGTTCACGAAACTTTGTAAATTTTGCGACAAATTTTAAGATTTGTTGCTTTTTGCGTTCGCACTGAATAAAAACTCACATGTTTCTATGTGAACGTTTTTCCAATGCTAACTCACGGTTAGAGAAACAAGTTGAATAATCGCACGGTAATCGCAAATATCTTACAACCGCTATTTTATATGAATTGTCTGGATTGACATTATTTATAATTCAAAATAATAACAACATATTACTTGTAGTTATTTTTACGATAGTCATGCGGTTATTTGTTTATTATAACAGCTTTTTGAAATATTATAATATACATTTATGTATAAAGATTGACAAATGTAACATAACACATATAATACAATATCTTATTGGTTAAGAGCAAACTTAAAAAGTCGTGGGTTTGAATCTGCTATTTTCCTATGGTCGTGAACCAATCTTAACTTAAAATTAGCATTTTAGGTTTATTCCTAGAGGTACTCTTTTTTTTTTAAATTGTACGTGTACGCGCATTGGAAGTTACACCTCCGTGACTAAAAGGTAATTTATAATTGGCATACAAATTTATTGCACTATAACTATAATTGTTCTTTTTTTGTCGTTGGGCGTTAATACCTAGATCGGTGAAATGAAGCAACGCCCAAATTTCAAGACAAATTGAAGACTGCTTCCAAACATGGCGATTAAGGCAATTTCTTCCTAGAGTGGAAGAGGTACAAATCAGGCAATGATCTGTTTAGAGCTGATAAACTAGAATAAAGAAACACGTGTTCTTATTGTAAGTACCAGTATTGTAAGTATTGTAAATACCAACGTTAATACTAAATTAAGGATTTGAACAAGAACAGGAGACGCTCACTGCTACCGTCATTATGAGTACGATTTTTTGTCAAGCCTAAACGTGCTTATTAAACTTTACTTAATTTCTGTACATCATAATGGTTACATTTTCCCAATCTTAACGTCCACAATAAAATTCATATCTATACCAGTAACCGTTAAATAACTCCATTGATTTAACCAATTCCAGCTGTAAGTAGTATCAAGTCATCGATCTCAACAATCTATATCAATTTAAAGTACCAGTAACTGTTAAAGAATCTCATTTAAATGACAAAATTATAGCTCATTTTCTAAATAATATTAGCAGTACTGTTAACATCACTAATACTCACGTTACCACTCTCGGTAATCACTCAAAGTGAGCTGCTTGATCCATTAGTATTTAAATTAATGGATGCATCGCTTTACTCTATAACGATGTTTGAAATGTACGCCAATTGATTTGAAGCATTTTTATTAAAATAAGCACCATGCATTATTTTAAAACCTCTTATTAGTAAAATAAGGTTTCGATGAGAAATCTCGAAACAATTTCAGAATCATTAGTAATTAATACTTCACTCTACATACCGAATTCCATAGCGAGGCCACATTTGGTGTTACTTATACAAACAAATTATCACTATGATTTGATTTACTATCGAATTTCTATGTGATACCAAATTTCAAAATGATACCAGTTCAGATGGACGATAGATTAAAGTAATCATTTTCTAATCACACAATGCATAACTGACTTTATGCACCTGTAACGTAGCTATGCCTACCACGTAGGCACTTCAGCAGTTTCTTGGCGTAGGTTTTGAATGGTAAAATCTATTCTTCTATATAACCTTAATCATTTCGTGCTAATATATTATGTTTTAATTTACAGTTGAGAACTTTAAATTTCAAGAATTAAAGTTAGTTTTATTTTCATATTTTATCATGTTTCTAAGATAATTTTTTTTATTTATTTTCTTATAAGCAAGTAAGATATTTGTTGAAATGAAAATTAAAAATTTTAACACCAGCCATTCGCATAAGAAAAAATTATCATAAAATGTGTTGTTTCCTAAAGGCATTATTATATTAGAGACATTGGTTTAACAGCTTATTTCTTAATTTCTCATATCTATCAATCTCATATCAATCGTACAATTATAAGCATAGTAACTTTTTTTGTAAACTAAGGGTCAAACTGTTAATGAAATAAAAATGAAAACTGAAGTATGTATTTCATTCATTACATTATAAAAATTATTGACGATCCATATTGACGGTCCATTATCTGTATATTATTTTATCCACTATCCAGAATATAAAAGAGCGGCCTTGTTTTTCACAAAACACGGTTAAGAAAACATCTTTCCTTTTTATTGTATTTCGTCGCTCTAAAAATTATTAACAATTTTTATATTTATAAAAATTACAAGAAAAGAAGACATGCTTAATGATTACTTTTCAGAAAATCGGTAGGCAGATGTTGTTCTGCCCTTTCCGACGACCCTTCATATAAAAATGCTTACATTCGCAATAAAAAAAAATATTGAGGGTCATTTATCGGGATAAAAACTATCCTATCTCTCAATTTGGACCAAAATGCACACAGTAAGCAGAATTTCATTGAAATCAGTTCAGTAGTTTAGGAGTCCATCGCGGACAAACAACATGACACGTAATTTTTATATATAAAGATAATAAGAACACCCGCAGCCGTAAGTTCCGTGCCGTAAGCGAGATTAAATAGTAACAGCCTGCATGGCAACAAAAATTCGTACACGCGATTCGTTAACATAAAGTTCCGTTGTGAGTCATCTATATAGATAACTGTGTAAAAAATTTTGATGTATTTGGAAAGGAAACCATTTTGAATATCCTATTATAACGGTCGTTTTTTGAATAATTGACGCACCGACTGAATACAGAATTAGATCTTATGCAGATATTATAAGTCAGGTAGGTTTTAAATTTACATAACTTACATAAGTGAATTTTTTATCACTGTCTACAATTGCTGTGAACTTAATAAGTACTAATTATAAAATAATAAAGTATTTATGGAAAACGTTTTAAAACTCACTAGATCAGATAATATAATATGTATACACTATACAGATCAGTAACAAAAAAGTCCTTACCGAATGAGAGCCCACTCGAACATTTGGGTGCACTTTTATTTTGTACGAAGCTTTGTGAATGCAACTTTAGGCAATGCACTTAAGGCTGAATTTACATTAATGTATATTTATTTCAACTGGAATTACGTCAAAACAATTAGCGACAGTTTTTAGAGAACTTTTGCATGGGATTGTGTATCTATTTCTTATTAGTAATCGATGATATACAGTATATAAAATTCCTAAGATAAAGCTACGTATAAAATACTCGTCTCTAGTTTTTTTTTTTACAAGCCTTTATTTAAGTTGCAATGTAACTATGTTTGTTCGGGTGGAATCTTGCAACTCAATTTTGAAGCAGATATCTCCAACCGATTGTGCTGAAATTTTTAATTATTAGAGGCATATATTTGTGTTTCTTGCAGATGCAGGCTCAGCGCCCTAGCAAAATAATGTTCTTTTATATGAAAAAATTGATCGTGCAAAGATTTTAATATGTAAAAATGTTATTCAATAAACAATTTTTTTTATAGAATATGGTGACAAACGAGCACACAGTCCACCTGATGGTAAGTAGTTTCTGTGGCCCATAGACATCTACATCTATCCTCGATTACGAATCAAAATGCAGATGCGTTGTCACCCGTGAGGACTAAGATGGAACGCGTCGTTTCCAGTAAAAAGGGTCTCCGGTTCTCTACACTCACCATACGAAACACAGCAGCATTAAGCTGCTACTTTACGCTGGTATTCTGTGAGAGCGTGGTCCTTCCCCGGTCGAGCCGACCCATTCATACTACATCTATACTATTAATATAGCCGCAGCATGGCTCTACCACGTAAAAAATTAAAAAATGTAGTTATTAAAATGTAAAATATAAGTCTCAATAATTTTATTTGAATCTTAATATATATCTGCTGTAGATGAGGAAATTGTTTTACAAGTTAATAAAAAAAGAGTTTTAATTCAATTATTATAATAAATTTATTCAATTTAGTTTTATGTGAAACCAATATCATCCCGTGGGTGTCGTAGGAGACAGGTGCCATCTTCTTTATAACAACTGTAGAAATAAAAAACTCCGGTTGGCAACAAGCATGCCAAGCGTGGCAGCTATGACAATTATCCTATGATAGCTAGATAATAGCTATGATAATATATCAATGTATGATGGAGACCAATACTCAGCCGTGGACTTATCTTAGGCTGTCTTCTGATAAATATCTACAACTGTGAATAAATTCATCACATTAAGTATTTCGTTGACTTTAGTTTATCATCTATTTAGAATTTATCTTAGCAACACAGATGTATACTTACATTTCAGGGCCAGTGAAGATCGAGTGTGTAAAAATAAAATGCTTAAATACTGGAGAACGCGGAGAAAGTAAGAAAGCAGAAACTGTGGCCGTTGGCGCGCTGTACATCCTGCTTAGCTTAAAGTCGAGGCGATCTTAAGATATATTGAATGTCATCATAAAATTCAAGTAGTCATAGTACCTAGCAACTTACTAGCATCTTGTAATTAAGCTACAAGGCTTAATACTACACTTATACATGTCGTCCTTCATTAGAAATCGACACATGGCCGACGATTGCCACACAATAGTCTTGCGGCCATTTTGTTAGAAAGGTTGGCACATTTTTCCGCAGGCCACTTAGGAGTGAAAGTCGATACTGGTAGACGGTGAACGGGCATTTTTTTGGTATTGCCAAATAACATTGTTTTTAAACATTGAGGCCTCAGCTAGGCGTTCATTTAGCGACAGGCGTCCACCGATTTTTTTTTTACTTTTCTTACTTATATTCGGCTAGATCTCATCTGAATTATAAGAGTGAATATGGATTGCTTATTGAATTGTTAATTCATTTATATTATATCTACCTCAGGCGCATTATACGTAAGAATAAAATGTTCACAAGCTACTTCTCGGTTAACAATTTATTGCTTCTACATCATTTGTTTTCATGCAACGGATGCTCAAATAAAATCTATTTATTTACTTATCGCTACCACTTTGTGGAATTGAAATTTTATATGAATGTAATACGTGAATAATTTGCGAATTCGTTACATAGATATCTATGTACGGCACTGCACGCACAACCTATATTATGTACCTATATTCTTTTCGACCTTCTCCAGAAGCTTCCTTCATTTACACCTATTCTTCGTCTTTGCGTTCGTGTTATACTTTCAAGCTATTTCTTACTTTTGGTGTTTATTGAAGTTTACTCCCTAAGAATCATATGAAAGTATGAAAATAGATGAGTAGTGAAATCGAGCGTTAACAAAAAGTGAAGCTGTTATGGTTTTTCTATGCGCAGCATACATTTATCTCTTAGCGCAAAATTAATAATGTAATATAAGTCATATATTTTTATGTAACATATTTTATCAAATCAATATAAATAAATATATAGGTTCATTTACGTCCTTTGCTTATTGTATATATTTTAAAACAATTGTTTAAACTACAATCACGCGTCGAAGCTGACATACACATTTTTTTTTCTTCGTGGTGACCATTTGGCCAGTACTTTCATACATCTGGTATCTGACTTCTCTAATAATATATGTATCTAACATTATTTTCAAATGCTTTAAACAACTCTTGGTTTTATAAACCGTGATCTGTAAATATGTACGTACAAATACTGTACGTAGTACATTTTAAATCATTATGGGTACTCGCTAGTCTAGACTTAGGCACGTGGCTGTTTAATAGATAGGCCGTCAAAGCAGACAAGCTGCTTATTGAAGTTAAAGAAGATTGATCGACACTTTGTAATTGATAGGACACGCAACCGAAACAAAACACGCTATGTAGGTACAAGAAATATTGATATTTCTACATAATGTCTGTCCATCATCAAATACTTATACAGTAGGAAAAGGATACGGTACAATTTTTATAAAATATGTCTACCTGATTAGACATCGGCATCATTTTAAAGGTTGTGTCATGCTATACTAGAAAAACAAATAACTCTAATAAATAGCTTAAAAGAATGTTCTAGCCTTGTGACGATTTGCAGCAATGAAGCTTGAGAAGACGAAGAAGTAGTGCAAACATACAATGTGGTAATAATGATGGGTTATCCTCTTTTTGGAGTTGGTAGTGTCCTATTTTAATAGATGATTATTTAATGTTTGATGACGATGGTAAAATAAAGTCACTTTCCACATTACATGTGTCTAATGATAACAACGACAAGGTGTAATTGCATTGTACGTTTAAATTATTTAAGAATTCGGACAATAATTAAACTTTTCGTGAACATTACACGTGCTTATAATATACATGACACTATAATACCTATAATAACATAAAGAATGATTATAATCACGAAATAAATAATGAGATTTATTGACGGTCTCATAACAATGATGACAATTCATGCGCTTATAGTACGTAAATAATATATGTGTAATATCTAATAAGCTAATTATTGATATCGCTCATTAAAATTATGATCAGTATCAATCGATCGACATCGATCCGTGTCGATCAATGGCATCGATCGACGATCAATCGATTGGTGTGGTAACACCCTTAGCCATACATATAATTGCGAAATTTGACATTGATTTGCTGTCTAATTATATTTTATATTTTTTTAGGTTTGCTTGAGACGCCAACGGGTTAGAATCTCACACGGAACAAGTATTTGAATGGCCTACAAATGACTGTGCCGGGTTTGGACGCTTGTCCATCTACAATTACTGCTTGTTATAATATGTATCCAATATCCAGGAGTACTTTTCTCCTTCGTGTAACGTTTTATGTATAAAAGATATAATACATGATATTGAATGATGATGATCTTGATAGTGATAATGTCAATAAGTGTAACTTTTTTCGACGTTCTTATGGAAATGATGAAAATAATGGCATTTTCGAGTGCATTACTACACTTGTATTACTTAAATAATGATGATGATCACGATAACAATAATGACTACTGACTTAGTGTTTAGGTGCTTTATTGCAAACTCATGACAAATGTGCGTATTACACGATTATAAACTTAATGGCGATTATGGTATCGGCAAAACTTAAGTATGATAAGTGAATCATTTACACACTGATGAAATTGTTGATAAAAATGACTCTTTTGATGCGAACGTGATCTATGCACGAAATTATGATGATGACTATAATAAAATAAGATATGTGCATACTTACTCTTTAGTTTATCAGTGCTACGTGCAAAAATAACAAAACGAAACTATTATCGAACCACCTCGATAACTAACTGCCTGTCTGTTTCTCAATCTTAGACTTCTTAGAGACTAAATAAAAGATTAAGTGTTCCAAATTCAAATTTTAGACTAAAGAGAGGTTTTGAGGAGAGAAGGCATAATATGAACTTATTTTAAGATTATCGTCTTTTGTATTCATCTAGTTATTAATTTTTGTTAAATCTTTAAAGAAATAAGAAAAAGAATTTAAATAATATTTAAAATCCTAGAAACCTGAGACCAAGAATATTACTGAGAAAACTGCAAAATAAAAATAACATGCACCTCATTAAAATGCACATACACTGTCACTAGAGAGGACTAAGATGGAATGTCTAATTATCAGTAAAAAGTGTCTTCGGTTGTCTACACCTTTAGCCGCTATTTTACGCTGGTATTCTCTGTATAAATGTTGAAAAAGGTTTCCTTAAAGAAAATCTGAAATAATAATCATGAGCTTTGTGAAA
This sequence comes from Parnassius mnemosyne, assembly GCA_963668995.1. NCBI lineage: Eukaryota > Metazoa > Arthropoda > Insecta > Lepidoptera > Papilionidae > Parnassius > Parnassius mnemosyne. Next base: position 41,635,617 of record CAVLGL010000082.1, on the reverse strand, counting down.
AGTGTATAATTATACAAAATAATTAGGATTGAAAAATTTCACTGATGACGAATGAAAAGTTATGTAAAATAACTTGAGACTGACGAGTGATAGTAAAGTGAAGTGAAGCTCCAGAAGTCTGCAGTCTGTGAGCATATTAACGACTTATTTGACCTCTAATTACCGATCCGACTTTTAATTTGATAGACCACAAATCCTTGCAAAAGAACTGATTGATGATTCGATGATGATTCGCAAAGCTTTTTAAATATTCTTCGTCGTTGAAATAGAATGTTTTCAATAATTAAGATTGCTGGTTGCTACAATCATATTATCTGCTGTAACCAATCTATCATCACCTATAATCCAAAGCATACTACTGCAGATGTCAAGTCAGCTCAATTTGTATATATCGGTTAACGTGTTTGTAAAAATTAAAAACTGCAGGTAGCCCTTAAACTAAAACATCAGGACGGTGGACACCTGAATGAATACCATGGCCTTGGGTGCTCTAAATCACCCAAAACGTCAGGATATCGAAATAAATAAAATCAAACACGCAAATGCGCAATTTTAAAGCATGATATAAGTAAAACATTTGTTAATAATAAAAATAATGTATATTTAAGTGAAAGTGAAAAGCTTTGTAAAAATATGTTAAAATACTACGCTACGTCACGACGGTGATAAGCATGTACATATGACGTTAAGCGAGGAAGTCTTACCAGTTGATCAATGAAATATTACCAGTGTAAGTGCTGAAATTAATAAACGAGTTTGGATAATTCCTGTGTATAGACGTAGGGAAATAATATGTTATAATTAAGATCATAACGCAGATGTTGTTTGAAGTAAGTAGTCTGAGATTTTAATTTCATTTTAACGTAAATAAAAGAAAACTACGTAGATAGCTCGAACTGAGTTCAAAATAAGAAGTTTTCACGAAATATTTCACCAAAGGCCCATTGTTCTACCGTCAGTCAGTAAAAGTTATTCTTGGGATAAAATACAACATAAACAACATGCATAAATAAAATATTTCTATCATTTCACTTTTATTAATAGTCCGACTAAATGTCGGGCTATTAATTTGCTGGATAACTTTTATTTGACTATTGGAAAACCAGCCTTTGATATGGAGTCCTGGAAATAATTTAATTTAACCGTTTAGTTATTTTAGTAAACTGTTAATATATCTAAATGTTAACGTTGGCAATACATTCCTCGCCATGGCATAATATTAGTCAGTCATTATAACTGTTCACCATAATATTTCGGCACAAGGGGCGCGCAGCAAACAGACCACAATGAGTACTGACACGCAAGAATTCAGCACATCGGCCGTCCCATTTCTACTTTATTAGATAGATCTGTTTGTCTCGTTCCATCACGTTTCACCTCCAAACGCTATTCGGCGGAGTCGGCTATTCCAGACAGGGCTGGACTTGTTGGACAGGTTTCTAAAAATAGCGGAAACGAGCGATTTTTTTGAGTATTTCTTAGTTAAAATCCAGAGGGTCTAACTTAACGAAGTTTCGTACCATTGTTGAACAGCGATGAAATTTTGATTATTTGACTGGTAAGAATGCGTCGTAATGGGAGATTTAAAGTTAAAATAATTGTCCGTTTAACCATCAACAGTGAAAGTTGTTAAAATATAAAGTAAAAGAGTGACCCACCATAAAAAAAGTTCAATCGTGGCCGCAGGCAATTTCGTAGCAAACGAACTGCGAAATTATGCGTCTAGTACCTACGTAACGAATAAATCGAAATTTAAATACTGGTCTGGTCTCTCCACGAATTACTAATAGGGTTAATTAGAAAGATAGTCGAACCGCAACGGCTTGTTTTCTTATAAGAATTTAAATAAGTCCGAAACGGCAGCTCTAGACTAGACTCTCTTTAAAAAAATGCGTAAATTCTATGGGATCTAATGGGAACAATGTTCGAAAAATAAGCATTTTCGAATTCAATAAAAAAAAACCCGCGTCTCCTTATTTTTATACTAAATTTATTTTCCTATTAACAGTTCAGTGGACAGTAAGGAATATGTCTAAGCATAATGATATATTATATAGGTAGTCCGATTTATTTTTTGTTATCAGCAAAAAGCAAAATCAAAGTAAATTGTAGGTACTGAGATTTCTTTATAGGTACCTTTTCTTACGTATGATATTAATTAGTAAAGGCTATCAGATATTTCGTTATTATATTCAGTCTACTATTTAAAACATTACATTAGTCTAAGTGTTGTTTTTAATATAATAAAATTCAATTCATTTTATTTATCTCTTCACAACTTACTGGCTGGTTAACAATATCGATGTACATAGTAAGGACCTAGCGTTGTGAGAGACTGAAATAAAAGATGTTACTTTAATTGTATCTGTACTTGTACATATTTTATTCATAATGGACGATTTTAATTAAGAGACCGAGTGTAAAAGCGACGCTACGAGACGCAGCTGTGCTTTTCGTCTGTCTTAATGAACACATTTTGCTTGACATTCTACAACAATGAATCTTAGTTTCACTTTCAAACAATATTTTTCTCACATATTATCAGTTCTTACTGCTACTTGTTTCACGGTAAAGCCTTCAAAAATCTCGTAATAGAATTAGCTGATTTTTATATCTTAATAAACAGAAAAAGAGCGGCTTTCAAATTGCGCTATAGCTACATTTTTCCGTAACGACCGACAGCATATACTAGAATTTAAAACGTTTTCCTGTGAAACGATGGGTTTAATAGCGGCGACTTATTAGTCGGTATCTATAATCTCTTGGAGTCGATAAGGCAACAGCATTTTTTTGTCGATTTCTGCATTTAATTGGTGAACGGGGGTTCTAATTAAAAATTAGATTCGATATCTGCCAAGTGGGAATAAGCCGTAAGGGTAAATATGCAATAATTTCTTTCACCTAGCTGTACATCTTGCTCACTAAGATGCTATGGAGAACAGCATTAGCAATATATATAGGTGGAATTCGGCTCTACGCTCACTGATCATGCCCGGTATGGTGAGTATGAGATATTAGAACAAGTTCAGAGAAATTAAGAGCTAGTGTTGCCCAAATGCAAGAACAAGACGAGACTTAGCCTGTCTTGGTTTTGGTCTTGCGCCAATACACCTGGCCTTGGTCTTGGTCTTGGTATTGCACTCCCAGTCTTGGTCTTGGTCTTGCAACAAGAGTCTCGCAAATCTCGCAATTGCCTATTAGCCTATTGCTATAAATAACAATATACTAATAGAATAATTAAAATTTAATAAATTAAACGTTACTTTAGATCTTAGAACAACTTAGCAGAGTAGGTAAATTATGAGCTTGAATTAACATATCATAGTAAAGTCCAACCAAATTATTAAATGTCTAAATATTTAATGAGAAATTCGAAAAATCAACTGACACTGGGTGGGGTTTGAACCCACGACCTAAGCGATCCGTCGATGCTCTAACCAACTGAGCCGGAGACCCATTTTACTGGAAAAGAGGCATTCCATCTTAGTCCTCACGGGTGACGACGCATCTGCATTTTGATTCTTTATTGAGGATAAATGTAGATGTCTATGGGTCACAGCAACTACTTACCTGTGTACTCGTTTGTCACCCTATCCTATAAAAAAAAAGTAAAAGCTATCTACCGTGTCCAACGGCGACGGGTGTCAGTCTGTTACTTATTAAACGTTTACGTTTAATAAGTTTACAGGTGCTAAAACATGGTTAAAATATATAAAAAACAAATTAATGACATTAAATTGACTGTATTTTAAAGAAAATTATCTGTCTAGAAACAGCTTGGTAGACACTCATCTTATATGAAATGGAATAACAGAGTTATACAATTTACCATTTATTTAAATAAAAAATAAAATACAATACAAATTAAACGAGTAAACAAGGGCTGTAAGGAATGAATGAATGAATGAACAAATTAAATTACATAACAGTATACAATAGCTTTGACATTCCTGTTACTTTATACTAAATTAATTAAATTAAATTTGCCTAGTTACGTTACTTGCTGTATTTATCTAGGTACTTACTACTCGTAACTACTAGAGTACGATAGAAGTTAAAAAACCGACTTTGCTAATCAATTTTTGAAAGTGTGTGATTTTAAAACAAAAAATGCGCGAATATGACTTCACTCATTTGAAATTCAAAATTTTATATTTTTTATTCACTTAGGCATTATAAATACACTTTTGAATAGTCATATAATCACTGTTCTCCCCGAACTTTTTCTTTTCCATGTTCAGGGGTGCTGATTTTCATGGAAGAAAGTAAGAAAATCAGTAGTTGATATTTTAAAATATTTTTACAATAGTACTATAATTATGTAAAGCGATAAGTCAAACATAAAATATCAAATGTATATGTAGATACCAAATCGGTACAGAAATTTCTAGTTAGTCCTGTGTAGTACAAGAGGTCAGTTCCAAGCATTTTTGTCATTAAGATAATCATTTACAGAATAATATGCTTTTTTGGCTAAACAAGCTTTAATGCTTAAATTGAAAAGGTGAAAGATCTAACATTTCTTTTGGAATCTTGTTATAAAAAGCGTATACTGCTACCCAAGAATGAATTGTTATACTTTGTGTAACCGAAAAGTAGGTAATGTAATTATGATTTTATTTCTAGTATTCAAATTGTGCAAATCACTATTATTTAAATGTAAGTGAATGTTTTGTCATAGATACATGATATTTGCAAAAATATATTGTGATGCAACAGTCAAGATATCAATTTCTTTAAACAGTTCTGGAGATCATAGAATTATTTCTATGTCTCAGATATACTCGGCTCCTAAGCAGTACATAGATCTTATTGCACGCTTTTTATTTAATATGCACACTTTTTATATTATTCGATTAGCATTGTAGAAAATTTTTACACGTTTCAAGTGTGTTAAAAGTGTCTACAATATTTATCAAATGGGTGACGACATATTCGAGCACTTTGTGTTTTAAAAACACATACTTCCAAAAATCGAGATTTGCAGTGAACTTATTAAGTAATAATAAATAATATATACTTTATTAGGTAATAATAATAATAATAATAATAGTTAGTAAATATTATAAACCCATATAGTTAATATTATAATAATCCTTACTAGAATAAATTATTATGATATCTACCTATCCTTACCACTAATTGCAATACTCCTTGCGAGATCAATATACTGTATTCGTATTCATTCTGAGCACCCGGAAACTTATTTTGAACATGTACTCTATGGCGGCAATCAAACAGTGTCAAATGTTGTACGTACGGCGCGGCGGCGACGTTTGTATGCGATATCAATAGAAGCCTCCGGCGCGTCTCTCTTGACCTTGTACTTCCAAATAGCTGTAAAATTTCTTTGACAGGTCAGTATCCGACCATAGATGATGCCGACAACAAGACGCCGCGCACTATCAAAGTGCCGATGGTAGAAACTAGAGAAGCACTCTTTTTTCTTTTAATGGATATTTTTATTCGCTAGGTATGTTTATGGTATTGTTCGTAATGCGCATAACTCCAATACTCCAATTTTTTTTAATATATTTTTTTGTGTCTCATAGAGTCCCTAAGAGTATACCCGAACTCCTATACTCCCTGAAATGACATTCAGTCCTAACTGCAAGACGCAAGAGTCTCGAAGGCTTAGTCTTGTTCTTGCTCAAATCTTGCAGGGTCAGTCTTGGTCTTGCTCTTGCTAAAATTAGGCGGTCTTGATCTTGGTCTTGGCCTCGCAAAAATGCAAGATCAAGACCAAGACTGCAAGACCAAGACCCATTTTGGGTAACACTAATTAAGACCATTTCGAACATTCTTGGAAAGGTCAATATCCAGCGGTAGATGAGAAATATTATTACAACAGTGGTATTTAATCTGCGTTCGCAGTTGAAATATGAGTAAATACGTGCATAATCAATACATATTAAAATACACATTTAGATAAGTATGATAGTAAGCATGTGTGCAGGAATAACATTGTTGTATTCTTCTATATCGATTTATTATTTGATAATTTCTTTTAATAATTAGTTTTTGTCACCGACCAACATTATGATAAAAACGGTATAGTTTATTTGGCTTACACATCATTGTACCTTGCCTCATTACTGTAGCGACTGGGTTCGCAATTCTGGTTACTTATCCTTATACCTTCATCCATTTTTGACGTCAGCATAAACTTCTATATAATCGGAAAATATCAACTCAAGTAAACTAATAAACACAAGAGTACACCAATTTAATGACTACTTCGTTAGTCTAGTGGTTGTAAAAGCGACTGCTGATCATGAGGTCCCAGGTTCGAATCCCGGGTCAAGCCAAAAAGCTCAGTTATTGAGTTTTTCCGGCAAAAAATTCGCTGTAAATGCCCGGAGTTAGGAAGTTGGCTGTGTCTCACTCCCGTGCCTCGGAAAGCACGTAAAGCCGTTGGTCCTGCACCTGATCTCTCTCCGGTCGTGTCGGTTAACCGTCCCATCGGACTAAGAGAGTGAGAGAATAGAGAGTGCACCTGTACTTACACATACACTTGAGCACTATAATCCTGTCCTGCGCCGATGGCTAGTCTCCGTTGAGGCTGGCCGCCGTAACACCTATTCACCATCCCTGAAATTCGTGTACGTGAACGGTTAGGCGGTAACATCAAAAAGTAGACCCAGGATACTGTAGTGTATAGGGGAGGAGTAGTGCTCTCCCGAGGAGAGGCCGCCATGGGGCGGCCAGCGCAGGTGAGGCCGCGGATGTGTGCGAAAGCGTTCCCGTGGCGAAGGTGGAACACCATGGCGTTTTAGTTGGTGCGAGTCCGACAACCCGTCCTTGCCCCCGCGTGGCGGGTATTCGTAGGCATTTCCCCATCTAAAAAAAGGATACAGTAGTATCACAGACATAAAGTCAACACCAGCATAACCAGTTCCAAAAACCAATGCTTTGTTAAAAAGCAAAAAATATTGAATCCAAAAAAATTGATAGCATGTTTTTGCCTTAGTCTGTCGGAATAGGTGAAAAAAATTAAAAATGAAAAATACTTTATTTGTCAGTTAGCACCTTTACAAAGGTACCACTTTCTTACCTATTCCTCCCGCCAAACAGTGCCTGCACTGCTTTGTTCCGGTCTGTCTGAAGGATAAAGGGAGCCTACATAATTACAGACTGTGAGACATCCCATCCTAGAAATCTATGTTTGAAGTAGGCTGGCGGCGTCCATGGACTCCCCCCCGAACGGGTTCCCACCTTGTCGTGGCGAGGGGGCTTAGTAGCCGTGGCTTGGTCACCTACGGTGAACTAAGAGGAACCCACATGGCTGGCCCGAGTTGAAAGGCCGGTCCGAGGTGGCCACTCCGAGTGAGGTTGGCAAGCCCACTTTGGATGTGTGTTGGTGGGCTGCAGCGAGAGGAGTGTCCTCCTCCCCTACCGCCGTAGCCGAGGTGGAGTCGCGGAGGAAGCCGCAGACTAGATTCTCCGCTGGGGTCATGAAGGCTAGTACTTCTGAGTGTTCGTTGTTTCTGGCCTTATGGACTTCGCGCATTGGACATGGGGGCGTTCGTTGCGTGGGTGAAATTAGAGACTGGGAGGGAGGCGCGCCATGTGTTCTGATGCGCCTTACCTGAGAAAGAAATGGGGGAGGAATAGTCCCCTACCGAGGAGCGGCCGCCGTGAAGTGGCCGACACTATATGTCCGAAAGCGTTCCCGTGGCGCTGCCAATATGCGACGAAGGTGGAATACCATAGGGTTTAGTCGATGCGAGTCCGACATAACCCATCCTTGCCCCCCTATTTGAAGACATTTCCCCATGAAAACAATAAAAAGACGTCCATGGACTACAATAGCCACTTGTTATTTTGGGTGGACTGTATGTTGGTTTGTTATTTCAGTTTCTAACAAAAAAAAATCGAACTCAGCACTAGTGGCGTATTAGCCTTTTTATGTGATAGAGCTACATTTACTATGCCGCCACGATAAAATAATCTTGTTAGTCACCCCTTAATTTAAAAAAAAAACTTTACCCTGCACCTACGATTATTTGCAAGCACGTACCTAAAGCCATAACAAAATTATAACAAGGCAAAACAAAGTTTTAATAGGACCATCATGCGCACTGGATTTTATATCTGCGAGCTTGATCCATATGAGCGCATACAAAGTGAGTTGCTTTGCCATTTTTCTAATACATCTACTACTTGTACAAGGACATTACCAGAATGATTAGATATCTTTTAACGTTTTCTAACAGCTTATGGTCATTTAATATCTTCCTCCTGCACGAATGCTCCTAGCAAAAAAGTTGTTAACGCCGTTAAAACTATTGTTTTATTTTAAAATATACTAGTTAGTAGTTTGTAGCCTACATTACGATTGCTGTTGGGCACAAGCCTTTTTTATTAACTTAGTACGTGGTAGAGCCATGCTGCAGCTATATTAGTAGTATAGTTGTAGCACGAATGGGTCGGCTCGACCGGGGAAGGACCACGCTCTCGCAGAATACCAGAGTAAAATAGCAGCTTAATACTGCTGTGTTTCGTATAGTGAGTGTAGAGAACCGGAGACCCTTTTTACTGGAAAAAGAGGCATTCCAACTTAGTCCTCATGGGTGACAACGCATCTGCATTTTGATCGCAAACGAAGATAAATGTAGATGTCTATGGGTCACAGCAACCACTTACCATCAGGTGGACTGTGTGCTCGTTTGTCACCCTATTCCTATAAAAAAAATTAATTCTCGTAAGAGAAGATAACAAGGTAGGGCCAATGCAATGGTTCAATGCATGATAGCGGATATTGCGGTTGACTTTACATGTCCTGCATGGAGGTGTTCTCAAGATGGTTTCCTTCATCGTTTTTGGCTGGCCGTGGATAATTACATAATGAGTGGCCACAGCTGTATCAAATAAAGTAATGTTACAACCTTTATACACCCCGCTGCTTGGCCCAAGCCTCTACTTCTGACGCTGCCGTGTGGAGCTGTGATTCCTCCGCGCTAGTCCAGTGCCTATTGGCAGATTTTACATGATCATAAAAAAGTTATTTCGCTGATATGCAACCTCCATATTATGTGTTTTCTTCACTGCCGAGGACATGGTACTTCAGCACATCAAATCGCAATTTAAATTTTATTCAAATACACTGAGCTACCATAGCTAAAGAGAACAACATACTAAATATTATACGACATTGCTGCATAATTTTTAATTAAATTACATTAAAAATGTATTATAATTTCTCTTTTGAATCGTTTTTACTCGTATACTCCGTTTTATACGTACACTTTGTTAAAGACTGTATATCAATATTTTAAGCATACATTACGAGTATTTCGTAGACTTAGAATATACTGGCGTAACTACCTTTCATATATGAGTTATTTACTTCTTATTAAACTTAATAATTACAATAATAACGGTCATGTTGTTTCAGATTTGCTTACTAACACAGGCCTCTTGCCCTCATACAATATGCAGATTCCTCGAACGACTGATCCGGGTCTGTATCCGAGTTGTCGCTGTCACCGTGAGGTACTATTATAATGTATCTATGTGTGTGTGAAATTATTGGTATATTGTTTTAATGGTTATGTGTGAGTTTCGTAGAGACAGACGACTGTTTTGTGTGCGCAAATTTCTTCCCGCTTAAAATTATAAACAGTTTTATATCGGGGAAAAAAGCTATGGCTACTCCCTTCTCTCTGTTTCGCCGGTGGCCCGTATTGCTCTATGAAATGTGCAAACTAAAATACCTATAAAACACAGATAAAACATGTCAAATTTCGCGAAGACTGTCATTGGTGCCGCGACCTCCTTTTGTTAGAAACAAAAAATATATTTAAATTATGTATATCTTCTTTATATATAAAAATTACGTGTCACGTTGTTTGTCCGCGATGAACTCCTAAACTATCTACTAACTACCCTAAACTGATTTCAATGAAATTTTGCACACTCTGTGCAGTTTCGTCCAACTTGAGAGATAGGATAGTTTTTTATCCTGATAAGTGACACTCAATATTTTTTTATTACGAATTTAAGGATTTTTTATATGAAGGGTCGAAAAGGGCAGAACAACGTCTGCCTGGCCAGCTAGTTACATAAGTATATAAAACAATCTATAGTTAGAAAGACTCTTCTTAAGGACCCACGACTCATAATAAATATAAAAAAATCTTATTACAGAAAGAAAACACGTTTTATGGATTATTTCTGTATTATTAATTGTGATTTTTTTGTGAACAAATGTAGGTCGTGTGCCAGTTATTTTTGAATACACTGATTTGCAGGTAAAGTGAACAGTGACGTTTGTAAAGCTTTCGAGCATGCACTTCGCAAATAATACCGATGATCGTTGATGGAAGTGGTCGTTCATTGAAAGGCCAGCCATTGTTGTATGAATGTTCAGAAAATTTATTCTATCCCTTTATAAAACGGATAAAGTTTCATTTTAGAATTAAAAAGAACAGTGAAATATATTTTAATGATTAAATATAATCAGAAATCTTAATAGCTACAAGTTATTATAAAATTCAACAAATATTCAAACAATTTTCGTTGTGTAGTCGTAGTCGTGTAGTCGTGCGGTGTAAGAATAACCACTACCCATATCATCCCGTGGGTGTCGTAAGAGGCGACAGAGGGAAATAAATCAAGAGATGGGCAGCAGCGTCTTCCTAATAACGAGTAAAAATAAAAAAACAGCGGTTGCCAAACCGCTTGCCAAGCGTGGCAACTATAGCAAATATCCTCCCTATGAGGCAATCTATGGGGGAGGCCTATGTTCAGCAGTGGACTTTAATAGGCTGTAACGGTAAAGGCAAATATATTATAAAATTCTGTGTATGAAATATAAAAAAAAAGTTTAACATTATCTCCCATGTATTTATTTATCGCTTGTGTTTGAAATCCCATATGCTTTTTTATAGTTCTACAACTTACAATCTTCGTATACCTCGTATTATATCAAAAGTTAGAAAGACCTAAATGTTTCAAAAAAATCAATTGAAACTCGATTGACAGTAAACAATATTTAATTTCAAAGTTTTATTAACGGAAAGTTTTTTTTTAATTAATTTATTTTATATTTTATTAATTCTAATTATGTTGACGCAGTGCATTAACGTCTTGTTATAGTTACGGGATGGAGGGTCGATATCTTTTGACTTCGTATCTTCTACGTAATCATAAACACGAATGCTGATAGTTGTAGACGTAACTAGCAATAAAGGTGATCTTTACTTTATTCATGCTTGAGCCGTTTCAAACGACCTTTACCGTCACTGCAATATTAATAGCATATAGACTACAAGGTATAAGTAACCTTAGAAGAAGGTTGCACAATAGAAAATGGGAAAATTAAACGGGACATCCGTAGGTCTATTGTTGAGTCTCGCTTTGAAGTTTCATTTCTAGCTTTCAATTACTTGAGCATCAAAGGTGCATGGATGGAAATGTTGTGCAATATAAAAGTAATATACATATACATGTATTATATTATTATTTATACATATCATATAAATAATATTGAAGTGGGCTGTCTGTAATATCGAAATAACTGATTTTTATTACGCTGAGGGGGTTATTTGCATGTAATTAAGACATGAATAACAATTTTTAGAGTTGTCTGCTTATACTCAAATATGAACTGAGACGTGGTCCTTCACTGCTGGCCGTATGAGGAAGCTCAAGGTCGCTCAGCGAACTATGGAGAGGGCTATGCTCGGGGTTTCTCTGCGTGATAAACTTAGAAATGAGGATATCCGCAGTAGAACCAGAGTAACCGACATAGCCCAACGGATTTATTTGAAGTGGCAGTGGGCCGGCCATATAGCTCGAAGAACCGACAACCTATGGGGAAGAAAGGTTCTTGAGTGGCAGCCTCGTATCGGTAGGCGAAGTGTAGGGCGACCCCCCACGAGATGGAGTGACGACCTGGTAAGACATGCAGGAAGTCGATAGATGCAGGTGGCTCAGGACCGTGCTTTGTGGCATTCCTTGGGGGAGAACTATGTTCAGCAGTGGACTTGTGAAAGGCTGTAATGATGATGATGACTCAAATATGGTGCCGAAACGTAGACACAACGGTACGACTACTCCACAAACTCGGTCATCCAGCGGGCGATGGAAAGGGCTGTGATCGGAGTTTCTCTGGTAGATAGGTTTCGTAACGAAGAAATCCGCCGGAGAACCAAGGTCACCGACGTAGCCTTTCCTATTTGCTGGTCACAGCTGTCGCAGAAGCGATAACCATTGCAGTAGACGTGTCATAGAGTGATGACCGCGATTAGCTTAACGTAATTTGGTATACCCCTGGCTAGATTATCTGGATGCGTAAAGCCGAAGATCGGGCTAAATGACGCGCCTTGAGAAAAGCTATGTCCAGCAATGGACTGCCACAGTTTGATGATAATTAGCTCATTTTTAGATTGCATTTTTTTTAATTTCGCAATTTGTTATAAACGAGACTGCTATACCGCCAACTTTAGACATCTAATTTTTAATGGGAAGTTACGAAAGACAATTTTCTTAAAGCGATGCCAGCCCTTTTCAGGGCTGCAATTCTACTCAGCTGCGCACCCATGCCAACGAGGGTTAGGGCGTCCTCCCAAGGCGACGCACACCAGCTCGTCCCCGTTGGTGTAGAATGCAGCGCGCAAAGCGGCGATGGGGACCGCCACCCGTCACGCACAGCCCGACACGGCGGAAGGTGGAGCACAGAGTGCAGAGTTGGCACGTGGAATGTTAGAGGAGGCATGAGAGATAAGACGAATGAGTTGATCGAAATAATGAAAGAAAGAGAATTAGATGTCGTGTGTATGTCGGAGACCAAACGGAAGGGCAGTGGTACTGAAGAGCTCCCTGGCGGGGCGTTAGCTCTATGGTCTGGAGTCCCGGAGAGCGAGAACGCCTGCCAGGGAGTGGGGGTGCTGCTGTCTTCTCGGTTGGTCGATGTTATGACTGAATATAAGTTTGTGAACTCAAGACTTCTCTGGGTTCGCTTTAAATTGGGACTGACGAAGTTATTCCTTTTGGCTGTTTATGCGCCGGTAGCTTCGTCGTCCAGGGCTGAGCTGGAGGAGTTTTGGGAGAATGTAAGAGAAGTTCTAGATTTGGCTAGGGGAAACGAAAGAATTGCTGTATGTGGTGATTTGAATGGATGGGTTGGTACCGCTCGACCAGGGTACGAGTCGGTACTTGGAAAGTTTGGCGATAAAAGGGTTAATGATGCTGGCAAGCTTATACTGGCGGTATGCAAGGAAAAGGGTCTTCTTGTGACAAACACTATGTTTAATCACAAGAAAATCCATATGTATACTAGAAAAAGAAAGAATGAGAGAAGTATGATCGATTTGTTCCTGGTGGATGACCGACTGCGAAAACAGGTTATGGATACGCGAGTGTTCAGGGGTGCTGACCTGGGAACGGATCACTATCTAGTGATTACTAGATTTAGGGGTCTGTTCGCGGGTTGGCGCTACCGGACGGCAGTGACAGAACCACAGTCGGTCTGTCGCATCCGAAGCTGGAAGCTTCAGGAAGCGGATACTAGGGACAAATATCATGCGAGGGTAGCCGAAAAGCTTGACACCATCGATGGCAGAAACGAATGTGTAGAAAGAACATGGCAGAACCTTAGGGATGGAATGGTAAGTGCAGCGAAAGAAGTGTGTGGAACAATAAAAAGAGGCAGTAGTAAAAGAAGAGATGCATGGTGGAATGATGAAGTGAAAGAAGCTGTAAAGAAGAAGAAGAAAGCATGGTTAGACTACTTGGCCTCTAGTAATGATAAGGATATGAGAGAGAAGATGAAAGAAAGATATAGGCTGCAGAAAGTTCACACGAAAGCATTGATTGAGGAAGTGCGTGAAAGGTGTAGAATGGAAGCGGACGAAAGGTTGTCGCACAACTTTAAGGAGAACTCCAAACTCTTCTGGAAAGAGGTTGGAAGGACCCGAATTGGTGCGACGGCCTTAAGAATGATACAAAGTGCTTTCGAGAACTAATGACGTCCTTTCAGAAAAATCGGACGTCATGCAGCGATGGAGCGAATTTTATAGAGAAATGTATGCGTGTGATGATCTTAGTGAGGGATCCGGGGATGACGCCGTGACTGGTACGCCAGACCCGGACCTCGATGACACTGAGGTCATCAGTATGAAAGAGATTGAACGTGCGATTCGAAGTTTGAAATGTGGTAAGGCTGCGGGACTAGACAGAGTTACTGCTGAAATGGTCAAGTATGGTGGGCCTCGCGTCTGGGACAGCTTTCATCTGCTGTGCAATTTGTGCTGGCGGACGGGGGATGTCCCGGATGATTGGCGATCCGCAGTCATTGTACCTTTATATAAAGGTAAAGGTTCACATTTTGACTGCGGGTGCTATCGGGCGATCAGCTTGACCAGTTTAGCAAGTAAAGTTTACTCGAAGGTTTTGACACGTAGGATGCAAGAGAAATCGGAAAGATTTCTATGGGAGGCACAATGCGGATTTAGACCTGGAAGAGGATGCACGGATCAAATGTTTTCTCTCCGCATGATCACGGAAAAGCTTCTGGCTGCTAACCAGAGAATTTTCTGTGCTTTTGTGGATCTTGAGAAAGCATTTGATAAGGTTGTAAGGAAGAAAATGTGGGAACTGTTGCCGGGGTATGGTGTGGATGGTCGATTGCTAAGGGCCGTGCAGTCTCTTTACTGTGACTGTAAAGCCTGTGTGCGGGTAGGGCATGACCTGTCACCCATGTTTAGCGTCCAAACGGGCGTAAAACAGGGTTGTGTCATGTCTTCCTGGCTGTTCATACTGTATCTCGACAGCTGTTTACAAAAGCTGAAAGATAGCTGTTTGGGTGTGAAATTGGGTGACATTAAAGTAAATTGTCTGCTGTATGCTGATGATGCAGTGCTTATTGCACCATCAGAGGCAGAACTGCAGGCATTAGTCACGTGTATGAAAGAGGAATGTGAAATTAAAGGTCTCCGTTTGAACGCTAATAAAACTAAGGTTCTGGTATTTGAAAGGGACGAAGAGAGAACGAAGTGTGAAATATGGGTAAATCAGGAATGTCTAGAACAAGTAAATGAAATTGTATACTTGGGGAGTGCTTTTAGCCGGGATGGAAGATGTGATTTAGATGTGGACAGGCGTGTCGCTGCCGGGAACAAAGTCAATGGTGCCCTGACTACGTTAGTCAAAAGGCAAGGCGTAGCGAAGAGTGCACGCCTTGCAATACATAACGCAGTGTTGGTACCGACTTTGTTATATGGCAGCGGAACCTGGGTATGCCAGAAGAAGCATAAAAGTAAGTTGAATGCAGTGGAGATGCGATCTCTTCGTAAAATGTGCGGCGTTACCATGGCCGACCGAAAGCGAAACGAAGAGATTCGCAATATGGCAGGTTTGAAAGATGACCTTATCACGAAAATTGATAAGGGCGTGCTTCGGTGGTTTGGGCACGTTGAGCGAATGAGTGAAGACCGAATGGTGAAGAAAATATATAGCGCGAAAGTTAATATTAAAAGGTGTCGAGGTAGACCGAGACTAACTTTCGAAGACCATGTGAGCAAATTGCTCGAAGAGGGTAGGGTCCAGAGTACTCGGATACCTAGACGTGCATGTATGAAGAAGATAATGAATCTGAAAGAAGCGAAAGAGGTATGTAAGGATCGTGACACTTGGCGATCTGTTCTCTCTGGCTACCCCGTCAGGGATTGTGCGTGAAGATGCCAGCCCTCTATATTGGCTTGTTTATATGGAAATTACATTGATCAAAGAGTGTTAAAATTAAAATACAATCACACCTTACCAAGAGCCGAATTAATAGTAATATTAAACCTATTGAACTGGAGTTTGCAATCTTCGACGGTCATATACGAGAGGTATTTGTGCACGCTGCATAGATACTATCAATGAATTATTATCTATTTATTACTTGGTTTCCGTTTGTCACAAAATAATAATAGTTATGATCACGACCAAGCAGTTTAATGGTTCGAATTCAGACACTTGGTATTATAATACGTTCTAAACAGTTTATTGCTTTCAACGGTAAATGAAAATGTCGCCACTCGCCGAATGATCGAAATAATGAAATACATATTATGTTAGGTGAAAATATTCATTATCACGTTACTCACGGATGTGCATTTTAGTGTATTGTGAATTATCACAAATACACCAAAATGTATATGTAAGTAAGTGTCGCCATGGCTATTACTGGACAGAAGAGATTTTTTAAATTTCCTAGATTGAGGTTTTTTTTTTCAAGAATACACCTAATAATGCATTTCCTGAATGATTCGCCTATATTATAACCAACACACAGGACAGGAATGTTGGTAAGCATAGTGCTAATATTCTTAGGCTGGTAATGCTCTGTAGAATTTGGTTCACACATTTAAATAGATTTTGTGTTATTGCCACCCGGAAAAAGCACTGCTGAGCACTGCACCACGCATAGGTTTTTTTTTTCATTTATTTATAACATTTTAATAGGTACAAGGGTTACATCTATTTAACTTGCAAAAACCGTGAGGTTTGTCCGAGGTGAGCTACGTAATAGGGCAAGTAGTTGAAATATTTCTCCCAACACCCTAGGAATTTATATATTAAAGTATTATTGTGTACCTACATGTTAGCTAAAATATGCTTTCAAGACGACGAATAAAAGTTTTTGTTTTGTACATTTTTTTATAGAATAAGGGTGACAAACGAGCACACAGTCCACCTGATGGTAAGTTGATTTTGTGGTCCACAGACATGTACATATATATCCTCGATTAAGAATCGAAATACAAATGCGCTGTCACCTCTGAGGACTAAGATGGAATGCCTCGTTCCCAGCAAAAATAGTCTCCGGTTTTCTACACTTACCATACGATAAACAGCAGCATTAAGCTATTTTACGCTGGTATACGTATGGCATCGTTTTTATCAATTATCTACGTAATACTAAAAAAAAAATTTTGTTCCTTTGTCAACAGAAATAGAAACGCATTTTCCCAAAAAATATTTCGTCTGTAATAAAGCCGCTGAATTTTCAACATGGCAGAGCAATAAAAAGCATATTAAATTGCACCGTCGACAATCTTCCAATAGGATTTCACGTTAAATTTTATAAAAGCATTGTACGTGCTTCAAAAGCTTTTTGAATGGGATGAAAATAGCAACTGTACGGTAGCTCTACTAGCTTGAAAGCAAATGTGAATGAATTTCGTACATATAGATACACTTTTACAAAGCTACGACGAGTACATACAATTTATTGAATAGGTCGGAGACAGCTTGGCCGTCGTGAGTACTTTATGGCACGTTTACTTTCGTTTAATTCACTTGACCTGTAAACTTTAAACTTTATTTTTCTTATAAAATAATTAGAAAGTAATAATAATAACAAAAATACTTACCTACTGTGATGGATTGCAGTAACGATTCCACTATTTTATAGAACTTTATCAAGGAGAATCCCTGATAAGGGAGGGGTCGTAGAAATCAGTTTTAAATAAATATTAATGAAAATATTTTCATCATCATCAGCCTTCACAAGCCATCACAAGTCTACTGCATATATGAACATAGACTTCCCCCGAGGAATGCCAAAAAGCAACGTCCTGAGCCATCTGCATCCGTCAACTACCTGCATGTTTTACCAGGTTGTCGTTACATCTAGGAGGGACGCTCCACACCCCCCAAACAAATATTTGTGAGTCTATAAATATCAAGTAGACAAAGTCGTGGCAACAAGACGCACATCATCCATGTTTAAAAGATCTACGTTGAATGAATACAGACAGACAAATGTGTAAACTCGTCGTACTCGTCCACAAATAACTCGGCGTGGTACTCGGCGAGTTGCTCGTTCCGATAATATAAACGTACTATAAACAGCGATACGAAAACACACGAGCAGTCCTTTTACTCGTGACAAAAAACCGACATCGTTTGAAGAACAGGCGAACACTCGGGCCGAGTAGCGGGAACACGCGAACAAGGCATTTGCATGCGCTATAGCATGTGCGCATACGCGTCGAATATAGAACCTCCTTTTTTAAAACCGTTGAAAAACTATATACCTATAATATTATAATTAACTAAATTATTATTAGATAAAATTTTAAGCATTGTGATTGCAGTTTTCCCGCAAATCCGGGGACTAAAGTTAGCAGAACTACTTGCGACTATGAATGACCATCGCTAAATGCCTATATCAACATTCAAGGTAGATGTCTACTTAGATAGACGGTGGTGGGTAGCGTCAAAGGTGTAACACATCCAGTACTGAGATACATAAGGACACTTTTACCAGTACAGTTTTCTAAAGAAAAAGAAATACGTAAATATTTCGATACGGACCTACTGTAATTATAACTCTTATATAATTTCTTTTAATCGCACAAAGCAAGGAAAATTATAACTATATATATATTATAACTATATATATAATAACTATATATATATATATATATATATATATATATATATATATATATATATATATAAACCTTTATATATAACTATATATAAAGGCTTACATTGAGCACAATAGTCACAATAAATTGACACATCAGTTATTAATTGCGAAAAGGGCAGTAAGCATTACAATTAATTATATGTTATTAATTGCATTGTATTGGGAGATACTGTAGCACGTGTAAATTTAAGCAACTTGTTGTAAAACAATAGCCCTTTGCAAGTCATACGATGTTATCGAACCCTTACAATTATTTTAAATTAATTAGACACATTTTGATTGTTTGTTAACCAAAAGTCTACGTTTATTGATGGACAGTATCTTTTCTATTAGGACGGTAACGGTACTGCTGTCCAAAAAAACCCCTGAGAAGTATGTAAACATATTTCAAGATTAGTGTCATTTAACGCATTATTGAACTAGTCTATATCCAGCATTGTAAATATTTAACTTTAAAGTTTTAACGAGATTGTTATGCTATCAATTGGTGGTAATCATACGATCATATGGGTATATCTCTTAACTACTGTACAAACGAACGGCACTTTATCAATAGCAGGGTTAATTGCTGTCATCGACGAATTGCGGCGGCAGCTGAACGCGTAGCGAAACAAATGAACGAGTAGGTACCTATCATTTCTTGTCATCTCTATGCAAATAACTGTAATCGCGCTTGTGTAAAAATGATACCTGTAATGCATGTAATCTTAATTTTTAAATGACTGTTATCGATTCAAATGAATGACAATGACATTTATCATTTTGTTATAAACAAAAAACAAAGGTTTTCTATTTTTCCTTTGCGACGACGTAGTAAACTAAGTCACTTCTGAATAATTCATTTTATTACTAGCTCTTGAAGTAAAGCTAGAACCTACGTTGTGACGAACAGCATGCACTGCATCTACTGCAGCCGGGGATAAGTGAAGACGGCAGCAGTCGATCTCAATCTTGACATTAGTGAAGTAACTGTAACAGCACTTCGTCGATTTTAATAAACTACTGGAGACGAGATAAGATTTGATAATCTAATATGTTATAATATATATTATGAGGATAGCTATTTTTTCAGTTATGTGTCTTAAAATCTCTTCATCTTCAATATCACAAAATCAAATTATTAGGGCGGGAGCTTGGAGTCACTATTTTACTTTCTTATTTTTTTAGTTTTTGCACTTTGTTACCGCAATTAAATAATCGTTGGTCCGAAAAACTTTGAAAGGGAGTCAACGGATGTGTCGGGTATTTTCCTTTATATTTTTAGTCTCGGTAGCCAGGTGCGTAATATATTTTAGTATTTATAAAAAAACATGCAAAGTTCTTTGTTTAATTGAGACTCGCGCTTTTCAAATGTCTTTGCTTCGGTTTGGTCATGCTTTAATTTATTCAAGCATCATAATGAGTACAGTTTAAACAGCTTGTTAGTTAATAGTAACCGCGATTACCTAGCATTTCCCCAAAACCAAGAAATACGAATTTAAAATAAATGTAAGCACCTTTTACTTTCGACTTTAGTTAATTTTAAACGCGCAATAGTCTACTATATGGATATGTATAATATAGATTCCTTAAACTTAAATTATTTTGTTAATTTTAATACATATACATAGACTTCGATATTTAAGCATTGCGGAATGCTTCAAAAATTTGGTAATCATTTATGTATATAAGAATCATTTGAATTTATTAATCAATATAACCATAGGTATATATAATAAACTTTTTTTTAAATTTACTCTGCAAACAGAAATATAATATTTGTATACATCATTAGTATTAAATGTATTTTCATAGAAACAACGTCAGCTATCTAAGACTGAAATATTTATACATAACTCAGTAAAACACAGTGGCCGTATAGGGGCAGCGTCGGAGAATCCACTACGCCAAAACATACCATATGTCTCGTTAGAGAGAGAAAAAACACAGGAGATGGGCAGCACTTGAATTACAACTGAAAATAATAAACACTGCGGATCCTAACGCACCTACCAAGAGTTGTAACTATGGCAAATATCTCCACATTGGGCGATAGAAGGTCGATGTTCACTAGTGAAATTTTGATAGGCTTGTATGAAAAAGGGTAGCACTAAAACCGATTGTAAAATATCATGTACAGTTAAAGTTTATACTTACTTTACGCATGAACTCAAAAAATTTACATGTAGATGAGGATGATACCCTCAGGGACTCCGACTGCTTTGCTATGTTCATTTTTACTATGCAATTCTCCGATATTACAATTTTGAAATGTAATTAAACTTTTTGATTATGTTTTCATATCTGTGAATTATTAGAAATATATTTTGGCATGGAATGACGCCACGAAGGGTGATGGAGCAACGAACTGAGGCATGTACGAAGTCGGATGAGTGAGAAGATTGGGCTTTGTGTCAAAATGACGGGGTTGCTTATTTACAGCTATGATCTGGTTTTACTGTCATATAAAATCATAACATACGTATAGGTATATATATAAAAGACGATGTCCTGAGTGACTGTCTCGTCTATCAATGCACAGCCCAAACCGCTAGACGTAGAAATCTGATATTTGGACAGCAGTTGCCTTTTATATAAAAAAAATTTGGAAAATTCAACCCTTAAGGGTCAGTCCACACCAAGACGTGACTCGACTCGACGCGACGCGGCATTCACTTTTTAAGGTAATGATACAAAATTTAACTTTATTTACTACACAATATGATACACATTTTATTAAGATAATTGGAAAATGCCCCACGGCGCGAAGCGCGGTACGCCACGCTGTACCTCGAGGGACGCATCACGACGCAGCGGTGCTTCGTTGGTAGGCGTAGCGTGCAAGAGCGCACTGTTAATATCAAAAAATGTCAAACTTATACATTTACAAACAAAACTAAACGAGTAGAACCTACATACAAATTGAAATGGTCACCAATTCAAAAAGTTCAGGTAGTCCGAGACCTTGGTATCTTATTAGATTCCAAGCTTACATTATACAGACACTTAGGATTCGTAATACGTATATACCAACCCTGTATTAAATTCTATAACTTACCCTGTATTGTATTATACTATGCCTACGTTCGCAGTATCTTAGAATATGGTAGGAACATATAGTGTCCACAATATCATACATATATTAACAAAATAGATGTTGTATTGTATGTACAGTGTTATATTATTTATTTTGCTTAATACTTTGGTACCGAGAGGCGTCGCTCTTTCTTTTTAATTATTTATAGATAACAAAGGCAAACCTGTAATAAGGCTTATGTTAACATAATTCAATTTGATGTAATTTTCTTTTTGTTAAAAGCTATCGGTTTTCTAAATAAATAAACCTCTTAGAGAGGGGCCGGATGGTTATTTTTTAATTTGGAAATTAGTGCATATACTCCTGAATTGAAATAATAAAATTAGTATTTTTTTAATCAAGCCGGTTTTAAAACGAGGGTGCAAGTTGTATGTGAAAAATATTGATAGAAATTAATTAAGGCAAAGGTAAGTAACATTAATTAAGGCTTAAAAAATTCAAAACCTCAGAGGGTGAAATAAGACGTTACCGTTTTCTTTACGGGTCGAGAGACTGTATTTTACGGGTCGATTTTATATTTGTATGGTGAATTTTTTTTTACAGTTTTATCCGACTTTATTACTAAATATAGTCAAAGTAGGTGACACTACATTAGCCTATTATTGTGCCCAAGCAAAGTATCATATAAATGACATAACACCATGATTAACACAACGGTCCATTATGTCAATATCAAAAGAAGCTGTCCCTCGCGACTTCGTCCGCGTGGAATTTACTACGATTTCAAGGGTTGTAATTTTTTTGCACGGAACCCTGATTCTTTTTCTAAAATAAAAGTATCCTAAGTTACTCCTTATAACATCAGCTATCTGCCAGTGAAAGTCCCGTCAAAATCGGTCCAGGTGTTTCGGAGATAAGCCGGAACAAACAGACAGACAGACAGAAAGACAGACAGACATAAAGACAGACAGACACAAAGTCAGACAGACTGACAAAAATGTTGAAAATTGTCTTTTTATTATTAGTACCGTTTAAACTTTCATATGCATTTAGTAAAAGGCTGTTATTTTAACATTACAAACAGACACTTCAATTTTATTTATTTGTATAGAAGATAATAAGGCCGGTTAAGTCGTATAGTAAAATTCACGGTGTTCAATAACGAAGCAAGAGTCGATAAAAGGCAGGATCAGTATGTAAAATCACGAAAGAAAAGTTGTGGTTACCAAGGAAATTAAATGATAAAGAACGCATAACGAAAGTCGGAACTCGACATTACAACTACAACAGCAACAACAAGTAAATAACGAGTGAAGTAAACAGTAAACAAAAAATTGAAAAATTGATAATTTGGAGGTAAGCAATCGATTTATTAAATCGATACAAGAACTCGTCAAATCTTACCAACCACCCACTAATCTAAGATAACACTTTAATCCACCGAAAGCCATTTTATCTAAGATAATGTATGCTATATTCGAAGATCTTTATTCAAGATGTGTGATGATCTTTGAATTGAACGCATTATACTTAATAATCGTCGAACAGATTCTATTGCACTCGTTTTAAATCGAATCAAAAATCGATCTTGATAAGGACGAATCAACGTGCGAAGTGACGTTTTAGAAGTTTGAATTGAATCCCAGAGCAACACGAGCCACCGGCGGGCCGGAGGTGAGTAGCCATAGCGTTTTTTACAAAACTGTCTATCATTTTTTGCGAAAGGAAATCTGGGTACACTAATATAAAAGTATGTCACTACGAAACTCACACCTAAAAATTAATACAATAAACTAACAATTTCACACACACATAGACACATTAAAACAGAATCGCAGAGGGAAGGAGCTGTAACAGAAAATAATTCATTGAAGAAGGAGGATGAATGTACGATGTTACAGCGGGATATTACACTTGATGGATGGTAAGAACTGACTAATCTTATTCAGCGGCTTGAAGAATGTTCTAATAAAACTCGCTGCAAGATGTAGCCAATCTTGCCTGTGACACCTCTGACATATGGTACCAGCAGGCACACGCTCAACTGTGGTCGGCTTCACTCGGTCACTGTGACGTAGGCGCGGGACCTGTATGACGTGTGGAAGCTCGGCGGCCAGGAGTTTGCTGTCATAGTTCTCTTGTGCTCTTTCTGCAGAACATTCTTCAAGCCGTCGAACAAGATTAGTCAGTTCCTACCTTCCATCAAGTGTAATATCCCTCTACAAGATGCAGTAGTGTACTAGCTTGATTGTGAATGTGGTCTCTCATATATAGTCTGTTCGCGGCGTCTTGTTAAGAACATAGGAAGACCTCGCACCGTGCCTGCGCCCGCACATTTGAGACGTCCTATGCCTTGAACGTCGTTTTGACCGCTGGCGATATCTGCGTGAGCTCCGGGGGCGAGACTCAATGTCGAACACTGGCGTAAACGAACGTTTCCGGTACCTTCTATTATCTTTTGCATCAACATCTTAATTTCTACATATTATGTTAATTGGAATCGATTAACCTATAAGTACTACAGTCTACTCGTGTGTCAATCAACAACATAGGGCAAACAAAACAATGTGGCCACAAGGTCATATCCTAAACGGCCCCCTACATTACATTAGTTTTGATAGACCACAAATTCTCGTGAAAGAACATGAGGCTATTGTAATTAAAAAACATCCTAATTTCAATAGAGAGGGAGGCTGGGTAATATCTGCTTGAGATCCTGTAAATAATAAAATTATAACTAAACCCAAGCATACCACTGCAAGTGAAACAGTAATTTCATTGTGCGTAGATTGGACCAAAACTAATAATTAAAAAGCTGAATGTATTCCGGGTTAACCCTGATATCGGGACGTCAATCACCTCAGTCCCCCGTGACCATATGGAAGGCACCTGAAACGTCGGGAATGAAAAATAAGAACAAATAAACGCGATATAATCCGTAAAAGTAGTTTTAGTCATTGATTCGGCTTAATAATGAAATAAGTGCTGTTACAAAATTATAATAATAAAAATTAAATACAGCCCTAGCATGACTCGATTACGTAATAATTTGTAAAGTTACTTTATTGCATTGACGTACTTAACTCTAAATTTTGCATCACTATGCGAGTTCAAATGTTCACTACCGAACACAGGTTCTTATCAAATCGTTCTACTCAGCCTAACCTTTGACCTAACGAACCCAGTTGCTGTCAACCACTTTTCGCAACGCGCACGACTACGTCTTTGTTTTATACGCTATTTAATTACCAATTTAGTGAATTTAAGTGAACAAAGTCATAAATAGGCCTGCCGTTTAGCTAGCACAGGATGGTGCTATCGAACAATTAACTTTTTTTTGTAAAGTAAGCGTGATAAATAAAACTACTAAAGCTAATGATGATGAAGAAGAAGGAGAGTAACAAGCACTGTGGCTCACAGACAGACATCTACCTACACATCTATGTTTGATCAATAATCAAAATGCAGATGCGTTGTCACCCTTGAGGATTTAGATAGAATGCCTCTTTACTAGCAAACAGAGATCTAAAAGGTTTATGCTCAACAGTGAACTTGTGATATGTTTTATTTAATGACTTGTTCAAAAGTTTTCACATAACATTTGGGATTTTAGTCAAAAAAATTTTTTGACAGTCTCCTTGTTCACAAAAGTAAGTTGTCACCTGTAACGAAACTTTTTAAATTAAGTTTGGTTTAGATTTTTGGAACGAAGTTCTTTATCGCACGGTACGAATTTGACGGATGGGGCTAAGCGAGAAAAATTGTAAGATTTTTCTCGTCACGACCCACTTTCTATAGTGCCAGCGAGATGGAATAATATTCATCTCCCTCGCACTTTTTCTTATCTTGCCTTGAAAGATATATTATTTTCAATGACGCTTCATTTTAATAGACGCTAGTAATTCATTAATTTGTATGTTTGTTAATCAATAATATAATACGTTTATCAATAATAATATACTACGAAAGTAACTTCGTTCCAACCGAGTGTTCCACGACACTCACGGATGTTTTTTTTTATTTTTATTAATTTTAAATTAATAAATATAATATGCATAAGACTCTTTCCCATTTTATTGTTTTCTCTTTTACGTGTTAGAGCCACGCTGCAGCTAAATTATGGTTGTAGGATGAATGGGTCAGTTCGACCGGCGTATTACACGCTTTCACTGAATACCAGCGTAAAATAGCAGTTTAACGCTTCTGTGTTTTGTATAGTGAGTGTAGAGAGTCGGAGACCCCTTTTAGCATTTTGATTCTTAATCGAGAATTTTATTTCCCGGAATTTTCCATCATTTTACGCAACAAATTAGTTCAAGCTATTTTAAGCTGGAAATAGTTCAAAAAAGTCAGATATTGGAGCAGAGACGGGACAATTTTTTCCCGTCAATGATTTTATTTGAAAATACCCTTTTTACTGGAAAAGAGGCATTCCATCTTAGTCATCACGGGTGACAATGCATCTGCATTGTGTTTCTTTATTGAGGATATATGTAAATGTCTATGGACCACAACATCCACATGCCACCAGATGCTTTTTTATAGGATAGGGTGACAAACGAGCACACAGTCCATCTGAAAAATTCCGGCAAATAAACCTACCAGCAACTAAAGATATTTTACGAAAACGACGATGACGAAATATCGTAATAGACTTAATTGGAAGTAATAAACGATGTTTAAATAAATAATGAATATAACTTAGATTTCCGTTATAAAAATTATGCCTAAAATAATACATACTAGTAATATTATTACATAATGTATTATATCACGGACACTGGCCCGGCGAGGGTGACCCTGCGCTCACGCCGTGCTCACGCAACGCGGTGGTGCGAGAGAGCACCTGTTGACGGCTATTTTTATACCGACGTGTCGCGCGAATCTGAATTTATTTTGTCTAATTGCGTTTGCTTGTGAAATTATTTAAAATTGTAAGCAACAGAAAAGACGTACAAAATGTGTGAGATCTTCCGACGCTTAAATGATAACGAGATAGGGAAAGTTTTGCAATACTTTGTGAACTGATTTCAAAGGTATTTTATCAAAATCGATATACCAGGTAGAATTGTAATCAAGCACTGTGTTACTTTTTAAAAATCATCAGGCTCTTCGTTAACGTGTAAACGAAGGTATTACTAGAACAGGGCAACGGTAAAATAAAAAGAATAATTTAAAATTAAAAATTTTGTACAGCCGACTTCAATATAAATTATTAATAATAACTCAAATAACTCAAAAACTGTTGGTCTGACCTTGATCAAATTTCTTTCATATAAAAAAATAATCATCGAAATCGGTTCACCCAGTAAAAAGTTATGAGGTAACACACATAAAAAAAGAAAAACATTCGCGTCGAATTGAGTACCGTCTCCTTTTTGGAAGTCGGTAGAAAATATACTGAAGTTATACTGAGGCTATGACAAAATACATAGGACCTATCGCCCGTTTAAATTGCCTCATAGCGATACCTACATAGTTGTACGCTTGACAGGCGTTGAGGCAACCACAGTTTCTAATTATTATTTTTGAGTTGTTATCAGGGAAGTTGCTTATTTTCTGCAGACTTCCAAAAAGGAGACGTTACTCAAATCGACGCGTATGTTTTTTTCATAACTTTTTACTGGATGAACCGATTTCGATGATTCTTTTTTTATATGAAAGCTGATACTTCTCGTGTAGTTCCATATGAATTTGATCAAGGTCAGACCAATAGTTTTTGAGTTATTTGAGTTATTCTAAATAACTTATATTGAAGTCGGCTGTACAAAATTTTTAATTTTAAATTATTCATTTCCCTCTCTTGCCTCGTACGACACTCACGGGATGATAGAGGATAGTAGATTCTCTTACGCCACTACACGGCATCAACTTACCATTTACTAAATGAAAAACGGTACACTAACGGATACCATATTTCTTATCAATGCAAAATCTCATTAAATACATTAATATACGGCAAAACATAACTAGGACTCCAGGAGAGATTCGCCATTACACACCTCAAATGCTAGATCTTAAATACTCAGATCGATAATAACGAACGACATCTATGGTGTCTGGGCAGCTGGTACTGCGATTTTCAATCCGATTGATAATTGTGTCTATTACGCAGTACTGACAAGTTACTTTTGCCAACAAAATATAATAATATTATGAACTTACTTTGTCTCTAACTTTCAATTGTCTCTTGGTGAAATTGCTATATATTTCCGGTCAAGGAAACGAAACATTCGTTCTTATGTACGCATATTTGACTGACATACGATGATACCAGTAAATTAAATTATAAGTAATCGAATCAGGCGTTACTTTGCGGATATCCATTATATTAAAGGCGTTAAAAATTATTAGCTAAAATACGTGTAATAAAATAAAATTATGTGGTAAATGCACCTACTCTCCTTCAATTGCGTGCAATATCCCTGTCATCACTACTTCCAACACCGATACTCCAGGAAAGATACATCACCGTCCATAATACGGCACGTGTTTCGCCTCTAATCGAGATACTCGTACCGTCAGAAGACACAGACTCTGCGGTGGCTGACCACTAAAGCTCAGCGGTCAGCCACAGCAAAGGTAATTTTTAACATCTTTAATAAATTACTAGCTCACCAGGCAGACGTCGTTCTACCCTCTCCGACGACCCTTTGTCCAATAAAAAATTCCTTAAATTCGCAAGTATTGAGAGTTGGGATAAAACTATCCTATCTCTCAAATTGGAGCATGCAATACATTTTTACAACATTTTATTGAAATCAGTTCAGTAGTTTAGGAGTTCATCGCGGTCAAACAATGTGACACGTAATTTTATCGGATATATTCACTGACCTCCATATATACAAGTACGCTTATTTCTGTGTATTTTGCGATTGCGAGTGACAGATTAGAATGGAATACTTCTCTTCTTAATAACTGGCTTTACGGCTCTGGGATCTAGCCCTTCTGAGCCTGAAGTTACAATATTATATTATAATAATTATTCTACATAGTATACTGCTCCACAATATGTTAATGCGTCACATTGTACAGCCCTTGGGAGATTTTGACGGCAACTTGAGCCAGCAGACAGCTGACGGTTAGCGATGGTATCTCAAGGAGCCTAAGCAGACAGGCACCTTATTTTGAGAATCACATCACGATCAGAGCACTTGTTTCACAATTTCCACTAATAGTTCACATGCGCAGACACTTAATACACAAAATCGCACCACTTTTACATATCAAAGTCCACTTCAAACCATTATTTAAGCAATAAAACAGGAGCAGCAAACCGCCACCGGTCAAGTTCCCGCCAAAACTCCTTAGAATAGAATATTTTTTTAATCAATATAGATAATAAATAATTCTCATTGACAGTCGGTTTTACTTTTACCACAGAACCGGCAAGGAAACCAGCGAGGTGTTTTTCCACAGTAAAATTAAACATTAAAAATAGGTTGTGCAATTATTTATTAGAGTCATTCAAGCTCATCTATTACTTTTACCACAGAACCGGCAAGGAAACCAGCGAGATGTTTTTCCACAGTAAAATTAAACATTAAAAATAGGTTGTGCAATTATTTATTAGAGTCATTCAAGCTCATTTATTTCTCATGGGTTATTATAAACCATGTAATCATGATTTCTGTTACTTTGTTTCTTTGATTTATCATAGAACATGCTTTAGTTAACCCATTGCTCAATTATTTTTATAAACTATCGAAACTGAACTGAAATTCGTAATAAAGTAAATGTTTCAGTTAAAATTACCAAAAAAAAATTATTGCTGCGGTGTTTCAATCGCTGTTTCTTCTTCGGTCCAGGGAACATCAATTTAAAACAATAGAATTGATTTTAAAGAAATGAGAAGTTTGTCATTCGAAATTTATATTTCCCATATCAAAAGTATTATATATTCCATTCGAAATTAATATTTCTTCAAAGAAAGCCATCAAAAATCAAAATAATTATTAAATCAAGTCAAATTCAAATCAAATCATTTTAAATAATTCTTCATATGTCGAACAGGTGCACCGGCCTGGTACACCTTTTCGACTTCAAGGCATAAATTAAGGAACAGTCCTTGGCAGGCACCAGAGATTTTACACCACTCAACATCAGTTCCTTGTTTTATAAACATAGCATTTGCAATTAGGTATTTAACGCTTATTTGCGCTTGTAGGAACTAGTAAGAATTTTTTCTAATGGAAGTTCCCGCCGAACCCACAGCGAGTTACTTCCATTCCTTGAAAATAACAGTTATTAGTCGTAGTTTAAAAATAAAAAAGTCAATATTATAATATAAATATATAATATAATAGAATAGAATTATTTTTATTTAGCACTGGCTCGGCAAATACCTCTCCAGGGAAGTCCAGGGAAGAATGAGTAAGAAAACCACCGGGATTTCTTTAACATATTACACTTTACAATAATTTTGTACTAATTTTTAAATAAATTTTAATAGAACCATAATGATGGCGATCACCTCATTCCGAGGGGTTATTTTCATGCATGTTTGCTTATTCCCCTCAAGTGTCATGGCACCCGGACGGGGTTTGACAGGTTGTACGTGCGTTTCGATTGTTATAACTTGTTTTTGTTTGCCGCGTAAAAGGAGGTAGATAATAAAAAGTTTGTTGTATGAAAAAAATGTATTGAGTGGTTTGACTTTTTAATATCTTTTGATATGATGTTGTACTGTTAGGCAAATAAAATGAATACATTTTTATATAAGGGTTTAAATTTATAATTCTTACCTTATATGTACAAGAACGTCACACAATTTTGAAATGAGATTGATAATATTATAAAAATAGAATTTAATATTTGTAAAGTAGAATTAAACTAATTAGCTAATTCATAACGATTCGAAGTTTTATGTATAGCTGGCATACAAAATTAAAAAGATAATATCATTGTTTACATTAGCGCCTGCCGCGCGCGACCTCCCTTACGGCCCCTGAGACTTGAAGCGTAAAAAAATAAAATGGTCGGGCATATGGGGGATAATATAATAATAATCTTTTGTGTACATTGTCTCTTAATAAAACATTTAAATTTGTTTATTGACAAATTTTGTACATTTTCTGAGATTTTGTTGTAAAAGTGTAGGTGTATGTTACCGTCAAAACTCAAATGGTCAAAACCACTTTAAACTGTGAAAAATCAGGCAAAAGTAGTTTTGACTAAGGCCGTTGGTCAAATCCACTTTTAACTGCAAAAATACTGGGTAATAGCGATTTTGACCAAATTACATGGGTTAAGAGTGGTTTTGACCAACAATGTTAGTCAAAACTTCTTAAGACTTATTTTTTTGAATGTCTGAAATTAAATGTTCAATTTCTTTATTATTATTTTTTTTATCGTTATAATGTTATACGTTAGTTTATAATGGTATGTTACACGGCATTAGGGTGGCTCAAGGGCTAGTCCACCCGCTCCTTAACCTACTGTTACTGTTATTGCGAGTTTTGACCGATAGTCTGGACTTTAAATCAGACAACACCACCTTTGACTAAGAACGTGGGTTAAAAGCACTTTGACTACAAAAATCAGTCAAAACAGTTTTTGACTAAGGGCATCGGTCAAAACTATTTTTGCCTGATTTTTGCAGTCAAAAGTAGTTTTGACCGGTTATGAGCTTTGACTGTGACATATACATTGTCCCATTATGATTATGAATTACTAATGCTGTGGAGTCTAAAAACTGGAATTAGAAGCTTATGTTTGTTCCTAGTGTTTAAGGTATGAACATCCTTATTCTTATCAAAGCTATTTATATTTTTATGTACATACATTACATTTTCGTAAATATATTGCGATGCCAAAACTCATATTATGTTCATTTCTTCAAAATTTTCCTTGATTCACTCTTTACGTTTTGAATAGCCCGTACGGCTCTCTTTTGCAAATCAAATATGACTTCAATGTCAGTCGCATTACCCCATAGCAAAATTCCATAAGACATTACGCTGTGAAAGTAACTAAAATAAACTAATCTTTTTTACAGCATATGCTGCAGAACTAAATTCTGCTTGCTAATTTAGATATATGTGGGCACCATTGAATCTTCGCTTCAATAGTATTACCAAGAAAAACAGTGATATCCACAAGACTCAACTCCTCCCCATTTAAGAGCACATTGGTATTCGAATGTTTAACATTAGCTATTGTAAATTTAACGCATTTTGTCTCAATGCCGTTTAAGAGCAAATTATCGGCGTTAAACCAATGTGCTAAATTTAAAAGAGCAAAGAGCATTATTTACATCGACATAATTAATAGACACCCGTTTGAGTTTGAAAATTAAAGAGGAATCATCAGCAAGTAATTCTATATCGTGATTGTCACTTATAAGGTAAGTCATTAGTGTAGATTAAGAATAAGAATGGGCCAAGCATCGAGCACTAAGGAACGCCCATTGATACCACCGACCCGGAGTAACCTTTACCATTGATAACGACTTTTTGAGTTCTGTTACTTAAATATACTCGTAAAATAATAAGTCTAAGCGCAATATTTTTGACACGGTAATACTATAGTTTCCTGATTAATGTCTCATGATGAACACAATCGAAAGCCTTGGAAAGATCACAAAAAACACCTAAGGTATTTTGTGAATTCTCCAAGGCATTAATTATTTAATAATATTTTATTTAATACATAAAAATATATGCCATAAGCTCAACACCGGCGTCAGTAGTCGAGCGACCCCTTGTAAAACCAAATTGATATTTGTGGAGTAATTATTTTTTTAAAAATTTTACTGAGAGTTGGTAGTACAGAAATAGGTCTAAAACTAGCGGGGTCCAATGTACACTTACTACCAGATTTAAATAAAGATATTACTTTACTATGTTTCATTAAATCAAGAAACACACCAGATTCAATATTAGTATTAAAAATAATAGCAAGATTAGGTGCAATCAAATCCCCCATACATCTGCGGTTTTCTTTACATCAAAGGTTTTGAAATATTTTACAATATCTTGTGATATATACGTTTTTAAATCTAAATTCTTTTAAAATAATAATCTAATTAATTTTAAATAGACATTAACATTCTGTTTGAGTAATGACTCAGCAACAGTTGGAGAAGTATTCAATTACTCTGTTGTCAAGTTAGGAATATCAGTGAAATACTTCTCAAACACTGCTGCGATTTCTTGATTTGATTTAGTCAATTTATTATTAATTTTCAGTTGATAGTTTGTGTTATTAGATTTGTCTTTACCGGTTTCGCTATTAATTATACTGCAAGTCATTTTAATTTAATTTTAGCAGTCTTAAGTTTGTTGTATTATGAAAGAATATACCAGAAAATAATATTTAAATTTAAATTTCTTAATTGTAATGTGCTTAAGTTAGCTAGTAAGCTTAACTGATCGGATAGTATATAATGTATATACAATATACTATGTAATATTTACCAAAGTATTTAACTAAGAACGAAGTGTTTCACACGTTTCCGTTGTACGAATGCGTAGCCTTATTGATTATATCCCGTTAATGAAAAAAGTATCAACAATGAATAAAAAAAGTACTACTGTTTCGTGTAAAAGACGAACACTTATTAAGTTGTGTAATGAATAACGTTTAAATCCTACTCTCTCTACGAAGAACTCTACAAAGAAAATAATGCATAGTTGAATGTAAACGACAAAAATATTAATCTTTCACAGCCTTGACTCTGAATGGAAATAAAAGACAATTCTTCCTTTAAAAACCTGTTTTTAAAACATTACTTATACATTACGTAGTTATTTGAGATCATTGTGCAATGTCTTCTACAGGACTTCAAATAAGGATTCTATTATATTTATAAAGTATTTATATTTTGACTTTAACAAAGAACACTTAAATAATAATAAAATTTTATTGTAGTTTTCTTATAAATAAGATAATAAAATGGAATCTATTATCATATTACACCAACTAAACCTAAGGGTGTGTAGTTTTGTGGTCCTCACACTAGGCATGCCTGTGTCGTGAGGGGCTATATATATATATATATATATATATATATATATATATATATATATATATAAATATACACTAGCTCGCCAGGCAGACGTTGTTCTGCTCTGTCCTAACGACCCTTCCTATAAAAATCCTTAAATTCGCAATAAAAATACTGAGGATCACTTATGGGGATAAAAACTATCCTATCTCTCAAGTTGGAACAAACTGCACACAGTGCAAAATTTCATTGAAATCAGTTCAGTAGTTTAGGAGTTCATTGCGGACAAAAAACGTGACACTTAATTTATATATATATATATATTATACTGTGTAAGAACCTCCGAAGGAGGCGGAGTTATAGCCGAAAAAATAATTGTTAATTTTTTTTGGCCATTTTGACCCCCTAGGAGTGTAATGACAACTTTAGGAGTTCATTGCGGACAAACAACGTAACACGTAATTTATATATATATATATACTGAGCCTCTTTACATTTACGAGTATATTATAGCATAATGTCCCTCACACCGAATCTAGGTCACGTGTGTGAGCATGCAAAGGTATACTTTCTATTCCCTCACTGTCGTAGTCTGATGGGATAATAATCTGAAACGACCGGAGAAAGATCAGGGGCAGCACCAATGGCCTTACATACTTTCTGAGGCATGCGTGGAACACCGCCAACTTCTTGAATCCGGATTAGGTACTAGTGGGAATTTCTTGACAGAAAAATCAAAATTGATTGTGGCCCGACCCGGGATTTGAACCCAGGACATGAGTACAACAGTACAACAGTAGCACTTACGACTTGGACGAATGAAACAGTCATTATATTATATAACATTTAATAAACCTAGCAAGCTAACAGTATAGCAAAGTGGCGAAGCAATCAACTTTGTAGCGGTTTCTAACGGTTGCCGTTGAGCCATAAGTTTCAAAATAGGGGGTTCAGATGCCTGGGTGATCAGTAATCGATTGCTGAAAACAGAATTTGAAAATTCGAAACCGTTCTCGAGATAATCGTGGGACAGACGGACAGACGGACAGACATCGTGAAATCAATAAGTGACTTCGCAAGCTTCGCCACTTAATAATATTGTCTGTCGCATCCTAGTGGCACTACGTAGTTAAGTATACAGCGATAGTTCGGATAATTTGTCGGCTTCTACATTCAGAAACCATTTTCCCGGGAAAAAAGTATACATGTGCTACTCCAAGATATAAGACACCTTCATTGAAATACGTTAAGCTATTTTCGCAAGTAATTACTAAAATATGCTACTAATATGTCCCACACGAAAAGTGCTTTTTTACGAGATAAAGGCAACTTAATGTCTGACTCTCCGACCCATTCACTATCTCAGTGTTAGAAATCATTTGTTGCTTCGCTGCTGCGTGAAATAAGGACAACAAAATATAAATAAATACTCAACTTTTTTAGATAATAATTTAAAACGGAATTGTACTCATGATTTTTTATATTTTGAATCTTAAAAACTATTTCAAAGAAGTTTTATTACAAAACAAGACGACTTTAGCTTTTACAACCAATGTTATTCTTAAGAACATGCGTAATGAGAATCAAACTAAGCTTCTAAAAGATTTTATAAATTCTATTAAAAAATCTGGTATATAAAATTTTAACACATTTTTAATTATGTTTTTATAGGATATGGTGACAAACTAGCACCTGATGGTAAGTGGTTGTTGTGACACATAGACATCTACATCTATCCTTAATAAAGAATCAAACTGCAGATGCGTTGTCACCCGTGAGGACTAAGATGGAATGCCTCGTTTCCAGTAAAAAGGATCCCTGGTTCTCTACACTCACCATACGAAACAGCAGTGTTAAGCAAATTTATGTTAGTGTTTACTGTTATGTTATTTTTATAATTTATATTTATATTACTGTTAATTTATTACTAAATCATGGTAATATCTATTGGTAATGTGAATACATAATAAAAGTTAAATGTTTCTTCGTGAGTTATCGATCGTATGAGAATGTTATAGGTACGAATATTTTCACACTTTTTTCTTTTTGCTTTAAATTCTTTACATGATCCCTTTGCATTAACGTAATTGACTGCAAGCTCATTGTACCTACCTACTTCTCTACAAATAAGTCATTCGATTCACAGTAATGTCTTCAAGTCCTGTAAGGATTGATTTATACGAGAGCTTGCTTATTTTAATCCAAATGAATAAAAAACGGCTTACAATATGTCTCACACTTTGCAACTTAGTTCTGACTCGTATAACAAACAATATTCTCGTTACGTGACAGTAAATTACTATTCGTACGGTAAGTTTTTTGAGCAAATTCACATTTCTACATTATTTATGTACCTAGGTGTTCTTCAATTTTTATTTAAAAAAAAATCTTACATTAATTGGAAATCAAATATAATGTTGTTAAATAGCCAGTAATACAGTTACGGGCATTTTAAGTTATCTCAGATTTGGTAAAGTTGAAGGATAATAAAAGCATAATCATCTAAAGCAATAGACTAAATAAACACGCATTGTTTTAATCCTTAACTAATACGATATTAAATGAGGCATAGTAGGTATAAATAACAAGCAAATGAATGAAAAACAAAAAAAATGAACTAACTTTGTATTACATTGCTCATAACTGTTCTTTATTAGTGACTTTTATTTTCTAACTTTTTAATTGATACCCATTAGTAAATCTTTGATATTCATTATATTATGTAATGACATTATGTCACCATTCGTAGGAAAACCAATCAACGTTTTTACGTTTACAACTTACGTCAAACCTACAGTTAGCTACATTTTACCGAACAGAAAATTTAAAGAATCTAAAACAATATCTCAGTGTTTTTTTTTCTCCACGTTACAGTGTGATTGAATAACCAAAATATTGATTCTTTCTGCCTTTTTTTATGTTTACAAAGTCGGTTCTGTTTTTGGAAATTAATTTCTGGGGTAATTTTTTTTTAGATACTTATAATGTCCTCCAAACCGAATTTCGCTCACGGCGGCCCGTCACAGCGGAGAGTAGCCACCTGCGCAGCACATAAGAGTCCAAGTGTATGCGCAAGGACAAGTGCAATCTTTATTCCCTCGCTCTTATAGTCCGATGGGACGGTTAGCCGACACGACCGGAAGGAGATCAGGCGCAGGACCAACGACTTTGCGTGCTTTCCGCGGCACACTGGTGAAACACCGCCAACTTCCTGACCCCGAGCTGCTACTAAGCATTTCTTGACAGAAAAGCGCAATAACTACTTTTGACCCGATCTGGAATTCGAACCCGGGACCTCATGATAGCGACCGCGTTTACGACCACTATACCATCGTGACAGTCAATTTATAGTTATATTATTGCTATATTATAAAACCTAGTCAAAATATTAATTCATATTACCATTCCCCCCCCCCCCCCCTCCCACTTTTATTTTAGTATTTATATTTTCCTCTTAAGTAATATATTTTATATTTATCCATACCCTTTGTGTGTGTGTGTGAACTTTAAATGCAACATTGCTTGACATTATTTTTAATCAAAAATGGCCAATATTATGAAAATTTTAGTAGTAATTTCGATTTCCAAAATACAAGTTTACATAATTCGCCGTTAGCCAATTCAATTGTAATTGTCCGGTTTATATTTACCAATTAAAAGTTCACCCTACACACAATACTCCCAAAGGAATCACTATTCGTTCATTCGCTAAGCCAGTTTTTTTTTGGAAGTTAGAACAGTTAAATTTCGTTAAACCAAACTACCAAGGTCGTCAAGGGCAAGGATACGGCTCGCTATTGGGTGAATTTCGGTGGGGGCGGAGCGAGGGTTGCTACCGCCGCATTTCAACACCCATCTAATTTATATATTAGGCAGTCAAACCATGCAAGTTCTGATTCACTATTTTAATCTATTAATATATAACAGGGGCGTGACAATAAATCATGGACATGCATAAATAAAAATGAAATAAAAGGTGAAAATGTTTTTTTAATATAATCAATTTAATTAGTCGGTACAAGTCGCAATGCTTCGTACATATTATTCGCATCATTAAAAGCGTAAAAAAAAATTAAACAATCGCAATCAACAGCAAAAATAATCGTTTAAGAAATGAACGACGGACATGGAAGCGAAGAATGGCGAACTGCAAAAAAAAATTAGTTCCTTATCGTAATTGTTCGGTCGAGCTCGCCCCGACTGCCATAAGCGCGTGAGTTGAAATTTCAAGCAACGTGCGCAGCAGTTTGTGGCGAGGGGCGCGCGGGCTGGGGTCGCATCCGCTCTTGCGGATTGCCCAATTCCGCCGCGAGCGCCGCACCAACGATTATTTCGTCATGTAGGTACGATGACTCAAAGCGAACGATTACGACACAGATATTTCAGGCACAGTTCGGCGAGACGAAGTAATTCGACGCAGTAGTAGGTATTGCAGAAACGTTAAGAAATTTTCCATTATGATCGTGTAACAAGCAGAAAATTCAGTGATTTCGCAGCCGAATGTATCACAGCTTGCGCAATCCCCGACGTCACTGCACACACGATATAGCAGGCTTCAGTTGCAGAGAGTAAATGCTGGCGATGGTTATATGCCGACCATATAGGAGAGAGAAAAAGACTGACTGATATATAAAAAGCCAAGTCAATGTCTCCCCCCGACACGACTGACATTTTTTACATCTTCATTCTTCTATTTTCTTCTACACACCAACTGCAAGTAAAATTAAACGTAGCCGCGCGCGTTTTCTTCGTTCGCAACAGTTTTAGCCCTAAAATATTATGGGTAAAGTAAATCACATTCCAAATTTAAGGGAAAATAATACTAATCGAGTATAGAGATGTAAGTCCACGAACAAATTTTATCTTTTTTTTAAAAAAATAACAAAATGGCCGCTTTACCACATTGCGGAAGTTTCAAAAGTAGGTCGCGATTGCGAATATCTCACAAATTTAAACTGAAGTTAAATAATCACTTTCCTAGTAATTTAATTTCACTATTGGTATCTACCATAACCAAATTAATTTAAGTTGCGCGAAAAACAAAGTTAATAAATGATGAATAAAAGTTTTAACTTCCACTAGAAGTGGATTTAGTCAGAAGGAACGACCGATGCAGACGACGACCAAAGAGCGAATGGTAGCACGAGCACGAACCGAAGCAAAGAACGATGCCGTAGTGGCGATCGGCTGAGGAGGGGCAAGGAGCGAGGGTCGCAGCGGGGGGAGCACGGGGCGTGCTGCGCGCGCAGAGAAAGGACGCAAGTGGTGATGTAATCGCGATTCGCGATCGATGCAATCCGCTCCGTGCGACGCAAGTCCGCGCTACCAGCGGCGACTCAAATGTAGAGGCGGCAAACTGTTGTAATTACTTTTCCCGCGAAAACGCGTTATGATGGTGATACGTCATGTCGTAAAAACATACCAAAAATAATAGTTGTCTCTGACTTTCGATTAGACACTATTACGGCCAACGACCCAATAGTAACACGTGTTTTGGTTATTTCCTAGGTGTAATAGTGAATTAAGTAGCGGTAGTGACCGTTGGAAGCTTGGAACTGAAACATGTTTCAAGAGTGTGTCCCAGTAGCGAGAGCGGACGCTTGAAACTGACGAAAGGATTCAAATTGAGTGAGCGAACTAGAACGGAACGTTGGCGAGATAATATTACTAAGCATTCAGTTGATTCAGTATTGATCAAAGAGTGGCGAACGGCACGGTCGCTCGGGCGCAATCGTAAGGCTCCGCGCTCGTTCGGCTTCTATCTAGGTCACACGTGTAAACGTTATCCCCACCATGCCGGCCTTGGCTTACTTTAACCAAATGGTACCTCCCTTCTCCGTCAACTCCGCACACGCCGCGGTACATCGTCTTCTCTATCAAATAGCTACTATTAGTATACCTTTGCCTATGTAGTATAGACTATAGTGTACATATTTTTTCATTGTTGAATGATTACGCGTAAATTTTTACTACGACGTAAATGTAGAGTCACTAAAATTTGTTATGGATTAATGTTTTATACATACAACCTAATTTTGTTGTATTAACTCTAACAAAACGATTGATTCCAGAGGCGTACCATTTTTTCGTTCTTACATTATTATAGGTTACATATTTACTTTGTTGGGACATGTCTGATACAATAGCACGTGCGCTATTTGGCACAATAGTAATGTTTATAAGTTATATGAGTAACTGGGAGTCGGAAAAGAACCCATTAGAAATCTATGACGGCCGTTGTACGATTGGTTCGAAACCAAGTCACGTTACTAGTCGAGTGAGCGTCATTACGAACTATCTAAGTCGCTTTATGTAGAAGCGAGGTCAAAACGCCCGGCGCGGCCCCATCGAATAAAACTCACTGGTGACGATGAAAACAGCGCTTTGGCGGCCTCGTTTGAAATCTAGGACAGCACCCAAAATAACTAGGCCACCGTTATTGCGCAGACGCTAACGCAACTCGTAGGCAAAGCTTATAATTTAGTGACCAGTGGAAGTAGAACCCGATTGGACCGTAGTTTGTCTTTTGTATACTCGGACATAAGCCGTCCGTGGTGGCAGGTGCGAATCATCAAATTTTGGCTGACAATATTGCAGAAATCGAGCTCTTTTATTTTAAGTACTTTCGTACAAATTACAGTTCGTAATCTCTTTGTATATCTAAGTTTAAAACTATATTACAAATGAAGGATCATTCTAAAGAAGAACTGCTATTAACGTAAAAAAACTACACCTATATCCGGTATAACTTCTTTGTTTTTAAAATTTCTGTTCAGTCATCTACATGTAGTCGGCATAACATATTCAATAACAAAATTGTAATTTTGAAAAAAAAAATTGTGACTCCTACTTTTCGGAAGAAAACATATCTAAATTCGTTTCGGTTTGTTCTATTATTTATTTTAGGTAGAAATACTCGTATATTTTTGTAATAAAATTGAGGTGGCAAATGAACTTAGGTACAGTCACCTATGGTAAGTGACTATTGCAGCCCACTGCATCGACATCTGCAACCAACTTCAAATAAAGATGGCTACAGATGCGTTTTCATCTCTGAGGACTATGATGGAATGCCTCAGACCATTTAATGATACTGGCTATCTGTTTCCCTTAGACCAGATACCGGAACACGGAAGAGCACGCACTGCAGTTTGGCGGTAGAAATGAGTAACAGGGTGGTACCTACCAAGATGGATCCCGTCCTAGCCACAGCAGGAATCCTACCGCCTCGTAAAAGTATGAAGATGAAGTTAAATTTAAAAAATAATTTAAATGCTACCTACATGAATGAATAGAATTTGACATTTTGACTACAGTTATAATAGTATATTCCTTGTCGTTGCAATGAAATGATATGTCTAAATCTAAACTACTAACTTACTTTTAAAGAATCAAGGGTTAAAATTAAATGAATAGTTTTAAAATTAAACTAAAGACTTCAAAAACTTACCTTACATCCATTGAGTAGTAAAACTTGTGACTAAATTGTAGGCATGTAATTTTTTTAAGAGTGTTAACAACTATTGCTACTAAATTCTGCTCTATATGATATATTTGTTGTAGTAAAAAGCTTATATTAGTTATTAATAACAAGAAAACATGTTTGAATATCATCAAACTAAAACGCGTTTTTGTAATCTTAAATATAAAAAATTTCCAAAACTAACTTTTTATTAACTACAGTTAAATTGTATTTTTGTCAACAATAAATAATAAAGCTTAGGTACTTATGTTACATAAATAATTCTCTTTTTACATTGTGAAACTAAAATTACGCGGCCAAAAAACAAATGTGTAGGAATGATGCAATCCAATTTCTAAAGACAATTATTAGAACACTTTCAACCAAGAATAAGAAAGAATAATATGCTATAAAGAAACATAAGACAATAATGCATGTAAGTGAACTAGTTTTAACGAAAGTACAAAATTTTGATATCATTTCTATTTGATTTTACGAGTGTTTTATGGAATGTTTGTTGCAATGTGGACATCTTAATAAAAACACATTAAAAATACTTTAATTGCTTTTTGTTTTAAAAATACAAAAAAACAGAACAAAGAAAAGTTCTTCTGTTACCTTTTCTTTGCTACGGAAATTGTTTGTAAGTGTAAAAAATCATTACTAAATACATCAACCGTTACATTTTGTTACATTTTGATGCTTTTTTACATTTTAGAATAAATTTAATTTACTTTAATATACTATTGTTAATATCTTTGTCACAATATCAAAATAATATTTTATGTATTTTAGTACTCTAAGAAATTTAATCAATTATGTAACAAATTAAATGCAATAGGTACTATATGAGTAAACCTATACCCATAGCACCTTAAAATTATATATATATTATAATATTATCGATATGAAATGAAGAAATTAAAAAAAAAATGTGTCTATACATTAAAACTGTCAAATTTCATGTTCTGTTTAGTGATTTTTAAATGTCTGCCCATAATCATAGTTACTACAAAACTAATTTAATGTACAGTATGAACTAGAACATCCAATCAACTTCAGTCTAATCATTAATTTAAACTTAAGTTTTACTTTTTACTTGGTGAGATCAAACCGTCAAACAAACTATATAGTTCTCTTCATTTTCTAACTCCAAATTATATTTCTTGTTGCTTAGGTCATCTTCTTTTATTTTTTATTCCAATGATCCACTTAACTCGAACTTTCATTTAAGTCAATCTTAGTTTTCAGGCAATGAAAGTTACTGTGTTCTTTTAAACTATAATTTGAATAAGTCTAATTATTACTCTTTGTTAGCATTAAATTTCTAGATGCTTCCTTAAAGTAGTAATTACTGTTATACAACTTTTAACTCATATAGCCTTGAATATTTGACTGAGTGGTTGTCATCAATAGTGGCGTAGTAGGCACACAAAGCTAAAACTT
Organism: Parnassius mnemosyne; assembly: GCA_963668995.1. Lineage (NCBI taxonomy): Eukaryota > Metazoa > Arthropoda > Insecta > Lepidoptera > Papilionidae > Parnassius > Parnassius mnemosyne. The sequence continues at coordinate 41,593,316 of CAVLGL010000082.1, read as the reverse complement.
TAAGGAAACAATTATTGCCTCGTGGCAGTCATCTACAAGTACCTAAACCACGCGACATCTGTGACACGAACTCGTGAAAAATTAAACGAGTGAAATACCTAAACCCGTTTCAAAGGCACGTTGTTACACGAGCATTGAGATAAGAGCGCGATAATCCACTCCACGGAAAACGCCAGCAATTAGAACAGTCAGGTCAGAAAATCGCAAATCAAAACGTTACGACGAAAACGCGCAGCGTGACTTACCTGACGGGAAGCAGGACGTGGCGTCTCCGGCTTCGGTCGGTGGTGGTGTGGCATCGCGAACTGTCGTGTTAAGTATATTTATGACTGTTGTGGTGGCTAGTACGCTGGCGCGCGGACCCACGTCGACGCAGAGCGATGCCGCATTGTGTTATGTGTTCTATACGTATACGATAATATAACTATACGTTTGCGCGGCAAACTTCTTTCCCCGCACTCCGCTCTCCGTCATCGACATTAGAACTAAAACAGCCTAACCGCAAATGGAACACGCTAGCTGAAATTAAGCTCCTCTGCCATGATTGGTTCAGGAACAGTGTTATCTGTATGGTAACACTGCATCGGTTTATGCGGCGATCTAATTTACAGTCCACGGAATTTGACCTGGCGGATTTTAGTTGCTGACGTCAAATGAACTTTGCGTATAATATAGGATTACTCTGTATGTAGCAAGATCCGTATAAAAATGTTTTCAAATGTAGCAGTAAGATGATATAAGCATTCAAGGACGTTTTAAACATAATAAGTATGCCTACTTGAAAAAGGATTTTTATGTGAAAGTAAAGCATAAGTATTAAGTGCTAAACCCAAAGTTATTACAAACCAATTTTATAAATATCTAAATAAGAAATTGATTCGTACTTAATTCGACACTGTAAATTGATTTTATTCAATGTGTAGTATTCGCATATTATACATTAGAAAACATTATGTCGTTACGGCAAAATTCTCCAACTAACGATTTCAGTCATTCCTTAATCACTTTTTTCTTTTAATTTAATGTTAATTATAGCGAAATAAATATTAGACTTAATGGAAAACTACAAAGAAGATTAATTTTCTGATGCAATAAAGGCTAGTAATCGGGGAATAATAAATGTTTTCTTGCTCTCCTGTAATTGTTTGAAAAATTGAGGTTCGCCCCTTTGCGGTGTCAACGACGTAACTCTAACCATGAGAGAGCATGAAGTGCTTAAATGAATATTCACCATTTTTAAACTCTGACCCTGAAACACATTTTTTTTTTGAAAAGCTTTATCTCCTTACTAGTATTTTCTCCTGTATCGTGGAGGTAGTTTAAAAACATAAATTGCAAAATGACACACCTGGAACAATTATTTGTAAACCATACAAATACTTGTTAAGTTCTGAATTCGAACCCGCCGCTCCAGCATTACTCATTGCTAAGCCACTGCGTCACGAAGCCGTCATTAATTAATATTATTTTATTAATAAATGCAAATTTAATATTATTAAAATTATTTGAAAGAATTGTAACGTTGGGAATCAAAACACACTCTACGTCTACTTGAGCTACTCTATTGTACTCTACCGCGTTTTGGGCAACATCTTGCACTCATCCCACATCCACACGGTCAACTTGAACAGCTGCAAGAAAGCGCCGTAGCCGTTACTGGTGGCCTTTTCATCGCATGTAAGTTTAAGTGGAAATCCGTCCACCGTTGACAAACGGTGCAAGGACGCCCGAAGAATTTATAGCTAAGGCTATTTTGCGGTTCATGCGAAGTTGGGCTACAATTGCTTTGCCCGTACCTCATGGTGCGTCGAGAAAGCAGAGCCCCATACCCATTATCTATGCACTGAATGCTAAATCGAACTAGACACGTGCCGTGGCTGGGCGTCATTAAATCCTCGGCGTTATAGCTGATCTCCCTCCCAACATTACTTCACAATTGTCTTCCTTGTTCCAGTATAGCGTGAGCACACACTGCTTTATCATTATCATCATTACAGCCCTTCACAAGTCCACTGCTTAATATTAGCCTCCCCAAGGACGAAGCACGGTCCTGAGCCACCTACATTCATGGACTTCCTGCATGTCTGACAAAGTAGTCACTTCATCTAGTGAGTATTTACGCACACGCAAATACGCGCGTGCGTGCTACGTACTATTACCATACATAGGCACTGCCAATAGCATACGTTACAGTAACGAATGCACAATATTCATCGCGCCGATTTGCATAATAACAATATAGCTATATAAAGTTTTAAAATACTTTGGGTAACCTTCTGTTTTATTAAAATATATTTAGTTTGAGTTTTAGCTAATAATCATAGTTTCCGTGGTAGAGCCACGCTGCAGCTATATTATGGCTGTCTTATTAATGGGTCGAGTAAACCGCCGAAGAAAGTCAAAGGCGCTCGCCTGTACTTGGCAATTCGTTAAAATTAAACATGTAAGTTTGCCATGTCAGTACGTTCACTTATTCAAACTTAGCCAACATGTAGTCTGCAGCACTCGCTTTGTATCTATTTGTCTACGCTCGTGTTGGCTGAGACTTGGCCAATATGTATTGCCGGCTTTAAAGTATTCACTTCAAAAATAATAGTACTTGCCCAACAAGTTGTAAAGCTACTAATGGGATATTGGGTTTATGATTGTGTACGCGATGGAATACCTTTTTTTATATAGAAAAAGGGTGAGAAACTAGCACACACTCCACCTGAAGGTTAGTGGGTGCTGTAGCCCATAGACATCTACATTTATCCTCGATTAAGAATCAAAATGCAGATGCGTTGTCACCCCTGAGGACTAAGATGGAATGCCTCGTTTCTAATAAAAAGGGTCACCGGTTCTCTACACTCACCGTACGAAACACAGCAGCATTAAGCTGCTATATTACGCTGGTGCTCTGTGAGCGCGTGGTCTTACCCCGGTCCATAATACCATAATATAACTGAAGCGTGGCTCTGCTGCGTCTAAAACGTGCTACCTATCACTTCTTTCACAATTTTCCTAATAAACCCATATGTTTTGATCGAAAGTATTTGATGAAAAGTAGTCCTATCTTAGTAGCTCGCTGCTATTTGGACGCTGCCTACACCCTAGGGGATTACGGCGTTGGCGTAACGCTATCGATGACGATAGGAAATTAGATAGCTGTCGTGTCGAGCAATGAATTAATGAATTCTTTTGCAGTAAGCATAATAGCTCTATATTGCAAATATTTGTTCGTTCAGGGAGACATTTTAATCACTTTAAAAGTTATGAGACGATGCTTAATTTAATATTTATTTATTTACTCTTTATTGTACACCAAAAACAAAACAAAAACGAATACAATTAAATCTAAATTAGAAAATGTACAACAGGCGGTCTTATCACTCTGAAAGTGATTTCTTCCAGACAACCTTAGTGTAGAGAACTGATGTAAACAATAGTTAAAAATTATAATAAAAATATTCCTGACAGTGAAAATAATATGGTGTTAAAACACAAGAAGAAAGAAAATCGCGTTGCATTTTAATACCACTGCTATTCAAACAAAGCCGCTCTAGCTTGAGTCGTAATATCCGCTACGCCTTGTCCCAACTTCTACATTTTAATATTAACGTAACGGATAACTTTATGACGTACTATCATAGTATAACATGAACATTTTGTTTACAATAATTATCATTATTATAACCTAACACAAGTCAAAGGCCCCGCGCATAGATTACCATAAAGCATGGCCCTGAGCCATCTTCGTCCATGAACCACAAGCATGTTTCATCAGGTCATCATTCCATCTAGTAGGAAATACCCAATACCGCGCTTTCCAATACGAGGCTGCCACTCTAGAACATTTCTTCGCTTAACTCTAAGTTTTGGAGGAAGATCCTAGGGATGCTCTACGTCAGAAGTAACCGAAAAAATTGATGAAAAGGTAAAAAAAAATATTTTTGCAAATCGTCGTGTTACTGTACGTTAATTTTTGAAGAAACAAAGATTTCGATAGCTAATGTGTTTAATTTTTTTTTAATAAATGCTTGGAAATGACAAAGGTATCTGCGCTGTGGGTACCTAGAATGCTTCCGATGCTCAGCAACAAACCAAATCGAATATTTCGAATATATTGCAACTGTCGTAACAAAATTCTAATAGTTTTTTGGCTCGATTCATAACAATGAACGAAAATTAGTTTTACCATCGTAATCCCGGCTCAAAATTACAGTGTATATCTTGGAAAAGTCCATCTTTTCTATCACTCAAAATTAACTTAGATTATAGTGCACGATTGTGTGCGGAGGCACAGGATCACTCTCTTTTCCCTCAATCTCATAGTCCGATGTGACGACATTCGATAGGTTCAAAGAAAGAACATGCGCAAGACGCTTTGGGCTCTACATGCTTTCCAAGGCACAGGGGTAAAACATAGCCAAGTTAAGGACTCCGGGCTGTTACTGTGAATGTCTTGATAGAAATACCCAAGAACTTATTTTGGTCCAACCCGGGATTCGAAACCGAAACCTCATTATCAGCGGACGCACTTGCGACCACTAAACTAACGAGGCAGTCAATCAGCTTGAAGGGTATTAATAATTGAATGTCTCATGGAGCTACCGTTACGGAACTGTTGTATGCAGAATAAATTATAAAATTGCGCAACGAACTCTGCGAGAAATTCCGGAATGATTCGTAAAAATTGTTTTGTTTCACCAAGACTCATAAATGAAGTGCTAGCTTTGAAATACTTCAGCATTATCCATAAGTGTTATAAGTTCAAAGTTTTATACGTGGTAAAGCCATGCTGCAGCTATATTAGTAGTGTAGTTGTAGCACAAATTGGTCGGCTCGACCGGGGAAGGACCACGACCTCACAGAAAACCAGCGTGAAGTAGAGGTTTACCTCTGCGTTTCGCTTGGTGAGTGCAGGTGGCCGGAGGCCCTTTTTACTGGAAATGAGGCATTCCATCTTAGTCCTCACGGGTGACAACGCATCTACATATTGATTTGTAATAGAGGATAGATGTAGATGTCTATGGGCCACAGCAACCACTTACCATCAGGTGGACTGTGTGCTCGTTAGTCACCCTTATCCTATAAAAAAAAAAAAACCACGCTCTCACAGAATACCAGCGTAAAATGCTAACTTGATACTACTGTGTTTCGTATGGTGAGTGTAGAGAACCGGAGACCCATTTTACTGGAAAAGAGACATTCCATCTTAGCCCTCACGGGTGTGGACGCATCTACATATTGATTTGTAATAGAGGATAGATGTAGATGTCTATGGGCCACAGCAACCACTTACCATCAGGTGGACTGTGTGCTCGTTAGTCACCCTTATCCTATAAAAAAAAAAAAAAAACCACGCTCTCACAGAATACCAGCGTAAAATGCTAACTTGATACTACTGTGTTTCGTATGGTGAGTGTAGAGAACCGGAGACCCATTTTACTGGAAAAGAGACATTCCATCTTAGCCCTCACGGGTGTGGACGCATCTCCATTTTGATTATTTATTGAGGATAAATGTTTACGTCTATGGGTCACAGCAACCACTTACCATCAGGTGGATTGTTGTGCTCGCTTGTCACTCTATCCTATAAAAAACGTTACTTACCATCGGATGTGCTGTAAGGTATCACTACAGATTTATAAAAACAATATTTAACATATCATGCACCTAGTGATTTCTATTTCCGAAGTTGTTGCAGTAAATGGGAGGATAGAGATTTAAAGATGATGACGCAGTAGTTGCTGAAGTACTTGAATTTTTAACTGCATAGGTTGAAGAGTACTTCAGGAAGGGAATTTTAAATTTAGAATAAAGATATTCCATTACATTAAAAGATGACGAAAAATAAATAATAACGAGTAATATACTCATTTTTAATTTTTATTGATCGTTTCTTCTACCTTCTAGTACATTCAGGAATAAATCGTGGCAAGATCGGCTATTAATAAGCATTTTACTAATTAAGGTAAGGACGGACGGAGCGCACAGCTGACCTACATTACCGATTGAGATGCATTTTATATAGTTCATACTTAATCTCGTCGCAGTGTCGGTATCGGCAAACATTAGTATAATTATATACTACATATACCGTTACACAGCCTATCAAAAGTCCAATGCTGAACATAGGTCTTTCTCATAGATTACCTCCTAGGTGGAATATTTGCTATAGTTACCACGCTAACCAGACGAATTATTTTACTTCTTACTAGCTGTCCCCCGCAACTTCGCCCGCGTGTAATTTAGGGTTTTAATTATGTTGCGCAGAACCCTATTTTTTTTTCTAAAATATAAGTATTCTTAGTTACTCCTTATAACATTAGCTATCTACCAGTGAAAGTACCGTCGAAATCGGTCCAGCCGTTTCGGAGATTAGCCGGAACAAAGAGACAGACAGACAGACAGAACGGCAGACAAAAATTTTAAAAATTGTGTTTTTGTTATAAGTACTGTATATACTTTCATATCTCACTCTCTGTTCTACCCAAGGTTAGCTGGTAGAGAATGCCATATAGCATTAAGCTCGCCTTTTGTACAAATATTTAGTGCAATAAAGAATAAATAAATAAATACATTTAGTAAAAAGCTGTTATTTTGACATTACAAACAGACACCTCAATTTTATTTATTTGTATCTATAGATTAGGAAAACACTGCTGGCCATCTCCTGTTTTGTTTCCCTCTGTTGCCTCTTTCGATACACACGGGACGATATGGGTGGGTGGCGGATATTCTTACACCGCCGCTACACGGTCATTTTATTTATTATATCTAAAATTATAATAAAGAGTAATCTCAGTTTTGGCAAATATAAAAAAAATCCAGTTTCTGTCGGAGCTGGACGACACAATAGGTTGTGTTATGATTTTTAATTAGCTGTCCCTTGGTAACCTTGGTGCTCTATCGGACCAAGGTTACTTTAAATTTTTCCATTATGTTTTTGCTATGTTTTATTACGCATCTTATCATGAAAAGGTATTTTTAGAGCTATCCAGAAATCCCCAATAAAATCACACAAAAAATCTTATTTCCTTTGAATGATACCTAGATCGGCGACGCGCGTAGCGTCTGGTTCTATATCAATGGCAGCAAAGTAAAAACGGAGATCTACAATATCGCAATTTTACAGGAGAGCAGATTTATTTATAAACGGATATCTGCCTAATATCCATTTATACGTTGTGATAAAAAAGCGTCCATTTCATTTAAAATATGTAATAAACTAAGATAATAATCTCCATTAATACTTGTAAGGATATTTAAAGAAAATCTAAGCAACATGCAAACAGTATTCCCCTTTTATTGACGAAATTTTGCAGATGTCTTTATTTACTTTGCATTTAACATTATATACATTATCAATTAATGAGCTATGTACCAGGCGGACAAATTCAAATGTCCGTTTCTACTGCGATGCTTTTTTAAAACCGAGGGTAGATGTCTTCATTTACGTGCCAAATTTTCTTCATTATTTTGAAATTTGAAATAATTTTAATACAGACTTGTAGATAGGGTTGATTTAAGTTCATTTTTGTAAAAAAAGCATTTTCATAAAAATGTAGATGTCCGTTTCTACTTTGCTGCCATCGATATTTGTTTTACCTTATTTCGAAACGGTAGCTTTCTTGATGGGAAAACTCCTTTTCTGGAGACTTCTAGGAGTTTGTCTGGGCAAGTACCACAATTAACTATTTCTGTCGTCAAATAGCAGAGCGTGAACTGCAAAGTTCCGATCGGAAGTGAATAGAGAGACAGTATAATTACAGGCTATGAGGCATTCCACCTCAGTCCTCAGAGCTGACAACGTATCTTTTTTTAAACTGGCTTTACGGATCTGGGTTCTAGCCCTTCTGAGCCTGAAATTACAATGTATAATTATTCTTCATAGGACACTACTTCACAATATATTGATGCGTCACATTTTGCAGCCCTTGGGAGATTTTGACGGCAACTTGAGCCAGCAGACAGCTAACAGTAGATCATGATATCTCAAGGCGCTTAAGCACACAGACACGCTATCTTGAGAATCACATCACCATCAGAGCACTTGTTTCACCGTTTCCACTAATAGTTCACATGCGCAGACACTTAATATACAAAATTGCACCACTATTACATATCAAAATCCACTTCAAACCATTATTTAAACAATAATACAGGAGCAGCAATTCGCCGCCGGTCAAGTTCCCGCCAAAAAACCGACAACGCATCTTAAGCCTGCTTTGCTTGAAGTTGCTGCAGGTGTCAATGGACTGAAGTAGCTAATTACAATCAGGCATTAATTTTTCTTTAGTTTTTTCTTTTAAAAATCGTTACCCCTACACTAGGATTTTCTTCTGTGTTGTTGAGTGTTATTGAAAAACAAATTATTTACCTGCCTTCAATTGGAATCCGACGTCGCATCGCTAGATTATTTTGTTATATGAATCCAGAATATCTATTAATAGCACATCACCACTGATGTGTCTGGACAAATATGCAGACCGCCAATAAATTAAGAAGGGAGTTTGAAAAATTGAACTCTAAGACGATCAAATAGGGTTTTACAGTTTTGTTTGTATTAAACTTTCTATTTTACAGGGAGACTGAGGGTTGTTTATAGAGGGTTACTGTTAATACTTTTTAAATGATTAGTCATGTTGGGGTTTTCGTTTTCAAAACAAACGCTTTCGGAAGCGGGGGAGGGGGGGGGGGGGAGGGGGGGGGGGGCGGGGGAGGCAGCGCGTGTTAATAAAATAACAACTATGTTTTTAATATAGTTGTTATTATTTTTTTTAGTTTTGTATTTACAAGAGTGTACAATCACGCCACAAAAATAAGTTTTAGAAGGGAGTATGCATACACCATTCCGTCAACTCCTTACCTCTCCACATTTGTCGTGCTAAATCTCTTCATTCTTTTAAGTCTTGTTAAATCGTATTACTTAGAACGCTATTAAGTAGATAAATTACTTTTCCTTTTTCTTATTCTTTTCATTTAATTACTTTTTATATAAATATCATTTCGACTTATCTATATTTATATGTATTTTAAACACTTTTTTGTACACCCCCCTCTATTTTAAGTATTGTTTGCATCAGTCCTCTACGCAAAGGTTGTCTGTAACCACTGTAGCTGATCAAGTGATAAGACCGACTTTTGTACATATTATACTTCAGATTGAACTCCACTCGTTTTTCCGTATTTTGGTGTACAATAAAGAATAAATAAATAAGTAAATGGTTTATATTCACCATTGGACCCGGTAGGTAGCGCTGTTGTCGAGGTCCAAAAATAATCCATCCGAAGCCGGAGCGGATCCCTAATTTTTGTATAAAATATATCCAGGGACCTATTAATCGTTAATGTGATTACTTAATAATCTATGTATGCTCAGAGTTATATTTAAAATTAAATCACTTGATTGTGCAAAAGTAATTTAGATGTTAATTGGCAAATAAGCCCTTCCAAAGCTCATTTAAATGAAAATGTTCTAATAAATAGAAGTAGCTCTGAAAACATCGATGGCAGGCAGCAGACTAATTAGTTCGGATCGAAAATACGCGCTCATAACGGCTTAATTCCGACGCGAGGTTGTGTCGCTAATTATCATGAGCAAATTACCCAGCTGATTGCTTTGACACACCACAAGTGCATCAATACGCTTGTACTTTAAAATACTTTATGAATTTTATGAAATGTTTCGCTTTTACTCTATATTTTCAGTAATAAATTTATATTTTTCCGGGACAAACCAAAGCCATGGATTACAGATATGTTGCTATTCATGATGAGTTTACGTGACGATGCGTTAGAAAAAGCCCAGAAGGATAAAAAAGATTGTTCAAATGAATACTACCGAACCCTTAAAAATTTAGTCACAGCAACCCGTAAACGCGAACGAAAAGCTTACTTTAACCATTGTATAAACAACAACTTAAAAGATCCGAAGTCGCTGTGGCGTAATATAAAAAATGCTGCACAAATTAAAACTACTCATTTAAATACAATTCCACACCATCTCAATGACCCGAATATTATTAATGACTATTTTCTAGACTTGCCGCCATGTGACAAACCAGAACTCAAACAAGGTTATAAAGTATGTAACGGATGCTCACACGATACCCTATTCGACGTAAACCCGACAAATGAAATAGAAATCAGTAAGATTATCAATAAAATAAAAACAAAAGCCGCAGGGCACGATAACTTAAATATTGAAATGCTCAAATTAACTTTACCTGTAACTCTCCCTATTATTACGTTTATAGTAAACAAGTCTATCGACACCAGTACATTCCCAACGCAATGGAAAAGAGCTCTAGTCAAGCCCATTCCTAAAAAGAACACAGTAAGTGAACTAAAAGATCTGCGCCCTATCTCGAACCTCCCGGTGTTGCCTAAAGTCTTAGAAAAGATTATACTTTGTCAAATGCTAAATTACTTAGAAACTAATAACCCTTTACCAAAGTTTCAATCAGGGTTCAGAAAAGGGCATGGCACGGAAACTGCCCTCTTAAATGTCACTGACGATCTAACAGAGGCCTCCGATATGTGATTGAGCAGTATTATGGTGCTGTTGGATTACACGCGGGCATTTGACTGTCTACAACCTGAAATCCTCTTAAATAAATTAGAGCACTATGGCTTTTCTAAAGACATATGTAGATGGTTTCAGTCATTCCTATCCAACAGAGAACAAATTGTGGTAACAGATGGATGCAATGGTGGCAAGAAATTCTCCTCTCTACGGAAAATTATAAGAGGAGTACCCCAAGGCTCCTTACTCAGTCCTATTTTGTTCTCTCTGTACACAGCAGACCTGCCTAAGCAAATAAAACATTGTAAATACCATTTATACGCAGACGACACCCAGCTGTATTATTCTTTTGACCCCAGGGATGTTAAAGAGGCAATAAACAGAATAAATGAGGATCTCCATAATATCCAAACTTGGTCCCAAAAAAATTCCCTAGTATTAAACGCAACTAAATCACAAGTACTAGTTTTGGGCACAAAAAACCAAATAAAAACTATTTTAGACAGCGAGGATACGATTAAAATAGAAGATGAAACCTTGACACAAGTAAGATCCGCTCGTAATTTAGGGCTTATACTAGACGGTGAGCAGAAATTTGTAGAACACATCAATAACAAGATAAGAAGTTCGTACTTTAAACTTAAAACTTTATACAAAATAAGACCGTATATTAAAGAGAACCTACGCTTTCTCTTGTGTGACTCATTGGTGTTATCACAATTGAGCTACTGCATCTCAGTCTTTGGCCCTAAATTGTCAGCTAATAGCGAAAGAGCAATACAGAGAGTACAAAATGCATGTGTTCGATACTGTTGTAATGTACCAAGAAGACAATTTATAACCCCATACTTAAATAAAAAAGGCATACTCAATATGGGCGCCAGGAGGGAATTACACTATGCTTCGATAGTCCAAAAGGTAATTTGGAACAAAAAACCAGAATACCTTTTCGAAAAACTCACCTGGATCAAAGATATTTCCTGTCGAAGTATTCGTTCTCACACACAAATGCTCCTTCACACACCCGCACACAAAACAGCAAGATATAGGAGTTGTTTCAAATTCACTGCAGCGAGAATTTGGAATGACCTCCCTCCACCCATGAGAAAGAAAATGTCAATAGATTGCTTCAAAGCCAAATATAAATTGGCTCTATTAAAAAGACAACTCGCTGCAAAGAATTTGAAACATCCCTATGTTAAGTTATTACATTTACGGGACTTTTTTGCCAAAAATTAATAAGGACACACACACACACACACACACACACACACACATACACACACACACACAAACACACACACACACACACACACACACACACACACACAAACACAAAAACACACACACACACACACACACACCCATTCCCATTTTTATTACTATTGACGCACTCATCAAAAAATATGGGCCACTTCTAGGTTACTTAAAAAATTGATATTCGACATCAAGGTAGATACTCGTAGATAGTAAGTAGGGAAGTAGCCATAGCGTTTTGCCAGGATACAGACCTGTCTGTCATTTTTGCGGGGGGAAATCTGCACACACAAAAACAATTGCACACAAATAAATAATTAAAACAGAAAACTAAAAATTTCACACGCACATAGATACATTTTAACAATATCACGTGATAACAGCGTCAACTCGGATACAAACTACTACTACTTACACTACTAATACAAACATCTGTCACTCGACCGATCTGCATATTGTATGAGGGTGAGCAGTATGTGTTGGTATGCAAATCCAAAGCAATTTTTAAGTTTAAAAAGACGTAAATAGCAAAAATGTAATTAAAAATTACGCGGTGGCTTCTGCTGTTGCACGTATGGGCCGGTTCGAGTCGGAGTGGTACCACAACCTTACAGAATACCGGCTTGAAGTAAAACCTCTACTTGCAGGTGGACGCTATAAGCAGAAGTGCTACCCGGCCTGGGCTTATGCATCATCGTCCTGGGATGTAAACACCAACCACCTTCAAAACAGTCATTGCAAAGGCAAAGCCAGAGCACATTGGTAGAATTGGCGAGAAACTAGTTCGCCTTCCTTCGGGAACGCGTGCATTCTGGTCCAAGCCTGTCCAAGGGAACTTCTGTCAGCCATCTCTTCCATCTCTGCACAGGAAGGACGACTCCTTAGCCCATGCCGTAAAGAAGAAAAACGATCCGGTAGGCTCTTTCTTTGCATCCAACTCGACTCTAGATGACGGGGGGAGCACACCGTTGACCATCCCGCGGTGTGAGTGCTCCATGCTGGATGTGCGGTTCACACAGCGTTCGGTTCGCAAAGCACTACTCTACCTGGACATCCACAAGTCGAGTGGGCCTGACGGAATCCCCCCATTTATGCTGAGGACGTGTGCTCCAGAGTTGGCACCGGTTCTAAAGCGTCATTTTCGGTACTCCTATTCCTTAGGCGTAGTCCCGAAATCATGGAAGACGGCTGTCATCCACACAAGCCCTAAAAAAGGCAACCGCTCAGACCCGTCTAACTACAGGCCGATCGCCATCACCTGACTCATAGATGGGCGGAGGCAGTAAAGTCCAAGGGGGAGGCATTGGCCGCAATTTGGACATTGCGCAGGCCTTCGAGCGGGTTTGGCACAAAGTACTTCTTTCGAAGCTCCCTTCCTATGGGCTTCCCGAGAAATTATGCAACTGGATCAGCTTTTTGCAGATCAGAGCATCAAGGTCGGTGCATGCTACGATTACAAGCCTATTAATGCTGGTGTTCCACAAGGTTGCGTGCTATCACCAACGCCGTTTCTTCTGCATATCAATGATATGTTGCAAACCGGTAACATTCATTGCTATGCAAATGATAGCACTAGTGATGCTCTATACACCGGCTGTGCCAATATTTCTCGAGTCAAACAAATTTGTGTCTGAAGTCGACTCTTTGCTGAACAAAGTCTCGGATTGACTCCTCTACGCTCGTTTGCCCCCTTTCCTATATAAAAAAAATTACGCTAACTTTCTTACTTCTTACTTCTTCTTCTTTCTTACTTCTTTTTGCAGCAAAAAACTAAACAATTCGGCATATTTGAAGGACGTCGATTCAGCCACGCAACTAGATTTAGTCTAGAGCAGTGCGGCTGCAACTAGTCTTATTCTACGCATAGGACTTATACTTTGAGAGAGGGGAACGTATGCGTATGGCTACTCTATGTTAGGCGTATACAATCTAATAACTAGAAATTTTCTATGTTCTATGTCATACTTATAAGTGTCGACAAAGTTAGTGGGTTAGCTTCAAGTACTATACTTGGAAGTAACCGTACCAATGACTTTGTCATAAAAGCAAGGAAACATCGTTGAAGTTTAGGTATTTATTGAGGTTAGTAAATTTCCTTTTCACAAATGTGTTATCTCACCAAAATCAAAAAAGTAAAAATGTGGCCAAGTTCAGTACAAACGACATTCGAAGTTGTTAGTTCGCCGATAAGTGTTAAGTTCTGAACAGGTGCCATGCTCCATATTTAACCAGGCGGTACGACTCCTTTTCTGGCTAAGAGTCCATCTGGGTAGGTACCCACTCCCTCTTACATATTTCTTGTCACCAAACAGCAGTGTTGTCACTTACTGTGTTCCATTCTGAAGGGTATAGAGTATAGAGCCAGTATATGAATAGGCTGTGATACATTCCATCTTAGTGCTCAGAGGTAAACAACTGTAGCGTTCTTTGTATGAAGTTAGTTACTGTTTTCCGTGGGCTGGTGTAACCACTTACCATCAGATGGACTATAAATTTGTAACTTCTCAAATAACCATAAGTAAGGCTGTATCACGAAAAATTTATCTTGACCTGAGTGTCAAATTGTCATTTAATATCGTAATGTTTCTTGATTTAAAAAGGTAGAGAAGTTTTAGACTGTTCGTTCGTCTTTAAGAACATTACATTGAACTTATAAAGACTGCAATAGAAAACACTAACTTTAACGGAAATTGCAGCCTTTAATGTTGTATTGATATGTTATTTAAAAGAATTGGAATGTGGGAAATAAAAAACGCAATCAAACACAAAAATAAATTTTGCTATTCTAGTCAAAATAGTTGCCATTACAAACGCTTAATTGATGATTTAGGCATTGTGCGTGCCTTGTAGTCTAGTATGCTACATGTTCTGACTATCCATTCATGATATTAAAAAAATGATGAAATGAAATTTGCGAACCGTACGTATTTAGAATTTCAAATTTTATCAACAGACATCTTAAACTTTGAGTTATTATGGTCTGTAATATTTTTCCACTCATTGTCTGATTCATTGGTTTACACATCAAAATTTTAAGCTCTTTAAGTTACTGAAAAACTTTAAATGTGTAATCAAGGTAAATTATTAGGCGTACACAAAGAGGAATAACTGAAAACTGCAAATCATCGATATTCAATATCAACAGATTGAAACACTTCCAAGTACAGTTCTTGAAAAAAAAAGTTGTCGTCACTTAATTCTTATAATTTGAATTAAGATGTAAACATTTAAAAAGTTAAACCGACTCCAAAACAAAAAATAATAATAATTTCCACACAATAGTTGCAGCAGTATCAAGAACGTCACAGTTTAAACAGAGTAACTGTTGTGAAACGATTGTACTTGTGTAGAGCAACGGCGACGGCGGCCAGCGCACTCCACAAATTCGCTGTACACCTGTATAATACATGCGGTTGACGGGAACGTGTTTTATAGTACTTATTTAACTAATTTTAAGTGCCTAATTCGAAAAATATTACATCTATATTGGTAAATTACTGTTATAGGTAAGCATATGAGTTACTAAATACAGTTGTATTCAAATGACGGCAATGCTGGTTTCTTTCATTTTTTTTTTGATAAAATTTTACGTCCGAATGCGAGTGCACTACTCAATTAAATTTAAAAATCGAAAACTGAATACATCTATAAAAACAAAGTGTCACGAAAATATTTGCCAGTGCAACACTTGTCAATGTACTTTTCTTTTGTATTAATAAATAATTATCTTGTTCATTAAATGTTTTTCACTTATTAGTATGTACATAATGTTATTAATTGAAAATGAGTATTATAATATCCAAAATTATTTTATTCCTAAGTTCGTGACAACCCGTAGCCATATTAACAACGACAGCGTAAGTAGTAAAAACGTACACAGGCGACGGCATCGCACGACATCAAAGACGTTTCACTTAATTTTTTAAATTGTGAGAACATTGTACATTGAATAAAACTAATTTTACGAATTTATAACTTATTTTTTGCGGACGTTTCGGGTGCTTTACAGCAAAAATGGTCACGAGGGTGAGAGACGCGTTTGACGTCCCCAAATCATACATAGCCAGGTCAGCTTCATCTTTTGAATTCAAAATGTAATAAAGCACCTGCGACGTCGGCAATGAAAAATAAGTCAAATTAAACACGATAAAATCCGTTAAATTAGTTTTATACCATGTCAGGTATTCGTGTAAATACAACATATCATAAAGTTGTAGATCTTATGATTTATGAAACTGCTATGGAGCTTTCAGCCTGTATAAAGTATCCGTGGGTCCAAGTCCTAAGACACTTTCATGAAGAACGTAATTATAGAATTACGCTGTTAACATCCACAGGAACCGAGGATTTTTTCGAGATAAAAAGTAGCCTTTGTAACTCACAGGGGGTAACATAGGCTATGGTTTATGTTATATATTTATATTATGTCACAATGAATATTACCCTAAATAAATACCCATGAAATATCGCTATGCGAAAAATATGTCGATCCGTTGCTGCATTGCTGCGTGAAAGGACACACCAACAAACACACATTTTCGCATTTATAATATTAGTAGGGATAATTTACAGTTATAATATGATCACTTTATATTAAAAATATCAATATTTATTAGATTACATGCAATTAGGGAAAGTAAATTTGTGGTTTAAATCATTTATAATTTAAAAAAAAAACTATATTACTAAGCATGAAAAGAAATAGATTTTGAATAAAAGTTTTACGTTATTACGAGCACTGGACAATCTTTAAGGCGTTTCCCTGACCAAATAACCTTGAACATTCGTTCCCTTAGACGTACGTCGCTTTATCACAGAACTCACACAATTTTTGGAATTATTTTAATTAAAAAAGAAAACCGAACTTTAAAAATTAAATAAAACGTGAAGAATATAGATTATTAAATTATCTATCCATTAGTGTAATCCTCAAATTATTAGAGTGTTGCCTTTAGCAACAGATGCATGTAATCAATAATTTTAGTCATTTTTAAAAGGAGATTTTAAATGTATTTATAACACATAAAAACAAATTAGAACGTGGAATGTGCTTCTAGATGTAGTTTATTTTTCATAACTAATGAGTTAATAGTCTCTGAAAAACGCACTATCGCAAGGTTTGGTCGGGGTATGAGATCGTGTGACCATGTCATTACCTTAGTTTATACGATGAGCAGTTGTGTGTTCAAGTGTACCGTCTATGTACATTGAATGTGTTGCGTCTTGTGAACTGTTCTTGGCCATTGTTCTAAATCTGGGTCAATACTAATATTTGTAATTTGTACCTATTGAATAAGCGAAAGCGAAACTGCCTATGCCGCTGCTTAATGCTTGAGATTTTATATTCGTCTATAGTATAAATAAATTTCACTTTCTCCGCGAAGCGAGCACTACAAACTGTATTTGTTTATGAGCATTTTAATGCAAACATCATCTTTTTTCTTTGGTAATTGGCACAGTTGTCCTTTTGCCAGTGTAAAGTAATAGGAAATTTTTAAAAACTTCCCTACCATATTATTTTGATGCATCATGCTAATTTTGGAAGAATGTGAACATCGAATGTCTTTGAGTTTCTTAAGTTTGACAAAATAAGGTCAGGTTTATATCAACATTGGAATACTTGTTTCCACTAATAGTTCACATGCGCAGAGACATAAATGTCGTCACCTCTAGAATGAAAATTCGCCGGCGCGGCGGTAGAGTTCTCGGCAAAACTCCGATCGACACTTTCTAGGAATATTTCACGCCTATCAGCATTAGCAACTTTAAAAGTAATAGGCCGACACATTTTCTTCTCTGTATTCTAAATTTAAATTAAAAAGTGAAATTCTTTAAAAACGTTGATATCATTGCCACCAGTTAATGCGATATAATATCAATATTGTGGTCTATGGTGTTATTTTCAGAATTTTACATTCACCTCGAACCTTGAACTTTATCCCATAAGAAGATATTGATAACATCTGAGGCTTCACTATCAAACGTTCTAATTAGGAAAACATCTAACGACCCTAAACGTCTAATGAGCAATATGTCTAATTAGCGAAAGTCGAAAGGTCTATATAATAGAACGTCTCCCGAGCAAATAGTTAGATCTTCAAAATGTTTCAACACTAACGTACAAAACAAATATTAATAATAATAAGTGGGGTCAACACATACGAGCCTACATAATACGCACACGTAGTATATTATGTACCTACGTACAATCACCGTGGTCTACCTACTCTTAGCATTTTCGATGTTTTCATTAGTGACATTTATTTTATCGTTGTTTCTAGAATGTGTATCAATTTTAATTTTTTTTTAGTTCGGGTTCCAAGTTCACAGTACTCCATATTTCACGAACGCACATCGCGTTAAAATTCACGATACCATTCTCACCATCTGGATGATCACCCAAGGAATGTCATAAGAAATTATACGATTTTTATTTAATTTCCTGCTTGAGTACAAAATACTGCGAATAGATATTAGATATTTAAAAACTTTCAATAAATACTTTCTAGTGTCTTATCAATATAGTATTATGGATAACAAAATTATCCCTGAATTATGTTGATGTGTATTATCAACAAATTTTTCCTTTTGACACGAAATTTATTGAATAGGTTCGTTAAATAATTCTTGAGAAGTTGCTGTAAAGTACTACTCACATGAAAAGTACTACATTATTATTGTCCACAATAACAAATCAGGATCATCAATATAGGATAAGTATAATATTATCACATAAAATTTGTGCATTTTTTTGATATCATTAAAATTAAATTATATTATTTATTAACTCTAATGTTACTTCAATATGCGTTAGTTACTTAGTATTTTAAGTAGTTGTAGAGCCAACAGAACACGATGACGTCGCGAACAGCAGCGCGCTTTCATAAAGCGGAAATATATAGGTCGCGGAGGCACAGAATCCCCAAGGGGGGGAGGGGGAGGCACAAGGGTGACGGGAGCGGAGAGGGATAGAAAACTAGGTGGCCTACATGTGCCCGCGTTGCTACACAGCAGCCGCTCTTTCTACCATAGCGCTCCAAATGAAATATTCGAGGATCTCACCCGAGCCGCAGAACCGACCGCTTTGTTTCTTACCCGGCCTGGCCCATTTTAAAGCTTTGTTCTGTATCGCTTGGATTTTAAGTCATAAAGTACTTAAGTAATAAACCACCATCACCAAATGAATTAAATTATTAGCTCATACTTTTTAATTTGGAAACGAAATTATCAATTGATAAATTTTAAAATCATTGATCATAATTGGTTTTAAGATAAGGGTGACAAGCGAGCACATAGTCCAAGTGGTTGCTGTGGCCCATAGACATATACATCTATGCTCGTATTCAAATAAAATGCAGATGCGTTGTCAGCCGTGAGGACTAAGATGGAATGCCTCTATTCCAGTAAAAAGGGTCTCCGGTTCTCTACACTCACCAAACGAAACACAGCAGCATTAAGCTGCTATTTTACGCTGGTATTCTGTGAGAGTGTAGTCCTTCCCCGGTCGAGCCTACCCATTCGTGCTAAAACTGTACTATTGATATAGCTGTAGCATGGCTTTAGCATGCTACAGCTATATCTATGTATAGATTTCCGGTTTCATAATGTGTAAATTTAGAATTAAATGAAACTAATAAAAAGTTAAAATAAAAAAATAAAAATCTAAAATTGAACGCGATAAAATCTGTAAAATTAGTATCATTTAACGTGTAGTGTTCGCTTAAATATAGGAAATCATTAAATTTAGAATTCTTACGTAAACAATGTATATTTTTTTTTAATTTTTGCAGTCTAAATAATTACTGCCTACTGCTGGGACACGATCCAGAAAGTTCAGTCACGTTTTATAATCGGTACTACTAGCTCACACGTGGCGTAGGTATGTGTTTGTCAGAATATAATAAAAGCACGCATTGATACCTTTGAATGTGTAGAGACGAGATTCAATAGAGCCGTCTCCCAATACGTACAGCATAATACTCCTTTTGACGTCTAGGCATAGGTCATTCTTGAATTACTAGCAATTGTTGGTGTCCAAACGGAAATCCTGTAAAACTGGTGTAATAAATTTACACCTTGGGGATCACTTTGAACATTTTTGCTTTGATAACGTAAGGGGGTACTCTCATTTTGCATATTTAATCGGCGAGACGTTATACGTACCTATTGAATCATTCGTACGGAATTCCGAATTCGCAATACTAGAGTATAACAGTAATAAAGGTCTCTTTGTGCTATTATTTAGGCACAATACAAAGTTCGTCGAATTCTCCTGAATACCATTTGAATAGAAACATTTGATTGCGGTTACTGTATTTTTACTGCACTTTTAATCAAATAATTGAAATTTTAAATTATAAAGAACTTCCGGATTATTATCCAAGATGTCCACAGTTCAGTAAATATGAATAGGTCGGGGAAAAAGTTTATTCGAATTTTATATACAAATTCAAGGAATTTTATTTCAAAGTTTAATTACCATTAATTATTATATATATGTGCCATTTTGTTCGATGACTTGTTGCCATCTTGTAGGTATCCCGTTGCTGTAGAAATCTTGGCATTTTTGTTTAAAAAATGCAACAAGTAGTTTTGACAGTCCTCTCTTGATGTTAACCTAACACTACTCAAAGAATTCTGAAGAGACCGAAACAGATAAAAATCTGAGGGTGCAAGGTCAGGACTATATGGTGCACTTCCCAACCAAACTCTCAATTTTTGATGAGTGGCCAAAGATATGTGTGGTCTGATGTTATTATAATGAAAGACCACTCCTTTTCTGTTGATCAATTCCGGCTGTTTTTTCTCAATATCTTGCTTGAGTCTCATTAGTTCTTGGCAGTAGAGATCCGAATAGATGGTTCTAAAAGCTCATAATAAACGATGTTTCGCTACAGTCTGTGGTGCTTGTCTACCTTTTGACCATTATCTTTTTCGCATGTTCTTGTCGTAGGTGATCCACTTTTCATCACCAGTGATCAATCTGTTCAAAGATGGTTCGGTTTCATTATGTTTCAATAGAGAATCGCAAATCAGTACTACACGATTCAGTAAGTTTCTTTCAGTGAGCTCGTGTGATGCCCAAATATCGAACTTTTTTGTATAGGCAGACTTGTTCATATGGGGCAAAACTAATTTGTGGTCAATCGTCAATTCCTCGGCTATATCGTAACCACTAATATGCCGATCTTGCTCCACTTTTTCAAAAATGGCATCAACTTTATCCGTATGAAGGCGACCAGAGCGAACTGCATCTTCGACATTAAAATTCGCGGACTGAAAACCCTTCAACCAACTTTGTGCTAATTTTACTGACACTGCATTAGGTCCATAAAGGTCACAAATTTTTTCGCGATTATGTCGCATTTTTCCGTTTCTGTAATAAAACTTCAGAATGTATCGATTTCTCCGTTTGATTCACTCATTTTGGCGGACAGAAAAATAATTGTGAATTAGAAAGTGTTTTAATTTTTAATTTTAATTTTTCTTAATGTCCTATATATATAGATATTAAAAGCAGCTAGATCCAAATAGTACAACCAAAGAGATTTTTCTTATATTTTATACAAACAAAATACGAAGAAACTTTTCCCCGACCTTTTATTATATAGTTACCGCCGCATGTACATATGTACACTTTTTGTTGTTGTTGTACACACTTGTTCACACATTGACGTATCCGATATTAAACATAAATTCTACTAGATTCTCTTAATACTTAATTAATTACAGAAAGTAAAGTGTCAGATATCGTGCGTCCATACAGAGAAAAATTTAAAGCTAATTGCTTTATGGCGCTTTTATCGATTGTACTTTACCTATTTTACCTGCGTTTCGTGTCAGCAGTGTGATAGCGATGTTTTCAGATTTTTCCAAATAACCCTTCATAAAATGTACGTGTTTATGCCAATTTCTTAACATTAAACATTGAACGAGCAATGCATCGACTGTTTGTAAAGAGGCTAATTTGATTTAAATAAAAGTAAATACTGTTGTACCATTGGTTTCCAAAATATCATCATCGTTTACTTTGTAATATAAAGCTTGTTGGCCGTTTTTCCTTTTAGTTTAGAAGCGTATGATCGAAACTAAAACTTAGATAATAATTCGGATTTTCATGATCACCAAAAATTTGAGTGTTCGCAATTTGATGCCTTCCGAGATATAAACGCGAATCCCTATGAAGAAGAACAATTTAAACTATGTAATTGTACACTTATAGCGTACATATATGCAAAATAAAACGATTTTTCATCTTAGGCATTTTTACTCACCCCGAACACACCAAGTCATCAGGTAGCCCTTACAATATTGAGACTTCTAATATAATAACACATAAAAATTACAAAAAAAAACTATTGGTAAATCCAATTGTGCATGCCTTAAACGCATTAAAATAATTACGTATAACATTATTGTATTTATATACTTAGTTTTTTAAGTAGTTTACACTCAAGTTTTCACTAATAACCTTATAACTCTTATGCTTCCTTTTCTGATATGTTTATGTCAAACTACAATTAAAAAAAAGTTTGGAAAATCCAAAAGTGCACGACTCACAATGCCCAATGATAGCGAACAATATAAAAAAAAAATTGTAAATTGTAGTTATATTCGTCAATTTCAGTAGTAGTCAACGAAGTACACCTTGAAGTGAGTCTGTCAAGTTCGGAGGTAAGGTATATTCTATATATCTATTATATTCTGTAACTAACAAATCCAAACTCGGCACATCTAGTTCTCCTCGCCGAGGAGTTCCAGTAGCAGTCATCAAAGCAAACCTTCAACTCACTATCATGTCCGGGGGTAAGGCCTAATCATAACTAACAAAACGAGCCCAAACTCGGCACATCTAGTTCTACCCGTTGATAAGTTCCAGTAGCAGTCATCAAAGTACACGTTCAAGTCACTCTATCAAGCCCAGAGATAAGGTCTCATCATATCTAACAAAACATAGCCAAACTCTGCACATCTAGTTCTCCTCAGAGAGGAGATTCAGTAGCAGTCATCAAAGTACACCTTCAAGTTACTCTATCAAGTTCGTAGGTAAGGTCTGAACATGACTAACAAAACGAGCCCGAACTCGGCGCATCTAGTTCTCCTCGTCGAGAAGTTCCAGTAGCAGTCATCAAAGTACACTATCAAGTTACTCTATCAAATCTGGAGGTAAGGTCTCAACATACCTAACAAAACGAGCCCAAACTCGGAACATCTAGTTCTCCTCGTCGAGGAGTTCCAGTAGCAGTCATCAAAGTACACTTTCAAGTTACTCTATCAAGTCCGGAGGTAATGTCACATCATGACTAACAAATCGAGGTCAACCTCGGCCCATCTAGTTCTCCTCGTCGAGGAGTTCCAGAAGCAGTCATCAAAATACGCTTTCAAGTTACTCTATCAAGTCCGGAGGGAAGGTCTCATCATAACTAGGGTTGTTATAAACTAATTTGCTTAATTCCACGTAAAGAAAGAAAATGATGTGTACTGGCCGGTTTTAAGGGGATCTCCCACCCTCCCTCAATCGTGCGCACTATACCCGTCGCCGTCGATGGGGATGGTAGTGCTGGTATTGACGGCGACGGGTATAGTGCGCGTGAATGAGGGAGGGTGGGAGGTCCTCTTAAAACTGGCCAGTACACACCATTTTCTTTCTTTACGTGGAATTAAGCAAATTAGTTTATAACAACCCTATTATAATGGATTTCCGCAAAGTAACACCCGATTCTATTAATTATCTCATCATAACTAAGGAATAGAGCCCAAACTCGGCACATCTAGTTCTCCTTATCTAGGAGTTCCAGTAGCAGTCTTGAAAGTACACTTTCAAGTCACTCGATCAAGTCCGGACGTAAGGTTTCATCATAACTAACAACACGAGCCCAAACTCGGCATATCTAGTTTTCCTCGTCGAGGAGTTCCAGTAGCAGATAAAGACACACCTTCAGGTCTATAAAGTCCAAGATATATCTATTTATTTGTATATAAATCCTGCGTGCTTTTAGCGACACAAAATATTGTAATAAAAATCTGTTCTTATAAAAATAATATCTTACCTTGGTCAAGTATTTATCAAATTTGGTTTTTGGAATATTTTGTATTTCTACGGAGATCGATATCTTTCAGCACGAGCCGCTGTAACAAACGACCACTCACGTCGGCATTTGAGCCCGGAGTAAATAAAGTACTCTGTCTGTGGTGTGACTCGGCGGCCAATTAGTAAAATAAATTAATACAAGGCTCTCAAACCACCGAAAATTTCGCCATTTCTTAGCCGAAAAAAATTAATTATAACTAAACAAAACAAAATTAAACTGCCATTTACGTTCCATGGCTTCCCACATGATAGATTAAGAGTTTTAAAATAGATTAGGAATAGAAAATATAAAATGTATTTATTTAACCAAAAAACATTACGTAATTAAACAATACACTAGTTTTGCACTAAGCTCTAGGCTTGTATCGCAGGAACCAAGAACAGTGACTGACACCGTTTACACCGACAAATACTCCTCCGATTAGGACTCCAATTAAATTAAAATAAAGCAAAAAAAAATTTTTTGTATAAATTAATGCATGAAAGAAAGAAAAATATAGCTAATTTACTCTAGGAGTGCGTGCGTGTGTGCATGCAGGCGCGCGCGCGCGCGTGCGTGTGTGTGTGTGTATGTGTGTGTAACTGTGTATGTCTGTGTGTGCGTGCTTACGCGTGTGTGTAATTGAGTATAAGTCTACGCGTGTGCATGTATGGGGTCAACTATGAAAGGAAAGTAAGTTTTCCGTTTCCTGATAAGAAGCATGGAGCAACCAGGTTGTTATTTTGTGTTTGACTTTGCTTGTGGACAAAGACCTCAAATCTGGGAAGAAACAGCTGAATTTGTCGTAGATGCTAGGCAGAAGAAATGGTGAGTGGCGTTTGATAAAGCTACTGTGTGAATTGGGAATCGGTACTCGACAGGTCCGACGTTGACACAGGCTAAGATAAACCGGGGAATTTATTATTTTTCTGTGGGTTAGAATTACTGCCTTTAAAATGTAGATTTGGCAAACCCGTAGCGCCTTACATTCCTTGTACAGTTCGTTAATAGGAATTCTAAAGTTTTTAGACATCATTACTTTTAGTATACTGCTCTCTGGGCCCTCTCGACTTCGAGCATTTTTGTTTTGATAGCTTTTTTTTATAGGATCGGGTGACAAACAATCACACAGTCCACCTGATGGTAAATGGTTACTGTGACCCATAGACATCTACATCTATCCTTAATAAAGACTCAAGATGCAGATGCGTTGTCACCCGTGAGGACTAAGATGGAATGCCTCTTTGCCAGTAGAAAGGGTCTCCGGTTCCTCTACACACACCATACGAAACACAGCAGCATTAAGCTGCTATTTTATGCTGGTTTTCTGTGAGAGCATGGTCCTTCCCCGGTCGAGCCGACCCATTCGTGCTACAATCATAATATAGCTGCAGCATGGCACTACCACGTAGAAAGCTCCACCCCAAGCCAGTGTGCAGTAATATAGTAGGTATTGTGTTAGTGCTTTGTAAACCATTTTCATTGTTTCTTTAGTAGCACAGCGTCGCAAAGCTTTCATTTTGTAAATGGTTTTCCTAACACTACCCGACAAGCGGCTTAGGTGGTTTTCAAATGATAGTTTATCATTAATGATCACTCCTAGATACCTGATGTTATCTGTGTTGCTGATTATATTACAGCCGGAAGATGGTACTTCAGATTCGCAAGTGTGAATTGCTAAGTTTACCAACGAAAATGGTTTTGACGCGAGAGTTTTGTGAAAGGCTATGAACTTAGTTTTTTGTAGTTTAGAGTTAGTAAATTATAACTTAACCATTTATTCAACACTATCATGCCTCTTTGAGCCGTGTCCAGAACGCTATCCCAAGTTAAATCATTAAATATAATGTCTGTATCATCCACATAGCATATGACGTCTGCTCTTAGTATGGGTAATTCTAGGACGTCATTAATGTAAATGCAGAATAGGATTGGACCAAGAATACTTCCTTGAGGAACTTCAATACTGATTTTTAATTGCTTACTTGTATGTGAACCCACTCTTATGCATTAACACCGATTTAAAAGATAGCTACGGAACCAAGCCAACGCCACTCCTCTAATTCCTTTTGTTTCAAGCTTCCGCAGCAGTATAGGGACCGACACGGTGGCGAAGGTCCTAGCATGATCTAGGAAGATACCTAGACAGCTGCGTTTATTGTCAAAAAACCTAGAGACAGCATCTGTCAGTAGAACTACCGCATCCTCCGTGGACTTACCCCTCCTGAAGCCAAATTGATTTACAGAGAGCAGATTATTACTTTCTATAAAGTTGGTGAGGCGCTTGCTTACAATTTTTTTCCAGTAACTTGGAAAATATACTTAACAAAGGTATGGGCCTGTAATTGCTAGGACAGTTTTTATCCCCATCTTTTCGTATTGGAGTAACAACTGCTAATTTCCAACAATTAGGAAAAATGCCACATTTTTGTTGTTCACACAGATTGAGTTGAACAATTGATACTCGTATTTTCAAAAGTTATCGTGTCTACGCCGCCATGCGGCTTGATAAATCCACACCATAAGCCACCAAAACCCCTTTTTATGTAAAAATAGTAATTAATCGATTAAAAAAAAATATTAATGAGTTCAACAATCATTTATCTTTCTGACAATATGATTTTTATATCATTTATATGTACTTATAATATGATTGCTAGATACGATTTCATGCGACAAAACGTTGGAATCTTAATTTCTAGGCCCTAGTAGAACATAGGTACCTACGCGCTTCGCGCTTAAGGCATGCAATATTGAAGTATTCTTCTGTAATTATTGAAATAAGTAGTTTCTATTAGGCTTTTAAATTTTTTTCTCTGTCTCTCTGCCCGGACTAATCTTTGCAAAGGCTGAACCGATTGTTATCAAAGCTTATTTAGAGACCAACGCTGGGAGGAATCTAGGCTATATTTTATCTGAAGAACTACAAGACATTTTTTTTTGAAAAAAAAACCGCAAAATGTTTAAAACAAATGGTCTCTGATTTGTTAGAGGTAGAGCCACTCTCCAGCTATATTATATATATATATATATATATATATATATATATATATATAAACACTCACGCCTGTCACCCAGAGGGGTAGGCAGAGACTACGGACTTCCATTTGGCGCGATCCTGACACACCTCTCTCGCCTCTTTTACATCCATATATCTACGCATACACGCTCGTCGGTTAAGGGTACTCCTAATCTGGGGATGAGTCGCTCGCGTCCGTAGGCTTCGACCACCTAATCCTAGGCCCACCCTACACGTGTCCCCCGGGTGGTGCTAAACGAGCGACAAAGCCGAAACGACAGACTCGGCTCCTCGCCGTATGGGTAGCGGCATAAAATCTACCACCACTTAGTTCGCACCATGAGCCAAGAAAGAAAAGAAATGGCTCCAGCTATATTATGTGGTTGTAACATGGATTCTTAATTGAGAATAGATGTAGCTATCTGAGGGCCACAGCACCCACTTACCGTCAGGTATCCAGGTTACTAACATTACACAATGCTCGATTGTCATCCTTATTCTATATAAAACAACAAGCCTGAATTGTATTGAAGTGTTTTTCAAAATAATTGTACGTAAGGAATAGTAATTACGAAAAAAGTAACGAAATTGTTACTAAATAGTAACTTTTAAGCCACGTATACACTGACTACTGAACTATTCTGAATTACTGCTTACCCTACTATGTATAGTAAAAAAGGGTTGTGATAAATACTTCTAGAATTATAGTCAGTTTCAATAAGGTCAAGTGACGTTATGTGTATGTGTGTGAATTATGACTACCAACATAACTCCCAAATTATCAATAAAACACCATTACTTGATTAATTATACTCTTTTTATTTAAATTTTTCCAATTTTTTTACTTAATATTATTAAAAATAAATCAGATCTTCGTCGCAATATAATACATATTCAACGGGGTTTTCCGATATTTGAAGCATTTTAATATGTTTAAAATTAAATCTTTGGGTACACAATTTTAAAAATACTCATTGAACACATCCTAAATAGGCGTATCCACCTCATTCAATTCACAAAGCATTCTTCATGATAAATATTACAAGAATACAAACACTCACGCCTGTCACCCAGAGGGGTAGGCAGAGACTACGGACTTCCATTTGGCGCGATCCTGACACACCTCTGTCGACTCCTTTACATCCATATATTTACGCATACACGCACGTCGGTTAAGGGTACTCATAATCTGGCCCATTTTTAATGTATCGCCGATTTGGTTGATAAACCTTCGTCTAGGGCGCCCCTTCCCGACCCTGCCGTTCACTTCTGCAACATAAATTTGCTTTGTCACTCTTTCCTCGTTCATTCTTTCTACAGACCAAACCACCGAAGCATTCCTTTCTTAATCCTTGTCACAACGTCGTCTTGCAAACCACACTTTTGTCTTATCACAGTATTTCTCACCCTGTCATTCAGATTCAGCCCTAGCATACTCCTTAAGGATGTTCTACAGCATTTATTCTACAGCATTTATTCTACTCTCATGCTTCTTCTGCCAGACCCAACTTTCACTACCATATATTATAGTAGGGACTAACACAACATTATGAATTGCCATACGTGCCTTATTTGACACATTCTGACTCCTCATAATAGCGTGTAGAGCCCCATCCACTCTATTTCCTGCGTTCACTCGTCGTTCTATGTCCTTATCATATCTACCATCCCTGCTAAATCAACATCCCAAATATACAAACTCATCCACTTGCTCAGTCAACTCCCCTTCTATTCTTATTTTACATAACGTTTTACTTTCTTCTCTCAAAAACCATCACTTTCGTCTTACTTACTTTCACTTTCATACCCCTTTCTTTCAATGACCAGTTCATTAAGGTAACCATCATTTGCAACACGGCCGCCGACGATGCAAATATGACTTGATCATCGGCGTACAAAAGGCATTTGACGGTTAACTCACCCATTCTCAACCCACATTCTTCTACTTTCAAAGTTTTGCAAACAACTGTCCATAATTAGGTTAAACAGCCACGGGGAAGCCACACATCCCTGTCTGATACCTTTATGAATGCCAAACCAGTCCGAGTAGACCCCGTTGATCCTGACACAACCACTAGATTCCCTATAAAGAGACCTTAATGCCTGTATCAAGCCAGCGCTCAACCCAAATGAGTTCAGTGTTTGCCATAACACATTCCTGTCCACTCTGTCACAAGCCCGCCATGATAAATATGTGGGAAACAATGAATTATCTTTATTGATTTAATTATTTTAGAATCTCTAAATTAATACATTGTATAGAAACAATTTACATACTGATGAATATTATACTTTAGATCTCTAGAAGTGAAATAGACAGGAAATTGTTGACTTCGATTATTATCATCATTTGCTAACTTTGTTATAGCTATTTAAATTACTTTTTTCTCAACAGTATTCTCCTTTACCGATAATTTTGATATGACAAATCACATTTTGAAACGTGGCCAGCAATTGTCTGATTGCTATTAAATAAACATTTAATAAGAGTGACAAAGATGGTCTTTACAAAAGATTAACTCCCTATGTTATAAGTAATAATAGAAAATATTTAACGTGTTGCAAAGCAAGAATTAGTGCTACCTACGCACATGGATGTGGGAAGAGACGACAAAACAAAGAGAGCTCACATTCGCTAACCGTGAGTAGAGTTGTCATATTTGTCATGCATAATTGAAAGCCGACCTCTGGCTATTTACTTAAAGTGGTGGTGCATGATCAGCAGTAATCGTAAATCCCGTTTGGATTCTTTTGAAATGTCCGTCTTTGTGTAACCGAACGCAATATACTGAAATCATCTTTTTAGCGGAACCTGTTTTCCATTACTCACGCATTATCGCAACATAATATTGCTGATGAGTTGGTGTGGGAATAATCTGCGGTTTATTCAGTTACCTACTTGTCTTTTAAATTAATTGAAAATCTGGGCATTTCTATAGCGTGCATAATATGTACGTTGTATATTTTGTTGTAATGGATAAAGGCATGAAAAGTTTTAGTTAAGCACAGAATAATTAGGGTGGATGCCCCTAATACCAGCCATGTCTCTAATTCCAGCATTGTCGCCTTTTTACTTCGTAACTAAGATTTCTAGTAGTCTTAACTAAAAATTCTTCGTAACTAAAGGAAAGTATATTTCAAATATTATTACCTCACAGTTTTAAACCTAATAGGCAACGAAAAACGCTAATTTTCATAATTCTTTGACAAGTTATGATCCCGGTAAAATTATACTTACTTTATATTATCTCATATTTAAAGGCTTTTTGATTTGTATGAATATGACTATAGTAATGCAGTTATTTTTGTTTAAATTTACAAGTTATTTATAGTCTTTTAGTGGAAATTAATGGGGCTGTAATTAGATATACGAAATGTATCTATGGAGTGCATAATGTCAGCCGCCCGGCTCTTATTTGGTTTGACGTACCTAATAAGAAGTACCTAATTTCAGCCACGTAATATAAATCAGGGCTGTCATAAACTGGAATAAATACCATTAATTAGATCATAACTTATTTTATAGTTAAGGGAGTTATGATCAATACCTCTGTTTTAAAATTGATTTTAAATTTTAAAGTTTAGCAAAACATGTACTAGCTTTTCTATCCGACATTCGGTGTATATTAAGGACAGCTTATGTATTCAATTATTTTTGAGAAAGAAGAAAAACAAGCAATAAATATATTATATATAAGCAAAAACTATAACTTAGTAATACTAATTACAACATAGAACATAAATGAAAAACTCATGACAAGGAAAGTGGTTTAGGACCAGGCTTTACGGCAGTCTATGGAGGAGGATGTTCCGTAGTGGACTTGTGTAAGGTTGTAATGACGATGATGATTTGAAAATTTGTATGATTAAATTATTAGAAATCGATATACTATATAACATTTTATCATAATTTGATTTAATTTATTGAACTGCTTTAAACTAATACACAGTAAGTTAAGTAGTAACACATTAAAATAAAATAATGTTGTCGTCTGCCTTAATACATATCCCATGCTTGTCAGATGCAGATTCAAAATTAAAAGTTGTTACGAATTTATTACTGTACCTCTAAAACTTACCTACAATAGGTACTTACCAAAAACTCAAAGGGCACAACCCTATGCTATGCTGGCATTAAGTACACAAAAGGACGACATTCGGTACAGTGTGGCTGGCATTAGAGCCATAACGCCCCTTTTTTGCTTATCGTCGTTTTTAAAATTGTTCTTGAAATAATGTGATTGTAAATAAATGTTCATTATATTTTTAAATAAATAACCTATTGATTAATTTAAATGTTTAAAAATATCGTGCCGTAATTAAAATAGCAGGAATTTTTAAACTTGAAATTCGTACGGTTCAAATTTTTGTTTTATTTGTCAATACTAAATGAATATCAAATTTTGTGATTTAAACAATTTATATTTATAAACATAAATATATTTGCATTTTAACTGATTTCATTTTCACGGAATGTTAATGAACTCTAATAAATCAAACAAGATACTTAACAGTTTATTCGTACTTTTATTTGAATGAAACACAACAAAATACAAAACAATTTTCTAAATTAAAAGTCGAATATACGACAAAAATAAATATAGGGTGGAATCCACCTAAACACAAAATTTGATATTCATTTAGTATTGACAAACAAAAAAAATTTTGAACACGGAACCTTACATTTTTGCATGTTGGATAAAAGTAATTTGTGGAAGCCCTAACAGTTTTTCCATTCACCCCTTTACGCGTTTCTATTGACCCCAGTCGTTGGGTGAATAGAAATGGTAAATATTTTACAAATTTTCTGGAAAGCCTATGCTTATAGTTAAAAAAAATATTGATATAGCTCGTATAACATGGTACCGGACATGATATAAAATCACCTGAGGTAAAAAAAATAAGTTATTGACAACAAATTCTTTGGACAAAGTTGAAAATCATTGTTATTCCCCCGTTTTACGGTATGTGAGTTCTGTGATACCCAACGCATGCAACTTGCAAGGCCATTCGTCGGGAATCGCGATGTTTCACAACACAAATAAACCCGATATACGGAAATGTGATCGTATTCTACTTGTTAAAAATCTTATAAACAAAGTTTTAATTTCAATACTTTGTGCAATTATAACTTAAAATATTTTAAATACAAGGACAAGTATAGGTATGTAAGTACTTGGGTAGTGAAGTAAATTTCAACTAAGTTTTGTAATGAAGTGCTTAGATATTACTTCTGTAGTTAAATTATTACTTAATTCTTTTTTCGTTATAAGTACCTACCTATCTAACAAAAAATGAAATAATTTCACCTTTCATTATCCTTCGGTGAAAATGATATAGGTAAATAGGTATCTGAATCCTTTTAATTGCTCATTAATCATCCATCCCCGCAACAATTATAGTACGAACGACATTTTGCTATTATACCTAATTTATGAAATAGATAGGTAATATACATATGTAGGTATATATTATTCTTAATTACATTAAAACTTTTTCAACTAGTTTATTCTACAATCAAATATTCTACTAAACACTAAACAAATATTATTTCGACGAGTATTTCAACAAGTATTAACAAAAACTATACACCAGGGACTATTTACCTACGTAAACAGCGGTAAAAAACAAACCAATCATTATTCAATCGCCTAGAACGCGCTAGCCCCAACCACATGAGTAAAGAACCCAACTGCGTTCTGATCTGCCCCAGAGGCGCCTCGTGTTTGGAGGTAATTATTTCACACAGGTAGCAAGAGTGACAGAGGCCTGGAGTAAGTTAATCAGTAGAGTTAAACTAACCGCTGCTCAGGTCAAAAAAATGTATCCACTACAGCTACGTTTGGTTTCCAGTACCATTGTAGGTTTTAGAGCGTGGTTATGGCGCATCTTCAATAAACAAGTGTCTTTGACACTCCATCACAACGTTTCTCTATCTCACAGCATAAGTCATAATAATATGCTTCAATCTCTACGAAGTTGTTAGCTTACAAACTTCAATAATTCAGCAGTTCATGACGTGATCGCAATCAAATTGACATCACACGTAATTAGGGTGGCCATCTGTCCGGCTCTAGCCGGACATGTTTGGCTTTTTCGGGTTATGTCCGGCCAAAGTTTTATGTGTCCGGCTTTTGTTAGGCTTTTTGTTAGTGTAACGCGTTGCACGCATCGCTTGCAGAATAAATAAATAAGTAACGTATACACTACTTGAAACTGTGCTGTGATTGATTAATAAACAATTAACGTATGTACGGAGTATTTTAGTTCTTTTTTCTCGGAGGGTTGGAGTTGGTGAGTTTTTGGCTAAAAATTACTGTCCCGCTTTTAGGGCAAAAAGTTCGGCTTTTTGGAGCGCCGAGTCCGGCTTTTTCACTTTAGGAGATGGCAACCCTACACACAATGGCATGTTGTAAAAATTAATGAATAACTTACATGTATTAATATATCCTTTCGTCAAAAATATCATTAAAATTATAATATTTATTTATACCCATTCTGCTTGATACATATATATAAACAAGCAATGACAATATATCGAATTTTTTTAATATTATATTTCTCAGTACGAAATGCTGTAAAACTTGTTTGTCGGTAGTGTGAACGAGACGGCACACCGATCTAGGTCGAGCGCCGCGTCCTACGTGTCGAAGTAACACATGCACAAAGACCTAGTAGCGAATACGACTTACGCACACAGAGGCACCGGCCTCGTCCGAGATCTAGGCCGAAAAACTCGCGCATGTGCCGATTATGCCCCTATCTACTATTATTGTGTATGTATATAGCAAGCTTGATAACCAGCCCTAAATACACTTAAATCTAGACAGACATGTCCGGTCACTACGGTAATCAAAATTCAAATTGAGATCAGTAAAATTAAGTAGATAGATCAATTATTTCATTAGCTGCAGTACCTAACAACCTTGTACATTGTACGCTGGTGAAACCAAGGTGAAACACATATAAAACAGATTAAATTTTGTTGATATATAACGGTACACTAGATTAAAAATAGTGAATAAAATTATTTAAAATGAACAAATAGTAAGATTTTCATTTGTACCTTTTGTTAAACCTTTGTCTGACATGGAAATGGCGATCCAAATAAAATGTAAAATAAAATGTAATTAGGTACTGTTCCTACTTCTGTTTGTACTATTGAATGTATTTTAAAATTTAAATGTAGTAATGTCCAATAGTTAAAACCAACTTCAAGATGGTTAAATACGTAAAAACTAGATAATATATTTTTTAATATATAACGAAAAATGCTGTTTTAAATTACAAATACTGTATCGGTGAATAAATATTGTAATTTTTTTTATATAGTATAGGGTGACAAACGAGCACACAGTCCACCTGATGGTAAGTGGTTGCTGTAGCCCATAGACATCTACATCTATCCTCAATAAAGACTCAAGATGCAGATGCGTTGTCACCCGTGAGGACTAAGATGGAATGCCTCTTTGCCAGTAAAAAGGGTCTCCGGTTCTCTACACTTACCATACGAAACACAGCAGCGTTAAGCTGCTATTTTACGCTGGTTTTCTGTGAGAGCGTGGTCCTTCCCCGGGCGAGCCGACCCATTCGTACTACAACTATACTACTAATATAGCTGCAGCATGGCTCTACCACATAAAAAAGGAGGAATTTAATGAAATTTTCAATTTAAAATGCCTGTAATTAATTTTCCAAATTAAAAAAAATTATGAGTACCTACCTAGTAACTTTGTTTTCTTAGAGTATCTAATTATTAGGAAGCCCGTTGTAACTATTAGTTCTTGTACTATTATTTATTCTGTGCTATTAGGTAAACCAAGGTACGTACTCGTGTCATTATAATTTTCAAAAGCAACCTGCTGATATTATAAATATGAAATTTTTCGGCGTGAGAGTCAACAAAGAACGTGCTACGGTGTACCAATGCCGGCCCTATTGAATACATTTTTCTTGTGTGCGAAGCTATGCGTTATGTAGTTAGACCGTCAGAAGTTGATCCAATATAACACTCGAAAAGAGCGGGCCATATTGGGTTCAACGTAGTTTTTAGTTT
The DNA here is from genome assembly GCA_963668995.1 of Parnassius mnemosyne. NCBI lineage: Eukaryota > Metazoa > Arthropoda > Insecta > Lepidoptera > Papilionidae > Parnassius > Parnassius mnemosyne. Next base: position 41,558,400 of record CAVLGL010000082.1, on the reverse strand, counting down.
TAATGTTCTTTGGGTCAGTGTATATCTACTGGCCTAATTGGGCGGTTGAATAACATTAACACGACTGTGAGCAATATTGAGTACCTACGCCTCACTGAATTAACTCTGCGATTTGGGACTCGGTTTAAGTGAAAAAATATATTTAAATACATGATGGAAAGTTGATATTGAGTTCACCTGAACCTTTATGTATTTTACAAAGAATCCAACGCCATGTTTTATTTATAGTCTACACCCATTTCGTATTCGTTATGGTGTTTACAAAAGTAATCGACTTTTGAGCATTTTTCTTTAAATAGAGATTTAGATATTTTGTTTTAAAACTGTTTAAAAACAAGACGCACATACATTTCTACAGAGGCACACAATTTCTTGTACTGTTATATTTGTTCTGTGATACAACTACAGTTACTCAAAGAGCTGCTAATTAGTTTATAAGTTATTTACTGTTACCTTTTCTTCCTAAATTAAATTTTTACTTAACTTTTGTAAAAATAGTCTCAATATTGTTAATAATTAAGGGAAAGTGCAAGATAGCAAGATAGCCACAACACAAATATCATCAATTACTCATATCTTATAATGTATCGTATGTCTCATTTCACTGTTTTGAGACAAAATAAACATTTTAATTTTCATTGAATATAAAGGCTAAAGGCTATGGATTGCAGTTCGTTTTCTAATGCTTGCTCATAATATTATGTAGACTTCATTCATTTATTCAATCATTGCAGCCTAATAAAAGTCCACAGCTGATATATTGCACATGGAGAAATAGATTGCCTCGTATTTGCCATAGATGTCACGTCGGCAACCGCAATTTGTATCACCTATGTATCTATAGAACTGTAGAATAATTTTATATTCAAGACCTTTAAACTTGCAACAAATATTTAGCTATTCTTCGGTATTCGGCCTATTCGGCTACTTTTATCCTATTCGGTCGAATACCGAATATCTAGGTACTATTCGGCCGAATACCGAATACGAGTATTTAAGTAAGCGGTTTTATTTTAGTCAGATAATTGGTAAAATTAAAATATTTATTTATTTTATATTTCTTTTTCTTGTTCAAAGTAACCATAGGTACATAATCAACTTCCATATTACAAAAATTAAAAAAAGAATTATCAGATAAATGCTTATGCACTCGAAATAAAAAGGAGAATGGTGCAGAAAGACTTATTTTTCTGCATTTTCAATCAGTAATTTATTCCTTTTCTTCTCGTAGACAATCCAAGCTTCAAAGAATAGACGCTATGATTAAACACTACTTACGTCCTCCTACCCTGCCTTATAAATAATATTCAGCTATTTGGCCAGAAAGTCCGCAGAATATTCGGTATTTAGCATGTGGTCGAATATACTCTTCGTTGCAAATCTAATTAAAACTTATCGTTTTGAAACGATCTGTAATGTTGATAAAACTTTGCTGATGTAACAACAACAACTAGCTTTGTAGTAATCCGTGGGTTGTTTAAGGTATAAGGCATCACGTTACAACCTTATAACAAAGAATTTACAATTCAGCATACTACGCCGTTTTACAATGTATCTACATACGTTCACATATTATGCTAACCTACCTATGGTTTCCTTAGTTATGCTTTCGTCGAAAGAATATAGTGTTACTTTGACAAATTAATTTTTCGAATTTATATATTAAAGAAGTTAGTCTTAATTTTTACCTATCTTTCATCATAGTGCTGCATAGATATCAGGAGCCCAGCCGATAATAAATCAATATAATCACGCTATCTTCCAAAATAAAAATCGGCAAAAATATGAGCTAACGACCCCTCCTTTAAAGTCTTACATACGTGTAATAAAGGGCTGCGACTATGTGTGCTGAAACATTTAAAGATATTAAAAATAATAATGGTAACGTTGCACTGCTGAATATACAAACAAATGTTTCTAACTCACCTCTCTTAAATATCTTTAAGCCTCGCAATATGGTCGTCAATATGGTCACCCTCATGGTGATCGGCGATTGGTTGCGTGGTTGGAGGGTAGTCTGGACAGGCGACCTCTACCAAGAGAACTCTTTTCTATAACGACAAGAGAGTCGAGTAACAACCCGCAGATAGGCCAACTCCGACATTCATTGAAACCAACTTGCAGCGACCGGGGAACCGAACCCCGGACTGCTGCTACACCTACAATGCTATGACGGCTCCCACGACCGGTGCATAGCAATGCACCGCGAGGAGATTCCGGGTAATGAGGAATACCCCGAGGCCTGAGACCTGCTGTATGCTAAACAGCATACACGCAGAAGACAAGGTAGTGACATAGTGGAAGGTAGGCGGGCGTTACGCGGCGTTTTGTTTTCATTTTAAAAGCGGTTGCCTACGGCTGGTGGTTTTTGGTCGCATCTTTTATCGTATGACACAGTCGCTCGATACAGTGAGCAGTTGCTTCAGCGGGCATTCTAAATAGTAGTTGTTTGATCCGCCGCTTACTTAGCGTCAGCCACCGGAGAGTCTATATCACCTAAGATGAATCGTGTAGAGGCAAAACACGTGTCGTATTATTGTCATGTGGCGTATCTTTCCTAGTGTAGTGGTGTTGGGAGTAGTGGTGCTGGGAGTAGTGGTGACGAGGATAGTGCACGCAATTGAGGGAGGGCAGGAGGTGCTCGTCAAACTAGGTAAGACACATCATTTGATTTCATCGAGCGGATGTACGCAAGGTAATTATTACCAACGTCAATTTTAGATAAGATAGAATCGTCGTAGAGCCAAGCTGCAGCTATATTAGTAGTATAGTTGTAGCACGAATGGGTCGGCTCGACCGGGGAAGGACCACGCTCTCACAGAAAACCAGCGTAAAATAGCAGCTTAACGCTGCTGTGTTTCGTATGGTGAGTGTAGAGTACCGGAGACCTTTTTTACTGGCAAAGAGGCATTCCATCTTAGTCCTCACGGGTGACAACGCAACTGCATCTTGAGTCTTTATTGAGGATAGATGTAGATGTCTATGGGTCACAGTAACCACTTACCAATCAGGTGGACTGTGTGCTCGTTTGTCGCCCTATACTATAAAAAAAATTAAAATATGAGTAATAATATTTAGGTATTTTGTACGCCGTGTAGTTGTGTAAAATAGATAAAATAAAGAAGCTTGACAAATAAGTACCTTACGAACTGTGACCTGCGATGAGAAGAGAGATGAGAGTTGATCAAGCTAATCAGTTGCCACAATGAAAGATTAGACAAAAGCTTATGGTGACAGTTTTTTAGTGATCGAAAACGAATCGATCGAGACCGAAACATCTCAGATCGGTAAACTGTTCTTTGTTATTGCTTCTTCATGACAACGCCCCCCCCCCCCCTCACGTAGTGTAGGTACAGTAGACAATGGCAAAAAAGTGGAACTCAGGCTTCCTAGCCATTCACCTTATTCCCTACACCTTGCCCCAACACACTCACATTTCTCGAAGATGAGATAACTTTATGATAGGCAAAATATGCAATTCCGAAGAAACAGTAAAGAAAGAGTACATTTAAGAAGTTCATCGATACTTGCGCAGTAATTCTATAGCAATATCATCAAAAAACTGCTCATAGCATAACATAAATAGCAAGAATGTGTTATTAGTTTAATCAAATATATTGATTAGTTAGTTTTATATAATTCCCCAAGCAAAATGGCGATTTTATAGTCTAGATAATGTGAAATGAAATCTTTGAAGTTACTAGAACTTTGAAGAACTAAGATTCTTTGTTACTTTACTATGATATCAATCATCATCGTCATTATGTTATAAGTAGTCGAACTATCGTAGTTAGGAACACATTACTTTGTAGATACTAAAGAAAAAAAAATTGTATACATGTATAATGCCTTTCATATTGTGTTTTATTAGTTACTAGCTTTTTACCTGCGGCATCGCTCGCGTGGTAAATTTAGCAAAATTCGATCACTTTTAAGTCACCTCGGTGTCTGTCTCTATGTCTGTCAAAGATTTTTTTTTGAAATCTAAAAGACTATTATACGTAGATTAGGTATTTGGCATAGAAATAATATGCTACAGGAACACGTGACTACATATGTCTAGAAACACCTACTATTTTTTATATCGGGCGTGTCTTCCGATGTAACCATAAGAAAAGTAAATTGTCTCGGAATCCAAATTTATTATTATCTATTATTTACATTTTACTCTTTACATTCATTCATAATTAAAGTTAATTTAGTTTTAACAAAATAATGATGAGTTTCACGGTCTTTAAATTTACGGCATAATGTTTATTTGAGATATTTTATTCATATCATTGGTTATTGATTGGCACCATAAAATAGATGTAAATATTTTTTTTACGTTCGAGTAGACTTCAAAATTTAGTATACAATATACTACACATGGATTAAAACTAATGTTACGCATTTTATATTATACAAGCTGTTTCCCGCGACTTCGGCCGCGTGTTATTTGGGGTTTTAATTTTTTGCGCGGAACCCTAATTCTTTTTCTGAAATAAAAGTAGCCTAAGTTAACTCTACCCAGTGAAAATCCCATCAAAATCGGTCCAGCCGTTTAGGAGATTAGCCGGATCAAACAGACAGACAGACGGACAGACAGACAAAAACTTGATAAATTGTATTTTTGTTATTAATACCGTATATACTTTCATATGCATTTAGTAAAAAGCTGTAATTTTAACATTACAAACAGACACTTCAATTTTATTAATTTGTATATATATATATATATATATATATATATATATATATATATACACATATTATTTTTACTTTTATATATATATATATATATATATATATATATATATATATATATATATATATATACCTCTCCGACGACCCTGTGTCCTATAAAAATTCTTAAATTCGTAATAAAAAATATTGAGGGTCAATAGGGATAACAACTATCCTATCTCTCAAGTTGGAGCAAACTGCACATATATGTAGAGTGCAAAATTTCATTGCAATCAGTTTAGTAGTTTAGGAGTTCATCGCGGACAAACAATGTGACACGTAATTTTTATATATAAAGATGTTAATTTTAGCTTTTTACGTAGGGTTTTTTACGCATCTTTGGATGAAAGTTACATAAAAACCGGCGTAAAAGAACATATCGCTGAGGTGAAACACCGAAGTTCCGGGAAGTCTAAAGTATGTCAACATGTTTAGTATCGTCCCAACCATTATATCGGATCTGATTATATATCAGATCCGATATAATGATTGGGACGATACTAAACATGAAACTAAACAAACAAATCCTTGCAATAGAACACCGATTCTTATCAATGATGATTCGCGGGGCTATTAAAATTAAAAAAAAACATCTTAATTTTAATAGGGAAGATGGCCAAGTGCTAACATCTGCTAAGGACCGCATAGTTAATAAAATTAAATTCAAGCCCAAGCATACTTCTGCATTTATTCTATTCTATTCTATACTTATTCTATTCTATTCTAACTATGATATCAGGTCGTCAAAAACCTCAGTAATCACCTGATCATGGGTAATGTAAAATACCCAAAACATCGTGAATTAAAAAAGTTAAAATTAAACGCGATAAGATCCTTAAAATTAGTTTTATTCCTTATAAATTTTTTTCACAGTGAAAGTGGGAAGCACTACACTCATGAACGGGAGTAGAAAAATGCTTGCCTTGTTGTGGCGGTGAAAGAGAATCCGCCACATCATATCGTCCCATCGTAAGAGGCGACATAGGAAAACAAACAGGAGAGGGGCAGCCTCATCTTCCTGACAACAGATCAAAATAATAATATCTGCGGTTGCCAACCCGCCTACCAAGCGTAGCAATTGAAGCAAATATCCAGCTACTTGACAATTTATGCAAGAGGCCTATGTTCATTTCAGTGGACTTTTTTACTGGAATTTATTTACGGTAGAGTGAAAACAAAAATGTAACATACCCGCAAATATGAATGAAATAAAAACTGCATATATTGCCCCATGAAAAGTAAAAAAGTAGCAACTTATATACATACACGTTACTACTGTGCAATGGCCGCAAAGAGTTTTTGGTCAAAAAAGTGTTCACTGCGCTGATTCCAATGTGGGATGACCTCAACTGGGAAACTTTTCAGATATGCAGGTTTTTCTTCACCGCCGAGAAGGTGGTAAACCGACACTTCATTTGCAATTAATATATTATAATATGCTGAAATATTTAATAATGCTTACGTACCATGAAATTCAAGTTTTTATCAGTTTGATTGCCACCTTTGTCAAGTAAAATAAAATGAACCTTTGTTTAAGTAAAGTTTGCTTTCTTTAATTAAAGTATTTTTCGCAAGAGCCTGTTCATTTACAAATACTCATATGAGCTATGAAACCAAGACTGTCACAAATATCTTAATATGTCCGAAAATATGAATGCTACCTTAAATTACAAACTGATTTATAAGTCTCATTAAAGGTAAAAAAGTAAAGTAGCAGCTAATATACATACGTCTCATTACAGTGCACAGGGCTCCTCATTACCTATAGTGTTTTGTGGGCAGAAAAATAGAGTATTTTAGTTACTCAGACATCTAGGTATCTCCACGAAGTTATTCTTCACCACTTTAACGGATACGTGTTAAGTCAGCACGTAAAATTTTCTATAACAGAATCATCCTCGAGGGAATCGTACACGCTTTGCTCCCGTGCCATGATGAAATCTCACGGCGAGAGCTACACGGCCCTCGTATGTGTTTAAATACAATTCATTAAAACTGAAATTAAGCTTTTGCATGATTGTTGACCACATCTACCTAGTAATCACACATCCAACGATGCCACGAACGAATTTTCATTTATTTACATTGTATATTCAGTAGCATTCTATTATTTAATTATATCAGATACGTACCATTTTAATTAGTATAGTGGTAAGTAGATGGCGCTATTATTAGATCAAATAATGAAAGCCAAAACTATACTTATTATCTAATAATATCAGCGATAGAAGCGAACATTTATTTATTTTATCACTAAGGCATAAAGTGATGTCAATTCTGTTAAAAGTTTTGTTTCTGTTAATAAATACGCTATCAGAACCGGTAGCGTGAAAAATGATCTAATAAATCGTCATATGACCATATCATGAAATAGCAACGTTGTGTCTAGTTATTAATATCTTCAAACGATTTCTATTCATTGATTTGGTCAAGCTATATCATGAGATGTTCAACAAACAGTGTTAAATATCATGATATGACCACACCATTTCACGAAATGATAGACTACTTTATATGATCTATTCTACGATCTGGCCACGACATATATAAAAATCTCTTTAATAAAACTGTAATGATAATGAAAATTTTGCAATAATTGCAGACAGACCAGTTTTAATCAGTTTACATATAGATTAGTAATTGAAATAAAAACCTTATCATATTTTTGATAGACGTCACTATTATCTATTGAAATTATTACACTTTTAAAATAAAATAAGAAAAATACTAAAAAACTAAACGTTAGTTTTTTAATAATTTTAAAAATCTTATTATTTAAACATATAAATGTAAGTTACTTATATTATTTAATTTATTATTAACTGAAGGCGAAATATACTACTTTTTACATTTGATGATAGATGACGCTGTTTTGATAACTAAATCGGTGTAGTTTCAAATTATTTTACCAAGTTTATAACTATATTTTATACTTTATTTATAAATATGGTATGGTATGGTATATGAAAAACACCCGTCATCCCACCTATAACTAAGATACAATAGAAAATTAACATCTAAAGTAGGGAAAATACTTAACCTTCTTTTTTTGAAGTTCCGTAATCATAAAAAAGTAGCCTATAAATTGCCCCGGGTTATTAATTACCTATATACAAAATTTCATGTAAATCGGTCCAGTACTTTTTGCGTGAATCCGGAATACACAGACAGACAGACAGATTTGGATTCAGAACCCATTATTTAGTCCCCTGGACTTGTTTTTTCTTTCAAGAATATATTAGAATTACAGACACGACTTTTCTACAGCTTTATTATATGTATAGATTCAGAACCTTTTATTTAGTCCCCTGGACTTGCTTTTTCAAGAATATATTAGAATTACATACACGACTTTTCTACAGCTTTATTATATGTATAGATTAGGATTTTCTATAAAGAAATTTTCAGTAGAAGGTACGATTTCTTTACTCATTTGGTAGAAGCCCGGAGTCAGGAAAGTGGCAGGGTTTCAACCCCGTTTCTTGGACGCTAAAGCTAAAGTCGTTGATCCTACGCCTGTCCTGTTCTCTCTCATTCGTGTCGGATTGCCATCCTATCGGACTATCACAGTAAGGGAATAGAGAAAACACCTGTGACCGCGCACGTACTCGTGAAAAAGAGAAAACGCTCCTGAGTAAACTACAACGGTTGGATCGATCTAATCTGTGTTACGTATATAATATATCGCACTGGTATATTTCCTAAACAATGAAAAGAAGCTAAAGCGGTACCGATATACAAGACTGATGTGAATTTTTGGTTAGCAATTATAGACCTATCTCGATCTTGTCTACTTTTGCAAATATCTTTGAGGCTGTAGTATGTCCCTCAATTCAAAATCACCTTAAGCTTTACAATATAGACAATCAGCATGGATTTGTTGAATCCAGATCAACATGCACAAATTTAACAAGCTTTGTCGAGAATCTGGCCCAAGCTTTTGACCGTAAACAGCACATCGATGTCCTATATACTGATTTTAGCAAAGCTTTTGACAAAGTGCCTTATGATATTCTGCTCAATAAACTAGCTTGTTATGGGTTTGCTGGTTCTTTTTTAACATGGTTGTCATCATATCTAGAGGATCGGACTTTTTACGTTGTGGCCAACGGCTTTCGATCTGATAATACTGGTATAACTTCAAGTATGCAACAAGGATCGCATCTTAGCCCTATCCTTTTTAACTTTTTTATTAACGACATCACAGACTACTTAACTAACTCTTATGTTTTATGTATGACAATGACCTAAAATTTTTAAGACATATAAATTCAATAGAAGACTCAATATTATTACAAAAGGATCTGAAAAATCTTATTGATTGGTGCAGAGACAACCGAATGACGCTAAATCCAAAAAAATGTCAACACATGAAATTTACCAAAAAATTAAACCTTATTTCATTTAGATATAAAATAGATGAGTATATTATTCAAGAGGTCGAGGTTATAAAAGATTTAGGGGTTACTTTTGATAGGAAGCTGACATTTATACCTCATTACGAAAGCATCGTTAAAAAAGCATCAAGGCTGCTTGGGTTCGTCTTACAAAATAGCAAAGGATTCCGCATTAAAACTAAGACAATACTGTATAATAGTCTCGTTCGTAGTACACTCGAGTACTGTTCGGTTGTCTGGCGTCCACACTTTGCGATTCACAATCTACGCATTGAGCGTATTCAGAAGCGGTTTCTGTGGCATTTGGCACGATTAATTGGTAATGCAAAGAAAGATTTCTCATATGCGGATAGACTAAAATTTTTCAAAATGTTATCCTTAGATAAACATAGGGAGCTAACAGCCTTGTTGTTTTTGTATAAAATTCTCAACAATAGAATTAGTTGGCCACAGTTACTGAACTCATTTGATTTTAGCGCGCCTTCAAGATATCCGCGTCTACCGGTAGCACCACTGAGACCATCAACCCGCAGAACCGTTCTTGGCTCCAACTCTCCATTACCCAGACTATGTAAGCTGCTAAATAGTTACAAACACAGAGTTGACGTAAACTTTGATTCCGCTTACAGTTTCCGTAAATAGATTGTCGACAGTATGACTAGTACTTAATTTCGTGCAACCAGCTTGTATTCTCTTTCACCATACGGATAAACAATGTTGTTTTTCCTTTCAAAATTGTTAACTTTATTTAGTAAAATCAAAACCCACTTAAGTTATTGTTATATTGCATGCTGTGTTTACTAGTAAGTAGTCACTACACTTAGCTTAAGAAACTTTTTTGTTATTTAAGATTGTATTGTGTAAGTTGGCTGTTAGTAAACCATACAAATAAACAAAACCCTTTAAATGTATATAAGTATAACATGTCTTCCACAGATGGTTAATCAAATATAAGTAGATTTCTGAATATTATGGGTATTGGGAATACTTACATCTAATCTATTAAATGAACTGTTTTTGTGGATTTATTAATAAGTGTGATATCTAATCTATTGTAGTGAATAGTTCTATTAGTTCTTGTACTATTATCTATTCTGTGCTATTAGTTAGAATGGCGCGGTCGTAATACAATTTGCGTTGGTTTTCTCCATTACAGCCTTTGATGTATACTCACAATATGGTTTTATCTCAGCTGTTATTAAATTATATTTTATTGCTAGTTTCTGATGGATGTAGTGCACTACTTAGTTATAACGGTGTGTACAACACTTTCGAGCATGCTCCTGTAAAATGTTGTATTGTTTCAGCTTGTTGGTGACATTTTGTGCAAGTATCTGATTCAATATTTTATTTTTTTATTTTGTATTGAAGAACTGATCCTGAATAACCATGGTGAATCCTTCAGTTCCGGGAATAAGTAACCTAATTGTAATTTGTTTGAGTCGTAAATATCAATATGTGCTTGTTCTAATTCTAAATCATGTAGATGCCTACCATGCAATTCTTTGCTATTCCATCTGGACAGTTTTTCTTTATTCTGTTCGTCACTGTTAATGAATTGGAGAATAAAATTCTTTTGATTAGATTGTACTATTGCACTATGTTATTTACTGTTTGCCGATTTTTGATTAAAAAAAATTCTTAAACTTTTTATTTGGCTTTCGACAGTATTTTAAAGTTCAATATTCCTCGAGATTTAGGGTGTAATTTTGTTAAGGTTGTCCTATCCTAGATCTATACTAATATAATAAAGCTGAAGAGTTTTTTGTTTTTTATTTGCTTAAACACGCTAATTTCTGGACCTACCTGTCCGATTTGAATAATTATTTGTGTATATTATAGCCAGATTCATGAGGAACAGTATAGGCTATTATTAGGCTAGCAATAGGCTACACCTTTCAGCTAGCCTTAAATATTGATTTTTGTGAAATGATCTATCCGCGTGCGCTGGCGTAATGGTTAGTGATACCGTGAAACATAAATATCAGGTTAAAAAAATATAGATGTTACCTCTTTAAAAAATGTGTCATGTCGCCCGTAGTGTTGCCAACAACTAAACTAGCACTCTGACAGATTCAACTTCTAGAACCACCAGAAAACAACTAACAAAAAGCGAGTGTAGTGGGGCGTATATATGTGTACTTTAACTTTTAACAAAATAAACTTTTATGTAAATAATAAATAAATCAACATACAAATAGTAAATCAACAAGTCAACATCAATTGCGATTGAATAGAAAACAGTATAAAAAAGAAAGAATGCGATTATTCCTGCAAAGACGGATCGAAAGCCACTTGAGTTTTTCACAAAGGTTCCGAATGCGCTCATGTTTATTAAGCAACTCCTCATTTAAATTGAGATAACACGTGTCAGCATAATCGAGAATCGGTAAAAGGAGTAATTGTGCAAGCGCAATTTTATAGTAGCCTCAAATAAAAATTTGTCAAAAATAATACCTAGATTTTAACGGTATCACTGTATGGCACGATCGTCCCATCAAAAATAATGAAAGAGAAACGAGAAAACCAGGTAGAGTAGGAAAATCTATAAGAAAAACAAATTTGTGACTGCCAATTATTATTGCTTTTGCTTTTTATGGATTTACTTTAAGACCATATGACTTACTCCAATCCACAAATAAGTTAAAATCATTGTTAAACAAGCTTATAGTTTTGTGTAAATTCACCAACATTTGCATGCACTTAGCGAGATGATAATTGGGGCGTAATCGAATTCATGAAGATTGAAAAGAGGAGATGAGGCAACACGAGAAAAGAGGAGAAGGGGCAACACGATCCACCGAGATAGATCATCTGACGCCACGTCATGTCTGAAAAATCAGTGCTGCTTATACAGTAAAAGTAAATTTTCCTTAAATGTAGTAGAAATATATTTCAAAAATTTAAGTGGCATAATGTTTCATAAATTCTACTGAACCACTAGAAAAAACCACCCGCCACTAAAAGCATTTATTAATTCTTCTCATTCCGTAGTCAAGTTTGTTCTTGTTTCCTGCACCGGCACACCTAAATAATTATATAAATCTTCACTTTCCAGTCTATTTTCATTTCTTCGCTTAAACAGTAGTCTCTAGGTGTAATTTATCCTTTTTTATGGGAATTGTTCTCCATTTAATAAACCGAAACTCATTTTTATGTCTGAACTACATTTAACAGTAGATAATTTGAATTTATTTTTCCATGTCTTTGTCAGACCTTCCAAATAATTTGATACCACCATTCATTTACATTAAGTTATAAATGTATTTTTGACTAGCGATCCGCCCCGGCTTCGCACGGGTTGTTTCTGGATTTCGACGACAGCGCCACCTACCGGGTCCCGTTGTAAATCTAAACCTGTTTTGAATTAATTGCGATAAAAATAAATTTCACTAACTAAAAATGGCATATAACGAAACTTTTTTTACACAGACAATCCATTTGTGGCTGAAGATGGAGCTCATATACAACGAATTGAGTCCCTGTGGAGAGCAATTAAGGGATTTTTCTAAAAACCAAATTATAACAATCCACATTAGTTACATTGTATCATTTACCACCATCATAGCAGAGTTTAGGGCAACCTGACTTTATGGATAAGATCAAATCTGTACTAAAACCGAATCAGGACGCCCCGACTCCACGTAGTCTTGTCTGCCCTACCCCTAGAGTGTTTTCGTAAAGTCGTAGGCACGGAGGTAGAGCAGCCCCGCCCGCAGTAGTAAATCGCAGGCACCTGTGCGAGTCGTAGCGGCTGAAGATGGTCGCCGAAGGCGATCATTAAGCCGAAGCTGCAAAGGTGCCTGTGATTTGCGACGCAAGGGCAAAGGAGCTGCACTTCCCGCAGCGCCGAATCCGTAGCAGAAGTAACTTTGTGTCAATATTCTTGTATAAAAAAGTGAGGTTATGATTTTACAAAAAAACCTTACTCATAAACTATACATTTCTGCAAGGGGGGAAGGGTAGGGGGTCTTCAGTTTTACCCTCTTACTTCCCGAAGCGGCCCCACAGAAAGTAAAACCGTGGTCGATAAGAATAACAAGCTCGTGGAAAGGTGGCGGAGCTAAGTTCTGCAAGACCCATCTCAGAAGAACCTAAAAATTCTCCGCAGACAGACTCTTTAGACGGGACCTGAAGCTGGAGTCTTTAGAAGACAGCACAGTAAACAGGCAACTGAACAGACAGGTTTCTAGACGCATGCAGCGAGACTTACGCAACCACATTCTATCTAGAGTAAACTGTCAAAGTTAAAGACGACTAGTATCGTTTCGAGGCTACCTGATATTTCTCTGAGATGACAAGGTTGTACGGACAGCGGTACACATCATCGTTGGAGCCACACGCAAGTGTGAGTTGCGATGCAAGAGCAAGTCTAATACGACACTATTCCGATAATATCATAGACTTAAATCTGAGCGAGATTAGAGTCGGACCCCGGACGAGGATGGAATTATAGCGGAGATTCTGAAATCGGGTAATCACCACTCCGGAAACGTGGCGCGAAAGTGAGGTGGCCTTGTTCTTAAAGGCGAAAATGCTCTGTTAAAGAACTACAGATTGATTTCTTTTCTAAGCAGTGTCTACGTGCTGTTTTCGAGAGTCATTTGAAATCGTTTCACATACAAAATTGGTGACAATCAGCCTACTGATCATGCTGGATTTCGAAAAGGGTTCAGTAATATAGACCACGTACATACTTTCGGTAAATTGTATAAAAGACCGAATAGTACAATCTGCCACTTTGCCTTGCGTATGTGGGCTATGAGAAAGCCTTTGATTCCGTCAAAATTTTAGCGGTGCTAATTGTCCCTTCAGCAGTGCCAAGTTGTCTGGCGGTATATTGAAGTGCTTAAGGGTATGTTCGTAAATAGGGCTTTGATGGCTATCCAAATAAGAGTACAAAACATATTCAACTGCAAGAGGCGTAAGACGGAGTGATGTTATAGCCTCGAAAATCTTAACTGCTGAATTGGATCACGTTCTCAAGCTACTGGACTGGAAAGCATAGGGTATTATCGTCAATGGCGAGTACATCACTCAGCTTCGATTTGCCGACGATAGTTATTATAACTGAATCGCTAGAGGACCTTAACACTAGGCTCAATAACCTCATTAATGTTTCCCAACGGATAGTCTTCAATAGAACATGGAAAAAAAGGTAATTTGTAAAGTCCATGTCACACCTTTGCCGTTGCCGCAGGTTGTGGGCGCTATGCTCGAAGTTGTCGACGAGTGTTTACCTAGGACAAATTGTCCGACAAGGTTAGTTCAACTTCGACTGAGAGTGAGAGGTCAAACGTTGAATCAAGTTTCTCGAATTGCAGTCTCGTACCGGTAAGCGAAGTGTAGACCTGGTAAGAGATGAAGGAAGTCAATGGATGCAGGTGTTCAGGATCGTACTTTAAGGCATTCCTTGAGCGGCGCCTATGTTCACCAGTGGACTTATGAAGGACTGCAATAATGAAGATAATGGGTACATTCGTTGTTACAATTGTAGGCAGACCTTTTTAGTAAATAATGAAAAATTTAAAGTACGAAGTTGTGTAATATTAAATCCATAATCAGTTTTACGTTTTTTACGAAGCATTCATTTTAAACAGCCTACTTAGACCCCGCTGCAGAGTTTTGGAACTGGACTCAAACGTACTTCAACTTAAAGCGACTTCGTAGATGCATGTTCAGATGATTCGCAAACGGAAGTGGTGATTGCTGCTACAAAGTACACGACGAAAGGAGAAGGAGACGTCTCCATACATTCTTGGGCCCAAGTGTTAACAAGATGAAAGTAGGACCATTTGAAAGCGTATATATAAACAATTCATAGCTGAAAATCTGGCAAGATTTGTCAATCTAGGAGCTGAGTTATTGTAGAATAAGTAAAAGTGAGATTATCTAATACCTACACTATAACAGGTGATTTTTCACTGTTATAACACTGTAAAAGGCTATTTTTCACTATAATTACTTAAAGGTATAAAAACAGGATTAGTATAAAATCACAAAAAAAGCTGTGGATAGTAATGAAACGAAATGGTGAAACGATTAACGAAAGTTAAAACAACAACCACTATGTGAAGTGAATATTAGGGATATTGATCTGTTATCGATTACTTTAATTGTTGTTGTAACTGTTACTTGCGGAATGTTGATATTTTGTATTTTTTAGTATTATTTTGTACGCAATTATTTTTTATCTCCGTAACACAGAAAAATAATCGAAAATAGATATTAAAATGCTCAATTCAAAATCGACTATATTGCGCTCGTTTCAAATCGATTCGAAAATCTCTCTTTTTCTTTTACGTAAATAGTTTGAAGTTTGAACTGTCAATTCAAGTTTCAAAATAAGAAAATTTTTGCAATAAATCGATTACCATAAAGAATACACTACAATCGATTTTCTAACTTATTTTATTGTTTTTTCGAATTCTAGAACGTAAAAAGAGCTACTTTATTGTAAATACTAGGCCTACTTACTAAGTACTTAGCGGTTAGCCACCGTAGAGTCTATATCACCTGAGGATGCCTCGTGTAGAGGCGAAACACGTGTCGTATTATCGTCAGTGGTGTGTCTTGCCTAGTGTAGTGGTGTTGGGAGTAGCGGTCCTGGGATTAGTGGTGACGGGGATAGTGCACGCAATTGAGGGAGGGCGGGAGGTGCTTCTTCATACTAGGTAAGACACATCATTTTATTTTATAACGCGGATATTTGCGAAGTAAATTTTTGTAAAAGCATTTATATAATGGATTTCCGCAAAGTAACGCCTGATTCTATTAATTATATCTACTTTTTTGTATTTTACTTTACAAAAATATGACCAATTTTTAAAGTATAAACCAATTAGTTAACTTCAGGCCCAAAAATCCCATTCTCCTTTGTCATGGTTATAGTTGTCGGTAGTCACCTAAGCAAAAGGCTTCAGGCAGAAGCACGAAACCGTCACTACCAGTTAAGGATAGACCACTTGCTTAATTCCTCTCACTGTAAAAAAAATCCAACACTGACTATGGACCTATTCAATTGTATTGAAGATTTGCACTAATCGCAACGCTCGGCAGTCGCGTTTCGATCGTAGTACCATTCATTTCGTATTTTCATCATGTAAGTCGGGTATTTAATATTTAAGATATAATTTTATAACAATAGGATGTCGTGAGATCTTCCTTACATTTCACATATTGAACCTTTACATGTACACGAGAACCTGATGGTGCCACAAGAGTACACATAAAACCTCAGGCGCTGAGGCAGAGTACGCAATACCGCTCAACTTGTTTATTGAAATTTAAATATTACTAATAAACGTATTTGGCGGTTTAAAAAAGGCAGGAGGAAACCTGCATAAAAATTCAAAAAAATAGATTCATATGCACTGTGCAACACAAGAAGACTATCTCAATTTAGGTAATAATAACAAATCCTAAGAATGTTCGTTTTAACATTATGTATTTTAGATTTGGTTAAGTTTTGAATCCACGACGTGATGTAGTAGGAGTGCCAAGAGTGGTCATGGCAGTACTAAAATCTTATCGCAAAAATAGGCACCTCGGGCCTGGAAAATTATATCTAATATTCATTTTCCTTTGCTTATCGACACCTCTCTATGGACATGTAAAAGGACAAGTCCGGTAAGTCGCTCATTTGCAATTCGCGTATGCCGTCAGTTGGTGTAGGGCAGCAAAAGAAAAAACTTTTCTGATACCTACACATAATTTATTTTATAACTCCGTCTCCATGTGTAATACGAATGTTCCGAAAAACAAGTTCCAAAGAGGGCTAGCCCTGTGGGCCTTCCTCTGTATCCGCCCATGCACAGACAGTGGAAAAAGTGTATTTCTTATTTTTTGATGTTGACGTTAATAAAAGATCATAAAAGAAACACAATTTTTGTAAAGATTTATTTAATATTGTTATGTTTATTAAGCACGAATACAGCGGAGGCTTTCACGACATCTCCATCAGCGTTGGCGAGCTCTCGACTACACTCTTCCAAAGTGACACTAACCTCTTCGGCGACCGATATCTTCACTCTGATCACTTTGATAGCGTGATGTACGTTCCAATTGCTCAGCTCCAATGCTTCAAGACATTCTTCTGGTGTTGCCTGTGAATAAGAAAGTTTAGGCATTTTCAGTATTAAATAGTAAGGAGTTTCGAACCACGATGTATATACACGAATAGCGACCTACTACTTTGTAAAACTATGAATCAATTAGAAACTCTGGTCCATTATCTAGAAACATTTGGTGTCACCCACATACTTGTAAACAAAAAGTTGTAAGTTCAAACCTGTTGCTTAAGCACTTTGTTCATGATTCTGACTTCATCGGACTCCACACCGCGCTGCCTGCCGCAAGGCTTCTGATCCGCAAACTCCAATAAATCTTCTACCGAGACATGATCTGCAATGTAAAAAGATACGGACATATTAGACTTTTTGTTTTTCTCATTAGCAAGTAACATACGACTGGGCATAGGCCTCTCGCATCATTGTAGAAAACATTTGTCATAATCATCAGATTGTTGGACTTTCGTACCAAATTTCTCGCACCTTTGCCACTTCTCCCCTTTGCCGGCCTGGGTATTTTCACCTGGTTTGCACTAGGTGGTGATACCGCCATATATCGGAGGCCTTGAAATTTGTCTGGCATTTCCCCTTGTTGCAATTTCTTTAGCAAGTACTACTTGACGAAATAGCGTGATAGATTTTCTAACACCGTCACCACACTGCACATACGGGGGTTTTTTTTAAATTTTATTTTATAGTATAAGGGTTACATACGAGCAAACTTCCACTTGATGGTAAGTGGATGCTGTGGGCCACAGACATCTACTTTTATCCTCAATTAAGAATCAAAATGCAGATGCGTTGTCACCAGTGAGGACTGAGATGGAATGCCTATTTTTCGGTAAAAAGGGTCTCCGGTTCTCTACACTCACCATACAAAAAGCTGCTATTTTACGCTGGTATTCTGTGAGAGCGTGGTATTTCCCCGGTCGAGCCGATCCATCCGTGCTACAACTATACTACTAACATAGCTGCAGCGTAGCTCTACCACGATATGACTACTACAATATATTCATATAAAACTATTGACTGAAATATTTTTTTAAATAAAATCCTCTGGCTGAAGCACATAAGACGGAAAGCGGAGTGGAGGAAAGTGAAGGGTGCCGAATCCGCCGGGGGCATTTCTGCGTGATCCGTATCCTTGGGCGTGCGCTGATTGACAGCTCATTGACGTGATTTCATCACCACATTCTCTCAAATGTCACCATCTGTGAGATGGTTGCATGATACAGATATCACTTAACCCAGACTTATCAATAAATTTCATGCAAATATAATCTTTTGATCATAAAGGACGGGCACTACGGTTTTAATACATGGCGTACTAAGTTACTGTCAATTCTCCATAACTTCTTTAGTCGACTGCGAGCGGGCGAGAAGCTTAGTTCTTTATAAACTGCGAACGCTGTTTTCGACAATCTAAGACTGATTTTGTTTGTCATTATTTATGTGCTCACTTTGTCAATATGATTTGAAGTTTATGTCAGATAAGAATGTACAAATGTGTCTAAAACAGTAATATTGTATATGAAAATACAACTACGTGATATACTTACCGTGCCAACTAACCGGCCATCTCCTGATTTGTTTCCCTCTGCCGCCACTTACGACACCCACAGGCTGATACGCAAAACATGACCGCCATTTTTAAATACTTAAGTTCATGGTTCCATTGTTTTCATTAAATAATTAGATTTTCGCAGGGATTGAATAACCGAAAAAATTATGATTAAATCGGTTAGCGGTATGACGTCATTCCTTTAAATTTCGATACCTTTCGCGCCGAGGCGTCGCGCGGCGTGTCGGCCGCAATGGTAAGAGAGTAGGTACTTGATCGAACATTTACTGATATTCGTTATTGGTGCCTCGGCAGCAAGACAAAGCAGGTTGTTTTGCCATTTTGCCGCCATTCTTGTTTCCGCGTCTACTTTGTTTATCAACCTAATCACAAGTGTGCTTTGCTGAAACTCATTATGCATGTCTTAACCGATTCGTTGCGACACCAATTTTCGACAACTTTTAGAGCTGTGGCAGCGAACAAATATTTGTGACACGCCTGTCGTATCAAGCGCCATATAAGTAAGCCGCTACTGCCGCGTCGCGCGCTCTTCATCGCATCATTTTTTTCGGTACGGAAACTATTCCGATAAAGGTAACATATAGGTATAACAAAAAAATATATGTATAATTATTTTTTTAACGGTACCACAACCGTAATATTCAACTGTTTTGGTTCTACCTATTCGAAGCTATATCGTAATTCTGTATCGGTACCCTTATTACCTTTACCGCTTTCAACCCCTGGAATTTCGCGGTAGGTATTAGTAATTTAATGAGATAAGTGTATTATAATATTTGTAAATGCCAATTATTTTTTTTAGAAAGCCCACCAATATTATCCGCTCCTGGTTTTATTATGCGAAGGATTGGAAGAATCGGTTTTTTGGTTCTGTAACTATTATTAAAATTTTTACTTATTACGTACACTCTCAATATTCTATAGGATGCATTTCAGTGAGTGTGAGCAGGAATTACATAGTGACGGACCTAAAATTTCGGTTTGGGTTTCCGTTTCGGCAAAAAATCTGCCGAACCTTCGGCGGCGCCGAAACTTGGTATTCGTGTATTATCGTGCGACACTCGGATGAGTTTGTGACTCGTGTGTTACTCGCTCGTAAAAAGTATTGTAATATTTATTGGGACTTATATTTATATTAGGTTATGGCTCAAGTGAACATCGCATTGAATAATATATACGTTTTAACAATATTGTGAACACAATAAAATATGTTCTCCATTAGCGAGTAACTCATTTCGGTCGGATACTAGAATTACATGCTTTAATTCCTCCTTCTGCTTTCCACCATCGGACAACCAGGCGGTCGGCGGGTCTTCACGCTTTGTTGACGATATTCCACGCATTAGAACCAAACTCTTTTCTTCGTCTTTTGTAATGTGTACAGCAAAGGAGTAGAATAATTTGCCGGCGTCTATCTTTCCGTCCGAATACAATTTGAGCTTTTGTTACGCTAAGACAGTGCGATTTACCATCTAGGAATACATCACCACTTACCACCAGGTGGAATTGTGGTCAAGCACTGGCTTACGATAAGTAAAAAAAAATACTGCAGGAAAGAGAGCTCACACGGCGCCTATTCTACAACACCGGAAGAATCGATGACACGTTGCCGGTATTTAAGAGAGCAGTGAACTCTTTTTTTAAGACCCCTAAGTCATATAGGCCTGGGAAAATTGCTGGTGACAGCAGAGTCCAGAAAGAAGTCGCACGGCAGAATTCTTGAAAAATCATAAAGTGCTAGTTTCGAATTTTGAATGTTCGATCGTGAAAGTGGCGGTTGGACGTAGGATTTCTCGGGAAATTTAAGTAAATTCAAAATTTACCAAACTTGTTTTAAAATTATTTATATTTAAAAGACATATTCTAACCTTTGACCAGAGATCCTTCTTCAAAGTATTGCTCCCCCTCTTTGGCACTCTCACACTCGTACTCGCTACCACTAGTCTCTAGGTAACGATTGAATGGGTTTGCGGAACTCTGTCCCGTGGTGTTCATAAATGGGTTCGTATCTATTTTAACTTTTTCTACACCGTCAAAAACGTCAACCCCATTTTTTTCTAAACTATGCGTATCTTCTCTTTCGCTTTGCCCGTTTCTTTCCTTCATCGAACAGGCAACCGCATTCTGGTAAATGATATGACGACCGTTTTGTTCGCTGTTGGTCGTTTTTGTAGTGCCTGTGTCAGAATTAGGAAGTTTGAGGGGATATTTTCGTATGTGTCTCGGTTTATCGATTAACTTCGGTTTGGTTGTCCGCGGTGGCAGAGGCAGCTCGTTCTTGTTCTGTAAATATAAGATACCTAAAACATTCGAACAAAATGTGTTTGATGATCTTGACTTATGTATCGAATAACACTTGGGGCGTTCAAAAAAGTGAGGATGGGGTACAATGTGTTTGGAATATTTTTTTTAGAATAAGGTGGACAAGCACACATCCCACCTGATGGTAAGTGGATGCTGTGACCCATAGCTATCTGCATCTATCCTTGATTAAGAAATACAATGCATATGCGTTCTCAATCTTGAGTAATAAGATGGAATGCCTCGTTTCCAGTAATAACAAACTCCGGTTCTCTACACGAAACTCTCCATACGAGACACCAGCATTAAGCTGCTATTTTATGCTGGTATTCTGTTAGAGCGTGGTCCTTCCCCAGTCGAACCGACCAATTAGTGCTGCACCCATAATATAGCTGCAGCATGGCTCTAACACGTAGCCAGGTTGAAAGATTATATAATGAAGAACCTATTATTTATAGTAGAGGTATATCACTTGCAGGGAATGCCCACTCAGAATAGCGTACGATGGTCTATACTAGGTTGGAATAGCGTAAGAAGATTGACAACAGTTTGGATCAGCTCTTAGTGCGACCATCAAAATGAGCCGTCTCTTATAACAAGCAGTGGACGGTCAGTGCGCTGTTAATCGTGCTAGCGTTTGACAACTTGTGCGTATAATATCTAATTGGAATGTAACAAAATAGTTTAAGATATATTTTTTAATTTTCCTTTCTCGCACGCACGCATAGGCAAGTATAGCTTATAAATTCTATAGTAACAGAAATAATAATTTTAAGAAAAAATAATAAATCTAGGCCCCAGTTCCTTCTCTACCTAGGAGTCTGGCTTTTTATCACCTACATATTCCTGCCAAGCATACGTAATTAATATTATTGTGTACACACTACTGTGTCAATCCGAAAAAATAGGGAGCCAGCATAGTTACGGGCTATGAGGATTTTCAGCTTAGCTTCAGTAGTTTGCAACTTACAATTAGATTGTTGAATGACTGTTTCTATAAATAGAAAGTATTTAAAAAAAATATTAACTTACATCTTCAGCATTTGTTTTCTGACATTCGGATTCGCTGGACGATAATGTTCTGAAAATGAAATGTTATAAATCTGTTAGTTCATCAATGACGCAGTGGCGGAGTAAGAATATCTTGTACACCATATCGTGCCGTGGGTGTCGTAAGAAGCGACAGAGGGAAATAAACCAAGGGATGTTGCTGGCTGTTGGATCTCCAACTTTCTCCACTGTTAACAAGCAACAAATAGAACCCTAATAGAATATTTTGGGTATTTATTGATGCTGGAAATTAAACCATTTATAATTCTAATATAACACACTCCCAACCTTCTCTCTACGTTCATGAAACGGTTATCGAAACTTACCTATTCTTATGAGAGAACTGTTTTTGCAGCGAAAGGAAATTGGCTCTCGAATCAATAAGCCGTGGCGCCGGCTTAGGAATGGTGGCGGGCTTATGGGCCATCTCGGTCATTTGTGATATGAGAGAAGTCGACGGCATTGGATCCTCGATGAGGCTTGTGTAAGCCATCTTGCTCTCTTCCGTTATCGTCGACTGTTGAATCGAATGAATCACAATTAAACATAATATATAGGTTTTCAATTTTCAATTTGGTCAGGTGAAATTTGGAAAACAATTTTAGTTCTTCCTATTGTTAAATGATACTACCATGCTCTGCTAACTGTATGCCTATTCACTAACTACGTTAACATGAATGTTAGTCACTTTTCACTACATTGCGTCGTATGTTTTACGAGTCGAAGTAGCTCTTATAGAAAGGCATACAGAACTTATGACGTATACTGTACACTACAAAATGTCTAACATTTTAATGTCAACGAAGTCAGCGAATAGGCCTGCTTGTATATGGTGATAAAGCCATAAATGGTAAATCTTTATATAGAAAAATTAAGTATCATATTGTTCGTCCGCGAAATCCTAAGCTACTGAACTGATTTCAATAAAATGTTGTACACTGTGTGCAGGTTTCTCCAACTTGAGAGATAGGATAATTTTTATCCCAATAAGCGACCCTCAATATTTTTTTATAACGAATTTAAAGATTTTTATACGACAGACGGTCGCCGCAAAGGGCACAACAACGCCTGTGGCCTTCTAGTGATATATAAAATATAAATACAAATGACAAATAAGTCAGAGTCACTTCAGCAGTCTTGCATTTAATGTAATATGAATTAGTATTAAGTAAAATTTTGTAAAACAACCATTACTAGTTAGTTACACAATGTATTTAATCACATATTGTTATATTTACGCAAAACATAAGATGAATATTTCAGGACACTAAACTTTACAATAACAATAATATTAGGTATTGATCTAAGAGTTGACATTATACATAGCATACTTAAATTGAAATGCCACAGCTTCAATAAATATTGCATTTGATAGGATATTAAAAAGCCTACTTTGTAAACAATGAATGTAGCACTTACACTTGGGCGATTTTTGGACAAACATAAAATAACACTTTTATATTAATATTTAGTGGGCTCCCACTAGATGGAGTGACGACTGGTAAGACATGCCGATGAATGCAGGTGTCTCTGGACAGTATTTTGTGGCATTTCCTACGTTCAGTAATGTGACATGTGAAGAGCTGTAATGTTTATGATGATCATGATGATGATGATGTTTATTATTATTGTGATGATCATAGATATAATAATAGGAGATATGCCCGGTAGTTGAAAATGTATCGGAACCCGGTGTCTCCAGTTGGCCCCTACCACCCGCCTACTACTACACTTGCAGAGCAGTAAAAGCAATATATAAGCAGTCGCGCACGCACTCGCATTTTATATATCAGAACGTACTACACAATCAATTATAAACCGTATCCCTACATCCACAGCGTGCATTTACTATGCACCGTACTACTTACTCACACAAAAAATATCGGGCGCTATCGTTGTGCTGTGCAAAAGCCATTTTTTACATATACATTAGTGATTGACTAAATTGGAAAGTTATCGAATCTCTTCCATTTATACTAAAATTGCACTAAAATTGAAAATAAAATAAATAAAAAACGATATGCACAGGAAATTATGTAATAAAATAGACAATATGTAGCTAAACGTAAATTATTAAGTACCTAAACTACCTGTACTTTAACTTGTTATACGGACGGGTCACACTTGCGTATATGTCACTTAAGAGAAGTAAACAACGTATTCACTGTCTAATGGTTTATTGCAGACTGTTTTTACAAATATAATGAGAAGTGAGATTTGACTTTACGCGTACAATACAACATTACCTAAGAAATATAATAAAAAAATCCGGTTATGTTGGTTTAGATTGTCATAGCGTATTGAAAAAGTAGGTATTTTGGCATATGATACTACTTTTTGTAGGGAACCAGTTTGGTGGCCTTCCTGTGGCATCAATTCATTTCTTTTTTAAATTAGCATCTTTTGGGAAGCTGAAAATGTACGATAATAATTTATTTATCATTTACATATATCCTACGCAACTTCTTAATCTCACCATGTACCTGGCAAGCTTTTGTTAAAAAACCCCCGGTTGGTCAAGATTTAGTTAAATATATGAAAACAAATACACACTCATGCATAACAAATAAATAGCCAGGAAAATAATGTTGACTTATTTTTAGCAAAAGTCACTATTATAATATTATCTGAATTTTGAACCATGCCAATTAGGTATAATAACGCATTCGAAGCTTTTGAAAACATAAAAGTATGGAATTAGCACGAACATAAGGCATAATATACTATAATTCAACCCAAAATACTTCACCGATGATTAACCTAATTATTTAAGCAACTTACTTTATGATCGCTAGTTACGAATTAAGTGTAGTAAACGGTGAAAATAATCAAAATAATTAAATACTATTATATCACATCAGTCTTCCCACCGGGCTGAAACGGTTGACAAATTGAAAGAATAAACTATAATAGCAATTCGCCAATCGACATAGTTGTCGATAGCATACGTTAGTGGATCTGCACAAGCACAACACTAACTCATCGCAAGATACAGTAGCCGTACTACACGATGCATCCTCATAAATAAAGTATTTGTCATATTTACATTGCTTGTTCAGTCGCTTAGCGACATACATAAGTAGCGGTTAAGGAGCAATGTATTTACTACAAAATAGTACTGTCGCAGTGATATTTGAAAACAAAAATAACGCATTAAGAGCAAAAATATTTTACGATTTGTTGTTTTTCATAATTTTAAAGATAAAGATAATAAAATACTTGTTCTTACATATTTTAAGTGATTCCATGATCTGCAAAGATTTTGTTTTGGCTTCGGTTTTTACAAGAAACCACTGAATAACACGGCATTCTGATATTGTTTCACGATTACGGTTGAAAGTATAATAATACGCAGAGACGGTCGTTTGAATAGAACCTGAGCATTTTGATCATAGCGTGCGGACACAGACACGCATATTTAATATTTCTATGATGATGATGGTGATGTCGGTGGTGACGGTGGTAGAAGTGGTGATGGTGATGATGATGATACTGCCACTATTCAGGTCGCCAGAATTTGGTTGATTAGCACTGTGCTCAAGCAACTGAGGATGGAATTTGGAAAAGAATTTGTAAAATCCCTTTACACTCCCCGGAATATTAAATATTAATATCAAAATATTTTAAAGTATGTATTTCAGTATCAGTATTGACAATTGGATAATAACGCTAAGTTTGTATTGGTAAAACGTTATTATCCACAATGATTATTAATTTTACACACAATAATTTATTTGCAAGGATAATAATATTATGCAGAATATGTTTAAAACCCAGAGCACTGTGACAAAAAAATACATAAATGCTTACTAGTTTAGTAGAATTACGAACTGACTAGGTAAATAATAAAGGATAAATATCATAATCATTAATTGTCTCTCATTACACATGAATATAATATAATCGTTGACATGTAATAATAATTAATTATGTTTCGACTGCCGTGCCAGCTCGATCTTTTAAATCTTTTTTTTTAGTACTACCTGTATGTCCGGAACACTCTTTGCTTCTTCACTAAAATTTCGCCTTTCGTGTTTTCCTGAAATTATTATTAATTGAATATTAGAAGTAATTTTGTAAATAATAAAAATAATTTTGATTTGGTGATGTAGATATAGTCATAACCTGATCAATTAAGGGGAGACATATCCATCAAAAATAGCTTCAAAACATGAAAGGATGCAAATTAACGGAAACGATAAACTTATTATTATCATTCAATTATAATTTTATTGTACTAATGAACTGTACAAAATGAGGTCAATGTAAGTAAAAAATTAGTTCGTGTTTTATTGAAATATGTTTCTAGTAATAAGTAATTATTTATAAAACTTTATAATATAAAAAAATTACCGCGTTTCTTTATCATATTCTTGCATTGTCATCCGAATATGAGCTATGTTCAAAATTTCAAGTTTCCAGCTAATCCGGAAGTTAGTTTTAAACCAATTACTAAATTCCACCCGGAGCGACAGACAAACAAGAAACTGACAATAAAACGTGGTAATATAGTATACGTGGTAGCTCAGATGGTTAGTACTCGCTGTAAGTTTCACAGTACGCGAGAAATCCGGGTTTGATCCCCGCCGGCACCAGTGAAATTGTTAATTGCAATTTTAAGTGCTAATTTACCACGTGCTCGGCGGTGAAGGAAAACATGTGAGGAAACCTGCATATCTGACAAATAAGAAAAAAAATATATTTCGAAGACATGTGTAGTTCACCAACTCGCATTGGGGCAGCGCGGCGGACCTTTCCTTGCACTAAAGCCCTCTCAGAAATGAGAGGAGGCCTGTGCCCAGCAGTGGGACGTGTATATAGGCTGTAACTTTAACTAACTTTAAAATAGTAAACATTATACAAAGCATAAAACTGCTATGTAGTGGCGGCATTAGATTTTGCACTACTATACTATCATCCCGAGGGTATCGGAAGGGGCGACAAAAGGAACTGAAACAGGAGATTGGCAGTAGCATCTTCCTGACAACAACTGAAAGTAATAAAAAGGTGCGCTTGCCAAACAGTCCCCAAGCATGCCAACAATGGCAACCCATGGAGGAGGCTTGTGTGAAGCAAGCAGTGCACTTGTATGATAGGCTGTAATGAATGAATATGAATGAAAAGAAAGCATCAGAATTTAGTTTAAAAACAGAAACACTGACCAGCTTCGGGCTCGTGACCAGCGTTGTGGTGTAGAGAGACCAGGGGAAATTTAAAGTGGAATTTGGAACGATCACTCGGCGAACTTGGCAACTTTTGGTCGGTGTCGAGATCGTTCATTGATCTGTAACAAAAAAAGACAATAATTTTTATCATTATACAATATGTAAAACACACCCTTACTGATCCATAAGCGACACATGGGAACTGCAATGTCGGTAGTAAAAAAATCATATTGTTTAACAAAATAATTTATCAAAATAACTGGCTTCTAAGCTTAGGGGTTATTTACATGCCGTCAAGAGATGAATGACCATTTTTTTGGCTGTTAGTCTAGGAGTCTAGACTCTAGAGTTCCGAATGACTAAACCGAATATGATGGGACTTCACAAATGGATAGAGAGCAATACCAAAAGTGATCTAGCCTATATTTTATTTACAAAACATGGAGATTTATTTTATTAAGTAAAAACTGATAAAATAACCGGTTTTTGATGATTATCTCATAAACTATGAGATATAAAAAAGCTTTGAACAAAAGATTTACAATTAGCAATTTAGAACAAAAAAGTCTTCACAGTTAATCTTCCTATCTCTTACAAGTTTTGTTGCAAAATCGATTTTATCATTTTACTACAACGCCAATTGACAACACAACTATGGGTATGAAACGAGGTGTTAAGACCTTTTTTATATAAAATTAATATATCTTCAATATTTGTCATAATAATTTTCTCCAATCAGACATAGTTTTCGAGATAATAGCAAATAAACTTTACGCAATTTTTTTTTCCAAGTTCCACGTGGACGAAGTCACGTATAGACCACACGTTAGTTAGTGATCGTGTAACTTGTGAACAACTAATGCCATATTCACGCAATATATTTGTTTGAACGAGACGATGGTTCATAACTTGCTAAGATCTGGTAGGTGGCGCTGTAGTGAAGTTATTATCAAATTCTAACAATTCCGTACCTAACATGTTTCGTTGTCATGTTAAATTGTTGTGTTGTGCTCTTGCAGTTTAAACGCATTTAAGGTTTTTCTGTAACGCACTACCGAATCCGGACAGGTTGCCTAACCTGGGAAAACAAGGCGATGGTGATTCGGTTCATTAATCAGCATTGCGATTATGTTGCTTTGGTAGAAATCGTTGCCGGTTGGAATCAATCTGCAACTGCGTTATATTCTATCATTATTATATCACTTTGAAAATAAGGCAATTAACAGAACATACATCTGCTTATAATAATACTGCTTGTAATATACATTTACGTAATAGAGCGAAACCAAACGTCAAACTTTAAAACGAAAGCAACGAAGTTTCAAACTATTGCACTGTTGGTTGGATCAGTCGATTTTCGTCGTGCAAGCCCCCGTGCCAGCATGAGAGCTACCAGATGACGCCCGCAACCGTCTTCTGTAACATTTCATCATCATCTAATCTAGGCTTATTAAGGGGGCGCCCTTCTCTCGGAAGAACCCTTAATAATGTTAGTTTGGCCAAAAACAGAATCGAGATTCTTTGTTGTTTTTTCCAAAACACGGTATCTATACACATAGGTGTGCTTGTGCTTGAACTGGTGAGATAGAATTATCGTTAAAACGTTTGCATAGACTAATATTATGGTAGAAAATATTATATTGTTAGCCTTTTAAAATTGACGAAAACGTGAGGATATCTAGCAAAATAGTAAAGCACCCAATAAGTAGGTATGCTTTTAAAAAGTTGCTACTAGGTCATCTATACTTTTAACTTTCAAGTCGAAATAGAAACAGCTTTCATTTTATTAAATTTGTTCAATTACACAAATTAAAATACTATTTTAACTTAACTTTGGATACAATATTGTATTAAACTTTACTTTCATTTAATTCATAATTTGTTAATATTGAATTGATAATGATGTTTTGACACTCCATTTGTATACTTAGTCGGGTCATAAGTTCTGTCAAAGCCGTATTATTTAAAATTTTTGAATACTGGCTAGATCACCTTCACCAATTTTAAAATACAACGTTTGCGCTTGCCGAAAATTAAAAAAGACGTTAATTTTCATTCATTTTCAAATATGGAGTGGTCGAAGAAAGAAGTTAGAGTAGCGTTTATCGCGTTTCACCGCTGTGGTTACGCGCCAAAAGAGATTTTTAATATTCCACAAAAATTGAAAATAACCCTACGATTTGTTTTTCGCACTATCAAACGATTCACTGAAAATTCAAGCTTCGAAGATCGGAAGAGGACCGGCCGACCTCGTACAGTTAGGACACCCGCGATCATCAAAGCAGTGAAGGCTCGAATCCAACGAAATCCTGTTCGTCAACAAAAAATCTTAGCTCTTCAGATAGCCCTAAGCAGAACCACGGTCAAAAGAAGACCTAGGACTACGAGCGTATCGTAAGACCGGACATTTTTTGAACGAGCGTTTTTTTGATTTAGGCTGGATAGATCCCGCGCTTTGTTACGGCGGTACGTGGGAAAAAAATACCGCCAAATTTTATTTTCGGATGAAAAAAATTTTAACATCGAAGAAAGTTATAATAAACAAAATGATAAGGTGTATGCCCACAGCAGTAGAGAAGCCAACACGCTTATTCCGAGGGTGCAACGAGCACCTTATCCTTCGTCACTCATGGTTTGGCTTGGAGTTTCATATTCAGGCTTAACTGAGGTGTTTTACTGTGAAAAGGTGTAAAAACCAGTGCCGAGGTGTACCAAAATACCGTCCTAACAAACATAGAAGAACCTCTTTCTCAAACAATGTTCAAAAACGGACATTGCATATTCCAACAGGACTGCACCAGCTCATAGGGCACGAAGCACGCAAATCTGGTTGAACGCCCATGGAATTGACTTTATCGGACCTGAAGACTGGCCAGATTTAAGCCCACTGGATTATAAAATATGGCAACATTTGGAGGAGATAGTCTGCGCTAAACCTCATCAGAATTTGAGATCTCTCCGAGCATCTTTGGCTAAAGCAGCGGCAGAAATAGATATGAATGTGGTGCGTGCTATTATTGATAATCGGCCGCGTCGATTAAGGGCACGTATTCAAAATAGGGGAGGGCATTTTGAATACTGTAAATAAAATTGTATTCTAAATTAAATTACCTTTTATTTCATATATAATAATAATTAACAAAAAGTGTATTAGTAATTTTATAAAAAGTTTTTGACAGAACTTATGGCCTAACTAAGTATATAGCAAAGATTTTATTTTACTGAACGAATTATAAAAACTCTCTTTCTTACTTTGTAGTTATTTCGTTGGCAAGTGCTACAGCCGTGTCTAGGGTCTTCTCATCGTGCGCGGACATCAGCTTCATAGTGCCGGTGTTGAAGCTTCTTTTCTTCTCAGCCTTGTTCAACGTATACGATCTGAGGAACAAATTATAGTATTGAATGGTATGGACAGGAAAATATTGCGGCAGTATTAATATCCTTTTATAAATACTAAAGGCAACTCAGGTAAAAACAAGCAGATTGTGCAGATGTCGCGTGTTTTTATTCCACTACTTTACGTACAAGGTTATTTTTCAAAGAGTAGCCAAATTTTAAACTTAAGTTGAAATATATATATATATATATATATATATATATATATATATATGTATGTATGTATGTATGTATGTATACTAGCTCGCCAGGCAGACGTTGTTCTACCCTTTCCAACAACCCTTCCTATAAAATCCTTAAATTCGCAATAAAAAATTTTGAGCGTCATTTATCGGGATAAAAACTATCCTATCTCTCAAGTTGGACCAAAATGCACACAGTGTGCAAAATTTCATTGAAATCAGTTCAGTAGTTTAGGAGTCCATCGCGGACAAACAACGTGACACGTAATTTTTATATATAAAGACTAGCTCGCCAGGCAGACTTTGTTCTGCCCAACGACCCTTCCTATAAAAATCATTAAATTCGTAATAAAAAATGTTGGAAGTCACTTATAGGGATAAAAACTATCCTATCTATCAACTTGGACCAAACTGCACAGTGTGCAAAATTTCATTGCAATCAGTAGTAGTTTAGGATTTCATCGCGGGCAAACAATGTGACACGTAAGTTTTATATATAAAGATTATATATATATATATATATATATATATATATATATATATATATATATATATACATAGCACGACTACTTGCGTCTTTATACGAGTAAATAAGGCTTCTAATTTGAAATTACCCCAAATTGAATGTGATTTATGGACAGCAATATTTTTGTTCACCGATGGACCCTTACGAATGAGTGCGTGCGCCGTAAAATAAGTTAAAAATAATGCATTACCACGCATTTTGAATTTAAAGATGAAAAGGACAGAATGTTTGAGATTTTTTTAATTAATTTTTCTTCACCATTTGCTTACATTACTTATTCTGAACCTTCTGTGCAAAGAAATTGTTGGTGCGTGTTTCAAATGAGTCCCCAGATGGTTCAGATTCACATTTGGACCCGGCAGGTGGCGCTGTTGTCGAGATCCAGAAATCACCCGTGTGAAGCCGGGGCGGACCACTAGTATATAATAAGATAAATAAAGGCGTTTCGTCCAAAACACAATTTAAAAAGAATTTGATTATATTACCTTATAGCACTGTCAATATCATAATGTTTGCTCGCCGACTGAAAAAGAAATCACATATTAAACAACAATATTTGGAGAAGTTTAAAGTAAATCGATAACTTCACATAAAATATCAATTTTGTAAATATATAATAAAAATAAGTAATAAAAATAAAAATTAAGACGAAATCTTTGTGTTATCTCTTTTATCTAATTATGAATCATAGAGACTTTTATATATTGGATATATTATTAATTAACCTTTGAATAAGCTAGAATTGCAATATCTTTTATGATGCATGGACTAGTACCAGTTATTCAAAAACCAATTAAGCATATCTATATCCATGCAATTAGTCAATTTTGCTTTTAAAACTATTAACTAAATTGTATCTAGTGGATTTAAATTAGAGCTTTAATTTAATTACTTAGGAACATTTTCTAATAGATTTGCTTTATGTATAATGGGAATGAAAACAACTACTTTTGATAAATTAATCAGTAGTTCAAATCAAGCACAAACATTGGTACAAAAACAAACAAGACAGGTTTTTGCAATTAGACAAAATTTGAATAGTTCCATAAACTGTCATAAAAAACATGCGAGAAGTGTTATTTACGGTGAATATTCATAGTGAAATGGCATAAAACTATGTTTACAAATGATAATGATTTGCGGATTTAGGACGGTTATCAAAAATGTTATTAACAAAATGATAAATGAGTCGAACCTTTGATAGATACTATTGCCTCATTCAACATCGATGAAGAACGAAAATCTTATAACCAAACTGGCATTTTCTTAACGATCTATTCAGGCAATGAATGGAGGGAATCCCTCAGCATAATTTGTGTTCAAACTTAAATTACAAACCCTGCATAAGGTATCTTAAATATAAACTATTGTTCTGTAGATTAGCAAAATTAGCATGTTGATGTGAGGTTTTTTTCTAACTATACCCTTCAAAATATTTATTTTAATATTTAACAGTATTTATTTACATTAAAAAGAGATTGTTGAAAATCGTAAGGAATATACAAAGTTGTCAGTTATACTACAGAACACACGTCGTATACTTCTAAAAGGATAATATAAAACGCTGTCTGGTCAATAACGTTCAAAATCTCTCAACAAATTATGGAAAGAGTTATACAGGCTAGGAGTTTCTGTAGTAGTGGGGATTTGTCCGATTCTTATTTTTATTAAAGAAGTGGCACATATTTTTATTTTTATTTCACAAAATATTTATACTTCGTTTTTATGCTACGACTTGAGGCGTAACAAATTATCTTTATTTTGTCGAAAATAATTCTTACAATAAACCGTACCGTGTAGTGGCGGTGTTAGAATATCATCCACTACCTCATATCATTCCGTGGGTATCGTAAGAAGGGACAGAGGGAAGCAAATCAGTAGATGTAGAGGTAAAAGTAATGTAACTATCTAAAATTCTGTATAATAAATAAGAAATTTAAAACGATCATTTTACTTATATCCATATATGTATGTAATAATAACATTGTATAAGTTATATTAGAATTAGGTTATTATAGAAGTTTCCATATACGTACTTTGGTAATTAAAAGAAAGGTGTCTCAAATCGCTTGCGCTGCTAAGAGTGGAATTACAATTTGTATTTTGATCTATCTGTTGTTATGCGATTATGTTATTGTTATTGAAAACATTGCTTTGAGTTCTTTGTTCTATATCTTAATATGAAATGCAATAATTTATTTTTGATTTAATATTGATTAAACTTTCATATCATAAAGTTTTAACTATTATAATTCATTATGGATAATAGATTATATATCTAACCTATTTGTGTGGATTATGAAAATAATTACTTCGTTTAATTTGATTCTGAAACTCATTATATTATGTATACAATTAATTAATTTAAATTTTATTGTACCCATATTGTGAGCCTCAATCCCTGACCGACATCGATGTAACTAAATATTTTACGAGACTATTTTATGATATAAATTTGCAAAAGACGTGAGTAAATGTTTGGCTAAGTTACGGAATACGTAATTGTAAATGAAAAATATTAATAGTGTGTAAGTGTGAGAGTAAGGTAAAGAAAAATTATCGGAGGTTAGCATATCCTAGTTTGGAAAACCTAATAACCGAGTATTTTTTTTAACGTTGTTCGGATGCGATTAACGACGTAATGAGTTTTAATGAGGGAATGATAATTTATTATGTATTGTATAGGAATAGTGTCCATATTCTTTATTATGTATGTACGCGAGCCATGTACGTGAAAGTATATTATGGTACAGTTAAATAATGATTAATAATATACTATAAATGTAAAGAAATAAATAAAAATAAAACACGTTGACCATGACGAACAAATAAAGGAGAGATACGGGAACGTCCATCACGGGTATAGCATATAGTCCTAGAGCAGGGTATGTTTCCATGATTGGATGAAAAAATCGGAAGTATCGGGTATTAGGGAACAATACCTTCAGTACAAGTGAGATGTAAACAAGTTTACTCATATTAGTACTGTTGGGGACAAGAGAAGTCTTAAATTTATTACCCTTAATAATGGTACATAGAGGTCACATCCTTCATGGGATCATAGTGTGAACTTAGTTTTCCTCAGTGACAATTGTTGGAGTCCTTTTAAAATGACTTAAACGTAGACCTCAAGGTTGTGCGCACAACCCAAGGTACAGTATTACCATGATATAGTATGATAAAAAAAAGTTTATGTACCAATAAAATAAAATGAATGTAAGGAAAATGTAATATAATACCCAAGTAAATGGGGGGCCCATATTTATAAAGTACCCGCGTGATAAATATCACGAAATAAAATATAAATGAAATGAATTAATACTCCGATTCCCTGTATCTAATTAATAAATAAATATTAAGGAAAGAGAATACTAAAAGAAATAAAACTAGCTAAAGGTAAAAAAAATCAAAGAAAAAGTACCTACGTACAAGAATGATGAAAAAAAGATAATAAAAAGGCCTAGCTCGAGAATAAGGAATGAGATGAAAAAGTATGAATAAATAAATAAGACAAGAGTATTTTAAAATATAAATGAATGTACAACTATACTAGATTTTCGCGAATTACCTAATTATGTCAAATAAGTATGCATACATACATGCATGATACATCATACCAATTCTATTATGACGTTGAAATTACTATGTGGCAGAGGGATATGGCCACCCGAACTACCCATAGGATATACCTATTTATATTTACTTTTGTAATTTATGTTATTATTAGACTAAAGTTATATATTTATTTTTATAAGTTAAAAAAAACCAAATGTATTCATTTATTTTTTATTTTTTTGTCGGTGGGAAGTGTAGTGTGGTATAGCCCCCACGACTATATATATATTAGTGTTAAGGTAGAATAAGTAACAGTATAATTAAAGTTGTAGAAGCATCAACACGCCTCTTCTCATTGACACACTTCCTATATTACAACAGTATCAATAATGAATAAGTAGTAAGCAAAGTAACGGTAGAAGAAAATCATTTCACTCTCGTAGGTACATCGCTATTTATACATTCTAACATCGACGTTGAGTGCACTGTACACATAAAAATTAAAAATACTCTCTACTATAAATCCTATTTCTTACCCATTACTCCGTTAATGTACGAAACCTGATTAAATAAAATTAAAAAGAAAACCAATTAAAGTAAACACATCAAACAGATTGAAATATGGTACAAATATGTCATTGCGATAATATTCTGAAGACATTACGGTTGTAAAATATTTTTTATTACAACATTTGTATTGAAAACACTGCGGTTTCAAATTGAAATTATAATTGCAAAGAGCAATGGCAGACTTTCATACATAAAATTAGTTGAGAAGAAATGGTAGCGTCTATATACCAAAAATATCTTAAAATGTTAAGCGTCAGTCCCTTAGTAACACTGACAAAGAATTTTGTACTGAGAAGGCGTAAAAAAAAAGATATTTACATTTGAACCATTTTAGGTTATGTCCTATGTCACTTGGAAAAAATCATGCTTCCTGTGGTTGTTTGATGTTAGCTTAATACATAATACATAATTGACAGTTTTTAGATTATTGTATCTCTATTATACATTTGCATACTATAAATGTATATTTCTGGCATGGCTCCAGGGCTTTTGTACCATAGTGACATTCTCAGAAGGGCTAGAACCCAGAGCCGTAAAGCCAGTAAAAAAACAGTAACATTTTATTTTAGCTAATGTTGGCATAACATTAAATGGTATAGTTACATAGTACTATGATTGAGATAATGTATTATGGTAGAAAATTCTTTGTAAGAGACTTATTCTCAGCCATATTACTTTTATTTTTGTTATTACTTATAGTACAGTTATCTATACATATAATAAAACTGTAAATAGCAGATGTCTGTACATTTTATAATTTTGTAATAAAAGTGATTGAGGGGTACTAAAAATAAGTAATTAAATACATTTCTACCATTTTTAGAATTTTCTGTCTGTCTGTCTTTCTGTCTGTCTGTCTGTTTGTTTGTTAACGTATCACGTTTAAAGTACTAATTTATATCATAAGAATTGTTAAGGAAATTCTAAAGTGTACCTTCGGGTTACATTTAGTCTTTATTTCATTAAAATCGGTTCATGCCATCAAAAGTTATGATAAATATTCTGAAGTATGGGTAGGGAATTTGCTCAACGGTGGCTATGTTTGAGTCATCAAGTTGATGTTAGCAGCGCCATCTCTCTTTAATTAAATATATACATATAATAAAAATGATGATAACATGTTGTGTCTCTTTCTGTACATTGTATATATATTTTGGTGACTAAAATCATTATGGGGAACTAAATAATTATAAATAATAATTAAATAAGTACATTTTTTATTAAAAACAGACAGACAGAATTATCTGTCTGTCTGTTTGTCTGTTTTTATATGAAGGCATCACGTCTAAAGTAAACATCTTTTTTTTTCAAAGAAATCGTTAAGAAAATCATAAAGCGTATCTTCAAGTTACATTTAATCTTTGTTTTATTAAAATTGGTTAATTCTATCGAAAGTAATGATTATTATTTTAAAATGTAGGTTCGAATTTGTTCAATGGCGCCATAAAAATCTCAGAAATAGTAATAAAAAGATTTGTGTGTAAAAAAAACGTTCCATAATAATTAATATATTTATACTTAAAACATAAAAAGAGATTTAAAAAAGGATGTTTTCTCACACAAAGGACGTAATAGATGGAGTTGTACAAATTACAAACTTTTCTGATTTACTGTGTTGAGATTTTTCTCCGATGAATCGTATTGAGACTTACTGAAGAAATTTGTATCTATCGAAGCCATACAACGGAACCCGAACAAAAATAACAAAATTGCAACGAAATGTCGTGATATTGTATTTATAATATACGCAAAATCAGTACTGCCATTTTAGCGCTTTGGGAACTAGATTTAGCGCTTTTTTGGAATGTATAGCGTGCATTTCGAAATTTTAGCACCTAGCACTTAATCCAGCGCTTTTTGGTGTATTTAGCACACATTTCAAAATTGTAGCGACTAGCGGGTTATCAACTCTTTTATAGCAGCACTGTTAGTCCACATTACCGATAATAATAATAATGACCTTTATTATTTTTTTCCACAAATAGTACATTGCAGTTTATCTTTTTCAAACATATTTTTTCCACAAAACAAAGACCATGGGAAACGAGTCCAAACTAGGATACCCTGTGCTATGGATCTCCCGGCTTCCCCTTTAGGAAGATCAACTTGATTTTTTTTATCGACGACTATAAGCGGGGAAATCCCCTTCATTAAAGTTTTCGTTCATGGTTTTGGCAACGCATTTATTTTGTTTTATTCAGTTTTAGTCAGTTGTTTAGAGCACAGCTAAGTTAAAAGTTACTTAGAGTAGTACTAACTACTGTTGACAGCAATTGCCATAATTATAAGTCGATGTCCTGCGAAGTATTGATACATCAAAAAATATTGCCAGAAAAAAACTTAATGTTGTTTTCTTTATTATGATTATATTTTCTTGAATTATAAATTATAATAAAAAACACAAACTTTGTTTGTAGTTAATTTAGCGCGAAATCTAGGGCTTTTTTAAAGCGCTGTTTTCATGAAATCTAGCGCTTTTTGTGTTGTCCTAGCGCTGAATGAGTTTTTTTGATCTGGCAGCACTGCCAAAAAACCCTCTATTAAGAAGTAACTTTCCTTTCAGTTTTAAGCGCGTTCAGTTCCCAGTTACAGTCAGCGTGTGTTATGCGATGACCGTAAATATAGCGCAAGGTCAAAATTTACGCGTTGTAAGAGTGGACCTCAGTACTGACTGTTTTGCACATGGCCAACTCTATGTTGCTTTTTCCCGCGTTAGTAGCCCCCGTAACCTTTTTTGTGTACACCCCATCTAAGTCTACTTCTAACGTCGTTTACACCGAAGCTCTATCATAAACTACTTAGAACTTTGATGATAATGATTTATTTGTGACCACTTATTGATACAGTAATGATATAAATCGTTTAATATTCTCTTACCTAAACGACAAATTCTTTATGTAAAATCTATATACGCGAGCTACGCCGCGGGCACAGCTAGTTACTAATAATAACTTAATATAAAAATATTTTGTGTGTTGTGTTGGTAGTGTTACAAAGTGTATACGAAAATAGTAGGAATATACTAAATGGCAACATTTGAATAGAGTAAAATGATTTCAGTCATTTGATATTCCCAAAAATGTTTGTTTTTTTCTGTGGCTTTAATTAAAATACATTTTTATTTAAAAAATCATAGAAAAATAATAAAACTCATTTTATATATAACTTATTTCTAGACGCTATAATTTTTGTCAACTATTTTTCTGCCATTGCTCTTTAAAACGCAAAGTATAACATTACCAAAATAATACTTACATTATCTCTTTTCCTGTCATCGAGGTTTCGGAACATGGATTCCATTTCATCCAGCAAACTCTGACTAAAGTCCGTGTAGCCCTTCTTAACAAAAAAAAAATACATTTAAAAGAGAATGAACCCACGAGGGTTTTTTCTACTTCCTAGCATCCGAAACTAATACCGCACTAATATTGCAATAATAGCGTAATAACAACTTTGTCGATTAGTATTGAATGAAATAATTCACTATCAAACACTCAATAAAAGTAAACAATATTATTTGCATTTGTATCCCTAAAGCTGTTATTCTACTTATTATAATACAATTATTCCCTGAATTAATGACGAATTTAAATCTACATAATGAAATAAATTTAGAATTAAAAAACCATTTTTTTTGCTTTAAATAACGTTACCCGCACACTAGGATTTTCTCCTGTATCGTGGAGGCAGTTTGCAAACATAGATTGCACGGGGACAAACATCCAGACCCGGAACAATTATTTGTAGGCCGTACAATTACTGGTTCCGTGCGGGATTCGAACCCGCGGCCCCCAGCGCAACAACTCATTGCTAAGCAACTGCGCCACGGAGCTGTCAAATAACTAAAAACAACCCTGCTTGTTAAAAACAAAGACAATGACCATCAGCATTCAGTGCAACCATATCGGTTTCGCGCTCACCATTCCCTACTAAGCGTGGTGACTCTTCTAAAATAAATGCGTCTTTTCACGTTAATCTACTTATATCTAATATACGGCAAGGCCTGATCCCAAGCGTAGATAAAAATGAAGAAGAAATTAATAAACTTACCGAAATGCCAGGGCTATCGGGCAATACAAAGTTTTCGCCTCTCATGAGATCGGCTGCCGTGCTTTCCTGTAATATAACACAAAACATTGTAACACGTTAGGTATATTGAAGACTGTGAATTTTGCTGTCCTTCGCGATTTATATACGTGACATTGGGGTTTCCTTTTTACGTGAGGCCTCGGTGTAATAAAATCCATTATTATAGGAAATGCGAAAATGATCCCATCAATGGCGATATAAGCATCATATTGACGTTAGTTAAGTTATATAGCATACAATGCAATGTACTACAAAGTAACTATCTATATTATCATTTTGATGTCAAGTAAGTTAGCGAATAGATTGGATAAAATGTATTGAATAAAAAAATAATGTACTGTGCTGCTTAACAGCAATGTACACACTTGAAACAGTAACTTTCCAATGAAAAGCTTTATTCCACCTCTTTTATAATGAATAATATAAATAATACAAATATCACGTATCCACCTGACGGTAAGTGGTTACTGCATCGCGAGGCCACTTGGTAACTAAATTCTACCAAAAAAGGCATCACAGCCTGTACTGTAGCTTATATACTGCCTCTCTAAACCTTAGGACCGACTCACAGCGGTGGGTGTACTATTGTTAACATTATACATATTCATTCATCTTTGTATCACTACAATTTTTATTACGTAGTATCAATAGCAACCCTGATGGACTCCTAGAAAAGAGCCCTATCACCTAGTTAATATTACGTATATGTGTAAGGGTATACCAATATTAGTTATGTATACTCTATGTCAATTATTATATAATAACAAAGACATATCACCGTATCCGTGTCAGATATCTCATGATACTCGTGGACTTCGTCACCCTTGGTCGTGGTGCCGTTGAAGCCGTCATCGTTTTTATGCGACCGGCCGAGTGTCGCATTTTTCACCTGTAATCGTTAACTTTGTATAATATAAATCCAAATTTGTAAATGTACCAAAATATTTAAAAAAAAAAAAAAAATTACACATCAAAGTGTTATTTAAGTGGGAAAGTAAAGGTTAATTTATATAAACAAACAGCACGCACGTTGTTCGCTTGAGTGGAAATGAATCTCACGCATCTATGTATCCCTTTATTTACGTCACATCTTTATTCTATCGATTCTATAAGGAACGGACGTGGTACCGATATACGTCTGTAGTGACAATCAATGAAAAAGCATCACAGATCGCGCCATATATAATATATAAGATAACGCTGTATCGGCGACGGTCAAAGAGATTTAAATATGTACATATACTGCTACTTAAATGTCTTTGGCGACGGTATATCACAATCGTGTCGGCAAATCAAAAAACACTCTAAGGCGTTAAATACCGTCAACGACTTTGGTTGATGAAGCTTTTAGAAGTAAAATCTGTCTACTGTACCTATTAGTAACTTACTATGTTACGCAAGATTGTAATGTAGAAGAACTCTCAAAATACAAAATACTCGATTTGGATTCGAGGGTACTTATGTTAGTAATTTTTGTGTTCAGCTGACACCGGGCAGTAGAATCCGGTGAAAACAAAGAAACGAAAAAAAAGTGTGCGTGTCAGCTCCGACGAACGACTGGAGTTTACTCCTTACGAACGATTATATATAAAATTTAATATCAAACCTCCGCAAGTTGATAGTTGTTATTTGTTTATATAAAGTAATACAGCCAAGAGTACTCAGTGTTGGGGACTGTACAGGGTAAGTTTTGCGCGACTACGCACTACCGTAAAGTCACGGAAACACGAATACATAACGTAACGCATGAGGTAACGTTTGATTAAACTCCCCGTAAATTTCCATACCCTGGGCTTATATATGAAAATCGATTCTTAAGGAATAAACTCCAATAAACTCCAAAACGAAAAATCCTTAGACATTATAATTACGACTTTTTATATAAATTCTTTGGATCATTATCATACATCCGCCTATCAAAAGTCCACTGCTGAAAATAGGCCTCCCCTATATATAGTTTCATAAGGGGGATATTTGCCATAGTTGCCAAGCTTGGTGGTAGGCAGGTCGGTAACAGATTTTTTTTATTATTTTGAGCTGTTACCAAGAAGATGCTGCTGCCCATCTCATAATTCAGTCTCCTCTGTCGCCTTTTACGACACCCACATGATTATATGGGAAAGTGAATGCTCTCAGGCCGCGACTACACGTCTATTATTTATTCAGTGACTACACACCACGCCATATCTTCATAAATGAATAACTACGTATTATTACAAACGCAAAATTGGTAGTTTGTTGTTGCGCCTTCTGCACATGTTCGCCGCAACGAATTGTTGTAAAAAATTGTTACAGTTTAGAAAAGGGATTATATTTAGGTACTTATAATACTATTTACTATCCAAGCTCATTTAGCTTAATATTTTCATAATTTGCGCTGCCGATTCAAAGCAGCTTTTGCTTTTACCAAAAATTAACCAATGTCAAAATCTTTCTACGCAAAATGTACTAATAATTCCTAAAACAGATACTCTGCTTATAATACAGTATCACACATCAACTAACCGTCATGCTTAAAAGAAATATATTATGTAATTGACACAAATTTTTAATTTTGTCCAGGAATAAGAATAATCTTTAGTTAAAAATGAAAATGAATTAAGATTTTGAATTCACGTCGTTTCGGATTATCGTTTTATAATTTTACCCATAACAGATTGTAAAATATACAAGAAATCAAATCAAATCAAAAATGCTTTATTTCTGTAAAATATCAGGTTTACCAACACATTTTGATAACATTTCTTTTAAGTATATAAATACTTGTATTAGGAAGTTATCGCTCTTCCATATTATATGGCTACGAGGTAAGTATTAGTTACAAATACTAAGTGTAGCATTTGTGATTACTTATAAAAGCAGTCTACATAAAATTACTAATATAATTTAATATTATTTTGTTAGTGTGTGCGCGCGCGCACGTGTGTGTGTGTTTGTGTGTTCTGCAGCAAAACAGAAATTATATACAAAGTATATATGTGTAATATTAAACGCCACAAAAAAAACTTTTAATTTTCTAATTAAATAATTATAATAATACATATAAGCTTCTAAGATTATATATCTTGAAAATAAGGGAGGAAATTGATTTACCTTATTCAAAATGCTCTTGCTAGTAGTTGGTTCAGACACAGATTTTAAATGAGTTTTTTTTAGGCTTCTCGATTTGGTATCATTGTCTGTAATGTAAGAATTGAATATATATTACTTACTTACTACGCGCAGATAAAGAATTGGATTATAAATGGCGTCACCTCTCTGCACTTATTACTTGCACATGTCAATACTCACAGCAGACGGTAACGCCAACAAAAAATAACGTCATTCATGGGTTGCGATAAGCGTTTCTGTTGCTTCTAACTACAGGCCAGAGTAATAGATCGTCATCATCATCATCAATACAGCCATTAATAAGTCCACTGCTGAAATTAGGCCTCCCCGAAGATCAGCACAACTCACGATCCTGAGCCACCTGCATTCATCGACTGCCTCAATCTCTCTTGACAGCGTCATTCATCTAGTGAGGGCCGCTCTAAACTTCTAAACAGATCGCAACTGTTCATTATACTTTTTATTAAATTTCGTAGTTTAATACACATTTTTAACAATTTCTAAAAATAAGTATTATAATATGTAAATGGATTTACTTACCTGTTAAAACATTTAATTAATAATTTAATTACATAATTCAACTGATTTTGTTCAGAAAAAGAATACAAAAATTTTCAATTATGCTAACATAAAGTTTTATATTATACTATTGCTATTTACAACAAATATATAAGGCGTTGTTTTCGCTTCATATACCAAAAATGCTGACAGTCTATCCTTGATGAGCCGCCATTTCTAATTCCATTCTTTATTCGGATAAAGTGGTAAGGAAACTTGTATGTCCGAGGATTCAAACATTTCGATGGAATGTGAAATTCGCCAACACGCACTGAGTGCGCGCGGCAAACTAATTGACATAATCCTCTCAGATTTCTGGGACCAGCGGTGGAACTTCAACAGGCTGTAAATTTTTTTTTTTTATATTGCATACAAAAAAGAATACTGGCAACCCAATTTATAAACGAAAAATGTGGATTACCTTGTTTGATAATACAGAATTACACAAAAAAGAAAAATAAACATTATTAAATCATAGAAAATATTTTAGGACCAATCTTCAAGAAAAAGTAACTACAGTCATGTCTGGTAACTTTACCAATGGAAGGTAACTTTGGCAACAGGTGTGTACTGGTATTATTATTATTAGTATAATTACGAATAACACGGAAAACGTAACATTTTTCGGGATATGCCATTTTTTGGGTGAAAATACAATAACTAATTGACAGCATTGCATTCGATATAGCAACATGAGAGTTAATTTTGACATTTTATTTTAACGCAGAATATTGCCGGCGAAATAACCTCATTGTTTGTTTTGTTGCAAGAACTTTTATTATTTTCGTTTGATATACTGAATGTAGGTATCTATCTTTGTAGTAACGTAATATCAAATGGTTATCAAATGTAATATATCGTTTTTAACACGTTGGTCTTAATTTTTATCTCAAACTAACTTGGCAAAGTTACCATACTAGTGATGCAACGATGTGACGGTTACATTGCCATGTTTTGTTACAACTAAGGGTTGTCACTTTCAACCTATATTTTAACCGATTACGACTATTAAAAGAAAGAGTTCTGTTCTTGACATTCTATGTATGTATGTTTGTATCGATGTTTATTTTAGACTATGGGTGACAAACGA
Source organism: Parnassius mnemosyne (assembly GCA_963668995.1). Lineage (NCBI taxonomy): Eukaryota > Metazoa > Arthropoda > Insecta > Lepidoptera > Papilionidae > Parnassius > Parnassius mnemosyne. Next base: position 41,514,034 of record CAVLGL010000082.1, on the reverse strand, counting down.
GCACACAGTCCACCTGATGGTGGTGGTATCCTCGATTAAGAATCAAAATGCAGATGCGTTGTAACCCCTGTGGACTAAGAAGGAATGCCTCATTTCCAGTAAAAAGGGTATCAGTTTCTCTACACGCACCATACGAAGCTGCTATTTTACGCTGGTATTCTGAGAGAACTTGGTCCTACCTCTTGAACCGAGCCATTCGTGCTACAACCATAATATAGATGCAGCGTAGCTCTACCACGTTTGCATATTTCACTGTAGCATAGTATTAGAGCGATTTTACTAAATGAGTCGTCAATCAATTCATTTTTATCAAAAGTGAAGGAAAAGAAAAGAGAAAGCTATACTATTTTACTGCGTTGTCGGGCATTAATAATATTATTACTACTCAGTATTTTTCATAATTTTAACTTAGTGTATTGATATTAATTTGCACCCAAAAAGCAGTGTAATTGTTAATGATTATGAATGTTTTGCTATTGTGGGAAAACAATATTTAGTACATAATTAAGGGTTTTTGGCAACCCTGACGCATATTTTCAAGTTTGTATGGGAGGGCAACTTTGCCACAAGCGTAAACTTTGCTATTTGCAACACATTTAAAGGCGCAAGTCATAACTCTGAGTGTTGTGTATTATATTATGAGGTAAACTAACCTTGAAGCTTGAAGTGAAATTCTATTATTTTCATTATAAACCCTGATGGCAAAGTTGCCACAAAGTGAGGTTAACATTGCCACTTTCTATTTTTGAGTACTTTGTCTATTTAATGTTAGTATTTGTTTAAATCACTAATAAATACCAAATCTATGAAGAATATAATGCCACATTTAACATTGACGCCCACTCTGACAGTACATTTTTTGATGGAAAATTGGTCCTAAGCTTTTAAGTCCTTCCAAAAATGGTAAAGTTGCCAGGTTTCACGATAGTTCACATTCTATACGTAAAGAAAAAACAGTTTAATAGTCAATAATAAGTGGCACTCACAAGCCAAATCGACTTCATCGCAATCATTCTTCATATCCGAGCGCGTTGCTGTTAGAAGCGGATACGGAGGCGTGCACGACGCGCCGGAGAGATGTGACGGAGAATTAGGATTCAAAAGCGGCACTTGTTCCAAGTCTTCAGACGGCTTGTAGGGCGTAACGATCTGCTTAGGCGGCTAGAAATCAAAATACAATTGTTTTTATAAAAACATGAATAAACTTAAATAACATTTCTCAGCTAAAAAAAAAAGAGTCGAAGTTCATAGTTTGTTCCACTAAAAGCATAAACGTAAAAAGGGAGCAAGATTATTTACAAACGACGTTATGGATCGTCGGTTCGACGATAAGAATTGCTATCGGAACTAACGTTCCATGTTCCATAAAAATCCTTAAATCATAGCTAAAGGAATAAGGAATATAAGATGTTCAGTAATTAATTTAAAATAAAATTAAAAGTGTAAAAATTAATTTGCCAGATAAAATAAAATAATGTGTGTTACCTAGTTTGAAGAGCACCTCCGTTCCACCCACCCTCAATAGCGTGCGCTATCGCCGAACTCCACTAATCCCAGCACCGCTACTCCCAACACCACTACATTAGGAAAGACATACCACTGCCGATAATACATTATCGGGTGTATCACGAAATTGAGGGAGGGCGGGAGGTGCTCTTCAAACTAGGTAAGACACAGCATTTTATTTTATTACGCGGATCTTGGCAAGTTTTGGCACCTTTAATAGAATGGATTTCGCAAAATAACGGCGGGTCCTATTAATTATCTTAAAAGAAAATTGCACCCTTTATGATCAACCAACTCTAATGGTCGAATCCGACACCTTTAAGGCGGTTTGTACACGGTTATTCGGATTCGAAGATATAGGTATATTGCAATTTAATGAGCTCATCCTTTTTGTATGGTATGATTTTAAAAGAATTTCTAGTACCGAATACAAGCACTATGGACTTTGCTAGCCTTACTTTTACTCGTTTTCCTAAGTACAAAGCAAAATAAGATTTTTTTTTGATATAGTATTTATTATACACCTATTTTTCAAATAAAGTATAGTGTTCACCTAACTTTTTTTAAGCAAAATAGATTTATATTTCTATTTGCAATATCCTATATCCAAATTAACCAGTAGTATTAGCACGATTTAAGTGCTCAAATATTAGATTTTATGGCTGTTTCCGTTTGTGAGGAATATAATAGAACTCTTTCTTTTATATTTTTTGTAGAACTTACTCAATGTTAAATAGAACTCTTTCTTTTATATTTTTTGTAGAACTTACTCAATGTTAAAAGACAGAAACAAGTTATAAAAATACATTATAGATAATAAATTTTTATACAATACTTACACAATATTTACATATAAAACAGACTGAAAATTTAAAAAAAAATTAAAATTATTTAAAAAAGCAAATTTACTAAATTATGAACGGTTGGTAATTCAAATGTATCCAGAGATATAAACCAGTCGGCATACTCACACAGCCTGCTGGATCGAGGAAGGATATGTCGCCGAAGTAGGCACCGTCGAGGCCAACATGGCCGGTGTGCTTGACATCGCCTTGCGGGCTGGATATCATGCTCCGCTGTATCGTTCGTTTGCCCGTATACGTGTGCCGCTTCACGTCGGACCGCAGTATGGACGGTCGAGTGCGGGTGGAATTACGTATCGGGTGCGGCGATAGCGAACCGGGCACGTGTGAGCTTTTCTAGGTTGGAAAAACAATAATTGCATGAAGGTGCATGGTTTTAACGTGACTGTTTTTTGTGTAATAAGTCGTTTTCATTAACTTTTAATATTTACTTTGAAGGATTCATTATTTTACACATTTTATTTTGTTATTCAAGGATTTATTATGCATTAAAATGATTGAACAAATTCGTACTTACATTTTAATAAAATAATCATAACTTTTGATACAATAAACCGATTTTAATAACACTAAGACTAAATGCTTGCTTATGACTTTCCGAACAATTATTTTAAAAAGTAGTAGTACTTTAGACGTGATACGTTCATAAACAAATAGCCAAATAGACAGATAATTCTAAAAATGCTAAAAATGTATTTGATTACTTATTTTAGTCCTCTCAATTATTTTTATCACAAAAATATAAAATGTATAGACATCTGCAATTTACATGTTTTTTATATGTATAGATTAAAGACATGTGCGTTAGTTAAAAACTACTTATAAAAATTGTCGCCTGTATTAGATAAATAAATAGAAATCGTTTCGTTGGAATACAAATCAGTCATAGTTCTCACAAAACAACCTATTTTATCATTTAAGTCATACCCTCAAACACTATATACAATACAATATTTTGTGATTGGTATTTGGAAATGGCTTTAACGATTCAGACGAAATTTTGTACTTAATGTTTTACTTTCCAATATTATGTATACATATTATGCATACATATGCATATATAGATTTCATCCCTGAGAAAATTATAATTTTCATTCTAATTTCGAGTAAAGCCCGGTCGCGAAAACGACCAACAGAAACTCGAACTAAAATCAAATATCAAAATTGGCTGTGTCCGGTGAGTTAGGTCGTGTATATATGTATATACATGACGTTAGTTAGGTCGTGTATATATGTATATATACGACCTAACTCACCAGGGGTTGAGAGTGAATAAGTGATGACTGTGTAAAATCTCATGGTTGTAAAGTTAGCTCACCTCCGATCTAACGTAGGGTTTCGTTTGATTGGGATCGAACATACCGCAGGTGCCTCCCGGTAAAACTCCATACCACAACGATGATTTAGTCATATTTCTGGAAAGTATATTTTGTGCGTGAACAATACCTTATATGTCTGTGCTAACTTCTATCCCTATCTAATAAACGATACGTCCGACAAATTGTGCAGTAAAATACATTAAATAAAATTACAAAATTGTAGAAGTAACACTGCTAGATATTGGTAAATCAAACCTTCAAAATTGTAAACAAACGCCTGACATCTTCGATAACGAAGATGTCAGCAACAAATAAATATGTATTTAAACTATAATTGATAAACACCAACTCACAATAATGTAAAATTTTAACTGCAATACTGTGTTCAATAAAGCAGTTTTTTTTATTTGTAAATATTTGCCTGTCAAGTGAAAACCTTTATTGAACAAAAATATGTAAAATTGTAGCTACAAATCTGCAATTTTGTAAATGTGTTACCATGATAATTTTGTAATTTTATTAATTTTTATTGAAGAGAATTATGTAGGTAAATATAAAATGTAAATTGTATATCGTAATTTTTACTATAGCCTTGATTTTAACTCGATGTCGTCTTCTACATATTAAAAGAATTTACAGTATTACACGAGAATAATATTATAATATATTATTCATGCCATATAGCATTAAGCTCGCCTTTTGTACAAATTTTTGGTGCAATAAAGAATAAATAAATAAATAAATAATAGTGGAAATTAGTATCTTCTCGATTTTTTAATTATGACTTTTCACATTAGCATTAATTTCAATTTGCAAAATATTCTAACATTTTCAAAAAAATTGTTGCTACCTAAATAATTTTGTCCACAAAAACTAATCATCATAATCATTACAGCCCTTCATAAGTCCACTGCTGAACATAGACCTACACCAAGGAATGCCACAAATCACGGTCCCGAGCCACCTGCATCCATTGACTTCCTGCATGTCTTACCAGGTCGTCACTTCATCTAGTGGGAGACGCCCTACATTTCAAAAACTAATAAATACATAATCGGGCAGTAGTAGTTCGTGTTTTAAAGGTCTTATTGAAAACAATAATCTAGTGTTCTGATAGTTTTATAAGCCTAAAATTATTATGTTTGCATCTCGAGTCTCGAGATCTTGCTATCGCGATCGGCTGTCTGATGGTTAAGTAATGGAAAGCTGACACTGAAATCTCCACAATCTCTAATCGCTGTGTGACGCATAGACATATTGTGAAGTAGCATATTTTTATGATGCAAAATACTATATGACCACGCTTGATCGTTTCAAAAAAGATGTAGGATTCTCAAGGTCTTGTAGCTAATGCCGTAATGGAATAAAAATTATATATTTATTTTCAGTGATAATTTATATTAAATAGGTGGTATTTCGAAAGTGTAATCAATTATTTAAGCTTAAGTCTTAGATGCATTTAATAATACATAATTATAGTGCGAAAATTACATAATATTTTCAAAATAAAAGGTCAATATAGAAAAAGCCGTAGGTAGCCCTTTCTATATTTTTGACCTATGTCGTCACAGTGTAGATCTATCTCACGGTTTGTTGACATTAAAACTCACTCTTTCCCGAGCACTGTTATTATTTGTCCCATTTTAAATTCAAGAAAGTTACTTCGTCTTCCTTCTTCTGGCTTCTGGGAGTTTACAATAGCTTGAACCTACGAAAGACAAAAAACATTTATTTGATGGCAACAATTATAGTAGTAAAGATGAAGTGAAATGTTTTTGTTTCCATTTATAATAAATTTAACGTACCTGTTCAGGTTGAATATCTCCTAACTTCGGTCCAAGATCCTTAAACTTCGGCCGATCATTGGGATCATGCGACCAACACTCCAGCATCGTTGAGTAGTATTCATCTGGACAACATTCCGGCCGCTCTAGTCTCTATAATATAAAGTAATACAAAATCATCCAAATGACCTAAAATTATAAAAGAAGGGACCAGTATAATAACAGAGAAAACCGTAAGTGATGAGCGTGACGGAGCGGGTTGTCCGGCATGCATGATGAAGGCGATGAAGAATATAATTTTAAGTTATAATTTTAAATTTAAGTTTTTTTTTGTAAAATCTAAACCTCACTTTTTGTACTTAACTTGAGGTTGTGATCTCTGCAAATGTGATAAGTTACACGTTAATTATCACTAATAGATGCACCGACGATTTTATAAGTTTTATAAACGTGTTTATTTTTAAATGAAAATAATTTATTTTTTATTTATATATAATAATAATAATTTATTTATTTATTCCACATATATAATATCTAACCATAAAAAAGTAAAAGTCATTTAACAAGCAAAATTTTTTTATTTTACTTTAAAAATTACATCTGGAACCCATAACACGTGCATAATGCCAGTGTATTAAATTCAGGTAATCGGCTCTACCGAAGATAGTACTTGTATAGAAGGATATTGAAACTATCTCGCACAAAACGCATTAGTGAGGCATGTTTTTTTCGTATTGTTGCTTAAAAGTAATCAGTACTAGGCGTTGCAAACGTTTCTGAGGCACTACAATAGCGAGGCAACCTAATTAGCATTCTAAAGCAATTATTATATTGGACGCATAAAGCATTGAGAGTTTCGCGTGTATAGTTAGCCCAAAGCCAAAGAAAGAAAGAATACTTTTTTATTGCTTAAAAATATACCCTAGAAAACAAAGGTCACACCCGACTCAGCATAATGCTACAGCAACAGAGTTACCGCAGCACTGATTTTTCTGTCGGCGCTACATCAGTAGGTTAAGGTACACCTGGCCGTACACATTCACGTAATACAAATATATAATATTACGCACCGAATCCTATTATACCTGATATTATTCTTGATAATAATATGTTAACTAGTATTTTTAATCGATCAACAATTGTAAAAGGTTTCAAGTGTCATATATACACGAGAATATAAGCGAAATACAACTAACTCACTCATCACGAGATCTCCGAAACTATATGCAAAATTGACTTGAAATTTGGCATATGTGCTCCTTTTTTGAATACTTAAATCCCTGATGGGTGTTAATTCTTGTACTTGATATTATGTGCATCATTGAAGGTTTCAGCAATACAAATGAGTTCTAACAGTGTACTTGCATTCGTTTATCATTATTAATCAAATCAAAGTATTTCGGTTCAATTAGACCAAGGCTAGTTGTACTAGCGTTGGTCTGTATCTCCAAAACATGACTTACTTATTGTACTTACCTTAATAATCTAGTCAAACCCTATTTAGGTTACGCTAATTATTATTTAAATCATAAGTCGCTAATGAACTATTTGTGTGGAGTGTATACAAACGTCTGACAGAAATTATTAGCAAATAAAATTTTGTTATATTATGAGTTTTTTGTTACCAATACCATTTTTATTATTATTATTAAATATACAAAAATTTGCTGATGAAACACGAGAAATAAACTCAAAGTTTAGGTATGTTTTACTAGCTTTTGCGCCCCAGCAGTTTCTGGTTGATATATGAAATATGGCGCATGCGGCATGACTCCTTAAAACAGCAATCACCGTCCTGTCATTTTTATTAATAGGAATGCGAAAATAGCGACAACGATGTGAATTTAGAAATAAAAAGACGGAAAGAATTAAAAAGGAACGTTCAATCTCCATTCCATGGCATTTTTACAAATTATTTATACAGGAAAACTAGCATCTCATGTGAAGAAATAGTATCAAGGATTCAATCACTACAAGACAATATTATAACAATTTTATGAAATAAATCGAAAAAAATTGGATATAATAAATAGAAAAGTGGATTGGATGATGTATACACAGGTATAATTTCGAAGATCTTTATACAATATTAAATGCAACTTTTAACATTACAAAACAATAATAGTAGCATTACTTCAATGGGGATGGTTCTCAGTTGTTACCTATGTTTGATGAAAATATGTTCAGCCGTTAAGCGTTGGGAATTTTAAGACTTTTCATAAATTGATAAACAGCAACGTAGCGCAGCGCGAGCCAACGCTAGTTAGCATGCGACGATGTCATATCCATTCGTCGGGGAAATACTGCAAAGCCGTGCGAATTCATTCAGGAGTACATTAAGGAATATTATTCAGAATTTACAAAACGGAATTAACATGATTATTTCGAAAGGTATTAAGCTTCAAAAAGTTGTAAAACAAGTTGTTGGATTTAAAAATAGAAAAGGCTCTCTCTCTAGAAAGAGCTTTTTGGTATAACCCTAAATTAAACCCTAAAAAATATTATTTGTCTTAATCTGACTTTTTAAGGAAGTCAAACTTGTCTATCAAATTTATGGACGTGTTGGATTATTTTTAAGAAACTATTATTTTATTTAAGTAGGAATGAGTTGACTAATTCATTCGTTTTTATTTTATTCGATTTATGGCAACAAAAATTTACAATAACTTTACACTGGGTCGCACATGTATAATAGTATGAGTCCAAAACCTAAGGAAAAACTAAACACTGCATCATTACTGGATCGAGATATATACAAAGGCGATTACGTCACTGAATATGATTTGAGATTGAAATGTGAATTGAACAACGGATATTTGTAATTATATATAACTAACCGAAATATTATGATTTCATTTTTTTTATAAAATCATCGATTGAAGACATTAGTATTACCAAAAACCATAAACTAGTACGAGAATTCATTACTTGAAAGTTTGGAGCATCTATCGCTTCCAGAATTTGCTGTCCAGAGAAAGCTGCCCAAGGCTGGAAGCCATAAGTAAACATTTCCCAGAGACAAACTCCGAAAGCCCAAACGTCACTGGCGGATGTGAATCGAAGGTACAGGATGCATTCTGGCGCACACCTGAAATGTGTAAATATCAATATTATACTGTAATACATTTATGTGAAGCAGTTTTAATTAAATAATTAACGAAACGCACTTTTAAGATTACATTTGTGTGCCGGACGGGCGAAACTCGGGAGTAAATGTTATCGAAGATACTCCGCGAGTCGCTCACGTCCTACACTTATAGGTTCTGGAGGATACTTCTACTGTCGTCTTTGTGGGTGCAGCTGGGGTGTTGTGGACTGACGTCCAATCAAAATGCACGAACTGTAGAATACAATTGGCAAGGCAGTGAGTGGCCAGCGGTTCGACTGCTCAACTGTTCGGCGAAAATTTTTGACTATTGGTTAGTGACCACGGTTGTTGATTATGGTTGTTCTATATCGGTTGGTCACTATATTTTTCAGATGATTTCTTCAGTTGACTATTTCTTCAAGTTGTTTGGTAGTAACTTACTTCCACTAGTACTAGCTGCTTCTATTATCATTGTTTAGCTAGCTGCTATTTTCAGCTAACTAGCTATTACTATCACTTGTGTAGCTCTGCTATTAACAGCTACTATGTTGTACAACTAGCTATTACCATCACTTGTGTAACTGCTATTATCAGCTACTATGTTGTACTACTAGCTACTACTATCACTTGTGTAGCTGCTATTATCAGCTAACTAGCTATTACTATCACTTGTGTAAATGCTATTATCAGCTACTATGTTGTACTACTAGCTACTACTATCACTTGTCTAGCTGCTATTATCAGCTAACTGGCTATTATTATCACTTGTGTAGCTGCTATTATCAGCTACTATGTTGCTAGCTACTATTCACTAACTACTAACTTTTATGTTCTCCTATCTTCAGCTATTACAATGTTACTGGGCCCGGACGCCCTAAGGTAGAGTCGAGGGTTACTTTAAAGTAAGCCGCTTGCAATTGTCCGTTTTGCCTCTTTATTGTATAATGTTTTCACTATACAATTGACTTAATCATTATTTTTCTATACATGATTAATTCTCACGCTAGTGTACTATACATTGTTAAATCGGTAATTTAGTTGTCTATTAGCACACCATAAAGGTTTCTTAATATATTAACAATGTAAAAAGTTGTTAACCAAAATATCCCAAATTTTCACAATATTTGGGTAAGTAAAAGAATTAATGTTCTTTAATTTTACTATAAGTAAGAAATACATAGGCTGCACTAAAAGTATCGGGAATAGAATATTTCCACTGTTCCTGTCATATTAAAATCTTTTTAATTGAAAACTCCTTGGTTTTATAAATCGAATACCATTTATTTATTTAAAAAAAGATTCTCGGTCTTGTCACAAGGTTTTGTAAAACTTGTTTAGTCGTTGAGAAAATGGAATTGACTCGAGAAAATTCAAGAGCGATGATTCATTATGACTTTCGAAGTAGTTTAACACAAAAACAGTGTGTTGACCGGATGATTTCTGCATTTGGTGATGAAGCCCCATCCAAACCCACAATTTATCGCTGGTTTGCTGAATTTCAACGTGGACGTGTAAAGCTCAGTGATGATCACCGTCAAGGTCGTCCAAAAACTGCAGTCACCCAAGAAAACGTTGATGCTGTGCGTAAGCCGATTGAGGAAGATCGACATGTGACATACCGCGAAATTCAGGCAACTTTAGACATTGGCATGAGTCAAATACAAATAATCTTGTATAAACAATTAGGTGTAAAAAAGTTGTTTTCCCGATGGATACCGCATTCGCTCTGTGAAGAGCAAAAAGCGGCTCGCGTTTCTTGGTGCGTCAGAACTCTCGAAAGATTCCACGCAGGATCCTCAAATGCTGTATACAACATCGTATCAGGTGACGAATCCTGGATATATGCGTACAAACCCTACACAAAAAACCAGTCACTAGTTTGGGTGTTCGAAAATGAGTTAAAGCCAATATAAATTGTTCGTTCACGGAGTGTTGCAAAAGAAATGGTGGCCACGTTTGTCTCCAAAACCGGCCATGTTACGACTATTCCTCTTGAGGGACAAAGAACGGTTAATGCAGAATGGTATGCTAGCATTTGTTAGCCACAGGTCGTTTCTGAACTCCGTAAAGAGAACTGCAACCGCCGCATCATCCTCCATCACGACAATGCGAGTTCTCACACCGCACACAGAACAAAAGAGTTTTTAGAGCAAGAAAACATAGAATTATTAGACCATCCGCCGTACAGCCCCGTCCTAAGCCCTAATGATTTCTATACTTTCCCTAAAATAAAGAATAAATTGCGTGGACAGAGATTTTCATCACCTGAAGAAGCTGTGGACGCCTACAAAACGGCCATTTTGGAGACCCCAACTTCCGAATGGAATGGTTGCTTCCATGATTGGTTCCATCGTATGGAAAAATGTGTCAAATTTCGCGGAGAATACTTCGAAAAGCAATAAATACATTTTTAAATAGTAATGTTGTGTCACTTCCTTGATTCCCGAAATTTTCAGTGCCGCCCTCGTAAGTTTCATCACGCTAAATATTATGTTATTTCCTTAATCTATAAACCTTAATCTAATTAAATAGCATGTTTACAATTCTTCTAAAGCATAAAAATTATTTCCATTATTTTCGGGATTAAATATTACGCAGTTAACTTATAATGCCTAGAATATTCTATAACGTGTCGCCCTCTGATTGGTCGACTTTTTTGTTTGTATAAATAAGTTATTTTCTTAACTATCACCAAACGATGCTCTATACTATAATACTAAGGTTGTAAACATGTAAAATTATACTATTACATCTTTTACTTAGGTTTGTCACTAATATTTTCCTAATTACACTTTTAATATTATTTTTAATCACTTTGTTTCTAAACACTTTTCGCCGTCGCGAACATCTCTCCCGCCGAGCAGCGTCGCGACGATCTGCTTTCAGCGGCGCTGCATTCAATTCGGTGAGCGACGTTGCGTCTACTTCGGCAGCGGCACGAGTTTCTTGGTTGGCGTTTTAATTAGGCCGTTTGTGGTGCGTACCTCCACAGTGCGGATATGTCCGTCCGCACCGGGGTATACAGCTTCCACCCTTCCTCGTGACCAGATGTTAAAAGGTGGCCTGCAGCTATTAGGACTGGATCGCCCACCTGGAGATTGGGGCCTAGTCCATGAGGCTCCCGCCAGTTTTGAAGTTTCGGTAGATATTCTCGGACCCAACGCTGCAGAATATGTCGGCGAGTATTTGGGAGCGTCGCCAGTACTTTTTGCTGTCTATGTGGTCGGTGTATATGGCAGTCTCGCAGATCCTCCCAAAAGGAAGTGATTGGGAGCGATGCACCCGTTGTCATCGCTGTCTACAGAGATGTGAGTCAATGATATGCTATTTACTGTGTACTCCACCTCGCAGAGCAGCGTGGCTAAGACTTCTTCATGTGGATGTCTCTCTTGAAGGTCGGTGTATAATGCGGTCTTCATGCATCGGACAAGACGTTCCCACACCCCTCCCATGAAAGGCGTGGAGAGGGTGATAAACGCCACAGTATGCCTCGTCGACTGGCTTCTTCTTGAAAAGCCTCCCAAAGTTCCTCATCTGTGCCGTGCAAATTGGTGCCGTTGTCGGAGTAAATCTCAGTAGGACAACCTCGGCGCGTTTCGAATCTTCTTAAAGCCAGTATTACGGAGTCAGCACTGAGACTTGCGACAACTTCTAGTTGGACAGCTTTGGATGTGAAGCAGGTGAAGTAAGCCGCGTAGTTCTTCTGGTGTTGACGTCCCACGATGACGGAGAGTGGCCCAAAATTGTCCAGACCGGTGAAGGTGAACGGTCTCTGGTAATGAGCGAGACGTGTGCTGGGACAATCGCCGGTGGCTGGCACCGATGGTTGTGCTTTTCTTATGCGACACTTAACGCATTGGCTCACTATATTTTTCGTAGTGGGTCGAAGTCGGATCACCCAGTAGCGCTGTCGAACCTCGTTGATGGTAAGTTCGGTTCCGCAATGATACAGGCTACGATGCGTCCAGTTGATGTAAAGTTGCGTGATGTGATGATCGTGGTCCAATATAGGTGGCCCCTTCATGTCTTCAGTGACTCCCTTCACGGCGGCTATGCGAATTCGTAGAGCGATGATCCCGTCCTTCAATTCTATTTGTAGCGATCGTAGGCGGCTGTCATGGGCGACCTGTTTATCCTTACGGAGATCGGCTATTTCTTGTTTGAAGGAGTCTTCTTGGATGACACGTATTAGGAGCTTTTCGGTCTCTCTGATGAATTCGGCCTCGAGTATGATGTATTTTTTGACGTTTGTATTTTCACTCTACTGGGAGGTTGCGCGAGGTTTCGCGGATTATTTGTCGATTTCCTCCAGTCGAGATCTTGTCCTTTATTTCTTTTTGTCCTCTTGTAGAAGGTTCTATCTGTGGTTTTGCGGCAGTGTTATAAGTTGTAGCACTCTGGCCGTAGCTCGCAATAAGCGTTCCCATCTAGAAAACTTTACTGGATCGGGGACGGCTTCTCGGAGTTGCGGAGCACGATTCTGTAATGGTAAAGGATCTATCCTCGCCGGTAGGTTCGGACGACGTAGGTCTTTCGGTCGCCTATGCTGACGGTTCTTTATACAAAAATGATGGGCCGTTGTACCACTCGTGATTTGAGTTGAAGTTTGGTGGTACGTCCCTTGTGGCGATGTCAGCTATGTTTAATTTTTAGTTACTCAGCGCCAGTCCTCCACTTTACTGTGTTCCTCGATTGCTACTATCCGGTGGGCGACGAAAGGTTTGTAAGTTCTGGAGCCCTTTTTTATCTATGTGAGGAATGTTTTGCTGTCAGTCCAATAGGTGACGGCTTCGGGCTTCACGCGATACTCCTGGATGACTGCGGCGGCAACGTGGCATCCCCTCACGGAGGCTTGTATATCGAGGCGTGTAAACGTCATTTTAGCGGATCTACCTTTGCCTTGGCCATGATGAGGCTCACGTGTATTGTCCCATCGTGTGTCGTGTGACCTCCAGTAGACTGCCGTTGCGTAGGCGCTCTCACTGGCATCGGTGTACACGTGGAATTAGAGTGAACGTGCGTCGCTGAATTCTGGGTAGCATCTTGGGATGCTCACTGACCTGAGTCGTTCCAGGTGTTGGATCCATGTGGACCACTGGTTAGTCAGGTCTTCGTCCAACTCCTGGTCCCAGTCGGTTCCTCGTCTCCATGCTTCCTGCAGTATCTGCTTCGCTCAAATTATAACTGTGGAGGGGAGACCAAGCGGGTCATACAGCGACATTACTATTTTGAGTGCTTCCCTCTTGGTCAGTGTCTGATGCAGCAAATCGATTGGAAGTTGAGCGAGCTTGAGGTTGAAGCTCAACTGATCGATACTCAGTTTCCATATCAATCCGAGTATCTACTCCTCGGTTCTCTTGTTGCCCAGGTTGACAGACTCAGTTCGATCGCGGTCAGGTTCTAATTCTTTTATAACTTCTGGTGCGTTGGAAACCAATTTTCTTAAGTTGAAGTGCGCCTTTCTGTGTATGTCACCTACTTTCTTCGATATTCGCGTTGTCTCTTCCAGGAACTGGAAACTGTCTAGATAGTCGTCCATATAGTGGTTTTGGACGATGGCTTCTACGGCTTCTGGATATTCTTCTATATGTTTCTTAGCGTTTCAGTTTTTGACGAATATGGCTGTGCAGGGTGAACTAGCTGCACCGAAGATGATCGACGTCGTTCTATATTCTTGTGGAGATTCATCACATCGATCCCCTTTCCAGAGATATCTTAAGGCATCTCTGTCTTCGGGTCGAAATTTAACTTGCATGAACATTTAGGCTATGTCCGCGGAGACAGCGATACTTTGGCGACGAGAACGCATCATACCCACTGGTAGTGACTGCAGTAGATTTGGACCCGTGAACAGGAAGTCATTCAATGCTACCCCCTTTGTTTTGGCTGCGGCATCGTGCACTATTCGAAACATATCTGGCTTCATCGGGTTGTGGAAGTCGAAATGGGGCAGGTATCATGTCCTTCCTGGTGTGCTAGTTTTCAGTGCTATCTCGGCGTATCCCTTTTGTACTAGGGAGTTCAAATGTTCACTGTTTGTTGTCTGTTTTAGGTTTTCGATGGAAGCGAGCCTCTTCATTACTGTTTCATAATTGCCAGTCATCTCAATATCCTTTTTCTTGCAGGGAAGTGCCGTTTCTATGTGCCCGTCTTCTAACTGACGGGTCTGCTATTAAGTATATCTTCAGCTTTCTTTTCTGGATCGGAGTCTGGCCTTCTTGGGTTGAAGATAAGATATTCTAGCGCGAAATATTCGCGGAGTTGATCATCTATGGCCTCCTCACTCGTGGGTAGCTCATTGGCGGCGTTAACGCGCTGATACAGGGCTTTAGTGTGTGTCCCGTGTAGCACCCATCCTAGTTCTGTGAGAGAGGCGATTGGCTGGTGCGGCGGACCTTTGCGGACTTGGGTGGCTATCAGAAGTCTCCAATTTCCCTGTCCTATCAAGATCCTCGGGTTGCCGGAGTCATATGTAAGCTGTTGCTTTAGGTCTTTTAAGTGATTGCACTTTGCTATGTCTGCTGCACACACAGTCCGTGGCCCCAAGTTCAGGCTTATGACCGCGCGTGCTTAGAACGGCACCTTTCGACTGTGGAGACTCTTCAACGAAACTTTGACTCTTCGGGATCCCGGTGAATCGAGAGTAGTGTTCCCGATAGCGGTGATCTTAAAGGGGTCCAACCGCCCTGTAGCTCCAATCTGTTCGGCGATCTCTTCATCCATTAATGAGACTGCTGACCCATCACCAGCAGGGCGTGTGTTTCCAATTGGACCGGCGGGCTATAACCGGGAGTAATTACTCATACTAGAATTATTTTTGGATAGGCTTGATGCTTTGACACAGCGAATGAGTTAGCCACGGTTTCCTGTGGTTCCTTTTCTATAACCTCTGTCTTCTCCTTTTTATTACAGCGGAAAAGTCGATTGTGTCTCGCAGTGCATCCTTCTATTCCACGCTTGAAGGTTTTGCATCTGTGTGTTGATTACTGTAGCGTAGACAACATAAATTATTTTTCTTTGCGAGTTCTCATCTTTTGTTCATATCTACTTTAAATTTATTGCAGTCGGATCCATAGTGACCTTCCTTTTCGCACACTCTGCATCTTGGAGATGGTTTGGTAATAGCTGCGTGTGTTCTATGTACTGAACGGCGGTCGCTCTGCGCTTCGTTGATAATTTCTGGAGGTGTAAATGCACTGCAGAAGCGAGCTTGTTCGGTGATAAAATCGCTGAAGCATCCGCGGTCTGGTCTGGAGTTGTACTTCTCGGTGTAGATTCTATACCGCTGGGCGCGTAGAGAGTTTGGCAGCTTGTCGGTGAGGTGTCATAGTAGCTCTGAGTTGACGAGGTAATGGTCTCTCTTCAGTGCTCGAAGTGTGACGACACCTCTCCTCACTTTGCTCGCGAATATACAGACGTCTTTAGGTGCTTCTATACAGCGTGCTAATCCTCGTAACTTCTCGGTCTCTGCTAGTGGATTAAATCCGGACGTCCAAATTGCAGTTCCAGCTCTCGCATGATCTCATCTGGCTTAGCATGCCCGATGAGTTCTGAGCTATTTCCAAGGCTCTTCCTTGTAGACTTCTTCTTAGTCTCGCTGTATTTTCAATATAATTGAAGTAACCTCGGGTTGTTTCGTAGATGGCACGGAATGAAAGCCACTCGGTGTGTACTCCGCTGAAGCTTGGCGGTGTCATTATAGCTTTCGATGCTACGAAAGCATGCGTCGGTAGTGATGCACTCTGTGGTTTTGGTTTGTCAGCGAGTGCGGCGATTGCCGCACTCGTTAGTCTACATAATTATTATTAATGAGATAAATCGCACACACAAACTAAATAATACTATATCGCTGCGCGCGAGTGTCCGTATTAATTTGCATCTTTTTTCCTTCCTACGTCACAACGGACTTTCCGTGGTTAGTAAGGGCTGTTAATAAAGAGTAAAAACATACATTGTGAAATGGTAAGTTACTTAGGTAAAGTACATATTCTGACAGTTAATTCAGTTATTATCGGTTCAGAATACTTCATTTTCGTTTGTAGGCGTTTCTTCGCGATTGTGTCTGTAAATAGTTTTTGTGAGATGTTGACTCTATATGAGATATTGACTATAAATTTATTATTAAAAAAATTTATTCACGATATGTGATCAGAATCGAAAGTAAATTAAGCTTTGTGCAAACAAAAGCACAAAATCATCTAGTCACTTTTTGCAGATTTCCTACAATAGAAGAAAAACTTTTGACAATATTGTGGTAAGTCTTTAAGCATTTTGAATTCATAGAGCGTTATTTGTAGGGATTATTACTATATTAACTCGAATTTTATCTGTTTCAGATCATGTATTTGGGCCGAGTTAAGTTTACATCATAATAATTTTGCAGATTTAAATTTACGTTAATGTTTTGTGAAGAATAACTCTCTGACAAGAACATGTGTTATATATCAGTAACAAGCGTGGAAATATTATGTGCAAAAGCAATAAAAAACATCAATAATAATATATAGTGTATAAAACAATCTCTTCCAAAAAATAAAATTACGCAACTATACCAATTTTTAGTTTTATTTCATACCACATACTCCTCTAAAGGAAATTCGAGTAATTTTAGTGCAACCTCTCAAATGTATGGGAATTCACCATTTGGTCACAATTAATTACTGAAAAAAAAAAGTTTTTTCTATTATGATGTGAACTTTGAAGTATGCTACGGCATCATCAAGTGGCAAAACTTTGAACTGTGAAAACGTTACATACCTAGTCAGGTCATAAGTATTGTCACACAGTAAAAACTTTTCTTTTAGAATGCTGGCCACAAAAAAGTTTATTGAAATCGAATTTCGAATTGTTCATGAAAATAAAACTGTATATTTTTTAGAATTTCACTCATTTTTAAATATGGAGTGGACGCTTAAAGAAGACCGTGTTGCAGTTATTGCGTTGCATCGTTGCGGTTACGCGCCAATTCAAATTTATGACATACTGAAAAATTTGAATATAACCAAAAGATTCGTTTATCGTACCATCAAACGATACAATGAAGACTCTAGTGTAGATGACAGGTTAAGAAGTGGTCGCCCTCAGTCTGTTAGGACTCCAGCAGTGATAAAAGCTGTGAAGGCGCGAATTCAAAGAAATCCCAAACGTAAGCAGAAACTGTTGGCCCTTCAGATGGGGTTAAGCAGAACCACGGTGAAAAGGGTGTTAAATGAAGACTTAGGGCTTCGGGCATATCGAAGAAAAACAGGACATCGTTTGAATGCTCGTCTAATGGACCTGAGACTGAAGAGATGCCGCGCTTTGTTGAAGCGGTACGCGGGAAAACAATATCGGGAAATTCTTTTTTCGGATGAAAAAATTTCTACCGTAGAAGAGAGCTACAACAAACAAAATGATAAGGTGTACGCACACAGTAGTAAAGAAGCGAGCAACCGTATTCCGCGTCTCCAACGGATAGCGCGCGAGTTGAATGCCGTCGGGGCCTGAGGTGAGGAGCGGGAGCATCTCCCCCCGACGTCCGCACGCCGCGTCTCGCGCGCCTGCAGTGTAGTGCTGTGCTGTCCTTGACAACTATCATACGCTTACTGTGTTATCGTGTTAATATAAAGTTGCAGCCGCGTGTTATTTTTATTTTTTAATGATGTCTGATCCGTGTACGTCAAGTTCTGTTACAAAAAAACGAGTTTTTATTCATCGCCAAGCACGGGAAATGGCAAAAAATGTTCTAGACATGTGTGTTAAAGAAAGGCAGAACAACAATTTAACATTCACATTAAATAATGCTTACGATCGCGCAAGCCGTTACACTGGACTTTCGAAGAGAACATTGTCTGCAATTCAAAATGAAGCCAAAAAAGGGCCTCTTTGTTCGCCTTCTAAAAAGAAAAGACAGTGTAACAAGAAGACAAATTTAAACGTCGATGATTTTGATCGAGATGTTATACACAGAATTATTGAAGAATTTTATTTAACTAAAAAAATTGTTCCGACCTGCATTAAACTCTTCGCAGCTATTCGAGAACAAATCGAGTTTCCATGGGGAGTGACGAGTTTAAGAAAATTGTTAAAAGACATGGGATATAGATGGCTTAAATGTCATAATAAACGTAGAATTTTGGTGGACAGGCCAGCTGTCGCATATGCACGGTCAATTTATTTGCGGAAAATTCGTCAATATAGGCAAGAAGATCGAAATATTTTTTTTCTCGATGAAACATGGGTAGACAACAACCTCACATTTAAAAAATGCTGGAGAAATGAAATGATCGACGCCGTGTTGACGGATACAAACTCCACGAACAGGCTCAATCTTGTCCACGCAGGATCGAGAGGAGGGTTTTTAAATGGTGCAAAGTTACTTTTTAAGGCTGGTACTACGTCAGGTGATTATCACGGACAGATGAACAATGTTAATTTTGAGAAGTTGGCCACTGATATGTTAATCCCTAATCTACCACAAACCAGCGTTGTTGTGATGGACAACGCACCGTATTATAGTGTACAAGAAAATAAAGTCCTTACAAAGTCCAGCACCAAATCAGTAATGTTGGAATGGTTAACCAAGAACAATATCGAAGCTTCACTTACTATGAGAAAAGATCAGCTCTTTCACTTGGTTCAGTTACATAAACCTACCGAAAAATCCTTCAAAATCGATGAATTCATCAGAAGTCAAGGCCATATCGTAGTAAGACTACCACCGTACATGTGCGACCTCAACCCTATTGAGTTGGCTTGGGCAAAAGTAAAAAGAATTGTAAGGCATCACAATGTTACTTCTGATTTCTCTAAAAAGGTTAAAAGAAGTTACGAAGCTGGCTCTCTCTTAGGTCACAGAGGAAGATTGGCGTGGCTTCGACGATCACGTCATAATTTTAGAAGAAAATTATTGGCAAAGAGATGGATTAATGGAAGATACCATAGATCGATTCGTAATTGAGGTCAGCGATGGTGAGGATAGTGACACCGATTCAACCAAGTCTGCCATTTCTGATTCTGATGCTGCATAAATTATAATTTTTTTTATTGATTTTGATGTGTAAAATAATTAAAAATGTGTGATAATTATTACCTTGTTTTTCCTAAATTTAAAAAGTTAAACTTAAAACAATGTTGACATTTATCGACATATTGTCATCATTAATTCTAATTAGGTCACAGCACTATCGCATTCCTGAGCTCTGCATTCAACTCGCGCGCTATCTAGTTGAAGCAGCATAGCTCTACTACGTATAACTTGCATTTGAGTCAGCTTATCTTAATTCACATATACACACAACACACTTATTTTGAAAATTTCGACAGGAAGAAGAATCGTCTTGCATCTTCCTCTTACTGTGACTTTTTTTTTCTTTAGGAGTTAGGTCCTATGTTTTAAGTAATTTCCAGAAATGTTACAGAGTAAATTAAAAAAATGTTTTTTTTTAAACAGACGTATGTTTCTGTATTTGCAGAACCGAACCGCAGTTGGAGTTTTCTGTCGCCTCAGCTTAGCTAGTAGTGAGCTAGCTATCTTAATTCAATTGATTTTGCAACGAAGTTCCACATCGCACATTACGAATATGGCGGATTGGGGCTAGGCGAGAAAAAGTGTAAGATTTTTCCGTCACGACCACCTTTTCTTATAGTGCGAGCGAGATGAAATAATATCCATCTCTCTCGCACTTTTTCTTATCTTGCCATGATAGAAATATTATTTTAAATGACGCTTCATTTTAATAGAAGATAGTAATTCATTTATTTGTATTTATTAATCAATAATATAAAACGTTTATCAATAATAATATACTACGAAAGGAACTTCGTTCCAACCGAGTCTTCCACGACACTCACGCATGCTTTTTTATTTATTTTTTTCAGTTTTTTTTACAGATACCAACAGTCAAGTGTGTGGAAAATATTGAAAAATGCATGTATGCCTAAACCGACAACTGAATCATGGAATAAAATTGCTAGACTTCCTCAATTGATCTCGATTCCTAAATTGTATTGGTGCTGTTGATGGAAAATACAGTAATAAATCACCTAATTCTGTATATTATTATCAAAAGAAATATTTTTAGGTTGTGTTACAGACCATTTGTGATACTTTGTAACTAAATATATGTATGCATTGACATTGGGGTTTACCACAAATCATGTGACGTGCCTCTATTCAGAAATAGTATATTCTATATAAAAAAAAACTGAATAATAACAAACTACATAATCCACAAAGCCACAACAAAATACGCGGATGTCATGTTTTCGTCGGTGATGATGCTTTGAAATTAACTGTAAATTTAACTAACTGAAACTAACTGAAGATAGTGATTAGTTTAAAGATGGAATGTTTGTGAAGATGGTAATGAGATTTTGCTACTCTACTTATTAAATACAATAATAATCATACAAAATACTAAATAATAACTATAAATACAATTACTGAATCAATTATTACTTGACAGAACTTGTTCTTACAATAAATTATTTGTAACCTACCTATTAGGCCCTTTTTTATGGCGACAATCTCCACTTCATTTTTACCAAATCTATATCTAGCCCAAGTTATGTAGTGCAAGTTTCGATCACAGTAAACTGTACTCTCTATATTTCATACTCAGACCAACAAAGAAAGACAGACAGAGCGCTGAGTATATTTCATGTGATGCTGAAACCAAGCCAATACCATGAGGAGTTTTAGAACACCCAATTTTAAGAACATCCACTCGCGCACACATGGGCATCTAAAATCATTCGTAACCATCAGCATGGTCTTAGATGTATGTGTGATTTAAGAAAGATGTGTGCCTGAGTACGAGTAAAGATGTTGAGAATGGTTTTGGCATCACCTAATATGTATTCCGCGCTCCGTCTATCATTCTTTGTTGGTCTAAAATTCTATTTTGATGGCAGGCTCTAATTTCTCTTAGAAACTTTCCACTAACTTGATGGGTGCTTACGTATTTTGACAAGTTAACAGAAGTCATAATTTCAGACTTAAAAATGTAAATTTACAAAATACATTTTCGAAATTAAAACTTACTCTTTTTTAGAAATTGATACTAATTTGAAATGTCGTTATTACACTAAAATAAGACTAAAATTTATGTAATGATTTCATTGTCATATAATTTAGTCTACCAAATGCACCATTAATTTTATCATTTAATAGACACGGGGTCTATTGGAGTCTTCCTGTAGAGTAGGTAAAAGCTGGCTCGTGGTGCCTACTATTGTTACATCCCGAACCCAATATTATGTAATAAGTACGATGTGATTATTTAGCAACATCGTAAAATTCGTGCTTGTTCTACAGATTTTTTCTAGACCTTTTCGCCACTTTATACAAATATTTTATATTTGGCAGGATATGGATTGGATTTTTGTCAGGTAACAGGCTAACCCTTTAATGGAATACCTATTTAATTCATAATTTATAGAAGTTAGGGTGACAAATGAGCACGTAGTCAACGTGATAGTTAATGATGGTGGATAATGGATGCTGGGACCCATAGACATCTACATTTACATGGACACCTTTTTTATAGAGTAATGGTGACAAAGCAGCTTACAATCCACCTGGTGGTACGTAGAAGCTGTGGCCCATACACATTTGCATCTATCCTTGATAGGAATCCAAATGCAGATGATTTGCCACCCTTAAAGTCCAAGTTGAAATGCCTCGTTTCCAGTAAAAAGGGTATCCGGTTCTCTACACTCACCCTACGAAACACAGCACCATTGAGCTGCTATTTTACGCTGACATTCTGTGAGAGCGTGATCTTCCCCGGTCGGGCCGACCAATTCGTGTAACAACCATAATATATTTTTTTATAGAATAAAGGTGTCAAACGACCACACTATCCACCTGATGGTATGTAAATGCTGTGGCCTAAAGACATCTACATTTATCCTCACTTAAGAATCAAAATGCAGATGCGTTGTCACCCCTGACGACTGAGATGGAATGCCCCGTTTCCAGTACAAAGGGTCTCCAGTTCTCTATACTCACCATACGAAACACAGCAGTATCAAACTGCTGTACCAAGAAAAGTCCCCGGTTCTAGTTGCTCACTATATACACTAGTATTTTGTCCGAGTATGGTCCTACCTTGTTTAAACCAATCCAATCCCAGTGCAAACACTATACTATAGTACGAATTTATTTATACTATTTGATTATGTTCGTTTTAATATAAAATATATTAAACATTTAGTGTGTACTTAAGTATATATGACATATTTTCAAAATTTTCTTTTTTAAAACTTATTTAGCATGTAATTATTATCTATTTTAACTGAAATTATAATTTTTTAAAACAACGAAGCTTAAAACACTTACTATTTCTGTGTATAACAACCGATTTGTTTATTTATTTTGCGAAAACTTAAAAAATAAAACACAAAAGAAAATAAAAGATCAAGAACTTGTTAAAATTATTAAGAAAATTGCAAAAAAAAACTTACCAGGCAACAGGTAGTTTGAGATTCACGTTGTAATTAGTTTGGTAATAATCTTTCCCTACACCCAGTGCACGCGAAAGTCCAAAATCGGATATTTTTACTCTATCCTTGCTAAACACTAAGATATTCCTTGCTGCTAAGTCTCTGTAAGAAATGTTTTTTTTTAATTTTACAATGAATATCTTTGGTACAAGTCTGCGCCATATTATTTTTAGTCTATATTGCGAACTAACCTATGAATCAGTCTTTTGTTTTCTAAATAAGTCATACCATCACAGATTTGTTGTGCGAATTCGCAAAGGTTTGGCACTGGGAAGTTCGTACGTAGTGACACCTCACGAAGGCATTCCAGGAGAGAACGTAGCGGTGCAAGCTCTGTAACCTTTAATAAGAAAATATTCACTCATGTACAATCTTGAATTTAATACTATCAAAAAATTTATATTTATCCGAATATTGTTTTCTAATACAGCTCCAACAAATGTCATCACTGACTGTTCTAAAGAACAACACTGGTTAACTTATTTATTAATATTACAGGGCTTTACATTTATGACAGATGATTCAGTTGACGCAGAGGTCGGCAGCCGTCTCAGCAGCGCGGCCAAGATAACGTACCAGCGTGCAGCACTAACTCTCTTACTATTAAAACCAAGATGATCATGTATCAAAGCATACAATGTGACTAAGCTTTTGTACGGATCTGAGACTTGAACTTCGTATCGTATGCCAAACAAGATACTTAATTCTTTTCACATATGTTGCCTACATAGTTTTAGAAACTTACCTCTTTCTACGCACAAAAACAGTGTCTGCATTGCAGTTCTGATTCGAAGGGTAAAGAGAGCTAACATAATTCCAGGCTGTAAGATATTCCATCACAGTCATCCGATTTGACGACGCATCTGTAGCTATTGGGAAATGCGGCTGATTTAGAACGATTTTTGTTTTACAGAGGGCCATTTGAGCTATTTACAACCTAAAACCGAGAATCTCTTAGAGAAAAATTTAAAGAATTAAATATATTAACTTTGATCTCGTAGTATATTTACGAAAATTTAATATATGTTCACAAAAACAAAGGTAGTTTTAGTAAAAAAAAGTGATATACACTCTGTAAACACTAGGAACAAACACAAGCTAGTGATACCAGTTTCTCGACTCCACAGAGTCAGTAATTTGTTCTTGGAGCAATGTATACGCTATTACAACAAAGTTCCAGAAAATATACAATCACCAAGTTATTATAAAATTTATTTACTATTATAATAGAAATGAATACATGGTTGATAATAACTCCTGGGAATGGTGGTCGCTTCAAAACTGTTTCTAAAATAAACTTTGTAAATAGTTTGTACAACCATTCATCTAAAATTTACTTTTCCCACTCGGTTTCCCCAGTGGGCTTTTTTTAAATAACAGCTTACAGTCATGTATGTTACACAATTATCCACACAAAACAAATTAGAAATAGCTTGGTAGCGATCGTCTCATTTCCAAGGGTTATTATCATACATCATTTTCTTAATATTATGATAACCCTTTTTATACCCTATTTACTCCATTTAAGAATGAATTACTGACTCTGTGGTGTCGAGTAACTGGTACTACGAGGGCGGCACTGAAAATTTCGGGAATCAAGGAAGTGACACAACATTACTATTTAAAAATGTATTTATTGCTTTTCGAAGTATTCTCCGCGAAATTTGACACATTTTTCCATACGATGGAACCAATCATTGAAGCAACCATTCCATTCGGAAGTTGGGGTCTCCAAAATGGCCGTTTTGTAGGCGTCCACAGCTTTTTCAGGTGATGAAAATCTCTGTCCACGCAATTTATTCTTTATTTTAGGAAAAGTATAGAAATCATTAGGGCTTAGGTCGGGGCTGTACGGCGGATGGTCTAATAATTCTATGTTTTCTTGCTCTAAAAACTCTTTTGTTCTGTGTGCGGTGTGAGAACTCGCATTGTCGTGATGGAGGATGATGCGGCGGTTGCAGTTCTCTTTACGGAGTTCAGAAACGACCTGTGGCAAACAAATGCTAGCATACCATTCTGCATTAACCGTTCTTTGTCCCTCAAAAGGAATAGTCCTAACATGGCCGGTTTTGGAGACAAAAGTGGCCACCATTTTTTTTGCAACACTCCGTGAACGAACAATTTTTGTTGGCTTTAACTCATTTTCGAACACCCAAACTCGTGACTGGTTTTTTGTTTCGGGTTCGTACGTATATCCAGGATTCGTCACCTAATACGATGTTGTTTACAGCATTTGAGGATCCTGCGTGGAATCTTTAGAGAGTTCTGACGCACCAAGTAACGCGAGCCGCTTTTTGCTCTTCACAGAGCGAATGCGGTATCCATCGGGAAAACAACTTTTTTACACCTAATTGTTCATGCAAGATTATTTGTATTTGACTCATGCCAATGTCTAAAGTTGCCTGAATTTCGCGGTACGACGGGGATCATCACTGAGCTTGACACGTCCACGTTGAAATTCAGCAAACCAGCGATAAATTGTGCTTTTGGATGGGGCTTTATCACCAAATGCAGAAATCATCCGGTCAACACACTATTTTTGTGTTAAACCACTTCGAAAGTCATAATAAATCATCGCTCTTGAATTTTCTCGAGTCAATTCCATTTTCTCAACGACTAAACAAGTTTGACAAAACCTTGTAACAAGACCGAGAATCTTTTTTTAAATAAATAAATGGTATTCAATTTTAAAAAACCAAGGAGTTTTCAATTAAAATGATTTTAAAATGACAGGAACAGTGGAAATATTCCATTCCCGATACTTTTAGTGCAGCCTATGTACTAGTTTGTGTCTGTTCCTAGTATTTACAGAACGAATATCACTTATTTTGTAAAACTACTTTTAATTATTTTTGTACGTACATTAGATTTTCATAAATGTATTGAGAGGTCAAAGTTTATGAACCTTTTGAGTGGGCTAAGGAATATCACAATCTCAAGATAACAACCAAGTTGTCATCTTAATTCATTTTAGTTTATTCTAGTTACATTAAAACTTTGTTCCCTATTTTCCTTCCTCCTATATTTTTTTCCAAATTTATAGAACACGTAACCTATTTCATAAAAAAAAGAAATCATTAAAATTAGTTCAATAATGGCAAGGGTATCGAGTAACATCTACGTAAAATACATACAAAAAGGACATAACCGAATGAGAGCATCTACGACTTTTTCACACCTGGGCGGCACCACTTAGAAACAAGCTAAAATATTTGACAAATTACATGGCGGGCAAGTTAATTTGTTAGTAAAATATAAGGTTTAATGTAATGTTATTACTGCTTTTAATATTAGTTATATTTTAATTCATTAGATTAGAAATGAATAAACCAAAGATACTCCTAAAAGTAGAAAAATTAAAAAGGCTTAAAAAAAATGTAAAAACCAATAAGGAACAAAGCACTGAAACCTTGTTCTATGTATTAATCTAATACTCTACAAACTGGTAAAATTTTACTTAAAACGCAACTTCTCAATTATATGACATTTGCCCAAATACTCAAACGCTACTCAATTTTAAGATGTCGTGGTGTCACTGTCACTTTGACTTAAAGTGATAGAGACAGCACGCGATCTAACGGCGTCTTAAAATTGAGTAGCGTTTGAGTACTGAGACTAGGATAGATAGGATCGGATTCCGATGGCCTGACGGAGTTTAGTTTTTGTAATCAGAGGCAGGTCAGACAGAGGTTAATTTAATTGTAAACAAAGATAAACCATTTATAATAAGTTCTGAAGAGAATATTTTCCTTAACTAAAATATGTAAATTCCTCTTTACATATAATGTAATGGCGTAGTTTTATTTATATTTAATTACGGTATGATTTTGTAAAGGCAAGTATTTTTGTTTCTGAAGTAGCAGATATATTACATTTCTTGTAGGTCCCTAAATCAAATCGATCTGGAAAAACCGCTGGCGACATTAAATTTTGCAATGTCGTCGTCGTGCGTGTCAATATATTCCTAGAGAAAACCCCTGTGGTGGAGTTTTCTTTCTTGTTTGGCAAACGACGTCCAGATCTCAGTTCTGTACAAGTGTAGTCAAGATTTACGCTTGGTACACGATCATCTTGGTTTTAAGTTGAAGTGTTTGAATTTTTTTAAATTATATTTTCTTGAATTATAATTTAGGTCATATAGAAAGAATGAACGAGGAAAGAGTGACAAAGCAAATTTACGTCGTTGCAGAAGTGAACGACAGAGTCGGGAAAGGGCGCCCTAGACGAAGGTTTATCGACCACATCGGCGATACATTGAAAATGGGCCAGAATAGGAGTACCCTTAACCGACAAGCGTGTATGTGTAGATATATGGATGTAAAGAAGGCGAGAGAGGTGTGTCAGGATCGCGCCAAATGGAAGTCCGTAGTATCTGCCTACCCCTCTGGGTGACAGATGTGAGTGTTTGTGTTGTTGTTGTGGTTGTTGTTGTTTGAATTTGTACTCTGGGTAGAAAAAATACGAAAATCAGGCAGAGAGGAGACCTGAGTATCAGTCGAAAAAGTAAAGCTGGCTCCGCTGTCTCGGGATGGTAGTGGACGGCGTTAAGATTTGAGTAAAATCACGGATGTTGCAGAAATTCTCGGCGAGTGGTCATGTTGATCTGTTTACCCCGTGCAGTATGTACCGGATCTTACCTCCTGTTACATTTCTATGCATTTCCTAGGTATTGAATGCATAAAATTAACACTGCAACGTAGGATTAAATTAGTGGATGAAAATGTGAAAAATACGAAAGCACCATCAGGTAATATCAACGAAAGTAGGTTGGGGTGCTAGTGACCCAATTAGTTACGGCGTTTTGGAAACGGCTTTCGAATCGTCATCTGATTAAACAAGTTAATAAAGTCGCAACGCGTTCACTACCCGCCCCGCGCGGCCTCCCACAAAACACATCTACAAGTAATGCCAGCTATTCATTCGGAATTCTATAGGATGCCTAGATAAATGGAGATATTTTATAAATTACCTGATTGTCTTAGGCATTCTATAGAATTCTTAGGTATTCTACAGGATACCAGATTATATCAAATAAATACTCCTGTAACTCCAGTAAAGCATACTTAATGGCTTTACGTCTCATTAAATGACCATGTAGTGACAGTGTAAGAATATCCACTATCTCATATCGTGTCGTGGATGTCGTAAGAAGCGAGAGAAGGAAACCAGAAGATTTGTAGCAGCATTTTCTGCCTGCCAAGCGTGGCAACTATGTAAATATCCCCCTTATTGGGGCAGCAGTAGACTGTAATTAATGGCATGTTTTAAATTAACAAGGAAACTTATCTTTACAAAAATCACACCATAATATTTTTTGTGACTTACCAGCATTAGCGAGTCTAAGTGTAAAACAACTCCATATAATCGTACAATGTTTGGATGCTCAATGCTGTGCATAACAGCAGCTTCCTTCAAGAATTCAGTGGAATTTGAAGTCATACGTTCATGACCCAAGCATTTTATAGCCACTTGCAGCTGTAATAAAAAAATCTGCATGTTAAAATAGTGTATTATTTATTTTATGAGATAAAGTAGCTTTTAGGTATGGCCTACTGTTAATCATATCTTTAGGTGCTTTGTTCCAAATATCTAAATATAATATGTGTTTAATAAAGTAAAATTTGATTCATGATGTATGAAATAGGATGATGTTTCATTCCTAAAACTTTTCAACTCTTCACTGCTGTATTGGAAGACATATTCAAGCTACTAGACTGGAAAGGATATGGTATCAGCATCAATGGTGAATGCATCATTAACCTTCAGGTATAGTGTCCACTCTTATGCTCGTAGTTGTTAAGAGCACTTTGCTCGAAGTTGTCGACAGGTAAGTTTACTTTCTTTTAGGACTGTTTACTACTAGGTAAGTCAGATTTCCAACGAGAGGTGTAGCGACGGATCCAACTCGGCTGGACAGTGGTCAGGTGATAAAGACACATTTTTTCGTCACTTACACCTCAAAACTTGAAAATACGATTTTACAACCAATACGCGTTGCCAATAATGTCATATGCTTTAGAAACATGATCTTATGAGGAAGCTCAAGGTCGCTCAGCGAAATATGGAAAAGGCTATGCTCTTAGTTTCTCTGCATGATAGTCTTCGTAATGAATATATCCACAGTAGAACTATGGTACTCAGGATAACCATGATACTGATAATGAGACCCTCTATTCCTGTGCAGGGCCGTTAAATGCTTGGTGTGACAAATCAACACAAATGTCAAATTAGTAGACTGTTTTGTTGCTTGTATTAAATTCTTGTTATTATTTCTTCTTTTTTTATAGAATAAAGGGTCAAATAGACATATAGTCCAACTGATGGTAAGTGGATGTTGTGGCCCATAGATATCAACATCTATCTTCGATTAAGAACCGAAATGAAGATGCGTGCTGCAGCTAAAGCCGTTGTAAACTAAACTAAACTGCTTTATACAATTGTTTATAAAATGAACACTATAAATCACTATGCATAGATTATTATATATCATTAAATTCAAACACGAGAGAATTTAATTACAAATAAAAATCATGGTTTCGACCATTAGATGTTTGTTTATCAGTAAGTCAACTTGTGTGAAGTCGCATCAGAATGTTAACATAGGTATTCCAATCACAGCCCCCATTCAATGGCATGGCATGGCAAACAAAAGTTAGTACACATAACAAAGAGCCCTTTGAGTATTGTACATGAAATGAATGGCTTGCCATACCAAATGCACTGAAAAACATCTTACTTATAAAAGCATTGCTTCTACAACTAACTACATGCTTAAGAAAGTAATGATTGTGGAGTATTCACATGCATTATCCTTTTACCACTGGTTCAGGCAGCGGCACTCATTTTTTTTAGAGACAAAGCATGGTAACATGATCAGCTATATTACACATTTTAAAACCTGTCAAAGTTAAAGCTTAGCCGACAGTTTAGCCAGCTGAAAATTTATCCTCCAGGACTATTTTTATTTTATTAGATGACATTTAAATAAAACTTTTGCTTATACTTATAGATTTCTAAAATAAGTTACCCTTTGATTTCCAGTAGTCCAAGTGCCTTGTTGTACAACACCGAATTGTCCCATACCTAATTCTTTATTTATAGTTATATCCTCAATAGATATAATATGTTTGGTTGGTACTTTAACATTATTTTCAGAGAAAGGTTGAAATTCAATTGGTATTGAGTTATGACCGATGGAAAACTGAAACATTTAAATTATATAGATTCTTACATCATATTATAGAGTTTATACATGTAGTATTTTATACCCTTACAGATTATTATGAAACAGATTTTTTACTGTTACAGAAATAAAGGTGATGTTATATAAATCTGCAAATATGAAGGGGATGTCCATTAATTACATGAGATCTTTAGTGAGGGAGAGGGAGTCTCCACAAATATCACATAGTTTTCTGCAAGAAACAGTACAAAATTTCGAGAAAATTGGGTTAAATTAAGTAAAATGGGCTAAATCCTACACAATAATATTTATTGCGAGTATGTAAAATCCACAGTTTATATAAAATAATTAAGAAAATTATGTTTTCTTTTTTAATAAACTCAATACAATCAATGGGCGAGGGGAGAGGGGGGGGGGGGTCAAGGTCGAGCCATAACTCACGACATCACACCAGCGAGACAGGTATGGTAGAAAAATCGCCAAAATTATTAAAGGCTCACGTAATAAATGCATGCCCCTTTCATCTGAGGATAAAATTTATCTTAGTAATATGTTTTCATGTAGGTGCAGTGTAAGAGCACTACCCCATATCATCCCCTTGATATCGTAAGAGGCTACAGAGGAGTGGTGTTTTCTTCCTGATAACACTAACACAATAAAAGCTGTGGTTGCCAACTCACCTACCATAAGTGGCAACTATGGCAAATATACTTCTCATAAGGCAATTTATAGTATAGGCTTATGTTCAGCAGTGAACTCTTGATAGTCTATAATGAAATAATAAGTATCCTTAAAAAAAATCTTAATTTCCTTACCGCTTCATTCTTTTTGTTTGTTGTTAATAATTTTTTGATCTTTGATATATAAGGATTTGGGAAGTATTTTGTATATATTTTCTTATATCGTCTTTGCTCAGGTTTTGAAAGGCCAATTTGTACCAAATCTTCCGTTACAACAAACTTTAATTGGGATAATTTTGTAACTTTAAGTATGTCTCTAGAATGTAAATGCAAACATGTAATTGTACACTATGAACTATAGATATCAGATACAATAGATGAATAGTTAAATAATCAATAGGCATTTTTGTAATATGTTATTCCACAGAGAATTCAAAATATCTGCAGAATAATTGTACATATTATTATTAATAAAATAAATATAAATTATTTTATTTTAATAATAATAATATGTACAATTTTGTAAGTACCATTTGTGATTTATATTTAGACCTTATTATACAATAAGTGAGTCAATAAATACTTGAATACTTAATCTAGTTAAATTAAAACAATGACAATTTCAATTTCTTAAGTAAAATATACAAAAACAGAAATGTTGTCAATTGTAGGATTCTATATAAGGAAATGTATTTATGTTTCACATTTGTTTCAATACTAAACTAAGTAGCAGATGTTTTAAATGTGCTATCCAGATGTTTGGATATAACAAATATAAAACAACAGTTTTCATTGTAAAATATTTTACTTTGAAATATATTATGAGTATAGGTTTGGTATCTTACAAAAACATGTGTTTAATATCTGTTTGAATATTAATAGAGCAGATGAAATTAAAATTAGAATATGTTTTGCAATCTTTTCTTCAATAAAAAATTCGCTATTTCAATTTGGAACATTTGAAACAATAATTACTTTACTACATATTATTCGACAAAAATATTAGCCAAGTTTTGCAAATCATTTTAATGCTTAGTGAATAAAAAAATGCTTTATAAAGCAGATGTATTATAACATTTCGCAGAAGAGCATTGCACGCCAGCAAGTTTTAAACAGGAAACTGCACACCCACGAACAGAAAAAATATACGAATGATTAAAACAAAAACAGCAACAGAAATGTTTATGTATTATTGAGCTTTTTGCATTTATTTACCGAAACAATTCAAAGTACTGATGAAGTTCAGCTTCCTCCAGGAATTCTTTTAAATTTTCTTGATCGTCAACTATACTTTCTGAAACAAAAATTTAGGATTTCATACTTGGATTTATTTATACATAAATGTAAAAAAAACAATGACTTACCCATAATATAGCCACAAAGTTCACGAATTGTAAAACACTATGCTAATATTTTTATAAGTACAATACATAAATAAGTTAATTATAATAATAGATCTATTCACTAATATTCTGATTCTGGTTTTTAAAATCAAGTCTTCAAAAATCAAGACTCAAGAAATATTTACACTTATCACTTACAGTTTACAGTTTACACCATCACCATAGAGCACAAAGACCACAGATTATATATAGGGGAACAAAGACAAAAAACAAAAACTATAAACACTGACCTCTATATATGGACTGGTTATACACCGGAACATAATGAGGCGATTTAATTTTCGCCATCCTGGCGCTGACAGCAGAAGTGAACGTCCAAGGAACTAATCATGGAAATACATGTACTTCGTACAACTAATAATAGAGATAAGACAGTGTGACAAAACATATCGATAAAAGTTCTATACCCAGGCCTACCCGTATTTTCCATTCTATTTATGAATCATATTAATATAATGCCATAAAATAAATATATGTATCTATTAATACTTAGACGTACGATGCGTTGGTCTATATACGTTTTTATTCGTAACTACAGAACGGATTTTGTTTAGGGTTTCAAATGAGGAAATGCCTAGGCATATCCGCTTCGCGGGGTCAAGAACGGATTATGTCGGACTCGCACTTACTCCATGTGTTTCACTTTCGCCGCACATTTACAGGGTCACTGTAACGCTTTCAAACATATCCGTGGCCCCGTCAGCGACTGCCACCCAATAGCAGCCCCTCCATAATCGAAAACATCACCTCCCCCTTTCCTTCTTAGATAAGGCACACCAGGAACCCCAGCACCAAATGATGCAACCCCTCCAAAATCGCGGAGGATATAGGGAGAGGACTCTCCTCTAGCCGCAGCTCACTAACACATATCCAAGGGATCGACAAGCCCATTTAGAGTGGCTACCTTGGGCCAGCCCTTCACTTCGAGCCAGCCATGGGAGTCGCCCTACGTTTACCATTGGTTAAGTCATGGCTACTAACCCCAAGCGCGAGTTAAAGTGAGCTATTTCTCACCTTGACTCACGCAAGCTCACTAAGGGCATTAATAATTTTGCAGTCCCATTATAAATTTATTCCCTTGATATAATAAATTGGTCATATATAAACAGATTTAACAAATGTACGTCTTGTAAACACAAAGTCATCATCAGGCGACTTTATTACACTTGGCTATTCGCCGCCCTTGAGTCTGGGGAAAAAATAAGGAGAGAAGAAATAAAAAAAAAACATTCAAAATAATAATCTAATACTTTTATAGTTACTGGTACTAGTGCCAACAGAAAATACTGTGGATATACTACACTTTTTCAAAGTGGTGCGTTTCTGATGTCCAATAAAATAGTCTGTGAAGTGTTTAGAACAAAGATAAACATTTTAATATAATTAATAGAATCAGGCGTTACTTTGCGGAAATCCATTATATAAAAGCTTTTACAAAAATTTACTTCGCAAATATCCGCGTTATAAAATAAAATGATGTGTCTTACCTAGTATGAAGAAGCACCTCCCGCCCTCCCTCAATTGCGTGCACTATCCCCGTCACCACTAATCCCAGCACCGCTACTCCCAACACCACTACACTAGACAAGACACACCACTGACGATAATACGACACGTGTTTCGCCTCTACACGAGGCATCCTCAGGTGATATAGACTCTACGGTGGCTAACCGCTAAGTGAGCGGCGAGCCAAAACAAGTGCCTTTTATACAAACCGATGACGCAACCGCTCTCTACCTAAGAAGCGAGCGACTGCGTCATGCGATAAAACATGCGACCAATCACCGCTGGACTTACGCAGCCGTTTGTAAAATTAAAAACAAATCGCCGCGCAACGCCCACATTATTAGAGAGCAGGCTTGAAGATATTTAAGAGAGGTGAGTTAGTAACATTTGTTTGTTCATTCAGCAATGCAACGGTATTATTATTACTTTTTAATATCTCTAACTGTTCCAGCACACACAGCCGCAGCCCTTTATTACACGTATGTGACTTTAAAGGAGTGGTCGTTGGCTAGTTTGTGTCCAGTGTCCAAAAGATGTTTGGCAAAATGGGATTGCAATTCCTGTACGCGGCTAAATGCTCTTTATAACGTGTCTCGAAATTGCGACCAGTCTGACCCACGTAAACGGCGTGGCATTCGTCACAAACAAGTTTGTAAACACCTGACTTTTGACGAATATCCAACTTATCTTTACTATTACAGATATTTCTAAGAGAATTGTTTGTTTTGAACGCCACATGAACGCCGTTTTGTCGAAGAGTATTAGCTACTTTTTCAGATATGGGGCCTAAGTAGGTCAAACTGCTCACATATCGATGAACACTTTGAGGTTGAACCGCGTACAGAGAGTTGCGAATAACATGCTTTTGTTTCTTTTTAATTAAATTGTTAATGAGATTTTTTGAAAAACCGTTAGAGACCGCTATTTGATAAATTATATTAAGTTCTTTTAAATAATTTTCTTTACTTAATGGGACAGTGAACAAACGGTTAATGTAACAATAAAAAGCGGCTACTTTATGTTGCCATAGTTGACATGATGACGCGGGGATGACCGCGTCGGTGTGAGTTGGCTTTCGATAAATTTGGAAAACATGTGACGATTCTTTTCTTGTTATTGTTAAGTGAAGAAAATTAAGGGAACAATCTTGTTCCAATTCAAGTTTAAATTTAATTTTGTCATGGACTCTATTTATTTTATTGAGGAAAACATCCAGTTGTCTCCTTGTGCCAGTCCAGCAAATAATTATGTCGTCTACATATCGATAGTAATATAAGATATTTTGATTGACAACTATATGTTGTTTTTCGAAATTATCCATGAAAATGTCCGCCATAAGGGGACTTAGAGGGGACCCCATAGCTAACCCTTCTTTTTGTAGATAGAAACGGTTATTAAACCGGAAATAGTTTTGTTTCATACAGAGAGAGGTTAAGTTAAGAAGATCATTTGTTTCCCCGGGATGTACACGACGTTTTTC
Organism: Parnassius mnemosyne; assembly: GCA_963668995.1. Lineage (NCBI taxonomy): Eukaryota > Metazoa > Arthropoda > Insecta > Lepidoptera > Papilionidae > Parnassius > Parnassius mnemosyne. The sequence continues at coordinate 41,478,735 of CAVLGL010000082.1, read as the reverse complement.
AAAGCGATCTGCGAGTATACGCAAACAGTCAGGGGATGGGACATTTGTGAAAAGACTATCAACGTCTAAAGATAACAATATGGATTTAGGAGGAATACGAATATCTTTAATTTTGGAAATGAGATCTAAGCCATTTTTTAGGCTGTATCGTCAGTGGTGTGTCTTGCCTAGTGTAGTGGTGTTGGGAGTAGCGGTGCTGGGATTAGTGGTGACGGGGATAGTGCACGCAATTGAGGGAGGGCGGGAGGTGCTTCTTCATACTAGGTAAGACACATCATTTTATTTTATAACGCGGATATTTGCGAAGTAAATTTTTGTAAAAGCTTTTATACAATGGATTTCCGCAAAGTAACGCCTGATTCTATTAATTATATTAAAAAGGCTAGCATGGCCGACCAGGCAAGACTCTATGTCAAATTAACAAAACTCCATCGTATTGCTGCCCAAAATGTTTGGTTCAATCAGCAGTGCAAACAACTTCATGTTATTCCCAATTATATTCAAATACGTTCCAGCACAAATAGTCGAGCGGCCAGTATTGCTATTTCTAAAGCTCAGAACATTTGGCTTAATGAGGAGTGTCGTCGTTGGTTTTCCAATAGAGATAATTTAAAAATCCACCTTAAAATATTATACTCTGAACTTTCATATAAATTACATAATATTGAATTTGATATTTTGGATGGGAAAGCCAGAGAACTTGCTTCAATGGCTGTTTATGAGAAATATCAAATTCAGTCCCGTAAATTACAACGACTTGTATCCTCTTCATCCCGTAATCGTAATAACGACATACATACAGAATATCACCAATTTTATCCCCGAGTTAAAAATCTTTCCGATGTCCAGTTTCCAACAGATGAGTTGTCCCTTTTACATGAAGGCCTAAAGTATAATTTAACACCTTCGGTCTCCCAAAAATCGTTAGAGACTATAGCTGTTGACGCGGAGGTGGCTGTTGTGATCGGGAAGAAAGATAACATCGTTAAAAGTTTGGTAGCTAATGAAATTCGGGCTGTGCCCGCGTCTTCCCATTTGAATCCTGAGTTCCCTGTTTTTAAGTCCCTAAAGCAGAGAATAAGGGAAACGGACCTTATTGTTACTAAAGCCGATAAAGGCAATACTGTTGTTATTATGGAGAGTAGTGGGTACAGCCAGAAAGTTAACGATGTTATCCAAGGTGATGACTTTGAGCTATTGGAGTCTGACCCAACCAAAAAGTTTACTTCGGATATTAAGTTATGTATACAACAGTCATCATATGTTTTTCCCGATCACAACTTGTCTCGGAGCAATCTTGTTCCAATGAATCCTCAAGCACCCATTTAATATGGGTTACCAAAAATACATAAAGAACATGTTCCTATTCGTCCAGTTGTCTCATATATTGGTACACCAGCTTATTTACTTGCTAAAAAATTAAACTTCCTCCTTCGAGAGAAATTTGGATTCAACCCCACTTACAGCCTAAAAAATGGCTTAGATCTCATTTCCAAAATTAAAGATATTCGTATTCCTCCTAAATCCATATTGTTATCTTTAGACGTTGATAGTCTTTTCACAAATGTCCCATCCCCTGACTGTTTGCGTATACTCGCAGATCTCTTTGAAAAACGTCGTGTACATCCCGGGGAAACAAATGATCTTCTTAACTTAACCTCTCTCTGTATGAAACAAAACTATTTCCGGTTTAATAACCGTTTCTATCTACAAAAAGAAGGGTTAGCTATGGGGTCCCCTCTAAGTCCCCTTATGGCGGACATTTTCATGGATAATTTCGAAAAACAACATATAGTTGTCAATCAAAATATCTTATATTACTATCGATATGTAGACGACATAATTATTTGCTGAACTGGCACAAGGAGACAACTGGATGTTTTCCTCAATAAAATAAATAGAGTCCATGACAAAATTAAATTTAAACTTGAATTGGAACAAGATTGTTCCCTTAATTTTCTTGACTTAACAATAACAAGAAAAGAATCGTCACATGTTTTCCAAATTTATCGAAAGCCAACTCACACCTACACGGTCATCCCCGCGTCATCATGTCATCCATGGCAACATAAAGTAGCCGCTTTTTATTGTTACATTAACCGTTTGTTCACTGTCCCATTAAGTAAAGAAAATTATTTAAAAGAACTTAATATAATTTATCAAATAGCGGTCTCTAACGGTTTTTCAAAAAATCTCATTAACAATTTAATTAAAAAGAAACAAAAGCATGTTATTCGCAACTCTCTGTACGCGGTTCAACCTCAAAGTGTTCATCGATATGTGAGCAGTTTGACCTACTTAGGCCCCATATCTGAAAAAGTAGCTAATACTCTTCGACAAAACGGCGTTCATGTGGCGTTCAAAACAAACAATTCTCTTAGAAATATCTGTAATTTTAAAGATAAGTTGGATATTCGTCAAAAGTCAGGTGTTTACAAACTTGTTTATGACGAATGCCACGCCGTTTACGTGGGTCAGACTGGTCGCAATTTCGAGACACGTTATAAAGAGCATTTAGCCGCGTACAGGAATTGCAATCCCATTTTGCCAAACATCTTTTGGACACTGGACACAAACTAGCCAACGACCACTCCTTTAAAGTCTTACATACGTGTAATAAAGGGCTGCGGCTGTGTGTGCTGGAACAGTTAGAGATATTAAAAAGTAATAATAATACCGTTGCATTGCTGAATGAACAAACAAATGTTACTAACTCACCTCTCTTAAATATCTTCAAGCCTGCTCTCTAATAATGTGGGCGTTGCGCGGCGGTTTGTCTTTAATTTTACAAACGGCTGCGTAAGTCCAGCGGTGATTGGTCGCATGTTTTATCGCATGACGCAGTCGCTCGCTTCTTAGGTAGAGAGCGGTTGCGTCATCGGTTTGTATAAAAGGCACTTGTTTTGGCTCGCCGCTCACTTAGCCAATATATTAGTCTATGCACTTAGCGGTTAGCCACCGTAGAGTCTATATCACCTGAGGATGCCTCGTGTAGAGGCGAAACACGTGTCGTATTATCGTCAGTGGTGTGTCTTGCCTAGTGTAGTGGTGTTGGGAGTAGCGGTGCTGGGATTAGTGGTGACGGGGATAGTGCACGCAATTGAGGGAGGGCGGGAGGTGCTTCTTCATACTAGGTAAGACACATCATTTTATTTTATAACGCGGATATTTGCGAAGTAAATTTTTGTAAAAGCTTTTAGATAAACATTTTGCTTCGGACGCCAATTCACAATTTTTATGCTATTTAGCCATAATTTTAGTCTAGGTTTAGTTGGAAACCTGTTAGTTAAAAAACATTTGATGATTATCTGTTGTCGGCGACTTTGTTTGTTAACAGATATGGATAGAAAAGAACATCCATAAGTATTACAGACAAGGAACTCGACAACCCTATTGAATTTTATTGTTTACTAGCTCGCCAGGCAGACTTTGTTCTGCCCTTTCCAACGACCCGTCCTATAAAAATCCTTAAATTCGCAATAAAATACTTTAGCAGGATTAAAACTATCCTATCTCTCAAGTTGAACCAAACTGCACACAGTGTGCAAAATTTCATTGCAATCAGTTTAGTAGTTTAGGAGTTCATCGCGGACAAACAATGTGACGCGTAATTTTTATATATAAAGATTAAAACTCAGTTATATAAAGCCAAACATGTAATTACGATATTAATTTTATTTTGTTTAATATTATCTGTAAATTAACTTACTTGTGAAATGTTATCACACTTTCCTTTTGGTAACGAGTTTTATATATAACGCACACTCTCACTATTACTAAAAATGATTCTTATTATGTAACTAAAATCAAACATAATCAAACCACATAAAATACTTTCATTTTTTAGTTTAAAAGTTCAAAATACAAAGACTGTAGCATATTATGTCAATTTTAGTTCCCGGTACGGACAATGAGGGCGCTTCAAATCGGCAAAAGCATTTTGTATGGTATAGCCAGTCCAGCCTATTTGTATATAGAAGTCTGTGGGTATAAACAAAAGAATAAACAAAATTGGGTAAAAATATAGATATATCTTAGTTTGTCGATATATGGAAATATCGATATTTTCTCATAAAAATATCTGCATGTTAATATACTGACCGCCTTCAGTTGTTAGGGCTTGAATATCTTCAAATTTGAACTTCGGGCGGTTCATTTAGTCCAAGGCCAAAGCAGCTGCAAGGAAGCTGGGAGTCCTTTGAAAAGTGCGGCGATACTTAACGCCGGGACAGCTGCTTACTTTATATAAAGCGCAAGTCCGGTCGTGCATGGAGTATTGCTGCCATATATGGTCTGGTGCTGCAAAATGCCACCTAGCAGCTTTGGAGCGTGTCGGCGTAAGGTAGCCTGCCTTTCGGTTTTCTACAGGATGCATTTCGGAGAGTATGCGCAGGAATTGCATAATTTAATTCCTCCCTCTCCATTCCACCATCGGACAACCAGACGTTCGGCCAGTCTCCACCCTTTCGTTTTTGACTTACCACGCATTCGGACCAAACGGTTCGCCACGTCGTTCATCATTCGTACAGCAAAGGAGTGGAATAAGTTGCCAGCATATGTCTTCCATCCGATTACAGTGTGGGTGTACTCAAGGCAAGAGTGAATAGGCTTTTGTCAGTGCGCTTCACCATCTTAGGCCACCTCACCACTTACCATCGGTTGGAATCGTAGATCGTAAGCGCTGGCTTAGTAGAATATTATTAGTATTATTTATAAAGAACAATGGCAGACTTTCATACATAAAATTAGTTGAAAAGAAATGGTACCCTTAATAACTCTGTCAAAGAATTTCGTACTTAAAAGGCGTCAAAAAAAAGATATTTACATTTGAACTTTTTAGGTTATGTCCTATGTCACTTGGAAAAAGTCATGCTTCCTGTGGTTGTTTGATGTTAGCTTAATACAAAATACATAATTGAGAGTTTTTAGATTATTGTATCTTATTCGTATAATTGCGCTTTTGTCCAACAATCAAAATTTAATACCATTTTTCGTAAGCCATCCTTGGAGCTCTGCTTTTGTATTGCCAAATGTAGTGCGCCTTGTTTATCTGTGTGCAGTAGTATGACGCATTATACATCACTACAATGCAATGTTGGAAGATTCGGCACAATTTTGTCTTTCATCCACCACACGAAGTTAGCGGAATTCATATCGTCATGATAGTCATTCGATTTGGTGTTAGACCTGAACAGTAGCAGTCCATTTTCAACAAACCCAGTTTTACCTCCACCATGGGCTATTATCCATCTTGCACCGATGCTATCAGAAGCAAGAATATCAGGCTGTTCCTCCGATTGCCAACACTTTTGAAGGTGGTCTGAAGCATTTATATACGTTTCGTCAACATAAATAAGCGGTCGATTTTCTTCCTGACGATTCTTGCGTAACCTCAGATTATATTTTGCTCTCCAAGCTGCAATATCACTGCGTTCTACCAATACTTTTCGTTTAGACTGGCACCTTTTACATTTGTAGCCCATAGTCTTTAAAATACTCCTCAACGATGTTCTGCCATATTTAAAACCAATATCAGTTTTCAATTTCAACCAAAGTTTATTTATGGTAGGAATCTCCTTCTTCACGACGTAAAACGATTGAATTAAATGTCTTATAGCGCAGATATCGAAATCGTTTAAATCATTTTTTTTTTCTTCCGGTTCCTAGGTTTTCCCGGCGTCACAATTTTAGAAGACGAAGCTACTACTATATTACCCTCTTGACTTATGTGGGTGAATGTGCGTTCAGAAACACCTAAAACAAAATGAAAACAGTGCATTATAAATACACGTTATTAATGACACGAGGAAACTAAAAACGAACAAATAGAGAAAATTGGGGAGTTTTTATTGTTATGGCAGCCCTAAAAATTACCTGTTAAATATGCAACGCGGGCTCTAACTTTGGAAAACGGTACTATAGGCCTGTTATTGTCTCGTTCTTCTTCACAAGCACGTTTGACCTTCAAAATAATATCCCTGACAGCACTTTCAATCACTTTCGGCATAATGATAACGATTAATTACTGCAAAAACGAATAAAAACACGACACCTAACACTCTGTTTAGACCAAGTTTAGACACTTGCCATAAACAGTAAAATGGCGGCACTAGGCTTGGAAAAAAAATATCGATATCTCGAAAATTTTTAATAATAATATCGATATATATCGTCGATATTTTAAATCGCGATTAATTGCTATTTATTTTAGAGTACGAATTCGAATCAATTTCGACATATTTTTAAATTATGTAGTAAGTATTAATGACAAAACATAATGAAACAACAAAAGGAGGTACGAAAGTATTCATGTGTCTTTTTTTTCGTCGTCCAACCGTCAGTAATATAAAATTTTGGACCTTATCTTAACATCATACAAATGATGACGATATATCGATATATTTTTCCCTAAGCGGCACAGGATTAGTTCCAATTTTGGCCGCGCGCAGTTATCTTGCGCGCACTTTACACATCTATTTATCTATGTACAGTGTACATAGATAAATAGATATGTCATTTAATAGGGAAAAGGTAGGGATGAGGAAGCGAAAAAAATATATCGATATATATCGAATCGATATTTTACCATTTGTTTATCCAGTGTCTGAAAAAGTTAGGTGAAAACGACCAGTCGTATACTATTACATCATGACAATGCTTTGGCGCACACCGCGAACAAGACAGCTGAAAAGATGGAGCTGGTAACCCATCCAACATACAGTACAGATCTCGCAGTTTCTTTATAGTCACAAAAATCAAAGATTTGAGGAAAGACACTTAACATTTCCGGAGCCAGAAAAGGCTGTGACTGGCTTTCAACTAGCAAGTGAAAATCATGCCCTTAAGCCAATGGTCCATATGTTTTCCAAGATTGGTTTGACCGAATAAAAATGTAATGAAGAATTAATGAAAAGAATAATACGTAAAACTTTCAGTGTAACCCACATAAATGTTACATTTAAAAACCATAAATTACATATTTACGTATTCTATTTCCTAATACCAATATCCACCTATTTACTTATTAAAAAAAATCCATGTTACATTACAATGACGTAAGCAATACCAACAGATAATGATCTACTTTAGATTTTTTTTACCACCATTCAGTAATATTTTTAATCAAATATGAGAATAAGCACTAATCTAATGAGATCATCTCTTGTGTAATGGAAAGTAAAAAATAAGAAGACATCTAATATAGTAATTAGGTGCATTTGATATTGAGAAATAAGCAAACATGTACTGTTTCTAAAATCTAATTTTATTTATATAATCAATATTTCTTTACAATTTTGTAGGATAGTAAGAAAGAAATGTTAGGGATTTAGTTTGTGAACATTATTAGGATAAATTAAAATGATAAATAAATTGAATGAAGAGAGATTTAATAAATAGATACAATAATTGTATTCTTAAACAGTATCAGAACCTGAAGATTTTTTTAAAGAAATAATATTAGACAAAGATAGAAATGACTACACAGAACAATTAATTTCTCAAGTCAAAAATACACAATATATCATATATTGGGGCCAAAGACTTAGTGATTTAACTGTATAGATAATTCAACTGTAATTGTACGTTAAACACAAGTTGGTAAAAGTCAAAGACAATTTTAACTATAAACTTTTGGAGGAAACTCTCAGCAAGCCCTTTAGATTATGCGCAAAATGAGTGACTAAAATATTATGTTTAAGCAAGTGATATGTTTAGCACAACAAGGTAGTCGATTTCGAATTTGCTAACGTCTGAAACAGATCAGACTTTTACAATGGATATTGTTTTTTTTTGCCTATATTCTAGCGTTTTTATAAACTTGAACCATTACGAACAAGTTACAGCTCTGTGATAGTATGCAGTCAGATTTCGCTACGAAGTTGCTCCAAGACACGGGTTCCACTTTGGAAAGCTTTTTTGACCACAGATTTATTTACACGCTCATAATTTCAAGTTCATTAAATAATAAATTACTCAATTAGACATTATTCAATTTTCAAGTACCTATTTAATTTATTTACTATCCGTCTTATTACAAAACGTGGTTTATTGATAGTCTCGGGTTTAAGTTAATAAACCCTAGTTTAAACCCGAGACTAAAGAACTTAAAGTTTCTAAGCCGCGGCGCCACAATCTTGGCAAAATTGAGATTTGCTGTCAAATTCCATAATTTACATTTTATTACAGTTCGCAGTATGTTCCGCGGTAAGTAGGTTAAAACTAAATAAAACTATATTTTGTAATAAGGCGGTACGTGTTTAACAAAGGTTAGCATATATGTTACAGTACCAGTAGTAACAGTAGTAGTTAGGTATCTTTTACAGGTATTTCAACAAAACTTAAGAATTTGTAGTTCTACACGGTTACAATGTTCTTTCGTATTAGTTTTCGATCTTAATCTTCAACTTAGTTTAATACCGATGAAACAAGTCTTTCAGTTGATTGTAAGTGTGTCTAAATCTGCAGTCAATTAGATAAACGCAGCTTCAAAAAGATCTTCAGCGTCAGTAGCACCCTGGATTTACAAATGTTAACAAGAACTACTACGTTTTAAATTAATATAACATATTATTAACCTTCAAGTTTGCGCAACAATTTGTAATAGTATAAGTCTTAGGTAACCGTTTACACCTTTATGAGATTTTAGGGATTTAGAAGACTAATTAATTTTATCTAATCATTTACTGTTATATTAACACTTAATGCGGTCTTGGAGTTTGAATTTGGTGAAAAATAATTGATTATATTTAGTTAAACTTATAAAATTTAAAATAGGCGCTTTTTGGATTAATAATAAGTAGGGATACAAATTATATTCTACATAAAATGAAATCAGAAAGCTTGGTCGATGAGACATTTTTATAAATACAAGTTTTGAGTATTTTCGCAATGTGCGTAATTAGTAGCATTATCGAGAAGTGCATTTAAAGTTTTTCGATTGGACCGGAACGCGTAGAGAAGGGAACAATATGGTAATTTTACATTATCGTGAGTTATCAATTAAATTATATAATAAGATACAATAAAAGAAAAAGTTTTTTGTGAATTCCATTCCAAGCGGCGCGGTGATATGAAGGTTAATTATAGCTATTGTTTCTGAAGGAAATAGTAATATTAAAATTCTAATCCTACAATACGACTTTTTAGGTAATTTATGGAGCCTATTTAAGTTTTGATATTGAGAGGATACGTAAGGCGTCTAAGGCATAAGAAATGGGTGTAGAGCTAAATTGTGTTGAGCTAGGTATAAAGTTAATCGTGAATTTTGATTGTAATAGGGAAAATTACATTACACGAAATTTAATTGTCAATAACATTTGAACAGGTATATCATGAAAGCATTCTAGGTTAATAAGTATTTAAAAATTAGCACCCAATATAATGCTAGCAATAAACTAGTTAGGTGCTATAAAACTTTCTACTGTTCATTAATATGATTTGAAAACTGGTATCATTCCTTCATAATTATTATGCATTTATAAGCATAGTAGTTACTTGGTTCTCCTCTAATGCTTAAAATACTGGAAGACAGTAAATAATTTGTTGGCGATGGTGTATTATTTTATGCTTGAAATGTACGGTATTGACTGTGAAGTATAAAACATTTTTCATTGATTGACAGGATCCCATTTAATATATTAAGTTAAGGCACTAGGTGATTCGCTTTTACAAAACAAAGTATTTGCTTAAACAGGTACTATGTATGTGTTTTTGCTTCTACATATAAAATAATTAAGTAATTAAAGATTAAATGTGATGATTTTTGTTAAAGCAACAGTATTTAAACTATGCTGTAAAAACGATTCACCTTTAGCTTTTGTTTTCTCAATAAACTACAACTCTTATATAACCGTTGTTTGGTACACAAGCCTTATTTGTATTATTATTAAATACACAATAACAATGAATTATGGTCATCGTGAAGAGTACACAAGGGCAATTGGTGTTTTATTCCTTTGAGGTATACGTAGTTCATTTGTCAGAGATAAATTCATCATTAATCCACTAAGATTTATAAAATTTATATGAACAACCAACACTTAATACGCGGTTTAAAATTATCTATTAAAATATTATTCTCTTTTACAACAGCGAGTTGAGACAAAATACGTTGTAGTGGAGTTACAAAGGACAATATTACTGTAGCATTCATGGACTGAATGATCCATAAATGAAAAATATTAGTGATAAAATATCTAACAAACAGATTTACATTATACATTATACTAAAACATCTCATTCTGAATATTATCATAATTTGTTTTCAAATTTTTTGTTATTCATAAAAGAACTAAAATGTAACATTAAAATACAAACAGGTGTTCATTAATCATGTTACATAATAAAGCTTCGATTTTCAACCAATTGCACAATTTACAACAAAGCATCACTTGAAAACGTAATCCATGTGAACATCAAAACTGTGCGGGGAACAAGACGATTACGCATTCAGTTAATTACAATAATTAATATTTTATTAACGATAGCGACAAATAATCAAATAAAAAAGCAATGATAAGCATTGCAATATTATGTAAAAATAATACCTGAAATACATAATTTATATCACCATTATAATTATTGTAAGTGAAAACTAAAATAAATGATAGAACTCAGTTCAAGTGAAAATATTGTTAAAAGATGCCTGGTGATCAGAGTTACACTGCTACTGTTAAAATGTACACAGGTTCACGTAAGGTGTTGGTTTCACTGCTGCTGACTGCAGTTTACAATTTATTCACATTTTTTTTGATAATGCTATATTTGTAATTTTAGTTGCTGGTATCAAAAACACTTCGCATTAAATGGCGGCGTGACAAAATTCCTGATTATAACATGAAAACAAAATTTTATACAGCACTGCTACTTTGACTTTACTGACAGTGACATAACAGCGTTACAGATTTTGTTACTTATGCAATATGCTTGATGAACAATAACAGTTATCATATAAAATAGTTTGCACAGTTTTCAGTGGCTCGTTTGGTCTGGTTATACATAAAAGAACTAATAATATTGATCGTAGATAAATAAAAATATCCTAAATCTAAAAAGAAACATCATTGAATTGACTTGCGCTATTTAGATTCTTTTCTTTTTAAAAAACGTTACTCTCAGACTAGGATTTTCTCCTGTGACGTAGAGGCAGTTTACAAACATAAATTGCACGAGGACAAACATCCAGACCCGGAACAATTATTTGTAGGCTATACAAATACATGTTCCGTGCGGGATTCGAACCCGCGGCGTCCAGCGCACTCATTGCTAAGCCACTGTCCACGGAGCCGTCAGATAGTTATTAGAGGTTTAAAGCAGTCAAAAAATTTTGTGATCACAGGGAATTATAATCATCTAGAAAAGGAATAGAGATATATAAAGGGGCCTATATCGTTAAGTGGAAAGTTATATGAAGTCCCGGATCATGGACACAAGGCATTTAATGTTGATATGCCCATGCTTTTTATTACTAGTCCAGAAGAAGCCCTCTTTGAAGGTTTCTATTTTCCTGGTCAGATTATGCGACAAAATTACAAAAAACAAAATGAGTCTTTAATTCTGTGTGGATTATATTTCGTTAGTCATTAAGTTTTCAGCAGCCTGATGCTATATGTAATAAAAACATAAAAAATGAAAGGAAATTCCAATTTAGCTAAAAATGTTATCAGCTACTATTTTGTATATAAAAGATTGTTAATCTAAGAGGACACGGATTTTCTCCTTTCTCTATGCATCCAACACCAGTGTTTTTATTTCATTTCAACATTTCTGAAATATATGTAATTATTTAATTTATATCTAATTAATTACTTTTCAACAGTAGCAATATAAGATCTTTACCGATTAATAAGCAAGCGTTAGTCAAAGAAAACTAAATACAAACTGCACACAAAAAAATATCGAAGTATTACATAGGTATATATTTGTTGAGAAAGTGTATGAATTAAATTTATTAATACGGCGAATACATTTCAACCGAATAAAAAGTAAATATCGAAACGCTAATAACAACAATTGAAGTTTATCTAAGCGTGAGAAATAGAGGCGGGATAACTTCGATCCAAATTCTTACTACAAACTATGACCTTAATACATACTCGTAGCTATTCCTTAGATATGGTACTATAAGATATGCCGGTGACTTCAACATTTAGAATATTCATTATAATTGGAACATCTAGCAAATCTTGATACTACAATAGGGCCATGTTTCGTCTGTTGCTGTTCAAATCTATTTAGAAATACCATTATATAAATAAATATTTATATCCAATATTTTAACATAATGTTCTGTGTACATAATTATTCAGAATGCCTAAAAATTGTATAAAATCAACTATAAGATAACAAATTATTTTAAAAATAAAATAATAAATAATCGAATAATAATACTTGGGCTGATTAGGGGATTACCATATTTTCTTTAATTTCTTCTTGTTTAACTACACCTTAATAATATCAGCTACACAAATAGTTAAAATAACTCACTTCAATCGTTAAAAATTAACAATAAATTGTATACTATATAATAGTATTTGTTTTGTTGCGTAAACTATAACATAATTGTGCAAATGAATTTGCTGTCCCTGCATAGCATAACGTCAAATGTTTAGTTTTGCTAATTAGCTAATAAGCTTTCATACTTTTTAACGTTACCTGAGATGACTAATAACTATTAAGTTTATTCGATGTAATTTTTTTAACAAAGCTAGCAGCGGGAAGACAGCTTGAGGTATGATGTGATATGGTGACGTCACACACATCCTGTGTTTGTGCCATAGAACACCAATTTTAACAGAACCTATCATATCATAATAGTCTTAAAGTTAACAGCTATGTCAAATTCACTTTTTAGAATTGTATACAACGTGTGACAATAATGCAACAGCAGCGTACGCCGTTAGCGTGAAGCACAAAAATAAAAAGATGTTTTATTTTAGCTAGCACTTGTAGCATAATAAAATAATATTATTCTTTTATATATATTTTTCAACAGAAACAAATAATAGATTTTATGCATCGCCACCTGCTGCAATTATTCATAACGCAATGTTATATTATTATGTGAAAAAGACACTGTTTTTTATGACGTTGTAGGTAGGTACATCATTCTTTGTGTTTTTATATATTATTTTATGAATGAAGGAAAATAACAGTAGATATTTAAAATATAAGTCTATTTTTACTTAATTGTGATGTTTAATTTTTACATCCGACCTGACACGCGACCGTTTCCTCCTTAGAATAATAACATACATATTATGTAGTTTACTTTAGAAAACTAGATAATATAGATTTTTCAACCGAGTCCACGTCCATTTTTGCTATCAGGATACTTTGTGATTAATATGTGTGTTTATATATTCTTACGTATTCGGCTCTGTTCAATGTTTTTTGTTTACGGCTTAAAATGACCTATATTTATACAGGTACCTATAATTTGGATTTGGAACAGTTTGTACGGTATTCACGGTATTATAGTACAATATCGTGTACCTTTCGTCAATTTGTTTCTGTCATTAAATCGGACGAACTATTGTGATTGTTTGTTTGAGTATAGCGTACTATAACAACTCAACACTGACGTGATTGTTTTTTATATCGTGTTACGTAACGTCATTTTTCTAAATTTAATTGAAAGTAGTTTACGACGCCTGTACTGTAACTGTACGTAATCCACAAGGGTTAAGTAATTTAAGTTCGAATTATAAAATAAGAATTTAAATAAATTATCAAACGATGATATACACTTATTCTGTTATAAAAATTAAATTATAATTTAAATGTTACATTGAAATAAAAAAAAACATTTTTAGAAGAATACCATCAACTAAATACAAACGACGTGGTTTGCCATAGGCTCCACAATTATTATAACAATTAGTTGGAAGGCTATAATTTACTGGACATACCAATGCTATGATCGATTTTAAGTGATTATTAAATGTCAAAACTTACTTTGATTTGCTTGTATTTCGTAACTTTTCATTTAAGAGTTTCTAACCTAACCTAACCTAGGGTTAGGGCACTAAGAAATGCTATGAAAATGTTCTTTTGGCGCTTCACCGGTTGCGGCCGCTGCCGCAGCATGCTCGCTCGCTCGACTTACACGTTGTGGTCACAGTAACCTAAAGTTCGCTTCGGTCGTCATCGCTCCTATATAATATGACTTTGCCCTAGACTAACAATAAAAAACTCATGTTTATTTTAGCATAATAACTAAATGATTTTGAATATGTCACATTGTTATATATAGAAACGTATTATTTTAGTTGATCGTTATATCAAATGTTGGCATAGATTTAAAATTTTAGATAAAATAAATCTATTATCAAATAAAATTGTATAAATAGTTTTTTATTTTTCATGTAATTTATACGCAGTGAGCGGTATTGAAACAACAATATGCAAAATTTATTTCGAGCAGATGAGACGTAACTTGCGAATCGTGGTCAGTGTTGGTAGAGTTGACGCCGAATTACGACGCGTTGACGCTATATTGAAAGTTGAAATTGAACTGAAAACTGAGAATACTGATACAATATAGGGCTGTCGTACAATGTTATAATACCAACTCAAGTCCTCTTAGGACATTGCAATGTGAGCTTTATATTGTGTCATGCAAAGATAAAATTTATTAATTTAAGTAAAAAGTCCACAACTCCTCGACATAGGTTCACTATTTTAATTTATATTTAAAAAAAAAACCGTATGTATTGAGATACAAAAAGTTTTTATCAAGATGGGTAGGGTTAATTCGTTACATTGTAAGACGGTCCATAATATGCAGCAGCCTCTATACATTATTGTATTAACTGGATTATTTTTCTTAAAAATGTTTACTACGATTTAGAGCTAAGACATATTACTTATGAGTAAAAATCCATTGTGTTTAACAATATTCCCGAATTAAGTAAAGAAAAAAACTGTAAAAAGTGAAAGAAAAACGATCTAGCAAAGGATTAAGACTTGGAAATTTTGTTCCGTTAATTTAGTTAAATGTTAACACATTGTATATTTTTTTGTTTGTTTATCTCGCAATGCAAAATCGTATCAGTTTAGAATCTAGGCATAAATAATAAGGTAGCAGCACAGCAGCAGCCTTACTATTTTACGGTCTTATCATTGCATCACCGATTTACCCGAACAGAACCCGTTTTTAAATAACACATTGCGTGACGTCACACTACAACAATTTTTTTTAATTCTTTTATAATCTAACTGTTAATTTATTTATATTCAAATTCTTAACTATTAAAACATCGTTGAAGATCGCTGGTATATATGCTGACAGCTTGTAATCTACATAATAATCAGGGTAAATTTTTTAAAGTTATTTTATAATCTAAAGGTTCAAAGATCCCTTTAAATACTATGCGGCCGAAATACGAAACGTTTTGACAAGATCTTTTTTGTGTTCAAATGATTTTAAATGGTTTCATATTGCAGTCCTAAGGTAAACAGTAGTGGAGAATTCGATACGTTTATATTAAATAACAAAGAGAATTAGATAAGAGAGATTTCATTGTAAATTTAGTTGCCTATGAATGCGAAGGTAAATGCTTGCATAGCCGCTATTTCTTTTACGGACAAGTTATTTTTAAACTATTTAAATTGGGAAAGTGCTGTATCCGCGAACTAAACGTAGTCGCGTAACGATTGTCCTGATGTCTGGTTGCATAAGTTTGCTATACTTATTATATTATTTTTACTTTTTTATTTACTTTATTACTTTCTTAACTTAACTACTGATGCGATTTAGAGATAATGCAACAGCTACATAACATTGTTAACCTAGCAACAATATTTATGTTTCAATTACTAATTTTCCCTATATTCAAATAAGGTTGTGGTTTAATTACATTTATTGATTCTTAAGGCAATAAAATTATTGCAAAATACCTTCGGTCATAAATCGTTTGTGTAGCACCTAACATAATTAAATGAACCTATCGAATATTGTCAATTGTAAATATACTTTTACTATCTATTAATAGCCCTTGCGTCTTGTCAAAATCACAATATAAAGTAGAATATTACAGGGTACATTGTATAAATTAGCCGTCTAACAGATAAAAACAGCCAAGCAACAGGACAAACTCCAAACAGATCGTTTCACATGCAAAAAACGCTTAACGCGGCGCACTAGCTCTTACAAGCATGACAAAAAAGTTGGTAATGTACACTAGATTTAACTTTTCATTAGATTGAGTGGAGAGATCATGTTGCCTCCCGACCGTTGCAAGTTTAATATTTAAGGTATCACTGTGACTGCGGGTCGCATTGTAGGAGCCGAACAATCGATGGATCACTCTTGGCTCCCTCGATGAACTCCTCGAGCGAGAGTTTCCCGTCATTGTTTCTATCCATTTGACGGAAAATTTTGTCAGTTCTCTTCTCTGGTGTTGATTCGTCTTCGGGCATTTTCATAACGGATCCAACCATTTTATAAATTGCCTGAAATATAAAATAATTTATAAATAATCTAAATTATAAAAGTGGCTTGCTTCAAAGCTCTATTTGCTTGGTCGTTATAATAATTTATTAATTAATATGATCGTCAATCTGTCTGTCTGAGGAGGCGGCCGCCCTACACTGCTTGCTGCCACTCAAGGACCTTTCTTTCCTATCGGTTGCTCTTTGAGGGCCAGCCCATTGCCACTTTAGCTTGCCGATTCATTGCGTAGGTTTGCCGATTCATTCATTATGTCGGTTGCTCTGGTTCTACTGCGGAAATCTTCATTAGGAAGTCTGTCACGCAGAGAAACTCGAGCTTAGCCCTCACCCTGGCTCCCTGAGCGACCTTCAGCTTCCTCATACGGATAGCAGATGGAATGGATTATAAGGCTATATATATATAATGAAGTTAATACTTTAAATTTCATGGGAATCCCTGTTTTCATTTAGTTAAAATAAGTGTATAGTAAGTAGACTTTTTTTGTATGGAGAATGGGCCCACCACAAATTTTGGCATAACTTAATGAAATACATGTCGATTTATTCCTTATAACGTTATACAAAATTATACAAAAGTAATATTAGTTTTATCGTATCTAACGGAAATACCGAGAAATTAACAACTGAAATATGAATATGATTTAGGCTTCGGTATAAATAATAACTACATACCATCTTTTTAATAAAATGTGTAAAAATATTGGGGAATATAGTGCTCTTAATGACTGTGAAATGGCGCTAGTATCAACGTAAAAGCCAGCTACTGAGGACTTTTATACCCCTGGTTACTAATGTCCAAAATATTATCGCATTTACAATAAAATAATAACCGATTTATTTATTTATTGAAATAAATAATAAATGATATAAATGCCGGTAGTGGCGCCATCACTTGAAAAAAATGTGTAAAAACTGTGTAGTGCTCTTGGTGCCTATGAGATAGCGCTAGTATCAGTACTAGTATCAGCAAGATATTGAAGACTTTCATACCCCTGTTCGTTACTCGCATTTTATTTTCATATTAAATTAGCGAGAACATCAAAACAACTCTTTCTATTCAGATTTCATGATTCCGATTAGATTTTCATAAAATCTTTAGGCCGTCTATAATAAATTGGTATCTTTTTTATGTGTAATAAAATAAAGTTACGTTAAAATTTCTAGTGGGCCCAAAAAGATTGCCCCTTTAGTAATCTTATACAACTATAAACGTATAATACAGTGGATTTCATTTATTACGACCTTGGTTGTTGCGACCATTTACCTATAGCGCCGTTAAATCTATGTCCCTTGAGTTTAAAGCATATTTTAGTACAGAATTGATGTGGCTATAGCGACTTTGGATGTAACGCCGAGTTCGGGTGTAGCGACTGTTTTTAATGAATCATTCGTAACAAATTCCCAGAAATCCCATGCAGATATTGCGACTGGAGTCGGCCGCCAAAGACACAAAGATTTCTTTCTTTCACAAACATTTCTTATCTTTTGTTTACATCCACACAGATGGTCAACAAGTGTGGAGACCTTTACCTTTTGTTTATAGATATCAGCTAAGTAGGTAGGGAAGCATGTACGTTTCGGAGTTAAATTTATGGTTCAGTTACAAAGTGATATTCTGAGTAGCAACTGTAATGTATTGAATTTGTTACCTTTGTTTGTAACGACTTTCGAATATAACGACGAAAATAGAGTGGTCCCTTCATCGTTGTTATACATAGGCTGCACTAAAAGTATCGGGAATGGAATATTTCCACTGTTCCTGTCATATTAAAATCTTTTTAATTGAAAAGTCCTTGGTATTTTTAAAATTGAATACCATTTATTTATTTAAAAAAAGATTCTCGGTCTTGTCACAAGGTTTTGTCAAACTTGTTTAGTCGTTGAGAAAATGGAATTGACTCGAGAAAATTCAAGAGCGATGATTTATTATGACTTTCGAAGTGGTTTAACACAAAAACGGTGTGTTGACCGGATGATTTCTGCATTTGGTGATGAAGCCCCATCCAAAACCACAATTTATCGCTGGTTTGCTGAATTTCAACGTGGACGTGTCAAGCTCAGTGATGATCCCCGTCAAGGTCGTCCAAAAACTGCAGTCACCCAAGAAAACGTTGATGCTGTGCGTAAGCTGATTCAGGAAGATCGACATGTGACATACCGCGAAATTCAGGCAACTTTAGACATTGGCATAAGTCAAATACAAATAATCTTGCATGAACAATTAGGTGTCAAAAAGTTGTTTTCCCGATGGATACCGCATTGGCTCTGTGAAGAGCAAAAAGCGGCTCGCGTTACTTGGTGCGTCAGAACTCTCGAAAGATTCCACGCAGGATCCTCAAATGCTGTATACAACATTGTATCAGGTGACGAATCCTGGATATACGCGTACGAACCCGAAACAAAAAACCAGTCATGAGTATGGGTGTTCGAAAATGAGTTAAAGCCAACAAAAATTTTTCGTTCACGGAGTATTGCAAAAAAAAAATGGTGGCCACGTTTGTCTCCAAAACCGGCCATGTTACGACTATTCCTCTTGAGGGACAAAGAACGGTTAATGCAGAATGGTATGCTAGCATTTGATTGCCACAGGTCGTTTCTGAACTCCGTAAAGAGAACTGCAACCGCCGCATCATTCTCCATCACGACAATGCGAGTTCTCACACCGCACACAGAACAAAAGAGTTTTTAAAGCAAGAAAACATAGAATTATTAGACCATCCGCCGTATAACCCCGACCTAAGCCCTAATGATTTCTATACTTTCCCTAAAATAAAGAATAAATTGCGTGGACAGAGATTTTCATCACCTGAAGAAGCTGTGGACGCCTACAAAATGGCCATTTGGAGACCACAACTTCCGAATGGAATGGTTGCTTCAATGATTGGTTCCATCGTATGGAAAAATGTGTCAAATTTCGCGGAGAATACTTCGAAAAGCAATAAATACATTTTTAAATAGTAATGTTGTGTCACTTCCTTGATTCCAGAAATTTTCAGTGCCGCCCTCGTACCCGAAATCCACTGTATATTCTTTACTTCATATTGACCGTTGCTCATTATTGATATTAAGCTGAACGCACATTTGTCCGCACCGTACGCATCGTATGCGCCGTACGCGCTGAGTTTTACTGATGGCCTCGCACGTGTGCACGTACGCATCGTCCGAGCCGTACGCAAATCTTTTGTATTACCAACGAATTTTGTAGTTTTTTCCAACTACTGGTGTGAAATTGACCGCTCGAAATCACTATGGAAAGAAATATAGTAATAGCCTGCTTATCGGCAGAGGAAGAAGAAAATAAAATTCGAAGAAAAAGAAGATTCTGTATTCATGACATTAATTTAAAAAGGCAATTGTTTGGAGAATATGTAGGGGATATACTTTATTTAAAGATGAACGATTAGATGATGATGAACGCTTTTTTAGATATTTGCATTTAACATACAAGAAATGTCAAGAATTGCTACATATACTAAAACCATATCTTTCTATGAAAAACTTAAGTTTTAGAAGGCCAATCGAACCAGCGAAAGGACTTGTTGTACGTTCGAGGTAAGTATTTTTATTAATAATTAAGTAATCAGGTATAATTGGGTTTTTGAATTAAATTTAACTATTTTTTTAGTTCAGTATTTAAATAATTTATCACTGATAATTGATGCAAAAAAAATTCAAATGATGTACATATAATTCAAAACGAATTAATTAAGTTATAAAAATACAAAAATTATCACGTAAGTCGAAACTACCAGTTATAGTGGAAAATCCACTAAGTTGGCAACATTAGACAACACTGAGTATCAGCACGCGCCAAAGGCGCTGCGTTATATGACGTCATCAGCATGCGTTCTTCAATATTCGGATACCTACAGCATTTTATAAAAGTCGGCGCGTACCGTGGGGGTGTAATTGTTAGATACGATTTTATTCGATAAAACGTTGGAATCTTAATTTTTAGGCGATAGTAGAATATACCTTGCGCTTTCGCTTAAGGCATGCAATAGAAGATTAGAACATTGTGAAAGTTTACATTATGACATTTTCATTATTAAATATAATGAAAATGTCATAATGTAATTGTTAAAAAAATCATAATGTCGTCCAGGCCAAATTTCGGTCACGGCGGCTAGTCTCTTTTGAGTCAATTTACAGGACTATAACACACGAGTGGGTGCGCAAGCACAGTTGCACTCTCTATTCCTCATAGTCCAGGGCACGGGGGTGAAATACAACCAACTTTCTGACAACGGGGTATTATTGAAAACTACTAGACAGAAAAGTCCAATAACTGATTTTGATCCCACTCGGGGTTCAAACTCTATATGATCAGTAGTTGCTCGAAAGACAATAAAACAGTCAAAACAGTCAGTTTAACGTAATGATGCCGCTGGTTGTGGCGCAAGAAAATCCAACAACAGACAGCAGCGTCACAATAGACCTCTGGTCATCAATCCGCCAGCCAAGAGGGACGATTAAGGCAAATCCACCCTACAACGGAACAGGCTAATGTCCAGCAGTGGTCTTTTACAGTCCAATAGAGAAGAGAGACCAATATATAAAATAATTGATTGAAGAAACAACCTTGATATAAAATGTAATAACAGGCTTAACTGCTGTGCGCCGTTTTTTTTTTACGTAATTTCTCATTATTAGACGATCAATAGCTAATGGGATTGACGATATCAGCCGTGATAAAATGAGAAACTAAGTACCAAAATGATACATGAATTTTATCTGTTTTATTAATAACTAGTTTTTAGCCCCGACTTCGTCCATGTAAAAACATTGCAGATCTATAGTAGTGGACCTGGGGCAAACAATTCAATTAACGAAAAACTACTTTAAACTCAGTTTTCTTGCTATTATCTTGAAAACTGCGAGCGATAGGCGAAAATGGTTAAAATAAAATTAAAAATCTATGAATTTAACGTCATCATTACAGCCTTTCATAAGTCCACTGCTGAACATAGGCCTCCCCCAAGGAATGCCACAAAGCACGGTCCTGAGCCACCTGCATCCATCGACTTCCTGCATGTATTACCAGGTCGTCACTCCACCTCGTGGGGGGTCGCCCTACACTTCGCCTACCAGTACGAGGCTGCCACTCAAGAAACTTTCTTCCCCATCGGTTGTCGGTTCTTCGAGCTATATGGCCGGCCCACTGCCACTTTAGCTTACTAATCAGTTGGGCTATGTCGGTTACTCTGGTTCTATTGTGGATATACTCATTTCTAAGTTTATCACGCAGAGAAACCCCGAGCATAGCCCTCTCCATAATTCGCTGAGCGACCTTGAGCTTCCTCATACGGCCAGCAGTGAAGGACCACGTCAGATCCGTAAGTCATCACTGGCAACACGCACTGGTTGTACAATTTCGTTTTAAGGTTTTGAGGTATGTCTGACGAGAAGATGTGTCGTAGTTTCCCGAACGCTGCCCAGCCGAGTTGAATCCGTCGATTGACCTCTCGGTCGAAGTTGGACTTACCTAGTCGGACTCTTTGTCCCAGGTAAACATACTCGTCAACAACTTCGAGCTTAGTGCTCCCAACAACTACCGGCATAGGCGTGACATGGACATTAAACATGATCTTTGTTTTGTCCATGTTCATCCTAAGACCTATTCGTTGGGAAACACTATTGAAATCATTGAGCATGGTGCTTAGGTCCTCAAAATGCCGTATATCGTCGGCAAATCGAAGGTGAGTGATGTACTCGCCATTGATGTTAATACCGTATCCTTTCCAGTCCAGAGGCTTTAAAACGTCTTCCAATGCAGCAGTGAAGAGTTTCGGGGATATAACATCACCCTTTCTTACACCTCTCTGAAATTGAATAGGTTTCGTACTCTGGTTCTGTACTCGGATAGCCATCGTAGCTCTACTGTACATACACTTCAGCACTTCGATATACCGACAGTCGACTTGGCACCGCTGAAGGGACTGCAGCACCACCCAAATTTCGACGGAATCAAAGGCTTTCTCATAGTCCACATACGTCAGACATAGTGGCAAATTGTACTCTTCGGACTTCTGTACAATTTGCCGAAGGGTATGTATGTGGTCTATGGTGCTAAAGCCCTTTCGGAAACCGGTTTGTTCGGGCTGGAAGTCGTCAAGTCTGCGCGCGAGACGATTCGTAATGACTCTCGAAAACAGCACGTAGACGCGGCTTAGAAGGGAAATCGGTCTGCAGTTCTTCAGGAGCGCGTTGTCACCTATCTTGAAGAACAAGACAGCACTTCTGCTCCACGCCTCCGGTGTAATGCCACCATGGAGGACGGAATTAAAGAGCTTCTGAAGGACTTCAAGTACCGGTCTTCCACCCGCTTTCAGAAGCTCCGCTGTAATTCCATCCTCCCCTGGGGCCTTGCCGTTTTTAAGGTGCTGTAGAGCCATTCTAATCTCGCTCAGACTTACGTCCGGGATATCTACGGAATATTGTCGGATAAGACTCGCTCATGGATCGTTACTCACATTTGCTTGTGGCTCCAACGATAACGTACAGCTGCCCATAGAACCTCTCAATCTCACTCAAAATCTCAGTGCCCCGGAAACGATGCTGCCACACTCGGTCTTCAGCTTTGACAGTTGGCTTTTTCTGGCAGACAGATCTCTGGCAAAGACTTTGGAGCCTTGGTTCCGCTCGATCGCTTCTTCAGTACAAGCTGTATTGAAGTTGCGTAAGTCCCGCCGCATGCATTTGTAGATCTGTCTGTTCAGTTGCCTGTATGCCGTCAAATCTGTTGAAGAATTTAGCTTCATCTCCCGTCTAACAGCCATGAGATTGAGTGTGATCGGAGAGTTTTTGTGTTCTTCTGCGGCGGGTCTTGCAGAACTTAACTCCGACCGCATGGACAGTTTCCACGAGCTTGTCATTCATATCGTCCACTGCATTGCAATCTTCTAGGCACTGAAAACGGTTTTGTAACTCAGGCTGAAAGGTTTCGGGACTTTGGAACAGAGCACGAGGGGGACGGAGCGTTGACTTCATTAGACGAGACCTCTCCAACTTAACGTTTGGGTTCAGTGTGACTCTAACCATTCGATGATCGCTACCAGTTTTCACCCTCGCGATCACGGAGACATCACTGAACAGTTGTCGTCTGGTCGTCATAATGAAGTCAATCTCATTTTTTGTGAAACCGTCGGGGCTCGACCAGGTCCACTTCCTGTGGGGCCGCTTCTGGAAGAAAGAGTTCATCATAAAGAGTCCCTCTTTCTCCATGAAGTCGGCCAGCTGCTGGCCCCTTGGGTTCCGTTGCCCTATTCCAAATTTCCCTACTTTCAGCTCACCGTTCTCTCTTGTGCCTAGTTTGCATTGAAGTCTCCCATTAACACCGTATATTGAGTTTTAGAGGAATGCATGGCTCTAGAAATATTCTCATACATTTCCTCCACCTCCACATCGGGGTGTGCCGAGGTTGGTGCGTAAACCTGTATGACCTTCAGCGAATACCGTTTGGTGATTCTGAGTATAAGGTACGCAACCCTCGTCGACACACTCTCAATCTTTACAACGTTGTTAACGAGAGACTTGTGGACGAGAAATCCGACACCTACTTGGGACAGATGGTCGCCCTCCCGGTGATAGAGCAAGTTGCCGGATTCGAGGATTACCGTGTCCTCCCCCTTTCTTCGGACTTCGGATAATCCCATAATATGCCAGCGTAACTTGTCTATCTCTTCTTCCAGCTCCACGATCTTCTCGTCAGTCCTCAGGGTGCGTGCGTTGTATGTTGCCAGGTCGAGTCGTCTTAAGTGGCATCCGAACCTCCACCGGAGATTCTTAGCACCCCCTGCCCCGTTACCATGGTCGCCACCGTAGCCAGGAATAGCGGGGCCGCCGGGGACTGAGGGCCGTTTATTAATGTCATTGCTCATGGGGGGTATATTGCCATAGTTGCCACGCTTGGCGAGCGGGTTGGCAACCGCAGTGTTTTCTGTCTGTTTCCCTTTTTCGCCTTTTACGACACCCACGGGAAGATATGGGATAGTGGATATTCTTAACCGCCACTACACGGCAAAAAAGTCTAATCACCTTATCCTATAACACTTATTTTGTTGTAAAATAGGAGATAGAAGGAAAAGTGTTAGGACCTTTTGTGTGTAAAATTGCAGACCAAAAAAGCTTTGTTTGGAACTTTTCTTTACATTTTTGTAGTGCATGATCGACATCAACCATCAAAAACAATTTATTTTATCAGTTTTCCATTCCAGGATTTTTGGCGCAGCCACTCCGAAGATTATTAGATTGGCATGAAGGTTGTTTATGTTCAGTAGTAGAGATATAATGGCATGTAATGTTGATAATGACGATGGTGATGATAATGATGAGTTTGAATCAAATTATTTATTCAAACATTCTACAAGTTCAACAGATGATCTCTTTTATTGGACACCTCGGGCGAAAGTTAAGAGAAAAATCATCTGTGCCGAACCAAATTTGTAATGTTCTAATATTGTTAAAAAGACACTAATTTAATAATAAAAAGTGCATGGCTGTCGCACAATTAGCGCCTTGTTGGGCGGCGCAGTCTATATAAACGCATTTCTCTATTTTAACCGTGGATTATAACACTACAGCAAATATTCTTTACGATGCAATCTGCCGCTTCCAAGATTCTGTTTTGTTTTATTCTATATCCATGTATCTCAACTCTTCTTTAAACAGATAAAATGATAACCTTCAAATCGTAATTGGTCACGTAGATATGGTGTCTCGGTGCTGGCGAAAGTCGATTATGGAATGTTTTTACTTGTGTTTTATAATAGGTTTTATAATATGTCATTCGATAAAAACGTTGTTATACACATGGTTGACACTATTATCTAGAATCTGAAATCGATTATATTGATATATCTAAATACAGATGTTTTATAGAAGAGGGGACAATAGAGCATGCGGCTCACCTGATGATGGTAAGGGTCAGCCGCCGTCCATGAAAAACTGCAACACCAGGGAAATAGCAGGTGCGTTGCAGACCTTTCAAAAAGAAGTGCGCTCGTTTCTTGCTAGGTCCCTAAGTCGTATCGGTCCGGATAATTGCGGGTTGTAAACAATTCCACGAAGAAGTCGTGCGAGGAAGAAAACTCCTAGTAAGTCGCACAGTAGTGTTCCGCCAAGCATCTAGATGATGTGGATGGTAACGTGAGTTTTGTGAAATTTGGCGGCTGGAATTAACCACAATTCCTCAGAGCAGTCCACGTGGTAATGTGACACAATATGAAAAGGGATGCAACATCTCTTCGCAGCACCATAACTCGGGCCAATCAGAGAGAACACGGTCGTCGACGATTTGAGCCGCTTTGTGCTAGATTCGGTCAAGTGGAAGGAGTTGGCACTGGGAAACCCCGGCCCAGAGATGAGAACAGTATTCCATGTGAGTCCGAACCTGTGCCTAGTAAAGTTGCAAGTGGTGTGCCGGCATAAAATACTGTTCCGCTATGCTGAACATGCTAAGCTTTTTAGAGGTCAGTATAAGCTTCCCTTCCAAGTGACCACGAAATTGTGCGTTACTCGATAAGTCGACGCCGAGGATTCCAGTGTTGGCTGAGGCAACAAGGAAAGTACCCTGGAAGTGACATTTTTTATAGTAAAAGGGTGACAAGCGAGCACACAGTCCATCTGAAGGTAACTGGATGCTGTGGCCCATAAACATCTACATATATCCTCGAATAAGAATCAAAATGCAGATGTGTTGCCACCCTTGAAGACTAAGACTTGTGACTTATGACTTGTCTTGTCTCTTATAATTAATTATTCAAATAATATTAAAATACTTTTTATAGTTTCAAATTTGCGTTGCCATATAAAGAAATAAGAATTATGTTAAAAAGGACAAATTACGGTAAAATACGTACACCGTAATAACATGTGTATGGAAACTAAAAATAGAGTAGGTTTTCGTAATTACGGTGTGGTTGGATACACTGGCAAGAGAATGTAGTAACGTTTTCTTATATTTACGCTAATAGCGTTTAATTTTAACTTTTCTATTTCGACGTTTCGTCCTCGTGTCATAGTTAACGAAGGCTACCTTCAACTTTTGAATCTACGTAGAGCTTAGAGTATCTTTAAGTATTGCAGTAGTATGTTTGCACTTGAATCTAATTTTAATTATTATTTAAATAGTAGTTAGTATGGGTATTTTTTCTATACACAGTATGATTCGCGAGGCTTTTGAAATTAAAAAAGAAACATCCTAATTTAAATAAAAAAAATGTCTGGGTGTTACCATCTGCTTGGGATCCCATAATCAATAAAATAAGTGCAAGTTAAGCGCTAATAAAACTTCAAGATATTCGTTCTGCATAGATCCGGTCAAAGATTAATATTTAAAAGTTGAAAAGCCTTCGTTAACGATGACATCAGGACGTCAAACGCCTCAGTCCCCCCCCCCCCCCCCGTGACCAAGGGTATTTACTGTAAAGCTCCCGAAACGTTGGAAATTAAAAAAGTTATAATTTTTCATATGTCCGTACCGATAAAGAATGGGATTGGAAAATGAGCCGCCCGTACCGTCAACGTGCACAGGTAATAGCGAAAACCTACTACTTATTAACGGTTATAACGTTATATTATTCAGTTAATTGGAAATTTTCTATTAATGGGAAAGTATTTGAAAAGAATTGTACACCCAAGTAGGTGTATTAATTTTAAAATAACATTTATAACTAGCGACCTGCTCTGGCTTCTTCTGGGATGGATGGCGTTATTTAGACTTCAGATAATCATTAAAATACCATATTTTATCTTATCAATATTTCTATTTTAATAAAATCCCAAATCTTTCTATTTTTGGTGAAGATTTATGCCATTCCCAAGATTAGCTCGGGCAGACAAACGAAAATTTTAAAAATGGTTACTCATGTCTCAATGGCATGTCAATATTTTAAACAAAAATATTAACAAACAAAATCAACAATATGAAAACTCTCAGAACGAAACGTCGTAGCTCACAAATTTGTGCCGACTGATTGAAACAGACTGATTTTTTTTGGGGTTTATGGGGATTTGTTAATATTGATTCATATAAAAGCTTTTAGAAATTTTTTTTTTTACTTCTCGAATATCCGCGTTATAAAATAAAATGATGTGTCTTACCTAGTATGAAGGGCACCTCCCGCCCTCCCTCAATTGCGTGCACTATCCCCGTCACCACTAATCCCAGCACCGCTACTCCCAACACCACTACACTAGGCAAGACACACCACTGACGATAATACGACATGTATTTCGCCTCTACACGAGGCATCCTCAGGTGATATAGATTCTACGGTGGCTAACCGCTAAGTGCACTGCCGGTGCTCTTCATACTAGGTAAGACGACACATCATTTTATTTTATAACGCGGATATTTGCGAAGTAAATTTTTCTAAAAGCTTTTATATAATGGATTTCCGCAAAGTAACGCCTGATTCTATTAATTATAATATTGATTCAAATGATAAGTTGGACTGAAGTTAATGAACGTACCGAAAAACTCATTTCGCAACGTATTTTTCTTTTATAGTCTACCGGCGAGAGTGAGTATCTATCTATACTATACTACTACGACAATGTGCGAGCGAGAGGTGAATCAAGGCTACGCCATTTTTAGTCCCATTGTTTAACCGCACGGGTAAAGTGTGGTCATGTAAAAAGAACGCTAGAAGAAAGTGGAGAGGGTGTGTTTGCGCACGGGTACACTCGCCCACGAAAGTACTAGACTTATTGTTTTACTTTTGAACTAGCCTTTTGCTCGCGGCTTCGTATATTGGTTTGGTTATTGGTAGGTACATTGAACAATATATTAGATAGAATATCATTAAAAAGAATTAAAAACATGTTTGATTCAGTGTAGAATATTTAAACTAATTACAAAAAATTAAAGTAATGTTCAAACGTCATCGTGGGTGACGTGACAACCAGACGAGGACGCAGTGTTGGTGCTAGAGGTCGTCATTTCATCGTCGTCGCTATCGTCACTTGAGCTTTCATCCTCCTTAGAGTCAGAATCATCATCCCCTACGCGAATAAAATGTTTCTGTCATCATATCGACCACATGATCGCTTTTACAATCATCGGCCTCCATTTCCTTTACCTTGGTGCATAATTTCCCCCATTCTGTGGCTCCCATTAAATTTTCATTCATTTCATTTACTTACATTTTTGCTGGCGACATATCCCTTTATTTGGGACCAAGCCATTTCTATAGGATTAAGGTCCGGGTGATATGAGGCAAACGGAGTACAGAATGGCCTGCTTCCTTTTTGACGGAGCCAGGTTTGCATGTCTGTTTCCTTTGTATTGGACGTTGGTACAGCATCGATTTGTTTGTTGTGGTGCGATGCATTGTCGACTACAACGACTGAATTAGGCAGTAAATTCGGCATCAGTTTAGTACGGAGCCACCGCTCGTAATTCTCCGAATTCATGTTGTCGTGGTAGTCGGCACTTTTTTTACCGGCTTAGAACGTCAGCAAAGCATTCGGCACAAAACCTGCTTCACCACCCGCATGCACTATGATGAAGCGGCTACCTTTAGATAGTTTTTTTCATGCCTTTGGTGAGAAAGAAAGGTGAAGCATGGGAACTATCGATGTATGATTCATCAGTGTAAATTATAGTCTTAATTTACACTGATGAATTTTATATAGTCTTATTTTAATATAGTCTTCCTTCCTCTCTATATCTTTTTATCTTTCTCAGACACTCAATTATTTGAAATCGAATTTGTGATTGCCCAATTAAAAATTTTCTATCGGTTTCTGTTTTTTTTTTTACACTTAAAAACCTTTTTTTAATATTCGCTTGAGACTTGCTAGAGATTCTTGGAAATGTAGGACATCCTGTAACTTTCTTCGCAACTTGCCTATGGTAGGCAATTTTTTTTAGTGACGTGGAAAATGTGGATGATTCCTTTTATGATTTTTGTTTAATTATTTTATTTTTGCCGAGAGTACGGAAAACATTAAGAAATTTCGTATCTTTTGAACTTTTTACAATTCGTCTCACTGTAGACTCGGAACATTTTGTTACCTCTGCGATTCATTTCACACATTGTTTTAAATTATTAACTGCATTATTATCTTTCATAAAACAATATACGTCATAAATCATTTTTGTCACTTTTCCATGAAAAACCATTTTGTAATTAAAAACTTTTGTGCGCAATGGTATTTTGAGAACGAATGTATAAAACGTGTAACGTGGACGCAGCGCTAAAAGCAAAGGTCCACTGAGGAACCAATAGCGCACCGGGAAGCGTGCGGTGCGTGACGTGCTCGCCCCGTACCGCACCTCATACGAGGACGGCACTGAAAATTTCGGGAATCAAGGAAGTGACACAACATTACTATTTAAAAATGTATTTATTGCTTTTCGAAGTATTCTCCGCGAAATTTGACACATTTTTCCATACGATGGAACCAATCATTGAAGCAACCATTCCATTCGGAAGTTGTGGTCTCCAAAATGGCCATTTTGTAGGCGTCCACAGCTTCTTCAGGTGATGAAAACCTCTGTCCACGCAATTTATTCTTTATTTTAGGGAAAGTATAGAAATCATTAGGACTTAGGTCGGGGCTGTACGGCGGATGGTCTAATAATTCTATGTTTTCTTGCTCTAAAAACTCTTTTGTTCTGTGTGCGGTGTGAGAAGTCGCATTATCGTGATGGAGGATGATGCGGCGGTTACAGTTCTCTTTACAGAGTTCAGAAACGACCTGTGGCAAACAAATGCTAGCATACCATTCTGTATTAACCGTTCTTTGTCTCTCAAGAGGAATAGTCGTAACATGGCCGGTTTTGGAGACAAACGTGGCCACCATTTTTTTTTGCAACACTCCGTGAACGATTTGTTGGCTTTAACTCATTTTAGAACACCCAAACTCGTGACTGGTTTTTTGTTTCGGGTTCGTACGCATATATCCAGGATTCTTCACCTGATACGATGTTGTATACAGCATTTGAGGATCCTGCGTGGAATCTTTCGAGAGTTCTGACGCACCAAGTAACGCGAGCCGCTTTTTGCTCTTCACAGAGCCAATGCGGTATCCATCGGGAAAACAACTTTTTTACACCTAATTGTTCATGCAAGATTATTTGTATTTGACTCATGCCAATGTCTAAAGTTGCCTGAATTTCGCGGTATGTCACATGTCGATCTTCCTCAATCAGCTTACAAACAGCCAGAATAGTTTTCTAATGATGAACTTTAATAAATTTAACTGCTGAAATTTGTATTTTATTTCATTATTTAGTTAATGACATTTTATTTATATTATTCCAGCAATTCTAATACTATTGGTATATTTTCTTTCCCATACTGGCCCTTATGTAAGTTAGGTAGATATCTACTCAGTAACAAATCCCAGTAATGTTACTTGCAATTCACAAGGTACAAATAACCTTTTTTTCTGCGGTGCTACCACAAAAAAAGACAAAAAAGGAGATACTGGGTGAAAAGCCACTCTTTATACACTTCTACACACCTTATATTTTATTATGTTTTAGTAATTTATATTATTTCATGTATTACTTAGTTATTTATATCTTTTTTTTTGCATTTATTATTTGTATATTTGTATATTTATATTGCACCACCTACCACCTACCTATTCATTGTTTGTATTACTTTACACCTTTGGTTGCCTGGAAGAGATCGCTATGTAGCGAAAAGGCCGCCAAATTGTACATATTATAATCTGATTTTGTTATGACATTTGTATATTTGTTCGTGGTGTACAATAAAAGTATATTCATTCATTCATTCATTCTATCACCAGTGTCCCAATTTCACATTTTTATTGTATCCATTGTGACTTGTACTCACACGTATGCTCCGCGCGAAAGTGGCAACGAACTGATTGAAAATGCCCCGATGGCGCTACACACGCGATAGCAGCAGCTACGATTTAAGGAGCAAGGAAGGTCTTGCGCCCCTGCCGCAGGCATTATTCTTAAAAACCTAAATTTCTGGGAAATAAAATAGATCAAAGACGTGTGAAGTCCGCCAACCCCATAGGAATTACAACAAACGTAGAATTACAACTGTTTTCTGCTCCCGCTT
This sequence comes from Parnassius mnemosyne, assembly GCA_963668995.1. Classification (NCBI taxonomy): domain Eukaryota; kingdom Metazoa; phylum Arthropoda; class Insecta; order Lepidoptera; family Papilionidae; genus Parnassius; species Parnassius mnemosyne. The sequence goes on along the minus strand of CAVLGL010000082.1, from coordinate 41,447,227 downwards.
AAAGTAGATAACGTATGTTCCCAGTCGTAGAACCTTAAAGACAGTTTCTTTTTATATTATTATTTACGTCGAGGACATCATAGAAACCATTGAACTGACATAACTTAATGCAATTCGTAAATAATATGACAGTTAAAATAATTTAAGTAAGTGAATTGGAAGTTAGAAAATGGGAATCATTAAGTTTATAAGAGCGAGTCAAATGACGCACTCTGCGGTTAGAGATGCCGCCTTGCCTCGCGTTACCTGCATTGACATTATTTTCAACGTGGTCGTTATAACTTTAAAAGTAGGTCAGAGTTCTTAGCATTTTAAACCATGAATACAATGAATAGCAAAATATAAACGATAAAATAAAAAACGACGTTATACATCTAATTATGAATTATCATTAAATATAAAATCTAATCGAATACTTTGTAGTTTAATCGTCATATAATATAGATTATAAAATATAATATAGATTATTAAATGACGATAGTTGTGGCTGTAGCGAGCTTAGAAAAGCCAATTTTCAGGCTTTCTTCATAGGCCTGGATACTGTGAATTTAAAATACTATCCATTCAAAAGTTTATTAATGTTTAGATGCGTGGCTGTTTATGTGTCCTATAGAAGAGAAGGCAAAAATTAATTTAGTTCCTTATATTGCACAATTCGAACGCGGAGCGAGAGTGGTTAGCTTATTAAATGAAAATAATTTTACGGATTTCATCGCGTTTAATTTTGACCCTTTAAAATCCCAACGTTTCGGGTATTTTACAGCACCAATGGCCGCCACGGGGGAACTAAGGTGTTTGACATCCCGATGTCATAGCTAGCCCAGCTACCTTCAGTTTTAGAGTATTAATTTTTGGTCCGCTCTACGCAGAATGAGCTTACAGCATCTTGAAGTCTTGTAGATCCATAGAAGATGGCAGCACCCATCCATCTTCTCTATTGAAATTAGGATGTTTTTTAAATATAAATAACCTCGAGTCTATTGAAATAATTAGGGAAGAATATTAACCATATTATTTTGTGTCTTAAAGGCGGCTATGGGAAAGCCAGAAAAATGTCTACTACACTTGGTAGTGCGACCGCGAGTACGTCTGCCAAGTGAGGCCGTTTGGCGGTCGCATTATTTACCTTAGCCAAAGACCCATGTCCAGCAGTAGAGTTACGCGAGCTGCTGATGATGGTAATGAAAAGTCGAATTGAACTATAAGGTGCCTGCGGGTAAGGAGAGCCGGCGTTTTGCAAGAGCCGCTACTAAAAGAACACACTTCCAACGTATTTATTAGATCGCGCTTACGCACACATATAAAGAACCAATAGAAAGGCTTAATTACGCGGACGCGTGATCGTACGATCCGCCATCTTACCAGTAGCTAAGTATCCGTCCTGGCAGTTGGTCTGCGTCAATCAGGAGTTAAAATCTATCTACAAAGGTGATAAAATATGCATTATATAGCCTGCTGTTTGTAATAGTTGTTGTTTTATTGTAAAAAATAGTGATTTGTGTTAAATAATCAAGGTAACTTTAATTGCTATATTGACATTTAAAAATTTTAATCGAAAAGCTTAAGCTTAGTCTCATAGTCTAATACAATGCTGCTTAATAGGACCAGCCCTTATTAAATGTCCAGTTTTCCTAACATGCAAAAAATTTGTCTATATTTTCCAGCTTTTAATTTTAAAATGTTGTTCACAACCCAATATAGAACCTCCTGCGATGTTTTAGCAGATTTTGTTACTTCAGCAATTACAAGCTGCAATGGCTTGCTGTTCAAGGAGGACTGACGTCTCAACGTGCGACGTCAGCGCGGTATTCTGTTACCAGAAGAACTTTGGTAAACCACCTGAAATTTGGAAAAGTCGAAAAACAAATAGAATGTCGTACAGTTTTAACAGCAGAGCAAGAAAATGATTTGGCGTCGAAAATCAAAAGGCTTGCTTCCATTGGATTTTCTTTAACGCTAAATGTCATTCGTCGCCAAGCTTATGTGTTTTGTGAACAACACGAAATTCCTAATAATTTTAATCCGACAACAAGGCGAGCTGGTAAAGACGGGTTATTTAAAAAAATATTTTTTAAAAAGACATCCCGATATATCTAAGCGCAAGGTTCTAACCCTAAGCCCAGGAAGGGCGCAGAAGCTGAACAAGCCAATTGTCATGCAGTATTTTGCTGAATATAAGAAAATATACGAAGAGCTAGAGATCGGGCAACATCCGCAACACTTATACAACATGGATGAAAAAGGCTGCCGTCTCACCATTCACATAGAGTGCATATGGTTGCACCAGACCACGCAGAAAATGTCACTGTGGCTGCATGTGTAAATGCATTAGGTAGTCCGATTCCTCCAATTATATTATTCAAGGGGAAAAGGTTAAAGCCGGAATTTAGTGATAATTTGCCTACAGGATCACACATGCAAATGGCCAGAAAGTCTAATTCTGGTATTAATTTACGGCATGCAGTGCAGTCCTGGTGTTAATAGTTTAGATTGCGACAAGACCTTTTTTGAAGACTATAATCCAGTTCACCACTTTGCTACATCAGAATGCTTATGCCTGTTTCATCTAGTACAGAGGTAAAAAGACGATTAGTTGATTACAGCTCATCAGATTCTGATCTATCAAAATCAAACTTACCGACAGAACTAGGCAACCCTAACCCAATAATAAGGCAACCGATAACTTACAGCTCTGATACATCTGTTACTGAAGTATTTGTTCCACGGCAAAACTTATACCTCAGTATATTCGTGATATATACAGTTCTTCTGATGATGAAAATATAAACCCTATATCAAGACAAGAACATACTTTCAAGACAACATGTAACGACGTCGACAACATTAGACAAGTATGTGATAGCTCTTCAAAATCAAACGGTTCAGAAGACAACTTGCCATTATCGAGATTGAAAGCAAAAAAGTAGTAGTCTCCTTTTCAACAGTTATTACCAACACCGAATTTTGCTGTGGTGAAACAAAAGAAGCCAAGACGTAAGACAATCAATTACAAGACAGACAATTAATTATGATTGACTGGGAGAGAATGCCTTAAGGCATTAAGTCCGCCATATTATGTACGATTTTTCTTTTGTGCATAAAAGTTTAAATAAATAAATAAAATTAAATAAAGGTCGGATAGTGACTAAAGATTTGTTTGCAGAAAGAGTTAATAAAAAAGAAAATAATACAAAACAGCAACATAAGAAAAGAACAGAGGATGACCAGACACATGCAAAAAGAAATAAAAAAGAACAAAGAAGAATGAAGAAGGTATAAAAATCGCGTAAAGTCAAAAGAAATGAAGAAAAGATTCAAAATAAAGAAAATGAGTTAGGAAACATGACAATAAAGAAAAAAATAAATGATTTCAGCCAAATAGATGCTACTGATAAATGGTACTGTCACGTTTGTAACACAGAAAAACTCGAAGACATGCGACAGTGCCCAGGATGCCAAAGATGGGAATGTGTGGGTTTGACAAAAGAGGAGGTTTGAATGTCCTATGTGCAATTAGTTGACCAAAGCTGAAATATTAATTATAAAGCTATCTAGTATTTTATGAGTCAATTAAGACTTCTGTGCTATTTGTTATAATACTTAGTTCATTTTAATCTCAAAATGTATTATCTCATTAGTATAATAAGGGCCACAAATTTTATATAAAAAATGTTTTATTTTTCTTTGCTTTTATTAAAGATTTAAATAGTGTTACGAACAAATTGTTCAATAATATGAATATTTTGGAATATTCATCTATTTAATACTGTTTCATGCAATTTTGTTACGTTATTCTAATAAGGCTCGTCGATGTTTTTCTGATTAATTAGGATTTGTCGAAAGCGTGATTAGTTAGAAAATGAAAATTTATATTAGCCGAAAAAAGAAGACGAACTGATAAAATTTAATAAAACTGTATTTTGATACGGTCCTTTTTTAACCATCTGGGTCTAATAAGGGCCACAATGAATAATTTAAAAAGACTTATTTGTAAAGTTAAATTATGTAAGAACCCAAAAAATTGTAACTGTTTGAACTTTTAATAAAGAAAATAATAGTCTGGTGTCTTGTTTTTTATTCGTATCGTTTAAATATTTTAAATATTGAGTTTTGAATTAAGGCTCTTATTTGCCGCAGGTACTATAGTTGACAAAAATTTAAGATATCAAAACAATCGTGCGGGAAAAAAATCTGTGATTTGATGCAAATTGAACGTGAAGCGGTGCGATTTATTTCCGCGGGAATAATGTGTGCAGCATAAAGTATCGCTATGTCCACACTGCGTAATAAAATTCGCGAGTTTCGCGTCCTTCTCCAGCTATTATCATTTTTGTCCAATTCGTATCTTGATAGGTAATAGCCCAACCAACAAGTCGTAGTAAATTATCGAATGATTTTATAGTCATTCTGTAATATCCAAAAAACTTTTACTGTATTTTCGCAGCATTTGATGTTTCATGTAGAAAAATACTTTCATAGGTCTCAAGGCCCTAAATTAGAGAATCCAATGTTCATGACATCTTTTGATACGTCTATCACGCCGCCGTCGTAGTATCAGGTAAATTAAAAAAAATCTGTTGTACATTTTTAGATGTGCGTTTCAGCGGGGAACTGCAGGGCCTAAGTGTTGCAAAGTAACTTAAAAAAATTAAATAACATACAACTAATATTATTCTAATCGTTTATCTGGCTTTTGAAGAGAAGGCAAAGATTACTTACAGTTACGATCTCGAGCATCTCCTGTCGGGATATGTAGCCGTTACCGTCCAAATCGTACATTGAGAAGGCCCATTTGAGCTTCTGCTCGAGTTTTCCACGCGAAGTGACACTCAGCGCACAGAGAAATTCCCGGAAGTCTATTGTTCCGTCACCGTTCGCGTCAAACGTTCTGAAGACATGTTCTGCAAACTGACCACAAAGAAAAATATTGTAAAGGGGTCATAATTATTAGCTAAAGTGAATTGACAAATCTATTGCTTTCTTTTTAACCGTGTATAAAATGGAGTAACATTCATAGATATAACATCCCATATCCTCTCCCATTTTAACGGTTAAGGGGATATCCGTTTGGCGTTTAGGCTATAGGTACAAACATTTTCCTCTGGTTTCTTCATTTTCAGAAAGTCCACGTCCAGTTTTAGAGCAAAAAAACAGCCGAATTTGCCTCTTTTAGTTATATTGTTAGTTATATTAATTAAAGATGATGTTCAAAATGGTGACACACAAAAGATAACTTTAAAAAATAAGATCGTGTCCTTCTCACACGCCTTTACAAAAATAGCTTTATTAATCGTAATAAATAAATAAGAATATTAAATATCTTAAAAATCACGTACTTAATTAATGTTTCATCATTTGCATAAAAAACATGGAGCCTATTTAAGTCAAAACCACAGTAAGCTGATAGAAGAAATTCTTATCATTACCAAGAAAAGTTTAAAAATCCATAAATTATAGCTTAAACTTCTATCGAGGTTTATAAAAAGATGATTTTATTAAGAACATATTTTTATCATAATCATTATCATTACAGCCCCTTACAGGTCCACAGGTCCACAGTGAACATGTGCCTCCCCCAAGGAACACCCCAAAACACGATCACTTTATCTAGCGTGGGGCCGCCTTGCACTCCGCCTACCGGTACGAGGCTGCCACTCCAAAAACTTTCTTCCTCATCAGTTGTCGGTACCTCGAGGTAGGCCGGCCCATTGCCACTTCAGCTTATTGATCAGTTGGGCTATGTTGGATATAAAAATGAAGTAATTCATCTTACCTTACTTGCATCTCCGTACGGAAAGAAATTGCCGTATATTTTTTTAAATTCTTCAACAGATAAGTGGCCACTGGGACAATCTTTTAAAAAACCTTTGTACCATTCCTGTATTTCAGCGTCTAAAACAATGTTGAACTTTCTAAGACCATCGTCTTACTACTTAGTCAATTATTATAATACAAACTTTGTGTTTGTTTATGCAATACTAACAATACTAATACTAACCTGAAAACTCTGTGTTCTGTTTTAGGTCCTCTAGGACTTCTGGTTTTAGTTTGCTATTTTGTTTCCCCATTTCAATTTTTTTTTATTTCGACAGTGAATTCGTTACGATACACCAACGTCGCTCCAGGTGCCTTTCGTTAATATTTGACTTGTGCCCTACAAACATAATAACCTAACCATAGAAATAACTACAAACAGATTAAATAGTCATACGAATATTTAAATATTATAATATTATAAAAGTTAAATAATGAACACGATTGAGGAACGATAAATTAAAAAATTGATAAAAACAAACACAACACTCGCCAGAAAATGCTAATCCGAAAAGTAATTAAATCGCATTATATAATCAAAATTTTGATATTCGGTAAAGTAAAAGACAAAATCAATCGATAATTATTGCAAAAATACTCGCGTATATTAATATCAATAACGTAAAATGAAATAAATTTTTTACAAAAGTACGAGCACATATCTTATACAAACCTTAACAGTTTTGTCAAGAAAGATTAAATGAATTCGTATCGTAAGCTTCATCTGCTTAATTACTATTACAAAATACAAACAAATATTTACCGCGAAATACGTAATTGTTTACACAATTTACAAAGACATACAGTAAATTAGTAAATAATAAAATAGATATAACAAGAATAATTTATACAAATAGAAATTTTCTAATGATTATAAGTGAAGCTTTTGCTATGGCTTATTTATTTATGTCTCTTATCAAGCTTAAGAGAGAAATAAAACTTTTCTACTCCTCCTTAGCCGGACTTATCTTGTCTAAAACTCTTCAATCGGCACTAAAAGTCCCAGGACAACTGAAAATAAAGATATTTATTACATTAAAGTTCGCACAAAAGAATCGTAATTATTAGAGAATAATGTACCAGGCTGGTCTGAAAAGTTTCCGATCTCTACGTGAAGATGGCTGCACTCGTCAATAAAAGTTAGTGAATGTAGTTGTGCATCTTTTACTAGTTACGCACCAAAAATTTCAGCCATTTTTGGGGTATAGTTGTTATTTGACAGTTGTTTGATTGAGTATCGAGCAGTCATTAAATTTTTGTTTTTGAAAGGCAATACGCCTACGCAAATCAAAGATGAGCTGAACTCTGTGTATGGGGGGACTCTGCACCATCAATCAGAGTGAAATTTTGGGCAGCTGAATTTAAACGTGGATGTTTAGGCCAAATTTGGTCATGTTGAACGTCATCCAATTACGTTCGACTTCGTGAGTCGCACGATGGCTCCAGATGTCACGCGCATCGAAAGGAGGGGGAACATTATAATTGTTTCGTCACGTTTAGTGCCCTTTGTGTTTTGGTTGCCTAGCTAGATTAATTTGCGTGTCAACGAGGCGTATTTTGACTCTGGCGCGACGTGTTATTCTGGTGCCGAATTTATAATTTGTGATAAGGGAATCCGGGACATTCTATGTCGATTTTTGGGCTACTGTCCTTGCCGTGTCGGATATCACGTGTTCGATTCTGCGATGAGTGTGGAATTAGGCGAATTGAAGTTAGTTAAATGTATGATGAAGCTGAGAGACTGAGTAGTGACAGTGAAGAAAGAAGTGGTCCGGCGCTGAAGCCTGCTGGAGCGCCTGATGCAGCATTTTGGGGCTGCCTGGAACTCGGCCGTTGCTGGTCGCCTAAGCTTGCTCAGGTCGCAGATATTTACACCTCACTGTACACTACTCGCCATCCACTATTACACACACTCACGGCCTGCCCAAGCCTTGGTGCGAAGTTAGCTTCGGATAATGGTAAGTACTATGTGTTTCTAGCTTTTTCCCATATAGTTTTTTGTGATAGAACATATTCCACGTGGCCATATTGAGGCCCAACCTACGTCTGCTCATGAAGTCTTCTGCTGAATGGGCCCCAGAGGATTTGACCCTTGCTGGAGCAGCCGTAGGCCGTAACAGTGGACGTGAATGCTCGAGAGAAAACTGTAACTACTGACGATAACATCGCTAAAGTTGCTAAACGATGCCAATGGTGCTAGACGACTGCAGGATAAAGTGAGAGAGATAGCGACTATGAAAATGTCCAAAGAATGTGTTTTTCATGGTGCCTTTCCATGCTTGCCAAGCCTCGGCGAACGTCCACAAGTACAAGCGAGGGCGTTTGGCTTGGCTTGCGTGAGTTCGTGGACGCTTTTCTCCGATCCGGTCTAGTGTCGGTTTTTGGACACAGATCAAAGGGCGCTTGTGGCAAGCGTTTGCGACGCATTCACACGTTGGTGCGCGTTTAGTAGCCATTGTCATTTCGCGACGAGCGCATGTTTAACGTTTCTGGAATATTACCAGACCGAATCGTCTAACTGGAACCCCAAAGACGTTAATCATAAAGATAAAAAGACCAGTTGCAGATGCTTGGAGTCGTCTTGCCGAGTTAACGGGAAGGCCAGTAAAAGAATTAAAAGCCAAAAAAATATTCATGACAAGTTTTCGCAAGCATTTGAAAAAAAAAACAAGATTCGTCGAGCTTTCCTTGTTTTTGTATTACTTTGCTTATATTTCAAATAAAAAATATGTTAAAACAAACGCCGACACAAGTTTGGTGTCCACCATGCTTTAGTGTATGTAGCACACTGACGCATTCACAAGCATGGAAATGACTTCCAAGTGCCAAACGAGATTTGTGGACGCTCGGGGCCTGAAGACGTTTGTCAAGGCTTGGCAAGCATGGAAAGGCACCATCACATATTAAATGAAGATTTAGGCATGAGAAAGTTGTCAGCGGAAATGAATCGATATAACTGCAAATCGGAACGGTTCTTTAGCCGCAGGTTTCGGTTGCGGATGCGGCTGCCCGCAATCCGGTAGCGAATCAACCGCATCCTGCGGTCAGCCGGACGGTTAGTCCTTGGAACTCTAAGCGCAATATGAGCGCTTCGAGTTGCAAGTAATCAGCATTGAATAGATTTTTAAGGGAAAAAGGTACTCAGTACGTCTAAATATATTTATGCTTTTTTATTACACTTGGTGCGATCTTTATCGTAAACAGATTATAGAGTTATGGAGTTATTTTTATCATAGATGCATAAAATCAGTACCCAAAACCACAGCGACAGCATGTTTCTTATTGAAATTTATGTAAGATTTTTCGTCCCGAAGCGAAGAAAGTAAAATGCACTTATTTTTCTGATTAGACCTGTGATTTAAAGCATGAAATCTTTAAGTTTTCAATAGCGTTAAGCGATAGCATTAACTAAATAAATGTTATCATCAAAAAGTAATTCTATCAAAAGCCTCTTTCCTTACCTATGCTTAATAGTTGTCTCTTGAATTCCCTTCAAATCTCTCGTCCACACTGCAAAAGGTAACGAACGCCAGCTTAGTTTTTCCTCTCTGTGGAAACCTCAAGAAATTAATGAGGCTAGTCGCTTATCAAAACATGACACATTTTAGCAGTAGATAAAGCTAGAGATCAACAAATAAGTGCATTCGCAGCGCGTACTTGGTTATAAGTAGGTAAATTTCAATAATTTCGCTAAGCAGCACCATTAAATTCGCACTGCATAAAATTATCTTTAAACGGAGAAAGTATTTACCTTATATTATTATTTTAGACGCCTATTTATTTTCTATTGAAATTTCCATCTGAATCATACACGCCTGTGGCGATTTCAGTGCTGCTGAAAACAGTGTACAGGGGTCAATTATACACACACACATAGTCAGGTCTATATTTTGGCGACGCATAGAAAGCAGGTAAGCGATCTCAGTATTTTATTAAAACGCTCTATAAGAATGCTGCTGCAGGATAGGAAGGTACTGGGAAAAAGGTACAGGACATGTTGAAAGTGAATAAACTTGCAATGGAATAAAAGGAAAAATTGTATCCACAATTCTACTAAAGAAGAATCAAAAGTTTAAGTGTTTTAAAAACTCTATCTACCACTTTTCTTTTTAAGAATTGAGCGGAATACAGGGTCATTTTTAATTTACTAAAGACCTTTTGGGAATATATTGGTTACATCATTACAAACAATTTTAGCGAGATCACTCTTCACAGAATATAATACATTTACGAAAAAACTACTTTTAAGGTTTTGTTGTCATGTCTGACTCTTTTTAAGTCTGTATTTTGTAGTACCTAAACAATGTCAGAATAAATCGTCAAAGAAAATGCCTTATTTATTTTACACTTGATATCAGTATCAAACATTGTGTTGAAATCATTAAACATAATTAAATGAGCAAATGACATTCAAAAAAAATCACAAATATTAAAATTTATATTATGTAAGTATGACCGCCGGGCCGGTCGACGCCCGCGCTCAGCTGATTGGGTTGCGAGGAGCCACTTTAAATGACTACATTAACTTTTCATATAGGTACATATTTTGCATAAAACCATTTGATGAACTATTTGATTATTTTATTAATTTCTTTAAGAATTAATAGACATTTAGGTAGTTTTTTTTTAAGAATACTGTTTGCTGGTAGCAACGCCTCAACGTCGCACATGCGGCGGCCCAAGGCCAAGCCAAAGGTATATTATGACGTCGACACAGGCGTGTCATCGTCATCAAAGGCGCCACCTGCCCTTTTCGGTTTGCAGCCATAGATTTGGTGATCGATGTTTGTAGCACGTGCAAATTAAATCAGTATTATTAACTATTTTTTTATTTAATGTAAGTTGTATTTAAAAAATGGATGCAGGTTAAAATAATTACAAATATTACAATAAAATATTTATAATGATTAAATACAAATTAACAGTAATTGAATAAAGATATTAAGGTATAATGGTTCAATAAAAAAATACAAAATATTAAAATACAAATACAAAATAATATTAAAATACAAATTTAAAAATTAGACTTACCTAGGTACTTGTCCGCGGATGGCGGTGAGTATCGCGCACATAGCGTTCAAAATAATCACCTCCACATTCTATGCATAGGTGACACCTAAAACTTAACTGTTCACTGACACGAGATAATACTTGATGATTCATTTTGATTTGATCGAATGCCCAAATTATTTTTTCTTTCAACATGTGGTTAACTTGGCGAGCATAGTGCGCCGGCGCCCCGTCATGTTGGTAATACATATTGCGTAGAGATGCAAGTGGTATGTCCTCTAACAACTCTGGCAGCATGTCGGTGAGAAAACTATGATAGCTTTCACCGTTTAATCTTTCTATGAAGACCGGGCCCAGTAACGTTGTATTAATAACGCCTGCCCACACATTGACACTAAACCGGTTTTGAAAGCTATGCGGTCTTGGTTCATGTGCATTTTCATAGCACCACAAGTGTTCTATGTGCGAATTAAATAGTCCTATTCTGCCAAATGTTGCTTCATTAGTCCATAAAATGTTAGCTCGTTCAGCAGCTAGTCACCAGTTACAAAATGTAACTCGCGATGGTTTGTCAGCTTCGCTGAGTTCATGAACACGATGCAAGTGGAAAGGGTACTTCCCTTCATTGTGTATGACACTCCATGCGTAGTACTGTGACACATTGAACTGTCGGGCTGCCTCATAAGTGCTCGCTGCTGGATTTTGTTCAAAAAACTGCAGTATGTCTTCCTCCACACGTACCGTGCGCCGCGGTGGACGACCACGATCGATTGATACAGGCTGGAATTGCCCGTAATCTCGCAATTGCTGTGTAGTACCTAGCATCGTAGCGTAGCTCGGTGCACGTGAATTGGGAAATCGCCTTGAATATTCACGGCAGGCTTCACTAACGTTATCATTGCAAATTGCTAAAATTCGCACCATTTCGGTATACTCAACATTTGAGTATCGGTAAGCCATCGTAACCACGTAACGTTCGCGATATTAATCTCACAACGGAAGGAGAAACGTCGCGGGCGCACCAAAGGCGATTCACGACACAGGTAATTAGGTCAAGTTCAAATGAGCAAGCGCCGCCTCCTACAACCCTCCACCCTACCCCGCCACGCGTTTTATTTTGCTATTTAGGACTATTGCCGTTTAAATAAAAATTGAAGAAATATTTTTTTTTCTTAGATATTGTTGTTATGATGTAAATAATATATTCCCAAAAGGTCTTCAGTAAATTAAAAATTACCCTGTATAACAGAAAGTAACAATAATCAGATTAACTTTCGTAAACATTTAAAATGAAAGGGTCTTATTCGTTAAAAGGAGTATAAAGTGAGAATGCTAAAAATAACGAAGAAAAGATAAATGTTTACGGTAGTTGCAAAATAACTTTGAATAGCCAAAGTTTGTGGTAATGATAAAAAATTTAAAAATAATTTTATGTCAGTATTATTCATTTTTTCTTTACATAAATTTAATACAATTTGATTTGTCAGTATTAATTTTGTTTTCTTTGTATAAATTTGAACACTGTCTGCCTTTATGTACGGTATTGTATTGCTTTGAAAATTCGCTAAATCTGAATTCATTTATTTTATTTACAGAGTATCTTTAGTAATATTGTTTAGGCCCAAAAAAGGTAATTTGTACGACATCCAATCACGGTCGACTTCGTGAATCGCCCGATGGCACCAGGTGTCACGCGCATCGCGGGGAAGGGGCAGCGGTAGGCAGCTTCCCAGTGTGTGACACTCGTGGGCGAGAGATATAGTAGCTCGACGGCGGCTGGGCAGTTAATTCGTGTCTTTCAGTGCCCGGCGCTGAGGTTTCGCGAGACCGGTTTTTTTTTGGATTAGGGTCTAGAATTTTGGAATTGTGCGCGTGACTTCGCTACGTAATTGTGTTTCGTGAAAACCGTCTCGTTTTAGGTTGTCTAGGGTTTAAGTTCTTGACAAGAGGCTTGTATTGTGTTTGACTGATTAAAGTAACTTCTTTGAAAGTAATTGTACCGTCTCGTTAAGTGCCCTTTTTTGTGTGTTGACTGTTTTGTTAGTTTTACGTGTCAGCGAGGCGTATTTTGAGTTATTGTCGCGGCGTAGTGTTTGATGTCGAGCGAAGGAATTTGGTTGTGTTTGTAACGTTGAACCGTGTGACTTACCAAGAGATCGCGTTAGTTCACTATTCGTCATTTGGTGATTAATGAATCCGGGACATTGAATGTTGAACTTTGAACTACTGTCCGTTACTGTGTCGGGTGTCACGTATTAGATTCTACGATGAATGTGGAATTAGGCGGTTTTAAGTTAGTTAAATGTACAATGAAGTTAATAGACTGAAATAGTGACATGAAGAAAGAAATGTTCCAGCGGGGAAGCCCGCTGGAGTGATGCAGCATTGTGGGGCAGCCTGGAAATCGGCCGCTGCCGGTCACCTCAGCTGGTCCAGGTCTCAGACACATACACATCACTAAACACTACTTTCCATGCACCTTACACCCACCTACGGCCTGACCGAGTAGTAGAATGATAGAGTGGTAGAGCCATGCTGCAGCTATACTATGGTTGTAGCACGAATGGGTCGGCTCGAACGGGAAAGGACCACGCTCTCACAGAAGACCAGCGTAAAATAGCAGATTAACGCTGCTGTGTTTCGTGTGGTGAGTGTAGAGAACCGGAGACTCTTTTTACTGGCAAAGAGGCATTCCATCTTAGTCCTCACGGGTGACAACGCATCTGCATCTTGAGTCTTTATTGAGGATAGATGTAGATGTCTATGGGTCACAGTAACCACTTACCATCAGATGGACTGTGTGCTCGTTTGTCACCCGATCCTATAAAAAAAAGGTACTTGTTATTAGGTAGGTAAGTCAAATAATTTTTTGTTTTAATTTGAAAGACCGTTCTAGAGGGACATTGTTCACTACATACATTTCGTATATTATGTATTTACAGCACCATTAAATTCCACAAAAGAAAACTTTTGAATTTAAACAAAAATAACTGCATTATTATGTCTATAGTCATATTCATACAAATCACAAAACCTAAAGATGAGATAATGTAAAATAAGCCTAATTATATCATGTCCATAACTTGTAAAAAAATTAGGAATATGAGCGTTTTCCGTTGCGTACGTGTTTTGATTTTTAATTTAACTCTGATAGAATTGTAACTGTAATACTGGAAATATACTTTCCTATAGTTATGAAGTATTTTTAGCTGATATTTGTAGTTAAGACCAATAGAAACTTTATTTACGAAGTAAAAAAGCGAATAGGCTAGAAGCCCCTAAGGCTTGGCTTTTATTAGGGGTATTCACTGTCCTACTCTAACAATTGAACGATTTTCATTACGGGTCTCCACAGATCTCCGAAATCTTTTAAAATTTTAGTAGGTACCATCACTTCTCAAAGTTGTTCGGTTATTTAGAAATAACGTTGCATATTAATATTGATTATTATTGTTGAAGTAGTATTTAAATAACGTTAGTTACTGGATTTAAATGTTGGTATTTTATTTGGCCCGCACATACATAGGTATAGTTAGCAGCCTTTTGTAGGCTTCACCCAAAATAATAATTATATTTAGTTATATTACAATAAGGGTTTGTCTACGTTCGTAATTTAAACGTTTCTAAACCGAAGTAGGAAGGAAGATATCATTTTCGCATGACGTTAGATCGAGATAAGCGATACGTCTAACTTACTAATGATTCTTATTTAAATTTAAACACGCTTTTAATATCCACTTAGCGGCACAATTAACCGCCCACCCTTTTAAAGTGGCAAATTTTGATGTTATCGCAGTTGTAAGTTATTGGGCATAAATAAGTCAAGTGTGAAAGAAATGTAGTGACAAAAAAATTACAAGCTACCCACTTAACTTTGGTTTTTTACGCATAAGTTGTAAATAGGACAAATATCGAACTTCGTGTCATTATCGTTATCGTTGCCATACTGCTTACATTGCTTCAGTGGCATTAAAAGTAAACAATTTGAGTTTGTTTTGGTTTCGTAACTTAAAGCTACTGTTTGGACATCACAAACATGCCATTTGATGCTAATTCAGTGGCGAGAGCCGTCGCTTTTATCGACGAAGGCTTTAGTCAGCGTTACGTGGCGCGGAAGCTTGGTGTCGCACATACCACCTTAAGGGATGCAGTGAAACGGTTTCGGGAAACTGGCTCTTATGAGCGAAGACCAGGACAGGGCCGAAAACGATGCACCTTCGCTCGTGACGACCGATTTCTTGTGACCAATGTTCTAAGAAATCGGTTCACTACAGCTGTTGAGGCACGAAACCAACTTCGTGAGGTTCGCAATGTTCAAGTGAGTGAAAGAAGGAGCCCTTGGAGCTTTTCGACCATCTCGAGTGCCACAATTGCTCGTTGGCCACCGGAGAGAAAGACTTCGTTTTTCCAGAGAGCACGCCGAATGGAATATGGAACAATGGAAGAATGTTATGTTTACTGACGAGACAAGAATATGCTTGCACGGTCCTGACGGTCGCCAGCGTGTATACAGACGCAAGAATGAAAGGTTTGCACTATGTACTGTTGTGGAAACAGTAGGTTACCAAGGTGGCTCTATCATTATATGGGGCGGCATTACTTACGAAGCACGCACCGACTTGGTTATCTTCGAAAGAGGTGGAATAAATGCTCAGAGGTATGTAACAGAAGTATGGGAACCTCATGTAATGCCATTTGCTCCATTTATTGGCGAATATTTTTTATTAATGCATGACAACGCTCGCCCCCACGTTGCTAGAGTTGTTACCGCGTACCTGGATACCGTCGGCATTCGAAAATTAACATGGCCATCCCGGAGCCCAGATTGAAATCCTATTGAACACATATGGGACAATTTAAAAAGACGTGTTCGAAGCCGCTTACCAGCTCCAACCACCATAGATGAATTAAAACAATCCGTGATTGAGGAGTGGCAGAACATTCCACAACAACAGATCAAAGATGTCATCGACAGCATGCCAAACCGTTTGATGGAAGTCATGAGGGCTAGAGGTGGAAATACGCACTATTAGAATTCATTTATTCAGCAGATTTTTTATTTTTAAGCCATTTCATCACATTTGTTAATTTACGGTCAAAGTGTTTTTCAGACTTTTTTATAAATAAACGTAATAATTAAAAACAATATTATCTTTCATTTTACTTCAATATACCTACGTTATAAAATAACATTCACAAGTAAGGCCACAATTTTTTTTTAACCAAAATCGTAAAAAATCAAGGTGGGCGGTTAATTGTGCCGCTGAGTTTATTTTGCTAATTTTTTACTAAGTAGCAAATTAGGTGTAAGTACTCGTAAGTTGATGTCCTGCAAGCTGGAAAAAAGGCATTATTGTTCACATAGCGTCTATTTAGCAGACTATTCATATTCCATAACTTCAAAGTATTGTAGTTCTGAGATAATCAAGTTTATTTACTCTCTTTTTTAATACGAGCCTCTATCTGTAGGTTATTGAATTCAAATATTGTAGTTGCAAGACCGCAATTATTATTTTCAATCAAGCGAATAAATTGAGGGCCGAAGAGTTTATGATATTACACAAAAACCAGCCAAGTGCGTGTTGGTTCACGCGTAATGTAGAGGTAGGCTTCCATAGTTACCTCACAACACGTGAACTTAGAAGGGGCCTTCTGATTGTATGAGCATATTGAATTCGCGGCTTGACCGCTATAACGACTAAAAATGGGCCCAAATAAGATGATGGTAACTGAAGGACTATTATTATATATATTATAACTATTTTCCAAGCAGTCTTATGGAGTGGTATTTAAAAAATATTAAAACAGCTTTTCGATTTTGAAAATAATACAACCCTACATCAAATCATTCACTAACATATAAATGACCGTAACGAACCTTTCCGTAAACCACCACTGCCCTAAACTATCCCGAGGGTTGCCTGCGTAAATCAAGAGTGAATAAAACTGCAGGCCTACAATAAATATTAACTAAAAAAATAAGCAAGTGGTATGTCAGGGTCGGTCTCTTGACGATCGATCCTCTCTGCGTGCATCCGCAAAGGAAAAAGTAGAGCAATAGTATATAAGTCGTTTTCTTAAAAAAAATAATTTTAACAGTTTACGATAACATTACAGGTATATATAATGTAGGTCATGTAGGTGATATGTTCATCCGGTTAATATGGTCATCAACATCATCATTATCATCATTACAGCCCTTCACAAGTCCACTGCTGAACATAGGCCTCCCCCAAGGAATGCCACAAAGCACGGTCCTGAGCCACCTGCATCCATCGACTTCCTGCATATCTTACCAGGTCGTCACTCGCATCTAGTAGGGGGTCGCCCTACACTTCGGCTACCGGTACGAGGCTGCAACTCTAGAACCTTTCTTCCCCATCGGTTGTCGGTTCTTCGAGCTATATGGCCGGCCCACTGCCACTTCAGCTTACTAATCCATTGGGCTATGTCGGTTACTCTGGTTCTACTGCGGATATACTCATTTCTAAGTTTATCACGCAGAGAAACTCCGAGCATAGCCCTCTCCATAGCTCGCTGAGCGACCTTGAGCTTCCTCATACGGCCAGCAGTGAAGTGTAGCGTCCGCCGGTACGAGGTTAATATGGTCACTTTCTTATAACTCAAAAACTACAGCCTAGTTTGCATGGATGGCTCTGTGATACGATATCTCTACATCGGTCAACCAAATAATAAAGGGACAAAAGGGCGCTGCTTTATCGACGCCATTTTGACAGTGACTTTATAGTAAATATTTTTGTCCATTTTAGTATTGTGTATGCAGTAGTAAATTTAATTTACGAAGTGTTTCTAATTATTGACAAAGCTTGTTTGCTAATTATTATTATTATTATTATTATATATATATATATATAGGTTATAGTATACGACTTTGTGTTTTTGTCTCTATTCTCCTGCTAGTTTTGGTTTTATACTAGTTAACTTGTTAAGCCTACTTAGTTATGATGGTTTTCTTCATTATATTATGTACTTCATTGTATATATACTAGTATCGTGCACACTTTTCACATTTCGGGTAAAAACATATTTAGTATGGAGGCAAATTATCCATAACCAGGTATTGACGACCAGTAAGGACATTTGCAAGATAGCATGTTAATGTTACTTATTAAAATTATTAAATTATTGAAATTGGAAAGATTATCTATTCTTCTCTTACTCATGTGAAAAACTTGTAGAGAATCAAAACCAATAAATAAATATATTTTACACTTGTTCAGCGACTAGATAAAACATTTTGAAGTCAATATTTATTCAATAACAGTTTAACACAGCAATATTTTCACTTATCTTTCAAGTTTAGTGTTAACAAACATATTAATTAACGGAAAGTACTAAAAATGGTACATATTACAAAGATACAAAGTGTAATAACCGTTGACATCTGTAAAGGAACTTCTAAAACATTGCCAAATTACAGCTAGGGTCTCTAAGTAAAGTCTTTGGCGGGCGGACGGACATGGCGAACTATGAGATTTCCTTGTTGTTTAACTACGGACCCCTAAAAAGGAGTAATATTTTATTTATAATATGGCTAATTATTAAAATGGCAAAACTAGGCTTTATTACTAGAGGGGTTTACGCCCACCAGGGGGTCAACGAGGTTTCAACTGTTAATGGCCACTATAATTAGTGGGACTATGAGGAAATCCAGTTCATAGTGATCGCATTTGTATTTAGGGAATTCCCCACCCCTTACTATTATAAATATAAGATATTGTTAAAAATATTTATTTATATTTTATAAATTTAGGAAATTTATAAATGTATATAATAGTTTTTATATAATTTAAATAGTATAGTAACAATCTACTCACTAATGAAAATAGCAAAAAAAAAAACAAAATCAACAATCATTGCGTCCAACAACAAAAGTTTAAAAGTACTAAAATTACAAAAAATACAGAAAACTGAAGTAGTAGTTAAAAGTCTGAAAATAGAACGCACGAAGTTACTTATACCTATAATACTGAAAATATCATTTCAAATTCCTAACCAGTTAAGTTTTTTGATACTTACCTAGATAGTAGTATAAACGGTCTATAACTGACAATTTTGGCGATCCTCCATATCCATTGCCATAATGTTAAAGATAAAAAAGAAAAAAAAAACACTTATATTTGCGGAAGTCCATTATATTAATATCCGCAAAGTAACGACTATTAATATTTTACCTGTTTAATATTTTATCCGCAAAGTAACGCCTAATTCTATTAATTACACATATATTTGTACTCTACTCTGAGTGCTCTAGGCATAGACACTGATGACTGATGATGAATAACAGTCAGACAATAGAGTAGAATAGAATAGAATAATTTTTTATTCAATATAGATCACATGTGTAATTCTTATTGAAAGTCATTTTTTACTTTACCACTGGTTCGAAAAAAAACCTCTGTCCTGGGAAGAACCAGCAAGAAACCCAGCGGGACTTTTTTTTAAGGTAGCATTAATAGGGTTCTGTTTTACCTCAGTTACAGAACGATAAAAATACGATAAAACAAATATTACGTGCATTATCGCTTTTATAATAAATAACACGGAAATATACCTATTCTATTATTTATTAGAACATACATGGATAACTCCTTATGCTACATTATTTTGTATTCACATATTAGGAAAATATAAATAAATGCAAGTTACTGCTCAAACTTAATAATACTTCTTGACGTCAAGCGTAATAATATTACCCGTACAATGGGTGAAATGGCGAAACCACTCTTACGGTTTCAAAACGTACATACGTAGACACTGTTTTCAAGAAACGCGTAAAATATACCTAGCAGAAAACTTCTAACACCGCAATATAATACAGAACGCTTTCTGAACATTAACACCTGAATTTAGTTAGTAACACCTTGGCCTTCGGGGTCGATTTGTTTAAATGAAAATAGCCTTGACCTTTTTATGGCCTCGTTAATTAACATCGGAGCACGAATGGGTTTTATAAATAGGTATTAAGTATGCAACATATAAAAATGAAACCCCAGCTTACTGTTTACTGTACAGAAACTTAATTAATAACAGTAATTGACAAATGGAAGTGATAATTTTATACATTTTATTTTTAATTTAATTGGCAATTTATGTTTAAACCAAAAACTTCCAGGCGGTAATTGATGGTTGAGGGACTGCTATAAGCAAAAAGGAATAAAGGGACGCTGTTATAATGATATCAATTTAAAAGTTCTTTATAATTATCCTATAATTATCTTTAGGGTAGGGTAGTACTTATAGCAGTATTTCTGGCGTATGGGCAGGTGTAAGTATACAAACAAAGGCAAGTAGAAAAAAACCTTAGCAGAATTTGTGAATGAATCACCATTTCTTTCCAAATAAAGACAAAGAAATGAAAATTGTTTACATAAAAGCTAGTAAGGCACTCCTTTACTGTCGTGCATTTTACTAGCTAAAGGTGTTACCAAACCAATCGATCGATCCATTGATCGATTGGTGTGGTAGCTTTAGCTGATCGACGGATACTGGTCGATAAAACGTTGTTTAATCATCGTTCGTCGCCAATCGACAATTAGTCGATGTGGTTGTCTTTCAGAACAGGACGCGTTATTGTTGGCCAGTACGTTCTTGCTCGTATTATTATTATAGAGGCGTAACCGCAGAAGACTCTGGATGCGACAGTGTTTTAAGGCCAGAGATAACTTATTTCATCTAGACAACATTTTAATTAGCGGTCGGTGGAGCGGGGTGGGTTCTCTAATAATCAAGCAGCTCGACGTCTACTAATCCATTCTAACATCGATCGATGCCATCGATCGACCGGTGTGGTAGAAACTATCAATCGATGTTGACTAATTCAATCCACCATCGACCGATGCCACCGATCGACGAGCGATCGATTGGTGTGGCAACACGCTAACAGTGTTTAAATCTCACTTAAAAAAGGATAAAACAAATGTCAAATAAATATTACTTCATAATAAATATGACAATGAAAATCTTCTAATTAGAATCGTGTCTAGTTATAGCAGCGCGGATTATTGAAAGCTATTGTTCCTTTTCTATTATATAATTCGGGCTATATCTAAAATTGAATTGAATGATAAATATACACTACCGTCCAAGTTTGGAAGCACATCTGTTTTCATACAAAACAAAACATCGTCGACAATATGCGGTAAAAGTTAGTAATTAAGATTAAGTTTTACGACCTTATGCAATAGTTTACACAAAAACAAAAGGATAGCATACCATATTCATCAAGTTTTAACAAATTCCTTTATTTTGACGAAACACGTGTTTTATGACTTAATCCGTCGGGTGCTTTCTATTATGCAATGGTGCGGTTTTATTGAACATTTATGCATTAAAATACAATACTCAAATGCCACTCAATTTTAAAATGTCGTTAAGTTTCGTGGTGTCACAGTCACTTAGACTCGAAGTGTTAGAGACAGCACGAGACTTAAAGGCATCTTAAAATTGAGAAGCGTTTGAGTATTTGAGCGTAATATTTATTTTGCGCGTGCGCGTGTCGTCTGAACGCGCCCTAATAATAAAACACAATTCTACTACTGATCACTTTAGTTGTATCGCTTCGAAGTATTCACCTGTATCGCCAATTCAATCCTGTCTCGGTTGAGGTCTATACCGGCCTTATATAGGACCTCAGATAGTTTCCAGAACCTTCTACTGTAGAAGCATCTAGAATGTTCGAGTACATATCGGTCCCGATTGACTAGATGTCGATAGTTCCAGAAAGTTCTTCCGTGGAATTTTCTAGAAGATTCTTGACTCTCCTAGTTCTGCTACGCGATATTAGAGGGCGCTAGCGGTATTAATTGTGGCGCGCAACACTGCCCCCTCCTAAGACATGATCGTCTCGAGCATTATTGGCCCCATAATAACGCACCAGTACCCGCCAGTTTCCCTGCTACTGTTGGGCGGTGCTGTTAGCCGCACTACCCTCTCGAGATCGGTCACCTCCCCTTTCTACAGTTCGCTTAGGGCAGCTGGATCGAAGATGGCCCCTTTCCCCACAGCCGTAGCACCTAGGGCTGTATTCTTTATTGCGGTCGGAAACTGTAGTTGCTGAAACATACCTGACGCTATGGGAACGATGATCCTGCCGCACGGCTTCCACCTCCAGTGCATGCGTCCTTAAGCGTCTCGTTGTGCCCGAGCCTCACAGCGGCTCTGACTTTAAGGTCGCGGATGCCGTCTATGAATGTCTGCACCAGGTTCCCAATGAGCGCAGGTACAGACTGGTACGCTTTCCAAACGAGCTTCTCCAACTCAAGAGCTCACTGCTGCAGGTTTACGTTGCTGCGTTGCACGCGATCTTTGACTTGCGCACGAAATACGTGTTCCAGATGAGCGTCGCGATATCTCGCCTCCAATGCCTCAAGGAGCTGCTTGTAAATCACTTCCTTACCGAGAGCTTCCAGAACAGTTAAGGCCTGGTTGCGCAGACATAGGGTGACAGCAGTAATGGCCTGACTTTTATTCCAGCCGGTCACCTTCATGACAGCCTCGAACTGGATTTTGTAGGCCGACCAGGAAGAAGTCCCGCCGAACGGTGGCACTTTGAATCCACGTAGCGAAGATGTTGTAGCTACCACGGGAGCTGTAATTCCATCCCCAAGTTTGAGGTCATCCAGCATTTTCTTCACGTCAGCCATCACGTTGTTAATCCGGTTGTTCACTTGGTCGATTCGAGTTTCAGCTTCCGACAGGCGGTTGTCATGTTGAGCAACCCTATCCTTCACCTCCCTTATCTCTTTCCCGAAGGTACAGTGAAGGTCCTTCATAAAGAGCATCTGCTCTTCCCTATCGCATTTGAGCTGCTCTTCCGAACGACGGGCTTGTTCCTCCTGTCCCCGCTGCAGCTGCTCTTCCAAACGACGGGCCTGTTCCTCCTGTCCCCGCTGCAGCTGCTCTTCTAACCGACGGGCCTGTTCCTTCTGTCGGCGAGCCTGTTCCTCCTGTCGGCGAGTCTGCTGCTGCAGCATCATCATCAGAGCACCAAAGTGCTGCAGGAGCTGCTGACGGGCCGGCCTCCGTGGTCGGCAGCTGGACTTCCAAGGCCTTCGACTGCGTTCACCATGAGACATTAATCAGGAAGCTACAGTAGTACTATGGTGTCAAGAACACAGTGCTTAAACTTATTATTTCATATTTAAGTAATAGAATGCAGAAAGTTATTATCAATGGTAAAAGTTCTTCCGGCTCACCTGTACTAATGGGTGTCCCTCAGGGCTCGATTCTCGGTCCATTCCTATTTCTATTTGCTGATGATACTTCCTTGATTTTTAAACTTAAACGTCAATCATTTAAATGTGACGAAGTGAATAATGCTATATCAAAATTAGTGCATTGGTTTAACGTTAATAATCTACATTTAAACGGAAATATAACTAAATGTATTAAATTTACAACAACGAATGTTAAAAATCTGAGTACCAATGTGTTTTTAAATGGGGAAGAACTGAGTCCTGTTGAATCCACTGTTTTTCTTGGCATCACTCTCGATGCAAAGCTTCAGTGGGGCCCCCATATATCCAAACTAGCAAGCAGACTAAGTTCTGTAGCCTATGCTGTAAAAAAGATAAGAGGTCTCACTAGTGTCGAGACAGCTAGATTAGTTTATTTCAGTTATTTCCATAGCATAATGTCTTATGGGATTTTGCTATGGGGAAATGCGGCTGATTCAGAAAGTATTTTTATTTTACAGAAGAGGGCCATTAGAGCTATTTAAAACCTAAAACCGAGTTTCTTAGAGATAAATTTAAAAAAATAAATATATTAACTTTGGCCTCTCAGTATATTTACGAAAATTTAATGTATGTTCACAAAAACAAAGGTAATTTTAGTAAAAAAAGTGACGTGCATTCTGTAAACACTAGGAACAAACACAAGCTAGTGATACCAGTTTCTCGACTCCACAGAGTCAGTAATTCATTCTTGGGGCAATGTATACGCTATTACAACAAGGTCCCGGAAAGTGTACAGGCTCTCTCTATTAGCAAGTTTAAATGTTTTGGTAAGTTGAAACTGTATAAAAAGGGTTATTATAGTATAAATGAATACATGGTTGATACCCCTGTGAATGAGGTGATCGCTTCCAAGCTGTTTCTAAAATAAATTTTGTACTTATATAGTTTGTACAACCATTATTGTAAAATTTGCTTTAAATAAAAGTCCCGCTGGGTTTCTTGCTGGTTCTTCCCAGGACAGAGGTTTTTTTTCGAACCAGTGGTAAAGTCAAAAATGACTTTCAATAAGAATTACACATGTGATCTATATTGAATAAAAAATTATTCTATTCTATTCTCCGACGTTTGCGGCGTTGCATTACCAAATCGTCTCTGGTCCGTCTCCAGCTGGCCGTTGATTTCGGGTACGGATACCCTCCATGTCGTCTTATGGTAAAATCGGCATGATTTGATCCCACTTCTGATACCAATTGTTACGAGCTTGGGGTTCGAAACAATTAAAAACTGCCGAGTGAATTACCAAAATTGACACTTTAATTACACAACACTAATTACAATTTAAACCACACTATTAATAAAACACAATCGTACTACTGATCACTTTAGTTCGCAGTTCAATATAGTCTCCCATGACATCAATACATTTACTTGTTCGTGAAAAAAGAATTTCTACTCCCTTGAAAAAATAATTCTTCGTTTTGGCCTGAAAAATGCTCATTTACAGCGAACTTAAGCTCATTATCGTCAGCAAATCGCGTTTCCCGAAGATCTTTTTTTAGTTTGGGAATAAAAACTACTCATTAGGGGCCTCTGGGCTGTACTCGATCAATAGTATTCTTTGGAATCCCAAAACACTGTGGCCATGATTTAATCGGACGATGGCGTGACTTTGAACTTCTTGGTGTTGAGGGGGGGGGGGGGGGGGGGTATCCTAACGAAAACACTTGTTGGGTCGCTACCACACAGCTCTAAAAACTCCCTACAACAGTCAACCCGCGCATGCTTATGAAGCGCAGTAAGCATTCGCGGCACCCGTCTTGTACTAACTTTTGTGAGGTTGAGATAGTCATGCAAAATGGTGTGTATGGTACCAACGGATAGGTTACTCATTTCTGCTAATATCTTAATTTTCACAATTTCTTCCGTAGCCGCTGTGGTTGCGATTGTGATTTTTTTTAATTGCCCACATTATTAGCAAATCAAACTAATACCGAGAATACATTGAACGCCCCCCATACATCATCAGCATTATCAAAAATTTTACGGAGTTCTGATAGAACGAAATAAATAGAAGTCTGGAGGCACAAGATAAGGACTTTATGGTGGATGCGACTACATATCTCAAACTAACCCTAATAGTTTTTGGTTAGTGACCAAAGATGCGTGCGACTGCATTATTATTTTGGAAAGCAACATCTTATGATTTGACAATTTTGGATGCGTTTTCTTGAACTGCATCGTTTAGTTTGTGAGTTGCTGAACGAAGACGTTTGAATAACCGTTTGGTTTCTTTGTAACAGTTTAACGTGCAGATTTTCTTTTATAATATGCATGTATGCATGAACGAATAACTACAAATTTGAACTTCTCTGCAATCGCACGTGTTGTGCTATGACGATCAGATACTAAATTTTTGGCATTCCTTTTTAAATCAGTCTGACGCAAATTAATCAATAATTTGTGATTTAGCTATATTAAAAGTGTAGCTTTAAAGTTGGACACGAAACCTTTTTCACTTCAGCTTTTAGGTTTTATTTTTTATTAAGTACTTCATGTTGTGACAACACCAACAATTTTATTGTTTATGTCGGCTTTACCGACCACATCAAACGCTATGACTTACTGTATCTTCTTTTTAGGCTGTGGTAATGATATAATAATACGCACTCGAAAGTGTTTTTAAAAGTGTTATAGTTTGTCTTACTGTAACCTCTACAACATTCGTACAGCAAATTTCGTCACCAATGGGCCCAATTTTTTCTGATACGTAGCTGTAACGTAATTTATTTGATATAGGAGCACATCGGGATAGTGACATGTAAAATACGTGGTGTTATCCATTGCTTTATGTACCGAAGTAAGAAGCTAGGTTCTTTATATTATAATGCTTAAAAATATCTATTTTTTAGTATAAAATTCAACTTCTTATTAAAGGATTAAAAATAATAAGCGTTGAGCGTTTAAATTAATATAATAAGTAGTTGTCGCTAACAATTTTAAGTATTTGAACTGTTTTGATAGCTGGCAATATAGGTCATTAATTTGCTCGATAATGTTGGAACATTACATGAAAATATAAGAAATATAAGAATATATAGAAATATAAGAATAAATATAAGAAAATACCACTTAAACGCGTTCTTTCATATTACTGACAATAAATTTAATTTGTTCTTAAAATAAATATTACGCTCAAATACTCAAACGCTTCTCAATTTTAAGATGCCTTTAAGTCTCGTGCTGTCTCTAACACTTCGAGTCTAAGTGACTGTGACACCACGAAACTTAACGACATTTTAAAATTGAGTGGCATTTGAGTATTTGGGCATTATTCATGCAGATCCGCACAACCGGCGGCTAACTTCACGTAGCGTAGATAGATAGCTGGGCGTAAATACGATTCTTGCCAAATTTATGTTAGTGAACTTTACATTTGGCACCCAAGTCCGCGATATTAGTTACGTTAAAAATATACGTCGTCATGATCGAGTGACGCCGGTCAGCGGCGCTCGAGCTGGCTGGCCTACGTGCAGGCGAGACACTCAATCATTACAACCTACTATAGAGGCCTCTTCCAAACCTGGCTTTCGTCTTCATTACGTTGATCGATTGTTCGTTTTTTTACTCATATGCGTATTATAATACGTCTTTACCTATGAAATTGCCGTTCTGCAGTACTGGCCATGCCAAATTAATTTTATTTTAAAAATATGGAATTGTTATTTCAAAATTAGTCATTTGTTTATTGATTAGCGTTATGTTTTCATCGTATTTAAATATTTTTCGGTATCATGGATATGTTAAAAATTAGAATAATTATGGAATATCAGTACCGTCGTGGCAGCAACGCGGCAGGCACGAGCGGCACGCAACATCAACGATGTTACGGAGCGAATACTACAGACGAACGCACCATCTGTTATTGGTTTGCCCGCTTCCGTTCTGACAATTTCGACCTTAAAAATGAACCCCGTGGTCGTTCGACAATAACGAATTAAAGGCGATTGACGAATCTGGTAATACTCAATCTACAGCTGAATTAGCAGCAGCTTTCGACGTTAGCATCAAAACAATATTGGTCCATTTTCGTCAAATTAGCACTCAACAGGCACACAAACGAAGGAATTTTGAACCGCTTTGTTACTTGCGACGAAAAATGGATTCTGTTTGACAATCGAAAGCGCTCAGCAAGTTGGTTGGATCCTGGTTCAGCACCTCAACAATGCCCTAAACGAAAACTTACCCCTACAAAAGTGATAGTCACCGTTTGGTGGTCTAGCGCTGGTGTGATTCATCACAGCTTCTTACGAAACGGGATGAGCATTACTGCAGATGTGTACTGTGAAGAACTGAACACAATGATGGAGAAGCTCGCGCGTCTCCAAACAGCTTTAGTCAATCGCTCGTCCCCGCTGTCCTGCACGACAACGCGCAACCTCATACTGCACAACAGACGGTCTCCAAGTTACAAAAGCTGGAGTTGGAAGTTCTCCGTCATCCGCCGTACTCACCAGACCTTGCGCCTACAGACTTCTACTTTTTCCAGAATTTGGATAACTTTTTGGCGGGAGAAAAATTCAATATCCATGAGGCAGTACAAAATACCTTTGAAGAATTTGTTGCCTCCCGTCCAGTTGATTTCTCAAGAAAGGCATCAATAAATTACTACTGCGTTGGCAAAGATACATCGATTGCATGGGTTAGTTTGATTACGTACACTACTTACATTACTTTGATTAACAGAAATAAAATATACAGAAAAAAAAATACGTTAAATTATTTAATAAAAAAACGGCAATTTTATAGGTAAAGACATTACCACCTACTACTAAATGGACCTAGGGTCAGCGCTCAAAAGTGTCTGAGCCGAAAGAGTTCCAAAATGCAAAAAGAGTTCCAATCGCGAGCGAGTCTTCGTTTTGTCGATCGACTAAAACACGTCCAAAATGCCGTACTGCATTGTAAAAACGTGGAAAAACTACTTAAGTAAAGTGAGAAAAGAGGAAGGCGTATTTTTCGATGAGGGCTGTTAATATTTAATCATTTAAAAGTAATATTTTGCTTAGATACATTATTTACTTATACATTAATTGTAAAAATAATAACTAATTTTAGCTAGAAGTCATAATGTAAAAATAGTGCGACATCTAGTCGAAGTTAAATTTTCTAATCACAATATGGTTTGAATTACTTTTTTTATATATTTCTATACGTGTACGTATGCTTATATGTATAAGTTGACCCGGGACACATTTTCGTGAATTTTGTTCTGGACCCGCCAACCAATTAGTAGTAGGTAAATGGGTAAAGACCTAATATTATACCATACGGTAGAGAAGTTTGAAGTGTCGCCATCTCTAAAATACACACATGTTACGGCTCACAGTATACGATCAACGAGTGACGCACTAAACGACGTAATAACGTTGTGAATACAACGCAATGAATAAAAATGGTATCACGTGAGGGCTATAATATTAATCGTTTGTATAGGTTATATATGTTATGTTATATTACCTCACACAATATGTTTTACAAAAAAAAAAGATTTGATGATTGATTAAACATAAATTTCATTTCATTCATTCAGCCGAAATTGTATTTATTATAGTATTTAATATTAAGAAAAGTATAGGTAATAAAGTAATAATTGTAATATTGTGTATAATATATTGTATATATATGTCTTTTTTTTTGTTTCTGTTGTAATACTAAAACATACAGTCAACTCTAGCTTCAAACTACATATTTAAAAACAAAGAAATCTTAAGTCTTGATGCATGACATGAGGCAAATTATTGTTATATTTCTATACGTCTCAAGTCAAAAAAATCTGTATAATATACATAATAGAGATATCTTAAAATACGGTGAAACAGTCGGCATTGTGAGAATAGAAATAGAGTGGCCGAGTTCGATTCTGATGTTAGCGGCGGACTAAACTGATGTCATACAGTGAAGCGTTTAGAGCAGTACGTACCACTTATTATGACATCACAGCCGCGTTTATTTTTAGGGTTGAAGACAGCGTCCAGATTGCGCACGCACGTGTTGTACGTAAAAAACCAGACAGAGACATTCGATTTTTTTTGTAATCTACAGATTAGTGAAGTAGGCGTGAAAGAATTTCATTCGTAATGACGAAGTTGGCCCTAGCAAATTAACTTAGGCGTTTAGAACGCTTTCTTTATTACACTATTTAATAGGTACTACCCAATATCTTTTCACAAGTCAATAGCATAATACTTTTTTAAAAAGCTTATATTGAATTCAATGTATATAGTACTAAAAACAATTTATAATACTATTTTATATAATATTTAGTTTATACTACATTAACACAGACTGGCTTCACTCGATCCGAATGGGGTTATACTTTATCACGGAAATTAAGCATAAGGTTAAACGGCACACTAACACGCGACCACCGCTGTACTTAAAAAAAGTAATAAATATTTGATTGATTGTATTTTAAGGTGAAATCTAATTTTATTACAATAACACGATAACGCTAATATTTATTTTTCCTTTTTATTCTTTACTAAAAGAGAGTTGGTATTGTTTCTATTCTCTAAGTCTATTTATAAAGGATAATTAAAAATACAAATAAAAACAACCATTTGTAAGAGATGTTTACTTTTTAATACCATAGCTTAATATCTGGAACATATTTCAACCTAAGTAATCTTTCGTAAGCTATTATCCCTGTAAAATAAATCTGATTATATGGGATATATCAATTTTTTGTAATTATTTCGGATAATAACATGTAAATTATAAATTCGATTTATGATCAACTATTATTAAGTAATTTGGAAAACCAAGAGAAATAGAGTTTGAATAGAATAAAACTAATTATACGACAATCATCTAAATTCACGTGAAAAAAAAAATCCGCCTCATTACAATAAGTTGGTTTATTGAGTAGTCACGGCTTTAAAACGTGGCCAAGTTTATGGAGTCTTTTTCACGAAAGAAGTCTTCATCTTCTTTATTGAATTAGACTAGTTTAAATTATAAGCTACATTTTGAAACAGGTTTATCTAGCCATTTTCAAAGGACGCTGATGAGATTCACCGTTGAAATTTTGTTGGTATTGGATATTTTTTCCATTATAAGAAGAAGAAGAAGATATTGATCGGAACACAAATTAAAATAGACTACCTTCAGCTCACAATTTTTGAACATATTATATAAAAATACTCAAAGAAATTTACAGTCGAACTACAGCAACAATAAAATCAAGACACCAGGACAGCCATTTAAAATTTGTGAAGTGTAAGTCAGTGGGACCCGATCTCACCTAGTACATTCAGTTGTATGTTAAAACTAGACTGGACAGACGAGGAATTAATACAAACGGAAAATTTTTAAGTCATCTAAGTTTAGCAAACGACATTATCATAATGAGCAAAAATCACTAAGATCTTATATATATATATGGTCTTTAGACATAGAAAGCAGAAAATGTGGTCTACAAATGAACCCAGATAAAACTTGTATATTGACAAATAGCATAGAAGTAGTGCCTGTTCAGGTTCAAAAATAATTAATCAGATATGTTAACGAATATATTTATCTTGGGAAAAATGTTTCCTTTTACAACTTAGTAATTACAGAAGTTAATACAACAATTAAATTAGCATAGGTAAATGCAAATGGCAAAAACTACGAAATAAATTAAAGAAGAAAGCGATGTATACCACTGTACTCCCCACTTTATTATACGGATGTCAGAACAGGACTCTCACTAAGAAAATAATATCTAAACTACAGGTTTTCCAACGAGCAGCAGAACGCAGCATACTTAATATCAAACTAAGACACCGACATAAAAACAGTGATATATACGAAAGATAACGAATATCATAAACGCAGCCAAATTGCCGTGCCAACTGAAGTGGAGATGGGCAAGACATATGGCAAGAGTCAATGATGGGAGATGGACTGAGCAGGTGCTTCACGAGTACCCGCATGTTGCGACACCTCGCGCGGCCGGCCGCGGGCGCAGTGGGTGTAACGACATTGTAGAGGTGTCAGTAACAACGTGGAGCAGGCTATCGGCAGACAGAACCTTATGGAAAATGCCTTCACCAGGATATGGGTATCCCATTGTTAATAATAATTAATATAATAAATGATGATTATTTTATGTTTTAAAGGTGTTCGAAAAGAAACTGAACTTTTGCTGATACAGGTTTATTGCTTATTGTACAACATTTTAAGGACTGACCCCTTCAAAATAGTCCCCTCTACTGGCAATACACCGTTCCCATTGTTTTTTGTATTTTTGGAAAGCCTCCTGGAACTCGTTTTATGGGATGGCGCGCAGGTTTCTCGTCTCTTGTATCTATTCTGTGGTTTAGAAACCACGTCCTTTCAGGAAAACGTCTGCTGGGGCTAGGTCCAGATAAAACAGTGGATGGGGCACAACGGGGATGCGGTGCTTTGCTAGATAGCTGCAGATAAGGAGCGACGTGTGAGCGGGCGCATTGTCATGATGCAACATCCAACTCTGGTTTTCCTACAATTCAGGCCTCTTTCTGCACACAGTATCCCTCATGCGCACTAGGATTTTCTGGTAGAATTCCTTGTTTACCATCTGACCACGTGGTACAAATTATTATTCTATTCAAAGTTCATCGTTATTTCAAAAGTTCAGTTTATTTTTGAACACATATCGTATATCATATATTTATCATATATACACATATCGTAGCCAAATTCAGTTCATTATTAGCTTCAATTTTATTATTTTTAATTATATATTACTTATGAGATGAAAATCAACTAAAGAAAAAAATTGACAATTAACAAAATATAAAATGCTTATTTACACTAGTGACAAAAATTAAGGGATATAAATAAAAACTAAATTTTTAGGTGATTTTCGACAAGCTGTAATTCCGCGGAAAATGATCATAAAGCAAAAAAATCTTCAAGTGTCTTTTCATATCTGGTCATAAATTTTTTTTATCATGTTTGTTTCTGGAGTGACTCTAAGGAAACTACCGGAAAAAAATTCCCAATTTTTACTTTTGTGTGAAGAAAAGCCGGAATCCGCTGAGGTGTATATCGATATTAATTTTTGAATGAATTTTTAAATCGACAATTAAAAGCAGCGGTCAAAAAACAATCAAGTATTTTTTTTGTCAATAATGACGCATTTTCAACACACCAAAAAATAAAATTTAGAAAAATCAATCTATTTGATCGAAGAAATATAGATTATCTGGGAAAAACTTTTTTTGGTTATAATGGTTTTTTGCGAAAACTTATAAACTTAAAAATAAATTTAAAGCTCCGGGGCACTAAGAAAAAAAATCGCAGCGCTTTGAAAAATAAAAATTCCGGATGGTAATTTTACCGTGTAGTGCACAAGCGCCGTAAAAGAGAACTACTTGCAAAATAATCAATATAAACGCAATTTGACGCGAGTTATAACGATTTTTAAAAAGACACGACTGGTGTGTCATACGCCACATAAAAACAATCGATGGCACGCCAGGCGTGACTGAAACAATTAGGTCTAAACAAGTAAAAAAGCATAAAAAAGGAAATTATTTTTACACATGGCTGATGGCACAATAGGCGTGTCATCAACTTTGCGCGTATTTACTAAATATTTGTTCGCCGTCACAGCTAAAAGTTGTCGAAAATCGGTGCCGCAACGAATCGGTTAATAGTAGTATTGTTATTTCACTAAGCATTTGCCGTAATTTCGTGATGAATTCTGTGAAGTATCTAAAGTTGTGTTTTTACTATTTAACGCTAAACATAAAATATTATATAATACAAAATAAGTATACTTCTTAACATATTAGATTTTTCTTTCATATTCGCAAAATGAGATAAGACCTCACTTTTTGATTTTTCATATTTTACACAAATTATAAGAAGTCTTAACACTACTCTGTAATTAAAATACTCTTTTACGGCGCTTGTGCACTACACGGTAAAATTACCATCCGGAATTTTTATTTTTAATGGTTCGTTATAGTAGGCCACTTTATGTATGTACGATCGTATGTGTTTGTTGCACTACTATCCGTATTTTTTTATTGTCCGTGTTTTTCATTTTGACATTCCAGACCAACTTGGCGAGTAACCACCACTTGTTGCTTTTTTGCTCTTTTGTCTTATTAGTAGGAGTAAATATGTTCTAAAAATTAAAATAGACTAACTAACAATATTAAAAAAAAAACATTTATCCAACTCTTTTTAGCACACTTTAAAAAGGAGGAGGATTTTTTAAAGAAGAGTACATTACGCGATATCTTCAAATTGGGGATGAAAGTTTTAATGGAACTTATTAAACGTCATTTTGTTTGTTTAATAAACTTGATACTAAAAAAAACGTAAACCCCGACTACAAAAATTAAAGAATAAAATAATTTACACAGATGTAGTTCATTAGTTATAAATTAGGCAGTAAAAATTTATAACTATTCTTTGCGAACGAAATCGCAGACACAGCTAGTTCTAAATAACGTTTATATACTATATATTTAACTAAAAAGCTTTTTTAGGATATTGAATGCCCTTTAATTTGACGTAAACAAAAAGCCTGTACGATGATTTGCCGCGGAGTTTCGTCAATCAAAGCAAAAAAGTTCTTTTTCACTTTGATGATCAATAACTCTGGAAATAATGATCATATAGGAAATTGAAGGAGGGTTTTGAAAACTGCACGACATTCCCCGTGAAGAACATGAATGGCTGTTGACGAAAAAATATTCTCAAAGCGATAACTTTGACTGAAAAAAAAAACCCGTCATATTTAATGATATTTGGATAGATTGATATAACTTTGGATAAAATGAATGAACGAAGGATATCGCCGGTGCTTTTTCAACCTTAAAGTGTCCCCGAAAATCCTTGAGAATTTCAAAGCGCTGCGATTTTTTTTTTTAGTGCCCCGGAGCTTTAAATTTATTTGTAAGTTTATAAGTTTTCGCAAAAAACCATTATAACCAAAAAAGTTTATCCCAGATAATCTATATTTCTTCGATCAAATAGATTTATTTTTCTAAATTTTATTTTTTGGCGTGTTGAGAATGCTTCATTATTGACAAAAAATATTACTTGATTGTTTTTTGACCGTTGCTTTTAATTGTCGATTTAAAAATTCATTAAAAAATAAATATCGATATACACCCCAGCGGATTCCGGCTTTTCTTCACACAAAACTTGAATTTTTTTGTATTCTTTCAAACCGGCATTCTGAACAGCGAAAAATCGTTTCTATCGTAATTAACCTTTTGATATGCCTCGTCGACACTTATCTGCCACAGAACTTTTTTAAGACGAGTAAAATTTTGTAAAATTTTTTTCGGTACTTTCCTTAGTCACTCCAGAACCAAACATGATAAAAAAATTTTATGACTAAATATGAAGACACTTGAAGATTTTTTGCTTTATGATCATTTTCCGCGGAATTACAGCTTGTTGAAAATCACCTAAAATTTTAGTTTTTTTTATATCCCTTAATTTTTGTCACTAGTGTAAATAAGCATTTAATATTTTGTTAATTGTCAATTTTTTTTTTAACAGGAGACTAGTTTTCCAGAAGTTTATTTACAACTTGAATTTGTGAGCGATCGCAATGAGTGCTATTATTTGTTACTTATTAAACTATTTTTACACAACATGATTTAAAACCCACAAAGTAAAAAGAGTACTATGTACAAGTTAAAAAAACGTTGTCAACCTCTAAAAATTTCAAATTTTCAAAATATCCAGAAACGAAGCTGTAGGCATGAACTACTTGCAAAATAATCAATATAAACGCAATTTGATGCGAGTTATAACGATTTTTAACACCATCGCCACATAAAAACAATCGATGGCACACACCTGGCGTGCCATCGATTGTTTTTTGCTGAACTTTGCTGAACCGGTTAAAAAACCAATTTCTTAAGACGTATTTTATGCAATCTCAAAATATAACTGCTAAAATATTTTAACCAATATTTTAAAATAATTTTAATATTAAACCCCTGATTCTTATTTTAGTTATTTACATAAAATCTGCACAGGACAAACGAGTAGTGCTGGAAGAGTACGCGTAAACAAATAAAGATAGTCGCTATTCTTAGGCTACTGGTATTTGAATGCTTTAACGATAAGAATAGGAGGTAGGCTCAGGTGCACGACACGACAACTATACAAATAATTTGTCGTTTTGTACAAATGCTGGCGCAAAAGACCATCCATTACATCACAATGTCATCCAAAATAATTTATTGTCGGTTTATGCCACATAAAAATATTTAAAATATAGTTAAAGAAGTAGGTATGCATGTGAACAGGTAAGCATGTGAACAGTGATGTGCAGTCACTGTTCACATGCTTAGATGTTAAAGACTACATCTCAATTGTAACTAGAAGTGTGGAAGAAAACAACATGCCCATAGAATATGCAGTATTACTCAGACACTGTCTTAAATCTGGCTACCTATTGTAGAAGGAAGAGTTCTACAAGCAAGTAGATGATTTGGTGGTGGGTTCACTTATATCTCCCATTGTCGACAATATATTCATGGAATACTTTAAGGAAACTCCTACTTCTCCCGTAAATCAAAGATTCTAAAAGCGGTACACAGACGACACCTACACAATTCTACCTTTAGATAGAGTATTTTTTTTTTTATAGGATAAGGGTGACAAACGAGTACACAGTCCACCTGATGGTAAGTGGTTGCTGCGGCCCATAGACATCTACATCTATCCTCGTTTGCGAATCAAAATGCAGATGCG
Organism: Parnassius mnemosyne; assembly: GCA_963668995.1. NCBI lineage: Eukaryota > Metazoa > Arthropoda > Insecta > Lepidoptera > Papilionidae > Parnassius > Parnassius mnemosyne. Next base: position 41,411,444 of record CAVLGL010000082.1, on the reverse strand, counting down.
TTGTCACCCGTGAGAACTAAGATGGAATGCCTCATTTCCAGTAAAAAGGGCCTCCGGCCACCTGCACTCACCAAGGGAAACGCAGAGGTAAACCTTTACTTCACGCTGGTATTCTGTGAGGTCGTGGTACCACCCCGGTTCGAGCCGGCCCATCCGTGCGACAGCAAAAGCTGCCGCGTGGCTCTACCACTGTTGAACTGTTGAGTAACTGCATTTTAGACCATCTTAACTCTATCAATTCTAAAATTCAGTTCACAATGGAGTTAGAGGAAAATAATTCTTTAGCTTTTCTAGATGTGATACTAACAAACTAAAGCTGGGACTGGGACAAAGAGTCCGACTAGTAGGTAAGTCCAACTTCGACCGAGAGATCAATCGACGGATTCAACTCGGCTAGGCAGAGTTCGGGGAATTACACCACATCTTCTCGCCAAGTATAGATTGTACAACCAGTGCGGGTACCCAGTGATGACTTATGGATCCTTCAGTGCTGGCTGTATGAGGAAGCTCAAGGTTGCTCAGCGAGCTATGGAGAGGGCTATGCTCAGGGTTTCTCTGCGTGATAAACTTAGAAATGAGGATATCCGCAGTAGAACAAGGGTGACCAACATAGCGCAATGGGTTAGTAAGTTGGAAGTGGCAATGGGCCGGCCATATAGCTCGAAGAACAAACACCCGGTGGGGACTCGAGAGAGGGCTTAGCTTTCCATTGACGTCCGTCGATTTGTATGTTGGTATTTTTTTACAGAAAACTTACACACGCAAAGTTTCAACATGCAGAAACGCGTACTTTTTGAGACAAAAAATTGAAAATCAATTATTTTGCAATATTTATGCCAATCCCCATTGACGTCCGTCAAGTTGGAGGTTGATATTTTTTTACAGAAATTTTACATTATTATAAGCACACACACAGAGTTTCAACATTCGGTGCACCGTACTTTTTGAGAAAAAAATTATTGAAAACCAATTATTTTTGCAAATTTATGTCAATTACTACGGTAAAACTGACGCTATTTTGTATTGTCATTGTCATCGTCAGTAGGGATGTCGATTCTTTCCGAAAAAGATCGATTTTTAAATCGATTCGATGCAATCGAATATCGAAATATGGAATGCAGTAAGTCGATGGATGCAGGTGGCTCAGGACTGTGCTTTGTGGCATTTCTCGGGGGACCATGTTCACCCTTGAAAGGGCTTAATGAAGATGATAATAAGATATGAATAACTATTTTTAAAATTTTTGTCTGCCTGTCTTGTTCATTCAATTCAGAACGGCTGAACTGATTGTAATCAATCACGTTAATCCAAACACCTTGGGTCACACTATGTATAGAAAAAGACCCATATAGATAGATATTTAAACGGTGATTCTCACCACCACCCTTCACGATTAGCTACCGTGGGTAAATCTTTGTTTCAGAGAGCACGAGGGATCTGTGATAGTAAACACCTAGCCGCCGAGCTCCAACACGTCAAGCAAGATTTGCACGACAATAAGCTTCGGGACCCGCGCTTACGTCACAGTGAAGGAGTGAAGCCGGTGTAGTGCACAAGCTTGATTGTGAACGTGGTCCTTTACATAGGACAACTAAAATATCAATAAAAATCCACGTTAAAGAACACACAGCTGGTGTGAAGAATCGACGCTCCGGGAAGTCTGCAGTCTGTGAACACGTACAGGATCGCCCCCCTCACTACATCAGATTTGATAGACCACACATTCTTGCTAAAGAACACCGATTCCTTCTAAGGTTGATTCGCGAGGCTATTGGGATCCTATAATTAACCTTTAAGTACCGACGTGCGGTCTGAGAGGCCCCGACAGGCACTTGACTTGCTATATATAAGCCAGAGACATTTGAAGATGAAGCTGAGGAAGTCAAGACACGAAAGACTTGTCTCTCATGTCAATCTAAACTGAAAAGAAAATCGATATATAGATGCTATTTGTGCAAAAAACACGTTTGTTTACAGTGCGCGAAACAAGCGTGCCCTGACTGTTCTTAGATATTAAGGTGTAATTGGACTGTGGTCACTTTTTTTCCCAGAAGGTTTAAGTTCCTAATTTTTTTTTTATAAAAGTAATATATGTCATAAGTAAGAAAAATCCTATTTTTTGTTATTCTGAGAAGATTATTCTTTGTGTTTTGATTTTTTATATCTAATAGTCGGATTTTTCCCCAAAATTTAAGCCAAATATTGTAGTCTTATATTTAAAAATTTAATAAAGTTGAATTTCTTGTCATACTTATTTTACTTATAACCCCTTATTTTTCATCATAATGCAAAGACGGATATTTAAATCATCACTTTCTTCAAAAAACACTACATAATATACGCGGCCTCTCAGGCCTCACGTCGGTACTAACTTTACAAAAAATGCACGTCGGTACTTAAAGGTTAATAAAATTAAATCCCAACCCAAGCATACACCTGCAAGACTTCAAGATACTGTAAGTTCATACTGCGTATATCGGAACAAAAATTAATAACTATTAATATGAAGGTAGCCGTGATTAACTATGACATTGGTACGTCGAACATCTCAGTCTCCGCCGTGACCATAGGCGCTGTAAAGTGCTCGAAACGTCGGGATTATAAATGAAGTAAAAGAAATTTAATTGAGAAAGGTCACTTTTATTCAAATATAAAGCGATTATAACGGGTTCTTTAGCATCATCATCCAAAGGTCACCGAGTTATGGCGATTCTGATATAACATGTATGTGCGTTTATAAAAAGTTGTCTATAGAAGTGTAGCGGTGAGATGTACGAGAGCTTAGCAGCTCTGTCGTAAAAGAAACATTATATTAAACAACGACGTAAAACATTTTATAACCACGCACATAATTTATGTTTATAGATGAGCAGTTACATTAAGTGTTTACTGGGTCGACCAAGAGTTCTAAGGCGTAAAATATCCACTTTTATGATTTTTTAGAGATGTTTCTTTTATTTACAACACGGCTAACCACATTCGAAAATATTTATAGATTTAAATCGTGTAAACTATATTTCAATTTATAAGTTAGTTCTGTTGGATGAACAAATTAAAAATTGCTCATCGTAAAATTGTAAAATTTCGTTAGGTATCAATAACGTATGTACCTATAAATACGGGTATGTATACAGGTTGTCCCGAAACTCAATGTCAAGCCGGTACGGGGCGATAAGCTAGTTTGTACCAGTTCTAGCAAAAATAAAAAAAAAACATGTTACTTGGTTAACTGTTAATAGGCTTACTTTTGAAAATGTTGAATATCACATATTTAGGTACTGTGATCAGAAAAGTATTGTTCATCGAATTTTAAGGTGATAAGAATATAACCCTTACCATGTGCAACAAGTACAAAGTTTGCAACCTCGTGACTGCGCACCCAGGATCGATTTTCGTAGAACAATGATGGCGAGAAGTCGTGAAGAGCCGCAGTTTTTTAACAATATTGTATGGACAGATGAAACGACCTTTAAAAAAGAGGGTTATTTAAACTTACACAACCTACAAATCACATTTAATGCGTGAAGATCTCTCCCAATATCGATTTAAAGTGAATATGTGGACCGAAATTTTAAACGGACAAATAATCAAACCATTTGAGCTGCCTGAAAACTTAAATGGCGACAACTCCCTTAATTTTTTACAAAATCATTTGCCGAGTTTATTAGAAGACGTACCACTCAACATCTACCGGAATATGTGGTTTCAACAAGTTGATTGCCCAGCGCATTATGCACGTCCAGCACGGGATCATCTAAACACAGAATATCCCGGTAGGTGGATTGGACGCCTCGGCATAATTTTATGGCCTCTTCGTTCTCCGGACTTAAATCCACTTTACTTCTTTTATTGTGGCTGCATAAAAGAAAAATATTGTTCGATTATCGTACGAATTCCATCTTTTTATTACTTAGCCCAATAAGTAACGGAGTTTATTTGCAAAGTCCTATCAATTTAATTATTTCAATACTTTTTATCACATTGCCTGCTCATATTGGGCATTATTCATATTGCCGAGGCACATAACATTTTTACAAACTTTTCTTTAACTTGCAATGTTTGTTAGAGTCAAATCTTACAACTGAATTTTAAAGCAGTTATCCCCGACCGATTGAAATGAAACTTTGCATACACGTTTAGTTTGGATGACAAATGATACAATGCATGGTTAGATATGTGACGTCATATTAAATTCAATATGGCGTACTAGTTACTTTTTATAGGACATGAATATCAAGGCTTTGTATTATTGCAATAGCGACTATATCTTAATCCTGTTATCTGCAGAACATGACATAGTAATGTTATATCAATGACAGAAAACATTACTGAACAATAATAAGGAATGTAATTTATCGTAAATTTGTTTAAGAATATGGTAATTGGTACTCAATTTAATGGATAATTCAATGGAAAGTGTAGGAACTACACGGCATAAACATAAATTATATAAATTAACCGCCTACGTGGGTCGGAGATTAGCATCACTATAGATTTCGTGTGAGCATCTGGAAAATAACTTCTTGTAGTTAAAGCGATTTATTTAGTCAAGATAGCGTAAATTCACAGTTCCCTGTTAAGCGACTACTAACCTTAACTACACGTGTAGCGGCGTGAGAGAATTCACTAGCCTATATCATACCGTGGGTAGAGACGATTGAGAGAAATTCAAATAGGAGATGGCCAGCAACATTTTCCTGATAAAAACGCAATAATAATAATTAAAATTGCTGTTGCCAACACGCCTGCAAAGCGTTGCAACGATGGCAAATCTACGCGGTAGACCAATGTTTAGCAGTGGACTTGACGAGCTGTAATTAATGATAATAAATGAAGGAAATTTAATTTGAAATCATGTTGTACAGCTTTATTTTATCTTGTTCGTATTTATGATGTATTTTAAGCCAAAGCATTTGGTATATTAAGATAAGATTAAAACTAGAGTACTTTTCACGTCAACGTGTAATGTATTGATAGAATTTAACCATGACATTTGATATCGCAAATTCAGTACCATCAGTAAAGACAAAGAGCTCGAAATTCGTAATCTGAACTATTAAACAGCAATTTATCGCTTTATCTAAATACAGGTTAAACCGAACATATTTTGAATATTGCCTTCCATTACCATAATGCATTAGTAGAACATATATTCCGGAAAAATGTTGCATTTAGGAATTTAATATAAAAAAATATTATGAGTTAAGTACAATAATTATATCATCTACTTATAAATCGTATCTAATATTTATCTAAATTTTAATTATTAATTTTTATTCTAAAAATAACAAAATGATATAAAAAAGTAAAGAATTCAAAGAAAAACAAATTACATAACAGAGGTACTAATAATTGTGTAGTTAATTGTCTTTACATTTAAGCGAATTATTTTTAGCGTTTATTTAAGTATACGTACAATTACGCAAACTAAACATTGCGCCACACAAACAACAAAATATAAAAAGTAAGAGAAAGCTTAACTAAGATACTTAACTATATAAAAGGTTTTGAATTAACATGTCAATAAAGAGCTCATTAGTGGTCATAACTTAAAAAAAAGCCTTATTGTACACATATAGATAGCAAATAACCATTAAATTTATTCTAGGCACCAATTACATACTATATTATTAATTTCAATATCGGTATTTACGTTACGTTTGCAGTTAAGCACTTTATTGTGTTAAGCACTATAACAGCACCAAATTGAATTATTTTATTAAAAATATTCATTTAAAAATTAAATATAATACTTTGGATTGGTTTCATTCAGACATTTAAAAAATATGCATAGTGTTTAGAAATAAGGATTAAAGGGAAGTATAGTTTCTCAGTTACAAGGACAAGGTTGCAATGTATTACAGTTTTTTATAGGATATTATTAAGTTTATGTTAGAAAGCTCAGCGAATAAATTACAAAAATGGGTCACATTAGTCGGGTCCTTTGACATTGATAACAAAGCATTTTTATTATTTAAGGGACTTTTTAAAGCATAGCTTACAATATAATATTTATACAATTGTTATGAAAACATTTAGAAACAGCATGGTAGCGATTCGATAGTAAACGCCAAGTGATCGATTAATGCGGATTGCGTAGATTCTGCTACAGGATATGGCATTCAGATTGATAACGGAAACCGTGCTACGAGAAATATGATTCAATATTCTGTACTAGTAACGCTAGTAATACGAAAGGAAATATGTTTCCATGATACCCGTACCACGCAAATCGATTTCGTAAGATGAAAGCTTTGCAATTCAGTTATGATCGGTTCTCTGAATTATGAAATGATAAATTGCTATTGTTTTATCAAATTTTCAATATCAACATTTATAAACAATGTTTTTATACATAAATAAATTATTAATGTGAAGTTACTAGTAAATTTGCATTACGACGCGGTACATGTGTACGTACACGCACGCTTATGGCCATAGCAAGGTATACTGACTGAGGACAGTGCTTTTGCTGAGTGTAGAGAACTGGAGATCATTTTTACTAGTATCAAGGCCATCTTAGTCCTCAGGGGTGACAACGGTTCTGCATTTTGATTCTGAATCAACGATAGCTCTCTATGAGCCACGACATTAACTTATTACCAGATTAATGTATTTAAAAAAATCTAGAATGATAAAATGGAATTGCGAAGCTAATATGCAGTTTTGGCAAAGAATGTAGTGGGTTCGGTAGTTTTTATATAACAAGAAAATTGCTACTGTAAAATGTCATAATTGTGTAGGTATTCAACTTGATTAAGAAACGTTTTATTAAATTTTGGATTAGATACGCAATAAGGAACGATTCGCAACTGTTGTTCTCTAAGATTGTGAGCAATTCCTTTTATTTATAGCTAATATATAATTGTGAGCGTATATTATTTATAAACAACAATGTGTTAGATCAGACAGAAGGGCTTATTGAGGGACTTAATGAGACTCATAATGATTTCTTATATTTACGCGAACACTACACATTTAAATAAAACTAATTTTACGGATTTTATCGCGTATACTAACTTATTTTATATTCCCGACGTTTCGGGAGCTGGAAAGCACCCGAAACGTGCGAAATGAGAAATGAGAATGAGCGTGCGAACTCAAGCAAAAATTGATAAAAAACGGCTAGGACTGATCAACAGAAAAGGAATGGTCTTTCATCATGATAACGACAGACCACACACGTCTTTGGCCACTCAGCAAAAATTGCGAGAGCTTGGTTGGGAAGTGTTAAATATTCCTGACTTTGCACCCTCAGATTTTCACCTGTTTCGGTCTCTTCAGAATTCTTTTGGTAGTGTTAGGTTAACATCAAGAGAGGCCTAACAAAACCCAGACCCGGAAAATTCCCTTTTGTACATGTAGACTAGCGACCCGCTCCATCCTATTCGCCTGGATAGGACATATTAATTTGGCGTTAATTAGATTTTGGATAATCAAACACCATTTAACCATTTTTCAAAAAAAAAACAAGTTTTTTGGATAAAATATAGCCTAGAGATCCCTCCTGATGTTTTGCTACCTATCTCTTCGTAGAGTTAAATCACATTCAGTCATCCATAAGATTAGCCCGGACCTACAGACAGACAACTTATGTCTTAATATCATGCAAATAACCCCCTAAGCTTAATAGAAGGCAGTTATTTCAATTATACAGAGAGTAACTATAATTTTATTTATATGTAGGTATACATATCAATTATTGGTATGGATTTATAACTATTTTAATTAAGATGAAATTATGTAGTTTATTGCAATTATTATTATCATTAATATATTAGAATTGCCTTAAAACAATAACTTATAAATCGATATTTCAAGCACAAATGTGTCAGAAAAAAGAATTACTATTTTTTTTGCCTCAGTACTATGCTTTGCCTTTTAGAATGACTTTTAATCACCAATGGGTTGAAATGATTACTTAAATTAGTATATGTCAAAGTATAGTTGAACCTTTGATTGAGACATAGCAAAACCACAGCTTTTTGGAGCTAGCGTCTGTATAGTCTAAATCATGGTTTCCCAACCTTTTTTTCGATCAGATACCACTTTGAATTCTTTGTTGTTAGATGGGACCACAAGGTGAAAGAAAAATCTATATTAATCTAACAACAAATTTTAATCACAGCTTTTAACATAATTTACAATAAACTGAAAAGTATTAATTCACAGTATTATTTGTGTATTTATTGTAAAAGAAATCATACATGTTTGGCAAAAAAATGTGATTTTGATTGCACCGCGACGTGCGGTATTGCACTATTTATTTTGTCCATGTTCATTTTAAGACCTAACCATTAGGAGACTCTAATTAGGTCATTGAGCATAATGCTCAGGTCCTCTATATTGTTAGCAATTCTAAAGTGAGTGATATACACACCTGTAGCTTAAAATCTCTTCCAATGCAGTGATGAAGTTTTATGGATACAATGATGATTGCAGATGGATTGGTTTCGTACTTTAGGTCTGTACTTGGATAGCCATTGTAGCCTTACTGTACAAGCACTTGAGCACTTCAATATAGCAACAGTCAACTTTGCACCGCTGAAGGGACTATAGCGTTGCCCAAGTTTTGATGGAATCAAAGGCTTTCTCATAATGCACATACACAAGACAAAGTGGCAGATTGTACTCTTCAGTCTTATGTACAATTTGTTTATGTAAATACTGTTAATATAATATCTCACTCACATATATTTAACATGTACAACTACAATTTTTTATATCATGACCTTTGTTATTGTGGTGGTGGTGTCAGCAACAACAAAACAAGTATCAAAATGGTAGGATCTATAATCAAGACTTTTTCATATTATTGTCTGCATATGCAGCTAAATTAATTTTACATTGATATTATGTATACAAAAGGCTATTATTACATTCCATTAAATGTATTCTTCCCTGAAAACTACAGGGGGCAATTGATCAAGGTACAACTGAACAGCATCAGGTCGCTCGTGCAAATAATGCACGGCTGGCCCTAACTTTATCATGTGGCAGAGGTAGAAGAGACTTCCCCTCTCCTACGCATGCCCACTACACCGCTTGCCCCCACTTCTCCGCATCAAAAAAACACATCACTGAAAACAGTGCTTGTAAAAATCATTGATTCTTAAAACATTAATAACTTTATATTAAATAAAGATATTGCAATAACTTTTTAAGATAAGGGCCAAGTGTCTTAGAAATAAAACTTAGAAAACCTAATTAAAATCTAACCAATAGATTTTCCGTGATGTGTGCACAACTTCATACCTCTATCATTTTATTTATAGAGATTTGTATTTATTTTATTTGTGTTTATTACAACCTTTAATGAAGAGTAGCATTATAATAAGACTTTAAAAATAAAGTCTTCTAAAAAAGTCTGTGAATATGTTAAATCTTGTTGCAAGTTTGAATTAATGCATTTTTATATAAATACTGGCGGGACCCAGTAAACATTGTTTTGCCATATACATTATTTCTAGGAAATAATTTTTAGTTTTAAAAATCGCGATTAAAACAGGGGTTGATCGTAGAAGGGTGAAAATTTGAAGTTTTATGTATTTTTCAATGCTAAATCATAGTAAAATAAAAATAAAAGATTTTGTCAAAAAAATAAAAAAAATATTTAGGGGTGGGTCACCCTTATCATTTATGAGTTTGGAAAATAGATGTTGGCTGATTCTCAGACCTACCCCATATGCACACAAAATTTCATACAAATCGGTTCACCTGTTTCGAAGGACTTTGGTGACAAACACTGCGACCCGAGAATTTTATATATTAGACTAGCTCGCCAGGCAGACGTTGTTCTGCCCTTTCCAATGACTCTTCCTATAAAAATCCTTAAATTCGCAATAAAAATTTTAAGGGTCATTTAGTGGGATAAAAACTATCCTATCTCTCAAGTTGGACCAAAATGCACACAGTGTGCAAAATTTCATTGAAATCAGTTCAGTAGTTTAGGAGTCCATTGTGGACAAACAATGTGACACGTAATTTTTATATATAAAGATTAAGGATTCTATTGCCATAATATATATTTCATATTTACCTTGTCACAGATAATAATTATAATATATTCTTCCAAAATTTATTATCCTTTTTGTTTTAGGTTTTTGCAGCACTACCTCTTATATTATGTTTGATGGTTGACTGGGTGAGAATGCCTTTTGGCACTAAGTCCACCAAATGCACTAGTTTGTGCATTAAGGCATAAATAAATAAAAATTAAGTATAAAATTAAACTATATGGGACAGGTTTCACAATAACTGAAGGTTTTCCTAGGAAATGCAGGCAGCATCCTTAGCTAAGCATGATGAAGAGTAGGGATTAAAATAACTTTAATGTAAATGAAGTCAATATTGTTGATATAAGGATTTAAGTCAAACTAGTAGATAAGTAATAAAAACTTCTACTAAGTGGAAAGTTGTGTAGAAATGACAACCCAAAAGAAGAAGCATATATTTAATGAATACCTAAAATGTAAAGCATTTTTATAAACAAAGATGAAAGATGGTAAATTAAATGGTAAATGTATGATAGTAAAGTAATTAGGTAAATCTGTTTAATAACTTACCTTGAAGGTCTTCAAAATCTTGATCTCATAAGCAAAAATCTTGGCATTTAGTCTGGGAGGTTTGGATACATTTTTCATAAATATTCAGAAACTAAGATTAGGCTACAATTTTTAATACATAAGCTACTTATTATTATGTACATTTCGCTTTTGTATACGTACTTAAAGAAATAGGAAGTTATGTTATGTTAAATATTGTCTCCAGCAATATGTAGTAAAGTATCACAAAATCTATCTTGACAAAACTGTGTTAACAACAAAGGAAGTGACAGAAGATTACGTAATAAAAACAATTAAGATGACATACATCTAACAAACAACGAGTTATTTACTTATCATAAAAAAGCAAGTAATTAAACGCGAAATATTATTGTTTTAGTATTTTTTGTACCTACATAGCGAAAAATTCACATTTCACTAAGTATATTGTCTAGCACTCTGTAATACACTCAAACACAGAATAATATTTAATATGAGACTCAAAGTAACTTATTCTAAGAGCATGTCTCTTTACTATTTATTGAAATTCAAAGTTGACAAGTACAATAATTCGTCGTCCACTGCATTTTGTAGACCTATGCGCCATATTTGCGAAGTTACTGTAGTGTTGCCACTACCTTCTTATCTTCTTAATAACTGGCTTTACGGCTCTGGGATCTAGCCCTTCTGAGCCTGAAGTTACAATATTATATTATAATAATTATTCTTCATAGTATACTGCTTCATAATATGTTGATGCGTCACATTGTGCAGCCCTTGGGAGATTTTGACGGTAACTTGAGCCAGCAGACAGCTGACGGTTGGCGATGGTATCACAAGGCGCATAAGCAGACAGGCACCTTATTTTGAGAATCACATCACTATCAGAGCACTTGTTTCACAGTTTCCACTAATAGTTCACATGCGCAGACACTTAATACACAAAATCACACCACTTTTTCATATCAAAGTCCACTTCAAACCATTATTTAAACAATAAAACAGGAGCAGCAAACCGACGCCGATCAAGTTCCCGCCAAAACTCCTTGCCACTACCATGTTGGCCTGTGCAAAGAGTATATAATCACTAAGTTTTAGTGTAGTGAGGCATTTATAGTCAACGAAAAATACCTTTTGACGTTTTACATTAATCTATAACTAATCTAATAACTTTGTACAAGCGTACTCAGAGGATTTAAAATAACCTTTTACGTATATCCAAAGAATTATGAAGTTATCTATCTTTCATTACAACATGCATAGTTCTTTATTACTAATTTAAATTCGAATCTTTCCAACAACGGCAAATGTAAAAAATATAACCATAATCAATTTTTGTGCTTGACGTTGTTTCAATGATATGTCTTTATATATTTTCTTACCTTAGTGTTTAGACTTTAGATGATTCAAATTCATGCTAATACGAATAATCGCTAAAAATATTCAAATAATCGAACCCTTTCATTTTTTAAATTATTACTGCTTTATTCATATTTTTATTTTAGAGTTGCATAAATTATATAAATTATGAATTAAACAAGTCAATTTTTTTACAATTTCTGTGAATCCTGTTGTGGCGAAGTTGCGTGGGAATATCCGCTATGGCGAAATTGCGAGTAATAGAGTCATTGAGAACCGTTTGAAAAGGAATTGGCTTCCGATAAAAAAAAAACACAAAGTAATTAATCAGAGATATGAATGCAAAGAATAACATTTCTACGAGCAATTAAAAAGATAACCAATTGGGACAATGTTATATTCACTGATGAAAGATAGTTAAACGCCAACCACACAGTGCCGAAGACATGGACAGATGACACGTGCCTGTGGTAAAAGGTCCAATAATTTGCCATGTGCGATTCGCTGGAGTAAAAAATAATACTACCACACGAGGGATAACTGGGCCAAAGTGATGGAGTAAACAAAGAAAATTGTTATGAACGACTATGAAAAAGACATTCCTTTTAAATGCATTATAGAAAAACAAACAATAATTAATGTAAACAACGATAATGACGACGACGGCTGAACGAGTTGTAGCGAAAGTGTTTACATAAATTTGGTGGAAAGAAGTTCCTTATCTAAGAAAGCGAGATGGAATAAAATCTATCTCCCTCACACTTTTTCTTATCTTACCATAAAGGGTATATTATTTTACTTTAAATGACGCTTCATTTTAATAGACGCTAGTATTTCATTTGTTTGTATTTGTTAATCAATAATATAATACATTTATCAATAACATATATACGAAAGGAACTTCGTTCCAACCGAATGTTTCACGTCTCTTTATGTAAGATTAAAAATAAAAAACGCATGTTTTTATTTTTAATCTAGTACAGTCTTTAATTTATATAAATTTATCTCTAGTAATTAGTAGTACGTAGTAAATGTGAAAAATCTATAAAATTTGTGTTTTAAGTTATCTATTTCTAATTTATTCTTATATGTACTACACAAAACTGTAAATGATTACCAACTCTAATAAATTGATATCGATTTCTGTTAAGAATCGAATATTGTAGATACCGATTTTTCATTTGGAATGCCTAGTCTAATAATAAATAGTGACAGCTGTCAAACGGTATTTCTTAGATTTGGTGGAGTATAGGGCCTAATATTAAAAATGTTTTAATCTATATAAAATGCATTACATTACAACGTACTAATTATATACTCTTTGCATTACTTAATGAAAGCCATTACCATAATATAAATAACCAGAATAAAAGAAAGTCTTACAATACTTTAGAAAGAATAATAAAATAAAATTTAAAAGACTACATAACTCAAATCATATTTGTCACATAGGTACCTATCAGTACAAGCTTTTGTTTCCTTTACGAGGAAACAGGTGAAGGTGAAGCTGCGAAGCACTAAAGTGGATGGAAGAAACGAAACTCCTAATGTTGGGCTCCCAGTTGGGCCTTTTATTGCTACTACCCATTTATTTGACAATGCACGGAAATGTAAAATTAGATAAGTATTTGATTGTATTAAATTTATTGTTTACCTACATATCCCGTGTAATGGCGGTGTAAGAGGCGACAAAGGGAAACAAAACAGGAGATGAGTAGCAGCGTCCTTCTAACAACGACTAAAAATAAAAAGTAAAAACGACTAAAAACAAACAACCCACTTGCCAAGCCTGGCAACTATGGCAAAATCCTCCCAATGAGGCAATTTATGGGAGAGGCCTATGTTCAGCAGTGGACTTTTCAAGGCTGTAGTGAATTTATGAATGGACATATAAAAGCTATTCAAAAACTTTATTTTAGACATTGATTGATAGTGTTAGTAATAAAAAAAATAATTTTTAATACTATGATTATATTATTATTATTATTACGAAAGAAATCATGTTATTACAAAATATTCGTGTACAACGTGGTACAGCACCAGCTCTAATTCGGGGAGAGTATGAAGCGAGGGGCGTGGGTAAAAGTGTTGTGTCGACTCGGCCGCGCGTCTGTTGTAACTCCTTTTTACATCCTGAGTAATTTTGTTAAAATCATTGTTATCTTATCAAAATATTACTTAGTGATGAAAAGAAAAATTATCATTATTATTCCTCTAAGTTTGCTTTTGTGGACCGTTTTTAGATCTTGTTACTGCACATTTGACCATGCTAACTTAAAATTCAAGAAAATATCGGCGATAGAAATAATCAGCGTGCGTGTCCCTTTATGACTAAAATAGCGTTGCTCTTGCAATTTTGAGACTGTTCATATTCGTTAACGCACGATCTATAGCTTGCTTATGTATACTCTGAGATTGTTATATATTTAATTACAAATTAACTAAAAATATATAATATAAATACCTATAATCGATAATTACGACCGATTTTCAACACCGTCCCAGCCCTAGACATGTTACTTTGACAACTCAAGCGGGAATATTTTAATTACTATTAGCTACTTTTTTTTTGATAATGATGGTGTCTTGACCTAGTATAAATATAGCATCGGTTGCATTTTGTACAGGTTTTCATAAAATGGCAAGTTCGTTTCTTATTCACTATTTATTTTTTTATCAGTTTTTGCGTTCAATGGTAAGATTTGGATATGCACCACCATAGAGTATTTTATGTAAGCTATGCTTATTTATACTCTAAGGGTACCACAATATTTTGTGTGTGTTTCGAATGAGATAAACAGAAAACAGGCATTTGACGAGAAGCAAACCTGCTCCCGACAGAATCGAATTCTAAATCAATCGATTTTTTTCCAATTTGTACTTCCGATACTGGGCCTGGGCTAGCACGCAATCAAACGGTGGTTCAAATGATGGCTCACTACTTTTTTGCCAACAGTGCGGCGCGATTTAGGAATGAGGTGAAATATTGACAGATTTCATGGAGGGGAAGATAATTTGTTAGGAAAATGTAAGGTTAACTGTTCCTTTTTGCAATATAAGTTACATTTTATATTAATGAGATGAGAATTGGATAATAGACAGTTATTCAAAGTTAAAAAAAAAGAACTAGTTAATTAAGATCAAACCACTGAGGCATTGTTTTGTGTATTTACAAAGTCTAAAACTGACAAAATTATAATAAAACGCAAGTTCTTATTTATATTGAACCTCACCTCAGTGCATTTCAATTAGAGACATCTAGTAATGAGCGAAGAATTATTAAACCTAATTCTTCACCTATCCGCCACTAGATGGCAATTTAAGGCGAAAAAACGAAAATACTGATTAGTTCGTCCGTAGTGGATATATTCTCTTTGAGTTCGTCTTATTTACATATGAGAAGTGATTTTTTAATCTCCGGTAGGAGTTAAAGTCTTCATTTTTTATTTAATATAACGGCGCTGGTAACATTTGACCGTAACTCGATCTTGTTTTTCGCTTTGAATTGGTTATGGAAGAAAGAAAATCAGAAGTAGAAGATTACAAGAGCGTGGGGAAAGTTTTGGCGGAAACTTTACCCCAGCGGATTGCTGATCCTGTAGATATTATCGCTTAAATAATGACTCGAAGTCGTTTTTAGTCAACATAAAAAAGGAGGTGGTTAACAATTCGACTGTAACTATTGTGTTTTTGATGTATGTATGTTACACAATATTCTCGTCTGCTGTGAACCGATTTTGATAAATCCTTTTTTTTATTAAATAGGTTATACTTAAGGGGTGATTCTATATAAATAGAAATGGTAAATAGGAGATGAATTAATAAAATAAAAAGTAATAAACTATTTATACGACATTGATATTTAGATATTCCTTAGTCCAATCTAAAGGCTAAAAAAGATTTTACTAAAAAGTAATAGTCGACAAGAACATAAAAATTTTACTTTCTGAAGATGAGGCTTTAATTCTTTTACAAACTGTCTTAGCACCGTCTTCAAAATCTCAGGTGTCATGGAAACGATGCTACAACATTCAGTCTTCAACTTCGACAGTCGGCTATTTTCGGCACGGATATCTGGCAAAATTGGTGTCAATCGCTTCGTTAATACGAGCTGTATATACGTGTTATAACTGCTGAAGACTGCAAAATCATTTCTCTTTTAACAGCCATGGGATTAAGAGTATGATCCGCGAGTTTTTGGGTTCTTTTGCGACGGGTCTAGCAAAACTTATCTCCACCCGCATTGAAATTTTCCACAAGCTTGTCATTTCATTAAAACCGAATATGTAATTAGAAAATTTTTATGACTGTTTTAGAGCACAAGGGGTGCGGAGGGTTGACTTTATTAGACATGACCCCTCCAACTTAATTTTGAAGTTCAGTGTCCCTCAAAAGAGTATATAAATCACTATGCTTAGTGTGACCCTTGCCAATAAGAAACCTTATTTATAAAGTAAAAAGCAGAAAAGGCTGATATTAGGAACACGGCTAGTTGTTAGGGGCATCCATCCCTAATGACTTAAAAGTACATAGACTTTTTGTTAAATTTTACATTTTTAACGTAATTAAAACTTAAAAGTAATTTCAGAAGAATTTTATTACTATATACTTATTTGATTCATCTTTTTATTGCAAGTAACACTCACGCCTGTCACCCAGAGGGGTAGGCAGAGATTATGGACTTCCATTTGGCACGATCCTGACACACCTCTCTCGCTTCCTCCACATCCATATACCTACGCATACACGATCGTCGGTTAAAGGTACTCTTGATTTGGCCCATTTTTAATATATCGCCAATTTGGTCGATAAACTTTCGCCTAGGGCGACCCTTCCCGACTATGCCGTTCACCTCTGCAACATAAATTTGCTTTGTCACTCTTTTCTCATTCATTCTTTCTACATGGCCAAACCACCGAAGCATTCCTTTCTTAATCCTGGTCACAATATCATCTTGCAAACCACACTCTTCTCTTATTAAACAATTTCTCACTCTGTCATTCAGCTTCATCCCTAACATACTCCTTAATGACCGCATTTCTACAGCATTTATTCTACTCTCATGCTTCTTCTGCCACACCCAACTTTCACTACCATACATTAAAGTAGGTACTAACACAGCATTGTGCTATCTACTTTTTATTTAAAAGATATATCAACTAATAAAAAACACATTATATTTCTACATAATCTTGATTCCATAAGAGTCATATCCAATTTTTTTAAAAGAATAAATATTAAAATAATCTCCTTACAACGAAACCACATAAATGTGAAATAATTATTGATAACATGCATCTTCTCGTAAAGTAAGTATTATTTTATTTTGGGATTTACACCAATGAATAGCCAATTTATTAATGAACATTTCTATCATAATTTTTTTTTCAAAAGACCAAAATTTGATTTTATTAAGAAATTATTTTAAAAACTGGGCGTATTCACTGCCCACCGGCTTGCTGGAGTCAGTGAGCGCTGAGCTCTTGAACGTGAAACCCGTGTCGTTAGTCACAGCATTGGCAAGCGTACACGCTCACGTCATCTTATCAGTCGATAATATTATAATATTATTAGTTATTAGGTTATTTATAGGTAGTATTATTTGTTTGTTTTGGGTATAATTTTTCGTATTAGTTATACATTTATTTGTTGTGTTTTTTACTGCGCGATGAAGCTTTTTGCGTGTATTTTCTATGAAGTAAATGCAAATATAAAAATTAAGCACCATTAGCATGTAAGGTTTGGTTTGAATTGGGCGTTTAATTTGGTCTATGGTCGTCTAATAAGGCTCGCTCGGGTTTACTAAATTTAACTAAAAAAAAAACTAAGCTGACCATTTATTTTTTAACTCAAAACAGGTCATGGGTTTATTTATACTCTAAAAACTATGACTTTATACAATTAGTGTTAAAATTATATTCGGTATAGACGGTAATTATTAAATGCAACATATTTTTTTAAATTATTAATTACATTTGTCAGTGGATTAAATTTGCTTTAATAAAGTTGGTGATGATTTTAAATAAGAATAAAATTCTGGGCAAGTTTTTTTTTATTGTTACCTTTGTTAACAACATCGCCTTTAGAACTGGAACCGTAAGTGTTTTTTTCAGACGTCCACAATTTATTCAAAATAGAAAAATACTGTGGTTTGGCCATGTAGAAATAATGAATGAGGAAAGAGTGACAAAGCAATTTTATGTCGCAGAGGTGAACGGCATAGTCGGGAAGGGTCGCCCTAGGCGAAAGTTTATCGACCAAATTGGCGATATATTAAAAATGGGCCAAATCAAGAGTACCTTTAACCGACGAGCGTGAGAGTGCGTAGGTATATGGATGTGGAGGAAGCGAGAGAGGTGTGTCAGGATCGTGCCAAATGGAAGTCCATAATCTCCGCCTACCCCTCTGGGTGACAGGTGTGAGTGTTTTTTATGTTAGAAAAATACTCTTTCCACTGGAGCATTATTAAAAAAATTATGTTGAAGATTATTGACTTTGAATAATTCCATCCAAAGAGTTACGGGACAATTTTGTGTCCCGAAGCTTTATATGGGGACAATGGGACAGGTGACCGAGAAAAGGGACAGTCCCGTTCAAAACGGGACGTATGGCCACTGCGCCACGGAGCCGTCGCCGGGTTATAGGTAAAGTGAACCTATAACCCGGCGACGGCTCCGTGGCGCAGTGGCTTAGCAATCAGTTGTTGCGCTGGGGGCCGCGGGTTCGAATCCCGCACGGAACAAGTATTTGTATGGCCTACAAAATAATTGTTCCGGGTCTGGATGTTTGTCCTTGTGAAATTTATGTTTGTAAACTGCCTCCACGACACAGGAAAAAATCCTAGTGTGGGGGTGACGTTTTTTTAAAAATTGAAATTGAAAGATTAAACTCTTATACTTCTTGTTGATTTTTGTATTACCTATATTAAAGTTACCCTTATGAATAAATAAATATAATTACGTATATAGAGATATACAGGCTAAGTTACAAGGTGCTCAGTTCAAAAATTAGTAGGGATTATTAGGGAATAATCAAAAACACATCTGCGAAACATCCTATTTATTTATTTATTCTTTATTCCACCAAATATTTGTACAAAAGGCGAGCTATCTATCTATTTACCTATAGTGAGTAGGTATCTTTTAAACTCACAATTTTCAATGCTTCATTTTTAATATATAATTAATTATAAAATTTCATAATTCTAATATAATGCAACTAATATATCGAATAAAAAAATTAAAGTACATTTATCGTTGTACGCTGTGTGTATTTAAAATAGCTTATTGATGTTGAAAAAATACTACGTTCGTACAGTAGGTGGCGTCTTACATATTTCTTACGCGATATATTGTAGCGAGTCGGCGCGGCACACCAAATGCTCAAGGTCGTTCGCATGGAGTAGCCCCTTAATAGTCCTTCTGTTTTAAGTTATTACGTAATTAACTAACCTAACATCATCATATAGTGACCATATCAACATTAAAAATCTTTTATGTTTTAAATAAACAGGTTGACCTATGAAATTGCCGTTTAGGTCTTTACCTATGAAATTCCCGCTCTGCAGTACTGGCCATTTCAAATCTCAGGGTATGTTCCGATATACACTGTGACCACTGTAAGGTGTGACGTCGATTCAGTATACTGTGAAGCCGATTCTTTTTATTTTGCTATACTGGTTACTGTTTAAAACGGGACGCAGTCCAGTATACTGTTATCCCCATTTTCGACACTGTTTTCATTTATCATGTAGGTACACGTTTTCACTTCAACCAGGAAAAATATTATTTAAATATTGTTGCCTTTGAAACTTAATGTCAGAGTTTATTTTAATAACAATATTGATTAATAATAATGACAATCATTCGTGGAAGCTGTTAAATTTCTAGGCGTTGTTTTTTATTCACGTGATCAAAGTGTTGAGAGCACCTTACCTCGAAAGCGCCGGTGCTCACAGTACAAAAATGGCGGCAATTTATGAATTTTTAATTCGTGGTAGAGCCATGCTGCAGCTATATTAGTAGTATAGTTGTAGCACGAATGGAGCGGCTCGACCGGGGAAGGACCACGCTCTCACAGAATACCAGCATCTGCATTTTGATTCTTTATTGAGGATAGATGTAGATGTCTATGTGTCACAGCAACCATTTACCATCAGGTGGACTGTGTGCTCGTTTGTCACCCTATTGTATGAAAAAAATGGCGCCCTAGGGTACTCCGGCAGTATACTGCAGTCCATAACGGAACAAATTTTTCATCATTGAGAGCACTTAGCAGTGCTCGCTGTGTATATCGGAACAACGATCATAATATTTGTATGGCTACGAATTCTAATTTCAAATCAATTTTATTTTAGAAACATGGAATTCTTTTTTCAAAATTAGTCATTTGTTTATTGATTAGCGTTATGTTTTCATCGCATTTGATTCTTTTTCGTCGAAAATTCGAGTAATTATCACATATGAGTACCGTCATATGTGTAACATTTATTACACGTATGGTACCATCGTTGCAGCAACGCGGAACAAGCGGTACGAAAGATCTACGACTTTTACGGAGTGAATACTACAAAAGAACGCACCACCAGTTATTGCTTTGCACGCTTCCGTTTCGGAAATTTCGGCCTGAAAAAAAAACCCCGTGGTCGTTCGAAAACTTTGGTCGACTATGATGAAATAAAGGCGGCTGTGGTAGGTGATGATATTCAATCTACGGCTGAATTAGCAGCAGCTTTCAACGTTAGCATCATCATCATCATCATTACAGCCTTTCACAAGTCCACTGCTGAACATAGGCCTCCCCCAAGGAATGCCACAAAGCACGGTCCTGAGCCACCTGCATCCATCGACTTCCTGCATGTCTTACCAGGTCATCACTCCATCTAGTGGGGGTCGCCCTACATTTCGCCTACCGGTATGAGGCTGCTACTCGAGAATCTTTCTTCCCCTTCGAGCTATATGGCCGGCCCACTGCCACTTCAGCTTACTAATTCGTTGGGCTATGTCGGTTACTCTGGTTCTACTGAGGATATCCTCATTTCTAAGTTTATCACGCAGAGAAACCCCGAGCATAGCCCTCTCCATAGCTCGCTGAGCGATCTTGAGCTTCCTCATACGGCCAGCAGTGAAGGACCACGTCTCAGATCCATAAGTCATCACTGGCAACACGCACTGGTTGTACAATTTCGTTTTGAGGTTTTGAGGTATGTCTAACGAGAAGATGCCGTGTAGTGGCGGTTAAGAATATCCACTACCTCATATCTTCCCGTGGGTGTCGTAAAAGGCGACAATGGGAAACAGGCAGGAGATGGGCAGCAGCATCTTCCTAATAACAGCAAAATTAGAATAAAAAAACTGCGGTTGCCAACCCGCTCGCCGAGCGTGACAACTATGGCAATATACCCCCCATGAGCGATGACATTAACGTTAGCATCAAAATAATATTGGTCCATATGCGTCAAATTGGCAAAGTAAAAAAGCTTGATAAATGGGTGCCCCACGAACTCAATGATCGCCAGTGTCGAGACGTGCCTTGAACTGCTTAACAGGTAGACAAACGAAGGAATTTTGAACCGCATTGTTACTTGCTACGAAAAATGGATTCTGTTTGACAATCGCAAGCGCCCAGCAAGTTGGTTGGATCCTGATTCAGCACCTAAATAATGGCCTAAACGTAAACTTACCCCTAGGAAAGTGGTCACTGTTTGGTGGTCTAGCGTTGGTGTGATTCATCATAGCTTCTTACCACACGGGATGAGCATTAATGTAGATGTCTACTGTGAAGAACTAAACATAATGACGAAGAAGCTCGCACGTCTCCAACCAGCTTTGGTCAATCGCTCGTCCCCGCTGCTCCTGTACGACAATGCGCGATCTAATACTGGAAAACAGACAGTTCCCAAGTTACAAGAGCTAGGGTTGGAAGCTTCACGTCATCCGCCGTACTCACCAGACCTTGGGCCTACAGACTTCAACTTTTCCAGAATTTGGATAACTTATTGACGGGAAAAATTCAATACCCGAGAGGCAGTACTAAATGCCTTAGAAGAATTTATAATATATTTAGATTTCTATAATATAAAAATGAATCGCTGAATGTGTTGCTGAGCGCAAATCGCGAGAGCAGCTGAACCGCTTTCGCTAATTCTTTTTTTATAATATTTCTTGATGTACGAAGATTGTTCTTACGGAGAGAAAAATTTGAAAAATTGCCTGAAAAAGTCTAAAAACAACACTTTTCTATATTCCTATACAAAAGATTCGTAATAATATTTAAAAGTCAATTTGAACTTTAATACCATACAATAAAGTTTAAATGTTAGTGGAGGGGTTCCGGGAAGGCAAAACAATTAAGTGACGTTAGTGTCGTATAAATACTAATGTCAATATTGTTCAATTAAATAAGTAAGAATAAAATGAAATATAATAAGTAGGTATCATTATAAGAAATCAGAAATTTTTTTCATTGTGATTTTTTAGTGACTGTTAAAAGAATTTTAAGTGTTTTATAATTTTTATTTTTTGACATAATGTAATTGTTGACTTATCAATTTTCTTTTTTCTTTTTTTTTATCTTACTAGTTGACCCGGTGTCCCGAATAGCAGAATAAGTATTAAAAAAAATAAAGAATCGCCTGTTAGGCAGTACGAAGTTCGCCGAGTCAGCTAGTATATATATACTAGCTCTGCGTTGCATTGATTATTTGGGTGATTACTTTGATAAATAGAAATAAAAACTAAAGAAAAAAAACTTTTATCATAAATTAACTTATTTCATAAAAACGGCAATTTCATAGTTAAAGACCTAATATATAATCAGTAAGACAAAGATGTTTTATAGGTCCAGATACCGTGTACGCGCGCCTAAAACGCTTCCATTTCAAAGGCGCCAATATTGGCGTATTCGTTCGATCGTTCCGCCATTACGCCAGCGACGTTCGCTGTGAACATATGTCACGCACCGGTGTTTTTAATTTCGCAAAATGTCTGTTTGTGCTGTGAAATCATTTAAAAATTACTCTTGGAAAAAAGATAAGGATTAGAACATCACTTTTCATAAGTAACTATACAATTTTATGGTGTATTTCTTTGTAAAAGAATACGAAAGCTAAATGTCAATACAAGTAATAATACTGCGCAATAATATTCGAGTGTTGCCTAGTCTATGAAATGTTTTTACCATTTTTTAATGTCATGATCAACCACAAAGGTTATCTGTATAGGGGTTTTAAACAGTCTAATTTTACAGATTTTACCCAACCTATAGAGTTAAACCGTTTTAAGGGTTAGGGTTGAACTACATCTGGTAGCATGAAATTGCACTTTCCTGTGCTTCTATCCTTTTTGGTCACTCAGAACCGTTATAGTGTAACCGGTATAGTTCCACCCTCAAAAAGCCGATTGTAAACCGGTTTTAAAAGTTTATCTATCATTCTTGACAATTCATTGACAATATTCAATGACAATATTATAAATGTGAAAGTGTGATTTTTTTTGTTTATTTGTTTTTGTCCTTCTTTCACGCAGCAACGGAACGGAGCAATTAAAAAAAAAATAAACATTTTGCTATCTCTTGGCTGAAGTTTACGCTTAACCAAACTTACTTTTTTTCGTCATTTTACTTAGGATTGAAAAATAATTTAATGTCTTCGTAAAAAGTATCAATATTTTGTGTTCTACAGTACAAAAGTGTAGTACTCTGTATATATTTAGTAATAATAGATTATAAATATATGTTACATACATAAATATCTACTGTGCTTTTTCATTTATTTTAACTGTTACATTAATTATAGGTTTTTTACATAACTTCAATATTTTAGTGCGATGTTCGTACCTACATAAAACACACATAAGCAACCATATCCCCATACACACACACACACAAATGCACACGCTACGCACACACATTTTATACTCTTAGAATCAATAGGTACGTCAATAGGAATGAAATATAGAATCTCCCACATTTTTTGGGTAATCGATTCGCACTGTTATTACCGAAGTCACGCACATTAATGCAGCCATGGTGCGTAAGACATGCGCGTCACGTGGTACTCAGGCACACATGAATCAAAGACTGTCTTCATTATGAACGTTGCGGTGTGTTAGCAACACGGTATCTGGACCTATAAAACATCTTTGCAGTAAGACTTATTGTCATTGTATATTATCGCTATATATTATTATAGTCTTCAGTTTGATTAAATCGACAAAACATTTTTATTTTTTTTTCAGTAAGAAATTGTTTAGTTAGATTTAGACTTTAGTTATTTCTCAGTTTTGTTGAAAAAGTGTAATCAACAAAAGCCACGAAAGTTTCTTACGACTGAAACCTTTGAAAAGGCCAAAAAAGCTACGAAATAATTAATGTATATTGCTGAGATGCCCCTTATAAATGAAGTTGAAGGTTTGGAACTGTCTATTCTTTGGCTACGCGTAGACAGCGACGACCATCTGCGCGTCTACGGGTGCCTCTACAGATCCTATAACGGTAATGCCGAAATAGACCGACTCAACGACCACGTCCAAATGGCTACAGATTCCTTGCTACAGCAGATATTCTCAGAGATAGTGATCTTTGGCGATTTTCACGCCCACCACAACGAATGGCTCAGTTCACGTTTAACCGATCCTGCGTGGAGATCTGTTTCTGACTTTGCTTTGGCATATGGTTTGACAAAACTGGTTACTTTGCCTACGCGGATTCCAGATGTGGAGGATCATGCACCTTCCCCGTTGGACATTCTGAAGGACTTCAAG
The DNA here is from genome assembly GCA_963668995.1 of Parnassius mnemosyne. Taxonomy (NCBI): domain Eukaryota; kingdom Metazoa; phylum Arthropoda; class Insecta; order Lepidoptera; family Papilionidae; genus Parnassius; species Parnassius mnemosyne. Next base: position 41,386,780 of record CAVLGL010000082.1, on the reverse strand, counting down.
TACCGGTTTTCCACCCGCTTTCAGAAGCTCCGCTGTAATTCCATTCTCGCCTGTGGCCTTGCCGTTTTTTAGGTGCTGGAGAGCCATTCTAATCTCGCTCAGACTGACGTCCGGGACATCATCGGAATAGTGTCGGATAAGACTCGCTCTTGGATCGTTGCTCAAACTTGCGCGTGGCTCCAACGATGATGTGTACAGCTGCCCAAAGAACCTCTCAATCTCACTCAAAATCTCAGGTGTGCCGGAAACAACGCTGCTACACTCGGTCTTTAGCTTCGACAGTTGGCTCTTTCCGACAGACAGATCTCTAGGAAAGACTTTGGAGCCCTGGTTCCGCTTGATCGCTTCTTCAATACGAGCAGTATTAAAGTTGTGTAAGTCCCGCCTCTTGCATTTGGTTTTGGCATTGTGTGGTACCACTCACGCTGACATCGCGGTTGCATTCTGCAGGCTGTCGCCGAATTTGGCACTATAGGTGGCTGATAAGGATAAGATGCGGTATTTCTTTGCATCCTACCCTTGGGTTGGGTTTGCTTCTCGCTAGACGATCCCAACGTTGTTGTTTGTTGCTAATTCTTTCGCTGATGTGGTACATCAGGGTATGGTAAGGTAACTTTTTATTCCTTCTACTGTGGTGCCCATCGCAGGCAGATCTCAGACATGGTTTGTGCGCTCCTGTAAGTATCACGCTGTAAGCAGGAGTGCTACCGGGCCAGTGCTGACGCATCAACGTCCCGGGATTTAAACACCAGCTCCCTTAAAAAGAAGTATAACTCCGCCTCCAGGAACTTCAAAAGAGTCATTGCCAAGGCGAAATCAGAGCACATCGGCAGAATTGGCGAGAAATTTAGTTCACCTTCCTTCGGGAACCTGTGCATTCTGGTCTCTCATCAAGGCTATCCAAGGGAACTTCTGTCAACCATTTCCTCCATCTCTGCATAGAGAAGACGACTCACTGGCCCATCTTTCTTTCAGCTCTTTCTTTCCGTCCATCTCGAATCTCGATGACGGGGTATCCCGCGATGTGAGTGCTTTATGCCAGATGTACGGTTCACACAGCGATTGGTTTGCAAAGCACTCTTCTCCATGGACATCCACAAGTCGAGTAAGCCTGACGGGATCCCCCCAATTGTGCTGAGGACATGGTTTGGCACAAACTTCTTTCGAAGCTCCCTTCCTAAGGGCTTTCCGTGAAATTGTACATTTCGATCACCAGCTTTCTTGCAGATCGGAGCATCAAGGTCGTAGTCGACGGTAAGGTTCCGATTACACGCCTATTAATGCTGGTGTTCCACAAGGCTACGTGCTATCACCAACGCTGTTTCTTCTGAATATCAATGATATGTTGCAAACCGGTAACATTCATTTCTATGAGGATGACAGCACTGGTGATGCTCTTTACATCGGCCGTGCCGTTATTTCTCGGGAAAACGTCACCGGGTACCGAAACAAACTTGTGTCTGAAGTTGAGTCTTTGCTGATCAAAGTCTAGGATTGGGGGCGACTAAATCTAGTCCAGTTTTATCCCCAAAAGACATAAGTGTGCGCGTTCACCGCTAAAATAACCTCTTTGTCGTAACTCTTCAGTTTCAAGTTTCAGTTTGCACTCCCCTTGTTGCATCAGCCAGTATCGGAATCATCGGCGTGGACATATGGAATGAAGTGCAGGTTCATGGTCACTTGGAAGAGAAGGCCAAATTAGCCTCTAAAAAGCTTGGCGTGCTCAGCAGAGCCGGAAAGTATTTCATGCCGGCACACTTCCTGCAACTTTACAAGGCGCAGGTTCACACCATCACACACACCATCTGGATGCTTGACGGTCCACCACTGTAGATTTTACTAAGAGTTTTCTTCCTCGTAAGACCTCTCTGTGGAATAGTTTATCACCGCTGATTTTCACGGACCGATACGTCTTAGGGACCTTCAAGAAAAGAGCTTGCTCCTTTCTAAAAGGCCAGCAACACACTTGCGATTTCCCTGATGTTGCAGTTGTTCATGGGCAGCAGTAGTCACTTATCGTTAGGTGAACCGTATGCTCGTTCATCCCCTCTCCTATAAAAAGTACATAGCCTCGCTGTGGTACTGTGGCTGCGGTAGATTTTGTAAAGCCTCAGTAGAGAGCTAATGCTCTGTATTGCATTGTCTAGGTAATGCGCCTCTATACCGCACGCCCGTTATGCTTAGCGGTAGGCGGTAATACGTGGTGTACCTCGGCAAAAGAGCGTTAGATGTGTTGCCCTTCGGCATCGCATCCTATCACCGTGCATATCGAATGTATGTTGGACTTCGCAACGGCACTAGGGTCGCGATGCTGCACGGTTTCGTTTCCTATGCTTATGCCTTCCTGATATTTTGAAAAAGCGAATTCCATTACTTTACAGCTTTAAGAAGGAACAAAGAGTGTAGATTTTTTAAGTTTGTTTTTATTTATTTTTTTAGCTCGTTTAGAGCCGGGGCGGCATCAGAGAACAGAAAAAAACTTTTTTTATTCACTATATATATATATATATATATATATATATATATATATATATATTATAAACTAGCTTTATACTCGCGGCTTCGCTCGCGGGGCTTCAATATAAGCATTATTAATACTATTCCGCGCCAAAATTAGCAAAATTAGATCACATGTAGAGACACCTCAGTATCTGTGTCTATATTGGAGGTAACTTATTTAAATTTTTCAATATAAAATGCAAGAGAAACTCATAAGTGAGCTTATCAGAATACGGTATTACAGCTATTTTCAAAAAGTGTTTTAAATTAATACAAGAGAGATAATGAACCACTATAATTTTTTAACACCGGATAGTGCCATAAAAATTACTTTTAATCTATCGTTTTAAATTTTCGCGTGAAAACTATAGCCGCCATGCTGTTCAACTCATGACGTCAGTGGCATAGAATTTTCCGGATTTTGCAAAGGAATAAGATACTTTTGGATGTTTAATAATAAGTTACCATCTATATTATTGTTGTGTTGTGTGTGAATGCAAAAATACAAGCACATGCTCGCCGGGGATGTTATGGATTCAAGTGCAAACTAATTTAAATATGAGAAATACTTGGTTAAAACTAGCAAGAAGATACCCGAAGGCATTGTCTACAAAATCTAAACTATACTTCTGTGAAGACCACTTTGAATTAAGTATAACTTATATATAAACCCATCCCCAAGGGTAGAATGCAAAGAAATACTGCATGCTATTCCACTCGGGTGACCTATAGTGCCATACTCGGCGGCAGCCTGCAGAATGCAGAGTGGCACCCCACTTCGGGCTAGACAATGGCCCGAGGACTCAAGAGGGGCGTCGACAGAGACTTGATATCCGTCAAGAGAGGTCAGCAGAATTTCCAACAGGGAAGGTGCATAATCCTCCACATCTGAAATCCGCGTAAGTAACCAGTTGTGTCAGACAATATGCCAAGGCAAAGTCATAAACAGATCTCCCCACATGATCGGTTAAACGTGAACCGAGCCATTCGTCGTGGTGGGCGTTAAAATTTCCTAGGATCACGATCTCTGCGGATATCTGCTGTAGCAAGGAATCTGTAGCCATTTAGACGTGGTCGATGAGTCAGTCTGTTTCGGCATTACCGTTATGGGATCTGTAGAGGCACCCGTAGACGCGGGGATGGTCGTCGCTGTCTACGCCGGTCAGTCTGCCTATGTCAGTTTTTATCAGTATATTTGTAGATAAAAAACTAATACCTAGCAAAAACTATAAGCTTAGAACTTAGAAACATCCAGGTTTTATGATTTTCGATAGATGCCACTATTATCTATTTGAGTAGTAATTAGTTACTACAAAAATTAAATAACGAACGAACTAAAAAAATACATTATCACTTTCAAATAAATTATGATTTTAATTATTTAAACATATAAATGCAAGTTATTTATATTATTTTATTTTTAGTAACTGGAGGCAAAATATTACTACTTTTCTATTTTAGGTTAGATGGCACTGTTTTAAAAAAGTGAAACGTAGATTGCCGGCGTAGTTCAACTTATTACGCAACGGCACATAGAAACTAATTTTAGACTTTATTAATAAATATTTTATTTATTTAAATATACATCAATCATATACAATATAAATTAACATCTAAAGGAAGGAAAATACCTAACGCTCCTTTTTTGAGTTTCCGGATAAAAGGTACTATATAATTAAGTTGCCCCGAGTCCGAAATTATCTACACACAAAATTTAATGAAAATATGTTTAGTAGTTTAATCTTGAATACATAAACAGATAGACATAAATCCACACTTTTGTTTAATTATCCACTGGTTCTTTTTTTATAGGATAAGGGTGACAAGCGAGCACACAGTCCACCTGATTCTAAGTGGTTGCTGTGGCCCATCCTCGTATCCTCGTTTGCGAATCAAAATGCAGATTCGTTGTCAGCCGTGAGGAATAAGTTGGAATGCCTCTTTTTCCACTAAAAAGGGTCTCCGGTTCTCTACACTCACGATACGAAACACAGTATTGTTAAGCTGCTATTTTACACTGGTATTCTGTAAGAGTGTGGTCCTTCCCCGGGCGAGCTATAACCATTATTAGCTATACAATTAATATAACTGCAGCATGGATCTACCACGTCAAAAAACCTCTGTCATGAGAAGAACCACCAAGAAACCCAGCGGGACCTTAAAAAAAAGCTTACAATCACATACTTATGTTACGCAATTAACAACACAAAACAAATTAGAAATAGCTTGGTAGCGATCACCTCATTCCGAGTGGTTATTATCTACTAATGTAATTTAAATGTTTGACATTTGGAGTTACTTATGAATTTCATACATTTAGTTTTAGTGCCATTTAAATGCAAATGCAAATTATTAACGCTACCTGAAGTAACCTTCAATGTCATCGCTGCTGGTGATAAGAGCAAAGAGAATATAACCACTACGTTTAGATAAGAGAGCTGTTCTTTTCTTGCTCAAAGGCTCTATACCGCGGGGAGTACGACTATATGATATTTTAAGGGGCTACTCCATGCGAACGACCTTGAACATTTGGTCCGATGCGCCGACTGGCCAGAATATAATATCGCGTAAGAAATATATAAGACGCCACCTACTTGTACGAAAGTAGTATTATTTTCTCAACATCAATAAACTATTTTATGGAAATACACACAGCGTACAAAGATAAATGTATTTTAATTTTTTTATTCGGTATATTAGTTGCATTATATTAGAATTATGTATTCTCATATGTTATCTAATTATGAAATTTTATAATTAATTATATATTAAAAATGAAGCATTGAAAATTGTGAGTTTAAAAGATACCTACTCACTATAGGTAAATAGATAGATAGCTCGCCTTTTGTACAAATATTTGGTGCAATAAAGAATAAATAAATAAATATGATGTTTCGCAACAAACAACAAACTGGACTATAATTAGTCGGCCCCAATCCGAGACTTTATTCAGCAAAGACTCGACTTCAGACACAAGTTTGTTCCGGTAATCGGCGTTGTTTTCCCGAGAAATATTGGCACGGCCGGTGTATAGAGCATCACCAGTGCTGTCATCCGCATAGCAATGAATGTTACCAGTTTGCAACATATAATTGATATGCAGAAGAAACAGCGTTGGTGATATTGATGATTGCACGTAGCCTTGTGGAACACCAACGTTAATAGGCTTGTAGTCGGAGCATGCACCGTCTACAACGACCTTGATGCTCCGACCTGCAAGGAAGCTGGTGATCCAATTGCACATTTTCTCGGGAAGCCCATAGGGAAGGAACTTTGAAAGAAGCGTTTTGTGCCAAACCCGATCGAAGGCCTTCGCAATGTCCAAACTAACGGCCAATGCCTCCCCCTTGAACTCTACTGCCTCCGCCCATCTATGAGTCAAGTAGACCAAAAGATCACCAGCTGATCGACACCGACGAAAACCGTATTGGCGGTCACTAATCAGCGGGTGATACTCAAGGTACCGCATGAGCTGGCAGTTAATAATTGATTCCATTATTTTGGAGAACAATGAGGTGATGGCGATAGGCCTGTAGTTGGACCGGTTTGAGTGGTCGCCTTTTTTAGGGATCGGGTGGACAAAAGCTGTCTTCCATGATTTCGGGACTACGCCTAGGGATTATGAGTACCAGAGCACACGTCCTCAGCACAATTGGGGGGATTCCGTCAGACCCACTCGACTTGTGGATGACCAGGGAGAGGGTTGCTTTGCAAACCGAGCGCTGTGAGAACCGCACATCCAGCATGGAGGACTCACACCGCGGAATGGTCGGCGGTGTGTCCCCCGCGTCATCAAGAGTCGAGTTGGATGCAAAAAGGGAGCCTAAAAGGTCGACTTTCTCTTTTACGGCGTCAGCCAATGAGTCCTCCTCCCTGTACAGAGATGGTAGTGATGGATTACAGAAATACCTTGGACAGCCTTGGCGAGAGACCAGAATGCATGGGTTCCCGAATAAAGGCGAACTAGTTTCTCGCCAATTCTGTCTATGTGACTTTGCCTTGGTAATAACTCTTTGGAAGGACCTGGAGGCGAAGTTATACTTCTTTTTAAGCATGTTCATGTTTACATCCCGAGCCGCAGAAGCCTCAGCCCAGGCCTGATAACATTCCTGCTTACTGCGTAATGCAGTCTTACAGGAGCGACCAAACCAAGGCTGAGATCTGCTTCCGATGCGTAACACCGATGATGGAATATATAGTTCCATTCCCTGTAGCACCACATCAGTGACAGAGTCAACAACATCGCTGGGATCATCCGGCGAAAAGCAAACCCACATTCATGGGTAGAATCTAGAATGCAAAGAAAGATCGCATTCCGTCCCAATCTGCTGACCTTTAATGCCAAATACAGCGGCAACCTGCAGAACTTAACCACGAGGGGAGCGTGAGTGGCACCACACTCCGGATCAGACAATGGTCCGAAGAGTCGAGAGGGGTATCGACGGAAACCTGATATCCATCCGGATGAGAGGTCAGCTGAAGGTTCAACAGGGAAGGTGTACGATCCTTCACATCTGGAATCCGCGTAGGCGAAGTAACCAGTTTTGTCAGACTATGTGCCAAGGCAAAGTCATAAACTCATAAATAATATAAGATCTCCCCGCATGATAAAATAAGGCTTTTACTTTTTTTTAAATTATTACAAATTGAATGTGATTTATGGGCAACATCTACGCGTAAGCGCGCTCCTGTGTGAGCGATTGAATCGTTCACAACGATTTTGCCGATTGATCGACTTACGAATGTGTGCGTGTGTAGTAAAATAGTAGGCGTTAGATATTCGTGAATTTATTTATAAACATTTAGTTAAAATAATGCTTTATCACACATTTTGAATTTAAAAGATAAAAAGGACAGAATATTTGAGATTTTAATTAATTAATTTTTCTTCACTATTTGCCTATATTACTCATAAACCTTCTCTGCAAATTAGGCTAGTTATTGCAAAATAACCCTGTATATTTGTATGATAAGTAAATATAAAAAAAATGGCATTATATTTATTTTTAAGGAAAATATAATAATAAATGTACGTTTTTAGTAGTAGTATAGTATTGAGCAGGTAATTATCAACCAACTAGATATTTTTTAAGAATTGTAATGAAACATGATCATACTTTTGCCCGTGCCAGATATGAACGTAATACTGAATAGAAGTAACGTTTATCGCCATATAAAACTATGCTAGCACAATTCTAGAGGAAAAGTGTAAAGAATTAAATTTAAGAATAAGAAAGTCATAAAAGTGCAGTTTAACAGATTGACCTCATCCGTTGTATGAAAATATTAATTAAAATCTATGAAATGGCTGAGTAAGGACACTGTATGTTTCGTGAAAATAATTTGCAGGTAATTTTGTAGGAATTTAGTTAATTTCAATCAATTACCTACTTCTATTCAACTTAAGTCTTTGGCTTCTGTAATGAATTATTGCTTCAATAAAAGTTAATAATTTTGGATATATTTAAGGCATACGAGTAGCAAATCAATCTATATAGTAAAAGAACTTTTAGTAATTATATTCGATTTGTAGTAATTGAAATTACAAATTTGAAACAACCAAAGTATCTTTAAAACAGATAGTACAAAATAGCAATTGTTGCCATTGTTGTAAACTCGCCCAAGTTATAATTACAAAATGTTGAGCTCCCTACACGTGTGAGAAATGTGGCGAGCATATGTGGAGGTAAATTTCCTAGAAAACTTTAACAGTGCTCTGCTTCCTGGCGTTCATTTAACTTTTAATTAAATGAACCCATTGAACTATGAGCAATTTGAGTTTGGTAATAAATATGCCAAAAAATTTTGTTATAAATATAAAATTATATTTTTTATATCATCAGAATATGTCATTATGTCAAAACCTAAAAACGAATATTGGTTGAAAATTGTCTTGTTCTTGTTTTCAGCTCTTTAGGATAGCATATACATTATTATATTATATATAATATATCAAACACCAAAGTATTATCTCGAAATCCTTGAATAACCTATAATGAAGAGAAGTTTCAAAAATAAGTATGAAATACCAATAGAAGAATTATTTCTTTACAATATAAAACTCTAAATGGCTATTACTGCACTTTGATTTTTAATTTTTATTGAGAGTATGTAGGTACTATATAAGTACCTATATGGATGCCAAACCAAAGTTCTTGGAAATGTTGACAATGCATTTGGATGTACTTTTCATAAAGTCGTAAGTAAGGGGCCATCCACAAATATTTTATTATATAGGTACAATATTAAAAACTATAATAAAAAAAAAAAACTAAAACTAGTAACTTAATTATCATACAGTCCTACTCCCCGCGGTATCGTGCCAAGAACGCTGGTTGCGTTTCCCCGCTGGATGGCTATACTTAGCCTTTGAGCGAGAAAAGAGCCAGCCCTCTTATCACCAGCAGCAACGACCAGCCGCGGATGGAGTTCTTTTAGGAAATTCACCGCACGTGGACCGCATGGACCGATAGTCTCTACAGCAAATGGCACAAATATGTAGTCATCTCTCAGAGACTCATATTTGCGCCACTTACTCAGTTCAGCTGCCTCTGATGCCGCCCCGGCTCTAAACGAGCTACCCCTGAGATGAGAGGACGCCAACGTGTCTACGCTAGTAGCAACCCACACTAGAGCTTGATCTGTCTCCCAAGGGACCAATGTCATACAGTCGGGTCTCTTGCCATCGTCTCTAAATATTCCACACGGCTCTAAAACCGAGGAAACATTTATAGAGACAAGAGCCCTTCAGATTACATCGTTCAAAGAACCGAGCCGTGAAAACCTACCAGCACTTTTCTTACATTAAAGTCCGTGGAGCCCAAGCTTGTCGACGCTGTCGAAGCACGGATTCCTATGGCGATGTGCAAGCTTTCCCCATCAAGTAATGTGCCGAGATTATTTGACGGTAAAGCATGTAACCAGTGACTAGATTCCTTAGTCGAAACAGCTAGAAGGCGTGTCTTATCTTGGTCACTATGGAAATTATGAAACTAATCTTTCTTCACGTTCTGTACCAACCGAATATCCCACTGTTTTTGTTGGTCTGGTCTGGTCAGATCTAATTTATTATTTAAAATTATGGTACATAAATCACTAACACTATGCACGGAAGCAAGGAAAGTAGTTAATGCAACGATAGAAATATTTCTCACACCAATACCACCAAATTTTATAGGTAAAATAGCTTGAGTCCAGGCTGTTGTATTTAAAGTTAAATTTAGAATTTATAAATTACGTCATACAATTGGTTTTTTGACCCCCCCCCCCCCCCCCCTCTCCGGGCCTTGACACAGGTGGTCACACTTTTGAAACCTCCTCCCCCTGGAGTAACGTCACATATTTTTCAATTTTATATTTCTGAAGTAATTAAATTAAAACAGCAGTTTTTTCCGATTGATTTTTAATCACTCGGCGAAAGTCAATTTATCAAGTGAATAATAGGACCGTATTGAAATCACGACATTGGCGCGTGCGGTGGCATTTGTCAAAGGTCTCACAAACATCCGACGCGTAGAACGGTAGGATAGGGATCGTGACATATTTTAACTTCTTGGTTTACATAATATAAATTTTGCGTTTTAGTATTTTAGATTTTAACATATGACGTTACATAGCTTTTAAGCCCCTCCCCCTGTCCCTTGTCACAAAATAACGTGTGAAGTAATTTATGGATGGCTTTTAAACAATCGTTTGTTAGAGGAGCAACAGGGCGATTGTGTATAGTGATATATTTAAGAATTTATTTTAAAAAGATTGCTGTTCAGTGATTTATACATCTGAGGAATTTTATTATAGCTTTTAGGAGCCATGCATACTACACTCTTTCTTAGCAGAGCCGTTCTTGCTTGTTGCAAGCACAATTTACTTCCATCACGACGGTTGCGCTTTACTTTGTCAGATAACCGTGGAAATAGGTTAGGATTGACCCTCACATAGAGCCATCTTCATTATGTATGAGGATGGAAGTGTAAGAATTCGATGTTTAATAAAATATAGTATACAACTATTGGTAGTCTGAAGAACTATCATATTGCGGATACATCTTGTCTGACTTTTAAACGCTACTTCTCAGTTAGTTGAGTTACCCCAGAAAACATTTCCGTATCCAAGGGCAGATTCGACTAGCTAGTCCATAACAAGCTGTTAGAAGTGCGTCACTGTAGACGAAAGTCTAAACAGTGCATAAGCCTAACTACTTATTTTTTTTAGTTACATTATTATTATTATTATATTATTGCTTTCCAATTTAGTTCATAGTTATAGATATATATATATTTTATAGGAGAGGGGGCAAATGAGCATGCGGCTCACCTGATGGTAAGTGACTACCGCCGCCCTTGAACAGCTGCAACACCAGGGAGGGAATCGCAGATGCATTGCCGGCCTTTTAAAAAGGAGTACGCTCTTTTCTTGAAGGTCCCTAAGTCGTATCGGTCCGGAAAAATCGCTGATGGTAATCGATTCCACAAGGAAGTTGTGCGAGGAAGAAAACATCTTCTAAATCGCACAGTGGTGGACCGCCAATCATCCAGATGGTGTGGATGGTATCGGGAGTTTTGCCGCGATGTGCGTTCGTGAAATTGGCGGCTGGGATTAATCCGAACACACCCCGTGGTAGATGCGAAAGAAAATGCAAAGGGATGCAACATCTCTTCGCAGTGCCAATGAATCGAGCCGATCGGAAAAGACTCGGTCGTCGACGATTCGAGCCGCTCTGCGCTGGATGCGGTCAAGCGGAAGGAGCTGGCACTGGGGAGCCCCTGCCCAGAGATGGGAACAGTATTCCATGTGAGGCCGAACCTGCGCCTTGTAAAGTTGCAGGCGGTGTGCCGGCATGAAATATTGTCCCGCTCTGCTGAGCACGCCAAGCTTTTTAGGGGCCAATATTGGCCTTCTCTTCCAAGTGACCACGAAACTGCACGTCACTCGATATATCGACTGCGATGATTCCGATACTGGCTGAGGCAAGAAGGGGAGTGCTTTGAAACTGAGGAGATACGACAAAAGGGTTCTTTTTAGCGGTAAACGCGCAAACTTGTGTCTTCTGAGGATTAAACTGGACTAGATTTAGTCGCCACCAATCCGAGACTTTGTTCAGCAAAGACTAGACTTCAGACACAAGTTTGTTCCGGTAATCGGAGACGCTTTCCCGAGAAATACTCTAACGGCCGGTGTATAGAGCATCACCAGTGCTGTCGTCCGCATAGCAATGAATATTACCAGTTTGCAACATATAATTGATATGCAGAAGAAACAGCGTTGGTGATATTGATGATTGCACGTAGCCTTGTGGAACACCAACGTTAATAGGCTTGTAGTCGGAGCATGCACCGTCTACAACGACCTTGATGCTCCGACCTGCAAGGAAGCTGGTGATCCATTTGCACAATTTCTCGGGAAGCCGAATAGGAAGGGAACTTCGATAGAAGCGCTTTGTGCCAAACCCGATCGAAGGCCTTCGCAATGTCCAAACTAACGGCCAATGCCTCCCCCTTGGACTATTCTGCCTATGATCATCTATGGGTCAGGTAGACCAGAAGATCACCAGCTGATCGACCCCGACGAAAACCGTATTAGCGGTCACTAATCTGCTGGTGATCCTCAAGGTACCGCATGAGCTGGCAGTTAATAATTGATTCCATTATTTTGGAGAACAAGGAGGTGATGGCGATAGGCCTGTAGTTGGATGGGTCTGAGCGGTCGCCTTTTTTAGGGATCGGGTGGACAAAAGCTGTCTTCCATGATTTCGGGACTACGCCTTGGGAGTTGGAGTATATATTATTTTCTATCAAAAGATTTAAATTATTTGTTAAGCAAAAATTGTCTAGTAAGTGTTATTATACTACTAAAGAGTACATGATTGATAATAACCCCTGGGAATGAGGTGATCGCTACCATGCTGTTTTTAAATGTTTTCATAACAATGGGTTCACACCAACATGTGCTAATTTGACAATAAAATCTATATAGCTTTAAAGCTATGTTTATGAAAATAACAATAGTTTTTGTTTCATCCAAATTAGTGTTCAACTAAATTGGAAAGCAATAATAATAATAACAAATATTAATAAAACTAAAAAAAAAATAAGTAGTTAGGCTTATGCACTGTTTAGACTTTCGTCTACAGTGACGCACTTCTAACAGCTTGTTATGGACTAGCTAGTCGAATCTGCCCTTGGATACGGAAATGTTTTCTGGGGTAACTCAACTAACTGAGAAGTAGCGTTTAAAAGTCAGACAAGATGTATCTGCAATATGATAGTTCTTCAGAGTACCAATAGTTGTATACTATATTTTATTAAACATCGAATTCTTATACTTCCATCCTCATACATAATGAAGATGGCTCTCTTTGTGAGGGTCAATCCTAACCTATTTCCACGGTTATCTGACAAAGTAAAGCGCAACCGTCGTGATGGAAGTAAATTGTGCTTGCAACAAGCAAGAACGGCTCTGCTAAGAAACAGTGTAGTATGCATGGCTCCTAAAGCTATAATAAAATTCCTCAGATGTATAAATCACTGAACAGCAATCTTTTTTAAAATAAATTCTTAAATATATCACTATACACAATCGCCCTGTTGCTCCTTTAACAAACGATTGTTTAAGGGCCAACCATAAATTACTTCACACGTTATTTTGTGACAAGGGACAGGGGGAGGGGTTTAAACGCTATGTGACGTCAAATGTTAAAATATAAAATACTAAAACGCAAAATTTAATACGAATACTAGCTTTTATCCGCTTGGAATTCGGTCATACCCCGTTCTCTATAGTAAATCCTGAGGATAAAAAGTATCCTAGCCTTTTTAATTTTTCTTGCTAACTAAATAACAAATATCGTCAAAATCGGAGTGAATTACTATTTCCTTTGATAGCTTTTTCCCCAAGTTCGCAGTTTAACGGCTAATAACAACCAAATTTGTAATGCTGCGATAATAGCTTACCTTCTTAACTTAACCAGACATCAAACTATCTCAATTTTATCAAGATCAGTTCAGCAGTTTAGTCATGAAATGTGGACAGATTTTCACATTAAAATAGAAAAGTATGGATGTCTCATACACATGATTCTGAACAACTCTCTTTTTTATCTGCAATACATATTAGCAGCGGATTATGTTTTTGTCTTATATTTGAATTTTTCAATCGAAAAATTCACTAATAGACGTGCTGTCGGCTCTTAAAATATAAAATAGCAAGTATTATTAAAATATTTCAAAATATACTTGTATAGTGATTACCGGTTACTGGTAAATCACTATACAAGACTACACCCCCAGCTGTGATACCATTATATACTACAGTTTGCTTAAATTAGAATTAGATTAGTATGATGCTACGCATTTTATATGTGTTCAACAAGTTTTTATATACAATAAAAAATACTTACCACCATTGTATTTTCAATTAGTTTGCACACTATTTACAAATAAATATGTTTTAAAATTTGAACAATTTCTTTTTTTGAAGATCGTGAACATCGATCAAATATCTTAAATGTGCATATTTGCTTAGTCTGTCAACACAGTTATTCTTTCTTTTTCTTTTCAGAAAGAGACGGCCTGTAAAGATTCGTTGTGAATCCGTTGTTATTGCCTTGGTATAAAGTCTTATTTTATGTAATATGAAAATTCGTTTGTAACTGTTAAAAATGAGTAAATCGGGTTTCTAGTAGTGATAATACGGCGTAACCGCTTGTACGTGGGCTCCCAGCGACACCGGTTCTCGTACAAAATTAAGATTGGCAGCCATTCTAGGATATAGTAGTAAAAATACCATTTATTATATTAAGTCTACAGCAGTTGGCTTTGATGATGTGAATAGGTGACTCTCCTAAGGGTGTAACCACACCAATGGATCGATCGTCGATCGATGGTGGAATGTATTAGTCGACGTAGATCGAGAGTTTCTACCACTCCGATCGATCGATGGCATCGATCGATGGTAGAATGGATTAATCGATGTCGATCGAGCTGCTTGATTGTTAAAATCTCGTCTAGATAAAATAAGCGATCTCTGTCCTTAAAAATAAAATCAAACCCAGAGTCTTCTGCGTTTGGGTCTCCGTAATAATAATAAGAGCAAAAGCGTACTGGCCAACAACGCGTCTTTTTCTAAATACATCTAGAAAGATACTGATGATGAGCCTACAACCACATCGATTAATTGTCGATCGACGTCAATCGATGATTGAACAACGTTTAATCGACCAGTATCCGCCGATCAGCCAAAGGTATTACACCAATCGATCGCCATCGATCGACGTCGATCAATGGCATTGATCAACGATCGATCGATTGGTGTGATAACACCCTAATTATAGAGTATGTTCCTCCTCTATATACTCACCTCGTTAATCATTCACTATTAACTGGGAATTTTCCTACAATTTGTAGAAAAGCATCTGTTGTTCCACTGTCGAAAATAAATAACCCCAGTTCTTTCTCTCACTTTCAGTCAGTATTCATTCTTCCTTTTTTATCTAAAGTATTTGAAGTTATTGTCCACAAATAAATTTAAAATCATTTAAAAAATAAGTTTCTTAGTACATATCAATCTGGTTTTAGTCCTGGACATAGTACTACCACATCTCTTTTGAAAGTTCCGGGTAATTTGCCTCCTGGAATGGAGGTATCACAATTGACTGTATTAGTCCTAAGAGATTCTCTAACACTTAACTTGATCATGACATTCGCCTAACTACATTTGTCCCCTGGATTTCTCTTCGTCAACGCGGGACTGGATCTCCTCATATCTTCGGGGTTGTTAGCGGGCAATTCGAGTAATTCAGATCATCTCTGATTGGCGCTCTTTGCTTACAGGCATTCCTCAAGGCGGAATTCTATCTCTTCTCCTGTTCTAGTATTTATTAATCTCATTAGATCCCACATTCGCTATTCGTACCATCTGTATGCTAATGACTTACCAATTTATGCTTAAGCTGAGGTGGTATGTATCGAAGATATGATTAAGAAGCTCAACTGTGATCTCAACTGTATTTCTAATTGGTCAGACAGATTTGATATTACGGTTGATCTGGCAAAATGTCAAGCTATTGTGATCGTTAGTTACATTGACTAAATTTGACATGGAGGCCCTACCTCCTATAATTTTTAATAATGCTATTGTTCTTTAATCAACGACTGTCAAAGCGACCGCATATACTCGTATGTATATGAAGTGAGCAAATAGGTCACAAACACTCTACGTTATCTGTATCGTCTCAAGAATTATTTATCGATTTTGATTTTAGATTATGCAAATGTTTGCTACATTGGTGCTTCGCAAGAACTTTTAAGCAAACTGGATCGACATCTTAATAATTGTGTACCTAAGCTCCACATTTCTTCTTATCATTCTCAGCTTAATTAGCTACCTCTCCGCTGTCACAGATATTTCAGAATACTGTATATATTATTTTCAGTTTTACACGATCCGTTCGTGCCTGAATATCTAAAACGCAAATTCCATTATCAGGGTGATTCCTTTAGACTTTGACTCCGTTCTGCGGAAAATTCTAATCTCTATGTCCACCTCTGTTACACTAGCTTTTTGTACAAATCTTTTACTCTCCATGCGGTAAGATTATAGAACGAGTTACCAAGTATTGTACGTGTAGCCACTAGTAAGGTATCGTTCAAACGTTTGCTCTGGAATCATTTTCTAAAATTGCAGGTGCAATTTGTGGTTTTCCATTTTTATATAGCCTGGAAGGCTTTTTCCTTTTCCTGTTTTTATTGGTCTATTTTATAGGTGTTTGTTCTTGTGTATTAAAATAATTCCATACTGTTTTAGTGTAAGTCGTTGTTTTACTTGCCTTTGTAAAATTTATTTAAATATAATTTTTTTCTAACTACCCGGCTGACAGTATTACTGAATTTTATTCATCTGGTAATCAGTATTTTGTTATATATCCAAGATTCATGAGACGAGTCAAATATAGTAATCATGTCATAGCACGATTCCACGCAGGCCAGCTTTAGTGAGGATGTGCGATACCCAAAGCGAGACTAGCCTTTTCACCCGAAGAATTTCGTGTAAAATCACGTAAATGCTTCCCGATCTAATCTGCAATATATGATGAATCGCTTCATATATAATTCACCTTTTTTATTAAATCAAAATTTTCACTGCTTGCACTTTTCTTGACTTGATTCTTTATTCTCTCAATTTTTTGTGCTGAAATTTGTTATTTGATCGGGTTTGGCGTTATTTCAAGTCGTTAAAAATATTGCGTTAAAATGCTCCCGACGTAGATCCAGATTTTTCAATAAAACACAATATTTCAATTTAGCTCCTAAAATGCGGAGGGAAATTTAAAATATAAAAATTCGTATTTTTACTTGTCTTTTACGTGGCTTATGGTATTATGGTTATAGAGCAAGATCCCAGGGCCACCATACGTCCCTTATTATCTGACGTACGAAATGTGTAAAATTGAGTAGTGTTAGTATGTGCTATGATCGCATGCCCACCTGCTAGCGTGGCCAGTGGGCCATTATCAAGATATCATCAGGTAATCACGGTACGTAAAAATATTGCTTACCTCACGTTTATTCTCCCAACTGATTTTTACGTATATGTTAGACAATATCCTTTAAAATCAGTTATCAATACTTCCAGACACTTTCCATTGGCAGTATCGCTTTGCAGATGCTTTAAAGCTTTCAAAAAATTACTCAATTCCACTTACATTTTGAAGCTCTATTTTTATATATGTTAGCCAGACAACTATTTTAAAACTTTTTACAAGAAGGCAGACCGATCCAAGAGCTCAATCATCTAGACCCACACTGTGACTCACGCTCATGCGCGCGGAAAATGCCCACGTGCTCATTCCCACAGAGGCATTAAATTGGGTCTAGGGGATGATTGACCCCTTGGATCAGTCTGCTCTTGTAAAACGTTTTAAATTGTTGTTTATGTATTATATATAAAAATGAAGTTTCAGAACGTACTCGTAAGTCAAATTGAGTAATTTTTTGAGAGTGTCAGTGAAATGAGAGTAAAAGTGTCTGGGAGTATTGATGACTGAATTTTAACGATATTATCTAACATATATGTAAAAATCAGCTGGGGGAATGAACGTGAGGTATGAAATATTTTTAGGTACCTTGATTACCTGATACCTAGAAAATGGCTCACTGGCCAAGCTAGCAAGTAGGGATGCAATCACAGTACATACTAACACTACATCAATTTTATACATTTCGTTCGTCAGAAAATAAGTGACATCTGTTGGCATTGGGATCTTGGACTATAATGCAACTCGTAAACTTTTTAATAAAAACAGTAACTAAATTGTTCATAGTTTGTGAATAACTTGTAAGTAATAACTTAAGTAGGTGTAATATAATACGCAATTAACCTACGTTAAATATAATCATTATTATAATGTTGGTTGAGATTATTATATGCGCCCTAATATTATCTGTTCGTTTCTGCTATAGCCTTAATACATTGTGATATTTGGGAAATGATCCCCATATAAACTAGGAAGAATTATATTTTAGGTAGAAGATTTGTTTCCTTCATCTAACTTTATCTGCCGAGCATCGATCTTACGGTTAACGTTTTAACTTCAACTACTTTTAAAGTTCTTGTTAGCAAAGTAAGCTATTTGCCCGTCAAGTTTTGTATAAGTTCGCTTTATAAATTTTTAAAAGAAATGTTATACTTTTTATTTATTAGTTAAAGTTAGTGATTTTAGTTGTGCATCTTTTGACAGTTACGCACAAAAATTTCAGCCATTTTGGACGCGTACTTGTTATGTGATAGTCGTTTGAGTGAGTTGATGTGAGTGTTTATGTGAAAATGGAAAGAAATTAGTATCGAGCTGTCATTAAATTATTGTTTTTTAAAAGGCAATACGCCTACACAAATTAAAGATGAGTTCGAATATGTGTATTATGGGGACTCTCATTTACCACAGTGAAATTTTGGGCAGCTGAATTTAAACGTGGCCGTGAGAGCTTGGGAGACGATAAACTTTCGGGACGTCCAAAACTGCAGCTACTGACGATAACATCATTAAAGTTCACCAAATGGTGCTAGACGATTGCCGAATTAAAGTGAGAGAGATAGCAAAGCCATTGAAATTGACCAAAGAATCTGTTTGTCACATATTAAATCATGATTTAGGCATGCGAAAGCTGTCAGCGCGTTGGGTGCCGCGTTCGTTCACGTTAGACCAAAAACGTGTTCGCATGAACATTTCCAACATTCTGTTGGCGCAGTTTAGATGCAATAAATCCAAGTTTTGGCGTCGATTAATTACTGTAAATGAAACTTGCACTGTTTATGCCGAAAAATGAGCATTTTGAGACGGCACCCAATCACCTTCGACTTAGTCGAATCACCCGATGGTGTCGAGGTGAGGTAATGCCGACGGCGGGTGGAGGCGGCTGGGTGCCGGGGGCAGTCGCTCAACGCGCTGGTTGAAGAGTAGGTCGACGGCGGCGGGGCAGTTAATTAGTGTCTTTCGGTGCCCGCTGCTGAGGTTTCGCGAGACCGGTTTTTTTGGATTAGGGTCTAGAATTTTGGAATTTGTGCGCGTTACTTCGCTACTGGATTGTGATTTCGTGAAAACAGCCTCGGTTTGGTAAGTTATAAGTTCGCGACAGGAGACTTGTATTGTGTTTGACTGATTAAAGTAATTTCGTTTGAAAGTAATTACGCCAATTATCTAGTGATTGCGTGTTGAAGTGTATTTTGTAATATTTAACTTGTTCGGGTGACGTGGAATTTTACGCACGCGCCGATTAGAGATACGGTTTAGAATTTGGACAGCGCAGTCCTTTATCGAGGGCGTCTCCCTGTTGATTGTTTGGAAATCATCATTGCAATTTTGCAGTCGCGTTAAGTGCCCTTTTTTGTGTGCTGACTGTTTTGTTCGTTTTACATGTCAACGGATTTTGAATTCTTATCGTGGCGTAGTATTTAGTATCGAACGAAGGAACTTAGTTGTGTTTAACGCCGAACCGTGTGACTCACGAAGAGATCGCGTTAGTTCCCTATTTGTAATTTGGTGATAAATGAATCCGGGACATTGAATGTTGAACTTTGAACTACTGTCCGTTACTGTGTCGGGTATCACGTGTTCGATTTTACGATGTTTAAGTTAGTTAAATGTATAATGAAGTTAATAGACTGAAATAGTGACATGAAGAAAGAAATGGTCCAGCGGGGAAGCCCGCTGGAGTGATGCAGCATTGTGGGGCAGCATGGAAATCGGCCACTGCCGGTCACCTCAGCTGGGCCAGGTCTCATACACGTACACATCCCTAAACGTACTACTTTCCATGCACCTTACACCCACCTACGGCCTGACCGAGCCTTGGGGTGGCCTTAGATTCGGATACAGGTACGTACTATATTTTTCTAGCCTTCTCCTTACAGTTTTGTATGATAGGACATTTTTCCATGTGGTCATTTGGGCTCGAACCCGCGGCTGTCCGTTGAATCTTCCGCTCATGAGCCCCGGGATATTTGAACTTTGCAGGGGCAGCTGTGGGCCGTAACATGCACCATTATTCGCCCGAAATAAAAAGTAGACTGCAAAGGGAAAACCGGCTCCAAAAAAAGCAAAAACTGTTTTTTCACCTGGGAAAGGGATGACGACTGTTTTTTGGGATAGTCATGGAGTTATCTTAAATGGTTATCTTCTAAAAGTAAAAACCATTATAGGAGCATACTAAGCATCATTACTTGACAAACTGAAGGGAGAAATTGCGAAAAAATTGGCACATTTGCAGCAAACGAAAATCCTATTTCACCACGGCAACGCACCATCTCATACTTCAGTTGTCCACGCATTACAGTTTGAACTGCTTGACATCACATGGTCATATTCACCTTACTCATAAGATCTAGCCCCAAGCGATTCCTCTCATATAAAATATTTTATTATACGGAGGGGCACACTGAAATGATCGGGAATAGAATATTTCAGATTGAGTTGCAATAAAACCTTTTTTAGAATTTGAATACTGTCCTCTTAGAATCTCAATGACGTTCAAACAATTAAAAAAATGTTTAAAAACAAAAACTATGTTGGTTTAAAGTGGACACGTCGTTAAAAGAAATGGAGCTCACGCGTGAACATTTCCGTCCCATAGTTTATCACAATTTTCGTCGCGGCTATCTCAAGATAAATGTCTTAGCGAACTTGTTTAGATTTATGATGTTGAAGCACCGAGTCAAACGATAATATATTGCTCAATATCGCTCAGCACTGTTTCTTCTGCAGGTTGACCAAGAACAGCTCTCACGCCTGAAATAATCGCAGCTGTGCGAACTATTATATTAGATAACCGTCATATGACATACGAGCAGGCTGTTATCAGTATCGGAATGACAGCAATTGAGTCGATATTACATAATGAGCTGTGTGTAAGAAAGCTACTTTCCCGCTGGGTTCCCACAATTTGTCCGAAGAGCAAAAGGCGGCTAGTGTTGTGTTTGGTGCCGGAATACTCTGCAACGCTTAAACGGAGGGAAGTCAAATGCCGTTTATAATATCGTCTTAGGTGACGAATCATGGATTTATTCATACGAACCTGAAAGGAAACATCAGTCAGCAGTTTGGGTCTTCGAAGATGGGTTCAAACCAACGAAAGTGTTTCGCTCCCGCAGCGTGTCAAAGGAAATGGTCGTTACGTTTGTCTCGAAAAAGGGGCATGTTGCTACAATTCCTTTACAGGAACGCCGAATAGTTACCGCTGAGTGGTATATCATGGTTTGCTTGTCAGAAATGATAGCCGAACTCCGAAAAAATAACCCGAAACATCGCATCATCTTACATCACGATAATGCGAGCTCCCATACGGCTCGGAAAACAAATGATTTGTTGAACGAGGAAAATGTTGAGCTGATGAGCCATCCTCCGTACAGTCCTGACTTGAGCCCAAACGATTTCTTTACATTCCCTAGAATGAAAGATTTATTACGCTGTCAACGGTTTGAAGACCCCGAAGCAGCTGTGGAAGCGTACAAATCAGCCATTTTGTCAACATCAACTTCAGACTGGAATTACTGTTTTAATGATTGGTTTGTACGAATGGAAAAGGGCATTAAGTTGAACGGAGAATACTTCGAAAAACAATGCATTGTTGAGTGATGCGTTATGAGTTCAGTGCGCACGACCAGACCGGGAAACTCCAAAACCAAAGTCATAATGAGACGATTACAATATGTCAGTCTTTAACTTATTGGAACTACTGACTCATCGATTATAAATCTAGTCTAATTTTGATTCGATTTCGGTACAAGTTAAGAATATATTCACACTGACAGAGATACTATGCATATAAAATGAACTTGTCAATCACCTTCATCTTATAATCTAATTTAGATATGAAACTTTAAATTAGCATAATAATAAGTATTCTATATAAAAATAAAATATAAAGAATAAAGAATGAAATAATCGGTTTCCTAACAAAATACCAAATTTTATTACATACACGTATTAAGATGCGTTTGCTATGAAGTATTATACTTTAAAAAATGATATTTGTCAAAATTTAATAATTACACCTTAAGTAATCATGCACAATGAAGTAGTATTTATTTATGTTTTGTGTGAATTCACTCATCTGTATGAAGGTTAATAGATCAATGTGAGTTTGATTTCAATGGAGTCTATCGTTCCAACATTTGCTAAATAGTCTAAAGTCATAGTAATAGTCTGTGCATGCCATCTTATGCAATACCAAATAAATATTATATATTATATATATGTCCCCTTAGTGCTAATAAGGTCTGTTGGTTTTGAATTCCACAAACAGATAACATTAGGGAAACCTTAAAAAGGATTTCCTCCAGACCGAATTTTCACTCACAGCGGTGTTTCAATGAAGACTAGCCATATATGCAGGATAAGATTAAGGTGCCTAAGTGTATTCATGAAATTGAGTTTCGGCGTTTGACTGTCTAAATTAGTCTCTCCTAGGTCAGACAAAAAATTGTTAGTCAAAGGCAGAAAAACATAATTTATTTGGACTTTGACTAAGACTTTTTCAGGCCTGACGTTTGACTAGTCAAACCTGGGAGCGCCAGATTCTATTCATTAGATATTATTCACTAGATTCACCATTGAACCCGGTAGGTGGCGCGGTTTTTGATTTACAGAAATGACCCGTGCAAAGCCAGGGGGATCACTAGTCTATAATATATTCATTGACGTACAGTTAGTTTGCGCCGCTAGAATATCTCTTTACCAGTAAAAAAAGTGTCTATTTCTCGTCATTCACTATACAAAACACAACAGCAAAATGCTCGTTTTACGCTGGTATTTCATGTGAGCAAGGTCCTTCGTGAACGAATCATTTGTGCTCCAGCTATATATTATATGTACAATAATAAGACTTGTGTTATGCCTCTGAAGACAGAAGCGTCATAAACAATCGCGACCAATGGTATTATAATACAAACGCAATAAGTAAAGACGAGCGTCGGCTTGTGTGCGTGACTCGGTGTAAGACACGATAAAAAATGTGCATATGTGCTGGAAAAATTTTTACAACTTGCAAGCTAGAATGCCTAGTGCTACGAGACCCCACTACAAGGAATAATATTTGGTAAAAAGTTTTATTATTTTATTTAAGTTTGGTTGTATGAAATGAAAGATTATTTAGTTTAACAAGTATTACTTATTATTATCAAATTAGGGATCATGAAAACAACCTCGTTGGAACGAAGTTCCTTATCGCACGGTACGAATTTAGCAGATGGGGGTAGGCGAGAAAAAGTGTAAGATTTTTCCGTCACGACCCTTTCTATAGTGAGAGCGAGATGTAATAATATCTATCTCCTTCCCTTTTTTTCTTATCTTGCCGTGAAAGAAATATTATTTTAAATGTAACTTCATTTAAATAGACGCTAGTAATTAATTTATTTGTATTTTTTAATCAATAATACAATACGTTTATCAATAATAATATACTACGAAAGAAACCTCATTACAACTGACACTCACGTCTGTTTTTTTAATAATAATTATTAGGGTCCCATAAATTCTGTTAATATTTATGTTTTTGGCGTTGGCAAGAACTTTTTATTAACATAACATTTAAGGCAGCACCGTTTTTCCCAATAACGACTAAAATTAAAAAAAAAAACTACTGTTGCCAAGCGTGCCAACTATGGCAAATATCTTCCCTATGAGGCAATCCAAAGGGGAGGCCTATGTTCAATAATATTTAAGTACAGTTTATATGATAGATGCCAAAAATAAATAAAATGAACATTATGGTAAATCTAAAAAACAGCATAATTAAGTGACAAACATTAAAGTAATAAAAAAATAATAGACTTATACATATCACACAAATATATGTTTCATGTTACCAAACCCTATCCATATTTACTCACAACTGATGTCTTTAAAAAGTAGTAAAAAGAGTATGATAAATAATAACATTATAACACTGATACAAATATAGTGCCTTGTACTTGTAACTGTGTTCCGATAGAGTTTTCGTGAAAGCAATTTTATTTATGATTACGAGTATTCAGAGAATCGGTTCGTGAAAAGAAATTTCAGAAGACTTTTGTTTACTTTTTTTACTTTTGTTTTTCAGTCGTTTATAACACAAGACGCCATAACTTCGCAAGTTTAGTTATAACTAGCTGATACCCGTGACTTTGTCCGCGTTGCTTGATATATTAACATAGTTTTAGATCTTCTTCGCGGCAAGAAAACACATCACTGAACACGTAGTACTTATAAAAATTGTTGTTTCCTAAAACTTTAATAACTTTATATTAAATGAAGACATTGCAATTTTATTTTATTTTTAGATAAGGGCCAAGAAATAAAACTTAGAAAACCTAATTGAAATCTATCCAATAGCTTTTTCCGTGATACGCGCACAACTGGAAATCTCTATCATTTTTATATAGATAACACAACGTCTCTCGCGGCAGACTACCGAGTTTCCGTTTTCATATTCACTTTTAAAAGCGGAATGTTCAATCTTGTCTTCTTTAATGGTCTGAGTGGCGTTGATTGTATTGTGTGGTTCATATTATACAGTATTCCCTCTCGACATACAAGTTCTGTCTATCACTAAGTTGAAAAAAGTTTATGTAATGTTATGTAAATAAATCTATTATCTATTATCTATAATATAAAAATGAATCGCTGAATGTGTTGCTAAGCGCAAATCTCGAGAGCAGCTGAACCGATTTCGCTAATTCTTTCTTATAATATTCCCTGAAGTACGAATATGGTTCTTACGGAGAGAAAAATTTTAAAAATTGCCAGAAAAAGTCTAAAAACAACACTTTTCTATATTCCCATACAAAATATTCGTAATAATACTTAAAAGTCAATTTGAACTTTAATACCATACCATAAAGATTAAGTGTTAGTGGAGGGGTTCCGGGAAGGCAAAACAATTGAGTGACTTTAGTATCATATAAATATTAATGTCAATATTTGTCAATATTTATAAGACATACTCAAAAACAAAATTAGAGAATATAAAAATGAGTCGCTGAATGTGTTGCTAAGCGCAAATCTCGAGAGCAGCTGAACCGATTTCGCTAACTCTTTTTTTATAATATTCCTTGAAGTACGAAGATGGTTCTTACGGAGAGAAAAATTAAAAAAAAATTGCCTGAATATGTCTAAAAACAACACCATCTGAACTTTAATACCATACTATAAAGTTTAAGTGTCAGTGGAGGGGTTCCGGGAAGGCAAAACAATTGAGTGACGTTAGTATCGTATAAATATTAATGTCAATATTTGTCAATAGTTTTTACAATTTTTATTTTTTGACGTAATGTAATTGTTGACTTATCAACTTTCTTTTTTCTTTTTTTATCTTACGAGCTGAATCCCTGAAACTGAGTCCCGAATAGCAGAATAAGTATTAAAAAAATAAAAAATTAAAGAATCGACTGTTAGGCGGTACGAAGTTTGCCGGGTTAGCTAGTACGATATAAAGAGGAAATTAGAATATTGATCAGTGTATGGTTGTTATTGTTACATGGTAATAACCTCTGGAAAGGGGTGATCGCTTTCAAGCTGTTTCCAAAATGAGCCACATTTATATAAATAATTTCATTTTAAAAATATTAATTTGATATAAAGTTACTTTGGTTATAAAAAAAAAAGAAGGTAGGTATCATATTTAATATCCCGGACCAGCGACGAGAATAAGTGTCTAAATTGCGATCGCCAATTCGCCTGCCTAGCGTGGCGTTAATGGCCAAAACTCTTTACAATGGCAGAAGCCCAGCCGTGAGCCTTGTAGGCTGTTATAGTATAAAAAGCAGACTATGACTAAGAGCGATTAATTTATCAATCAATTACAGTAAAACTAAACTGCGCAACCCACTACAACAAAGCGCAAGATATCTAAACATCGTTGGTAGGTGGAAATGATAAAGGAAAAACCGTAATCATATTTTGTGTCCATTTTGTGTGTTTTCTATATAGTTCATACTCATATTTAACCCAAATAAAACATGTGGCATGTTCGCATGTCTACAAATCCATAATATATGATTTGAAAGATCATAAAATCAAAATGACTTCAGAAACTTGTGTCTGAAGTCGAGACTTTTTTGAACAAGGTCTCAGACTGCGGGTGACTAAATCTAGTCCAGTTCAATCCCCAGAAGACACAAGTTTGTGCGTTTACCGCTAAAAAGAACCCCTTTGTCGTATCTCCTCAGCTTCAAGGCACTCCCCTTGTTGCCTCAGCCAGTATAAGTATTCTTCGGTGTCGACATATCGAGTGACGTGCAGTTTCGTAGTCACTTGGAAGAGAAGACCAAATTGGCCTCTAAAAAGCTTGGCGTCCTCAGCAGAGCGGAACATTATTTCACGCCGGCACACAGCTTGCATATTTACAAGGTGCAGGTTCGGCCTCACATGGAATACTGCCCCATCTTTGGGCAGGGGCTACCCAGTGTCAGCTCCTTCCACTTGACCGCATCCAGCGCAGAGCGGTTCGAATCGTCGACGACCGAGTTCTTTCCGATCGGCTTGTCTCTCTGGCACTACGTAGAGATGTTGCATCTTTTTGCGTATTTTATCGCATCTATCACAGGGAGTGCTCTGAGGAATTGTTCAGACTAATTCCAGCCGCTTAATTTCACCATCGCACATCGAGACAAAATTCGGGATGATTCGGTATGATACCATCTGCATGATTGGCGGTCCACCGCTTCGTGATTTAGAAGAAGTTTTCTTCCTCGCACAACTTCCTTGTGGAATCGATTACCACCAGCGATTTTTCCGGACGGACAATACGAGCCTACTCCTTTTTAAAACGCATCTGCAATTCCCCTGGTGTTGCAGTTGTTCATGAGCGGCGGTAGACACCTACCATCAGGTGAGCCGCATGCTCGTTTGCCCTCTCTCCTATAAAAAAAGTCGTACAGTCCTAAAATAAACTCTTCTAAGCTATTTCATAATCATTGTCGATTTACAATTATTTATTTTTACCTGTATCCTCGAGAAAACCTGGTAGAGTCAAACTGCAGTTATATTGTGGCTGTAGCACAAATGGGTCAGCTCGAACGGAGAAGGACCGCACTGATACCAGCGAAACACAAGCTTAATGCTGCTGTGTTTCATGTGGTAAGTGTAGTGAATCGGATATCCTATTTATTGGAAATGATGTATTCTATCTTATTTCTCATGGGTGACAACGCATCCGCAGTTTGATTCTTAACCGAGGATAAATTTAGGTGTCTATGGGCCACAGCATCCACTTACCATCAGTTCTCATCTTCATCAGACTGAGCGCTCGTTAATCACTCTTATTCTATAAAAAAAAAAGAAAACTGTCGCGGGTGAAAGCACTGTTTTAATAATAAATTTTATTTATAAATTTTTTAAGTTTTTAATTTAGTATTATGAGGTATGCAGTTGTCCTGAATACATTTAAATAAAACTAGTGTATAAAGAAAAAAAAATTATATTGAAAAGGTATCACGTGTTGCGGTGTGCTTCCATGTGTGACGCGGAGAGGCGTTGTATTGTGACGTAGACAAAGAAATGTGATTGGTGGAGCGGAGAGGACAGATAAATGTGACGGCTATTTTATTGTTGTAAAATTTGTGTTTCATATTTTAACAAAAATATTAAAATATGGTGATAGAAAGCCAAAAGTTGTTTACGACGTTACACTATTTTTTTACGAATTTTATCGCGTATATTAACTTATTTTATATTCCCGACCAGGATGATCCATCTTTGTATGAAAGGAGAATGCCAGATTCTCTATAGAACACCCAAAAGTGTGGTGTACACGAATGCCGCATGCAACATTTTTTTAAATTTATTACATCATCTAAATTATATATTTTAAGGTTTCTAGAACATGTGATTTTTTAAAACTGTACTTTAATAATTACATTTACCTTATTTTTTAGAACAGCATTCGTTGCAGTTAATTGTAATTTCAGAATATAAATTGTCAGGCGCTAATGATATATATAAATAAGAATTTAAGAATTTAAAGAGTATAATAATATAATGATCAGTAACATTAAAAAAGGGTTCTCTTGTATAGGTTCTAAAAGGTCCTTACACAATATGAGACTAACACCACCTGTTTTTCATAAAATCTAAGTCCTACTCATGTCATCATCATTACAGCCCTTCACAAGTCCACTGCTGAACATAGGCCTCTCCCAAAGAATGCCACAAAGCACTACTCATGTAAACGAGTTATATTATTTAAAAAAATATTTTTCACGATACATATTATTGTGACATGTGTGTGAAGAAGTTATAAATATTTACAGATTAAAGTAGAGCCAATTTAATAGATCACATTTGACATATTTTGTCAGTTTTAGCTTTATAGTGAGGTGACCTGCTTAAAAACATCGACTTAAGTGAATGAATCGACACGGACTTCAAACATATGTGAGTAAAATTCCAGTATCTGTAAGTACTTTTTATAATAACTGAATAGGTATTAGGTACCGTAATTTTATAAAAAAAAGAATAGCAGTCGAATCCCTGCCCCATTATTATGTTCTATCGTAAAGTTAAGGAACAAAATAAGACAAGTACATAATTTAACAAAAAATAGCATTTATTCAGTTGAACTATCAGAACTGTAACTAGTATTGTCATCTTAAGCACTGCTGTCAGCATTCAGAGCTATTATTAGGTAATTCATTTTCAATAATATAGTCTATATTCACGTCTCGTTCAAATCTTGTAAAATTATTTCCTTTGTTTTCTCCAGGACCTTTCTCGTCTTCTGTAGTAACTTCCGAACAGGTATTTTGTAGCATAGTCAGAATTTTAGTAGTACTGAAGAATGGTTTAGTATTGTTTCGTCCAACATGACCCTTTATTTGTGCCTAAATAAACTCGATAGCGTTATACTGGCAATGGTAGGGAGGCAATCGAATAACTTCGTGTGCATGCTCTAGGGCTAGTTCATCGATTACATAGTGAGGCTTGGACGGCTTACTTGCTTTTATCAGATTTAACAACTCAACTTTTAAAAAGTATACAAAAAAAGTGTCTCAGGGCAATGTTTGGTGCTAAAGAAACAGACAGTTGCAGACTTCTGTTTGTAAAATTAAGAATCCTAAATTGCCCTCATTGTACATACACCAAGCCTGCTTATTCGTCAAAAGTAATTTACATTATTTTAACTCGCACATTGCTAAGCACCCGAGGGAAACAAAGAATAATGTTTTTACTATAATACCGTTTCACACATCTAGCTGTCCTTTTTCTCAAAAAGTTTGCATTAGTACCAAAAACATATAATCATTTACCTGACAAATTAAAAGATTTAGAAACAAAAAAAAATAAGAATAAATTATTAGAATTATTGATTGAAAGATGTTTTTACTCTTTAAAAGACTATTTGAGCTACAAACTTACATTCTAAATTAATTGACATTTAAAATATTTTTTGAATTATGTTTTAAGTAAATAGTATTAAATCACTACGTTTTAGTTATAAGTTTACATGAATTTTGACATATTAATATTCAATTCATAGACTTAGATTATACTGGTGTAATTCCATTGTATTTTAGACATTATTATCTTTATTGTCCATGTTTGTTAAGTATTTCATGGTATGACATTATGATTTATTATCCGTGTTATTTGATTTGATTTAATGAATAATGACATAATGTTTTAAGTTTCATGATTTTAATAATATTGTAAGCCTTAATCTAGGCAGGTTGTGGTGATACTTCATTAGTTGTATAATGTTAAATCTCTCAAACCTACAACAAACACAATAAATGACTTATTCTATTCTATTCTATTCTAAAGTTGGACTTGCTTCCAAACCATTTCTTAGCAGCCTCGAGACAATTTCTTGCTTTTTATCTGCTTAAGTTGATGGTTTATCAACTTGTACAGAATAATACGGTGCATTGTTCATAATAATTTTCGATGGGTTTTGGTAGCAGCTTCTCAAACCATTCTTTAAAAACTTCAAAGTTCATTTCCTCGTGGTAATCACTTGCAGTTTTAGACGCGAATGCGAAGAGGCAGTCTGGTATAAAACCTTGAGAAGCTGAGCCCGCGTGACATATAATAAGGCGGGCTACTTTTTCCGATGGAACTTTTGAGGTGGAGGCCGCTGTATCATCGGTCCAAGTCCGCGAAACCGTATGGTTTATATTCAAACATGTTTCGTCAATAAACACGACATTGTCCCAATCTTTAATTTTATTTACTTGATGTAAGAATGTTACTCTTTTCAAAATAATATCGTAGCATTCCAGCAGGATTTTCCGCTTGTTATATTTTTTAAAACTAAACTCATCGATTTTAAAACCGTAGATAGTGACGATTTACCACCAAAAATAAGCCTATCTCTTTTAACGAACCCAATAGATTTTTCAGTGTAGGATATTCTTTTCTCGAGTAATATCCATAAATGTGGTTGCGAATTGCAGCAGCACCAAAATTATCAACGCCAACAATTTTCTTGTCCTTCTTTCATTTTTTCGGTGTACGTATAGTATTATCTTCTGAGTCTCATTGTGCGAATTTCTCTTTAAGAATTTGAGTTACTGTCCTCTTCCCTATTCCCAATGCCTTGGCAACACGTTCTCTTGGTTGTGTCAATGGTAAAAGAGACGGATCGTTAACTGATTCACGTTCAAAATAATTCTACAATTTCACCACTAGTTCGCGAGATTGACTGTTTAGCGTTTTTCCTAGTTTCGACATGGTAAAACAAGACTGTTGTTCATGTTCACTAATCGTTAAGCAATTAGAGTCCAACTTATTGCCAGGTAAACGCCAGAGTTCGATCAGTCTAATAAAAAGCCGGGTCAGAAGAAAATAACAGAAAACACACCATAAACGCACAGTCACTTCGCACAACAACAAAATACTGCGTCATGTAATGGTGACATGACATGGCGTCATCGACAGGCACTGGTCTTGTCAGGAATATCCCACGAGTTTGTGGCCTAAAATTGTACCTTACTTCAATGATTTTTATATTTGGTTATTTTTGTATTTTTATAGTTAAAAGAATAAAATGTTTTACTATCATCACAATGTGGTTATTCATTTATGGTGAAATATTCCTTCACAAGTTTATGTACTATATGTATGCATTATCACTTCATTCGAATCTTCTTATCAACTTTCGATTTTTTTAGGTAACATCCCTAGTATTTAAAAAGAAAAAGGGTTCCCTGACGCAACATTGTAACGACGTTCAGTTCTCTTTAGAACAAAAATTATTTATTATGTTTAAATGGTTTATTAGTGAAAGGAAACCGTAAAATTACCTTCTTTTCTCATTATTACAATTAATATGTAATCGTAATTGAAAAAAGTTAAGCAATTGTGCAGTTCGAACTTCGCAACAATAAATAATATTTTATGCCCACCGTTACAAGGTTACCTTGTTGAATTTCGATGAAGTGTCAAATGTGATCTATTAAATTGGCCCTATTATAGTAATTAATTTTATGACATAGGCAGGACCATAAATTATCAACTATATAAAAAAAGCTATAAAACTAAATATATCTGTTGCAAATATCTCCATGTTGAAAGAAGAGTTAAGATTAAGAGAATCGAAATGAGGATACAAAATGCCCCTGCATCCTATCGACGCAAATATGACAATTAATGCACCTAAACATCGTGAATGCAATTATCAGAATGTTCGTAGTAATTAGCAGTAAGTTAATAAGTAGGCGTGATAGAGTCCGTATATTAATAAAAACATAAGTCTTCAGCAAAAGCAGGAAAAAGTGCAACGGTAAAGAAAGCGGGAATCAGTACAAGCAAAAATGTGATATAATCAAAATCAATATATTTCACAAGCACAAATAAGTCAATGTGTGAAAATATTCGACATTAATTTGACATACGTACCTACTTACGATATTGACACAATGACGTGTGTGTATCATTTCACAAAATGCACGAAAATTAATGATTATTATTCAGTAATTATCTAATGCAATTCTTGATTATTATCGACTTATAATAATAATTGAAAATAAAAATTGAAAAAATATATACATTATATAGTATATATATATATATATATAATGTATATATATATATATATATATATATATATATATATTATATATATATATATATATATATATATATATATATATATATATATATATATATAATGTATATATATATATATATATATATTATGTATATGTATTGAAATATGTATTGTTTGATACTTTATGCGTATGTATATACATATATAATGTACTCTGTGGTATGTACTTATTCGTACAAAGAAACTGTGTAAAAGATTTTATGTGAGATGTTGACTATGTGTGTTATTGTCTATAAATTAATTCATTATTTTAAATTTTAATGCACGATGTGTGATCAGAATCGAAAGTAAGTTAAGTGTAATGTGTAAACAAAAGGCACAAATCATCTTATTACGTTCCGCAGGTTTCCTAAAATAGAAAAAGAAAAGCTTAAGGCAATATTGTGGTAAGTTTTTACACATTTTGAAATTATTGACTGTTATTAGTAGGTATTATTACTATATTGAATCGAATTTTATCTGTTTCAGATCATGTGTATTTGGTCTGAGTTAAGTTTTCATCTTGAGAATTTTACCAAACGTTAATGTACTGTGAAGAACAATTCGCTGTCAAATAACATATTTTGTATCAGTAACATGCGTGGAAATATTCAACATCTATAATAATGTACAGTTTGTAATACAATCTGTCTTCCAGAAAATAAAATGCCATCAAAAACATAACTTGTATAAAAAACCAAGTCTCGCAACTCAGATCTTCTACCGTAAAAAGTTGTGATAGTTAATTTATGCAGTCCCTACTTAAGGGTCCTTCTGTCTTAAGTTATTATGTAATTAGCTAAACTAACAACATCTTACAGTGACCATATCAATATTAAAAATCTTTTATGTTTTAAATAGATTGACTTGGCCATCGCATGAAAACACAATGTATATCTCAAGTAATACATATTACATTAAATTAGATTGTTTAGTTTAGTTCATTTACATTTTGTTTAAGTAATGATTCGGCGACGGCAGGAGAAGGATTCAGTGACTTAGTGGTTAATATCGGAATGTCAGTAAAATATTTCTCAAAAACCATTGAAACGTCCTGATCTGATTCAGTTAAATTATTGTTAACACTTCAATTGTAGTTTGAATTGCGAGAGTTGATCTTACCAGTTTCGCTATTAATTATACTCCATGTCATTTTAATTTTATTAGAAGCCGTCTTAATCTTGTTGCTCAAATGCAAAGACTTGGCTGTGGAGCACACTCTTTTAAATATTTTTGAATATTTTTTTACATATTCCCTAAATTAGACGCTATGATTATATGACCTTTCATGGTAAAGATCATATAACCTATGTCTGCTCTTATGGACTCCTACCGTCGCCCATTCATTGAATGACTTCCGACTGTTCAAGGACAATGTTTTAGAAGTAAAAGTACTATTAAATTCATTGCAAATGAGCTTAAATAAAGTTCCATACAGAAAATTTGATTCATTTTGATATGAAAGTGATGGAAGTTTTTTTTACTAAGTTACTTCTAAATTTCTCCAAGCGACGTGCATTTACTGGAACAAACACAACTTTCTCATCTACTTGCTTTTTGTGAACATAAGGTAACGATACTACTTGTCCACAGTGATCAGAACTTAATTTTTAAATTATACATTTATGCAACGGCTTCACATTTGTAAAAATGTTACCTATACATGTTGCTCTAGATAGAGCAATACGCGTTGGCTCTAAAAATAAATTAAAAGACCATATGATTTAAACAATGATCTAAATTTAATATTGATGGAGGAAGCTTCTAGGAGATTGATATTAAAGTCTCCACATATTACAATAGATTTATTCTGTTTATTAAGCTTAGCAAAAACCTCCTACATAATTTTTTCAAAAGTATCGTATATAGAACATGGGGGTCTGTAGACGCTCACAACAATGAGGTGCTCAAACTCAACACACGCCATTTCTACAGTTCGCTCAACAGAGAGGCTCACAATATCTTTACGTTCTTTCCATGATAATAATTTATTAGCTAATATTAAGGAGCCACCTCTTAAAACCGTTTCTCTTTTGAAAGAACTGACCAACTGGTGATTACTGAAGTTAAACATTAAGTTATAAGCTTTTAACCAATGTTCAGTAATACATAAAATGTGAATATTGTTGCTATTTAAAAACAACTCAATTTCTAGTTCTTTGCCTGTCATGCCTTGTATATTTTGGTGCACCAGGTGTAAACAATTTTTATTATCATTCTGTGGAATTATACAATTAAAGATTTGTAAGCTACATTCTAAATTATTTAAATTATTAGAACTGCTAGAGATTACCTCTATTGTCTAATTTTCTAATTTAAATTACTTGGAACTGATTCCAAATTGCATATTAAGTCATTATACTGCTCAAAAGAAGCAGATGTCTGTGAAGCCAAGTCCTTGGCTGAGCTAAGTAATACTTATCTCTTGTCAAAAATTTCTTAATTAAATTATTTATGTCAAATAAATTAAATTTATTATTATAATTATAACAATAAATGTCAAGTTTAAATTATTATTACATGAAAAGTTATTCATTAATAAATTTAAATCATATCTTATTTTATTTTCCTGCGGCCAACCCTGTATGTAAGGCAATGTAAACAAGATAATTTTATGTACATTTAAAACATATAGATTATCAATATATTTTAATAATTGATTTTTGTTTACATTGCCTCTTCTCCCAAAAAGAATTATTAATGTGCTATTAGGGCAAAATTTACTAGCTAAAACTTTATTCATTATATGACTAAAGAATGCTCCAGGCATGCAATAATTACTGATCAGATGCCCTTTTAAACAGTCATCACAATACATAATAACATTATTTTTTTTTAAATATTTACATTGTTTTTTAAGTTTATATCCTTTGTCACGGTACTGTCACAGAGTGTAGGTGAAAATAATGAGTCCTTACTGTTTACATAATTATTTACACATATTGTCTTCGATGAACCTGGTATGGAGCGATGATACTCATTCTGTTTTATTAAGGAGTCAAAACGCTCCTCATTAAAAAACCTGTAAAGATACAGAATATAAAGGGTTACAATCCCACGATAAAAGTTTCTTATGGGTATCCCTGTGGCGCTAGTAGTATACGCTCATAGACGCGTGTTTCATTTCTTTAGTTCAGATATAGCATTCTTGTCTTGGTAGATAGTAATTGTGTTCTGTGTTCCCGAAGTTTCGAGTAATTAACAGCACCCATGGTCACGGGGACCGCAGATTTAGTATATACTAGGTTGGCGATGAAGTGGTTAGGATCATAGACTTAGAATATACTGGCGTATAGACGAAGAAAATTCCTTATAGCAAAAATGCAAGATAGAAAAGGATACCAAATCTCATGACACTGTAACCGATTTTGAATGACAGATCGGCGCAATTCGGCACGCAAGAAATAGCTTCTAGATACTTTGTAATTTTTTAAAGTGTAATAGTGGTTATTTTTAGTAAGTAACTTCTTTCTTACTTGTTCAGTGAGTGATTGTGGTGTTAATAATAAAAATAATCCTGATAATTGCACATTTCACAGGTAAATTCTCAAGACGTCGTCAATGTTATGAAGCGTTTATTTTTGGTTAAAATTTATGTTATATATTGTTTAAAATATAGAATGTTTTCAATTATTTTATTTATTTTGATATTTTACAAAGAAAAAAGGCACTTTGTTGATAAATTGCATGAATTTGATAAATACATTTTTATACAAAATATTTCACATGTGCGGTAGGGATTGACTCAACTATATCAAAATTAATGTCGATATTTATCTTGAATGTTTATAATGAATCGTTAGACTTGCCTACATAACAAGAATATAAATCCTCGGCTTGCGTTTTAAAATGTAATTTTATTTTGCCGTTTATTATACAGATTCCCTCCGGATTCTATAATTAGAAAAAATGGTTAAGGTTCATTGGACGGGTTGGTTGTAATGCAAAGAAGAACTCAACAATTTGCCGCAACCATTTTCTTGAGAAGTATAAAAGAAAAAGTAGAATAAAAACAATTTTATTAAAAGAAGTCATCACATTATTTGTAACAGTAAGTAAAATATTGTTATAATAAGACTTCACAATTTAACTTTCAAAACTTTAGATAAATATGGATAAAGGTTAAAATTTAGAATCGTTTACAAGAGGGGTGGGGGCAGGGGGTGAAGGGTGAGCGTCCCCTTACTACCGATTCCACTCCCATTAAAAGGTAATACACTGTTCTTCAGAAAAATCAAAAAGAAAATCCTGTAGACCTAACCTCAAGATGATAACATTTATCGTCTCCGGCACGAGGGGGGAAGAGGGGAGCAGGAGTGTGCCCTATCAGGGAAAGCCCCTCTACCCTTTCCTCCTTGCTGAAAAGTATAGTTTATGAGTAATGGTTTTTTTTAAATCACAACCTCACTTTTTTGCACAGGAATATTGACTCAAAATTACTTCTACAACGGCTTCGGAGCCGTAGGGAGTACATCCCCTTCGCCCTTGCGTAGCGTAACTTTGCGTTCTGCGCCTACGGCTTTACAAAATCTCTCTAGGAGTAGGGCAGACAAGACTACGTGGAGTCGGGGAGTGCTAATTCAATTTTAGTGCAGATTCGATTAGATCAGATATCTTATCTATTTATACTTAAGTCGAATGTTAAAATAAAGTTCTATAATGTATTTAATTATTAATTATCAAATGTTTATAATTATCATAAGTACTACTTATTTGAAAAATAAAGCAGCCATTATGTACTCCGTATCGACGTTTTTATTTCCCCATCAAAAAATTTTCTAAAATATAAATAGGTAAATACCAGGAACATGTCTTATGAATACTTTTTAATTATTTTAGAACTATTATGGTAAAATTCAGTTAATTTTTGAGGTTATTCAACCTCATGCACTAAACACTTTTTGTTAAATCCTTTTACCGCTTCCTTAACAATCATTTTCGATAGTCCTTGTAAGTAAAATATACATCACTAGCTAACGCACCCAATAACAAATCAGAATTGGTCACGTGTTTTCGTGCTGTCAGATGGTCTATACGCCACTATATTTTAAGTCTATGGTTAGGACGAAACCAAATTAAAATACACCAGTGTGCGTGTAATGTACATGTGGGATGGAGCATGCATTGCCTTCATCAACTTCAATTATTGGTACCGATTGCAGTATATACGTATCTTCTGATTTGACGCAGATGATTAAGTGAATATTTTTACTACGGCTAAGCAAAAAGGTTGGTTACGATTTAAGAAGTCTGTTCTCTGTCTCTATCTGTTCCCTCAGACATCAAAACTACTTATCGTATTTTCAAAAATGAGATATCGTCGCACATAAAAACTAAAATGGTGGCTTATTGCGAACATGTACTTAAGTACTCTAAAAAATGAAATAAATATTGGAATATCATGTCCGAGTATCCATTAAAAGGTGTAATTCAATATGTTCTCGACATTCCGAAAATACATGTTATAAAAATGTTAGCTATATGAGTATAGGTATATGAAATAACATTTTTAATACTTACGATTACGATCCACCTGATGATGGTAAGTGGCTATGTAAGGGGGTGATACCTACCCAGACGAACACCTACCCAAACGAACCAGACAGAAATAGGGTCCTAACATTTAGTGAATATAATATTAAGGTAGCCGTAATTAACCGTGACACCGAGACGTTAACACCTCTCCCAATTCAAAATATATCTTGTTCACCGTAAAAGGTTGTATATATGGGCCGGATGGGTTTTTACACGCGTTATTGAACTGCTGGTTCTTCGTGTATAAGTACATTCGTGTGTGAGGTATGAATATTAACCAGGCTTCTTTTAATAGGTCTGAGGCATTGAGTTATATATAGAGAAGCTATTCCAAACAAAAATTATGCGCTACTCTTTGACTTTACTTTAATATAAAATAAGATATTAATATATAATAAATATAAGAATTTAATATAAAATACTCTTATTTTAATCTAAACAAACATATTTCTAAATAAAATGTAATAATAATTATTTTATAGAATTCACAAATCTTCAATTTACGCAATATTTAGTTTAGAGTACGGATTGCAGTGCAAAATCTAGTGCGTAGTGCATAATATATCGATGGTCTGAGGATTCATTTATTAATGTTAAAGAATTCATTTAAAGTATTTTAACAATTAATAAACACTTTATTAATACAGACCTTACACACTTTCATTGAAACAGTCTGTAGTTATGCTTTATTGAAATACTGCTAAGAGAAAAAGTAGAAAAGGAAGTATGTATTTAAATTCACAAATCTTGCAATAAGTAGATTTATGCTTTGTCATCATCATCATTACATCCTAGTAGTGCATAACCCAAGATACGCATCCTTAATAGATGCCACGCATCCTGAGCCACCTGCATTAATGGACTAACCTACTTACGTTGCACAAAAACATATTTCATCAGGCCGTCTCTCTATCTAGTGGAGGGTGGCCGAATTTCTACCAAGGATGACACACATTACTATTGCAATTAAAATACATCCTAATTTCAATACAAAACTGATGGGTTCTAATTATAGATTAGGTAATCTATGGGTTCTAATTAACAAAATTAAATCCAAGCTCAAGCATATCACTGCATTAATATTCAAAAACTGAAGGTACCCGGGCTAACTATGACATCGGGACATAAAACATCTCAGCCCCCTTCCCCCGTGACCATGGGTTCTGTAAAGCAACCGAAACGTTGGGATTAAAAATAAGATACAATCCATAAAAATAGTTATCTTAAAGGTGTCTTCTCCCCTACAGACCCAGCCGGGGTGGAGTCGCGGGAAAAGAGGCGTGTTGATGTGCCATAATTTTAGTTTTTGGTCTTCCTAAATTTAGTATATCGTTAATCAAGAATAACATAATACAAAATCAATTAAATTTGCATTTTTGCTTGATATTTAAGTGTGAAAAACCTTACACTGGTGCAAGACTGATGGTGACTTTGAAATACTATTTAATTATTTCATCTTTATCGTGCATAACCATCGTTTCAATTTCTTTGTCAATTTTTTTAAAAATTTTATTAAAGA
This sequence comes from Parnassius mnemosyne, assembly GCA_963668995.1. Lineage (NCBI taxonomy): Eukaryota > Metazoa > Arthropoda > Insecta > Lepidoptera > Papilionidae > Parnassius > Parnassius mnemosyne. The sequence goes on along the minus strand of CAVLGL010000082.1, from coordinate 41,347,675 downwards.
TCTATTATAATGATATATAATGATATATTATTAAGAAAAATCGATCGTTAATTAAATTTTTTACTTTTGCAACTACGTAAATTGTTAATAAGAAACTGAAAAATATTTCTTTTTTAAATTTTTCCAACGGTGCTCTATTTTGAAGCCTTTCAAGAATAGCTCCAAGGAAGGAAAAAATTCTCAAATTTATAGTTTAACAATTATCACACATGCAATGTTCATGTTCAAGCAGGAGCAATTATTAATTAACTATTGCATAATTAATAGAAAAATTCTGATAAAAAATTCCGGCAGATTATATATTGTTCATGTATCTATCCAGTAAGCCTCTGAATTTCTTAATTTTTTAAATTTTATATTTATTAATTTTAAATACTTTTTATTGATAAACTGTCCGAAGTAGGCGTGGCTTACTAAAGCCATATCACCAGTTTTCAGCCGTATTTTCCATCCCTCTGGCAAAATATTGGTCCTACAGTTCCGGGAGTCAAGTCTTCTTTTAGGATATTTTCTCCTCTTTTTGAATGTCTTTTTAGATTTGAAAACTCCCAATTAATTTTTGAGATTTTCGCAAAAAGCTAAACCCCTTTTGTATTTTTAGTTAATTGTTTATGACTTTTGCAATTTATGCAAGCGGAACTTTATTTAAAAAACATCATATATATGCTATTCGAATGATACCTGGTTCATATTTTTCTGAGACTGCTGAAAAAAGTTGACCAAAAAAGCACTTGTTGTAGTCAAAATCTAGTGATTAGAATGGAGATCTGTAAAGATAAATGAGTGAATCTGGAAATAAAAACAGTTTGTTGCAAGGATAAATAAAAAATCAAAGGTCGTCGTAATGCTTTTTAATGTGTTGTTTGATGTTTTATTCATTCAATGAATTACATTAATAAAAAAATCATTTAAATAAATGTCAAAATGCTGAAGTATTTTCGTTTCTGCAAAAAATATAAGTTTCAATCGTTTGATCTAATAGATGTTTAGGTTAGATAGTTATATATCTCTATTCCTCGTACTTTTGGTATCTTTACTCATATTCATTAGTGAAACTTCCAAACATAATGTAGGTTTATAGGAATATGTACTGAATGTATGGAATGATAAAACTGAAACCTATTTTAGTAAAATTTCAATGTCAATGTCATCAATAATGTTTTAATTTATGTAACGAAAGCGACACTGAAAGTTTTTAGAACTGCTCACTTGTAAACGATGTAATAAAAAAATTAGTTCAAATTTTGAAAATGGAACTCTTGGCCAATATTATTTTGTATGCATTTTATTAATTTGTCATTTGTTTACAATTTGAGAAAATTTTCGTATTATAATTTTTTGTGACTTTCGATGTGATTTAAGTCAACAAGAAAGTTATGATAGACTTCGATTGGCCACTGTTTACAACTGGTTTAATGAGTTTAAAAGTTGTCGCACTCATCTCTGATCTGCGTGAGGGACGCTCTTCTACGGCGACGACTGAATATAACATTAAAGTTGTGCGGCGTATGATACAGACTGACAAAAGAGTGACTGTGAAAGTGCTTATAAGCAGAATCAGACAAGATTAGGCATCGGTATGAGTCAAGTGCATTCTTCCATCTTCCATGAATATTTAGCGTTCAGGAAGCTTTGTGCCCGGTGGATACCTCATAATTTGACACTGAACTAAAAACTCCGTCGTGTTGATTGGTGTCGTGAAATGGTTCAAAAATTTAAGGGAGGTGACTCAAATGCTCTCATCAACATACTTACGGGTGACGAAAGCTGGATTTATTGTTATGCTTCTGAAACTAAAAGACAGTCGGCTGCCTGGGTGTTTCCTTCCGAGGAGTTGTCAACTAAAGTGAAGAGAGGTCGAAGTATGGGAAAAAAAGGTTGCCTCGTTATTCGGAAGGATAGGTCATTACGCAACAATTGTTTTAGAGGATTGAAAAACAGTTACTGGAGAGTGGTACAGTAATAATTGTTTGCCACTTGTCTTGGAAAAAGTTCGGGAGAAACGACCTCACAGTAGGATCCTCCTTCACCACGATAATGCCTCGTCACACACTGCTAAGCAAACAATCGACTACTTGGCGACGTCAGACGTGGAATTACTGGGTCATCCGCCCTAGAGCTCCGATCACGAACCTTGCGATTTTTATTTATTTCCGAAAATAAAAGAAAAGCTTCGAGAAAAACGTTTTATGGAAATACTTGGTTCATATATGAATGTAAAACCCCATTTTCATTAGGAGACATTTGTCCCGCGACCTTGTCGCCCGACATCGCAGGCGATATTTACGTGTCGCGTGTCGACAGCTAATTGTGCCAAAGCTAACTGAAAACTTCTATGTTTGGATTAATGTAAAGTTGATATTTATAAAACACTGATTATTTATGTATAAAACAATTTAAATTTAGGATTTGTATTCACTAGGGGACAAAGTGAAGAGACATTTCGCTCGTCCACATACTAAATTGTGGTCGAGATGTCGCCCGTAGAGGTAGTGTTGTAGTGCGACTTACATAATTATTCGATGAAGCATTCTGAAACGCAAAAAAACCGGCCAAGTGCGAGTCTCAAACGGCTGGACCGATTTTGATAGAACTTTTATTGGCAGACAGCTAATGTTACAAAGAGTAACTTAAGCTACTTCTGATTTAAAAAAAGAAAAAAGAAGAAGAAAATTAAAAATCTAAATTATACGCGGGTAAAGTCGCGGGGAACGGCTAGTACAACATATATTGTAAGTATGAGCCAAATGTCAAAAAAGAAAAAAGATATTAATAAATGTTACTCTTACAAAAAATGTGGAGTATATGTTTTATTTCGAAGCTTCTAAAGATTGTTCGCGACAAACATTTAAAGAGACACACTGACAGAAATACTAAGTAGTACCGAATTGCAGCAAGGGACACTAATAATGTTGGTAAATCGGAGTACACGCGAGTCAAGTCGCGCAAAAATGGTAGTCTAAACATAAAATAACAAAAACGCTTCTTACCTATTAACAACTTAACCATTAACGAATAGAAAAGAAGCGTTTTGAATTATTGAAATAACAAAATTTAACTATTACTACTCAAAATACATATTTGCTATTATCGTTCGCTTGAAAAGCGGTGTGCGTTTGTGTTTATTCTGTTTGTGAAACAATATGGAAAATGTGTGATACAACTTGTTCACAATATAGTCGCGGAGTGTAGTGAAAACTTTATTCAACTAGCAGGTTTGCAGCCATTTGTGGTAAAGGAATGAAGTAGTAAGTGCGTATCTCAAACGAGTATTATAATGACGTTCGTGTAAGTGTGTCGCGGCTTTCCGATCGGCTGCATTGGTGGCGGCTTGAAGTCGCATCACTCCACTTGCCTTTATTTATAGTGAATGAACAAGAGATGCACATTCGTATGCATTCGATCACGAATTCATTCAATGGTTTTTTTTCTTGGTAATGTAATTGCTGTAATCCCATAAAGATGTTTTAATTTTACCAAATTTAATAAACACGTAAGTAAGCATTTTTGTTTATTTTAGACAAGCTACATTTGCTTGTACGATGTATAACAATCTTAGTATCATCTCATGAACTACTCGTATTATACCTAAAGGCAAAGTGTAGAGTCATTAGTGTTACGGCACGCAGCTGCCCCTGCAGAGGTCGGCAGCAGCCCGGACTTCGCCACCACGAGCATTTTAATATTGTCAAATGCACTTATATACGCTATCAAATTAGAATAACCAAATTCGCGGTAAATTAAGCGCGCACAACCCACAAATTCAGACGTTGATCGCAATCAATGTTAACTTCCTAACAATTTGTTAACCCGGCGTCTAATTCTAGACTACAATTCCTCGTCGTTGCACCATTTGCTAACAAAACCGACTATAAAATATGGAGGTTATACCGAGCGACTTCACGACGTGCTCTCGACAGCACTGCTTTCAAAGCAACTGACTTTCTGCGCTCACGCCCTCTACCAAAGCCACTCTGCTCGCCCGAACGTCACAACCGGTATGGCACCGAGCCGAGTGCCCTCCGGCATCAAATCCCGAAACCAGCGTTTGGTCGTGAACAATTAGCATCATAGATCCTCAGTAACCGAGTCATTAATTCGTCTTCAATAGGAAATATTTCAATATTATATTTGGAATTAATCACATAGCTCAATATTTGTTTTATAGAAGAGGGCCATAAGAGCATTCTGTGATTGAATACCTAAATGAGTCGCGCAAACAAGAATTTAACTAAATTATTAATATTAACTTTGGCCCCTCAATATATTAACGCAAATGTAATGTATGTACACAAAAATAAAAGTAGTTTTTAAAAATAAGTTATATTCATTCTGTAAATACTAGGAATATACACAAGCTAGTTACTCGACTCCACCGAGTCAGTAGTTCATTCTTGGGGCGATATATACACTTTCAAAACAAAATCCCAGAATATATACAAAATTTGACCTTCTGAAACGCCAAACACTTTATTTAACAAAGTTTGTATAAAAAGGGTTATCATAATATTAAGGAATTTATGTATGATAATAACCCCTGGGAATGGGGTGATCGCTTGCTATCAGGCAATTTCTAATTTGTTTTGTAATTTCAATTGTGTAACATATAGATTGTAAACAATTATTTTTTTAAATAGTCCCGCTGGGTTTCTTGCTGGTTCTTACCTGGACAGACGTATTTTCTGAACCTGTGGTACTTAAATCAAACATAAAGAGTGACTTTCAATAAGTATTACATATCTATATTGAAAAAACAACGTTTCTGTTTTTGTTTATATTTCATTAAAGTATATTAGTATAATATTAGATGGATATAATTACAACTGAACATGATTTTTTGCACTCATTTATTTATTATAGCTTACACAAAGCTTTTTTTTTGTATAGAACTATCTGGTACCCAACGCGTTGCTGCCGCAGGAAAAACAATTGTGGAAATATCGCTTTAAATTTGGAAGAGTTTCATTGTTTTATTAGAAATACATTCAAGAATGAATGACTATTATATATAGCTGCAGCGTGACTCTACCATTTTATTATCTATATATTTCTATTTTATTGTTATTTATTTCATGAATAACATGTCATCCAGTTAATAATTCTTGATATTGACACCGTTTTCTGACCATACATTGCGAATTAAAATTATTATATAGAAATAATTTTTAATTTCTAGAAATTTAGCTTTGAGCTGCTGAGATTTCATAACAACGGAAACTTTAGACGTAAAGTTAATATTGATAATAAATTAACTATTTTGATATTGACCTTAACCTTAAATGTTACAACTTAAACTATGTTAAGTTTCCATAATTGCTTATAGCCTAGCGTCTATACACCAATAACGAGACGACGAAGTTTAATCAATAAGTATTTGTGTAACCCTGTTCATATACTTGCAGTCCACTGCAGTGGTTCAAACTAAAGTTTATTTATGTAATAGCAGAGACGAGTTATCTGTGCAATAAGAAAACTGTAAACTGCGAAACAGTTGTTTTTCTTGCACTGTTTTAACAGAATTCAAAAATTAAATCGTATGTCAAGCTATTTAAAGAAGATAAATGTGAATGAGACTTTTCTAAAAAGTAAAATTTGTCTCAACAATAGACGCCAGTGGCATGAATATTGGATACCTCAGGTATGAAACATTCTTACATGTGTAGATATTTTTTTCACGTGGTAGTTATAATCTAGATATTTTTTTCACGTGGTAGAGCCATACTGCAGCTATATTAGTAGTATAGTTGTAGCACAAATGGGTCGACTCTACCGGGGATGGACCACGCTCTCACAGAATACCAGCGTAAAATAGCAGCTTAACACTGCTGTGTTTCGTATGGTGAGTGTAGCGAACTGGAGACCATTTTTACTGGAAAACAGGCATTCCATCTTAGTCCTCACGGGTGACAACGCATCTGCATTTTGATTCTTTATTGAGGATAGATGTGGATGTCTATGGGTCACAACAACCACTTACCATCAGGTGGACTGTGTGCTCGTTTGTCACCCTATCCTATAAAAAAAGATATATCCTTCTCTAATCTAGATATTTGAGATGAAAAGTAATTGACGTGGTAACTTCATAAATTCACCGTGGGCTTCTTTTATGACATTCAAGCTATTACAAATGTTTACAATCGTCGACATGTGATTAAATACTGTTTATTGTATTCTTTTTAATATAATTATTTTGCCGACGAGCGTGTATGCATAGGTATATGGATGTGGAGGAAGCGAGAGAGGTGTGTCAGGATCGTGCCAAATGGAAGTCCATAGTCTCTGTCTACACCTCTGGGTGACAGGCGTGAGTTGTTTTATGTTTTTCTTTAAAAAACAAATTGTGTAAAGGAATGATGCTGTTTTATTAGGTGGTTCCTTTTATGCCTAGGAGTTCGTTGGTGTAGGTACCATCATCTTACCCATTTCTGTGCTTTCACTGCTGTGTTTCGGTATCAAGGTTATAAAGAGCTAGTATAATTATAAACTATGAATTATATCATCTCAGTCCACAGAGAAGAGTTTTGGCGGGAACTTGACCGGCGGCGGTTTGCTGCTCCTGTATTATTGTTTAAATAATGGTTTGAAGTGGACTTTGATATGTAAAAGTGGTGCGATTTTGTGTATAAAGTGTCTGAGCAAGTGAACTATTAGTAGGAAACTGTGAAACAAGTGCTCTGATGGTGATGTCATTCTCAAAATATGGTGTCTGTCTGCTTAGGCGCCTTGAGATATCATCGCCAACCGTCAGCTGCCTGCTGGATCAAGTTGTCGTCAAAATCTCCTAAGGGCTGCACAATGTGACGCATCAACATATTGTGAAGCAGCATACTGTTAAGGATAATTACAATATATTGTAAGTTCAGGCTCAGAAGGGCTAGATCCCAGAGCCGTAAAGCCAGTTATTAAAAAAAACAATTAGTCCACAGAGGTGACAACACATCTGCTTCTAGTTCTGTTCTGTTTGAAGCTGATTGCAGTGTCAATGGACTGTATTATCCACTTACCACCAAGTGAATTTATTGTTAGGTCTTTATTTGTCACTTCACTTTTATAAAAAAATTCCTTTTTATAAATATATTACCAGTGAAAGAATTTTTATTAAGCTTTGTATCTAGTTTCGTCTGGAAATAAAAGCGTTGTAAATAAAGCAACTAGCGTAATAAAATTGCCTGCATTCCCCAGCGACTGCATCTTGTGCCGCGGAACCATTTTGTCAAAATATTAAAAATGATTAACATTAAATCAAATAGTTCTCACTCAAAGAATCCATAAGTCATCTTCACTTTATTTATTAAGATCTCCTAAATTTCTTACAAATTTGACCAGAATACTTAAAATTTTCTGGTCAAATTTTTTTAATATTTTCAATATTTTGTACAATTTTTACAATTTTTTAATATTTTCAAAATTTTAATCGACATTCAATGGAAGAATTTATTGCAGATTTTAATTTTTTTTTTAATATTAATATGCATAATATTAATATAAAAAAATCTAATATAATAATTTTTAACATTATATCCCGGCACGGTTCTCTAAAAGACGTTATCCGAAAGGTTCTTGTCTCTATAATATATATATATATAATATAAATGTTCCCTCCCTTTACATAATATAAATGTTCCTCTTTTACGAGTAAAAGCTTGTGAAATATTCAGAGATGATGGCATGGGATCCGAAGGTATACTTTGGTCCCTTCGGAGAGAGGCTAAGCCCTAGTTTGAATGCTACGTGAGTGAACAATTTGAAGGCGTCTCATCTCAGCGGTACCTTATTTGGGGCACAAGTGGGATCAGAGGTGGCGAATGAATTGAGTAAATGGCGCAAATATATGAATCTCTATGTTTACATGTTTGTGCCAAGAGCTATAGAGACATAGAGACTTCCAGTTCAAGGGGTCCACTTGTGGTCAAGTTCCTTAAGAAATTGAAAATTTGACTAGACGTCGCATCTGATGATGGGATGGCAGGTTCTTTTTCTCTCGTTCCGTTACCGTTATAGCCTATTAAAGTCCACTGCTAAACACTCATCTCCTGATTTATTTCCCTCTGTCGCCTCTTACGACACCTACGGGATGATATAGGGTAGTGGATATTCTTACACCGCCACTACTACACGGTAAACTTTTCTCGCTCAAAGACTAATTACAGCCATTCAGCGAGTAAATGCAGCCAGCATTCTTGACTCTATGCCACAGTGAGTAGGAGGGCCTGTATGATAATCGTAGTTTTTAGTTTTAGTTTTTTTTTAAGTATGTAAATAAACGTGTCCATAGTAAAATTATTATCATTAATAAAAGTAACTACAAGTGAAATATATCAAATGGAATAAAATAGCAAAAGCGAGGGTAAAATTAAAATGAAGTTTTTTTTCGAATTCAGTTTTTTTGGTAGTTTCATTTAAAAAGTCCATTAAAAATTGTAATTTTGTTTTAAATTCTTTGTGATCTCGTACAAATACGTTAATTGGCGAAGAGTTATAAATAAATATTTTGTTTTCTATTTTAGACTAAATAAAAATACATTTTGGAAAGGGTTATTGAAAAAACGTATCTAACTTGCATTATATAAAGAGTAAAATTATCTTTTGCATAAAAAGTCAATTGTTCTTTGGCGGTTGGGTAACGCCGTAGTTAAGAGGCTGTGACTTCTAATCCCACACGAAATATCCATTTTATATGGCTTGTGAAAAATTGTGCCGGGGTACGGATGTTTGCCAATGATCAATTTACATATTATGTAAAATGAAGACATACATATTATGTATATATATATATATATATATATATATATATATATATATATTGCCGTGTGGTGACGGTCAAGAATATCCACTACCCCATATCCTCCCGTGGGTGTCGTAAAAGGCGACAAAGGGAAACAGGCAGGAGATGGGCAGCAGCATCTTCCTGATAATAGCCAAAATTACATTAAAAAAACTGCGGTTGCCAACCCGCTCGTCAAGCGTGGCAACTATGGCAAATATCCCCCAATGATTAAAGCAACAAACAGACGGCCCCCAGTCCCCGGTGGCGACCATGGTAACGCGCGGCGGGGCAGGGGGTGCTAAGAACCTCCAGTGGAGGTTCGGTTGCCACCTTAGACGACTCGACCTGGCAACGTACAACTCACACACCCTGAGGACTGAAGAGAAGATCGTGGAGCTGGAAGAAGAGATAGACAAGTTGCGCTAGCATATTATAGGATTATCCGAAGTCCGAAGAGAGGGGATAATCCTCGAATCCGGCAACTTGCTCTATCACCGGGAGAAGGAGGTGTCGGATTTATCGTCCACAAGTCTCTCGTTAACAACGTTGTAAAGATCGGGAGTGTGTCGACGAGGGTTGCATACCTTATACTCAGAATCACCAAACGGTATTCGCTGAAGGTCATACAGGTTTACGCACCAACCTCGGCACACCCCGATGACGAGGTGGAGGAAATGTATGAGGATATCTCTAGAGCCATGCATTCCTCCAAAACCCAATATACGGTGTTATGGGAGACTTTAATGCAAAACTAGGCACAAGAGAGAACGGTGAGCTGAAAGTAGGGAAATTTGGAATAGGGCAACGGAACCCAAGGGGCCAGCAGCTGGCCGACTTCATGGAGAAAGAGGGACTCTTTATGATGAACTCTTTCTTCCAGAAGCGGCCCCACAGGAAGTGGACCTGGTCGAGCCCCGGCGGTTCCACAAAAAATGAGATTGACTTCATTATGACGACCAGACGACAACTATTCAGTGATGTCTCCGTGATCGCGAGGGTAAAAACTGGTAGCAATCACCGAATGGTTAGAGGCACACTGAACCTAAACTTTAAGTTGGAGAGGTCTCGTCTAATGAAGTCAACGCTCCGTCCCCCTTGTGCTCTGTTCCATAGTCCCGAAACCTTTCAGCTCGAGTTACAAAACCGTTTTCAGTGCCTAGAAGACTGCAATGAAGTAGACGATATGAATGACAAGCTCGTGGAAACTGACCATGCGGTCGGAGCTAAGTTCTGCAAGAACACAAAAACTCTCCGATCACACTCTTAATCTCATGGCTGTTAGACGAGAGATGAAGCTACATTCTTCAATAGACTTGACAGCATACAGGCATCTGAACAGACAGATCTCCAAATGCATGCGGCGGGACTTACGCAATTTCAATACAGCTCGTATTGAAGAAGCGATCGAGCGGAACCAAGGCTCCAAAGTCTGTGCCAGAGATCTGTCTGCCAGAAAGAGCCAACTGTCAAAGCTGTAGACAGAATGTGGCAGCATTGTTTCCGGGACATCTGAGATTTTGAGTGAGATTGAGAGGTTCTATGGGCAGCTGTACACGTCATCGTTGGAGCCACACGCAAGTGTGAGTAACGATCCAAGAGCGAGTCTCATCCGACACTATTCCGAAGATTTCCCGGACGTCAGTCTGAGCGAGATTAGAATGGCTCTCCAGCACCTTAAAAACGGTAAGGCCCCAGGCGAGGATGGAATTACAGCGGAGCTTCTGAAAGCGGGTGGAAGACCGGTACTTGAAGTCCTTCAGAAGCTCTTTAATTCCGTCTTCCATGGTGGCATTACACCGGAGGCGTGGAGCAGAAGTGCGGTGGTCTTGTTCTTCAAGAAAGGTGACAACGCTCTCTTGAAGAACTACAGACCGATTTCCCTTCTGAGCCGCGTCTACGTGCTGTTTTCGAGAGTCATTACGAATCGTCTCGCGCGCAGACTTGACGACTTCCAGCCTCCCGAACAAGCCGGTTTCCGAAAGGGCTTTAGCACCCTAGACCACATACATACCCTTCGGAAAATTGTACAGAAGTCCGAAGAGTACAATTTGCCACTATGTCTGACGTAAGTGGACTATGAGAAAGCCTTTGATTCCGTCGATATTTGGGCGGTGCTGCAATCCATTCAGCGGTGCCAAGTTGACTGTCGGTATATCGAAGTGTTGAAGTGCTTGTACAGTAGGGCTACGATGGCTATCCGAGTACAGAACCAGAGTACGAAACCTATCCAATTGCAGAGAGGTGTAAGACAGGGTGACGTCATATCCCCAAAACTCTTCACCGCTGCATTGGAAGACGTTTTCAAGCTTCTGGACTGGAAAGGATACGGTATCAACATCAATGGCGAGTACATCACTCACCTTCGATTTGCCGACGATATAGTCCTTATGGCAGAATCGCTAGAGGACCTAAGCACTATGCTCAATGACCTCAATAGTGTTTCCCAACGGATAGGTCTTAAGATGAACATGGACAAAACAAAGACCATGTTTAATGTCTATGTCACACCTATGCCGTTAGTTGTTGGGAGCACTAAGCTTGAAGTTGTTGACGAGTATGTTTACCTGGGACAAATATGATAATGGTAAGTCCAACTTCGACCGAGAGGTCAATCGACGGATTCAACTCGGCTGGGCAGCGTTCGGGAAGCTACGACACATATTCTCGTCAGACATACCTCAAAACCTTAAAACGAAATTGTACAACCAGTGCGTGTTGCCAGTGATGACTTACGGAACTGAGACGTGGTCCTTCACTGCTGGTCGTATGAGGAAGCTCAAGGTCGCTCAGCGAGCTATGGAGAGGGCTATGCTCGGAGTTTCTCTGCGTGATAAACTTAGGAATGAGGATATCCGCAGTAGAACCAGAGTAACCGACATAGCCCAACGGATTAGTAAGCTGAAGTGGCAGTGGGCGGGCCATATAGCTCGAAGAACCGACAACCGATGGGGAAGAAAGGTTCTCGATTGGCAGCCTCGTACCGGTAGGCGAAGTGTAGGGCGTCCCCACACGAGATGGAGTGACGACCTGGTAAGACATGCAGGAAGTCGATGGATGCAGGTGGCTCAGGACCGTGTTTTGTGGCATTCTTTGGGGGAGGCCTATGTTCAGTAGTGGACTTGTGAAGGGCTGTAATGATGATGATGATGATGGAAACGAAGACTCGATTGCGCAATTGAAAGCGTTTCACAGTCACATCACGTGTGTATTACAACTTTATACAACGCACTTCGGTATATATTATCATTTATGCATAAGTACAACAGCAAAGCACCCTGAATAATATTTGATTTTGAAAATTTTATATAGCTTGTTTTCTGATATTCGTTTCACATTTATGAATAAATTAAAAAAAAAACTTCTAAAATGTCGTAGCGAACACACGAGTATAATTACTAAACCCTTCAAGCGCTGCACATATTAATGAAGTTATAATTTCTAACGCTATTATTCTGCTTTGTGGTTCACTGCTACATTTAGTTTAATCAATGTTAGTTACTACGGTGAATTAATTTATATTTTTAAGTATTAATTTGATAATGACTGAATTTGTTACTTTCTGCTGCTCCGTGGAATTTTTTAGGGAAAATAATATCTAATTCAATATTCGTTCTTGTTGTGTTTAATTGTAATACTAAAATAGTAACTTTTTGTTAATTTTAGCTCATGGATGTATTGTTTTTATAAGATCTTGCAGTTCTCTTTCTATTATATTTTTGATCTTTATATTTTTGACGACTTTTTTGTTCGTGTTTTTTATATCGTTTTGTGTGTTGTGTTTTTATTCTTTTTATATTCTATTTTTTCGTAATCAATATTGTTTCTAATAAATAAGTGAGAAGTAATAAATGAATTAAAAAAAAAGTAAAAAATTAAAAAAAAATGAATGGGTCCAATGTATTGATTGAAGACCTGATAAAATACTCGTAGGTATTTCTTTGTGTCTATCCTAATCACACATATAAATTTATATAATATAGTCTAAAATAGGAGAGTATCAACATAAACTGCGTATTTTTACTTCTGTAAAGTATATATTTAGGGTGCCGTACCCAAAGGGTAAAATGAAGTCCCATCAACGTCAATCAGTTCTGTTCGTATACATTTGCAATTCGTATGTTTGTAAGATATGAATATTCCTTTTTTTTAATTTTTATCTGCTTATCAGTCTGTTCGACCATCTGCTGTCTGTATATAAGTCTGCCAGTCTGTATGAACGGACGTCTGTCCTCGTCTCGTAAACGGGATGAGTTACAGACACAGTTTGGGTATTTGGTCTAGAAAACTGTCAGAAAAACGAATATTGAATTAGAAATACAATTAAATTATTTTTTAAAAAGAATATAAAAAGTACTTTATAAACTTACTGACCACCAGATGGTAAGTGGCTACTACAATACATGGACACCTGCCGTAACTTCAACAAAATGGCTACAGATGTGTTGTCATGTCTGGGGACCGAGAGAGAATGCCTCACAGGCTGTAAGTACACTGGCTCTCTACACCTTTTAGACCAGGGGAGTTTTGGCGGAAACTTGACCGGCGGTTGTATTATCGTTTAAATAATGGTTTGAAGAGAATTTTGATATGTAAAAGTGGTGCGATTTTATCTATTAAGTGTCTGCGCATGTGAACTATTAGTGGAAACGGTGAAACAAGTGCTCTGATGGTGACGCTATTCTCAAGATAAAGTGTCTGTTTGCTTAGACGGTTTGAGATACCATCGCAAACTATCAGCTGTCTGCTGGCTCATGTTGCCGTTAAAACCTCCTAAGGGCTGCACAATGTGATGCATCAACATATTGTGAAGCAGTATACTATGAAGGATAATTATACATTGTAACTTCAGGCTCAGAAGGGCTAGAACCCAGAGCCGTAAAGCCAGTTATAAAGAAAAACCCTTTAGACCAGAACACAGTTGTGCTAGCACACAAGTACAAGTTGTGCGGTACCTACCCAGACGGGCTCCTAGACCGAAAATAGGTCCTACCACTTAGTATATATGCACAAAAACTAGTATAGCTGTGATAAAAACAAACGAACATTTCGAGGAATTGTTTCTTTCATGATTTGTTTTGCAACGACTAGCTCGGAAACGATATGCTTAATTGGTCATAATATATACAGAACCTTAATAGAGCGAGGCGCGACTCGCACTTGGCTGGATTTATCAGGTATATTACTGTGACATGTACCTTCCCTGCTGGCCGCATGAGGAAGCATAAGGTGGCACAGCAAGCAATGGTATGGGCTATGCTCGGAGTTTCTTTTCGTGATAGAATTCGTCATGAAAATAACCGCAGTAGAAATAGAGCAACCGACAGATCTTAAGTAGCAGCCGCTTGTTTGTGGCATTTCTTAGGGGATGCCGATGTTAAGCATCGGACTTGTGAATGACTGTAATGAAGATGATGAAACAGATAAGCATTCTTCCACAATGTCTTCCGCAATGTTACTTTTAGCCCTGGAATGTGTTAAAGTATGTACAACTTTGTGCATGAAAGATTAAATAAATAAACAAAGATTCTACCAAACAGCGAAAAATGGGGCTTCTTATAAAAGTTGAAAACCATTATATTAATTACTTTTCGTTATTTAGATTTACTTTAAAATGTATGGCTTTCAGATCATATCGTAAAAGTTACTTACAAACAAGTATTCCAACTATAGGGGAAGAAAAATAATGGGTTTAAGCTTAATGGGTGACAAATTTAGTGTTTGTTAATTTTAAGTTTACTATCGTAGAAAGCCCTATAGTTAAAACAGATATTAAAATAATTATTATTTTATATTACCAAAATATTATGTACGCCATGTCATTTCCATACCTATGAAGAATTTAAGGGCACCCAAATTTTAAAACCTATTAAGCCGTTTAGGCTATAGAGCATGTCATAGACGTACATACATATAGAAACTCAAAAAACTCCTTCTAGGACAGTCGGGTAAACATTAACACTATTCTAGCATTTTCAAAGTATCATAAAATCATGAGAGCTAATCATTAAGATTTAAAACTTTGGAATAATGGAAAAATAAAAAATTGCGATAGGTGACAACTTATAAACAGAATAAATCTCTTGTAGTGTGTGGAGACTTTAATATCAATCTCCTGGAAACTTCTTCCATCAGTATTAAATTCTGTTCTTTGTTCAAATCCTATAATCTTAATAATTTATTCTTTGAAGCTACACGTATTGCAGGGTGTAGTGCAACTTGTATTGATAATATTTTTACAGGTGTTGTACCAATCAACAAATCAATAATTCAAAAACTTAGTTCAGATCACTGTGGACAACTGGTTTCGTTACCTTATATGCACAAAAAACAGGTAATTGAGAAAATTGTGTTTGTTCCTATTAATGCAAAACGCCTGGAGAGATTTAGAAGTAATATGTTAAAAATCCTTCCATCCCTTTCTTATAAGAACAATGCAGACTATTTATATAGAGAATTATTTACCTTTATAAACAATGTATTTAATAAAACATTCACTTCTAAAACATTCTCCAGAAACAGTCGCAAGGCATTTAATGAGTGGGCGACAGTAGGAATTCATAAAAGCAGACGAAGGTTATATGACCTTTACCATGAAAGATCGTATAATCTTTCCGATGCTTTTAAAGAATATGTAAAAAATTATTCTAAAATGTTTAAAAGAGTTTGCTCCACAGCCAAATCATTACATATTAGTAACAAAATTAAGACAGCTAAGAATAAAATTAAAATGACGTGGAGTATAATTAACAGCGAAACCGGTAAAGAGAAACCTCGTAACTCAAACTATCAATTAAAAATTAATAATGAATTGACTAAATCAAATCAAGAAGTTGCAGCGGTGTTTGAGAAATATTTCACTGATGTTCCTATCTTGACAACAGAGTCATTGAATGCTTCTCCAACTGTCGCCGAATCATTACTTAAACAGAATGTTAATACCTGTTTAAAAGAATTTAGATTTGAAAAAGTATTACCGCATAATATTGTAAAATACTTCAAAACCATTGATGTAAAGAAAACCGCAGATTTGTGGGGGATTTCCGTTACAGTGATTGCGTCCATAATAGATTTAATTGCACCTCATCTTGCTATTATTTTTAATACTTGTATCGATTCTGATTGATAATTGATTAATGAAGTATAGTAAAGTAATACCTTTATTTAAATCTGGTAGTACATTGGACCCCGCTAATTATAGACCTATTTCTGTACTACCAACTCTCAGTAAAATTTTTGAAAAAATAATTTTGGATCAATTGTTAATTTTTTTAATACAAATAAATTACTTCATAAAAATCAATTTGGTTTTACAAGGGGTCGCTCGACGTCTGACGCTGGTGTTGAGCTTATGAAATATATTTTTAATGCCTGGGAGAATTCACAAGATGCCTTAGGTATTTTCTGTGACCTTTCCAAGGCTTTCGATTGTGTTCATCATGATACATTAATCAGGAAACTACAACATTACGGTGTAAAAAATTTGGCGCTTAAACTTATTACTTCATATTTAAGTAACAGAACTCAAAAAGTCGTCATTAATGGTAAATGTTCCTCCGGATCGGTAGTATCAATGGGCGTTCCTCAGGGCTCGATTCTTGGCCCATTCCTGTTCTTAATCTATATTAATGACTTACCTTATCTTGTAGGGGACAATCACGATATAGTATTATTTGCTGACGATACCTCTTTAATTTTCAAACTGAAACGGCAGTCAATTAAATATGACGATGTAAATAATGCTCTATCGAAACTAGTACATTGGTTTAACGCCAACAATTTGCTCTTAAACGGCAATAAGACAAAATGTATTAAATTTACAATACCTAATGTAAAACATTCGAAAACCAATGTGCTCTTAAATGGGGAGGAGTTGAGTCTTGTGGATACCACTGTTTTTCTCGGTATTACTATTGACGCGAAACTTCAATGGGGCCCCCATATATCTAAATTAGCAAGCAGACTTAGTTCTGCAGCATATGCTGTAAGAAAGATTAGAAGTCTCACAGATGTAGAGACAGCTAGGTTAGTGTATTTTAGTTACTTTCATAGCGTAATGTCTTATGGAATTTTGCTATGGGGTAATGCGACTGATATTGAAGCTATATTTGTTTTGCAAAAGAGAGCCGTACGGGCGATTTATAATCTAAATTGTAAAGAGTCCCTTAGAGAAAAATTTAAAGAAATAAATATATTAACTTTGACATCGCAATATATTTATGAAAATGTATTATATGTACATAAAAACATAAATAGCTTTAATAAGAATAAGGATGTTCATACCTTAAACACTAGGAACAAACATAAGCTTGTAATGCCACTTACAAGACTCCACAGAATTAGTAATTCATTTATGGGGCAATGTATATGCTTTTACAACAGAATCCCAGAACATGTTCAAAGTTTGTCAATAAACAAGTTTAAAAGTTTTATTAAAGAAAAACTGTACAAAAAGGGTTATTATAATATCAGGGAATACATGAATGAAAATAGCCCCTGGGAATAAGGTGATCGCCACCATGCTGGTTCTATGAAAATTAATTTAAAATTGTATAAACAAAATTATTGTTAAGTGAAATTATGTTTTAAAAAAAAGTCCCGCTGGGTTTCTTGCTGGTTCTTCCCAGGACAGAGGTATTTTCCGAACCAGTGGTAAATAAAATAATGACTTTCAATAAGTATTATATAATAATCCATATTGAATAAAAATCATTCTATTCTATTCTATTCTATTCTATTATAGGCATTTTGTCCTATTGAGACTGGTGATTAAAATCCGAGTAATAATTGCGCCTACCAAGCGATTTCAAAAGATATCATATCATTTTAGCATTACATTGTATATGAGTCCACTCGAGGTCATACTATACGGTATATAATTTCCTATAATGATATAGATCCACATCCAGCAATGAATTATTACTTTGAAGAAAAGAAGAAGCAACAATACTTCTTTACAAAATATATCTCTCGCGGTTTCATTAGTTAAAAAGCGAACATTAACTGATAGAAGCAGGAAGAATAAACTGGAAAATGTGAACTGTTTCTTAAGTTTCGTCCGGCGATTAGTCAACTTTATCTGCATACTATGAGCAGGTGAGATCGTGCACATCTCTTGCAGGTAAGATTGAGTGACGGACGAGGATTCTACTCGCCAAATTCAATTCCTGCATAATTGTGACCCAAACTTACTACATTTTTTTTAATAGGAGAGGGGCAAACGAGCTTGCGGCTCACCTGATAGTAAAAACCTACCGCCACCCATGAACAACTGCAACACCAGAGCAATTGCAGATGCGTTGCCGGTCTTTTAAAAAGGAGTAAGCTCTTTTCTTGAAGATCCCTAAGTCGCATCGGTCCGGAAAAATCGCTGGTGGTAATCGATTCCACAAGGAAGTTGTGCGAGGAAGAAATCATCATCTAAATCGCACAGTGGTGGGTTGCCAATCATGCAAATGGTATCATCGTCGCGAGTTTTGTCGCGATGTGCGATGGTGAAATTGGGCGTCTGGAATTAGTCCGAACAATTCCTCAGAGCACTACCCGTATTAGATGCGATAAAATACGCAAAGAGATGCAACATCTCTTCGCAGCGCCAGTGAATCGAGCCTATGGGAAAGAAATTGAGCGTCGACGATTCGAGCCGCTCTTCGCTTGATGCGGTCAAGTGGAAGGAGCTGGCACTGGGGAGCCCCAGCCCTGAGATGGGAATAGTATCCCATGTGGGGCCGAACCTGCGCTTTGTAAAGTTGCAAGCAGTGTGCCGGCATGAAATACTGTCCCGCTCTGCTGAACACGCCAAGCTTTTTAGAGGCAAATTTGGCCTTCTCTTCCAAGTGATCATGAAATTGCACGTCACTCGATATGTCGACGCCGAGAATTCCGATACTGGCTGAGGCAACAAGGGGAGTTCCTTGAAAATGAGGAGATACGACAAAGGGGATCTTTTTAGCGCTAACCGGGCAAACTTGTGTTTTCTGAGGATTAAACTGGGCTAGATTTAGTCGCCCCCAATTCGAGACTTTGTTCAGCAAAGACTCGACTTCAGACACAAATATGTTCCGGTACTAAGCGACGTTTTCCCGAGAAATATTGGCACGGCCGGTGTATAGAGCATCACCAGTGCTATCATCATAGGATTGAATGTTACCGGTTTGTAACATATCATTGATATGCTGAAGAAATAGCGTGCACAGTCTACTACGACCTTGATACTTCGATCAGCCAGAAAACTGGTGATCAAATTGCATAATTTCTCGGGAAGTCCATAGGAAGGAAGCTTCGAAAGAAGCGCTTTGTGCCAGACCCGATCGAAGGCCTTCGCTATGTTCAAACTAACGGCCAATGCCTTCCCCCTCGATCGCCTGCGCCCATCTATGTGTTATGTAAACAAGAATATCACCAGCTGAGCAACCCCGACGGAAACCGTGCTGGCGGTTACTAATCAGCTGGTGCTCCTCAAGGTACCGCATGAGCTGGCAGTTAATAATGGAGTGTATTATTTTCGAGAACAAGGAGGTGATGGCGATAGGCCTGTAGTTTATCTATTTATATATATATATGGATTAGAGCAGTTACCTTTTCTTAAGGATCAGGTGCACGAAAACTATCTTCCTTGAATTCTGGACAATGCCTACTGAGTAGGAGTACCGGAAAAGACGCGTTAGAACCGGTGCCAACCCTGGAACACACGTCCTCAGAACAATTGGTGCGATTCCGTCAGGTCTACTCGACTTTTTAACAGTGGTAGAGCCACGCGGTAGCATTTGCTGTCGCACGGATGGACCGGCTCGAACCGGGGTGGTACCACGATCTCACAGAATACCAGCGTGAAGTAGAAGTTTACTTCTGCATTTCGCCTGGTTAGTGCAGGTGGCCGGAGGCCCAATCGTCCCCTCCCCTGGTAGGGGGGGGGGGTGGACATGGTAGTGGAATTAAAAATAACACTACCCCAGGAGGGTACCAGCATTCCTGGAGAATCCCTCGCTGGGCATCCACGTACAAGCGACCTTGCTTTTTCGAGCTACAACAGGTCCCATCCGCAGAGATCGTGATACTCGGGGATTTTAACGTCCACCACGCTGAATGGATTGGTTCCCGTTTAACCGATCATGCGGATAGATCTGTCTATGACTTTGCCTTGGCATATGGTCTAACACAACTGGTTACTTCGCCTACGTGGATCCCATATATGGAGGATCATCTACCTTCCCTGTTGGATCTTCTGCTGACTTCTCATCCAGACGGATATCAGGTCTCCGCCGATGTTCCTCTGGGCTTTTCGAACCATTGTTTGATCCGGGGTACAGTGCCACTCACGTTCCCATCGCATTTGCGATCTGCAGCTTTCCGCCGTGTTTGGCACTATAGGTCGGCCGATTGGGACGGGGTGCGGTCTTTTTTGCATCCTACCCTTGGTGCTTCTCCCTGGATGATCCCAACCTAATTGCGGATTCTGTCGCTGATGTGGTACTTCAAGGAATGGAATTATTTATTCCATCATCTGTGGTGCCTATCTGAGACAGAAATCAGCCATGGTTTGTCAGTCCTGTAAAATTACATTACGCTACAAAAAGAAGTATAATTCCGCCTCCAGGTCCTTCAAAAGTGTCATTGCCAAGGCAAAGTCAGAGCACAACAGAATTGGCGAGAAACTAGTTCGCCTCCACCGATCTGGCTAGGCTCTCTTTTTGCTTCCAACTTGACTCTAGATGACGGGGGCAACACACCGCCGACCATCCCGCGGTATCAGTGCTCTATGCAGGAAGTGCTGTTTATAGAGCGCTCGGTGCGTAAAACACTCCTCTCTCTGGACGTCAACCAGTCGAGTAGGCCTGATGGAGTCCCACCTATTGTGCCAAAAACGTGTGCTCCGGAGTTGGCACCGGTTTTAACACATCTTTTCCGGTACTCCTACTTCCTAGGCGTAGTCCCGAACTCATGGAAGACAGCTTTGGTGCACCCGATCCCTAAAAAAGGCGACTACTCAGATCCGTCCAACTAACAGGCCTATCGCTATCACCTCCTTGTTCCTCTAAGTAATGGAAACCATTATTAACAGCCAGCTCATGCGGTACCTTGAGGATTGCCAGCTGATAGTGACCGCCAGTACGGTTACCGTCGAGGTTGCTCAGCTGGTGATCTTCTAGATTACCTAACTTATATAGCGGGGGCAGTGGAGTCCAAGATGGAGGCGTTGGCCGTTAGTTTGGACATAGCGAAGGCTTTCGATCGGGTTTGGCACAAAGCGCTTCTTTCTGCTGCCTTTCTATAATTTCCCGATTTCTTATATTTACGCGAAGACTACACATTAAATGAAACTAATTTTTACGGATTTTATCGCGTTTAATTTAACTTTGTCATCACCAGTTTTCTTGCAGATCGGAGCATCAAGGTCGTAGTAGACCGTGCATGCTCCGATTACAAGCCCATTAACGCTAGTGTTCCACAAGGCTGCGTGCTATCACCAACGCTGTGTCTTCTGTATATCAATGATATGTTGCAAACCACTAACAATTATTGCTATGCACACGACAGCACTGGTGATGCTTTATACACCGGCCGTGCCAATATTTCTCGGGAAACTTCGCCGAGTACCGAGTTGCCAAGTATTCGCGGGTACAAAATAAACCGGATTTTCAGCTGTTGCTCTAATAAAGAGCAAATATCACTCCAAGATCAATTTAGAGCAGGAATTAAGAGTAGCGGTATCAAGTGTTATCCCACGCATTGAAAAAATGTGTGGAGATCACCAAACTCGTACGACATATTGGCTAAGTTACCATTGTATTTTATTTCCTATGTTTCCTTAATAATAAATGTATTATTGTGAGACAATATCAATATAAAAACTCAGTTTCATATTGTAGATGTTTTAATTTTTTTATCTATTTAACTGCTATAATTGTACCACATTTTGACTTGCTAGGGCGCCGAGATAAAACACTAAACCTGTAAGTGCGCCGCGAATTGAAAAGGCTTGGGCTTTTTACCACGGGGAGTGCTCTGAGGAATTGTTCGGATTAATCCCAGCCGCTCAATTTCATCATCGCAGATCGCGATAAAACTCACGATACCATCCATACCATCTGGATGATTGGCAACCCACCACTGTGCGATTTAGAAGAAGGTTTCTCCCTCGTACAACTTCCCTGTGAAATCGATTACCACCACCAATTTTTCCGGCCCGATACGACTTAAGGACTTTCAGGAAAACAGCCTACTCCTTTTTAAAAAGCCGGCAACGCATCTGCAATTACCCTGGTGTTGCAGTTGTTCATGGGGGGCGGTAGAATTTTACTATCAGGTGAGCTGCATGCTCGTTTGCCCCCTCACCTATTAAAAAAAATGTAGGAAGTTTGGGTCACAATTATGCAGGAATTGAATTTGGCGATTAGAATCCTCGTCCGTCACTCAATCTTACCTGCAAGAGATGTGCACGATCTCACGTGCACATAGTATGCAGATAAAGTTGACTAATCGCCGGACGAAACTTAAGAAACAGTTCACATTTTCCAGTTTATTCTTCTTGCTTCAATGCATCTGCAATTCTCCTGGTGTAGCAGTTGTTCATGCGCGGCGGTAGTCACCATCAGGTGAACCGCATGCTAGTTTGCACCCTCTCCTATAAAAAAAAAACTTGTGTATGTCCAGGGAGTGGAGTGCTTTGCGAACTGAGCACTGTGTGAATCGCACATCAGGCATAGGGCATTCACACTGCGGGATGGTCGGCAGTGTGTTCCCCCCGTCTTCATGGGTCAAGTTGGATGCAAAAAGGGAGCCTAAGAGGTCGGCTTTCTCTTTTGCGGCGTGGCCAGTGAGTTATCCTCCCTCTGCAGAGATAATAGTGATGGCTTACGGAAATTCCTTTGAAGAGTCTTGGTAAGAGACCAGAACGCAGGGATTACCGAAGGAAGGCGAACTATTTTCTCGCCAATTCTACCAAAATGCTCATACTTTGCCTTGGCAATTACTCTTTTGAAAAACCTGGAGGTGAAATTTTACTTCTTTTTAAACATACTGGTGTTTACATCTCGAGCCACGCCGAATGGCTCGGTAGCCATTCGGCGTGGTGGGCGTTAAAATCGCCAAGTATTACGATGTCCACGGATGGGATCTGTTGTAGCAAGAAATCTGTGGCCATTTGGACGTGGTCGATGTCGGTCTGTGTCGGCATCACCGCTATGGGACCTATACAGGCACCCGTAGACGTGGGGATGGTCGTCGCTGTATACGTGCAGCCAAAGGATGGACAGGTCCGTACCTTCAAGACTGCGGAGGCGTCCGGAAAAGATATCCTCTCTGACGTATACGCAAACTCCAGCCCGGGGCACAAAAGAGTGTTCTAATTTGTACCCCGGGACAGGTACGAATTATCAGCCGGAGAGGACACCTGTCGGTCAAAAAGAGCAAGGCCGGCTTCGCTGTCTCTAGATGGTAGTGGACGGCGTTAAGGTTCGAGTGTAGTCCCCTGATGTTGCAGAAATCCACGGATAGTGTGGCAGGGGTCGCCAAGGTTTCATCCCTCTGTTTGCCCCGTGCAGTTTTAGTATAGAGTGGGATTTCGCCGCCCGTCCAGAATACGTGGGCAGCCTGAGCACCCACGCTCAGGAAAAAGAGGGTAGCTTGACCGTGGGTACTCAGTGACGGATTTTCCATTACCAGGGTGCTTGTACCCACCTGGGGTAGTCCTTTCTTTTTGAATTCCGCTACCATGTTATGGGGGGGGGGATCCATGCTACAGCAGAAGCTGCAGCGTGACTCTACCACTGTTACATCTACATTCTACATTTTACAAATCTTTGAAAGAATAAAGTCATACCAACTTGCATATTATTACTATAATACCTATATCCAGTAGTGCACTTAAAAAGCTGGTAATTAAAAACATTTGAAAATGATGATAGCAACGACGGTAATGCTTTGAAAAGGATGCAAGAATAAACAACGTCCATTTCCGTCACCGCTACCGAATAACGGATTTGTTGAGTAAGCACAACCGCCTCTGGCAAACTACCGATAGAATATTAAATTTTCAGAACATGGCGAGAAGTAAATTAACACTAGCCGTTGGCGGGCTTGTCTGGGAAACATCTGACCACCGCAAATGTAATATCATGATTAAAGTATGTTAATATTTGTATTTTGTGAAATGCAGTGTATGTGAAGCGTTAGTAAATAATTAAATAACATTTGTTTGTGGGAGTATAATGTGTAAGGAATAAGCGTAGCGTAACAGACAAATCGCTCGAAAGTCTCTCATGAAAAGAGGCCTATGCCTAGCAATGGAACGTACAAGAATATCAACGAAGTTTTTGAAAAACATAAAAAGTAATAGTTACTATAACTAGTAAGAAGAAAATAAAAAATTACGCGTTTTCTGTTAAAATAAATTAAATTAATATTTTTTGTAGAACATTTTTACGAGACCCATCGGATGGGGTAATTCTACGGATGGGGAGAAGGATGGCCCCGAGCGGCAGATCTTAGGAAGTGACGTTTTTGAAAAGTCAGCTCACAGCCTTAACTTTTAAAGTGATGCTAGTAAAAACTAAAAATAATATGTTAATAGCCTTTTCAGATACTTGCTTGTAGCGATTATTTTATGTCAAATTCTAGATTTATAATTTTTGTTCACTTCTAACTCAAATAATTTGATTCGAAAGTTTAAAATAAAATCTCTACCTGCTTTACCGTCTACAATATATTTTTAAGGTTCGTGGTTTGAATGAAAAATCATAGGGCAACATGGATTACGGTGGACCGGAGGGGAATAGCCATACTCCAGTGTTTCCCTCTGTCAAAGTATAAGTCTTTGCGTGCAATAAAACTAACTGCCGCGGCGCACTGCTCACTAGACTAAGTCTGGTTGCGCGGCTGAATCGACTTCCTATAAAAATGCCGAAATTTGCTGCAAAAAATCCGCTTTGTCAAATTTAACAAAAATGGCGTTACGTGTCGTATATAAGTAATTTCTAAACACAAAAATTGCAATAATATCGATCGGTTTGTTTTACCAACAAAGGTCGCACGCTCAATCTCAAATACAATACGCAGATCGGTCGAGCGGCTGACTCGAGGGTGTATCCGAGTTGACGCTGTCGCTGTCTATGTGTGAAATTGTTAGTTGTAGTTGTAGTTGTTTCAATTGTCATGTGTGAGTTTCGTAGTGGCAGATGATTTTTGGGTGCACATTTTCCCTCCCGCAAAAAAATATAGACAGTTTTGCATCGGGGAAATCGCTATGGCTACTCCCGTCCGTTCTGCTGGTGGCCTGTGTTGCTCTATGTGAAAAATGAACGTAATGATTATTTACTTACCATTTATTCTACAAATTTCCGTTTAATGTTTATAAATTACCAATAAATTTATTTTTCAAACAAGCCCATTCATGTCACAATAAATAAGCAAGTTTCCAAAATACTCCTATGTGATGCAAATTTTATTTTAAACATTTGGTTTATTTATTAAGCAACATTGCTCGCTGAGCGACCTTGAGCTTCCTCACACGGCCAATATTGAAGGACCACGTCTCAGATCCATAAGTCGTCATTGGCAACACGCACTGGTTGTACAATGTTATTTTCAGGTTTTGAGGTATACCTGAAGAGAAGATGTGTCGTAATCTCCCGAAAGCTGCCCAGCAGAGTTGAATCCGTTGATTGACCTGTCGGTCGAAGTTGGACTTACTTAGTCGGACTATTTGTCCCAGGTAAACATACTCGTCAATAACTTGAAGCTTAGTGTTCCCAACAACTACCGGCGTAGGAGTGACATGAACGTTACATACAATCTCTGTTTTGTTCAACTTAAGACTTATCCGTTAGGAGGCACTATTAAGGTTATTGAGCACAGTGGTTAGGTCCTCCAGCGATTCTGTCATAAGTACTATATCGTCGGTAAATCAAAGGTGAGTAATGTACTCACCATTGATGTTAATACCGTATCCTTTATAGCCGTATACCGTATACCGTATCCGTTATCCTTCGCAGCGGCGAAGAGTTTCGGGGATATGTTACCTGGTCTTACACTTCTCTGCTGCAGTTGGATATATGTTTCGTAAAATCTTGGCACCGCTGAAGGGACGGAAACACTGCTCAAATTTCGGTTTGAAACCGGAGATATATGGTTATGGAGATTTATGATGAGTTATTTCTTCTGGAAGAAAGAAGTCATCAAGTCCCTCTTTCTTCATGCAATCTGCCAGCTGCTGGCCCCTTGGGCTCGGTTGCGCAATCCCGAATTTAAAACATTGAGCCCACCATTCTCTCTTTTGCCTAGTTTTGCTTTAAAGTCTCGCATCAACACCGTATAGTGGGTTTTTAAGGTATGCATGGCATCGGAATATACCGAGGCTGGTGCATAAACCTGTATGACCTTACAGATACTGTTTAGAGATTCTGAGTATACGGTACACAACTCTCGTCGACACACGTCCAACCTTGCTAACGAGACCCCGCCCACTTACAACGTTGTTAACGAGAAACTTGTGGACGATAAATTCGACTTGACCTTGGGATAGATGGTCACCCCCCCCGCCGCGATAGAAGAAGTTGCCGTATTCGAGGATTACCTGGGCCTCCCCCTGTCT
The DNA here is from genome assembly GCA_963668995.1 of Parnassius mnemosyne. Lineage (NCBI taxonomy): Eukaryota > Metazoa > Arthropoda > Insecta > Lepidoptera > Papilionidae > Parnassius > Parnassius mnemosyne. Next base: position 41,321,321 of record CAVLGL010000082.1, on the reverse strand, counting down.
TCGGATCTTCAGGAACTTCTCGTCAGTCCTCAGGGTGCGTGCGTTATATATTGCCAGATCGATTAGTCTTAGGTGGTAACTGAAATCCCATAGCCAAGAATAGCAGGACTGCCGAGGATCGGAAGCCGTCTCTTCGTAACTTTCGCCATCGGGGGGGGGGGGGGGGGGGAGGCATATTGCCATAGTTGCCAAGCTTGGCGAGCGAGTTGGCAACCGTAGTTTTTTACTGTTACCAGAAAGATGCTGCCTACGCCTGCCGAAATTTCCCTCTGTCGCCTCTTACGACACCCACGGGAAGATATGGGGTAGTGGATATTCTTACATCGCCACTACATGTGGATATGATATTATCTATTAACTAAAGTTATTGTTCTGAAGATATTCTGACTTATAAATTGCCAATTGACACACACATGCCTGCGCGCAAGCCTTTCCGGAGTTTGTTAACAGATCATATGTATGTAATTACTCTTAAGTCACAGATATACGTAGTTAGTGGATGACCTTAAAAATGTGCAACACTGCAATATAACGTTTATTCCAGGTACAGGGCAACGAGTAGCACTTATTACCAATAACTGTTACTTAAATATAGCAACCAGTCATAAAATAAATGTTTATAACTATATATATTATTTTTAAATACAAAGGTGCGAGACATCTGGTAAAGCGATCCTCAATCCGTTTATTAAGATATGGCGATGAAGACAAATCTTCTTTTAAAAGGTAAGGTGCAGGTTCTGCAGTGGACTTTTACGTGCAGATGAAGAATCAAACGCAGATGATGATGAAATGTAGCGGTGTATTCGTTCGACTCAGTGTAATTAATTAAAATGGGTGTAAAATATTCGATAAATACGTATACTTAATATTATTAACTTAATTATGTAAATAATTGTCTTATTTGCGAATATGTTTCGCATACAAATACGTTAAGTCAGTAGCCGATTAACTCATTAGAAGGTGATAAACGGAAACTTATTCCATTTAAAATAAATTTACGTAGATATATTTTTAAATTGAACTACTCTACACGAACACAGTAGGGAATAAATGAAAAGATCGTCGTGGGGATGAATAAATTTACCTATAGCAATTCGCTATCCGTGGAGATAAGCTTGAACTAGCTGGCGCATTTATGACGTGAGTTATTTTGAATGCAAAACCTCTCCCGATGTGCGGTAAATGACGTTGAAATTCGTAACGGAATTTACAGTCAGGCGTTTATAGAGGCTGTTTATATCTACATATATACAGTATTTTGCAGGTGTAACTTGACCATGAATTGCAAAATACATTATAAAATATTTTGGCTTTGTACCATAGTATAGAATAGAATAATTTTTATTAAATATTGATTATTATATAATACTTATTGAAAGTAATTTTTTATTTACCACTGGTTCAGAAAATACCTCTGTCCTGGTAAGAACCAGCAAGCAACCCAGCGGGACTTTTTTTTCAAACATACATAGCCACTTAATAATAATATCGTTTATACAATTTTTAAATGATTTTTCATAGATCCAGCATGGTGGCGATCTTATATGTATACGTACATATTTATTTTGTACGTGGTAGAGCCATTCTGCAGCTGTATTATGGTTGCAGCACGAATAGGCCAGTTCGACCGGGGTAGGACTACGGTCTCACAGAATACCAGCGTAAAATAGAAGCTTGATGCTGCTATTTTTCGTATGGTGAGTGTAGAGAACTGGAGACCCTTTTTACTGGAAACAAAGTATTCCATCTTAGTCCTCAGGGGTGACAAATCTACATTTTTATTCTTAATTGAGGATAAATATAGGTGTCTATGGGCCACAGCACCCACTTACCATCAGGTGGACTGTGTGCTCGTTTGTCACAATTTATTATATAAAAAATAGGTACGTAAAAAAGTACGAGTGACGTCATTCCAAATCAATATTTTCCTACTGAAAGCATCTCGTAAAATTGTGTTCTATAATATTTATAAGGTGCATTCTTGTAACAGATACATGTGCCACTACGTTTAGACGTTATTACGGTAATGTCACTACATATTTGATTATTATAAAAACACTACAATGAAGGTTAGAATATTTATTGGCTAAGCCCAGAACTACTCTCACCTTTACACTCGGAAATACATAACACAGTCGATAACATGATAACCTGGTTTATCCCTGAAACCAGGCATCAGCTAACTGCTAAGATAGTCTTACTATGTTTACTTAGTTTGGGGATGGTTGTGGAATATGTGGCAATGATATGGCACGCGATTGTGGGAGGGTGAGAAGTGCTCTTTGAAATAGTTAATATACACCATTAAATTCTTAAACGTCAAACTTTCATTATAAAATCTAGTTTTCTCATCTTTAATTTAATGGATTTGCTCAAAGTAACGTCTGTTTCCGGTTAAACTACTATTATAACATATTAAGTATTTTATCACTTTTAATTTAAAAATATTTTTAATTACCGACGCTGAGTGCTTTGCAGCGCTGTTGAAGTGATATCTGATTAACCCGGAGTACCTTCATATTTTAATTATCACTTTTGGTCCGATCTACGCAGAATGAGCTTACTGTATCTTGAAGTCTTGCAGTGGTATGCTTGGGTTTGATTTTAATTAGCCCCCAGAGGTGATAACACATCAGTAGCCTTCTTAGTTTGCATGTCTCTTTAGTTTATAAACCAAAATCCAACTTTCATTTGAAAACAATTAGATCTTTTTGACATTTACCATACGACACCCACGAGAAGAAATGGGGTGATGGCAGCACATGCGGCTTGTTTGCGCCGTCTTATATAAAAATACCAGCCTTTTAAGAGGTATATATAGATCATGGCATTGGTAAAAAATTCCACTAGACTTGTTATGATGGATTTTCCGCTACAATAAATAGGTCGGCCGAACCTTCCCCGTTACTTGCCATTGCGTATCGTATGTAATATGTTGGCACTGGAAGAAGAAGTGGGTGTCATATATATTCCTTATTTTCATTAAACAGCTTACGTAATTTATATCAATCTTACTATAAATAATACTCAAATTACCATGAACTTACTTGTTTATTGTAGCGTAAATTGTAATTTCATTTTAGCCTATAGTGTTAGATCAATGTTATGTCGCTTTAACTTGGGTCGAATTTAGTTGCCAACTGAGCTGAGCTACTCGATCCAACATTAAACTGTAGTAGTTAGCTGTCGTTTGTGGTGTGGTTATAAACAGGTAAGCGCATTTCGCGGTTTGTTGAAACTCGTGTCTCATCAAAGTTTACGCGCGTGCATCGAGAGTTTTCGATAGCTGTAATCCATTGCCTCCAAGTTTAGATTAGGTTAGATAGATAGGTATGTCAACTGATACTAACGTATATTTAAATATTATATAGTATATTTATTGGATGGAAAAAAATTATAGTCTATTATTTTGTTACCATCAGTTTAAATCAAACCTTAACAGTCGCTTTATTATAGCTTGACAGTGCAGTGTATCTCATTCATTCCATCCCTTTGTCCTTCACAAGTCCACTGCTGAAGGTCTCCTCCAAGGAATGCTACAAAGCACGGTCCTGAGCCACATGCATCCATCGACTTCCTGCATGTCTTACCAGGTCATCACTCCAAATAGTGGATCCTTGCCTGCCGGAAAGAGGCTTCCACACGAGAACATTTCTTCCCTATCGGTTATCGGTTCTTCGAGCTATATGGTCAGCCTATTGCCACTTCAGCTTACTAGTTGGGAGACACTATTGAGGTCATTGAGCATAGTGCTTAGGTCCTCCATTCTGCCATAAGGACTTTATCGTCGGCAAATCGAAGATGAGTGATGTACTCGCCATTGATGTTAATACCGTATCCTTTCCAGTCCAGCAGCTTAAAAACGTCTTTTAATGTAGCGGTGAAGAGTGTCGGTTATATAATGTTACCCTGTCTTACACCTCTCTGCAATTGAACGCCTCAGCCCTACTGTACAAATACTTCAGCACTTCGATATACCGACAGGCAACTTGGCACCGCTGCAGGGACTGCAGCACCGCCCAAATTTCGATGGAATCAAAGGCTTTCTCATCGTCCACATAAACAAGACAAAGTGGCAGATTGTACTGTATTGTCTTCTGTACAATTTGCTGAAGGATGTGTATGTGGTCTAAGGTACTAAAGCCTTTTCAGAAATCGGCTTCTTCCGGAGGCTAAGAGTCGTCATGTCTGCGTTTGTCTGGTTCAGAAGGGAAATCGGTCTCTAGTTCTTTAAGAGAGCGTGGTCGCCTTTCTTGAAGAACAAGACCACCGCACTTCTGCTCTACGCCTCCGGAGTTATGTCACCATGGAGCTTGAAGAGCTTCTGTAGGACTTCAAGTAATGCTTTCATACCCGCTTTTAGAAGCTGGTTTCTTTCTGTAGCCTTTTTCGACACCCACAGGCCAATATGGGGTAGTGGGTGTTACACCATCACTTGTATTCCTTGACCGAGATTAAAGATATTATCATATTAAAAATGAAATCGCAAATGAACGAAGTAAAAGGTTAAAAGGTCGTTTGGAAAATCGTCGCACACAGATTTCTTAATGGGTATTCAATAATAGCACAGATATATTCGCTGACGAAGACCATACAAGTGGATGGGTTCACTCGAGAATCTTCAACTACTCGTTTGTTTCTTTTGAACAATAGTCATGCTGCGATATAGCGAACGTTATGTTTCATGAAAAATGTCGAAAGTAATAAACAATTTCGATATTTTCGAATCTGAAATATTCTCGTGGAAGCCATAAAATAATCGGATTTTAAGATTGTATTGCGATTGATTTAAGCTGACAACCGAAGTTTTTTTCATAATGGAATATTTTATTCAATAATTTAAAATAAAAATTTTGTACAACCGACTTCAATATAAATTATAAAGAATAACTCAAAAACTATTAGTCAGACTTTGATCAAATATGGAACCACATGTGAAGCACCAGCTTTCAAATAAAAAAAGAATCATCGAAATCGGTTCAACCAGTAAAAAGTTATGAGATGATTACACATAAAAAAAAACATACAGTCGAATTGAGTACCGTCTCCTTTTTGAAGTCGGTAGAAAAGAGCTTAGCACTTTGTTTGGATAAAAACAACTATTATATTCGCTTTTACTATCTTTTCAAAGGTTAATATTTATATAACTTTCATGAGTTTAAGTAACTATATATCTGCCTTAAAATAAGTTTCATACTAGAGTAATTTATTTTCACTGTAGAGTAATTTATTTAAAACATCTGCTTTTAAATAAATTAGTTAAGTACTTTTGGCAAATTTAAATAAAATACAGTACATACAGTATAGTGGTTAGGTTTAACAATCACGTATTATGTATAATACAGTTTCACACTTAATGGAGTTTGACTGCCGGTGCTTTCCACACAATTAAGTAACGTAGTTTGCGTGACATAGTGCAGAAAACAGAAAAAATAAATGTACACTTCCCAAATAAGATAATAAAAGTAAAATTTAAAATATTTATTTAAATTTTTAAAAATTTTGAATTTTTATTTCGATTGGCCTGCAAATAATTGTTAGTGCTCTAGGTGTTTGTTCATGTGTAATTTGTGTATGTAAATCACGATACAACGGAAATTTCAAGTATACCTTATAGAATAACGCTTGTGTATAAAAACAAGAAAACAAAATTATGTATTTTGAATATTCTTTTACTACAAACTGTAGCTCACATTAGGAACATCTTGAAATTAAATATTTAAAGACATTTTAAGATTATCATCCTAATATAATATTATATTATGTATAAACTTGTAGCATATGTATTACTAGCTTTTTACCCGCGGTTTCGCTCGCGTGGGCTTCAATTAGGAACGTAATTAATATTGTTCCGTGCCAAATTGAGCAAAATTGGATCTCTTGTCACAGAGTCACCTTGTTATATGTGTCTTTATGTCTATCGTCACAGGATTGTTTTTAAATACTCAGGGACTTTTGGACGTAGATAATTAAAACTTTCGTTAGATATAATATGCTACAGGAACAGGAAATTTATATAAATTTATTTGCATTAATATAATATTATACGTCTATCAGCACCTAACACTTTCTTATATCAGACATATATACCGATGTGTTCTGAAGAGTTTATGAATAGTTTTGTCTGTAATTTTTTTTTGTTTACATTTTGTTGTTCACCCCATTTCAACCCAATATCCATATATATATTTGTTTGCTCCATTTCAACATAATTTATATGACTAACTGATATATAAGTGTCATCGAAAGTAAAAAATTAACGTAGTAGCTTATATACGTCTCATGCCTGTGAACTAGGCTGCAAATTACCCACAAATTCAATGCGTATTATCGGTTTTCACATGTCCACGATTTTTTAACAACTCAGACATCCACGTTTCCCCACAAAGTTATTCTTCAACACTTTGCTACGGAACAAGTGGTAAATAAGCACATAAACTCCTATAACAGTCTCCACTGGTCCTTTGCCCGTTTTTTTGCTCCCGTACCAAGAAATCTTATGGCGAACTATACGGTTCTCGTATTTGTTTCAATAAAAATATCATAAAAACTGAAAAAGCCTTTGCGCGATTGTTGACCAAATTTTATACATATGTGGACCTGGTTATTAGTTATCCAACTCTTTCACGAACTATTCCATCAAAAAGAGATAAAACACAGGGCACTTAATTTTCAATTACTTACATCAGATAACTTGATAACAAATGAAGCTAGTGAAATTATTGCTATGCCTACACACCTAGACTGTCGATATATTCAACTAAAGAGCTTCTTTTTTAATCATAGTTCTGTGTATACAGCATGATATAATAGTTTGATTAGTTATATTGAGCAATGTAGCAGTTAAGGAAAATCATCCCGATAATAGCCACCGGTCTGGAAATTTTACGCCTTACAATTTTGGATGTTGCACTAAGAAGTATTCAGTAGCAATCTTTATTTTAACTTCATCAGTTTTTATTATTTGTTTATATACATAAAATACCAATTTTGTGTTTAATAGTTAAAGTTAAAGAGAAAGTTAAAACTTATATACGTCCCACTGCTGGGCACAGGCCTCCTTATATTTCTGAGAGGGTTTTAGGGCAAGGAAACTTCACGAGTTTTCGAAATATTTCTTTTTCTTATTTCAAAGACATGAAGGTTTCCTCACGATGTTTTCCTTCACCGTTGAGCACGGGTGGTACATCAGTACTTAAAATTGCTATTACAATTTCGTTGATATCGGCGGGGATCGAACCCGGGTTGCTCACGTACTGTGAAATTTACAGCGAGCACTTAGCCCCTGAGCTTTGGTTAACCTATAACATGACATGGTCAATAAACAGTGTTAAGTTTTATGAAATGCCACCATTGCACGAAATGATCTATTTTTTATGATATTATTGATTCTACGATCTGGCCATGGCTTATGTATAAAAACCTCTTTAATTAAAGTATAAGGATAATGGCACTTTTGAAATAGTTGCAGGTTTCTTCAGTTTATTTATAGATTAGTTATAAAACTAAATACCATTTCGGATTTTATATTTTTGATAGATATCACAGTTATTTATTTACCTAATTATAACTTTAGAAAATTAACATCTATTATAATGAAATAACAAAATAATTTAAGAAAAAGGTTAGAAATTTAAATTTAAATTTCTAATTAACTAATCTATTTTAGAGTTTTTGCGAGACTAACCGACAGCAATTGATTATTATATATAGAGAGATAAGTAGAAATTAGTAAAATTTATTTAAAAAACATATCGATCTTAAGCAACATAAATTAATATTAAAAATATGAAAAATACTTAACCCTTCTTTTTGAAGTTCCTTACTCGGATAAAAAGTTTATCATACTAGATACAAGATAGATACATACTACATACTTCAAATCAAAGTTAAAAGTTGCCTCGGGTTCATAACGACATACACAAATTTCATGGAAATCCGTCTAGTAGTTATTGCGTGAATCGTGAATACACAGACAGATATACAGACAAACATTATATAACCACTGATTTCGCTTCAGTACCCTTCGTTTAGTCCCCTGGACCTGTTTCTTTCCAGAAAATAGTAAAATTACAGACTTAGCCTTTCTACATATTTATTATATAGGTATGCTTTCTTCCGCAAAATTTAAATATTCTTCACTTTGCAATTCGCAAAGTGACTTCTATCCCATATATTTGCACTGTATATAAATAATGGAGTTGCACTGTTTTCACAAGACCGTTGTTGTACTGGCGCTTACACTGGTGAATACAAAGTGCTGAAAGCGATTCTCCCTGTCTGTACCGTTCCCTTTTACTCATCTATTTACTTCGAAATTAAGATTATCTCATTACCTAATTAAACGAAGATCACTCGTAAATTAAAGCATCAATCGTTTTGTCGGGCCTATGGCATAGCGGGAGGGGGGGGGGGGGCAGAAGAATGGCTCCAGGCAGCATATTTTAGGGGGCGACGATTTGGGAATGTAAGTCAGCTCCAACCTCCAACTTAAATTTTTCTTTTAAATTATGCCAGTAATATTTTACAAAAGATCTAGAAGTATTTATTAAAAAGAAGTTTCATAACTTTTTATTAAACTAAACTTTTATAAACACCGACTCCAAGAACAAAAAAGTATAAAATTATTTCCACATAATTGCAACCGATCCTGTGCTAGGACTTAGTATATCTAAAAATTAAAGCAACATGTGCAAGTTTCGTTTTTTATTTTGTACTCTACCAATTGACGACAAACGAAATGCTGCCGATGCTAAGCTGAATAGTATATATATGTTTAGTGTAGAGTCTTACAATTACGCACCAAATTTGACTTACGCGTTTCTTTTGATACACGCTAAAAACCGATAAATATCGAGGGTACTATGCGCGAAAGCAGCGCTAAGGTCAGTGTTGCCAACTCGGATTTTTCCAAATCTGTAGATTGGTATAGCAAAATTACGTAGAATTCCGTAGATGCTATTTCAAAATATCCGTAGATCTGCAGACTTCTGATGAGGATCGAAAATATTTGTTTTTGTCTTAGAAATAGATCAATTTTTTGGAGAAATTCCTACTGTCTTGTAATATTCTTGTTGTAAGTTCAATTGTAGTATAACATCAAATCAAGGTGCACGTAATTGAAAATAGTACCGTAAAAATGATTAAAAATTACATATTTGTGGATAGTTGTATTAAAAAAATTACGTAACAAACTTGATGCTGGGAAATTTTCAAGCAATAATTAGACGAATGAAAACTAAAACGGACCATCTTCACTAAAATTACCATAGATCTCTTTTTCTGGTTTCTGTTAGTTTATTTGATAAATTACAGTGTTTCAGACTTGGGTAGTTTATGTAACAGTGAAAAACTATGCAACTTACTTAACTTATGAGAAATTCGAGTAAAAAGATCAAGGAAAAGCGAAGATTTATTCGGCAGAAATTTATTAAATAATTGTAAAAACAATTGGGACAGCCAGGATTAGAAAAATTTTCATACTTAAGTGACAATTCAATCATCTATGAAAATTTTATAAGCGTTTATATTAACTGTCTATTTTCCAAGAAGTGTTGGAAATTTAAACAAATGTAATTTAATACAAAATCTTCGCTATTAAAATTTTAAAACAATTAAACTCACCTAAATATTAGATATTTATAAGCATTTTTTTTAATACAGAGCATAGAAGAAGAGAGAGACAGAACGACATTGTCGGTTAAGTTTCTCATGAAGAAAAATGTTTTTTTGTTAAGTTTTTAAAATTCCGTAGATTTAAACCTCAAATTCCGTAGTTCCGTAGATGATGACAAACGCTGACGCTGACTGACGCTGACTAAAGTGCTAATAGTTCCTACATTACGCGTTCGCACAATGTTCGTGCCTTTTGGCGCCTTGCGAACCTTGGGCTAAGTGTAGAGCGGCCATTATTGGTAGCAAAAATATTTCCTTTTCACTCAACTCATATTTACATATATTATAAAGTCTTTGGGAAAAGGCATAAGAAAATATAATTTTTTTTAAAGAATAAACATGACAAGCGTACACACAGTCCACCTGATGGTAAATGGACACTGTGGCTCTGGCCTAAAAACATCTACATCAATCCTCGGTTAAGAATCAAAATGCAGATGTATTATTACCCCTGAGGAATAAGATGGAAATTTCACCAGAGTGAAATAGCAGAAATAAGCTGCTATTTCACGTTGGTGTTCTGAGACCGTGGCCTTTCCCCGAACAATTCGACCCATTCGTGCTACAACCAAATTATAGCTGCAGTATGGCTCTACCACGGAAATACCTATTGGTGTATTAACGTTACGATTCTTAGAAATTGAACTAATGTCAAAATCCATTTAATTACAAATTTACACGGCTGTTGATATATTATAACTGCATTCAGTGTATTATATTTCTCAACTTTGATTTACCCGTAAAGTGAATCTTTCGAGAAATATCCGTTAGCTATTAAAACATATAATTGATTGTCAACTGTCTGCTGTGAATTGTTCTAGAAATACATTTCTATTGGGTTTACTCTTTTAGATGAAACGTTGAATAGATGTATATAAATGGTGTGTCTATGACGCATATTGTATACGCAAAAAAAATAAGACAACTTATTAATTATATTAAATTGGATTGAAATATTCATTGTTTGATTATAATTATCATCATGGTGATTCTTACGTACCGTACTTTTTTCATGTTAATTATGGCACGAAGTTGTAAGGACAATGCAAATTTTATGCTGAATATTTACCGCTTTCTGATAAATATGAAACTGATAAAAACGTGTTATGTGTTTGCAATTTATTTTTATTCTGGGATTTGATCGGCATGATTAAATGCATGCTTTGGGTTCTTTTGTATTTTATTTTATTTTATTCCATCTTAGTCCTCACGGGTGACAACGCATCTACATTTTGATTTGTAATAGAGGATAGATGTAGATGTCTCTGGACCACAGCAACCACTTACCATCAGGTGGACTGTGTGCTCGTTTGTCACCCTATCCTATAAAAAAACATCAGGTGGACTGTGTGCTCGTTTGTCACCCTATCCTATAAAAAATATTTTTTATAGGATAGGGTGACAAACGAGCACACAGTCCACCTGATGGTAAGTGGTTGCTGTGGTCCAGAGACATCTACATTTATCCTCGTTTGCGAATCAAAATGCAGAATCGTTGTCACCCGTGAGGACTAAGATGGAATACCTCGTTTCCAGTAAAAAGGGTCTCCGGTTCTCTACACTCACCATACGAAACACAGCAGTGTCAAGCTGCTATTTTACGATGGTATTCTGTGAGAGCGTGGTCCTTCCCCGGTCGAGCCAACCCATTCGTGCTACAACTATACTACTAATATAGCTGCAGGATGGCTCTACCACGTTTAAAATTAGTTAGTTTAGTATAAGTGTAATATTATTTTTTACCGCGATCAAAAGACGAGAAGGTTTTTTTATTTTTTGTTCTTTCTATTCCACGCGTTTGTTTTTTATATGAGCCCCGTTTTTCCAGATACGGTAGAATTGATTTAAATTATTGTTTTTTTTTTTATTAATTTGCTTAAAATTAAATTTAATAAAGAATAAAATCATTCAAGTTGTTAAACTTTTGATATTTCTTAGACTACTCGAAAATGGAAAATAATGTATTTTAAAACTAAAATACGACTTTAAAAACTAAAAGAATAATATATTTTCCATTTAATAGTTTTTAAAGTCAAAGTCTTAGAGGAAAAACTTCAGAATGCTTGCTTATGTATAATCTAAGTTCAGACGCAGTTATGTGAAAATTATTGTAGTCTTTTTATTTTTTGAAATTGGTTCTTACGTTTTATTTATCTTATTTTTTTATATTGAGATATTGTATAATGTCTTAGTTTAGACTCCTGTCGGTAAATGGAAAATAGCCAACGAAACAGTGCGTGGGGTCAATATGCAAAGTGTATTCGCTGTAGCATTCCGAGGTGCTTTGGCGGAGGCCGCGGGTGGTGCGTGATGATCGATGATGTTGCGTGAGTTAAGTTAAGACGGTAACGGAGAGGCCACGTGTAAAGCGGCGGCGTGCAGCCGCCGGTCGGGCCCAAGCGGTCGCAAGCCACTCCGCTTTGTTCTACGGTCGCCTCACTTGCTGCTACCTTCATCGCCTCACATTTCACACCGCGCCTACTCCTTAGCGCGCATGCCCCGTACGAACCCCACGAGTCCCCGCAACGTCACTAAAATGAAATGCGGTTCGGAGCTTCGTCCATTCGCCCGTCTCGCCGTCACAGTGAGATCGTCGCTTGATGCGAGAGGTTTCCTCTAGTCCCTAAAGACATCGAAAAGATCCGTTGCGTGGTCGTTCGACCCTATTTAGTCGAGCACTCAAAAGGGAGCGCGAGGTAGCACCGGTATCGATCTGAGTATTTCTCGTGGCCGCTCGTGCACGACGCTCTCTCGGGATATTCGCCTAGCGGTCGCCGTCGGCGACGGCCTTGCTGCACTGTTTACGCGCCGGTTCTACCTATTTCATTCGCGCGATCATGCTCGCCGAAGCTAATTGATAACGCGCTACACGCATCTGCACAAAGTACACCTGGGAGTTCGGCTTTTCACTTTCGCATTAACTTCATCGATCTCGAGTATTAAAACTTTCGGTAAGTCCACTTATTTTTTAAAGTATAGAAACTTTTTAACTTCAAAAATAACTAGTTGAGTCATTTTGTTTATTTTTGTTGCCATTATAGCGAATGTTTTTAAATAATTCTCAAAGTTCTTACATTATATTATGTGTTTTTTTTTTGTTGGAAATTACGTTATAATGTTTTTCTAATTTAATATTTTTCTTCATAAATGTGTACAAACTTTCAAATAATTCTTAATAAGAGTTAGCTAGCCATCTGGTTTATAATAATTCTAATCTTAGATTGTAAAATCGTAAACCGCAAGGAATCATCTAGGTATTTGTGGAGCGTTTGGTTGAACGCCACTATTCTGACAATAAGGCAGATGCTGGGCACTATGTGTTTATGAGAACTCTTAAAAGTATATTTTAATAAATGTAAACATAATTTTGCATTCTTGCTATAACTGTACCTGTATATTGTTATATATTCAAAAAGATTTATAGCACGTGAGATATTACTTATTTAACTGCGCATGTGTTACGAATCTTTTGTCGTATGGCGTAAAAGTAGATGTATGTCGAAATTAGGCAACTTTTGAGCTATTATTCCATAAGCGACTACTTCACGGTGAACACTTTCTGTCTATAAAATAAAACAGCAAAAGAAAATATGTGAAATGTTACCTACATGATTACACAAAACTAACTTAAACATTTTTCTTCTAATTTACATTTTTCTTAATGTACAATCGTTATCTTTTCATTGCGAAATCAACACCAACATCACTTTATGCAATTTTGTCAAAATAATTTAAACTGAATTCTCAATAATCATTAGTCCCTACTTGGTTTTCGAATTACAAAAGACAATATGAGTTTTTTCAAATAAAAAGTTTAAAAAACATCATAAATTTTGTAATTGTGGCCATTTTTAAATTTTCTTAATATACCTATTAGCAATAATATAAATTAAATAAATCGCTTAAACTTTAAAACTATTCTTCAAAAACATAAAAATAAAAGCTTTGTCTGGTATGACAAATTCATCGCGGAGCTAACGCATCGCGGTAGAAAATGTTTTAGACATTCATTGTCTCCTTAATAAGCTCATTTGTGTCAAAACGAACAAGGACTGTAATTACTAGTTAGTCGCAATGGCTGATGAAAGGCAACTATGAATAAAATTTGTTGAAATTAGCGATTATCTAATTTCATCATATTACACAGTTGCCTTTTATTTCATAGAAATATTGAATTATTGTTTTGCCTTCGAATGTTTTGGTTTTAGGGAAATAATTTTATTGAGGGCTGTATTTGAACTGTTTAATGGATTAAGGATAGTGATATTTTAGATTCGTACCTTTCAATAGATGCATCTAAATATAAAACAGTAAATGTATAATTTACTGTTATGTTAGTCCTTGGTATTATTTACAGAACTTCTAGTCTGAAGTAAAAAAAAAGTTAAAATAAATAAAACCTTATTTATAATAGGGCACCAAGGCTGTGGGTGTAGATCGGGTCACAATTGAATCGCTAATTGTTTTTAATAGGTACCGTTGTTCTTTTACGAGGATGAGTGGTTTTTCAAATTTTATGTAATGAATAGGCGGGGCAATATTCAGTAATATTGCCCCGTCAGGACATTTGATATCTCAACCTCTTTTTACAATGGATGCTGCAAATCACTCGAAAAGTCGGTAATTTGAAACAAGGGCTATAAAATTCCAAAAAAAAAATACTTTAGTTTATAGTTTGCTTTCAAAATGATGATTTAAATTTACTAAGAAAGCAAAATCATAAATATTAAATCTGTATATCATACTCTTCATAATTTATATTCTTATTACTTATAGATTATTGCATTAACGGCCATTATACGAGATATTAACACGTAACATAAAAATACGTTTAATACATTTATAAAAAAGTAGTTCACAATTTGCAGACGCTATAAAAAATTATAAAGAACAGTGTCTGTGATAAAATGGGAACAATGGGTAACTTTATTTATTAGCGTATGAAGTAGGCGCTTACGACCTATTGCTTGCTTATTCGATCTATCACGATATAAAACAAAAGGCAAAATCTACGGAATTTTTAAGAAGGTCACTGAATAATGAGGGCTGCACTAAAAGTATCGGGAATGGAATATTTCCACTGTTCCTGTCATATTAATTTTTTTAATTGAAAAGTCCTTGGTTTTAAAAATCGAATACCATTTATTTATTTAAAAAAAGATTCTCGGTCTTGTCACAAGATTTTGTCAAACTTGTTTAGTCGTTGAGAAAATGGAATTGACTCGAGAAAATTCAAGAGCGATGATTTATTATGACTTTCGAAATGGTTTAACACAAAAACAGTGTATTGACCGGATGATTTCTGCATTTGGTGATGAAGCCCCATCCAATACAACAATTTGTCGCTGGTTTGCTGAATTTCAACGTGGACCTGTCAAGCTCAATGATGATCCCCGTCAAGGTCGTCTAAAAACTGCAGTCACCCAAGAAAACGTTGATGCTGTGCGTAAGCCGATTGAGGAAGATCGACATGTGACATACCGCGAAATTTAGGCAACTTTAGACATTGGCATGAGTCGAATACAAATAATCTTGCATGAACAATTAGGTGTAAAAAAGTTGTTTTCCCGATGGATACCGCATTCGCTCTGTGAAGAGCAAAAAGCGGCTCGCGTTACTTAGTGCGTCAGAACTCTCGAAAGATTCCACGCAGGGTCCTCAAATGCTGTATACAACATCGTATCAGGTGACGAATCCTGGATATATACGTACGGACCCGAAACAAAAAACCAGTCACAAGTTTGGGTGTTCGAAAATGAGTTAAAGCCAACAAAAATTGTTCGTTCACGGAATGTTACAAAAAAAATGGTGGCCACGTTTGTCTCCAAAACCGGCCATGTTACGACTATTCCTCTTGAGGGATAAGAACGGTTAATGCAGAATGGTATACTAGCATTTGTTTGCCACAGGTCATTTCTGAACTCCGTAAAGAGAACTGCAACCGCCGCATCATCCTCCATCACTACAATGCGAGTTCTCATACCGCACACAGAATAAAAGAGTTTTTAGAGCAAGAAAACATAGAATTATTAGACCAACCGCCGTACAGCCCCGACCTAAGCCCTAATGATTTCTATACTTTCCCTAAAATAAAGAATAAATTGCGTGGACAGAGATTTTCATCACCTGAAGAAGCTGTGGACGCCTATAAAACGGCCATTTTGGAGACCCCAACTTCCGAATGGAATGGTTGCTTCAATGATTGGTTCCATCGTATGGAAAATTTCGCGGAGAATACTTCGAAAAGCAATAAATACATTTTTAAATAGTAATTCACTTCCTTGATTCCCGAAATTTTCAGTGCCGCCCTCGTACAAGCTACAACTAAAACTTGACTACAACCGGAATTCGGAACAACTAAGAAAAATCAACATCTAAAGGGTATTATGATATTCATTAAAATCATTATCGTATGGCGTGCATTGGTGACATAATATTATCTATCTTGAAATCAGACAATGAGGGCATCCACGACCAGGGCATCCGCCGCCAGGGCGGCGCCACTAGAAAGTGAGGTATAATATTTGACAAATTTCATAGCGGTGAAGTTAATTTGTTCGGAAAATGTAAAAGTTATTGTTTCTTTCTGTAGGATTAGCTACATTTTCTATTAATAACATTAAAATAAATGAACAAAACCACAGATATTCATTAAAGTAGAAAAATAAAAAAAGTTATGAAAGTGCAAAAAATTAAAGAGCAAACCACTGACGCATTGTTTTGTGTATTAATATAATACTCTAGAAACTGATAAACTTTTATTAAAAAACAACTTCTCAATTAAATTACATTGTGTAACAAAAAAACTTTACCTCAGTGTCAACTAGCGACATCTGGTGAGCAGAAAATTATTAGCCCTCTTTTTGGAGTTGTAAATCTTAATGCAACTACTTTCATCGCAAAATTAACTCCGATGTCATTTTATGCAATGTTTATTTCATTCATTCAAACTGAATTTATTTATAATAATTTCTCATTGTTTATCATTTAATAGTCTAAAAGAGAGCCGTGGTAGCTCAGGGGCTTAGCGCTCGCTATAAATTTTGAAAAAAAGTTGCTTTTGATTTATATATAAAAGTTACATTGTATTTAGTTTCAACACTTTCCAACAAAACCTTTTGCCATTTATTTATATACCGAAAAAGAACTAATATTATTGAAAGAGTTTAGTAGTGTTTAGTAGACTTTAGTAGCGCTTTTGTAAACAAACTGCCTGAAGGTATAAAACGTTTTAAGTGAATTTGACTATCTTCACCTTGAATTTCAAAGTATTTAAGATTATTGTAGGATGATAGTGACATACGAGCACACAGTAGACGTGATGGTAAGTGGCTACTGTAGTCCTCAGACATCTACATCTATTCTCGATTAAGAATCAAAATACAGATGCGTTGTCACCCTTGATAACAAATTTTATATAAAGGTTCTTCCGGTTCCCTGCACTCACCATACGAAACAACAGCATTAAGGTACTATTTTAGGCTGGTATTTTATGAGAGCGTAGTCCTATCCCAGTCTAGACGACCTATTAGTGTTGCAATCATTAGTATAGCTGCAGCCTAGCTCTACCACGACGCCGTGCAAGGGAAATATCTTTTTATATGGGTATAATACTTTTATAAAGGTATATATCGACTAAGTTCGCTTTTGCGTGTTAATAAATAATAATTTGTGATTTAAGCGTTATTTATAATTATTTTAGAAAATGTTAAGTTAATAAAATGTTAAAATATTGAAATGCTGTAGAGATAACAAATGGTAAAAAAAATTTTGTACAACCGACTTCAATATAAATAAAACTTCGACTATATTAATGATGTTCTTACATCATCAATGTAGTTGAAGTCAATTAAATACGCATTATTAAGGATAACTTAAAAACTACTGGTCAGATCTTGATCAAATTTATATGGGATAACATGAGAAGCCCCAGCTTTCTAATAAAAAAAATCAAATTTGGTTCACATAGAAAAATGAGGTTACATACGTAAAGAATATAATAGAATTGAGAACCTCCTCCTTTTTTTAAGCTGGTTGAAAAAATAAGATCGAGGCTCTTCTTCGATATTAGTTTTTAAAGTATTTCCGTATAATATTAACAGCCAGTATGGGGTTTTCGAGTGGCAATCTTGTACAGGCAAGCGCAATGTAATATCATCTTCCGCTAGATAGTACTCCGCTAGATAGTACTTTCTGGTAATGTATGAGAGGGGCCCATGTTTAGCAGTGGGCTTGTGATCGGCTACTGTATAGTGTGTAGTATATATCCTCAAGCTTTGTTACACGTTAAAATGTAGATGTAAATAGTTTTTAAAAACATGGTAATAATAACCTATACTAAAAATAGACACCAAAAACTGTTTTAGAAAATCCTACACAAAATCTTTACTACGACCGCGTCATACTTTTTTTTTATAGGATAGGGTCACAAACGAGCACACAGTCCACCTGATGGTAAGTGGTTGCTGTGGCCCATAGACATCTACATCTATCTTCGATTAAGAATCAAAATACAGATGCGTTGTCACCCGTGAGGACTATGATGGAATGCCTCTTTTCCATTAAAATGGGTCTCCGGTACTCTACACTCACCATACGAAACACAGCAGTGTCATGCTGCCATTTTACGCTGGTATTCTGTGAAAGCATGGTCCTTCCCCGGTCGAGCCGACCCATTCGTACTACAACTATACTGCTAATATAGCTGCAGCATGGCTCTACCATGTACAGAAACTTAGCGACAGGACCATTCACTGTAATAGACCAGACATAACACTACCTGGTAAAGTAAGTAAAATCACCTATTAGATATTGCAATACCCAACACACATAACGCACAAAAAAAATGGCGAGAATATAGTCAAATATGCAGAGCTTAAAGTAGAAGTGACCAGAATTTGTTTTTTTTGCGCCCAGAAGCAATGTAAAGGGCTACCCTCTGGGAAGCGAGGGAGGTAGGCGGTGAATGCTCTAAGCATACCACGCAGCCGGCTGCGTGGTTATGTGGGACTCACTATGAAACCTAAGTGCCTACCCACTAAATACTACCTGGGACTGGCTTTGGCCTGTGTGGCCTTTCTGCCGAATCGGAAGCGACCCCCTTTAGGGATAGGGGGCGCAGGCGGTGAGTAGCCGAGAGGCGCGACTAACTAAGACAAATTAAGAATAGGGAGAACATTCAGCCTGAGCCGCCAGGAGGCAGTCCAGGTCGGCCAAAAGCTTGTTTGGCGGGTCCGAGAGAGAGTTTCTCGGCCTGCGGACTCGATAGCGAGAAGGGAATGGGGCTGCATAGGAAGCTGCCTCACGAATGAGATGATTTGGGTGAGGCTCTGAGGCTTTGAAGCAGTTCTCAGAGAGTGATTTTAGAAATTGTTGGATTGTTGGGAGCTCTAAGTCTCGATGGAGGTCGGTGTTACGAACGTACCAGGGTGCGTTGGTAGCCCAACGACAAAAATAGTTTTGAAGTAATTGAAGTCCGTTAAAGATTTTAGGCTTAGTGTGAGCAAAATGGAGCCCGCGTAAGTCATACACTGTACTGACTGACATAGGTCGTATACAGGCCTTATATAGGGTTCGCTTGTATCGGAGGGACATTTTACTGTGTCGGCCCAGCATGCCGTTAAGCCTACCCAGGTAAAAGCGCACCTTGCGAGTTACTGTCTTAACATTGGGCTCGAAAGTGAGCCTCAAGGGTGATACCTAAGTACTTGGCGGTTGTATGCCAGGGGATGGGGGTCTCTAACATACGGACTGGTGGAATGGTAGTGAGGCGGCGTCATTTATGTTCGAAGTGAACGGCGGATCTCTTGTCCGGGTTCACATCGATACGCCATTGTGGAACCAAGCTCCTAAGTCACTAACTGACTGTTGGATCTTGTCCCGTATAAAAGGTAGTGAGATACCTTTACAATAGAAGGCAGTGTCGTCTGCAAAGAGGGAGAGCTGAACACCATTCGACGGGATGGGAATGTCGTTGGTATATAAGAGAGGGGCAAGCACGGAGCCCTGAGGGACGGCTTTGATATGACGCTGAGAGAACAGCGTGCCTTCGTATCAGAAACAAAAGGTACGATCCTTTAAGTAGTAGGCTACGAGACGAACAAGGCGATCAGGGAGGCCTATTTAAGCAGGAGTCCATAAACTGCAGTTGCCTCATACAATAAGTAAGACTGTTAACTTGTTTGTTACGTCAATTTTCACAAGTGATTTTTTTTATTTTATTAATAAAATTAATATAGCACGTTTTTTTATATTCCTACATTGTCATCCGATTCTGAGCTCTAGCTAATCGGGAAGTGCTAGATCGAGTTGCAAGATTACACCCGAAACGACAGACAGACAGACAGACTGACAAACAAAAGAGTGACTTATTAAAAACAAATCTCTCTGTTTTGTAATGTTTATCTGCAATTCCCTTGGTGTTGCGGTTGTTCATGGGCGGCGGTAGTCACTTACCGTCAGGTGAGCCGCATGCTCGTTTGCCCTATAAAAAAAGGTTCACTTTTACCGCATGTGAACTGCACGCGTTTTTTTTAAATCACGAAGGTGATAAAATTAAAGACTCTAGAACGCAATTTTGCGTTCTGGAGTCTTTATTTTATCCTCGAAAGTGGCGATATTATTGGGGGATTTCTATATTACCAAAATCATCTATATGCTGACGATATTCAGGGTTATATATCATTTTCGGGATGATACCAAATGATGCACTAAGCAAACTAACTAAACTATGGCCATTTTTACTGCTGGATGGGTGAATAATAATGAACTTTTAGAAAAATTCTATTAATTCTATTAATTATAATAATGAACTCTTAAATACAAATAATACAAATTCGATATTTTGGGATTAAGGTAATGAATAGAGCTTATGAATGCTCATAAGCTAGATTGATATTGGTGGCGACCGCACTAAAGTTTGTAACTTGGGTATTATTATGGACAGTGTGATGAAGTTTAAAATTCAGGTTACGAATTCAGTTTAAAACTTTATTTACAAACTGAAAATGTAATACAACATTTCTTAATACTTAAGTGACAAATCGAGGATTGAACTTTGTGAGTCTGATACTTTTAAAATGTAACTATGCTAAAATTGACATGAGAAAGTTTTTTCTTGCATGATAAAAACTTTTTATACAACGAGTGTTGAATGCATGTGCTAGGTTTTGTGATTTAGATTCATTGCAGTTGTTTAAAATTGTATAACGTATATAATATGATATAACTAGTGATGCAACGAATACGAATACGAATATTCGTATTCGCCGAATAGTAGACATTTACCGAATATTCCTATTCGGCGAATACTGATCACGAATATTTAGAAAACTAATATTTTTGTACGAAACTCTAATTACTGGCGGACTTGGATAACGCGCGTCGTCGGCGCGTATAAAATACGTGTGTTTTGGCCCTTAGCCTCAATGACGGGGGACTCCCAAAAATATTTTTCACTAAAACTATGTACAGTCGCCTCGGAAAGACTTTTTTAAACGGCTGGGAACATCCAAACTGAAAAAAGGAATCGCCTAAAACCAGAAAATCTACAAATTTTATGTTTTTTAAATAAAATTTGCCTATTGTAAATTTTAATTATTAGAACAATAGAAAATTATCAAATAAATTAGTTTTTTTATTACCATGGCGAGATATTCGTATTCGTATTCGCCGAATAGTAGGTTTGATATTCGTATTAGTTAAAGTAGTATTCGTTGCATCACTAGATATAACGTTTTACAAAAGTAACAACCGATATATTTACACGAGAAGCTTAGACTATTCTCTGTACGCTGCTCACGAGAATGTTTATTGTGGCTTTCTATACGCTGCCAGAAAGTGCTGGACTAACATACTACCTCCGATCAAAAATTGCAACGCCGCTCGTACACATCGATCAAAGGTAGTTCTAGAAATTTTTTCCTCATATCCCGTCCTCATATTGACCTCATGAATAACAGTCTGACAATGAGGGCTATTTCCTTAGCGGCATTGTTCTTAATTCTGTTTCTCCAGGCTGAGATGGTGCTATTTTGTCAAGTATCGCGTCAAATTAGTGTCAAAATTTGGCGCCAATTATTCGGCAGGCGGCTACTAGTAACAAAAAGAATTACATTAGTCCCATAAGGGTCCTGGCTGGCTTCCAAATGGCTCATTCTATTCTACAGTTAATTTATAGTAACTTCAAGTAAAAACAATCTAAACTATGTTTAAGTTTATATTAAGTTCCGGTGTTTTAAATTAAATCTAAGTATTATTTATTAAATATTACGGTTAAAAACTATCATTTCATGTAAGTAATTCAGAAACTTTATGGGAATTTAAGACACCTGTTAGTGACAATTTCTATGCATCATGTTAATTAAGTAATATATATTATTGTATTCTTAGAAATTAAAATTTAGAGCTACAAGAAAAAGATTTAATCCTACTTGTGATGTTAGAAATTATCCTCAGTTACAACAAACCCTTCCTTGTGAGATCGGATGCTCAACTTGATCTCGATCACTATCAGTAACAAAACAGCGCACCGCACCATACACTCAGCATAGAGCAATACAGTTCGACCAACCGTAACATGTTCCCGTTACAATCACCGCCGGGTGTAACGTGAAGGACATAATTACATGATAAATCCAAAGTATGCAAATCAACAGCAACTCAATGTAAGACAGGGCGGCCTCTCAGCAACACTTCTTCAGATCTTTCTTGCCTACACTAGTAGAATACCCCAGCGGACATAGTAACGGTAGTGAGACTCGTAAAATTTCCGACTGATCCCTATTATTATCGTATTATTTATAACAATTTACTTAATATTATATATATTATTTTTATTCAAGTGTAATTTACGCACTTCCTGTGTGGGAGATCCTATGTTTGTAGCACGAATGGGTTGGCTCGACAGAAACAGAAACAGAAACAGACATTTTTTATTCAATATAGATTATAAATAATACTTATTGAAAGTCACTCTTTTGTATAATTACCACTGGTTCGAAAAAAAACCTCTGTCCTGGGAAGAACCAGCAAGAAACCCAGCGGGACCTTTTTTTTAAATTACAGCTTACAATCATGTATGTTACACAAATTAACAACACAACAAATTAGAAATAGCTTGGTAGCGATCACCTCATTTCCAGGGGTTATTATCATCTATAAATTCTTTAATATTACCTTTTTAACCCTTTTTATAAAAACTTAGTTTAATAGAGTTTTTGAACTTTGAGCAGGTCAAATTTTGTATATTTCCTGGAATTTTGTTGTAAAAGCGTATACATCGCCCCAAGAATGAATTATTGACTCGATGGAGTCGAGTAACTGGTACTACTAGCTTGTGTCTGTTCCTAGTATTTACAGAATGAATATCACTTATTTTTGTAAAACTACTTTTATTTTTGTGCACGTACATTACATTTTCATAAATGTATTGAGAGGCCAAAGTTAATATATTAATTTCCCTAAATAAAAAGACCGTGGAAAGACCACGCTCTCACGGAATACCAGCGTAAAATAGCAGCTTAGTGCTGCTGCTATGTTTTATATGGTTAGTGTATAGAACCAGAGACCATTTTTATTAGAAACGAGATATTCCATCGTAGTCCTCAGGGGTGACAACGCATCTGCATTTTGGTTCTTTATCAAAGATAAATGTAGATGTCTTTGAACCACAGAATTCACTTACCATCGAGTGGACTGTGTGCTCGTTTATCACCCTGATTCTATAAAAAGAAGTAAGATTGACTTTTTAAAAATATATTTTTCCTTAAGGGTCTGGAAGATATTTCAATAAATTATGGAATAAGTAGAATCTTTGTACGAAATCAATATATGACTGTTTATGTATCTTGTGTGTACATAAATAAGTCTATGGTAACTACTCCACTGTTTAGGCTGCTCTTCTTGATGATTTCAGGAAAAGTGCTTAACAAACACTTCTTTCAAATGTTGGTTCGTAAGCATATATTAAAGAATCTTCAGATATAAGAATATAGGTAGTTAGTCGTTTATGTAGTATGTATATAGTTATATATAGTATATACCTATCCCTAAAGACATTCAGTCCGCCTTTTGTATCATTTCTTATAAATTATTTATGGAACTATCATATCGCCACATACTCGTTGTCACGAACGATACTCACGGGAGTTATCGTCGTATCGAAATTAGGTAATAGATTTTCTTATGCCGCTTTGACACGATTTCAAACACCTGGAATCATTTAAATATTGAAATCAATTTGTTTACACAATTGGAATTTAATCAGATATATATTTTACATTTATTACCAAATAAAAAAAAATAAAACTAAAAACTGATGTAAGGACGAGGGAAATGAAACACATGAGTGTTGACGTAAGACTGTCTGTAATTACGTTATTGTTAAGTTTATATATTATATTATACCCAAACATACGTATATATATATTAGGTAGATACTACACCTTCCTTCCCAAAGAAAAAAAGAAATGAATATGTGCATTTCTTTTTTTTTATAATACTAACATTTAAAATTACACAATAATTATATCCCTAAGTATATTATATAATTTATAAAATGTAAACATGGGTATAAAGAAATAGTTAAAATAATATTTAGATTAATATGATTACAATTGGTATTATAAGACTTAGTAATTATTATTAAGGTAAAGTAGTATTAATTAATTAATCTTAATACACTAATTTATTATAATTATAATCGATTAAGTACACAATGTCTGAAATTTATTACTTAATAACTTTAATATTATTACAATATTATATGTGTAATATTATAATAAATTTATTATATTTATTTTAAGGATAATGCAATTAAGTTCGGTTTTTATTTATTTATTCATTTATTAGATTTACCAGTAATTGTAGCAATAATACATCAATGAGTATTTAACAATAACATGTGTTTTACAGCCAAATGCACAATTAATTTAGGTAAACACCACATGCACAAACTATTAACGGTAGTAACATCCAATTTTTATAAGTGACTTAATGTGTTCACAATAATTGAGAAATAGAATAATGTAATTTTTGCCATCTCTTAGTATTTCAATATTCGGTGAACAATCTCTAATTACTAAATATGGACCTGCATAAATGGCGCTGAGTTTGTTACCAGTTTCTTCTTTAACTAATATCAAATCATTAATTTTATAAGTTTAGCGTTCATTTTACAATCATACTTGGATTTCCTAACAAATTTACTATTGATTAAATTTTCTCTTGCTTCCTTCTGGGAGGTTTGTAGGCGATATTTTAACTCTAACGGATAATCTTCGTAATTACTACGGTTTTAGTTAAATTACTGGGTAAATTACATTTTTTGCCATAAACTAACTGAAATGAAGTATACTTAGTTTCGCGGTAAACGGAAGTATTATATGAAAAATATCGACAAAGAAATATATAAAAAATAACATATTTTTTTATATGGTAAAAAGTTAATGTTAAATAAAGTCTTATATTATAATTATGTATATATAATATTTGTCTTGGTTTGGGTAGGGTGGCTGGCCAAACCCCCTATGTACATAATAATTCCGTAGTCACATTATGTATGTTTAAGTACTTAGTACTATTATTTATTCTGTGGTTTAAGCCTTAATGCATTGTTGCATTGTTGATGCATTATGTTTGATAAAATCAGGTGTACATTCGCGAACGTATATTATTTTGGTCACTTTTAACACACTTTGATACTGATTTATTCAGTTTCTTATTAAGTCATTTATCTAGACATTCACATTAAATAATACCCTTCCTTTATATATTTATTCACATTTATACATATAATTTTATAGTTATATATCACATTTATTTATACCTTTATGTTTAATGAAACATTTCTTTCATGATCCACACAAATTATTTAATTCTATTATTTTCTCAGAAACTAATTACTTATGAAAGTTAAAAACACGTGATTTGAAGTTTCAATAAATTCATATAAAACCGACAATATTACATTTCATTTTAAGATATACAGAACAAAGAAGTCTATGTTAGGCAATGTAATCATTTTATTATCATAACAAAAACCAGATCAAAATACAAGTTGCGATCCCAGCCGCGTAAGCGATTTGTGACACTTTTGTTTTCAATTCCAAAGTACGTTCATGGGAAAGTTTGCGATTACATCGTATGATGATACCTAATCTCAACATTGCTTACACAATGTTTATTTATAAATACACTTAAAAAT
Organism: Parnassius mnemosyne; assembly: GCA_963668995.1. NCBI lineage: Eukaryota > Metazoa > Arthropoda > Insecta > Lepidoptera > Papilionidae > Parnassius > Parnassius mnemosyne. The sequence goes on along the minus strand of CAVLGL010000082.1, from coordinate 41,295,439 downwards.
ATCTAAAATTTATAGTATTAAACACGTTTTCATTTACGTAGTTAAGATTACATTGCATTGTTATAATACTTTTACATTATCAAGTAATAAGTGTTATTTTTATCATTAATAGTCGGAAACGTATTACATATTACTTTTTTTAAGATTTCATGACTTCTAAGGAACATGTTTATCTTATTTGAAACATAAATTTGTAAAAAAGATAGGCTATTACACATACATATATATAAGGTCTGTATTAGAAAATATATGTTGTATGTTAATAAAATGTTATTAACATTAGAAAAGAAAAGTTTTTTAAGTATATGATCATATAATTTTTGGTTTCATTGTAGATAATAAAAAAAACTTATAATAAATAGCAAATTTTTGATTTCTTTCTTTACTTTTATAGTATATTATTAATCGTTATTTAACTGTACCATAATATACTTTCACGTACATACATGATAAAGAATATGGACACTATTACTATACAATACATAATAATTTATCATTCCCTCATTAAAACTCATTACGTCGTTACTTCGGATGCGAACAATATTAAAAAAATTACTCGGATATTAGGTTTTCCAAACTCTCAGCTGATCAGGCCGATTGTACGTGGATATGCTAATCTCCGATAATTTTCTATACTTGCCTTACACTCACAACTACACATTAATATTTTTCATTTATAATTTCGTATTTCTTAGTTCATCATCATCATCATCATTACAGCCCTTCACAAGTCCACTGCTGAACATAGGCCTCCCCCAAAGAATGCCACAAAGCACGGTACTGAGCCACCTGCATCCATCGACTTCCTGCATGTCTTACCAGGTCGTCACTCCATCTCGTGGGGGGATGCCCTACACTTCGCCTACCGGTACGAGGATGCCACTCGAGAACCTTTCTTCCCCATCGGTTGTCGGTTCTTCGAGCTATATGACCGGCCCACTGCCACTTCAGCTTACTAATCCGTTGGGCTATGTCGGTTATTCTGGTTCTACTGCGGATATCCTCATTCCTAAGTTTATCACGCAGAGAAACTCCGAGCATAGCCCTCTCCATAGCTCGCTGAGCGACCTTGAGCTTCCTCATACGGCCAGCAGTGAAGGACCACGTCTCAGTTCCGTAAGTCATCACTGGCAACACGCACTGGTTGTACAATTTCGTTTTAAGGTTTTGAGGTATGTCTGACGAGAAGATGTGTCGTAGCTTCCCGAACGCTGCCCAGCCGAGTTGAATCCGTCGATTGACCTCTCGGTCGAAGTTGGACTTACCTAGTCGGACTATTTGTCCCAGGTAAACATACTCGTCAACAACTTCGAGCTTAGTGTTCCCAACAACTACCGGCATAGGTGTGACATGGACATTAAACATGATCTTTGTTTTGTCCATGTTCATCTTAAGACCTATCCGTTGGGAAACATTATTGAGGTCATTGAGCATAGTGCTTAGGCTCTCCAGCGATTCTGCCATAAGGACTATATCGTCGGCATATCGAAGGTGAGTGATGTACTCGCCATTGATGTTGATACCGTATCCTTTCCAGTCCAGAAGCTTGAAAACGTCTTCCAATGCAGCGGTGAAGAGTATCGGGGATATGACGTCACCCTGTCTTACACCTCTCTGCAATTGGATAGGTTTCGTACTCTGGTTCTGTACTCGGATAGCCATCGTAGCCCTACTGTACAAGCACTTCAACACTTCGATATACCGACAGTCAACTTGGCACCGCTGAAGGGACTGCAGCACCGCCCAAATTTCGACGGAATCAAAGGCTTTCTCATAGTCATTTTCTTAGTTATATTATATTAATTAGCCTTTAATGTAGTAGGCCTAAATTAACTCACGTCTTTACAAATTTATTAAATGAGTCTCTTATATGGTCTCTTGTAGTATTTAGGTGCAGTATTTTCAGTTAGGGAATGAGGCTCACAATGATCAGAACAAAATTTAAATAAATAAATTGAAGAAATTATTTTCTCAGGTATATAAATAACTTAAATATTTAAAACTTTATCATTTTCCCAGGAAATAATGAATTATACAATTTAAAAGTTTATAATTTAAAAGTTCAATAAAAATATAAAATCGAAATTAATAAATTATTCCATTTCATATTCAAATTAATAAAACAAAGAAATAATAATGGGAACATAAGTCGTCATCACTATAACGGCTACCAAGTTTATATAAACAAAACATTAATTTATTTAAACATTGTGAAGAACAATTTTTATTTTTAAGTAGGTTATATTAACTTTAAGGCTATTTATTAAAGGTTATATATATATATATATATATATATATATATATATATATATATATATATATATATATATTTATTTATAACTTTAAAATCTTTTTAAGGTTTTCATACCTTTAGAAAAGAAGAAAAATAATTATGACTTTTATTAATAGCGATTTTTTTCAAAATTATATACATTTAAATAAAAATTACTACAGAAATAAAAATTGGGTTAAAGGACATTGCTCTGCGTTCATACATTGTTCGCCCTGGAACCAGGAGCATCGAAAAATTATGTGTTTTTTTTTTGTTAATCATTAGTAAATTCCTATATGATCTTATTTTATAGCGGACTAGCTGCATAATAGATATATTTAAAAAAAATTAAAAATAAAAATGTTTGTATATAATGGTTGTTAGCATTTGGATATTGCCATTAGTAAATACGGTACGCTAAGTTACCTAGTACCTAGATGTATAAGGATTTAGGCTGGTTTCAGTCACGCCGCTAGACATACCATCGAACACCGAGCGTATCAACAACGGTTTCAACCAAGTTTCAACGTGAATATTATCGATCACTATCTAGTGCATTTCCATTTTCAAAATCATTTTAATCGTGTCTTCTTTATTTAATTTAGCAATATGTATTCCCATTTCTTTACTTTAAATAGGCCCAGCGGTGCGCTTTCATTGCCGCAGCGCACCGCCTGGCAGTGTCGCCATGTAAGGACGAGTTAAATGAAACACTTGAGTGTTGACGTAAGACTGTCTGTAATTACGCTATTGTTAAGTTTATATATTATATTATACCCAAACATACGTATATATATTAGGTAGATACTACACTGAAATTATCATACAGTCCTACTGCCCTCTGTATAGTGCCAAGGAGGCTGGCCGCGTTTCCTCGCTGAATGGCTATACTTAGCATTTGAGCGAGAAAAGATCATCAGCAGCGACAACCAATAACGTTTATTACGTGGTAGAGCCATGCTGCAGCTATGTTAGTAGTATAGTTGTAGTACAAATGGAACGGCTCGACCGGGGAAGGACCACCCTCTCATAGATAGAATATCAGCGTAAAATAGCAGCTTAACGCTGCTGTGTTTCGTATGGTCAGTGTAGAGAACCGGAGACCCTTTTTACTGGAAACGAGGCAATACATCTTAGTCTTCATGGGTGACAACTCATCTACATTCTGGTTCGTAATCGAGATTAATGTAGATGTCTGTGGGCCGCAGTAAACACTTACCATCAGGTGGACTGTGTGCTGGTTTGTCACCCTTATCCTATGAAAAAAAATCACGGACACTATTCCTGTTGAAAAAAAATTTAAATCAATTTCATTTATTCATGTATTTATTATTGTCGTCATTACTTTGTAACATGATTGTCTAACGGTGCGTAGACATTATATAACATGTTTCAGTAATGTGGAGGCTGAATGTTATAAAAACACAAAAGGTTATACAGCTCGAACGGCAGAACGACAAACGACAATGTCATACGACAATGTCATATAACATTGTTATATTGCATTGTTTTTCTAATTTGTACAGTATTGTTATAAGTTGCAATGTTGAAAAAAAATGCTACATAGTGTGGACGTGTTATAAAACAAAAGTTATACAACATGTTACTTGATCTGTACGCACCCTAACATGGAACAAAGTCATGTCGTAATCGTCATGCTTGGCGATCGAGATACCAGATGTCACATACTTTTGACACTGACATTTATTAATTTTATTTTTTTCGCGCTGCTCTGACTGTGACAGTAGCGACAAGTTGTTATAATTACGACTAAAATCCACCACGGTCAGATTAATTTTCCGTACGTCTCGGTACCACACATTCATGTATTTCTGTCATCAAGCATGAAGTGGTATGAAGAACCAGTTTAGTTAAAGTATGTGAGGCCTTTGTTTATAAGTGACAACTTATTTGAATCTATTCTTGTTTGAGTTCGGTGCAGATGTCCAACTGTGGCAGTAACCACCATCACGTGAAATGCTAGTTTGTTCAATTTAATTTTATATGCATATAAAATGGACATATAGGTAAACATAATTTATTGGCACCTTTGAGGAAAGTGGCTCTGGCTGAACACTTGCCGAAATTTTTTTATTACGCGTGAAACTCAAGTCGATTTCCGGCGGCACCGAAGGAATTGCTAAATGTAATTTTGTGTGCTGATTTGTTAGTCACTTAAGCTTTTTAACTGCGGCTTCGCTCGCGTGGGTTTCAATTTAGGAACATCATCAGTGCATCGTGCCAAAATTAGCAAATTAGATCACTTGTGTGAAATAAAATACTTTGATTGCTAACCAGCATGACAAGAGTAGTAATTACGGCAAGTATCCAGCCTATGAGACATTCCAGAGGTGAGGCCCACGTTCAGCAGTGAACTCATGATAGGCTGTAAAGATAACAGTGATGAGTTCACTCATCTTCCCTACAGTTAATGATTACGGTAGAATGAAAACAAAAATGTTGTATCCCCGAACACATTAATGAAATAAAAAACTGCATAATAGCACCATTAAAGTAAAAAGTAGTAGCCTACATACAGCCTAATACTGTGCACAGTCCGCAGGAGGTTTTGGGACAGGGGAGAGTTCACCGCGCTGACCCAACGCCGGACGACCAACTTCACATTTAAAAATATTTTAAATATATATTTTTTAACATCTCATGCATGTAGGTATACTCGCACAGATTTCCTTCCGCACAGACAAGTACTTCAATTTTATTTAAATATTTATAGATATAGATGTCCGGATAATGAACATTGATGTATTGATAGAATTTTGAAATTCACATGCCGAATTCGGTAATCAAACCGGTCCAAACGTAAATTCATAATACGTGAGCAAACTAAATTCCATCCTCGTTAACACCACTCAAATTTAATTGCAATTTGAATAATTATTTAAACATATTATAAATATTAGTAGTTTCTATTATTTAATTTATCTAACTATATAATAATTTCTTTTTGCATTTATAATAAATGTCACTCCATTACCACAACTCTTAAAAAACTTATTTTAAAATATTAATTATAAACACTCGTAAGTTGGATATTTGAAGGAATACTACGTTATCGCCATATAGCAAATAGAATCATTACTAAGCATTATAAAAATTAACTTCTAAAGAAAGGATTAAATTTAACTCTCCTTTTATCAAGTGCCATGTTCGGATAAAAAGAACCCTTTAAGTTGCACCCGGGTCATTAACTACCCATATACAAAATTTCATAGAAATTTGCCCTTTAATTTTTGCGTGAATCATGAATACACAGACAGAAAGAAAGACAGATAAACTGACAAAAATTCTAATAACCAATAATTTGGTGTCGGTATCCATTATTTAGTCCCCTGAACTTATTTTTTTTTCAAGATATATTGAAATTACAGATATGGCATTTCTACATTTCACATTAATTATATGTATAAATATAGATTGGCGAAAAAGCAAGTCATCGTAAACCTCGCAGAAAAGAGAAGAGGTTTGTGCCCAGCACTGGGACGTATAAATTCTGAATCTAATGCGATTTGCACCAGACACTAAAGAAAACGTTAGAGAAAAGTTAAGTTGGATGTGCTAACACATTAAAATTTTAGTAAGATCTTCAAAAAGATAAATCAAATATGAACAAGCGATATGTTTTATAATGTTCTATAAATTTAACATCTTTTTAACAAGCGTTTATTAGCTTGGTATGTATATAATTTTCGTATGTGATTTTCATCCCCTTCAAAACGTCGGATTGATTTGAAACTTCGCACACTTATCAAGGACCGATGACAATGCAATAATTTAAATAGTTTGTCCCATTATCCTTGCCAGGATCGTCAGTGTTTGTGAATAATTCATAAAACAACTAAAATTTTTGCCAGTTCAATCTATTGTAAGCCGCGTAAAAGACTGCAAAATTTGACTACAAATAGATGTCATTTGTTGTAAATATTTTTGTGGATATTTGTAAAATTAGCGTCATGATAAAAATATCCAAAAAAGCACCCCACGCTATTTTACAATATTTTTTTATGTTAATTACTATTTTTTTTTATTTTAAACTTATTGAAAATTATTTTCTATGCTTTAGTTCGGTTATGCGTAAAGCGTGTTTTTTTAAAGTTTTTTTAAACTATTATTTATTATTTACCGTTACCGTTACATCCTATTAAAGTCCACTGGTAACCATAGGCCTCCCCCATAGGTGGATATTTACCATAGTTGCCACGCTTGGCAAACGGGTTGGCAACCGCAGTTTTTATTTTTTGTCGTAAGACGCTGCTGACCATCTCCTGATTTGTTTCCCTCTGTTGCCTGACACCCACGGGATGATACTCGTATCTTGATGTAAACATTCTTACACCGCTACTACTCGGCATCTTTTTGTTTACAGCGTCGCAATGGAATTTTAAATTCAAGACGTAATATCTTATGATCTAGTATTCTAACTACGATCATTATAGCTCATGATCAATGTGTATTATTTAAGTTTTTTTTAAAAGTTCTAATATTATGTAAAACGTGTCCTGTATAGAATGCCCAACGATTTTTACCATATTAGTCTTCTTAATTTATTTCTTTTTAATCTTTATTGCATTGTCTATAAGAAAGGGTCCAAAGGATCTTGAATTGCGAATTGTGATAAAAAATTTTATCTTAAAATAATTACTAATTTTCTATTCTAGAGAAAAATAATTCTTTGTGTAATTTGAAGAAAATTAAATCTACTGTACCAATATACTGTGCAAACTCACAAATAGTAAATTAACTGGCTTTTTCATTGGACTTCAAATGCATGCCGTAGAAGTTGTGTCCACTTTACATTGCGCAAGTTTCATTAAGTTAATTAATATAGTTAGGAAAATTTGCTGACATTTTAGTAAGAGGAGAGCAACGCAATCAAATGCTTGATGCTAGCTTGTTTTTCATTAAAGTTTTAATGAAAGACTTAAGAGCTTTTATGAAAGACCATTACCGATTTTGTTAAAAATATACTCATCTTCGGTATGGTAGAGCCATGTTGCAGCTATATATATAGTTGTAGTACACGAATGGGTCGGCTTGACTAGGAAAGGATCACGTTCTCGCAGAACAAACGTGCAATAGCGGCTTAATGCTGCTATGTTTCGTATGGTGAGTGTATGGTAACCGGATACCCTTTTTTTTACTGAAAACGAGACATTCCATCTTAGTTTTCAGGGTTGATAACGCATTTGCATTTTGATTCCAATTCAAAGACATATTTTAGATGTCTACGGGCTACATCTGGTGGTATGTGTGCTCGTTTCATAGAAAATATACTCAAAAAGATAAAGGTATCATATTCTAAAAGAAATGAGACTATTTAAGAAACATTTAATGTTATTTTACTTTTATTTTTACAAATATGGTAGGTATTTCTGGTGTGCTATGTGCTCGTTCGTCAACCTCTTATTTAATAAAAGATACTCATAAAGATTAAGTTACCATATTTTAAAGGAAATGTAACTATTTAAGAAACATTTGATATTATTTTAGTTTCACATTTACAAATACCTACCTAGGTTCAGCAAGTCAAAGTTGCATCGGATCTATAGCATATCGGATGTCGGTATAAAATGTTATTTGCAAACTTTAAGTTATTTATCGAACAGTTTTAGTTCAAGGTTGCCTTCGACATTGAAGTTTGTATATAATTCAAATAGAATTCTAGTGTTTCTGTTTGAATTTAAAATGAGACGGGTGTATATTTAGAATACAATAAGATTTGGGCAGGCAAGATTTACATCACTTGCAGATTTTATTTATACATGCTTCACGATCAAGGCTGATGTAGGAAATTGAGCATCACATTTTACTCCAACTCCTACTATGAAGTAGATTTTATATCCTACAAGCTACCTTCTTCTGATTTCTTATATTTACGCGAACACTACACATCGAATAAAACTATTTTTACGGATTTTATCGCGTTTAATTTACCATTTTAATTCCCGACGTTTTGGGTGCTTTACAGCAACCCACGGTCATCGGCCCCCCGTGACCATGGGTTGCCGTAAAGCACCCGAAACGTCGGGAATAAAATAGTAAATTAAACACGATAAATTCTTCTTCTCTTCTGACTGCAAAAGTTCATAACTGGACTTGAACCTATCACTTCATAGGGAGTATAATCCTTAATCACCACGCTTGGTAGATGGAATATCAGAGTATCATCAGATGTCTCGCAAGTTTGCTGTTGGTAGCAGTCGCTGTTCCAGGTCTTTTAGGTAAAACGTAAGGTCGAAATGGGGCGATGGATTTTCTTACGCCGTTACCTACCCCACTTCAAGTATACTAGTTGCGATAGTTGAGGTAGAATGTTAATACTCGCAGACTCTGTTACCAATGGGCAAATTCCTAATGGGTAATTTAATTTAGTAATAGTTTATACAGTTTTTTTTGTGTAAGGGTGACAAACGAGTACACAGTCCACCTGATTGTAAGTGGTTGCTGTGGCCCATAGACATCTACATCTATCTTCATTTGCAAATTAAAATGCAGATGCGTTGTCAGCCGTGAGGACTATGATAGAATGCCTCTTTTCCAGTAAAATTGGTCTCCGGTTCTCTACACTCACCATACGAAACACATCAGCATTAAGCTGCTATTTTACGCTGGTATTCTGTGAGAGCGTGGTCCTTCCCTGGTCGAGCCAACTTATTCGTGCTACAACTATACTATTAATATAGATACAGCATGACTCTACCATGTAAAAGCATGGCTCTACAACGTAAAGAACTATTAAACAATTAAGAAAAAAATTGACTTAAACTGTCTTATTACAGAACGTGGTTTATTGATGGTCTTGGGCTCAATCTGTGGTTTTAGTACAGTACTAACTAAATAAATCCCTTAGCACGGCGCTTCAGTCTGTGAAACTTGACATTTACTGTCAAATTCCATACATAACAATTTAGTTCACACCAACGATCCGCTCCGGCTTCGCACGGTTGATTTCTGGATCTCTAACACAACGCCACCTACTGAGAACAATTGTGAATCTAAACTATTCTCTAATCAACTTAATCGCACAAACAAACTTTCAATAAAACCGGTCCAGCCGTTTAGGAGGAGTTCAGTCATATACACACGGACAGAAGAATTATATAATTTACTTTTACTTTAGTTTTTATCCCGATAAATGACTCTCAAAAATTTTTATTGCGATTTTTATAAGAAGAGTCGTTGGAAAGGGCAGAACAACGTCTGCCTGGCGAGCTAGTATAATATAGAAATACTTACTTGCTTTTTCTTTGTATTATGAAGAGCAAAATTCTAGCATCTTTGACACTGCCCCCTGTCGCTGGTCTGGGCTGTATTTTGTGAAATAATCCAAGGAAAGTGAAGAGGTTTTCCGGACCTTTCGGCCTTTCCCACAGCAGCCTCTTACAAAACTCGCGGGAATAAATTATGTGACGGCTTACCTTTACGCCGCCGCTAATTGAAACTACTAAACTACTAACCACTGAAACGGAAGTGTGTCCGATTCGTAAATCCATTCGCATTGAAAAATAGTTAACAAAGCATTCCAACTCTTAATATCGCTATGTATAAAAGTAAATTATTAATAAAGATAAAGAGTCCGACTGCTGGGACATAAGATGTAGTATTTCACGTACGAATTATTATATTTATAATTTTCTCATGAATACATTTTATACGATACATTAGCTAATTATTATTTGTTTATGTTAGGGCTGCCATATCTAAATTTAGAAACACTGACAGAGATATTTGGAATATGAATAGTACCCACAGTTAATTCATATACTTGTTTGATACCAAATAAAACTTTGCTCAACACATTTGCCAAACCAAGCTGTTGTTTGTTATCCACTTCTAACATTTATAACCCTTGCACTAATTTTCTACTTTTCTTCTCGTGTTCAAAGCAATTGACTACACGATATGATACAATAAATCTATATCTATATTGCATATATATATATATATATTTAAACATATAAGAGAAGATTTCCTGAGTGGCTGACGCATCTATTAACGCACAGAACATACTGCTAGACGTAGAAATCTGTAATTTAGACAGTAGCTGCATTTGGGAAATTCAACCGCTATGAAGGTGAAATAGAGTGTTACGGTTTTTTATTTTATTTTACGGAACGATTGACTCGAAACTTTAACCAAGGTAAATAAAATAAAAAATACAGATTTTGCGATTTTTTAAACCACCCCTCAGGGTATTCGAATTTAAATATACTTAAATAAAACTAAGATAGACGGTGCGAAAATTATATGAAAAATATTATATAAATACTCGCAGCCCAAACCACTGAACATAGAAATGTTAAATTGGGACAATAGCTATTCCTTTTTTAAATCTTATAGGGTGAAATAGGGTAAGTTTGTACAACACTTTGTATTATTATTGTTTACGGAGCGATCTCATATTTGTATGACGAAAAATTAGTAAATGATTATTTAAGAGGAAAAAGATAAGCGAACAAAATATCTGGACCTGGCTACGACTCATACGACTTACATGGTGGTCTGTCGACCAAAATTATTCCTGTAGTCGTTTCTGCTAATAGACAGCCTCTCAGGTCATCTGAGGTAACTTGGACTACGTGACGGACCGCTCCGAGCTGAAATGCAGAAGGCGGAGCTCCTCGACCCCATTGTCCGCTGGTTTCTTTCTTTTACCCCATGACCCGAGGTTGTCTGGTCTTCTGGTCATCTGGCAAGGGCTTCCATCTGGATGTTTTTTTTATATATTTATTGTACAATATTTTATGTAGGGCATTAAATATTTTATCATATGAATATTTTATTGCGGTATTTTTACATTATTTTATTTTTTCATGCGCACGTTATAACGCTTACTGCAGACTATATATAGTACTCCATCGATATATATGTACTACGTACGTAGTACATATAAGTAACTCAATGTAGTACTCTTAGTATCTACTATTTTATATGTAGTTAATTTACGCAAAATTGCTTTGGTTTCAGAATTTCATCGTAAACATTGCATTGTTGTATTTTAATTGCAACTTGTCAAACAATAGAAAATTGTTTCTGTATTATTTTGAAATCAATGAATAGCGTATCGGAGTACTCTTAGTACTATTTTATACGTAGTTAATTTACGCAAAACTGTGTTTTAATGTTTGGTTTCAGAATTTCATCGTAAACATTGCATTGTTGTATTTTAATGCTGCAACTTGTCATTTAAAATAGAAAATTGTTTCTGTAGTATTTTGAAATCAATGAATTTTAGTAGCTCTTGTATAGAATAGCGTATCGGAGAGAATAGCGAACAATGAGTAGAGTACGCTTTGTTGGAAATTTTTGTTTGTCCCTTGGGAGAATACTAATGACGACCTAACTCTTTCATTCTTCTGTACAAATTCTGTACAAGTTTCGAACTTGCTGTATAAATAGCATATAGTATTATGATATTTTATCAATAATATATTCTAAATTCCATACTGTACGATTGCACTTGTTTGACAATCACATTGCTATTGTCGGTATTAATGTCAAAATAACAGCTTTTTACTGAATGCATATGAAAGTATATACTGTACTTATAACTAAAACACATTTTTTATAATTTTTGTCTGTCTGTCTGTGTCTGTTTGTTCCGGCTAATCTCCGAAATGGCTGGACCGATTTTGACGGGACTTTCACTTACAGATAGCTGATGTTATAAGGAGTAACGTAGGCTGCTTTTGTTGTAGAAAAAGAATTAGCGTACCCTAAAATACACGCGGACGAGGTCGCGGGGAACAGCTAGTCTATTATAAATTTCATGTCGTAAAATTGTATTTTCAAATTATTTAACATTTCATAATGATATTTTAAAATTGGGTTTTAATACAACGTGTAATAGTTATTAAAGAATAACTGTATTAGTATTCTGAAACTAGTCAATTAACTTATCGTATCGTATCTTAACGTATCCGAAATTCATCGCGTCCTTTTCGGTTAGAGGTCGGTATTGATCAAGGTACGCGACAGAAGATTTGAGTCAAGGTAAATAAAGGTCGTCGTCCGCCTCCGTTTCTCTCTTTGTCTGCGCGTTTTGGCTTATACACGTTACTTATCAAAGCATTGGTATGTCAAACCATTTACTTGTGATTGAGGTAAGGTTAAACAAGTTTTTGTTTATAAGTCACTGTGTTGGAAAAATGTGTGCTTTAGGTTATTATATATATCACACACACATATATATATATATATATTTATATGTGAATCAACCATTATCAATTTTGAAACAACAGGATAGTATATAATTGAGGTACTGATCATAGGACCCAGTTATATAGTAGGCTGTTCTCCTTATACCGATGTTTTAACTTTTAACCGCAAGTGGTGAAAGAAACTGCCAACTAACAGTTGAAAAGTTTAAAGCTTAATATTTTAAAGAATTAGAATATGTATAATAAGAATCTATTATTCATTTCAAATCAGATGCAAAAAGACATATTTTATTTTAAAGTAGTTTGCTTTGCACTAAACCTTAAAACCGTCTATGCTAATTTGAAGAGAACTACGAGTAACCACTCATAGAGAGTGTGCATATGGAAATTGGATTTTAACTAACGGTCATAATAAAGATTTCTAGTAACAGTTTTAGTCTAAATTTGATAACTTTTGGCTAATAATGATAGAATTTTGCAGCAGAATCTTAAAAACCATAAAATTACAGCCTAAATACGTCCCACTGGTTAAGGCAAGGAAGTGTCCCGCCCCAATGCGTGTTGGCGGAATTCACATGTCTTCGAAATATTTTTTTCTTATTCCTCAGATATGCAGGTTTCCTCACGATGTTTTCCTTCACCGCCGAGCACGCGATAAATGAGCACTTAAAATTGCATTTAACAATTTCATTGGTGCCGGCGGGGATCGAACTCGGTTTGCTCGCGTACTGTGAAATTTACAGCGAGCGCTAACTATCTGAGCTACCACAGCATATATTTACATATTACATATCAAACCATAATATTTATATATTATTATTATTATTTTCGCGATAATATATACATATAAATAATTACAATGGCTTTGTGGTTAAATGGTTAAAAAATAACAAGAAATAAGTCCTTTACTACTAATACCGCCTTAACTCTTCTTAATCATATAATATTATATAACACACTATTTGTAGAATCTGAAGCTTTGAGAAAGTTTTTACGTCACCTACAGCTAGAATAGTTACTGATTTTAGTATTACTAATGGCATATTATTGGCAGAGCCATGCTGCTATTTTATGGTTGAAGCACGAATGAGTTGGTTCGATCATGGATGGAACACGCTATCACAGAATGCTGGTGTAAAATATAGCCGCTTAATTTTGCTGTGTTTCATATAGGGTGTGAACAGAGAACGCGTGATATTTTTTACTGGAAAAGAGGCATATATTCTTAGTAATAAGGGGTGACAGCGGGTTCTTATTTGCGGATATATGTAGATGTCTATTGGCCACAACATTCACTTACCATCAGGTGAAATGTGTGCTCCTTTGTCACCATTATTCTATATATAAAAAAACATAGTGCCGTTGCCATAAATTTTGTGAAATTCAACATTCTAAAAGATCTCAAATTAATATTTTAAAGTGGAAAAATAATTTTTACAATGTGGCCCCAATTGACGTTGTCGTTTGTTTCACTCCCGTATATTGAAATGACGCCAAGGAACGAGAAAACAATGAATATAAACAAAACGTAAAATATATTTATTTATATAACGAATACAATAGAACCCTGCGAGCCCTAAAAGCACTAAGAGCTTAGCTTAACCTTCTTATCCTTGACTTCGATGCAACTTTTTATTACTTTTTTTATAGGATAGGAGCAAACGAGCGCACAGTCCACCTGATGGTCAGTGGTTGCTGTGACCTATAGACATGTACATCTCTCCTCAATAATGCATCAAAATGCAGATGTGTTATCAGCCGTGAGGACTAAGATAAAATGCCTCTTTTCCAGTATAAAGGGTCTCCGGTTCTCTACACTCACCATACGAAACACAGCAGTGTTAAACTCTTATTTTACGCTGGTATTCTGGAAGAGCGTGGTCACTATCGGTCGAGCCGACCCATTCGTGCTTCAAATATACTAATAATATTGCTGCAGCGTGGCTCTACCATGTATAAACATACATATTGATCCTCTGAAACGAACTGTGCGATTTTGATGTAGCTTCGTACAGATGATTTACGTAGTGTGAATAGTGCATAAATTTATTTTCATATAAACTGATATATTCAAATACCTACACACAATTGCAGGTGTTTGATACACTTGAGAACTAAACACTTGCAGAATGTGTTTATTAACACAATTGAATAATGTTAGTTTCCAATATAAGCATTCCTAAGGGAGTTACGTAGTTACACTTGTTTCTGGATGCTAATTGGCGTTCGGACCAATTTGTAACTAAAATTTTACTCCGTTTGCACTTGAAAGTTAAACATTCTGTGGATTTCAAGCTGGAAATCAGTGCAGACTGAGAAAACTTCAAAAGCTAATTAAATAGCATTCTGTGTAGACATTAATATTAAGACTGATACTTAATTAGGGCGGGGCCCCCTTATTCCTGGCTCCGATGCGAATTTTCATAATATAATTATATGTTTAATACATTTTATTTTAGAATATATACTCCTCTTTTATTTGCAATACGGACATACTTTGTATAGTTTACATTGTGAATGGCAAGCTGGAACATAAGGCATGGCCTGAAGGTGATGGATTTTGCATAAACATCGATGATGAAATCGTTGTTGACCTCAATAGCTAAACACTGATGCACGGTTTAAATAAAACTAACACCTTTTTACGTACACATCATCCTAAATGAATAAAACACCGTACAACACATGTTTTTTCTTAAATAATTTACTGTTAAGATATGTTATACGATCTATCCATAATATGATATCGTACTCCACAACATGTTCACTATAAGTCATACTGCAATACATAAAACATTGATCTTTTACGTATTGCATCATCGATAATAAATATACCTATATACATACCGTGTGAGTGTTGTAGTCATCTATATGGTAGCGGGAAATGATGCTGAGGTGAAAGCAATACGAAAATTATATATAAAAAAAAATTTGGACACTCGTGTCGCAAAGACCCAAGAGTTACAAGGCGTAGAATTTTATGATAATAAATTAAGTCCACAACTAACACAAAAGATCCATTTCTACTTCATAACCTCCTTAAGATGTGACGAGGGTTGTCACTAACAATGAAATGTGTTATGTAACTAAGTAGATTTTATAACAAAACGAAAGATACGAGGGGTCGAAACAATAAATGAACAGTGTAGGCAAAAAGCTCTTTGCATTCAGAAGCGACGAAGGTAAAGTTGTCAAACTTTTCTACTAGTTACTAGTTACTACTACTATAGAATAATTTTTATTCATCATAGACTACAAGAAAACTTACAAAAGTGATTTATTATATTCTTTCGTTTATTTATATAAATTATTTATGTATTAATTCAAATCTTCATCATCATCATTACAGCCCTTCACAAGTCCACTGCTGAACATAGGCCTCCCCCAAAGAATGCCACAAAGCACGGTCCTGAGCCACCTGCATCCATCGACTTCCTGCATGTCTTACCAGGTCGTCACTCCATCTCGTGGGGGGACGCCCTACACTTCGCCTACCGGTACGAGGCTGCCACTCGAGAACCTTTCTTCCCCATCGGTTGTCGGTTCTTCGAGCTATATGGCCGGCCCACTGCCACTTCAGCTTACTAATCCGTTGGGCTATGTCGGTTACTCTGGTTCTACTGCGGATATCCTCATTCCTAAGTTTATAACGCAGAGAAACTCCGAGCATAGCCCTCTTAGAATCCTTTCTAAGAAACGTCCACGTAATCTAGTCGTTGTATACGATGGTCCTTGAGAACATAGAGATAATACAACTTCGCTCCGCTTTCATACTCAGAATGCCACAAAGCACGGTCCTGAGCCACCTGCATCCATCGACTTCCTGCATGTCTTACCAGGTCGTCACTCCATCTCGTGGGGGGACGCCCTACACTTCGCCTACCGGTACGAGGCTGCCACTCGAGAACCTTTCTTCCCCATCGGTTGTCGGTTCTTCGAGCTATATGGCCGGCCCACTGCCACTTCAGCTTACTAATCCGTTGGGCTATGTCGGTTACTCTGGTTCTACTGCGGATATCCTCATTCCTAAGTTTATCACGCAGAGAAACTCCGAGCATAGCCCTCTTAGAATCCTTTCTAAGAAACGTCCACGTAATCTAGTCGTTGTATACGATGGTCCTTGAGAACATAGAGATAATACAACTTCGCTCCGCTTTCATACTCAACATACTTCCAAACCGGAAGACTAAGATTCTCGTTATTTTTATAAGTACATATATAAAACCAACGAGAATCATAGTCTTCCAGTTTGGAAGACTTAGCTTAAGGACATAGTTACATTTAAGATATTCGGATTGTAAGCTGACTTACGCATGCGCACATCGAAACAATGCTCCGCTATATTTTATATATATATTATACCTAAACTTGATACTTGCGCAGACCTAACAAAGGAAGAAAGACGGTACGCTGCGTACATTTTAAATGAAGCCGAAACCATGCTCAACTTCTTGACATGTATTTTCATTTTTTCATTTTTTTCTTTATCAGCCCGTAAATGTTTACTGATGGATGCACACATCGATGCCCCTAAAACCATGTTAATTTTTCCGCATTCGAGAAGACAAAGACAGTGCCCTTGTCTTCTGGAATGCGGAAGGTATAATAATGATATATATAACGACTATTTATGTGAAGGAGAGACAATAACCGGAGATTATTACGCAATTATAAAAAAAAAAACTACTAGAACTGAAGAATAAACATTGACGAAAATTGTGTGCTGGAGTGCATTATCATGATGAAAAGTCACCATGATAATGCCCCTGCCCATTCTTATGCTGCACGTCTCTGCCGCCCATGGATCTTATGCTGTCTCTGAACTGCTTGGTTTCGGTTGTTGCAGCACCCATCATATTCTCCAGACCTAACCCCGAGTGATTTTCACCTTTTTACTCACCTGAAATAGCACTTGCGTTGTATTCAATTCGACGGTGGCGATGAGGTGACGAGTACTGTAGAGGACGTTTTTGAGTTCCAGGATCAAGCCTTTTTTCCAAAGGAATTAACCAACTTGCAAAACGCTATTCAAAGTATATTAGCTTAAAAGGCGATTGCGTAAAAATATATACAATTTACATATTATACTTATTCTAGAATTTCATTGCGTTTCCAAAAACTTATTAATCAACCAGTGTAATTTCGATATTATAATGAAAATATAAACGAATGCATATTGTTTTATAATCTAATTTACCTACTATTATTTACTCTTTTTCCAAAATATGGTTGTGTAAATATAAATTTAACAGTTCACAATTTTTATTTACATTATATGTGTATTATTGATGTTATTATGTTAGTTATTGAAAAATGAAACACAAAAAATACTGCATTAGATTAAAAACAAAACAAATTATGACATGGCGAACAACACTCACTTAACGGTCGAGAGTACTCGTATAGCCCAAGTACATAATATCCTAGGTTAGTGTGGAAAGACTAATGCGTTTTTAATGATCGTATTTTAAAAACTCTGAATTGCACTTTTTAATGAGTCAATGTTTAAAACACTATCGCCTTTTTTCACAAATAATCGCGTGTTTCTGTTATCGGATATAATATCTTCAGGTTTATGCGTGAGGTGTTAAATAAGAAGACAGAACAATTTTTTACCACGAAAAAACTTAAGTATACTAATAAATTTTATGCTGACTACAATACACAATGCCTGTTAAACTATTTCGTCCTATGTACTAAAATCTCATGTATCCGTAGATTTTTATATGTTTTTACCACGAAATATAAAGAGAATAGTGTGATATGAGACTAAACTAAGAGTAATAAATAAAATATTATTAAGGGGACTACAGGAGCTCATCGCAAGTTATATAATGCCTTAAAGTATTCATATATGATCTACTGTAGTAATAAAATAAGAAAAATAGATGATATTTTTCAGGATATATGGTAGTTAAATAGTGTGTTAAAAATATGATACTACTAATTTCGTACGATAGAAAAAAAAACACAAAGATAACTAAAATTTTCTTTTAACGATTAAAAACCATACTAATATACATGCAGCAGGAACAGCTGCTGAAAAAAAATACATGCAATCATTCTAATTTTTTGTCAGATTATTCCACAAGCAACATATTAATGTAATAGTGTTTTAATTTTTTAGTCCAATGATAGATTTACTTTAAATCGCATGTTCTTATTTCTGAACATAATCGTAAGCATGTATATGCGTAAAGCGTAAACGCCTGTGTACTGTGTAGTGGCGACCGAGGCCTAATGCTATACAGAAATTGTGTCATTCGTGGTCGCTTAGCTCTTGTAATCCTCTTAACATTGTTATGAGGAATAATTAAAATAATAATATATTGAGTTTAAAATATACAAATTAGGATAAAGATTTTTACAAAAGCGAAACAGGCCCATTTGTAGGTAAACAGATTTATGGAATGACGACGGCACGGCTACTGAATCCCGAATGTCTGTGAAATGTGGAACAAGTGTCTCTTGTCGCCCGCGCTTATCAGTGTAGTATTGTCACTACGCGGCTACGAAAAAGCAATTCTTTTAACGCACTTCCAAGTATCTTCCGCCTATCCCAAGCGCAAACTTCGAAGCAAAGCTTCTTTCTTCGATTTGTTAATACGTCTCATCTCTATAAGTAAACATAACAAGATTGTGTTAGATATTATAAACAACTGAAAATGATCGTAAGTACTAGTTATGTCAGAGGTGGATTTTAAAATGAGTTTTATACTTATTTAATTTTCACTCGTCTTCGCGTACAAAGGAAAGAGGAAGAGGAATTATTTTAATTCTAAAAAAAAATAATTCATAAAAAGATGAGGTTATATATTTGACATGTGCGTATGTCTTTGTGGTTAACAGGTACAGGGGTGGTCCCATACAAATTTGAAGAAGAATGAAGTTGTTTGTTACCTACGGTGAAACTAATATCGTAATTTTCCTTAGCACAATCAAGAGGGAAAAAATATTGTCAATAATATATTAAAAACTTTTAATATAATAATCTATTATACACATAAATAAGATAGATTTGTCTCTTTGTGATATCAAAATAACTGCTTTATATTGAGCTGAGGGGTATATTTGCATGCCGTTAAGACATGAATTTCTAAATTTTTTGTCTGTCTGCCCCAGCTAATCTTCGGTATAGCTGAACCGATTGTAAACTTCACGAAATGATAGAGAGCTATGCCAGGAGTTATCTAGGCTATATTTTATTCGAAAATCTTAATGAATTAAAAAATAACAACAAAATTGATAGAATAAATGGTCTTTGATTATCTTAAATGTAAATAACGCCACATTAATAAATCTTGGCCTGGCGAATAGGATGAGTGTAGCCGGGGCGGGTCTCAAGTAATAAATAAGTTAAAAACCAGTTTATTACATATGTAAACACTACATATTTTATAAGTATTGCTTACAATATACAAAATATATACATATAATTACCGAATGAACATTTGTGAGACGTATCAATAATTAAACTAATAAATACCGATTTACTACCGAACTGAAAAGGTATCAACAAAATGGTTAAAATACCGTACAACCAACTATTTGAATTGTCGTAGCATTGTGGAACAAAACACTGATTGAACTTTATTGCATTAATAAACAGTGCGGTAATTACCAAAGCGGTAGAGAGCCATTATCACAGGCTAGAGGTGCATTATACAAAACCACGGATACAAATTCAATACACAACTATGCGCACCAACATGCACCATTAGAACGCACAATTATTGACACTGTTAAAGTAAAATTGAGTTATATATGTATGTCGGACTATGGAATTTAATGAACTAGGCAGAATAATGAACTATGAAGTCTTTCAGACTTTGGCGTACATACAACGCAACCTTCTGTTATTTTTTTCTACCGACTTCCAAATAGGAGACGGTACTCAATTCGACTGTATGTTTTTTTATGTGTGTTACCTAATAACTCTTTACTGGGTGAACCGATTTCGATGATTCTTTTTTTATTTGAAAGCTGATACTTCTTGTGTGGTCCCATATGAATTTGATCAAGGTCAGAGTAATAGTTTTTCAGTTATTCTTAATAACTTATATTGAAGTCGGCTGAACAAAATTTTTAATTTTAAATTATTGTTGAGTCCAAAACATCACTGCCAGTCAAATTTGTCACAAAGTATTTAACGACTAAATTCTTAAGACAATATTATTATAAAACTAAACTTATAAAAAGATAAAAGCATCCATATTTAAATCGCAAAGATATTGTACAGTATAAAATTTTATTCGAGGATGATAAAGGAGAACACAAATTTCACATGAATGATAAAAGGACGATGTGGCTCGTAGACACTTATGAAATGCAGTTGCGTTGCCACGCCTCAGTAATACGATAGAACGCTTCGTTAAAAGTATCTCCCGTTCTCCTCATTAATTATAGTACTATTTTGCGTTGGGATTTATTCTTTCTGTTATGGTTTTATTATAAATATTCTTTGAAGTTCTTTAATAGTACTGTTTGACATGAACCATTGTAAATGTGGCAAGAATTTGCCTTAATTGCCATGCTTAACAGATGGATTGAAAATGGCAGTACCACATTTCCACGACTTTTGCGCCGGTCGCTGTCGACGGTCTAAATATTTCTATATACATCATAGTATATACATCTGGCAAATGCAAGATGACTAACATCTATAACATCACATCATATCCCATAGTAGTATATATTATTATTATAATATACGAGATGGTGACATTGAGGTATTTCTGATTTTTCCCACATTCGTCTGTTACGAAACCTACGGTATGTATTGTTGGAATCTCTTACGCTCTCCGCACACGTTTTATTATTTTCAGGGTCCTTACTCAAAATAAAAAACGGAAGCTGTATGTAGCCCTATTGTTGTTAGTCTGTTTTTGTCAGATACGTGTGGAAGTCACGATAGTCAGTCATCATGTCGAAATAAATATCTAATACTAAGGTCTACGATCTCTTGGATGTGTAAAAATTTAAGCTTGTAAGTCGGCACAATTAAAAGATATGGCTATGTATGCATATATTATGATAATCGATAACTCTCTCATAAAAAAACCATAACGACACTCCCCGTTGACCCAGAATAATGAGATTTGGCAGTAAACACGATGTTACAACACGAATAAAGGAAAAATTCGCAATCGTTAAATTCTAGCTATATCTCTTTCCATTCATCCATTATAGCCCGTCAAAAGTCTTCTCCTGAAAATTGGCCTTCTCTAAATATGTATAGTTCCATCTCTTCTTCCAGCTCCAGGATCTGCTCGTCAGTCCTCAGGGTGCGTGCGTTGTATGTAGCCAGGTTAAGTCGTGTCAGGTGGCAACCGAATCTCCACCGGAGATTCTTAGTTCCCCCTGCCCCGCCGTTACCATGGTCACCGGGGACTGGGGGCCGTCTCTTCGTAACTTTCATTTCATGCAACCACAGTTTTTTTTATTTTAATCTTGCTATTATCAGGAAGATGCTGCTGCCCATCTACTACCTGTTTCCCACTGTCGTCTTTTCCGACACTCACGGGATAATATAGGGTTGCGGATATTCTTACACCGTCACTACATGGTCACATAAAAATATTTATTTGCGATTACAAACATACTACGATTTAGGGGATAACATTTTTTTCTTTTGACTTATCTTTATACTTTCTATTTTTGCTCACCTCTACTTTTTCGTATATTAGTACTATACTCATCCATAATTCCCGGGATGGATGAACTATGTACAATATACATAATTAAGTTTATACAGAAACCTCAAGGTGCGAGATTCTACTCGCACTTCAGCCTTTTTTTAAGTAGGTATTTTACTAAGCCGGCTGATGTTAGTAACAAAACATTTACTATTTGACACATAACGGCAATTAAAGAAATGCCACGGTTAAGACGTTGTGTCAATGACCGGTCTATTTCCTATAAATAATTTACCACCTCTGTTTATAACATTTATAAATATTTTAAGTTAAGTTTTAAGTAAACAGTTTAAGATTTTATATCTACTTCGAAAAATCGGTAAAACCGTTGACTCTGCAGGCCACCCTTAAAACTTCCCGCTTATTTTCGAGTGCAAGGCTCGAAAATCTATGTAATTTTTGTTTTTTGGTTATTCTGTTTTGAAAATCGTTGAAACGGCTCGACCGATTAAGTTGAAAATCTAATCAGCCCGAAATCTTAATGAACACTTTCGAACGTCGTGTCGTCCATCTCTATCGGTTGGTATGTATTGTAAAGATAGCGTACGACTATATTTTATTTACACACACACACACACACACACACACACACACACACACACACACACACACACACACACACACGAACACGCACGCGCGCGCTCTGCTGTAAGTCCAGCCGGGAATAGTCGGAACTGCTTCCTGGAACCTCAAAACGTGGAGATCTAATGAAAACTCGCATTCTCATAATCGGACCGAAATCTATGACTTCCTAGTTTTGAAAATTGTTAATTTTCAAAGCGGAAAGTTAAATAAGAGAAGGTTATCAGTACAACTGAACTATTCTTACTTAAGACGATGATAATAATTAACGTCGGTTTATATTTTTATAAAATAATTCAATTATTAAAACTCATCATCAATTGATCTCTAAAAATGTTCCTGTTTTCATAAATACTGAATAAATGCAGAATGTTTTTACTTCAATGAGTATATATTATTTATTATGACATTATTAAGAAAGAGAATTAAAAGTAATATTAAAATTACGTGTATTAAAATATATAATGTTACGTTAATTAATACAGCAAAAAATTGAACATGCACAAACAATACAAAGTAGAACCAAAATGTGTTAAAGCTTTGGCGGTCCTAGTGACACACTTTCAGAAAACGTTCATGGCACCGATTCAGCTTTATTTCGTGATGCTATCGCAAGAAATTCAATTAAAATGTCACTCTGAATAAGAAATTTGCTGGCATAAAACCTCCATCGATGTAGTTCGCAAATAACGAGAAATATACTTAGTTTAGACATTTCCATTACATATTAATAATACGTGTAACAAATGTTTTGTGTAAAGATAAATAAAACATATTATATATATTATACTTAACTACTATTTGATACTAACTTTTACTACTACTAAACAATGTTTACAATTTTAATTGGTGCATGATTGAAATGAATTCAGAAGTAATCGAAAATTACTTCGATAAAACAATTTAAAAAAAACCTAAATGTGGTTTCGTTTTACTTCTGAATTCATTTCAATGCCATTTGCGAGACAAGTGGTCAAAAAATTGTAACAATTGCTATCGAGTAAAATGTCCTATATATAGTTGTTTTAAAGAAACAAACAATTAGCATTTAATCAATATTTCTCTATTATTTTCTTAAATTGCAATAATATAACTAAAAACAAACAAAATTGTTTAATTTTTTATTTGTTTTATATCTATAATTTGTTTTATGGTTCTACAGTTTCCTGGCGTTGTTTATTTTTCATTGTCTTCTTTGTGACATTGTTAAATGGATCTCATTTTAGCGTTAGAGGTTGGAATCCTGGCTCCTTTATTATATTTGTAATGCTTGTTTAGTTTGTATGAAAAGCTATTGAGGTTGTGAAATCCAAGATAAGGTATCTCGAATTTGTGGTTTTATTTTGATAATAATTTCCAAAATTAAGTAATACGTTACAAAATAAGTCATTGGTTATTAAAAAATATAATTATGGAATAGATGGCATCCATCTTGCTCTGGGTTAACAAGGCACCTGTAGCCTTCTTTAATTAGAGTCAGCTTCAGATATCCGTAGGCTGCGTAACGTCAAACACAAAAATAATCATTTATTTTTGTATTTGTTGTTATAATTAGGACTGCATTGTTGGCACAATAAGTTGGCTAAATATTGAGTTTTTATGTAATTGTTTTATGTTTTACCAGGATACACAAAGTAATTTATAACATGTCATATAATCTACAACTAACTCTGACAAATACAATAAAGACAATTTCTACCTATTTCTTACTAAACATTGAATGTAACAAAGTATTAATTGGAGTTATAAATCGTTTACAATTTTTTTTAACTTTTACTAATTGTAATATTAATCATACAGAGAATATTATCAAACATTACTTGCCCATTAATAAGACTAAATAATGGAAATTTCTCCAAAACTCTTATCCAAAGATGAATTATATTTTCGGGAAAAACGTGCTTAAATCACTACACCACGATGTGTTTAAAATATATAGTTACAACATATTTAACAACTGCAGTCCTCGAGCAGATGCAATTTTATTTAATAAGTGGGAAAACATATGCATATACTAATGTATTTAATGTATTTTGATCATTTTATTTTATAAGAAAAATATATTTATACCCCAGTAGTAATGAATGATATTTTTTGCAGACATTTTTCACCCATTTTAAATATGACTAAATGTTAAATGAATTTATTTTATTTATTTCATAAGCACACTTTAAATATACATATGGGAGGGAGGGGCAGAGGTACCCCCTCTCTTATTCTTCTCTATTACAAACAGACATTTGAATTTTAGTTATGAGTAAGTATAGATGTAGATGTGTTGATTAAATTTACTGTGTATTTAATTATTTAACTCCTTTTCTTTGTTTGAAAATTATACCGATTGTAAAATAAAGTTAACGCATACGAGTGTATACGACCCACTCTTATTTCTGGGAAGGTTATGGATCAATCCTACGGCTCTGCTCGAATAATTATAGTTGGCGAAATTCGTATGTTTTCTAATTAAGGTATCCCCGAGACTAACCAACTATATGTATCTACGCGTGTTGACTGAATTTGAATGTGATTAATTTATTTAAAAAAAAATGGAAGTGGAAAATTCAATGTGGTATAACTTAAATATTGACATTAAACAATACAATATTGTTTAATATAAACATAAAACAGCAACAAAACTTGGTTGAGATATTTAATTAACAACCTTCATGAGAGTTCTCTGTGCTACAGGGATTTCATTGTGTTAATATTACGTTAAGAAATTCCAAGCATATTATAGTAATGTGATCGTCATTTTGAGAAATTTAACGCACTTTTACTTTGGTCACTGTAAATGTTGTATATTTAATATATGAATATGAGATTAATAGTGATGTGGTTCATTCACAAAATTAAAGTAAAGAGATTTTTGGAAAGATTAGCGTGGCTTTTATGCAAGTTACGTTGTAATGGATTCAGTCTACGTTGATAAAAAGAGAAAAAAAGGTCAAAAGCGTGTTGGGGCATGGGCAAGCTTTGGTTCCGCTATGCAGATTATCTGTAATATTTTGAAGAATTATGAATAATCTATAATATTGATAAGAAAGAAAGAAAATAGAGTGCATATAACTAAAAAATATTTATGACACATGCTCCACGTTACATTATATAAAACATAAATAAGCTGCGCCAGTTTATTGAGAAGGTATTTCCGATCTCTCACCTTGAACATGTAACGATTGCTGGCTGTCCTGATTTAGAGAGGGAGCGCGTTCCAGAGTAGATTAGATTATATCGGGAAAGAAGGACTCTGGAGTAGAATGTTGATTGTTGAGCGCAAGTTACTATCACGACTAGAACAAATAACTGAAAGGGAGGAGTTAAATAGGAAGATGAAGTATGAGACATCAGGATAAAATAAAGGGTGGAGAGTGCATGCAAACTTTGGCGCCATATCGTTATTAAATCGATTTAATTTAAACGATAAGGTCATACTTTCAATTATATTAAAAATTAATCGAATGTATTTATTAAATTTATTGATTTTCGTAATACAATCTGCAGTAAATCTTAAGTGGTCATAACTAAAATGAAGATTTAAATAGGACATTTGGTTTCTGATGTAACAAAACTAATATCAGTTTAACCTTAGAGATTTATTCACTTCAAAGAGAGCGAATTGAGCGATTTCCGTACGCTCACGATCAGATAAAATAACTACGTTGAAAATGATTGAAACTTTATTAAAATGAAAGTTTTTTATCTACGCCAATACCATTCTATGAAGTGATACTGCTACACAACTACACTAACTACTGTTGATATTATTGTTATAATTAAATGTATAAGATAATTTTTATGATCAAAATTATTAAAATTCGGTGATTTCGCGAAATGCTTAGAAATTTCATCATCATAACGTCTGCCTATCACGAGTTGGCCAAAATGGCCCCTGAAGATTTTAACAGGCAAAATAGAATACGACGATCAGTATCATTCTTATTTAACGTAAAATCTAGATATGCACAGACAGACCGATTTGCTATTAATAACGTCATCCGTTACCGTTACAGCCTATGAAAAGTCGAACATAATATGGTTAAGTGAGGCTTGTACATGTCAATCACAACCCTCCCCATAAACCTAATGGAGGGGATAGTTGCCATGATAATTTTTACGCTTGGTAACGCTAGTTACGGATTGGCAGTCGCTAGTTTTAACCTTCTTGTTTCTTTACGTTGACGACACGGGGTACTGAATATTCTTACACATGTACTATACGATAAACGCTACATGTAATTTAGATCATAATATCTATGACGAATAATTTTATTTTTCTTCATTGTAGATTCTGTTATGGAAGGAAACTTAACATACGAGTATGAGCCATATCTATACGTTACGGAGTGGCTGACCATCCACGTACTGCCATCAGTAGAGAACCATGATATCTTTTCTATAAACATTAAGACGTCTGAACAGAATAGAATAGAATGATTTTTTATCCAATATTGATTATTACATTATACTTATTGAAAGTCATTTTTTATTTACCACTGGTTCGGAAAATACCTCTGCCCTGGGAAGAAGGAGCAAGAAACCTAGCGGCACATTTTTTAAACATATTTCACTTAACAATAAAGTTGTTTATACAATTTTAAATGAATTTTCATAGAACCAGCATGGTGGCGATCACCTTATTCCCAGGGACTATTTTCATTCATGTATTCCCTGATATTATAATAACCCTTTTTGTACAGTTTTTCTTTAATAAAACTTTTAAACTTGTTTATTGACAAACTTTGAACATGTTCTGGGATTTTGTTGTAAAAGCGTATACATTGCCCCATAAATGAATTACTGATTTTGTGGAGTCTAGTAAGTGGCATTACAAGCTTATGTTTGTTCCTAGTGTTTAAGGTATGAACATCCTTATTATTATTAAAGATATTTATGTTGTTATGTACATACATTACATTTTCATAAATATATTGCGATGCCAAAGTTAATATGTTTATTTCTTTAAATTTTTCTCTGGAGAACTCTTTATAATTTAGGTTATAAATCGCCCGTACGGCTCTATTTTGCGAAACAAATATAGATTCAGTATCAGTCGCATTACCTCATAACAAAATTCCATAAGACATTACGCTATGAAAGTAACTAAAATACCATAATCTAGCTGTCTCAACATCTGTGAGACTTCTAATCTTTATTACAGCATATGCTGCTGAACTAAGTCTGCTTGCTAATTTAGATATATGGGGGCCCCATTGAAGTTTCGCGTCAAAAGTAATACCAAGAAAAACAATGGTATCCACAAGACTCAACTCCTCCCCATTTAAGAGCACATTGGTATTCGAATGTTTTACATTGGGTATTGTAAATTTAATACATTTTGTCTTATTGCCATTTAAGAGCAAATTGTTGGCGTTAAACTAATGTACTAATTTCGATAGAGCATTATTTATACATTTACTTTTGTAACAATACATTTGAACAAGTTTTTTACTTTTTAGAACTAATTGATAATTCAATTAGGTTTTTCGCATTGAAATCGAATAACGATAAACCCAATTTTAAATTTGAATATTTTGTACCTAGGTTTTTTTAATTTTATAACTTTAAGCCGTCTTAACAAACAACATCTTTTAACTTGTTTGAAACTTATCGATTATTCATCTAGGTTTTAAGCAAGTAATTTGATTAAGTATTACCAAGGTAAAGATTTCAATATTTCGTTTAAAAGTTTTAATCAATATATTTAAAAAAAAAGCGTACATCGTAACATCACAGCCTAAGTGGTAACGTAGAACAGGTAACGTTCACAACGATAGAAGAACATAAAGCCTTATCGTACTCGTGACTTGGTTTCTTTGCTTGCTGCGACTTTGATCCTAGGTTCAAATCTTAACTGAACCGAATATTTGCGTTATACTGAAATAATAGCCGCAATACGCTTGCTCATTATGAGGAAAAAGTAAACAGCTAAAATAACTTTTGTTCTGTTATTTACACAGGAGGAACACCGGCTGTTGTATTTTTAGTGTGCCGAACCATGCAAAATATATTTAAACTTTCTGAGATTAAACCGTAAATACAGTAATATTATGGTAATTATTGTAATTTAATTGAACAACTTAAGTTGCTTAGCTAGAAACGTGTCATTGTACTTGAAATAATTTAAATTTGAATGCGTATGGAGTTCACTGCGTCAAATAATACCGCATTGCTTATAAAAATTTCGATATACAATTCAAGATTTTGTGATGTAAAAACAAAGAACATAATGAAATAAATTATTTAATATTAATTAAAAAAGAAACAAAACAATAATTTTTGATAAGTGTTTACAGTAAGTAGTACTAAAAGCTTGTAGAAATATTTACTAGAGCACCTCCCGCCCTCCCTCAATTGCGTGCACTATCCCCGTTACCACTAATTCCAGCACCGCTACTCCCAACACCACTACACTAGGCAAGACACACCACTGACGATAATACGACACGTGTTTCGCCTCTACACGAGGCATCCTCAGGTGATATAGACTCTACGGTGGCTAACCGCTAAGTGCACGCAATTGAGGGAGAGCGGGAGGTGCTCTTCATACTAGGTAAGACACATCATTTTATTTTATAACGCGGATATTTGCGTAGTAAATTTTTCTAAAAGCTTTTATATAATGGATTTCCGCAAAGTAACGCCTGATTATATTAATTATAGTAAGTAGTACTGTAAATAATTAATAAATAATATCAGGCAAAACTAAATGAAATCAAAACACATTTTATTATAGAAACATAATTCCAATACAAATTTTTCGAGATTACGAAGCTTTTACAAAAAATGTGTATGAATGAAAGCTTCACATTCTGCGGTTGATCTAAGTTTTTTACTAGAATAAATTTTAATAAAGCAAATAAAGCCCAGAGATATATATATATATATATATATATATATATATATATATATATATATATATATATATATATATATATATATATATATACATATTTATATATATATATATGTATCCAACATGGTGAGTGATAATAACACAATAATTAACAACACAAAACAAATAATATGTAAATAGTTTGGTCGCGATCACATTCCCAAGGGTTATTGTCATCTAGTCTATAATAAACTGCCTAATATTATAACAATTTAAAATATTACCTATATATATAAACTATGTCATAAAACAATTCTTTTATTTGTAATGATTTGGCTATACGTCCTTGGAAACAGGCTATTTATTATTTGCGAAACCATATTCGTGTAAAATATGTATCAGGTACAAGGTTTGTGTATATATTAAAAAATAACACCATACTAAAGATAATAAGTAGTAGCCGAATTAAACAGCATTTATCATTAAAATTTTACGTCTATTACACGAAAATGGTTGAAAGCTGTAATTAAGTAACAATTAATCAATCATACTGATAAATATCAAGCAGGTCATGATTTGAGACCTTTTTTATTTCCACTTAATACCTTCATCAACAACAAAAATCGCTGTACTACACACTGCTTTTGTTAGTTGCTTGGATTTGCAAATAAATAAATTAAATATTTGCTGCTACTAACTCCATGCACCATATATTATGTGATAGTTTTGACTTATCTACGTTTTGAAGTAGATAAAATCGTAATCGGGTGAATGTTATATGAATGAATGAAAACAAACAAACGCAAAAACTACTATTAATTTATTTTACTTCTGCGGATGTCCATACAACTACTCACGAAAGTGAATCGTAAGAGCATGTACGATATACAATACTGTCAACATTTTTAATATACTTATGGACAAATTTGTAGGAACACAAAAAATGGTATAATTTCTTATGTTGTAATTACCGTGCGTACTGGACATATTACAAAAAGAAAGATTTGTTGATTTTATTTTTTTTCGAATTTCCTTTGGTTTTATGTAATTTTTTTGTTATTGTTTAATATTACGTTCTTTTATACTGCTAACATCTGCGAAAAATTTTACCAACTTCTGATTTCGAGTTTGAATTTAGATGTTGTTTAAAGTTTTGCCTTGACTACCTTGTTTACCGTGTTAAGTGTAAATTGTTACTACGAATAAACTAGGAATACAAAATCTAAACGCCACTCAAGTTTCTAGGGCTGTTACTGGTCACACTTACAAACATGTGGTAAAACACTAATCTTTGATACAGCAAGTTGTCAAGAGGTATCGGCAGTCAGGACAGTACACGAAACTTCCAGGACAGGGACGTAAAGGATGAGAGAGTTGATCGGTTCATCGTTACCAGCGTGTTTGAAACCGGACCTTAACTTCTTTTGAAATAAGAAGAAACTCCAAGAACTTCAAAGTGTTACAGTAAGCATAAAAACTGTGAGAAAATGACTGAAATCGGCTGGTATTAATTCAAATTTACCTGGCAGAGGCACTCTTCTTACCACATGCCATTGAGTAGCTCGAGTTAATTTTGCTCGCAATCACGAAAATTGGAGTGATGAAGCTTGGAGTCAAAAGTTATTTTTACAGATGAGTCCAGATTTCGCCTGAAGCTAGATGATGGAAGCATTAAAAATTGGAAGCGCCCGGGAGAGAGGTACAATCAGCGCAACGCCATTGAAAAAGAAGTGGAGGGTCGGTTATGGTATGGAGAGGTATTTATATCGGGGCACGTACTGAACTCCGCATCATTAAGGATGGGTCAATAACAGCTGCAAGATATGTTACTGAGATTTTGGAAGAAATGTTAGTAGTTGTTGAATAATTTCAAGATCTTTAAATTGATGCTATGGGGTGGCCAGCGCGTTTGCCCGACTTAAACTCCAAAGAGCATGTATGGGATATATTTGAAAGACAATTTAAGAAAATAAATACTGCTCCCGCTAGTTTGAGAAATCTTAAAAACACATTACAGAAAAAATGGAACACAATTTCTCAAGATTTTATTGATAATTTGATTAAAGTATAATAAGGAAACTGAAAGCAGTTTGAAGATCTAGAGGAGGTAATGCTAAGTACTCATTATAGCCCACGTTTATAGCCGTTTCCGATCATTTATGTAAAAAATTAATTTCTTTTCTGTAAAATTTTTCATTTTTCTGTAAGATTTGGTTAATTTTTGTTATTTTATTGATTGTTTTGTCAACATTTGCAATTTTAAATTATCGAATAATGAACAAAATCTAAATTAATAAACTTAACTGTCAAAAATATCCATGATATTTTGTTTTAACATACTTTTTTTTGCGATCCCCTAAATTTGCCCATGAGTGTGTACTGTGTAAGAATCACCTCATAATTCTTCCTTCGTTTTAAAGTTGAAACTGAAGAATTAAACATATTTTAGCAGATGATAAATGTTAATAAAAAAAAATCACAGCCTACGTTCGTCCCACTGGTTGTTACCGGCCGCCTCCTACTTTTGGGAGGGTTTTAGGGCAAGAAGAGAGTTTGTCATGTTGCTCTAATACGTGTTGGCGGATATCACATGCACTTGACATATTGGGTACGTTGTAAATCATAAGAGGTGCCGGCAGGATCAAACTCGGCATGCTAGCGTACTTTACAATTTTTTTTATAGAATAGGGTGACAAACGAGCACACAGTCCACCTGATTGTAAGTGGTTGCTGTAACCCATAGACATCTATACCTATCTTCGTTTGCGAATTAAAATGCAGATGAGTTGTCAGCCGTGAGAATTAAGATAGAATGTCTCTTTTCCAGTAAAAATTATAATAGGGTAAATTTGAAGGCAAACGCTTAACCTCTGAGTGTCCAAGGCTTAAATACTTATAAAAGCGCAGTACGTTATTTAGATTCAATAAATATGTACATAATATTTAACGAACAACGCCAACTATAAAAATAAAGTAATCGGGTACCCCTAGCAATCGCGGTTTCCTAGTACACTGTCAGACGTTGGCGCAACTAATAAGATTGGTTATAGGGCGTCGCAATGCATCCCGACCGAATCGGTATCACTCCATTAGGGTGTGTAATTTCCTGCGACTCAACATTGAGCTTCCTCTCACACACGTGGTTTTACGTATATATTCTGGACTTAATTGTAAGCACCTCCAGTGACGGATGTAAGGTCTTTATATATCATTTAACACAGTGAATAGTAACTGTTTTGTTTGGATTGTATAACAAGTATATTTTTTGATACATATATATAAAGATTCATTATTTTTATACATATATATGTATAAAAATAATGAATCTTTATATATAAAAATTACGTGTCACGTTGTTTGTCCGCTATGGACTCCTAAACTACTGAACTGATTTCAATGAAATTTTGGTCCAACTTGAAAGATAGGATAGTTTTTATCCCGATATATAGTAGTAGATAGTAGATTGTTTTTTTAGGAAAACAAATGGTCGTACGAAAAGGGCAAAACAACGTCTGCCTGGTCAGCTAGTATATACGAGTACGTTACTGTAAAAGCTAGAACTACGGTAAATTCTAAGATTTTGCAGTAAAACCTAAGATTTACCAAGTCCATAAGGTAAAAGTCCGAAGTGTTCTATGGTAATCGTTTATTTCGGACTTTTATAAGCATTCACCCAGTAAATCTTAAGTTTTACCGCTGAGACACGGTAAATGTTGAAAAATAGTCATGTCTAGACGTGTTCGGCGCTTTATCGTACTTGCGGACAGTGGGCAGCCCTCCCCGCTACCTGTATCACCCTCTGTTTTTATTTTGAGACTGCAACGTCTCCGGCGCTGCGGGAAGAGCAGCCTCTACGCCTTTGCGTAACAAATCGCAGGCATACCTCCTCGCCTCCGCAGCTTCGGCTTGTTGGTTGGCCTTCGGCGACCAGCCTCAGCCGCTCCGGCTCGTCCGATCCCTACGATTTCTTACAGCAGGCGGAGGCTGCTCCCCCTACGCGCCTCCGGCTCTATAAAAACACTCTAGGGGTAGGACAGACTCGTACCAGGTGGAGTCGGAGTCAATCAATTCGGTTCTTTGACATAATTAATTAATCAATTTTATACAAATATTGTATTGCTTTAATTAATTCTTCGAAAACATCTTTATGTGCTATTTTTATTTTTCTTCGCCAAGAATATTCAATGAGCCAGTCTGTGAAAAAATATCTATATTTTAGAAATAGATTTGTTGTGAATCGATACATCATCTCTTTATTTCTATATTCTACTTTCAAAAAACAAGGCTTTTATTTTTCTATATTCTACTTTCAGAAATCACCATAAAAATGTTTTAAAATTATGTAGGTAATATGATTCAAAGTTTAATAAATACTTTCTACTTATATAAATATATTGTTTCATTTCCAAAACCAACACTTACTGGTAGTCTGTGGTTAAACCTAGGATGTACCAAACTCTGACGGTAAAAGCGCGAAAAATCGTCGCATTTTATATCAATCTTTACATTTACCAGCTCATGTTGGTAAATCCTAGGATTTAAAAGTAAAACCTAAGATTCACAAAATTCGGGCTTTTTCAGTAACACACACACACACACACACACACACACACACACACACACACACACACACACACACACACACACACACACACACACACACACACACACACATATATATATATATATATATATATATATATATATATATATATATATATATATATATAAATCGTTTATGTCGTATATGATGCGTTGTCACCTTTGATTTAGAAAAAAAGAGTATGTCGCCAATATTTGAATTTGCTCGCTATATAAAAAGATTTTCTCTACAATCGCCAATTTAAAGGTAGAATAATCAATTGGTTCAATTGGATGATTACAGTTTCACCATAATCATATCGGTATATATTTCGCCTGGATATTTTAAGCTTATCGTTTATTACATACATACCATCAGTCTACTCTCTCGATTTGGAGAGAGTAATGGAAAATGGACACCCAAATGTTATCAATGCGAGTAAATTGTATTTGAGTTGTAAGCGTACAGCCAGATTTCGATTTAAGCTGCTTGACTATACTAAGCCCCTTAACGACATGTTTGTAAATCTCCCAATAATTACTTACAACTTCATATATAAATTAAAGTATAATTATTACAAATTAATTTATTCCTCACACGACCTTCAAATATATTTATAAGTCATATCGCACAGGCTCATATTTGCGCCAATTACTTAATTGAGTTGTCTGATACCGCTTCCGCTCTAAACGAGGTACCCTGGAGATGAGAGGCTGCCATAGTGGTCTACCTAAGTAGTATGCCACACTAGGGCTTTACTTCTGTCCCAAGGTACCAAAGTCAAATCGTCGGATATGCAATTATTGACAAGGACTGGAAGCTTGTAATTGGTATCGACTGCAATAGCATTCGTTGTTTTCAATATTTTAAACTGCGCTCTTCTACCCTTCGAAAATTTCACCTTCCACTTCTCGATACTTCAAGGTGAAAAGGCTCAAAGTCAATAGTATTTATATTTATAGTTCTCCTCATCGATTTCGCCGACGGTGAGCCTAGTATTTATGAAACTTTCCTATCGTGCGCTCTGATATGACTCGCTTGATCAAATCTAAAATATCCTGTGGCTTACGTGACAGTGAAGTTGGCCAATCGAATAGTGAGTGTACTATAATACTTGCAGTGGTAAATGCGCAAGCATTCACGTTTTGAATACGTTATTGTAGCCCGGTTACTGACCTCTGTGCTTTCCGGTATCTTCTTTGAGTAAAATACAGCTGTAGTTAAATCCAGCAGTCATTCAAGGATATGACCGTATCACATGGGTTGACGTCGTATTAAAAGTGCTTCAAATATCCCGAATAGATGGAGAACCTCCAAACCTCTGTTGTTGTAATTTGGCTTTAAGCTAGATCTAGATGTGAGATACCTAAGGTTGCCATTTGTTTGTAACCCCAATTAAAGAGATGAGGATAATAAGCATCTTATAGATGCTGGTCTTCGTCTCTAGCTTGAGATCTTGGGATTTTCAGACACGATCAGTGAGTCCAAAAATTACAGTAGCGTTAGGAATGGGGAACAGTTTCTCCGAAGCCGAGGTATAGCACGCCCAATATTGCTTCCAAAATATTTAAAGTGTAAGAGCTTATCCAGCGGCTTCCCATTAAACTCTGCTCTGTTGAATTAGCTTAGCTTCATCGTGTACTTGTTTGAGGATGTAAGACATCCTACAGTCTTAAAAGCGTTTATAATCAGGCCCAAGTTTTGACGGGAACAATGCAATGCATTAACGTAGATTTGAGCATGCGATATTCTCAAGGAATATCCTATATCCTTATATCCTTTGAACTTTGATTTTTTTCTGTGTGCACGGAACGACATTGACTCTTTAGGAGGTGTTGCTAGCTCGTTAAAGCAGGTGTTTGTGATGATAAAAGCCACTAAATAAGAGATTGCTGAGGTAAATAAGCACTAAATACTCTGCTACACCACAAGTTTATAGAGTATAATAAATTTATGGCATAAACTAAACGGAAGTTCCAACCTCAATAAAGTGCACCAACATAACAATTTGCAAGGCAGTTGTTATGTTGACGTGGAAAGACAATTGATCTTTTCGTCCGTCCTTAATCGGTCTCTACGCGCATCGGCACCATTCAGCTGCTGTGAAAACACCCACCAACATTTCCGCACTACTAACGTGTTTGACAGGTATTGTTAAAATTGTGTTTGACCATTGTGTAAGATCTCGTTGGTATTCAACGCGATGTTCTTTTGTCTGTCATTATATTGTCATAAGGACGCGACGCATTACGAGCTTGTAGGATACTCGTACAACATCATAACAAGAATTGTATAGAATATTAGCAGCTTCGCTATCTAGGTAATCCTTTTTAAGCTTCCAATTATGCTTAATGAATTGAAATAAATTATTCATGGTGTATATAGCACATTATTTATGTACGTATGATCTTCGGTTTTAGCGATTTAAGGGGTTGTTGATAAGGCATTTAGTAATACAGTTTAATGCTTAATTAAATATTGACACGATTGCCAGCTTAATTCTTATGAATTATTATAAATTTTAATTTATTGAAAGTTTATTCTAAATAAGTTTATTTTGTTGAAGGAAGGAATTATTAAAAAAATACTTTCTAAAAAATTGGATAAGTTATTATAATTTGATGTTAAATAAGCTTGGTGCTTGCTGCTTAAACTTGTTTTGAATTGATTAATAGGTTTGATTGATACTATAAAACCTCTGTCCCACTAATGTAACGGCGTACTGTAACATTAGTTAGTCTCAAGAAAGATACTACAATATAAAATGTAAGCACTGTAGATATACTCACATATAACTTACCCACCTCTATTGTAATGAAACATGGAATAGCGTTTGCTATATTTTGCCTGTGGTAGAGTTCGAACACTTTCAGGTTCTTTAACCACTACGCCACGTGTGTTTTATAGTTCTACGGTCTTTGTAAGTATTATTGATTAAAGGTGCTTTGCTCTAAAAAAATATTGTTTCATAAGTTGCTGTTATCTTTTTTTTATTTGTGTCGTTTGCAACAAACGATCCGACTCTCCTTTGATAAAGGTTGTCAAAACGTAAAATAAATGAAGCTACCATTGTCTACAACTATAGTGAGAATAAGTAATTAATTTACAATGATGTTTTTGTTTTCTCTGCAACCTTATTTATACGTGAAACATAAAAATTATGATATATAATTTCAAATTCAAATTCATTTATTTATTTGTGAATACAGTAAGTTAGGTGTTGTACAGTAGGTATCGTGTATTTTACCATAGTGTGGTGTACAAATATATTTTTTTATAGTCAATAAAAGCAAAATGGAATACTTATTAAAATTGATTGCACATTATAAAAATACAATAACCATATGTGTAGGTGGTATTAAATATTCACAAAAATGCTATATACTATAGGTGAAAAGCATCGTGCAATGATACCCATGACTAATAACACAATTTCATAATGGCGCCTTAACGTCTATATTCATCTTTATTTTCTGAATTATTTTCTGAATTTTTCACCTCTGTGTGTGT
Organism: Parnassius mnemosyne; assembly: GCA_963668995.1. NCBI lineage: Eukaryota > Metazoa > Arthropoda > Insecta > Lepidoptera > Papilionidae > Parnassius > Parnassius mnemosyne. The sequence continues at coordinate 41,257,788 of CAVLGL010000082.1, read as the reverse complement.
TTTTAACCTCAGTTACAGCAGGAGTAACCAGCCTTCTAATCCCAATTCTGAGATTATTTCAAATATCTCCTTTTCTGATGATAGCTTAGTCAAAGATCTCATGTTACTCGATATTAAAAGAGGACCTGGACCTGACGGCCTTCCACCATTTTTCCTCAAAAACACTGCCGCACCTATTAGTGTTCCCTTGTGTCTTATATTTAACCAATTTATTAGTGTACCATAGATATGGAAGAACGCTAATGTAACACCAGTCTAAAAGAGTGGGTGCAAAAACGACGTTTCTAACTACCGCCCATAATTTTGTTATCAACTATATCAAAGGTTCTTGAGAGGCTAATACATAAGCAAATTTATCCTACATTACATAACATAATTATACCTGAACAACATGGATTTGTAAAACATCGGTCAACAAAAACTAACCTTGTTCTCTACACAAATTATCTTTTTCACTGCATGGATAACCGAAGCAATTTACACTGATTACGCTAAGGCTTTTGATAAGGTTGATCACAGCATACTTTCAAAGAAATTGGCGTTCAATGGGATACAAGGAAACTTGTTAAGATGGCTTTCATCATACGTTTTAATCATATCTCAACGGGTTATTATTAATGGTTTCTCATCTAATATCATAAATGTCAGCTCTGGTGTACCGCAAGGATCTATTCTTGGGCCTTTGCTTTTTATATTATTTGTGAACGATATCGGTGATTGTTTCCGTTTTACGAACTTTCTCCTTTACGCAGATGACATTAAAATTTATCGCAGTATCAATACTATCGAAGACTGTGACAAAATACAACAAGACTTAAATCGCTTGGTAAACTACTGTGAAAAAAATAAAATTCACTTAGGCACATCAAAATGCAAACATATCACATTCACAAAAGAAATTAACATTATATAAACTTTAAACTTAAAAATATCAAACTTTGCTTTACAATATCTGCCATAACAAATTTGATTGTTATGAACTTACTAATCAAATATACATTCGTATACCCAATCGCTCGAAGCGTATACGTGAGCTTCATTCACATCAAATGTTCTTTCCTAAACCAAGTAGAGCAAATGCTGGTGCGCGTGCACCTTTAAATCGTATAATGGAACTATATAACAAGAAATTTAATGAAATAGATATTTTTGTATTAACTTCTTCCAAATTTAAAAAAGCTGTGTATTAGGTTCTATCTGGGCAGATGCAATTTAATGTAATTGTTTATTTATGTTTAACTGAATTATTTATATTTATGTATTAACTATGTATGTGTATATGCGCGCGCATGTACATTCATATATATATATATATATATATATATATATATATATATATATATCAGTTTGTTTTTCTATGTATATACTAGTGAACGGGTCGTTTTAATAGAACATTAAAAATTTAAATTTAATTGTTTAGTACACTGACCCAATATGTGGATAACGGTATTGATTGTATGATTATTAAGCTTAAATATAGTATAAATTAAAAATGTCGATGTCATTGGGTTATCATAATATCAAGTCAATTGTATAATATGTGGTGTGTCAAATCAAATACAAATGTTATATCATGTATACTAAAACAATTATTTAATTTCTATGTCATTAAGATATTCATTAATAGAATAGTAAGAATTATTAATAAATAATATTTTAATGAAGTTGAAGCTCTGTATAAAAAAAATCTGGTGTTTATGGACCTAAAGCTGTGTCAGTAAGAGTAGCACAAAGTTGGTTCAAGCGTTTTCAGTCCGGGAATTGTGATGCCAAAGATGCAGCTCGTTTTGGTCGCGATGCCTTTTTTTGAAAAAATGGAGCAAGATCGGCATATTACTAGGTACCACATAGCCAACAAATTAAAAATTAACCTCATAACAGTTTTGACCGATTTCAAAAAGTCTGGCTATACAAAAAAGCTCGATATTTGGGTACCATACGAGCTCACTGAGAGAAATCTAAAGAATCGTGTACTCGTTTGCGATTCTCCATTAAAACGTGATGAAACCGAACCATTTTTAAAAAGATTGATCACTAGTGATGGAAAGTAGATCACCTACGACAAGAACGTATGGAAAAGATCATGGTCAAAAAGTAGTCAAGCTCCACAGACTGTAGCGAAACCCGGATTAACACGCAATAAGGTGTTGCTGTGTGTATGGTGGGTTTGGAAGGGCATCGTTAATTATGAGCTTTTACCGCCGGGAAGAACCATTGTTTTGGATCTCAACTGCCAACAACTAATGAGACTCAAGCAAGAAATTGAGAAAAAAGTATGTAGCCCTGACCTTGCAACCTCATATTTTCACCTGTCTCGGTCTCGTCAGAATTATTTGGGCAGTGTTAAGTTAACATCAAGACAGTACTGTCAAAACTACTTGTCGCTTTTTTTTTGATGAAAAATCCCAAGATTTCTACAGCAACGGGATTATGTCACTACAACTAAATGGCACCTATATGCTATAATTTAATGTAATTGAGCTTTGAAAAAAAAATGTCTTGAATTAGTATATAAAATACGAAGAAACTGAAAATTTTTCTTTAGAGTCTAGTCTGGAAGCATTTTTTTATGTTCTGGAAAAAAAAATTAAATCCAAATCAGTAATTTATATAAAATTTTGAAATGGTGTTTCAAAGATCTTTGAATACCTCGCACGATTATTCCTTTTCCTTACCAAAAATAGATAATATAATAAGTTATTATAGCTTCTTGCTCGTATTTGGTTAGGCAACTGCGCGAAATATCGAAAATATCTACGTAAAATAGATTATGAAGAGCCTGTCTGTAACTAACGCCTGCAAATTAGGTTATTCCGAGGGCTCCGTTCTGCTAATTTTGGCATGGATATTAATGATGTTGGTAAAGTGAATTTCACGCGACCTGTGCCGTGGGAAAAGCTATTCTTATAAATAAGCCTCTAATTAAAAAATAAGCCGATCAAGAAATGGTGATAATATCTAGGATATTAGACAAAATATATTATAGTGTCAACTTGCGAATGTTTTTTATACAGTAACTGGTTTTGTTGTTATAAAATGTTAGTAGCTTTTTACTCTGCTTTATTACTCTTTAGAGCGCAGAGTGAATTCAAATATACTCGTATAAGAGGATTACGTGCGCTAATTTCCATTTTAAATAGTGCCGTATTCCAGTTTCCCCGTTAGTAGTTGTAGTCCATTTGCAGTATTTTATAAAACATTTCGTAATTTGATTTATTTTAATTACAAACAGATCACCAACGGTCCCATTTTAGAAATAGCTCCTTCCATTGTAAAGAATTCGCTAGGACAATCCATGGGCTCGGTGTAAAGTGGTAAAATTTATACGTCATAATTAGTACCTATATAAATATTTTTTTAAAACAAGTATTTAAAATAATTAACATTCCAGAATAATAGGCAATAGAACTTAAAAATAGCATTAGTCGGCAATGAAAGGTTTTGAATACATTATTTCAGAAAAGACTACTCGAAGTTGTTGGATTGCACTTTACTGGCCGCAACTTTATTGTAACATTAAACATCGTCCTTTGGCATCTTTATCTGCCTACACTATATTATTAAGTAGTATAAAACAAAGTCTCTTATCAGTGTTTTTCTGTGTGTATTCATTTTTACTACTTTAAAATTATTTAATGACATTTTTGCGGTTTTCACCGCTATTCATTATCATCCTTAAGGAAGGTTTTAGTATTAAACATGCATATTGTATGTAAAATATGCAAGAGAAAAAAATCACGTTTTGTAATGAAGTTTAAATAATACAACACTGGTGAATCGCGTTCGATTGGATGCAAGTTAAGATGGCAGGGCCATGGGAACGCTTTTGCAAACATTCGCGGCACCACCGGCGCCGGTCGCCCCTCTTCACGAAACAACTTTTCTTCTCCCTTTCCCGTCTCAAGTACTAAACTCTCAAGACCTAAGCAAATTCAATTGGCATATTAAAAATGGCGAATTGGTTTATTAGAAGCTGTCTACTTTTTCCGTTGTATCGTATTAAAACAGAGGTTGGTTTTAGTAGCCAACGTAAAATTCTGAGTCTTGACTTACAATGAGTTGGCTTTAGCCGACCGGTACTTCATTTTAATTATGTTTTCAGTTAGGGAGGCTTGTCAGGGTTAAGCTTAAACCTTTTACACTGTTTTGGATGACGGCAATGTGTTTTGAATTAATTACGACAAAAATAGATTTCACTAAAAATTGCGTATAACGAAACGCAAATACTCGTATGTCAATTTGGTCTAGTATTATGAAGTAGACGTCGAGTACTTGATTTTAATTATGTTTTCAGTTCAGGAGGTTTGTCAGCGTTGAGCTTGAATCTTTTATACTATTTTTGGATTTCGGAAAAGTGTTTTCAATTAATTACGATAAAAATAAATTTCACTAACTAAAAATTGCATATATAACGCAACGGGTCACACATAAAAAATTAATTACTCGGACCCAGACAATCCATTTGTGACTGAAGATGGGACTCATACATCATTCATCATCATCATTACAGCCCTTCACAAGTCCACTGCTGAACATAGGCCTCCCCCAAAAAATGCCACAAAGCACGGTCCTGAGCCACCTGCATCCATCGACTTCCTGCATGTCTTACCAGGTCGTCACTCCATCTCGTGGGGGGACGCCCTACACTTCGCCTACCGGTACGAGGCTGCCACTCGAGAACCTTTCTTCCCCATCGGTTGTCGGTTCTTCGAGCTATATGGCCGGCCCACTGCCACTTCAGCTTACTAATCCGTTGGGCTATGTCGGTTACTCTGGTTCTACTGCGGATATCCTCATTCCTAAGTTTATCACGCAGAGAAACTCCGAGCATAGCCCTCTCCATAGCTCGCTGAGCGACCTTGAGCTTCCTCATACGGCCAGCAGTGAAGGACCACGTCTCAGTTCCATAAGTCATCACTGGCAACACGCACTGGTTGTACAATTTCGTTTTCAGGTTTTGAGGTATGTCTGACGAGAAGATGTGTCGTAGCTTCCCGAACGCTGCCCAGCCGAGTTGAATCCGTCGATTGACCTCTCGGTCGAAGTTGGACTTACCTAGTCGGACTATTTGTCCCAGGTAAACATACTCGTCAACAACTTCGAGCTTAGTGCTCCCAACAACTACCGGCATAGGTGTGACATGGACATTGAACATGATCTTTGTTTTGTCCATGTTCATCTTAAGACCTATCCGTTGGGAAACACTATCGAGGTCATTGAGCATAGTGCTTAGGTCCTCCAGCGATTCTGCCATAAGGACTATATCGTCGGCAAATCGAAGGTGAGTGATGTACTCGCCATTGATGTTGATACCGTATCCTTTCCAGTCCAGAAGCTTGAAAACGTCTTCCAATGCAGTGGTGAAGAGTTTCGGGGATATGACGTCACCCTGTCTTACACCTCTCTGCAATTGGATAGGTTTCGTACTCTGGTTCTGTACTCGGATAGCCATCGTAGCCTTACTGTATAAGCACTTCAACACTTCGATATACCGACAGTCAACTTGGCACCGCTGAAGGGACTGCAGCACCGCCCAAATTTCGACGGAATCAAAGGCTTTCTCATAGTCCACATACGCCAGACATAGTGGCAAATTATACTCTTCGGACTTCTGTACAATTTGCCGGAGGGTATGTATGTGGTCTATGGTGCTAAAGCCCTTTCGGAAACCGGCTTGTTCGGGAGGCTGGAAGTCGTCAAGTCTGCGCGCGAGACGATTCGTAATGACTCTCGAAAACAGCACGTAGACGCGGCTCAGAAGGGAAATGGGTCTGTAGTTCTTCAAGAGAGCGTTGTCACCTATCTTGAAGAACAAGACCACCGCACTTCTGCTCCACGCCTCCGGTGTAATGCCACCATGGAGGACGGAATTAAAGAGCTTCTGAAGGACTTCAAGTACCGGTCTTCCACCCGCTTTCAGAAGCTCCGCTGAAATTCCATCCTCGCCTGGGGCCTTACCATTTTTAAGGTGCTGGAGAGCCATTCTAATCTCGCTCAGACTGACGTCCGGGATATCTTCGGAATAGTGTCGGATGAGACTCGCTCTTGGATCGTTACTCACACTTGCGTGTGGCTCCAACGATGACGTGTACAGCTGCCCATAGAACCTCTCAATCTCACTCAAAATCTCAGGTGCCCCGGAAACGATGCTGCCACATTCTGTCTTCAGCTTTGACAGGTGGCTCTTTCTGGCAGACAGATCTCTGGCAAAGACTTTGGAGCCTTGGTTCCGCTCGATCGCTTCTTCAATACGAGCTGTATTGAAGTTGCGTAAGTCCCGCCGCATGCATTTGGAGATCTGTCTGTTCAGATGCCTGTATGCTGTCAAGTCTGTTGAAGAATGTAGCTTCATCTCCCGTCTAACAGCCATGAGATTAAGAGTGTGATCGGAGAGTTTTTGTGTTCTTCTGCGGCGGGTCTTGCAGAACTTAGCTCCGACCGCATGGACAGTTTCCACGAGCTTGTCATTCATATCGTCCACTTCATTGCAGTCTTCTAGGCACTGAAAACGGTTTTGTAACTCGAGCTGAAAGGTTTCGGGACTTTGGAACAGAGCACGAGGGGGACGGAGCGTTGACTTCATTAGACGAGACCTCTCCAACTTAACGTTTAGGTTCAGTGTGCCTCTAACCATTCGGTGATCGCTACCAGTTTTCACCCTCGCGATCACGGAGACATCACTGAACAGTTGTCGTCTGGTCGTCATAATGAAGTCAATCTCATTTTTTGTCGAACCGTCGGGGCTCGACCAGGTCCACTTCCTGTGGGGCCGCTTCTGGAAGAAAGAGTTCATCATAAAGAGTCCCTCTTTCTCCATGAAGTCGGCCAGCTGCTGGCCCCTTGGGTTCCGTTGCCCTATTCCAAATTTCCCTACTTTCAGCTCACCGTTCTCTCTTGTGCCTAGTTTTGCGTTGAAGTCTCCCAATAACACCGTATAGTGGGCTTTGGAGGAATGCATGGCTCTAGAGATATCCTCATACATTTCCTCCACCTCCTGATCGGGGTGTGCCGAGGTTGGTGCGTAAACCTGTATGACCTTCAGCGAATACCGTTTGGTGATTCTGAGTATAAGGTACGCAACCCTCGTCGACACACTCCCGATCTTTACAACGTTGTTAACGAGAGACTTGTGGACGATAAATCCGACACCTCCTTGGGACAGATGGTCGCCCTCCCGGTGATAGAGCAAGTTGCCGGATTCGAGGATTACCGTGTCCTCCCCCTCTCTTCGGACTTCGGATAATCCTATAATATGCCAGCGCAACTTGTCTATCTCTTCTTCCAGCTCCACGATCTTTTCGTCAGTCCTCAGGGTGCGTGCGTTGTACGTTGCCAGGTCGAGTCGTCTAAGGTGGCAACCGAACCTCCACCGGAGATTCTTAGCACCCCCTGCCCCGCCGTTACCATGGTCGCCACCGTAGCCAGGAATAGCGGGGCCGCCGGGGACTGGGGGCCGTCTCTTTGTTACATTCATAGGGGGGTATTTGCCATAGTTGCCACGCTTGGCGAGCGGGTTGGCAACCGCAGTTTTTTTATTGTAATTTTGGCTATTATCAGGAAGATGCTGCTGCCCATCTCCTGCCTGTTTCCCTTTGTCGCCTTTTACGACACCCACGGGAGGATATGGGGTAGTGGTATTCTTGACCGCCACTACACGGACTCATACACAACGAATTTAATCTCAGTGGTGAGCAGTCAAAAGGTTTTTCAGAAAAGATACATTGTTTCATTTACCACTATTATAGCAGAGTTTAGAGCAACCTGACTTTATATATAAGATAGGTCGAATCTGTAATAAAACCGAATTAGAACTCCCCGACTCCAGGTAGTCTTGCCGTAGGCGCGGAAGGAGAGCACTTCCTGCAGCGCCGAAGCCGTTGCAGAAGTAACTTTGAGTCAATATTCCTTTGTAAAAAAGTAAGGTTATAATTTTACAAAAAAATATTACTCATAAACTATTTATTTCTGTAAGGGGAGAAGAGTAAGGGGGCTTCCCCTGAAACCTACCCCTCATCTTACTCCCGTCCGCGAGTACCGGATGTCTATAGTTTTACCCTGACAATTCCTCCTAAATATATGTACTACAGTTAGTATTGATTATCTGTATTGTGCAACAAATCGAAAAAGCTTATTATTGAGTGTCAGTCAGTCAATGTACAGTCAATCCGATTGAGACTTCACCGAAGACATAAATTTTACATTGCTATGTGTGTCTAGGGGAAATGCCAGAAAAATTTGATGGTTTCTAATTAATGTCGGTACTAACATCTTGTTTACGCAGTACGTAAAATATCTATATCGGTGACAGGCGGCAAATATACAATAGGAATCCGCCTGCTAATTAAGGCAAATTCTTACCAAAAGGGGGAGACACATGTCCATTTCAATACATTTACCAACATATTTGCGAGAAAGCCAATATTTACAATTTTATATTCGAGAAAAGACTAATAACATTGATAAACACATTATAAATGATGAACAAAACAGAAAGAAACACATGATAAGCAGGTTAGCGAATGGAGGAATATTTCTGCGATTAGAAACAGTGTAACAACAACGAGTGTGAACTTGAAAATCGAACGGGAAATAGTACTAGAAAATGAGAATAAGTGAACAAAAGGAGGAAAGTGAGAATAAGTGAATAAGAAGGAGGTTTTAGAAGATAATTACATTAACATAAAATGAAAGAATTGTACTCCTGAGCCGTGGTAGCTCAGGGGCTAGGCGCTCGCTATAAATTTTACCGTACGCAACTTCGGTTCGATCCTCGCCGGCACTAATAAAATTGTTTATTGAAATTTTAAGTGCTGTTTTAACACGTGCTCTGCGGTGAAGGAAAACATCGTGTCGAAACCTGCGTGTATAAGAAAAAAAAATCGAAGGCATGTGAAGTTCGCCAACAGGCATTGGGGCAGCGCGGCGGACTTTTCCTTGCCCTAAAACCCTCTCAGAAATGAGAGGAGGCCTGTGCCCAGCAGCGGGACTTTAACTTACAGGCTGCAACTTTAACTTTATCTTTAAAGGAATTGTAAACTACAACTAGAAGTATTGGTATAGTAAAACAACCAGATAATTTAAATTGGCAACATATAGGTATTTGTCTAATTGCAAATTTAACTGATCCAATTAAATGTGAATAAATGGTAAGAAATGAGCGATTGTTAAAAGAAAACGGAAGTTTGCTCAATAATGATGGTCATTGATTTTTTGTAAATATTATATTCAATTGCTTTCGTTTGGGAAATTTACAACCTCACAAATAAACCTCGTGGCTGACTTGTGAAAAAAGTTGATAATGACGAAGCGAAGGCGAAAGTGGATCTTTATTACAGAACCACAAGCAGTGAGGAGTATCTATAACACCAACCGATACGTAGTAAGAGACCTGCGTTTAAGCTGCATCATATTGCTAAATCGTCATAGAAAGGAGGAAATTTTTAGTCGAATATCCAATACGATAAATACGACAATCACATGCATTAATCACAGTTGTTAAACCCAGGTGCATACAGTTTCAAAAACTAAAGATTGGACAGAAGAAGCGTATTGTATCTTTGGAGGTCCCCTTTTTGTGTTATTCACTATATGCTCTTGCCATCTGGTGCGACAGTAATTCTTGAATGTTAGTTACTCAAACAACTCAGATTGGTTAACTGTTCTTCGCCATTACTTCTTCAAGGCAATACCCGGCCACATACTGCATAACAGACGTTCGCAAAATTAACATTCAGAGTCACCTTCATACTTACACCTAACATACTTCTTAATGACCGTATTTCTACAGCAAATTTTTTCTCTCATGCATTTTCTGTCACACCCATCTTTCCAGCATTGCAAATTGTCATAATTGCCTTTATTCACTACTAAGCAACACGGGCCACCGTCAGACTGAAGGGGACTAGCCATAGTGGTTTTTCCTGATACAGAACTCTGTCATTTTTTGCGGGGAGAAATCTGCGCGCAATAACAATCGTCTATCACTACGAAGCTCACACATAACTATTAAAAGCATAAACTAACAATTTCGCACACACATTGATACATCGTCACACGTCACAGTATCGTTTGGTGACAGCGAGAACTCGGATATAGACTCGGATCAGTCAGTCGACCGATCTGGTTAGTCTAATGAGCAGTGCAGCTGCAACTAGTTTTATTGTACGCATATATATGAACCGCGTAGACTTATACTTTGACACAGGGGAACGCCTGCCTCAACGTAGCCTGTTGCTCTATGTTATTCACAATTTGAATTCCCACGATAGATTGGAAAGCCTAATTTACTCTATGTGCTGTACGACTCTCTTGATTGTTGGCGTACAATAGACATGTGACAGCTAACTCACACATTTTTAACTAACATTCTCCGACATTCAGTTTTCAACAAAGAGATTTAAATATATAGATTACTACTACTACTTAAATGTCTTTGGTTTTCAAATAACTATCAATATACAGATTGTACAGCCACGGGTAAGCTAAATAACCCTGCTTGACATCTTTATGAATAACAATTTAGTCCAATAGAGGCTGGCGGTTGCCATTATATAGCTTGTATGTATTAACAGCTCGGGCAAATAATTTGGTTCCATCATTCCTTACATTAAGCCCATGAATGCCCACTTAGCTTACAATCTTACATAGACCTCCCTCATAAATTGCCTCATATTGGATTTTGCCCTTGCCAGGGGGGTTGGCAACGCCGGTATTTATAATTTTGAATTGTTATCAGGAACATGCTCCTGCCTATCTCCTGTTTCATTTTCTCTCTGTCACCTCTTACGATACCCACGGGACAATATGGGGTAGTGAATATTATTACTCGCCACTACACGGTTCAGTAAATTGGTTTTTATTTCTATTGACCCATTGAAAAAACGGCAATTTTATAGACTTCTAAACTTTTTTTTTAATTTTACTAACGGAATGATACTATCCCATGCACAAAAATAGTTTTAGTATTATTGGAATTGTTATTTTTTCAGTTTAACATCCTAGTTTAGCGTGCGTAATAACATTTTGAGTTTAAAAATAGAACGACTTACATCAAAAACCTAACTCACAAACAGTTTAAATATTTAAAAATGTATTTTGTATTACAAGTCTGTTTTCGTGATACTTGGACATGTTTTAAATGTGTCGTAATTGCAACAATAATGCTGGCACCATTTTGATATTCATGAAGTCGTAACACGTTGGCGAGGCTGCGACGTGATTAGCATCATATTACACGTGCATCATTGCCCTCCGAACAAAGTGGTGAAATGTTGACCTTCGTTTATACGTGTATAGACCATTGACTTCTAATTAACTCAATTTCTATTCAGTATAGTTTCATTGATAGTTTTCTTAAAACGGCATATTAAAAGAAGTTTTGAAAGTGGTAGAGCCACGCGGCAGTTTTTGCTGTCGCACGGATGGGCCGGCTCAAACCGGGGTCGTACCACGACCTCACAGAATACCAGCGTGAAGTAGAGGTTTACCTCTGCGTTTCGCTTAGTGAGTGCAGGTGGCCGGAGGCCCTTTTTACTGGAAAAGTGGCATTCCACCTTAGTCCTCACGGGTGACAACGCATCTGCATTTTGATTCGCAAACGAGAATAGATGTAGATGTCTATGGGCCACAGCTACCACTTACCATTAGGTGGACTGTGTGCTCGTTAGTCACGCTATCCTATAAAAAAAGAAAATTAAAAATGAACTTAGGACGTAAGCAGAGAACTCGACAGAAAGTTAATTTTATAATTTTTTTTTTTAATTATTACCTCAAGATTTTGCATGATCATAATATATTAGGGTGGTGACGACTTGATGTAGCATGCAAGGATGTTATAAGTTATTAGGGCTCCTATTCCGCCTAGGATTCTCGCGAAGAATGCACAACCTATTTCTGTGTAGCAGTGCATCCACTTTCGTTTTAATCATAATAAAAAAAACTTTATACTAACCTTACAAGCCGCTGTCGCTTTTCTTCTGTGTTTTTGTTTGGTCTTATTTATGGTGATTATCTATATCCCTTTGGACTTCCTCTTAATTCACTTAGTCTCCTCTGCCAAGCTCTTTAGTTTGTTTAGTTTTTATTATATATTTAGTTAAAAATACTTTAATAATAATTAGCGTTTGGAGCAGACGGTTACAATAGTAGAATAAAAAAAGAATAGGCACTACAAAATCTATTCATAATTCTAAGAACGGATGTAAAGCGAAGTAGAAATTAATAACGAGTAGCAATGAGAACAAAGAACGCTTTGGTATAAAAGAAATAAAGTACAATGATAAAACATATACTACCCCATTGAAATTGCAGATACTTTAAATTTCTATTTTATTAATTTGACTTAAAATATAACAACAAATAGATGTGCCTGCTCTTAAAACAACCCATTCAATAAAAGTAACATGTTTTATCCCACATATTATGCTTTCCCTGAACACTCTGTACAATGATTTCCTGAACCATGTAGGAATTGTGCATCATCATCTTGCTATTAACAACTCCATAACTGTCTCGTTGGTCTAGTGATTGTATTAGTGCGACTGCTGATCATGAGATCCTGGTTCCCGGTCTTAGGCCTGATTTCTCTCCGGTCATGTCGGTTTACTTTGCTTGCGCATACACTTGGGCACTATAATCCTGTCCTGCGCCGATGGCTAGTCTCCGTTGAGGCTGGTCGCCGTGACCGAAATTCGGCTGGAGGACAAAAGTAGTAAGGCTTTTGCAAAAGTATCTTATAACACAAAGTCGAAAGCTTTACTTATTTCTAAGTGTTTAATTTTTTTATAGAATAAAGGTGGCAAACGAGCACACAGTCCACCTGATGGTAAGTGGATTTTGTGGGCCATAGACATCTACATTTACTTATCTTCAATTAAGAATGCATTGTTACCCTTGAGATCTGAGATGGAATGCCTAGTTTCCAATTAAAAGGTTCCTTTCGTGCTACAACCATAATATATCTGTAGCATGGCTCTACTATGTCTAATGTCATGTACACTGGCATAATATGCTAAGCAAATATTGTCACGGCTACGTCATCCTTGTTACATTACATTAAGGTATATTTTGGGAATTTGACCAGATTCAACTAAAGTATTCATATAACAAAAATGTATAAGAGTGTGGCGGCGTTATATCGCGCCGAAACGCACCGAAGCCTAAATCGCGCTTTTAAAGTTTCGAACGCACTGCGGTATATATAGAGGAGCTCCAAACCACCACACGGAGCGTTGGCCGCTCCCCGGGCTGAAAACCTTGCCTGGCGGGTGGTCTTCCTTTTTCCTCCAACGGCCAAAAGAGCATTGAGTGGCAATCACATTTCTGTAAGCTGCAAGTCACTTTATCTAGCAAACTACATTCTTCTTTTGCCATGTTTATGTTATATTCTAGAAATCTCTTTATTCATAAAGAAAAATTACGCCTATCAAAAAGTAATTACGATGAGGCTTAAAAATGCAAAAAAAAAAACATGTTTTATATCTATATTCTATATCATTAAAACGTCCGGTGTGCGTGTCGTAATGCATCTCCTGCTAAACGCCTTGACCGAATTTGATTAAATTTTTATGGGGTATTAATTAGAAAACTTAATAGATACTGGAATGGTTCTTAGCTATAGTTAGACCCGGTAGGTGGCGCTTTGGTGAAGATCCATATAGGTGTCACCCGTGCGCTGATGGGGCTGATTGCAAGTATGGCTATAAAATTGTACGCTACCGGATCAATTAAAAACTTTCAATGTTGATCTGTTTAAAAGGAGACTTACCATTACATTTACGATTTATATAATATTGCCATTTAAAATATCTTAAAACCATTTTTGAAACAACCTCTTTACATACTATTATCATTATTATATATCATTACTGTATTTAGTTATGATATTTGTTAAATAATAATAAATTAACTACAGTTCTCGATAGAGAGTAATTGTGTTCTGTGAGTATTGTAAAACTTTTCAAATGATATAATGAATTATGTCAAATACGTCCAATGATAATCTACAATTTTCTTTAATATATAAAATGTAATGATACTTCATACACGTATGCAATTACTAAAATAATGATATAGGTATTAGATTATTTTCTGTTGTGATATTCTCGTAGGTACTGACTTCGATTAATGGTAGGTTATTATTGATATTATTTTAAAGATGTGCAAAATACCACTGTATAAAACATATACTATATATACTTTACGGAAACGAATAAAGCTTAAAGTAATTCAGTGAAATAAACGGTGGAATAGCATAGTCGGAGATGCAGTTAGAATGACCTCGTGTCGGAAAAACTTAGTGTCCTGGGGTCTAGTTTGCACTGACTTGCGTCACGTTGTATCTAGCGAAAATAAGACAAAGTAGTTTGTTGGACTGAGTTTCAAGTAAAACAGTACTTAAAGTAATTGAATTTATAAGGTTCGCGTTCCGTTAATGACACTCATAATAAATATTTTTTTAGAACTTTATACTGACGTTATATTTGGTAAAGCCATGCTGCAGCTACGTTATGGATGTAGCACGAATAGGTCGGTTCGACCAGGGAAGGACCACGATCTCACAGAATACCAGCGTAAAATAGCAGCTTAAGACTTGTTAAGTTTCGTGTGGTGAGTGTAGAGAACCGAAGACACTTTGCACCGGTAACGAGGCATTTCATTTTAGTCCTCAAGGGTGAAAACGCATCTGTGTTTTGATTCTTGTATAGAAATGTAGATGTTTATGGCCCACAGCATCTACTTACTATTAGTTGAACTGTGTACTTTTTGGCACGCTTATACTATAAAATAAAAAACTAGTAGCTAAAGTAACTAGAAAAGTAAGAGTCTAGATAATGATGACTATTCATCTTCAGCCAAAAAAGGCTAAACATGCAGTATCTCCTCTGAGAACTACGACTGAATACCACATGATCGAACATATTTATGCGCAACAACTTGGCGATAAGATAGGTTATAGAGTGGTAATTACACTTACACGGACGATCTCCTGGAAATAATAGAATTCCTAACACATAATAGTGCACGGGCCCACATACAAGGGATTTTAGTGATTAATAACAGGCTGAAAGTTTATACACAGTTTCGTTTTGACGAGACACCCAACTTTTATCATTGGACCAAATTCTGATAGTGGGAGGAAAAAGCGCAACAGGGAGCGAAACACGTCAATTTAATGAGTGTCCCAAATTAAATAATAAAAGTTTCTAAAAATCAATACTTCGAGAAAATACGATGGAAAACTGGGAAAAACTTGTGGCATACAAAGTGAATGGTACCTTCCTAGTGACACCCAGCTCTAACATGTCAGAATGGTGACTTCAAGAAATGTATTAATAACAAGCTGATTATTGTTTTGGAGCTTGCAAAATATATATTTTTTATATAAAATGCATCGGAATACAAATTTGTTGGTAATTTTTTTGAGACCTACACTGGAAAGTTGTCACGATTATGTTAATATTTTTTTGATTAATAAAAACATTTTTTTTAATGTTTTCTGTTAAGAATCAAACGTGTAACACCATGAAACTATTATATATATGTTGGTAGTTCAAATTCGGAGAATTTGGGATGTTTACACATCTCTAGGACGGAGGCTATGCGATCTTTATGAAATTCCAGTTCTTATGACACTCACTTAGGGTGAGGAATTCATCAAACAGCGGCTGCGTTATATTCATCCATGCGTTATTTAGTGGACCTGCGTATTAAAATACTTTGCACAAGCAGTAATTATTAGTTTTCGTGTCAAAATAAATTTTATAGAGAAAGATAGATAATAATTTCTTAAAGTTACATAATACATAATTTTGCCACATGAATATATATAACATTATCATTAATGCAGCAACAAATAGGCACCCGATATTTTGCTGATGCCCTTTTCAAGAACTCACGAGCAATTGTCAAACATGTATTTTAGAAATACAAGTGAAAATTGTGAAAATAAAGACTAGAATCAAATGGAAAATGATAATAACAACGTAGGCATGTCATTTCCGGTTGTTCAGTGCTTTTTAACTCCGAGTACTTGCACACACAACCTAGTAACCAGAATTATACACAAAGAGCACGCTCTGAAATACGTTCTCGAAACGAGTAGGAAGCCGTGATTGAAAATGATCACACCAGGCTCTACCGGGATCGGGCCATCATCACAGACAGGACTATTTTTATGACGAAAACCTCGTGAAAGTCGAAACAGTTATGCGTACCAAATATCTGAACCTGGCTCACGAGGTGACCGACATGTGAGGTGGTCTGCCGACCGAAATTATTCCTGTAGTCATTTCTGCGAAATGTCTAATTCCGGTCAGCCTCTCGGGTCATCTGAGGCGCCTGGAACTCCGTGACGGACCGCTCCGGGTTCAAATGTAGAAGGCAAGTTCAAATGTCTGTCGGTTTCTTTCCCTTTCCCCCTAACCATCGGCTGTTTGGTCTCCCCTGCCTGGGGCTTCCATCTGGTTGGGTGTATATTTATTTATTTATTTACCATTTTTTTTTTCATTTTATAAAACGTTACCCCCAAACTAGGATTTTCTCCTGTATCATGGAGGCAGTTTACAAACATAAATTACACAAGCACAAACATCCAGACCGGGAACAATTATTAGTAAGCCATACAGATACTTGTTCCATATGGGATTCGAACACCCTGCCTTCAGCGCTGCAACTCATTGTTAAGGCGCTGCGCCACGGAGCTGTTAATTTAATATATATTTATCATTTTTTTATATATTTATGCAGCACAACCAGATGATAAAACTAATTTTATATCACATATAATAATAAAACTAAAAAATACAGTGTACGAGACAGTATTGTTTTTAAACAAAATAAAACAAAATATTATACAAAATCTTAACAGTTTTGATATCAAATCACAAAAATAACACTATTTAAGATAACTTTATTACCTAGAAATATGTTATTCAGTTATTATCTGTGTAATTTGATAGCTACGGGTGTAGTAAAAAGTGAAATCTTTGTCCTTGCCATGCCTCGTCTCACTTAACTGATAGGTATGTGTTTAGCACCTCATCATTCCAAGACTATAAAAAATTACTAGAAAACTAGAAACTATAGACGCAGAACTCGCTTTGAAAAACGAAAATTAATTTAAGGTTTATTAATATTCTTTAGTACTTTAAAGGTGAATTTTGTAACGTGCTTTGAAGTGGGACTACGACTTAATTTTTATTATATGATAAGTTCTAACCCTGTGCTCATACCTTCCTATTTACATCGTCACAGCTTTTCGCTACAAATCCTGAGTTCAAACTTCAAATCCCATTCGAAGCCATTTAAACAAAATCAAATTATTTATTTGGACCTTGATATGTTATAGTTTTAGTAGTACCTAGTTGTTCCCGTGTCACTTTTACTATATAAAAGCTTGCATCCGCTGCTAAAAGTTTCGACTTCACGTTGGGTGGGAGGTGTAAAATGTTGGCAAAAACAGAGGACGCTTTTTGTGAAAAAACTCGACTCTTTTTCTCGATTGACATTATTTTTTAACTAGTTAACGGAAGCGTGAAACACTTTGTTACAAAAGATTTTTCATTCGAATATTTCATTCAACAATCATGCTAGCGAAGTATGCAATTAAAAGTTACTTTGTTACGCTGTATGGATACGTATCATGCATTTTTAATATTAAACATGTGACAAAGCTCGTTATTGAATGCTAGTAATGGAAGTAAAGACTAGAAATGGGTTGGGAGTGATTCGAACTTTAGTCAGTTTGAATAGCCTATCATGTAGATAATGCAATGGGGGTCATGGTTGAATAGGGGCAAAAAGTTCTCATTACACTCCTAGGTAGTCAAAATGGCCAAAAACCAAAAATTAAATATTCTTATTTCGGCTACAACTCCGCCTCATTCGGAGGTTCCTACACAGTCTTTACTTACCGCATCCCGCTTGCTTAATGCTACGGAGAACATATTATATGATTGCTTTAAATATTGGGAGCGCTCCTGGGCTCCCGCTGGGCTTATAATAACATTCTTAATTATAATCTGCTATGATTGATTTATTTATATTAGGGAGAGTAAGGGGTGGAAGCTAACAGCTAAATGGAAATGAGAGTAAAGTAGTAGAGTAAGTAAGAAATCTCGAAACCCCCACTTGTTTGTGCAGTATATCCATAGTGAATGTAGCGCAGAAACAATGGTATTACCTTGAATCGACGTACCGGCTAGGCATGGCTAGGGTCGTGTCATAATAAGTTGGTATAATTAGGTGTTATGTTAACAGTTAATACACATTTACAATACGTATTTCTATGGGGCTGAATGTAACCTTCAATGAATTTATGTTTTCTTAATGCTAATATCATTGGCAAAACTGTGGTAGATGGCTTATGGTATTTATACCGCGGTGTAACCCGCGTCCGAGTTGTAACGTTCCGACAGTCAAGACCTCCACTTGCTTATCAGAACTTAAGGTATCGCATGAAAGCTTACTCATATTTATTTTTGAGTGCTGTTCAAAGCTTTATTACTTTGGGCCAAATTTTATGATATAAAACCTCATCACTATTAAAAACCAAAAAGTAGTTGTAATTTCAACATTTAAAACAAATATTTTTATTTCGACTGTCGCAAGCGTGCGTTTGATTCAAACAACGAAGGTTCTGTACAAAATAATATAAAATAATCTTAGTATAGTAAAATATCCACCAAGACTTACAAAGAAGGAAGTTAGAAATTATGATATGACTATTTATTATTTTAGGTTATTTGGATTGCAAACTTAAAGTAAGATAAGAGATATATTTATAGGAGATAGGAGAAATATTTATGTTGAAATTTTGAGCTACATAAGTTGAAAACTTTATGTAATATAAGCCGGTAAGGCAGCTGGAATAGTAAGGTATTATTAGGAAAGCTGAGAGCTGGAGAGGGAGTAATGGCAAGCCTGTTGTACACTTTCTTTAATTTATTTTGGGAATTAAAGCGAGTGTCGGGAGACTGGTGTAAAGTGGTTATAGTGCCACTATGTTAAGGTAAGGCCACCGGGAGGCATTTTTTAAATCAGGGTTTTTATGCGCATGATCAAAGAGATTATCTGTGCATTATTAGACTAGGAAAAAGCTTAAGAGAGAGTGCTTTATAATAAACGCTACCCAAACTTGGTTTGAGCACTGGGCTGACGGAGGCATCAAAATTTTAAAAGGCCTCTAGTTCTCGTGTCGCGATCAACAAGCCGACACGAACTTGATTGTCATCGATAAACGTGTCGCACGGGTAGCGTAGCTTCCCCATGGGTGTTCAATCTGTTTATGAACAGTTGTTTGGAAACTTTGAAAGTCGAATAATGTGGGTTAAGTTTGAAGTTAATTTGCGCCTTCGATTTTACGCCAAGATCCTTTTGGAATTTTCTATCGACAACTAGTCAGTCGGGACCAGTATATACCATCTAGAATGTTTAGGCTCGGCTAAAATTTCATATCTGGTTGCAAAATAATCGACCTACTTATTGGTCTATATATGATGAAATGGTAGAAAGTAGAAGAATGTTTAAATCAAAATTACGTTGGTGTCAGAATAATAAAGATAGAATTAAAATGGATATCATCATATCATATATATCATATCATATAGATATAGATATCATTCATATCATATAGAACATAATTTTTGGAAATTTTGGAAAGAAACTAATAAATTAAATGTAAAACCAGACCTAGCTATGAGCGTTGAAGGAGTGAATGATTCAGAGGCCATATGTTCAAAGAACATTTTAGTGTAGAGTCTCCTCTCAGTTCTTCACAACAGATGGTCCATGCTGAGTCATATCTAATAGAAACACCAATTAGATTTTCCGTAAAACAGGTCAGAGAGATAATCGGAAGTATGTCTAGGGGTAAGTCTCCGGGACATGACGGTCTCAACATAGAACATCTGCAGTATGCTGGTTGTCACCTTCCTCACATCCTCTCCATGTTTTATTCACTGTGCATAAGTCATGCGTATTTGCCTAGAGATTTGATTAAAACGATAGTTGTACCAATAGTGAAGAATAAGACTGGAGACATTTCAGATAAGAGCAATTACAGGCCTATCTCTTTAGCAACAGTGACGGCAAAGGTGCTCGACAGGCTCTTAAGCAGTAAGAAAAAGTTCTTCAGATTCAAGAAGCACAGTTTGGTTTTAGGGCAGGGCTGTCAACAGAAAGTGCAATATTAGATTTAAAACATACAGTCAGATATTATACAGATCGCAAAACCCCGGTTTATGGATGCTTCTTAGACCTGTCGAGGGCCTTTGATCTGGTGTCGTATCATATTTTATGGAAAAAACTTGCCGAATGTAATTTAAAACATACGAGTTAAAATGTGGCGTGAGACAAGGTGGAATACGAGTAACTTCACCTCAACTTTTTAACTTATATATAAATGAGCTGCTCGAGAGACTCAGCAGCACTAAGGTCGGTTGTCATGTGGATGGAAAGTGTGTCAACAACTTAAGTTACGCCGACGACATGGTGTTGCTGAGTTCCTCGGTTAGTGCACTCAGAAAGCTTCTGGGAATCTGTGAGGCTTATGCAAATGAACATGATCTAATTTATTAAATAAAGAAAAGTGAGTTTGTGTTGTTTAGAGTTAATAACAAGAGTCCCACGTACCACCTATCAGACTCTACAACACTACTTTATCGAGGGTATCACAATTCAGATACTTGGGACACTACGTGACCGAGGATTTGCCTGATGAAATGGACATGAAGAGGGAGCGTAGGGCTTTAGCAACCCGGAGTAATATGTTAGTCCGTAGGTTTGAACGATGCAGAAATGCCGTTAAAATAACTCTTTTTAAGGTATACTGCCAGTCTTTCTATTCGCGTTCCCTTTAGGTCAACTACACACAAAGGGGGTATAAAGCATTAAAGGTACAATATAACAATGCATTTCGAGTTCTTTTGGGGCTGCCCCGCTACTGCAGCGCTTTAGGCATGTTCTGTGAGGCCCGCGCGGACGGATTTGACGCGATAATGCGCAAACAAGCCGCATCGCTACAAAGCAGAACAAGGAATAGCGACAACAGTATCCTGGGGTGTTATAGCATAAAAACATGACTGTCCTATAAAAAGGCAAATTATTAAGGTCCATGCAGGAGGCTGACTTACCTGTGTGTGTGTGTGTGTGTGTGTGTGTGTGTGTGTGTGTGTGCGTGCGCGTGTGCGTGCGTGTGTGTGTGTGTGTGTGTGTGTGTGTGCGTGTGTGTGTGTGTGTGTGTGTATGTCTGTGTGTGAGTGTGTTTGTGTGCGCTTGTGTGCGTATGTGAATGCGTGAATGCGTGCATGCGTGCTGTATTATTCTTATTATTAGGTGATTTTTCTAATATCTCTGATATGGAACTCATTTGTTAACGAAAATAAAGATTTATTATTATTATTATTTACGGCATCTATATAGTTTACTCATCTGGCTGGGCTGTATAAATATATAATTGTAAATGAAAATTATAAACATACATAAATATCAACAAAATAAAATAAATACATTAAAAATACATAAATAAATAAAAACCCAACCAGATGGAAGCCCTCGGCAGGGGAGACCAAACGGCCGAGGGTTAGGGGGAAAGGGAAAGAAACCGGCGGACTATGCGGGCGGTATCGAGGAGCACCGCCTTCTGCATTTGAGCTTGGAGCGGTCCGTCACGGAGTCCCAGTCGCCTCAGATGACCCGAGAGGCTGACTGGGATTAACCTGTTCGCAGAAATGACTACAGCTATGATTTCGTCCGGCAGTCCACCCCACATGTCGGTCACCTCGTGAGCCAGATCCAGATATTTTGATCGCTTATCTGTTTCAGCTTCCACGAGGTTCTCGGTATACGGAATGGTAATGTCGACCAAAAATATCCTTGACTATGCCCGGTCCATCAGCACAATATCAGGCTTATTCACAAGAATGGTTCTGTCTGTGATGATGACCCAGTCCCAGTAGAGCCTGGCGCGGTCATTTTCGAGCACGGCTTCCGGCATTTACTTATAATAAGGCAGTTTCCGATCCACGAGACCGTATTTCAGAGCGAGCTCTTGGTGTAGAATCCTTTCTACTAGGTTGTGTAGTATGCTAGTACTCAGAGTGAGAAAGCGCCGAACAACCGGAAATGACATGCCTAAGTGATTCACCGGGATGGCGACAAGCTCGACAAATGTCGGCGGTGCCTTCCCTTAGGATGTATCTCCGATAGTAGTTGGTCTTAATAACCTGATCCTGTATTGCACAGACAAAACCCTCGGTTTCCCCGAAAAGGTCACCAAAACTTAGCCAGTGGAGGGAGGCAACTGTGTCTACGAAAGGCTCATGTAGAGCCTTGTAGAACCTCCCGTGGAGCTCCTTCTCCTTCCATACGGTCTCCCGGTCGGAAATTCTCTGTACTACCGGGTCTTGCCATTGCTCGTTGGCTAAGTATAGAGGGGTAAGTCCTTTATCAAAAAAAAAATAATTATTATTATTATAATAAGGCCAGCATAGACCGCAACCCGGTCAGTGTTGAGTTGGCGATATAAGCGAATACCTCGAAGCTATACAACTGTGAACTAAAGTGATCAGTAGTACAATTGCGTTTTGTTATTAGTGTGGTTTTAAGTTGTAATTAGTGTTCTGTAATTAAAGTGTCAATTCTGGTAATTAACTCGGCAGTTTTTAATTGTCTTGAACTCCAAGCTCGTAACATTTGGTGTCAGAAGTGGGATCAAATCATGCCGATTTTATCTAAGAAAGACACGGAGTGTAGCCGTATCAGAAGTCAACGCTAGCAGGAGACGGACCAGGGAAAACGGTGGTGGTGCAACGCCGCAGACCTCGGAGGGTCCGTCAGCAGCTCCTGCATCTGCAACACCTGACTTAGGTGCTCTGATGACGATGCTGCAGAAGCAGGCCCGCCGGTTGGAAGAGCAGCTGCAGCACGATCAGGAAGAGTGGATGCTCCTCATGAAGGACTTTCACGCTATCTTCGGGAAAGAGACAAGGGAGGTGAAAGATAGGGTTGCTTAACCTGATAACCGCCTGTCGGAAGCTAATACCCGAATCAACCAAGTAAGCAATCGGGTTGACAACGCGATGACTGACGTGAAAAAACCGCTGGATAACCTCAAACTTTGGGATGGAATTACAGCTCCCGTGGTAGCAGCAACACCTTCGCTACGTAGATTCAAAGTGCCGCCGTTCGATGGGACTTTCTGGTGAGCCTACAAAATACAGTTCGACGGTGTCTTGAAGGCGAACGGCTGGAACAAAAGTCAGGCCAGGCCAGGCCTCAACTGTTCTGGAAGCTCTCGGTAAGGAGGTGACTTACGAGCAGCTCCTTGAGGAATTGAAGGCGAGATATGGCAACGTTCGCCTGGAACATGTCTTTCGTGCGCAGCGCAAAGATCGCGTGCAACGCAGCAACTTAAACCTGTAGCAGTGGGCCCTTGAGGTAGAGAAACTGGTTCGAAAAGCATACCAGTCTGTACCTGCGCTCATTGAAGGGAACCTGGTGCAGACATTGATCAACGGTATCAGCGACCTTGAAGTCAGAGCTGCTGTGAGGCTCGGGTACCACGAGACGCTTAAGTACGCCTTGACCCATGCACCGGAGTTGGAAGCAATGCGGCAAGATCATCGTTCCCATCGTGTCAGGCAGGTTGCAGCAGCTACAGCCCTAGTTGCTACGGCTTTGGGGAAAGGGGCCATCTTCGATCCAGCTGCCCTAAGAAAACTATGGAAAGGGGAGGTAATCGATCTTGAGTGGGTAGTGCGGCTAACAGCATCGCTCAGCAGCAGCAGGGAAACGAGTAAAAGCCATGACTGCGGGGCGGGTGCTGGCTGATGTTAAAAGAGCGCCAAGGATTTCGATCTCAAAAACCCATGATGGGACAACCTCATCATCAAGGGCGAGATCAACGTAACGGCGTGTAAAATGACCATAAACACTGGAGCCTCTCGCACGGTTGTCAGTTACCAACTTATAAGTCAGGTCCTTGGGGACTCCACATACAACCGTGAACACATTAATTTTGGTGACAGCCATCGTTCAGCGCATACCCGTCCGTGGAGAGAAGGAGATTGAGCTGAAGGGAGGCAACATGATCTATTTGCATAACGCTGTCGTGGCTGATATAATGGACGACTGCATCCTGGGACTAGATTTTATGAGGAAGAATTCTTGTGAGATTGAAGTTAACCAAGGTGTTTTGAAATGTGGACAAGAGGAACTTTTCGTGGAAGGGGCGTTACCAGGGAACGTGTACAGCCTTAAGAAGATTGTTCTTCCGCCGAGATCGGAAACGATTGTGCCGGTTAGCCTTCCTCGGAATCCTGGGCAAGCTCATCGTTGTGTACTCGTGAAAAGGGTAGAAAATGATCTTCCATGGAAAGTGGCTCGAACCTTGGTCAGAACCACAGACATCTCAGGACTACGTGTGCTAAATCTTGGTGATCAGAAACAGATTATAGAAAATGACACACTGGTTGGTAGTAGTAAAGAAGTGGATTGGTTGCGTCGGTGCCAATATCTATCAACTGGGTCCTCCAGCAAGGATGCATAAACGAGAGCGACCACACTTTTAGAAGATTGTCGCAGCATTCTCTCCTTGAATGAAATGGTCAAGGCGAAGAAGTTGTTACTCAAGTAGGAAGATGTTTTCTTGTCAAACGATGCTGACATAGGAAAGACTGGCTTAATTGAACACAAAATAAACACAGGAGAAGAATTGCCTATCCGTCAGCGACCAAAAAGATTGCCGGTAGCAGGTGAAAAGGAAGTGGAAACTATGATTGAGGGAATGGAGAAGGATGGTGTTATTGAACCTTCATCTAGTCCATGATGTTCACCTGTGTTGCTGGTAAAGAAGGAGGACGGCAGTATGCGGTTTTGTGTTGACTACCGCCATCTGAATGACGTTATGAAGAAGGACAGCAATCCCTTGCCAAGAATTGATGATACGCTGAACATGCTTACAGGAGTAAAGTGGTTTAGCACACTGGAGCTGAAAAGCGGCAACTGGCAAGTTGAAAATGACCCAGCTCCAGAATCTTCTCGTCAGAACTCAGGGAGCATGCGTTATATGTTGCCAGGTCGAGTCGTCTTAGGTGGCAACCGAACCTCCACCGGAGATTTTTAGCACACCCTGCCACGCAGTTACCATAGTCGCCACCGTAGCCAGGAATAGTGGGGCCGCCGGGGACTGGGGGCCGTCTCTTAGTAACTTTAAGTATCACAGTTGCCACGCTTGGCGAGCGGATTGGCAACCACAGTTTTTTTATTGTTGTTTTGCTGTTATCAGAAAGATGCTGCTGCCCATCTTCTGCCTCAGTTATCCTTTGTCGCCTCCGACACCCACGAGAAGATATGGGGTAGTGGGTATTCTTACCCGCCACTATACGGGAAGTAATGTGTATTAAAGATTAAATAACATATCAAACGTATTGTATAGCTAAGCCATTCAGAAAGTTTTTAAAAACTAAAAATCCGTTTTGTAGTTAAAGTTTTTATTGTTAAATCTTTTCAAAGCACTCCCACTAACATCTCTTCAAAGTTTCATGCGTCTAAACTCTGAACCAACTTTCTGAGCAGTCTGCTCCATCGCTGCCGGATCTTCCAGCGATGAAAATTGAATACCTTTGTACACCCATCAAAGAGCTTTTATTTCTTCGCTACTCAAAGTTTGTCGAATGTGCTGGTTATCAGCGTTACACAGCAGCCTTAGAAGAGGCTTTTTCCAATTTTTTTCTATAAATGCCATTTGAAATCTATGTAAAAATTAATTCGCGACACACATACATTTCTTAATAAAACACGATATTTAAATTTAGCTCGTAAAAAATGTGGAGGAAAATGATATTGGGACATTCGTATTTTTATTTGCAAATTATCATATTTTGAAAATAAATTATAACAGCTAGTGTTTCATAAAAAAAAGTTAAGTTATACTTATTTTAATGAAAAATAGGTTTCATTACAATGTAAAAAATTTGTACATTGTTGTAATTTGTGATTTTTCCTAAATTACCCTAGGCTGATAAAGTTTTTGGTTTTCTTGATTATTTTAAAACTACTGTTATGGTAAGTGAGATTAGTACTAAATACTTTTACAAGTCAATTGTCATGGCACGTAGCGGGTTGGTCAGCTTGTGCATGCCCGTGTCTCAGGCGACCCCGTGCAGGTTCGCTTGGCAAGGAATCACAATTCACTATTAAATTAAAAAGTAAACGCTGTTTTAATCTTTGAACAACATAGGTTAAAGACAAGGACGTAATGTAACGTTTTTAAAAGTTTTCGAATTGAACGTTTTCGATTGTTTTAACCTGTTTTTGTTTTGAGGAAAAGGAAAGGAGGTAGATCTTAAAACATTTGTTGTGTGATAAAAATGTGTGTGAGTTTTGAATCTCTTCTGATATAATGTTGTATTGTTATGGGAATAAAACAAATACCTTTTTATATAGTGGTTTAATTTCATAATCCTTACCCTATAAGTACAAGAAACCGGCAAAATTACGTCACACAATTTTGAAATGAGATTGATAATATTATAGAAATAGAATGTAGTATATATAAAGTAGAATTAAATAGCTTAATTCATGACGAAGCGATGGATATAAATTTTATATATAGCTGGCATACAAATTAAAAATATATCATTGTTTACTTTAGCGCCTACCGGTGTAAGGCACCTCCCGAACATCCCCTGACACTTGAAGCGTAAAAAATAGAATGACCGGGCACATGAGGGGGTAGTAGAGCCACGCTCCAGCTATGCTAGCTATACATTATTGCAGCACGATTGGGCCGGCTCGACCGGGGTGGGACTATGCTCTCACAGAATACTATTTATTATATTATATTATTATAGTACTTTATATTAATTTGGTAAATTTGTAAACTGAAATTCAAAACAGGAAACATTAAATTATTAGTACCTCTCTTTTTGAAATCTTCATATATTACGATAGTAAGTGTTTACTTATAAAAAGATAAATAATATATAATAATTAGAAATATTCATAGCAGTTTATTTTCATCATCATCATTATTACAGCCCTTTACAAGTCCACTGCTGAACAGACCTCTCCCAAGGAATGCCACAAAGCACGGTTCTGAGCCACTTGCATCCATCGACTTCCTGCATGTCTTACCAGATTGTGGATATTCTTAACAGTCTACACGGCAGTTTATTTTCATCATCATCTTTACAGCCCTTCAGAAGTCCACTGCTGAACATAGGCCTCCCCCAAAGAATGCCACAAAGCACGGTCCTGAGCCACCTGCATCCATCGACTTTCTGCATATCTTACCAGGTCGACACTCCATCTAGTGGGGGAACGCCCAACACTTCGCTAGCCGGTACGAGGCTGCCACTCGAGTACCTTTCTTCCCCATCGGTTGTCGGTTCTTTGAGCTATATGGCCGGCCCATTGCCACTTCTGCTTACTAATCCGTTGAGCTAGTTTATTTTAGTTATACGGAAATATCTACATATTCAATTTAATAAAGATTGCAGCATAATGTCAAGTATTTATTATTACCAGCACTTCAATTTTCTTAAGGAGTGTAAATATTTACAATGTAAATAATATAACACAATCAGCTTTTTCCTTTTCAAAGTCATTCAATGATTTTTTTAATACAAACGGTCACCACCGATTGCTCGCAGTTAAGTTATTCCATTAAATTAACTCAGATATACATATTTAAGGCCTGACGGAACTTACATTGAACAATGAGTTCAATTTTAGTGGCTCAATTGTTTCTATACTCGTAAATATTTGTAACTTATAAAAATAAATCCTCCGTGTAGGATTGAAACACAGGGCCCGCTACAGAGCATTTATCTTTAATTCTACAGACTGGTGAGTTTTGGCGGAAACTTGACCGCCCGCTGGCAGATTCCTGCTTTTATTTTATAGTTTAAAAAAAGGTTTGAAGTGGATTTGGTAAAGTGGTGGGATTTTGTGTATTAACGTTATTGTCCGCAAAGCTATTGTCAAAATCTTTTAAGAACATTACAATGAGAGACTAAAAAAGCTGCCGCGTGGCTCAACAACTTTCAAAATTCACTCAACTTTTGCTATTGCACGTATAGGTCGGATCGAGCCTTGTTGGTACCACGACCTCACAGAATACCGGCGTGAAGTAGAAGCTCTGCTTGTATGCTTCGTCTGGTGCGTACATGGTAGCGGAATTAAATGAAAGAACTTCAGGAGGGTGCTCAGGCTGCCCCGCGTATTCTGGGGAGGGGGGGGGGGGGGGCAAAATTCCACTCAAAACAATAACTGCTCGGGGCAAACTGAACCTAAACGCCGTCCACTACCATCTCGAGACGATGAAGCCGGTCTTGCTCTTTTTGACCGAGGCACAGGTGTCCTCTCCGGCTGATACTTCGTATTTCTCCTACCCGGGGTACAAATTGGAACACTCTTTTGTGCCTCGGGCTGGAGTTTGCGTATATGTCAGAGAGAGGACATCTGTTCTCGATGCCTTGGCAGTCTTTAAGGTTCGGACCTGTCCATCCTTTGGCTACGCGTAGACAGCGACGAACATCCGTACGTCTACGGGTGCCTCATTATATTAAGGTAGTAATTTCGTTACTGAGATAGTAACGTGGTTGTTAAGCAGCGCACTGGAATAAATTAGGTTACCGCCGCAAGACGAGATCGAATTTTATGAATTAGGGCAAGAAGACAACCTAAAGTTACGGCAAGGTTTTGACAATACAGTTAGAACACCAGGTTTTGGTAAGCGATCATAATGTGAGGAAAAGACTGCACTAAGTCAACCTTAACGCACGTAGACCACTTCGAATTCTATCACTACCTTATACTCAGAAATCATGGTATGAGCGTTAATACGACTTGGCGGGAGAACTGACCTCCTTTTGGGATACATATAACTGCTGCAAAATACCGTCAACAACAAAAAAGACAAAAAAATACCGTGTTTCCCAGGTCGAGCTAATCCATTATTTTTATGGATATTTCACGTATATCTGTATAGTTTCTTGACAATACAATAAATTATAAAAAATTACCCTAGATTGTGTTGATTTGTTTATTACCAATCCGGATATACAAACTACACTTACGTACTCAAAGCAATTCTTTCAAATATTGCGTGTAATGGCAAATTCTTTGAAAATATAGCTATTAGCTATATACCAAAAAGAAAACGAAATTTTCTTTTCGACAATATATATCAAAATTTCAATCTATTTTATATAGGTAGTTTTTGACACTTCATTTTAATGGACGCTAGTAATTCATTTATTTGTATTTGTTAATCAATAATATAATACGTTTGTCAATAATAATATACTACGAAAGGAACTTCGTTCCAACCAAGTGTTCCACGACACTCACGCATTTTTTTTAATTACCATAAAGGGATGATTAAAATTAAGTAAATCATCCTAAAATTATTCACAGTTTTTTTATATATGGAATAAGGGTATAATCTAGCACACGGTCCACCTGATGGTAAGTTGATGCTGTGACCCATAGACATCTACATCTATCTTCGATTAAGAATCAAAATGCAGATGCGTTGTCACCCCTGAGGACTAAGATGGAATGCCTCGTTTCCAGTAAATAGGGTGTCCCGTTCTCTACACTCAACATACGAAACACAGCAGCATTAAGCTGCTATTTTGCGCTGTTACTCTGTGAAAGCGTGGTCCTACCCCGGTCGAGCCGACCTGAAGTTCGTGCTACAACCATAATATAGCGCCCAATACGTGGTTATTGAAATTCATATGTATTAGCTTATATTTATATTGTTTAGGACATAATATTAGTTACAACAACAAAAAACACTTAATTTTTTTTTGTCTATTTATAATTTGCAAGTTGCCAATTATAAAATGAATATTTAAAAGTTAATTATAGTTACAGCCTTTTTTCGTCCAACTGCAGAGCACAGACGTCCTATTATTTCTGATATGGACATGGAAGAATTATAATTAGTCCGTCGTGATTCTAAAGTAATTTATGCAACCATCACTTGCCTTGAAATATTTTTATTCCTCAGATATGTAGGATTCATCACCATGTTTTTCTTCACTGCCGTGCACGCTGTTAGCAATTTTCAATTGCAATTAACAATTTTTTTGTTGCCAGTGGGGTTCGAAGTCGGGTTGCTTGCATACTCGTACAGTAAAATTTCCTGTGCTGCCACGGCTGTAAATTCAATACAAGGGTAAATAATATGATAATATAATGTATTTACAAATATCAACAAGCAAAAATATTCTCAGCGGCAGCTGCTGTATATCTTATTTAACAGCCGGTCATAAAATTCTAATCAATAAAACGCAATAAAAATGTTTAGTTTTATAGCCGGATTCGAAAACTGTGAATTTTCATCAGAAAACATCTATTTTGCAGTGTTTAGGATAACCACAAATACACCTTTTTCCCCCTCGAAACATCAAAAAGCATAACGTTAGATTTGTACAGCAATGTATCTTAAATTAATTACCCATTATTTCACGAAAGTTTCAATTTACGAACAACTTAAGTTGAATTTTAGTCATAAACCTACTTGGCAACCAAGTTATATTGCTATACTTAATAAATTATACTATTTACTATTTTGTGCCATATATACTATTTTGTGCTGTTTATTTATCCACTCTAGAAATACCGGCAGACTGAAAGCGTTAGAACTTTCAAAACGATGACTGTGTAAACGAGATCTTATCTCAACTTGAAGATGCTGTTCGAAGTGCATTCTGCTGTTCGAACATTTTGCAATAAACTTTCACCAAGAACTATTTTTCTTAATCAACCTTCTCTTTGTAGGAAAAAACTTTATTCGACGTTCTTAATGCGTACAGCAAAAGAGTGAAATAATTTGCCAACAGCTGCCTTTACATCCGATTATAGTGGGCGTCTTCAAGGCAACAGTACTAAGCTTTTGTTAAGCTCGCCATTACCACCAACCAGCGCTTGACTACTTACCATCAGATGGGAAGTAGTCAAGCGGTGACTCAAAAAATATACATCACTTACGGTTCTGGCAATAAGCTGGAACACTAAATGTTTTTAAATTGTAAATACAGTAAAAAAAAACAGTAAGCGTGAAAACTATTTATCATGTTTGTCAAGGTACAAAAGCATCACAATATAGACTTTGTTTAAAAACAATTGCCAAACGCAACGAATGCCCGAGTAATGAGATTTGTTTAGTGATGAGATCTATCCATATTATACTTTTCGTGGCGACAATGAGAATGTCAGAATAATCCCATGGTACTTGCTAGATGGCAGTATAACCATTTAGGCGTGAATACTCTAAGACTAGACTGGCAAAAATGAGCAATTTGCAATTCATAAGTTTTAAGTGTGGTGATTGTGGGAAATCTTTCGTATAATGGGAGAGGCCTATTTAACCTCAGTATTAGACTGTTATGCGCTCGTGAAGCATGAGATAAGATAAGCAAAGATTGTTGCTTGGAAATTATATTAGAATGCTATCCATCTTTTCTTAAATAAGAGGATTAACCTATCCAATAACTAAATAAGAAGTAGTGGTTCTATCTATCCATCCATCCATTACAACCTTTAAAAGTCCAATGCGTATCATAGGCTTCCCTACATGTTGCCTCAAAGGAATATTTTGCAATCTTAGACTCGCTTGGCAAGTGGGTTGACAACCAGTTCAGTTAAGTTTACCTCAGTCGCCTCTTGGGACACTCTCGGAACGATTAGGGATAGAAGATATATTTACATACAGTTTAGTGGAATTGACCGTTACTATACTGTACAGTAATGGTGGTCCTTCACTGCTGGCCGGATGAGGAAGCTCAAGGTCGCTCAGCGAGCTATGGAGAGGGCTATGCTCGGAGTTTCTCTGCGTGATAAACTTAGGAATGAGGATATCCGCAGTAGAACCAGAGTAACCGACATAGCCCAACGGATTAGTAAGCTGAAGTGGCAATGGGCCGGCCATATAGCTCGAAGAACCGACAACCGATGGGGAAGAAAGGTTCTCGAGTGGCAGCCTCGTACCGGTAGGCAAAGTGTAGGGCGTCCCCCCACGAGATGGAGTGACGACCTGGTAAGACATGCAGGAAGTCGATGGATGCAGGTGGCTCAGGACCGTGCTTCGTGGCATTCTTTGGGGGAGGCCTATGTTCAGCAGTGGACTTGTAAAGGGCTGTAATGATGATGATGATGACAGTAATGGTTACCGTTACAGCCTAATAACACCCTCTACTGAACATAGGCCTACACTTTGGGGTATTCAGATTATTAAGATTGCTCCATAAGGTGGAAAATAATTAATTTTAACTAAACAAAACAAAATTAAACTCTCATTTACATTCCATGGCTTCCCATATGATAGATGAAGAGATTAAAAATAGATAGAGTTAAACAATTGACATTTTCTAAAGTAATCATGTTTACCACTCCATGCGGACTTAATAAATTATCTACACCATAAGCAACTAAAACCACTTTTTTATGTACTCGTAAAAATTGCAGTTAATCGATTTAATAAACATATCAATAAATTCAACAATCATTTATCTTTCTGACAATGTGGTTTTTATATAATTTATATGTTCAATATGATTGTTGGATACGATTTTATTCGAGAAAACCTTGAAATTTTGATTTTGTAGGCGCTAGTAGAACATACCTACGCGCTTTGCGCTTAAGGCATGCAAAATGGGTTATAATTGCTTTGTGTCCCTAAGGACTTAAGCAAAATGCCGACCGTCTGTTATACATCATATCAGAGATACACGCGTGCTTGATGACATTAAATGTAAGAGGAGGTACCAACTCAGACGCTTTTATAAACAGTAATGGCGCTTCATTTATACATACTGAAAATCTTTTAAGGTAAGTCGAAAAATCAAAGGGGTGTTCAATTAACAGTAACGCGCTCCGAAGGCATTATGGAGTACCATTATCTGAAATCTCTCATGCCAAATATAAGATACAAATAACCGGCTTAGTATGCGAAAGCACGTTCTGTCTTCTCTCTGTTGTGCCGTCGAACCGGCGTCACTACGCCCGTCTTACCTTCGAGTTTTATCGTAAAACTATTTCGGTTTATAGCACGTATACAGTTGAGCGCATAAATCACTTAATCTATTTTTCCGTGGCGTTTTGAAACATCTTAAAATAGCCATTCACGATTCGCTTTATATGACGTAATACGGACGCCGGTAACCGCAACTATAACGAGATGTAGGAGCAAGTCACTGGTTAAGTGGAGACTGCCCGTCATTCAATTCGATTTAGTCTTCGGGCAAACCTTGGCTACACTGTCACCAACATCCATTCTGGAACAATTTCTCCTATTTCATATTGGTGTACAGTTCATACGATTTGTCCAACACTTTATAATACATTGCCACGGAATAGTTTACCAGTGGAGTATAATGTGTTATACATAATAACGATTATTTTTAATACTAGTCTATTTTTTAGAATCTTACAGATAAAATAAATCTTAAAGTTTGTTTTTTGGATGTATGACGCCAAATCAAGCTAAAACAGCTAAACTAATTTAGTAGAAATATTTGACTATGTCATGTAGTAAGACTTACATGCCATTTATATCTAAGATTTTGGTTTGCACTCTCTTACCTGGTAAAATAATAACTTTATTTTAAATTCTATAGTATAGTATAGTATAGTAGTATTTTGAAGTATTGCAGTTGTATGCTTGGGTTGGGATTTAATGTTATTAATTATGGGATCCCATGCATATGGTAGAGAAGATGACTAGGGGCATCTTGTCTATTGAAATTGGGATGTTTCTTGATTTTAGTAGTTTCGCGGATTATCCTTGGAAGGAATTGGTGTTCTTTAGCGAGGATCCTGTATGTGTCCTGGAGCATCGATTCTTTACAACATATATATATATATATATATATATATATATATATATATATATATATATATATATGTGTGTGTGTGTGTTTATATATATATATATATATATCTATATATCTATATATATATATATATATATATATATATATATATATATATATATATATATATATCTGTTATGTGTTCTTTTACGCGGGTTTTAATTGGACTAAGATGGTCTAAAAATGCAGTAACTCCATCTAAAGGTATAATTGTGAAACTATCGTCTACGTACCGGCTTTTGATTACTCTACTGCATATTCTTTGTTCCAAGAGATATCTAAAAGTACTAAATTTCTAAATACAACCTAAATCAAATACAACTTAAATAAGGATCCTAACTAAGACGATAACACCATACATTTAAGAAACGGCCTACAACTAAAGCTTCTTAAAGATCCTTGGGAAAGTTAGTATTCCCTTGGCCTGGTCACGTAAATATATATTCTATTTTCTTATTTTTATATCAGACGGCCTTTTACGGTTACAAGAAGACTTTTTGTATTCGCCAAATCTCCTACATTAACCTACTAAATGTTTCATTCTTTTGACGTTGCTCTATATAACCGGGAGTTTTGAAAATTGGTGATATTATAGATTTTGAAGTCCGCTCTCGTCTTTGTGCTCTAAAAACACCGACTCATTTTCCGATAAAACATTTTTATAAAAACTTAAACAATAGAAGATTTTCTATAGTTTGTGTAATAACTTTTTTCTTTATAAAATCAATACTTTAGCGTACAAGCGCCGCAAAGTCTACTTCAACATATGTTTATGCCAAAAAAAAAGATGCTAAGAGCTACAGTAAGTCATCAGTACACGTAAATCGTTTTACAGGGTCGTTTACATTTAACATTTACATTACAAGGGAATGAAGTGATTGAAGTGAAGGGAAAAGGATAAGAGACTTTTTGTAAGTCAAGCGTTCAAAGAAAGTATAATAAGGGTAAACTTTTGGAGGGACTGATATCGATAGTGGTTCACGATGTATGTCGAAAACGATATAAACAATGAGAAATTAATCGCTACATCTTTGCGTAGAAGAAGCGATGTCACGTCTTCTCAACCACAACTGCGATCCACGTACCCAACATTCTCGTTCAGAGACCATTGTTTTTTTTTGCGCTGCTCAGATAACAGCAGAAATTAGATCTTGCTAGAGTTCGTAATGATGATTAGGGTCGATTGTTGAGAGTCTCGATCATGTTAATGAATTCGTCGCAGACGGTGCACAGTATCGCAACTCGTGCATGAAAAAATTGTACCAAGCACCACCGGCTGAAGCAACTAAAAAAGCAGATCCACATGCAAACCAGTTCACTACTGCGATGCAGTATATTTATATATGTATGTATACATATATAAATATGAAGAGTGTCAGTTTTTTCTGAACGAACTGAAGACCGAAATTAAAGGTGATTTTTTTTTATAGAAGAAGGGGCAAACGAGCATGCGCCTCACCTGATGGTAAGGGTCAACCGCTGCTGATGAACAATTGCAACGATTACCATCTACACATAAAAACTGTGAAAGCACAACTCACCAAAATATGGTGATGGTATTCTAATTGCCTTCGCTGCTAATAAAGCTCCTGCGATTTAATTCCAACATCTTCTGATTGTAGCAGACGTCTGTCATTAACTCATTGACAGACGTCTGGTACAATCAAAAGAGGGACACAAAGACTGAAGAACGTCGGCTTATTGTAAAGACAGCTTCAGCAATCTTTATTGAGGATATTCGTTCTAGGGTCTACGAGACAAACTATTATCTTCAATCTGAAAAAGAGGTTGAGTCAGTTATATCTTTTTTTAGATAAAAAGGGCAAAGGAGTATGCGGCTCACCTGATGGTAACAACTGCAACTCCAGGGGAATTGCAGATGCATTGCCGGCCTTTTAAAAAAAAGGTTCAAGACTCTTTTCTTAAAGGTTCTAAAGTCAGTTAAGAGCAAGGAACAAAACTTCTTGTAAATCGCACAATGGTGGATCGCCAATCATCTAGATGGTATGAATGGTAAAGCTACTAACTACTGTACTACTGTAGCTATCAACATACCGCCAAAGGTAAGTAGACAGATAATGCCATAATGGCAGTTTTTTTATAGAATAAGGGTGACAAACGAGCACACAGTCCACCTGATGGTAAGTGGATGCTGTGGTCTATAGACATCTACATTTTTCGTCCATTAAGAATCAAAATGCAGATGCGTTGTCACATCTAAGGCCTAAAATGGAATACCTCTTTTCCTGTAAGAAGTGTTTCCAGTTCTCTGCACTTACCATACGCCAACACAGCAGCATTGAGTTGCCATTTTACGCTGATATGTTGTGAGAGCGGGGTCCTATCCCGGCCGAGCCAACCCAATCGCGATTCA
Organism: Parnassius mnemosyne; assembly: GCA_963668995.1. Taxonomy (NCBI): domain Eukaryota; kingdom Metazoa; phylum Arthropoda; class Insecta; order Lepidoptera; family Papilionidae; genus Parnassius; species Parnassius mnemosyne. Next base: position 41,221,527 of record CAVLGL010000082.1, on the reverse strand, counting down.
ACCATAATATAGCTGCAGCGTGGCTCTACCATGATTCTCTACCTCGTTCTCCCCTCTACAAAAAAATATTTGTTCAGTAAAGAATTTTTTATATAATTATCTGCATTCAAGCACACTCTAAACGCTTCATTGCTTCTTATATATCTGCAGTAATTCAAATGTTAGTGGACAAAATTTTCTTCAAAGTTGTCATCAAAATACTTAATTGTTTCTCAGGCATACAGTTTTGACAGAGTTTGTTCACCGTCGCGTATGTGGTAAGAACGTTAGCGGCGGAGATTGAACACGGTTTGCTCGTGTGTTAATGTACTCCACACTTAATTTCAGTCGCCGTAGACAGTTTCAACGGAACCTAGCCAATCTGTGCAGGGCAGAATTATAATGCACGAGTGTGTCTATGTCCTCACTCATAATCTGATGGGACAGAAGTAGTATCGTATTAGTAGTATAGTTGTAGCACGAATGGGTCGGCTCGACCGGGGAAGGACCACGCTCTCACAGAATACCAGCGTAAAATAGCAGCTTAACACTGCTGTGTTTCGTGTGGTGAGTGGAGACAATCGGAGACCCTTTTTACTGGAAACGAGGCATTCCATTTTAGTCCTCACGGGTGACAACGTATATGCATTTTGATCCGTAATAGAGGATAGATTTAGATGTCTATGGGCCACAGCAACCACTTACCATCAGGTAGACTGTGTGCTCTTTTGTCACCCTTATCCTGTAAAAAAAGAAAAAAGAAATTCAGTCCAGGACTAACGGCTTTACGAGCTTTTTGACGCACTGGAGCGAAACACCGCGAACTTGCTGACTCTGCGCTTCTACTGAGAATTTCTTGACCGAACTGACAAAACTTAATAACCGATTTTTTTTGCCTGACCCAAAATTCGTTTAAACGAACACATGATCAACTGTCACGATTACGACCACTTGACCAAAGTGACAGTCATTCCTGTGCTTAACTAGCTCGTATACTATAATATTTACGGCGCGCTCTTCACTTAAATGACTCCGTGGCGCAGTGGCTTTGCAATGAGTTGCAGCGTTGAAGGCCACGGGTTCGAATCTATCCGAAGTATATGTATGGCCTACAAATTATTGTTCTGGGTCTGGATGTTTATCCTTGGCAAATTTATGTATATAAACTGCGACCGCCATTCAGGAGAAATTCCTAGTGTACCTCCACAATTTTTAGAAAAACAAAAAAAAAAGACTTGTTATCATGGATCCAATGTTAATTGTTATCTTTTAAATTATTTATATAAATCTTGAAATAGCACATAAATTGTATCAACAAACAAAACAAATTGAATCATTCCTATTGTTCTTTTTTTTATTCTACTAAGCCAGCGCTTATCTACGATCCCACCTGATGGTAAGTGGTGATGTAGCCTAAGATGGTGAAGCGCACTGACTTAACAAAAGCCTATTCACTCTTGCCTTGAAGACACCCACACTGTGATTGGATGGAAAAACAGATGCTGGCAACTTATTCCACTCCTTTGCTGTTCCCATGATGAACGACGTAGCGAACCGTTTGGTTCGAATGCGTGGTAAGTCAACAGCGAAAGGGCGGAGACAGGCCAAACGTCTGGTTGTCCGATGGTGGAAGGGAGAGGGAGGAATAAAATTATGCAATTCCTGCGAACACTCTCCGAAATGCATCCTATACAAAACCGAAAGGCTGGCTACTTTGCGTCTGCGTTCGAGGCTGTTAAGATTGATTTTAACCAAATTCGAGTCACCAATAAGCCTCTTAGCACACCTTTCAATTGAGTCCAAAGCTGCTAGGTGCCATTTTACAACAACAGCCCATATATGGCAGCGATACTCCATGCACGACCGGACTTGCGCTTTATATAAAGTAAGCAGCTGTCCCGGCGTGAAGTAACGCCGCACCATTGCAAGGACTTCCAGCTTCCTTGCTGCTGCTTTGGCCTATTATTCCCGTTTTTATTCTGATAATATGTCTTCATATTATGTTTAGATATTTGATGTGTTATGTTTATAATTGTGAATGACCACAGTGCCTAATTCGGAAAATTATCCTAAACTATCCAGTTGACAGCACTGGTCACAAGAGCATAAGTACTTGACAAGTAACGTAAACACACTGGCACTCATTTTAGTATTTGTCCAATCATCCGTGATACAATAATTGAGTAGCAGTTTGATAACAGTGACAATATCCATATCCGAATACAAACATTTGTATTTTTGACCGAGTTCAAAAAACGTTTGTTTTTTTATATGTTCACCGATTTTTCTGAATCGGTTGAACAAATTTAAATGATTATTAAATAGGTTGTATACTTCAGCAGGAGTCTTATATAAATCTAAAGAAAAACTTTCATCATTGAAGGTGGAAAAATAGGGAATGAAAATTTTAATGTACACATGTAAATGACATTGTAGTTTTTACCTTCATATGCCTCGGACCACTCGAAAGGGTAAAATAATTAAAAGTTCACTTATTGCACGAATGTTGGCCTCGGATTAATTTTGGATACCTCACCCACAGCACTCAACTTCTGTGATCAGTAAGCGACACGACCTATAGAATTTTATAATACTAGATGTACATAATATGTATACTATATCGTTAAATTAACAGTATGACGTCGCATTTTTCTGTAGCCCCATCAATTCTTAATTTATCAAATTTCCTTCCATTTCCATGAAAGTTAACTTCATTATAAATGCTTCGGCTTTATTGACATTTAGTAGATTTAATTTTATCCTTTAAACTACCAAATGCTTTTATCGACGACCTTGGTGTGAGCTGAAATTGCAAACGGAGATAAGCATATCATATGGGTATTGCTGGGTCAAGGATCAAGGGACATAGCCATCCTTTATCACGGAGGCAACTTTCCAGTTCTTGGGCATCAAAAGATCTCATGGCCTATTTTTTGGTTTATATGGTCATAAAACTTATCGGTAAATTAATGGTGAAAATATAAAAAAATATATATACCGATCGTACTGAATACTTATATTCTTAATCAAAACTGCTGTTACCAACCCGCCTACCTAGCGTAGTGACTTTGAAAGATGGATGGATGGCTGTAATTTTTATCTTATTTGGATGAGTGAAGCCAAGTATTAGGCTTATTGGCGCGGTTTTGGAGAGGGCTATGTCCAGTAGTGATCTGTACAAAAAGAGTGAATTTAAATGTATAGCACGTAATATACTATTATATACAAAATAGTATATTTTACAATGATATTATATCTTAAGCTTTATTATAGTCGCAAAGAATCTTAGTTTAATCCCTAGTACAAGTTCAAAGAAAAGATGTAACATTTATAAAAAAAAATATGTGAAAACTAGCGTGCAAATTTGTTCAGTACGGCGTACGTTTCCTGCTTCATTACCCTCTTAATAATATTTAGCGGCTTTAACCTGGCTGTGGGGCGGTTACTGGCTTTATAAATTCTTTCCTTTATATTTATTTTATGACGACAATTATGAATAAACGTACTGGGTGTAAAAGGAATTTTTTCTAAAGTGCCAATTCCACCTATACTCGACTCTTGTTATTTAACTCGCAAGGCATTGGTTATCGAAAAGTAACGGTTTGAAAACGCCAAACTCAAACTTTTACTCGGCTGTTAAACTTGAGAGCAGCATCATCAATGTAAGTACCAACGAATCGTCCCGCGTGGTGGGTAGGGCAAAGGTGCATTCATGAAAGGTCTATTCAATGAAGAGTTGAAGTCTAACCTCTCAACCGTCCACGCTGCGCGAGTGATTCTTGAACCACCTGTCCGCGCATTGAGATGTCACTTTTTTTTACGACCGCGGTTGCACTTACGTATGTACGTCATTGCAAAATAATGACCACAAGGTTGCTTGACCACAATTTATTTCTTAGAGATTAAAAAAAGATAATAAATATGAAGATTATAATATCAGCAACATTACAGACTCTCCTAAGTCTATGGTTCCTTGGGAAAAGCCTTGAGGAGGCCTAGGCTTACTGTATGTCTTACCATATTATCACTTTATCTAGTGGGGGCTACCCCACACTTCGCTAACAGCTGCAAGGCTTCCACTTGACACCTTTCTTTTCCATAGGTTGTCGGTTCTTCAAGCTACATGGCTGACCCACTGCTACTTCAGTTTAGTGATCTCTTAGGCTTTGCGAATATTCTGATTCTACTACGGACATCCTCATTTCGAAGTCTATCATGCAAAAAAAAAAACTCCGAGCATAGCCCTTTTGATAGCTCGCTGAGTGACCTTGAGCTTCCAGTAAAGGACCATATCTCAGTTCTATATGCCAGTACTACACGAACTGATTTTATACACTTTTTTTTAAGAATGTGAGGAATACGTACGATAAAAAGATATTTTAAGAAGACATTTAATGTAATAATATCCCGAGCAATGCCCAGTCGAGTTGAATTAGACGCTTGACCTTTTTGGTCGAAGTTTGACTTACCTAGTCTGGCAATTTGTCCTTGGTAAAAATACCCGTCGACAACTTCGAACTTAGTGTTTCCAACAGCTACGTACTGGAACATACGTGTGACATGAACATTACGAATAATCTTTCTTTATATTAAATAATCATTTGGAAGATACTATTGAGGTCATTAAGCATAAAATCATCATATAATTACACTATATTTATAAATGTATATGCCGTGGTAGTTTAGCTCGACTTACATTTCACAGTTTACGAGCAATCCGAGTTCGATGGCCGGCGGCACCATTAAAACTGTTTATGGCAATTTTAAGAGCTTAAACCGTGTAGTGGCGGTGTACGGATATCCACTACCATATCGTTCCGTGGGAGTCGTAGAGGCGACAGAGAGAAAATGAAACATGACATGCGCGGCCACATCTTCCTGATAACAACTGAAAAAACATCGCGGTACCCTAGTACCGTAGCAACTATGGCAAAAATCCTATGATCCATTGAGCCAATCTATGGGGGAAGCATATGTTCAGCAGTAGACGTTTATAGGTTGTAAAAGTTGCAGCCTATTTACGTCCCACTGCTGGGCACAGGCCTCCTCTCATTTCTGAGAGGATTTTAGGGCAAGGAAATGTCCGCCACGCTGCCCCAATGCGTGTTGGCGAACTTCACATGTCATCGAAATATTTTTTTTATTTCCCAGACATGCAGGTTTCCTCACGATGTTTTCCTTCACCGCGGAGCACGTGCTAAATCAGCACTTAAAATTGCAATTAACAATTTCATTGGTGCCGTCAGGGATCTAACCCGGGTTGCTCGAGTACTGTGAAGCTTACAGCGAGCGCTAATCATCTGACCTACCACGGCTCTTAGGTTATAGGTTGTAATAGGTAATAATAGATAATAGAATATACACACACGACCGTGTGTCAGCTAAGAGTGGAAAAGAAAATGGCGCCGCACCTGCAGTGTTTCATTTTCTTTTTAAATAAAAATTACGTGCCACATTGTTTGTCTGCGATGAAATAAAATCCTAAATTACTATAATAATATAAACCTTTATTCAGACAATTTGTTTTATAACATAAATCTTATATTCACGACTCTGGTCAGTCGATGACACCAACAAATTGGTCTGTTAGCCCACCTTGCGAAAGGCCTCCTCCATTTTTTTCCACGCTGTTCTGTTTCCTAGTCTATGTTTTACCCGCTGTAGCCTTTATTTCGTCTTCCCACCTACAAAATGGTCTACCTCGTTACCTTTTTCTATTTATTGGGTACAAAAATACAATGGTTTTGTTCCATTTCTCAATGCCTCTAATTATATGGCCTGCCCAATTCCAGTTGAGTTTTCTTGTTCTCCTTGTTACATTTTCTATTTTGGTAGGTACGTTTCCTAATAATTCTGTTCCTTATTCTATCCGATTTCTTTATATTCAGCATGCTCCTCTCTATTGCTGTCTGACAGGTTTCTAGTTTCTTGTTTTGCGCTTTAGTGAGTGCCCAAGTTTTTCAGCCATATGCTAGGACTTGTAGCAGGCAGGTGCTGTACAGCTTTGATTTGACGGACATCTTATTTCTGTGTTCTTCATTACTTCTTTTACCTGCCAGTAAAATTCCCATGCTTTCCCCAGTTCCAGTATCTATTTCCTTTGACATTATGTCGGTGGTTGAGATTTCTTGTCCTAAATAAGTGTACTCTTTGACATACTCAACCAGCTTACTCTTTATGCTAGTATCTTTGTGTGCATTTGTCATGGCTTTGGTTTTAGAAGTATTAATTGTTAAACCTACCGTGAGACTTTCTCTTTCCAGGTCTACGAGCATATTTTGTAGATGTTCTTTTGTTGTGGCGAATAATAAAATGTCGTCGGCGAAGCGTAGGATGTGTTAGTTTTTCTCCATTTAAGTTTAGTCCGTACTGGTCCCATTTAAGTTTGCGAAAGATTTCTTCTCGGCCAGCTGTAAATAATTGTAATAATTTAGGGGCAAGCTCTTTGACGAACACCTTTATTTATTTTTATTTCATTTCCCTTTTTTACCAATTTTATCATAGCTTTACTGTTATTTTAAATGTTTTTAAGTATTCTAATGTACTTTTTTTTATATAGGAGAGGGTGCAAACGAGCATACGGCTCACGTGATGGTAAGTGACTACCGCCCATGAACAACTGCAGCACCAGGGGAATTGCAGATGCGTTGCCGGCCTTTTAGAAAGGAGTAGGCTCTTTTCTTGAAGGTCCCTAAGTTGTATCGGTCCGGAAAAATCGCTGGTGGTAATGGATTAAACAAGGAATTGTGCGAGGTAGAAAACGTCTTCTAAATCGCACAGTGGTGGACCGCTAATCATCCAGGTGATATGGATGGTATCGCAAACTTTGTCGCGATGTGCGATGGTGAAATTGAGTGGCTGGAATTAGTCCGAATAATTCCTTCCCGTGGTAAATGCGATAAAATACGCAAAGAGATGCAACATCTCTACGCGGTACCAGTGAGGCAAGCCGATCGGAAAGAACTCGTTCGTCCACGATTCGAACCGCTCTGCGGTGGATGCGGTCAAGTGGAAGGAGCTGGCACTGGGGAATCCCTGCCCAGAACAGTTTTCCATGTGAGGCCGAATCAGCACCTTGTAAACTTATGCTCGACACCTTCGGTTCTTCAAACAGTGCCAGATGTTTTTGTGTTCTATTGAGTCGTATGCCTAGTTATAATCGATAAATCAGCAGTAGAATGGTAAATTGAATTCTTTGTTCTTTTCAAAAATTTGTCTTACAGCATGTATGTGATCGAACGCTGAATATCCTGTCCTGTAGCCGGCCTACTCTCTGGGCTGATTTTCGTCCAGAGTTCTGGTTGTTCGGGATAGGATTACTTTTGCGTAAACTTTATAAATATTGTACATTAGTCTAATGGGTCTATAGTTGTTCATTTAATCTTTGTCGTCCTTTTTGTAGAGCAGGATGGTCGTTGATGTAGTCCAATGTGTTGAATTTTTTTTGGTGTACAGTATATCTTTGAAAATGTATTTTAGTGATAGTGAAATGTAGTTTTTGCAGTCTAAAAGCAATTTGTTGTCGATCTGGTTGGGACCAGGTGCTTTATCTTTCTTCTGTGTACTAATATACACTATTGTTGTTACTTAAACTAGTATTGTCTATTTGTATCTTGCTAGAATATAGGTTTTCGTAGAAGTATGTAGCTATCGATAATATGTCTGGTCTTTTAGTCTTTGTATTGCAGTGACGATCTTTCAGATTTGGTATCCAGTTTTTATTGTCTGATAAAAATTTAAGAGCCTTTTTATACCTCCAGTCTTGCTAATATGTTTTTCAAAAATCTCGAGTCTAAAATGTTCTCTATCTTTTCATCCCATTTGGTTTTTTATTTCTTTGCTCAATTTGCCTATTCGCTTCCTGATGATTTTAGTTTTGTTTAATGTATTGATTAATTTGGACATTTCCTCTAGAAGTTCAATTGTTTTTTCTGATAAACGTATTTTATCCTTTGTCTTGCTCTCAGTGCTGATTTCTGGTTTTGCTTTTGTTATTTCGTGTAGTATATTGTATTTATGTTGAGTGTTTAAGATCTGAAGAGATGATTCTGTGACGGAGTTGAGATTTTCTTTAATGGTGGCTATTCTTGCTTCGTTGTTTGATGTTGTTGTTTTTACTTTGAAGGGCCTTCTTAACCTTAGAGTAGATGATGCGTTCGGACATGCTCTAAGCATTCTATGGTTACTATTGAAATTGAGGTTTGATATGGTGCCACAGTGATCAAATGATTTGTGCCTGTTAGTTATAATGTAGTCTATTTTGTTTCTGTAGCGGCCATCTGGCGATACCCATGTCCACCGTCTAGAAGCCTTTTTTTGAATTGACTGTTTAGTATTTACATATTATTTTCAAGAGCCATTTCCATTAGTTCTAGTCCGTTTCTTGTTCTTTTTCGACTAGTGTAAGGGCTCAGTACGATATCTTCTCCGTTCTTTGGTGCCCCAACTTGTGCATTAAAATCACCCATTACAATGCAGTTTTTATGTGCGTGTTCCTTGAAGGCGGTATTAAGAGACGAGTAAAATGACTCAATTTCTAGAGTAGTAGATTCATCAGTTGGTGAATAAATTTGCACAATAGACCATATTTCTTTATCTGAAAGGATCTTTACATTCAATGTAGCAATTATTTCGGATATACCATTCATTTCTACAATAAAGTTTTTGAGTTCTTTCTTGATTAAGAATCCTACTCCATGTCTTCCTGGTATTTCATTTTTATAATACAATATGAACTGGCTGTACTCCACAATATCTTCACCATTCAGTCTTACACCCATAATAAACTACTAAACTGATTTCAAATAAATTTTGCACACAAGTTTGGTCCAACTTGAGATACTTTTTTATGTCGATAAGTAACCATCAATATTTTTTATTGCGAATTCAAAGGTTTTTATACTGCTAAATGTCATCGAAAAGGGCACAACGACGTCTGCCTGGCCATATAAACCCAATACTTAACTCATAAACTATTAAAACTATATATTGCAATTTCACGTGTCTAATAAAGCCCTTTTGAATACCAAGGCCCCTTAGTAGATGGTTGAATTCATTTTCGGTCTAGGTAGGTACAACTCTCTTTCCTATATCTGCCGCCAAATAGCAGTGATTGCACTGCCGTGATCTTGTTTGAAGGGTATAGAGATAATAATATTATTAATAAGTAGTACAGAGCATTTTCACCTGGGAGACCGTATTTGAGAAGAAGGAGCTCCCCGGGGACCGCTCTACAAGGCTCTACATGAGCGTTTTGTAAAAAGAGCTCACCTGCCTTGACCGCTTTTGGGAAAACCGATAGTTTTGTCTGTGCGATACAGGATAAGGGTACTAAGACCACCGACTATCGGAGATACAAGGGCGGGGGAAATAGTTCGCGGAATAGAGGAGTTAGAGAGAGTAGTGGGATTTTTAACTGCTACTACTCGGTGACTTAATACAACTATAAATGCCAAGTTTCAGCTAGATCGGTTTATTAACCTTTGAGATATCACAGATTAAACAAGTCAATCGGGAAGTGAACATTAACTATATAAAAATTGAGTTTTGTGCCGTGATTTAGTTCTTTACTAAGCAAGGAAAAGCGCCATATATCATTATTAAAGAGATGTTGTCTGTTTACTGGGACTCTCCCTCTGAAAAAGCAATGATTTATAAGCGATATTGATTTTCAAGCAAAGCAGAGACTCAATTGAAGACGACCAGCGTTCAGGCAGACCGATTGAGGCGAATTCCTCAGACATCGAAAAAGTTGAAAAACTTGTACTTGAAGATACTCGTCTGAAGAAAAAAAAAGATGATAGCTGGAGTATCATCTACGACCACTTTAAACATTCTCCATGAACATCTTAACTGTCTGAGGTCAGTGCAAGTTGGGTACCAAGAATGGATACACCACTTCAGAAACAGCAGCGGCTAGAGTGTTCGCACGAGTATTTAGACCTGTGTAATGAGGACAGGGACTAAATTATGAACCGAAATGTGACTAAGGACGAAACTTGGGTTCATAACTATGAACTTGAGATATCCTACTTTATCAATTTTTTATGCAGTGGCATAAAAAGGCGCAGCACCGCCTAAAAAGTTCAAGGTGTCACCATTGGCTGGAAAAATTATGGCTTCAGATTTATCATTTATTAAATTATAAGGGATTCAGAGGGGATTTTACTACTCAATTATAAATATGTCAATATCATGGGACAGTATTACGATAAGAAAAAATAAGTGGAAATAGGTCTCGAGGTGTGCTCCTTTTGCATAACAACGCACCCGCTCACAAGAGTCACGTTGTGATGGCTTCTTTACACAAGTGCGGCGTCGAACCTTTAAACCACCCTCCATCCTCTGAATTACCATTTAAACCATCATCTGAATTGCTGTCTACTAAATCAGAAACTGCCTTATTGTAAGTAATTCCGTATGACGCAAACCTCGTATCTCTAAATCCAAGACTGATAAACCAACAAAATATCTGGACCTGGCTCACAAAGTGACCGACATGTGGGGTGGTCTGCGAACCGAAATTATTTCTGTGAACGGGCTAATCACTCATCAAAAACGTAGGTGTCACTTTTACAATTTACTAGCTGAACAGTCATATATCCCACAAAAGCCAATTGCTTTCCCCATAGATTGTCTCATAGGATTTCGTCATAGTTGCCACGCTTGGCAAGCGTGGTAATGTGGATGGTAACCGCAGTATTTTTTTAAATATAAATCAGGAATATTTCCTGCGTAGGCAGTATTCCACGAAGCATTAATTAAAATTGCAAAAAATACCAACGACTTCAATTTGCGAATAAGTAATTGGAAAGTATAACATTCTTTAGCTTCAAATCACGTTTCGTTACTAATATTAACTGAATATTCACTAATAACGCGATTGAAAACTTCGTAGCGCTGTATCGTATAGGATTTCTGTGCACAACGTATTCAAATTCAAATTTCTACTTGCTCTCCAAACTTTAATATATATTCGTTCCTCATTTCCGTCAGTTCCTTTCATACAAATTTACCTTTGCAAAATTATAATATGAATTGACCTCTACAAAACTATGAAACTATGTTTTTTATACACTATAGCTTATATAAAGTCCAGTTCTAAACATAGATGGCCTCATATTCCCATATGGATTGGTGGAATTTGCTATTTTGCCAAGCTTGGCAGGCTGGTGGTCAACCGAAGTATGATATGAAGTATGATTTTTTACGTGGTAGAGCTATGCTGCAGCTATATTAATAGTATAGTTGTAGCACGAATGGGTCGGCTCGATCGGAGAAGCACCATGCTCTCACAGAATACCAGCGTAAAATAGCAGCTTAATGCTGCTGTGTTTTGTATGGTAAGTCTAGAGAACCGGAGCCTATTTTACTGGAAAAGAGGCATTCCATCTTAGTCCTCACGGCTGACAACGCATCTGCATTTTAATTCGCAAACGAAGATAGATGTAGGTGTCTATGGGCCACTGCAACCACTTACCATCAGGTGGACTGTGTGCTCGTTTGCCACCCTAATTCTATAAAAAATGATGATTGGTTGTCATCAGAAACATGGTGCTGCTCATCTTCTGTTTCGATTTCCCTCTGTCGCTTCTTACGATACCAACGAGATGATATTCTTTAGATGCTGTGATGTTGATGCTGTAAGCCTATGAAGCTCTTACAGCTTCATCGAACTCAAGGATGATGGCCTCTTTTAGTGCAACGTTGCGGGCGCGACGTTGCACTAAAATCGATAATCTTAGATGGATAATATGGTGTTCAATTCTGTGATCAGACTAAAATAACATGGACAAGTTATCTAACGGCCGACGGTCACCGGCTCTGACGGCTAACTCGTATCGTTCGTTGTGATGATATTTTATTTAGTAGATATTCTTAGGCCGCCACTATACAGCGAAATTATATATTATTAATATAAATGCATCGGTTTTAAAACCGGAGATCCTGTTTTAGAACAATTCAAACAAACAGCATAAACATTGCTTCGAATGGAGTTTTTTGTTTAATAAAAACTGTCAAATAAAAAGGGATTAGTGTGCTTTGCTGGTATAGCGAACGAGTTTTGTTTGAACATACGCTTCAAAAATCTCAGAAATAGATTGGTTTTAAAAACAAAAAGAAAGTTTAATAACAGCGGACTAGGCAGTACTGGTGAAATTCGGTTCATGGAATTAGGACGCGTTCGTATTTATTATATACTCCGTATTCCGTTTTCAAATTGCAGTTGTTCATGGGCGGAGGTAGTCACTTGTCATAAAGTGAGCCTCTTGCTCGTTTACCCCCTCTTATATAATTAAAAATCATTAATAAAATCCACTGCTAGACTTATCCATATTTTATGCCACCAACGCCACGTTTGCAAGAGGATCTCTGTCGCTTCTCCCTTTCACCAGTTCGGGTATTTTTTACCACTAAGAGCGAGGTCTAAGCTCATTATTGAGAGGTATTTAGAGTAGGAAATATTCCGTGCAGTTGCCACTAAATGTTTCGATGGACTTCAAATGTCTTCAATTTTTTATTTTATTTTTTAAAAGCACTAAGTGGTAGGTTTACTTTTCAGCCTAGAGGTCTGTCTACGTAAGTGCCACCATCTTTATTTGCATGTCTGTGTCCCGGTATAAAGGTTGTAGAGAGCCAGTATAGTTACAAGTTGTGAGCATTTCCATATTAGTCCCCAGCGGTAACAATGAATCTGTAGACGTTTTCATATGAAGTTTACTGCAGGTGTTCATGGACCACAAAAGTCACTTAGCAGCAGGTGGACTGTCGTTTGTTTGCAATGTTCTCCGCTTGTCACTTCAATTTTATTGACATTACAATTTAAATTTCCTGCAGGAATCAAACTCGGTTTCTTCATGTTCTATGAAATTTTATGCGTACTTCAAGCGGGAATCCACGACAATGATATCCTAAATTGTATTATGTCAAGATTTTGTGAGGAATTGGAGACAATTAGTGAACTAAGAAAAAAATTAATTACTTAATACTTTAGGAGATATAGCTCTTTTATTGGGAGCATTCAAGCTGGAATTCAAGCTAGCAGCTTCTGTGCCGTATGTGATGTGATTCATATTTTAAGATTTTGTAAGCAAATGTGGAACTTCATTTGTCGATATTGAAACATATTGCTCCAAGCGAACCGGAGTTATTCATACATCTCAGGGAGGATTCTGTTTTGAAGATTATATATCATAGAACAACTCCAGAATTCCTATGTCTTTCGCTGTGTGTGTTATGTGTTAAGATTTAGTGACTAATTGGTGAAAAACTTACATAAAGTGCTACGCATACCAAGTTTTGGTGATGTACAGTTGTAGCATAAATCTGCTTATTATAAATTAGTAAAAGGCAAAATAAAATAATCAGATAGAATTTATATTAAAAGTTATATACTACATATTCCTATCACAAAAAGTGCTCGTGGTTTTATGAAACGATCATGAAATTGGTGTAAAGTAATAGCTGGTTTTTAGACTTAGAACGACTAGGGCTTTTAAGGAATTTTTTTTTTTATAGGAGAGGGGGCAAACGAGCATGCGGCTCACCTGATGGTAAGTGACTACCGCCGCCCATGAACAACTGCAACACCAGGGAGGGAATTGCAGATGCGTTGCCGGCTTTTTAAAAAGGAGTACGCTCTTTTCTTGAAGGTCCCTAAGTCGTATCGGTTAAGTAATTTTAAGACTACACGACATAAACATAATTTTATGCACATGCACACTTGTTTAAAGTATAAAATAAATACAGGCGGACCTCAGAGCGATTTTCATTTCTGATAGAGAGCTGGCAAAATTCGGTTTCAAAAATTTTTATACGTCCGAGTAACCTGACCTTTGCCGTCGAATACTTGGCAAGTAAGCACCTTAAAACTGCAATTAATAATTAGGTTCCGAAGGGGGATAGAACTCTTGTTTCGGTTACGGACTAGCAGATTTTTTTAAAAATGTTTTCTTTAGCCGCTGAGAACTTGGTAAATAAACATTTAAAACTGTAATTAACGATATCATTGGCGTTAGTGGAAATGGAATTTGCTCGTGCGCTACGTTATTTTAAAACGAACACTTATCCTTTGAGCAACCTCAAAATGTATATTATATAAACCTTTAACTATTCACGTTTCCGTCCTCATTCTCGTAAAATTTTAGTAGAGAAATTTAGGTCAATTTTATGTTTTATGACTGTCGATGATCAAAATGTTTAAGATGGTCTTAACTAATCTTATGATAGGTCCAAGTTTAGTAGGATGTGTAGTGAATAGTGATAAGCAATACTTCTTCAAACTAGAATAGTAATGAATTGTCGAGATTAGAGTGTATTTCATATTATTCTTTAAAAAAAAATTGTAAAACTTAATTTTCAGAGAATGCGAATCGTGGGAAGCTCTTAGCAAAACAGAATTTTATTATTTAAGTGCCTGTTATCAGGAGCAATTTTAATACTTAATATTCTTCGTTATACGATCTCTGTTTGGAAAACTTCACGTCATGACACTCTTCAATAGCAATCACATTTTTATATTCTGCTTACACCATTATTTTTTTCTTTTATGAATTAATACAAGTAAACCTTGTTGTATTTCATATAACACTACTTGGTTTGGCAGACTTTCTGCACATTCATATATTATATTCGGCATAAGGAACATTTTTGGGCCTCATCTGAGAGTCTTGGTGATGACGTGCATGAGTACATAAGTGCTATATTTGTGTAATGATGAAGCCCATAAATCGCAAATTTGTCTGTCTGACTATAAATATACCTTATTTACAAACTATTATAAAAACCCTTTATAAAAAATTAAGACTACTAACTAGTACTTCCGAAAAACAGATATTGGAAAAGCAAAAAGTAAAATATAAAAAAATGATGAGTTAAGTTAAACATGTGAAAGTAGGTAAAAGAGACAAAGGCTGAGAATATTAAACAAATAATTATAAAGAAAAAGCACTACACCAATACTAACACCAAGAAAGAAGTTAAAAATCTTTAGAATTTGACACGATGCAAGAGAAGAAAGATACAAACATATTAAATACTCTTCATATTGTGAGACCATGTGTGGTGTCCACGTCTGGTGATTATATCTGTGATTTTGTTAGGAAAATCGTTCCTAATTACGTCAGAGAATTCGCAATTACCCCAAATTATGTCCGTATTTACCCGATATGCACCGGATAGTTACGGTCAGTAAGCTGTTTGTTTTTTTTTTAATATTTAATAGTAGTTGATTAGTTAAAAACAAAAGATTATGTTGATTTTGTAAAGATATAACCAAAGTTTAATTATATTGAAAAATATACTGATTACTGCTAAAGTTGTAGTTTTTATAGTAATAATGAGTATCTATAATTCCCCCACTCTCCCCTTCTATTTTTAGGTATATCTTTTTTCTTTAGTATTCAAGTGGATTCATTTATTTTTATTCTAAAGAGTCGTTAATAAAAATAAAAATGTAAGTATCTATCTTGCCTGTTATGTAAGTTATAAAAAGAACATAATAAAAACTTAAAATAAATATGCTATAAGCAGTGAAAATGTTGACATTTTAGTTTGAATGCCATGTTGTTAAGAATAAGACGTAAGCTATTCTATATATATTGATTTCACGTCACACGTGGTTGGCTCTCTACATAATGTATGCACAGTGCAAGTTAATTGAAAGTGTATACTATCAAACACGATACGTGTTCTGACCCGGAACGACATGAAAACAGGATGTTTAGGTGTCCATGTTTGTGTCCGAGGGAGTTGTGTACTTTACTGAGATGTGTCCGACGTGACGCTTTTAGGATTTGTCCAGCTGAATAGTGAAGGCTGCAAAATTTTCCACTCTAAAGGTTTTAAGTGCTTCTATTATATACAGTTCATATTTATTTGCAAAGATATAGGTCTTTGTTTATCAATTTTTATCTATCCATTAAACTAAATAAGAATTGACGTGCTAATATAAAAATTTCTATATTATATTTAAATGAATAACTAGATTGATTAAACCTAATAAATGCCAGTAATTATGCGAGATGTTATGTCAGTGATATTTTTATGAAATCGCGGCGGAACCTAAAAAAGGATAAAAATGTTTTGTCGGATTTTGACAATTAAATTGAAGTCGATAGTCACAATTGCACGGGTAACATAATTTAGTATTCATAGTATGACAAGCATAAAATTAAAATAAATATGGCTGACATAACCGGCCAAAAACTTTCGAAATAAAGAATAATATTAATGTTTTTATAAAATACAGAGATCCAGCACGCAGCCCACCTTATTGCAAGTGGATGCTGTGGCCCATATCTATGCAATTAGGTGGGCTGTGTGCTATATGTAGAAAATTTTATATATAGTGGATAATATAGAAATTTTATATATAGTGGATGCTGTGGCCTATATTTATCTACATCTATCGTCGTTTAAGGATCAAAACTTAGTCCTCAGGGATAACAACGCATCCCTGAGGACTAAGATAGAATGCCTGATATCCAGTAAAATGGGTCTCCGGTTCTCTACACTCACCATACGAAACACAGCAGCAATAAGCTGCTATTTTACGCTGGTGTTTTGTGAGAGCTTGGTCCTTCCCCGGTCGAGCCGTCCCATTCGTGTTACAACTATGATATAGCTGAAGCATGGCTCTACCATGTATAAAAATTAATATTAGGCGTGCCTCGTGTAGTAAGGTGTGTAATAAAAATATAAATTTCAATTTGTATATATACAATCTCTGGGGGAGGCCTACGTTCAGCAGTGAATTTATTAAAGTTACAGCCTTATAACGGTAACGGTAATGCCACGGTAAATAAATAGAGAAAGAGATAAGGCTTAAAGACACAAGAAAAATATTGGTAAATCCAATTGTGTATGCCTTAGGTGCATTAAAAAATTACATATTACATACGTAAATACGTAAATTTTTAAAGTAGTTTAATTACATACAAGTTTTCACTAAAAGCCTTATAATCATTACTATACTTTAAATTTTCCGATAATTTTATGTCAAAATTCAATTTAAAAAAGCTTGGAAATCCAAAAGTGCACAACTCATAATGCTCATCGAAGTGCACCTTTAAACCACTCCATCAAGTCCGGAGGTAAGGTCTATTCATAGCTCACAAAACGAGCCCAAACGCGGGTCACCTAGTTCTCCTCGTCGAGAAGTTCTAGTAGCAGTCATCAAAGCACACCTTTAGGTCACTCTATCAAGTACAGAGGCAAGGTCTCATCATAACTAACAAAACGAGGCCAAACTTGGCACATGTAGGTCTACTCTTCGAGAAGTTCCAGTAGCATTCACCTAAGTACACCTTCAGATTAATCCATAAAGTCCAAGACGTATCATCATCATCATCATCATCATTACAGCCCTTCACAAGTCCACTGCTGAATATGGGCCATCCCCAAGGAATGCCACTAAGCACGGTCACCACCAACATCCATTGACTTCCTGCATGTCTTACCAGGTCGTCACTCCATCTAGTGGGAGGACGCCTTACACTTCACCTGCCCGTACGTATAAGTATATTTATATATATAATACCTAATGTAAAACAAACCATGTGCTCTTATATGGGGAGGAGTTGAGTGTTGTGGATACCACTGTTTTTCTTGGTATTACTATTGACGCGAAACTTTAATGGGGCCCCCATATATCTAAATTAGCAAGCAGACTTAGTTCCGCAGCATATGCTGTAAGAAAGATTAGAAGTCTCACAGATGTTGAAACAGCTAGATTAGGATATTTTAGTTACTTTCATAGCGTAATGTCTTATGGAATTTTGCTATGGGGTAATGCGACTGATATTGAAGCTATATTTGTTTAGCAAAAGAGAGCCGTAAGTGATTTATAACCTAAATTGTAAAGTCCCTCAGAGAAAAATTTTAAGAAATAAATATATTAACTTTGGCATCGCAATACATTTATGAAAATGTAATGTATGTACATAAAAACATAAAGAGTTTTAACAAGAATAAGTATGTTTATACCTTAAACACTAGGAACAAACATAAGCTTGTAATGCCAGTTACTAGACTCCACTGAATCAGTAATTCATTTATGGGGCAATGTATACGCTTTTACAACAAAATCCCAGAACATGTTCAAAGTTTGTCAATAAACAAGTTTAAAAGTTTTATTAAAGCAAAGCTGTACAAAAAGGGTTATTATAATATCAGGGAATACATGAATGAAAATAACCCCTGGGAATAAGGTGATCGCCACCATGCTGGTTCTATGAAAATTCATTTAAAATTGAATAAACAAAATTATTTTTAAGTGAAATTATATTTAAAAAAAATTCCCGCTGGGTTCCTTGCTGGTTCTTCCCAGGACAGAGGTATTTACCGAAACAGGGGTAAATAAAAAATGACTTTCAATAAGTATTATGTAATAATCAATATTGAATAAGAAATCATTCTATTCTATTCTATGCTATATATTATATCCTACGTATTTTTAGCGACAAAATATTATAGTAAAATCTGTGATTATAAAAATAATAACCTTGGTCAAGTATGTATAAAATTTGGTTTTTGGAATATTTTGTATTTTTACAGCGATCGATATTTTTGCTGCCTATTACCGCTGCTGTAAGCAAACGATATAGCAATCCACTAACGACGGCAGCCGAGCGCGTAGTAAGGCAGAGCAAAGTGTATTTAGTAAAATAAACTAATACGATGCTGCCAGAACACAGAAAATTTCGAGATTTTGCAGCAGAAAAAAATTAATAATAACAAAATTAAACGGGAAAAAACTTAAATTAAATTAGATTGAGTTAAACAATTGATATTTTCAGAAGTTATCACGTGGACTTGATATATCTACACCATACCATCAAACCACTTTTTTATGTAAAAATAGCAACTAATTGATTTAATAAAAATACTAATAAGTTCAACAAATATTTAACTTTCTGACAATGTGCTTTTATATAATTTATATGTTCAATATGATTGTTAGATACTATTTTATGCAACAAAACGTTGGAATCTTGAATTTTAGGCGCTAGTAGAACAGAACATACCTACGCGCTTTGCGCTTAAGGTATGCAATAATTTATTTTGTATTAGTTGAATAAATGCAGTCAGCCTTTGTTTTTTAAATGGTAATTTACTTTTGATAATTTTAATACCTACCTACAAAAAACTATGATAAATTTTATCCCGAAAAAAATGTTATTGTACTTACTAAGCGAAATTGCTAAGAATGGATAATAAGAAAAATACTTATGATTGTACATTGCACATAAATTGATCCTCAAGTAATATCAATATTTAAATATGATTTTTTTAGTATAATGTTCACGATAGTCATAATGCTAGTCGATCAATTTTCCGTGACGTCGGTACATAGTTACGTCATCATGATCAGTAACAGGCGTCAGCTCTGACCATTATCAGTACAGCGAAGTAAATTGAAAATCCATCATGCATTCTGGAAAACCCCGAAATAAAGTATCGTAGCAGAGCAATGTATCGTTTCAAATATAAATGTAAGTTATGTAAGTGTTTCATATTCTGCTCTCTTGTTGTACTAAATTGTATAGAATTTCAATACCTCTAATTATACGTCTAGATTTTTTTTCTAAGGCTATTACTATTATTTTCGTCACCTAGTTATATTCGTCACCTAGTTAGTATCTAAAATCAATAAATTATACGTTGCCTTCAAAGAATAGAATAGTATAGAATAATTTATATTCAATATTGATTACAAGTAATTCTTATTAAATGTTATTTTTTTACATTGCCACTGGTTCGAAAAAATCCTCTTTTAAATAAATTTTACAATATAAATGATTACAAACTATTTACAAAATTTATTTTAGAAACAGCTTGGAAGCGACCACCTCATTCCCAAGGGTTATTATGAGTATTATTAGTTAGTATTAATTTATATTATAATAACCCTTTTTATACAATTTTTGTTTAATTAAATATTTAAACTTTGTACTAGGGAGATCTTGTATATTTTCTGGGACTTTGTTGCAATATTTTTTTTAATAGGATAGGGGGCAAAAGAGCATGCGGCTCACCTGATGGTAAGTGACTACCGCTGCCCATGAACAACTGCAACACCAGGGAGGGATTTGCAGATGCGTTGCCGGCCTTTTAAAAAGGAGTACGCTCTTTTCTTGAAGGTCCCTAAGTCGTATCGGTCCGGAAAAGTCGCTGATGGTAATTGATTCCACAAGGAAGTCGTGCGAGGAAGAAAACATCTTCTAAATCGCACAGTGGTGGACCGCCAATCATCCCGATGGTGTGGATGGTATCGGGAGTTCTGCCGCGATGTGCGTTCGTGAAATTTGGCGGCTGGGATTAATCCGAACAATTCCTCAGAGCACTCCCCATGGTAGATGCGAAAGAAAATGCTAAGGGATGCAAAATCTCTTCGCAGTGCCAATGAATAGAGCCGATCGGAAAGGGCTCGGTCGTCGACGATTCGAGCCGCTCTGCGTTGGATGCGATCAAGTGGAAGGAGCTGGCACTGGGGAGCCCCTGCCCAGAGATGGGAACAGTATTCCATGTGAGGCCGAACCTGCGCCTTGTAAAGTTGCAGGCGGTGTGCCGGCATGAAATACTGTCCCGCTCTGCTGAGCACGCCAAGCTTTTTAGAGGTCAATTTGGCCTTCTCTTCCAAGTGACCACGAAATTGCACGTCACTCGATATGTCGACTCCGAGGATACCGATACTGGCTGAGGCAAGAAGGGGAGTGCCTTGAAACTGAGGAGATACGACAAAGGGGTTCTTTTTAGCGGTAAACGCGCAAACTTGTGTCTTCTGAGGATTAAACTGGACTAGATTTAGTCGCCCCCAATCCGAGACTTTGTTCAGCAAAGACTCGACTTCAGACACAAGTTTGTTCCTATACTCGGCGACGTTGTTTAATAGCGTATACATTGCCCCAAGAATGAAATACTGACTCTGTGGAGTCAAGAGGCTGGTATCACTAGCATGTGTTTGTTCCTAGTGTTTACAGAGTGTATTTTAATTTTTTTAATAAAACTATCTTTGTTTTTGTGAACATACATAAAATTTTCGTAAATATACTAAGAAGCCAAAGTTAAAATATTTATTTCTTCAAATTTGTCTCTAAGAGACTCTCTCGGCTTAAGGTTGTAAATAGCTCTTATGGCCCTCTTCTGCAACACAAAAATAGTTTCTAAATGAGCCGCATTTCCCCATAGCAAAATCCCATAAGACATTATGCTGTGGAAATAACTGAAATAAACTAATTTAGCAGTCTCGACGATAGTGAGATCTCTAATCTCTTTTACAGCATAAGCTGCAGAGCTTAGTCTGCTTGCTAGTTTGGATATACGGGGGCCCCACTGACGCTTCGCGTCGAGGGTGATCCCAAAAAATACAGAGGATTCAACAGGGCTCAGTTCTTCCCCATTTAAAACACATTGGTATTCAGATTTTTAACATTCGTTGTTGTAAATTTAATACATTTAGTTTTACTGTTGTTTAAATGCAGATTATTAACGTTAAACCAATGCACTAATTTTGATATATCATTATTCACTTCGTCACATTTAAATGATAGACGTTTAAGTTTAAAAATCAAGGAAGTATCATCAGTTAACAAAACTTAACATCTGATCTAAAATATTTTTTTCAATAATTTTACTTAATGTTGGTAGTGGAGAAATTGGTCTAAAATTGGCGGGGTCTAATGTAACTTAAATAAAGGTATTACTTTACTATATTTCAATAGATCAGGAAACACACCAGATTCGACACTTGTATTAAAAATTGTGGCTAGATAAGGTGCCACAGCATCTATTATAGACGCAATAACTTTTAACGGAAATCCCCCATAACTCAACTCTGCCGTTTTCTTAACATCACTAGTTTTGATTTCTTATATTTACGCCAACACTACACATTGAATAAAACTGTTTTTTACGGATTTTATCGCGTTTATTTTACTATTTTTATTCCCGACGTTTCGAGTGCTTTACAGTGACCCATGGTCACAGGGGGGGGGACTGATCGGGACATCAAACATCTCAGTCCCCCACCCCCCGTGACCATGGGTCATTGTAAAGCACTCGAAACGATAAAATCCGTATAAAAAGAAACAGTTTTATTCAATCAATAGTTTTAAAATATTTAACGATATCTTTTGGCAATACTCTATGGAATTTAAAAGTTATTGAACAAGGCTTTACGTTTTGTTTAAGCAATGATTCAGCGACAGTAGAAGAAGAATGGAATGATTTTGTTGTCAAAAAAGGAACATCAGTAAAAGGTTTCTCATAAGCCATAGCAACTTCTTGATCAGATTGAGTTAAATTATTGTTAATGTTTAACTGAAAATCTGAATTCCGTGGTTTGACTTTGCCCGTTTCTCTATTAATTATACTCCACGTCATTTTAACTTTATCGGATGCAGTTTTTATTTTGTTGCTTAAATGTAATGCCCTAGCTGTGGAGCATACATTTAAAAAAAATTGAATATGTTTTACATACTCTCTAAATATAACACTATGATTATATGATCTTTCATTATAAAGCTCGTATAACTTTCGTCTACTTTTATAAATTTCTACTGTCGCCCATTCATTAAATGATTTGCGACTGTTGACTGAAACAAAGCTACTAATGAAAGGCTTTGTACTACGTGTTTATATTAAAGTTTTAATATAAAAGGAAACCGACATAAAAACTACGAAAATAAAAATAGCTTCTGAAGTTGATGCTGAGATATAGTGTATTACTTCAGAAGCTAATAAGTGGATATCTTTTAATATTTATTTTTTTGCATTTGGGGTCGGTTTTGATTTTCATTAAAAGTTTAATTATTTTACCCTCTCGAGTGGTCTTAAGAATATTACAAGATCAAAGTAACAACTAGAATGTCGTTTAATTAGGTACATACCTTTATCTCCTATATTCCACCATCAGTGTTTGAATTTTATGCCCCTGAAGTTATAACCCATTTATTAAAAATGTTATTCATATTGATCCAGCCGTATCCAAGAAATTGATCAACATACATTTACACAAACAAATAAAAATGAAATATCTGTTTGTAATGTCAAATTAACGGATTTTTACTTATAACAAATAAACAATTTTTTAAATTTTTGTCTGTCAGTCTGTCTGTATGTTTATTCCAGCTAATCTCCGAATTGGCCGGACCGATTTTGACGGGGTTTTCACTGGCAGTTAGCTTATAAGGAGTAAGTTAGGCTACTTTAATTTTAGGAAAAAGGTTAGGGTTCGGCGCAAAATATTAAAACCCTAAATTACACAGGGGCGAAGTCGCGGAAAACAGCTAGTAAAAATAAGCGTCGAAAATAAACACAAACCTAAGACATATTACAGACATAGACGTAAACCCAACAGATGCAGCATCTAAAAATATTTTGGGAAGAATTTACTGACGCGAAAAGAATATTGAATGTTAAAATTGACGAACGAATATGATTTCTGTGATTAAATGGAAATTGGACATTTCGAATGTACGAACGAATTGATGACAGTTTGTGCCACGTTTTATCTATATTGCCTTTGCGTCCATGACATTTGCACGCCCTAAGCTCTATGTGATATATGGATGCCACTACATCTACTAATTCACTTTATCGACGCTTTAGTTTACAACTGAGTTGAAAAAGACGAGAGATTAAAAAATTTAATAAATAAAATAAGGTTCTATATTCGACCCGTATGTTTTTTAACACGTTCAATGTCCCGTGACCCATACATGGGTCATTGCTATTGTTTTACTATTGTGTCTGCAAACCGTACTGTTAGTGTTAATTATGTTTACCGATGTCTCGGAAATGGCTGAACCGACTTGATTCTTTTTTTTTTACTAAATAGATACTTCAGGGGTACAGCTACCCACATAAATTTAAAGAAAAAATACGTTATTAGGGGTGGAAAAATAGGGGATGAAGATTTAAACGTTATCATTTAGACGACTTTCTAGTCGTTACGTTTTGAAGTCGGTTTGTACTTTTAATAAAAGTTAAATTATTATAACTACGTCTAACATGTTCTTTTAACCATAATTACTTGAGCCGAGTGTCCTCCATGAGATGCAAGTAATTATGCAAATCTGGAGATGAGGCGCACTCGCGAGATACAGTTTTCCATTTGCGGATGCAATTTTCCCTAACTCATTTTCGCTCATTTACGCCACGGAGATAGTCCTTTTCTGAAATAACAGTTTTTAATTTACCTTATGAAATAGATTCCTAGATTTACTAGATTTGGGAAATTCTTATATTAGTGGAAATATATAATCTTATAGTAAATTTAAACCTCTCGTATTGTGTTTACAGTTTTTTGCGAGGTATCTCCTCAGGTCATGGCCAGGCGAAATTATTAAATTTTATAAAATACTAGCTGATCGGGCAAGCGTTATTCTGCCCTTTTTGACGACCCTTCATATAAAAATCCTTTAATTCGTAATAAAAAAATATTGTCACTTATAGGGATAAAAACTATTCTATCTCTCAAGTTGGACCAAACTGCACACAGTGTGCAAATTTTCAATGCAATCAGTTTAGTAGTTTAGGAATTCATCACGGACAAACAATGTAATAAATCACCATAAATTTTAAACTTGTAAAGATTTAATTTCTCTTTAATTATATAAGTGTTAGTTTGGATGCTACATCTATTATCTATTTTAAATATTTATTAATTATTTTCATCTTTATCTATTTATGTTTGGTTTGTTTATGTGGGCGACGCACTTAAAAAATAGAGCTGCCAGCAGAAGAACAGGTGTAGCTATGTGCGATAGCAGCGTAGGCCGATCACGCTGCTATAGCACATAGCTAAAATGTTCGAAAGATTGCTGCCAAGAAGCGTTCACCCGTGCGTACAACTTCGGGCGGAACAGCACGGATTTAGGAGGAACCACTCGACAGCAACGCAGCTGACCAGCGTGGTACACTACCTTGCGGCCGAGCACAAGCACGGCCACACTTTGGCCGTCTTTCTCGACATAGAGAAGGAGTTCGGCAGGGTGTGGCACTCTGGATTACTTTACAAATTAGAAGCACAAACAAGTATGGCTGGACGAGTGGAGGATGAACGTCAATGTTGGCAAGACGACCACTCTGCTCACCCGCCACTTCAGAAACCTGCCACCACCATTGACGCTCAGGGGCCAAGAGGTCGTGTACGAAAACGCCGTGACCTATCTTTGATGCCGGATCGACAGGATGCTGCGTATGACTGCGCACGTCGATCTCGTCGTCAGCAACGCCAGTGGTGCGCGGGCGGTGCTCCGTCCCGTCCTGGCATCCAACCTACCACTGACGACCAAACTGGAGCTATACAAAATGTATATAAGAACCAGACTTACACATGCTGCTCCGGCCTAGTACGCACTCCTAAGCGATCAAGAAAAGCAGCGACTGCAAGCCCAGCAGAATTTATCACTACAAGTACGAACCATCGTCGGTGCTGGTTGCAACGTCCGGAATGACGTCATTGCGGCCAACCTTTAAATGGAATCCATACATGAATTTGTGGTCCGGTTGGCGCGTGGCATGTCAGACAACGGGCCACACCCACACCTGACCAAGCTGGCACTTTTACATGCCCGGCCCGGACGGGCATGTAAACTCTCTACCAAGAGAACTCCTCTCTATAGAGATTAGAGAGTCGAGTAACAACCCTCAATGTCACTGATAGACCAACCTTGATTTACTTTGATAACAACTTGTAGCGACCGGGGAATAGAACCCCCGACCGCTGCCTTATATTTACAATGCCGAGACGGCTCCTACGACCGGTACAAAGTTGTGTACCGCGAGGAGATTGCGGGCAATGGGGAATGCCCCGAGGCCCGAGACCTGCTGTGTGCTAAACAGCACACACGCAGAAGACAAGGATAACGATAACGGAGATTCGTTCGGTCGTTCGGAGATCGAAAGTAAATAAAACAAAAACGTTGTTAGACAGTTCCGTTTCTTGTTTAGATAATAATATAACTCCTATGTTATTTTCTTGCGTGCTCTTTGCAAACAAGTTTTATTGGTACAAGAAAATATTAATATCTTACGTATACGTTTTGATAAGATGTAAAAAAAAACATATTTATAGCGGTGTAAAAGCTTTATTTGTTTCAGAAATACGGTTATTTTATTGTGATAATATGTTAAATTTTAATAATACAATACAAAATAAATTTCGTGTTCGATATAGACATTATGTCGGAATTTTTTTTTGTATTAACTATATGTAACTTAAAAATTTTTAGCTTAAATCCGTGATTTAATAACTGTTGCTAATCACTTCTAATAAGGAACAACCGTTTTAAGCTTAATTTGAGTAGTTGACGGGAATTTCAGTTATGTTAATAGCTGGTAAAGAAAATTACTTCGCGTACATCCGCTCGATAAAATAAAATGATGTGTCTTACCTAGTTTGAAGAGTACCACCCGCCCTGGCTCAATTGCGTACACTATCACCGTCACCACTAATCCCAGCACCACTACTCCCAACACCACTACACTAGGAAAGACACACCACTGACGACAATACGACACGTGTTTCGCCTCTACACGAGGCAAAATCTAGACTCTGTGGTGGCTGACTCCTAAGTAAAGTAATTTTTTACCAGCAGCTTCGCACACGTGGGCTTCAATTAAGAAACATTAATACCTGTCCATTTCAGAATTAGCAAAATTGGAGTACTTTTGTGTTTGTGTGTCTATACCTATGCCTATGCCTGTTTGCCACAGGATGTTCACTTTTTATGGGTTGTAATGATGATGAGATCTACTTTTCTTCGCTACTCTTAATAGAATGTCAACAAACATGAAACATCTCCGTATTTATTGGGCTTATTATACAAAACTATATAATAAGCCCAATAAATGTAAAAATGGTATCATCCTATATACATCCCACTTCTGGGCACAGGCCGCAGTGAGATTTGGGACAAAAGAGAGTTCGCTGACCTCAAGCGGCATGACCGATCACATATCACATTAAAAAAAAATTACTTATTAGATAAGCAAGTTTCTTTGCGATGTTTTCCTTCAACGCTGAGAACGTGGTAAATTGTCACTCTTTTGCGTGCACGAGAACGTGGTAAATTGCAATTATGATATGAATGGTGTCGGCGTGGATTGAATTTGTTTTGCTTTCGTACTATGAAATTTACGCTTGGATTGCTTCTTTTACCGGCTTTGACAAGTGAATTTAAAAATTCTATTAATGCTTTACTAATAATAAAAAATGCATATGTGAAGTTCTCACGCGGTTGAATTGAAACCTTCAAGTGAAATGAAATATAAAACAAAAATATTTCACAGCAGATGATATTTACTTTGATAATTTTCAACCATAATTACATCATAAAATATAAGATGAACGTTTCATTCTATAGCAAATAAATGTTACAATACAAATTTTATGACATGTAGAGCCTAAGTTTTAGTGTATTAATTAAATCAAAAGAAAATTTTCTTTAGAGTAACCTTTTCGCCTTTATTTTATTACCTAAATATTAGTACAGATTCTATCTCATTCTCTCGCAAGCTATATCATATAGACGTATGTTTGTCTCTTTTTAGAGTCTTTTTTTCGTTTTATCGCATTTCAAATCACAACGATACTTAAGAAGTTTCACTTCGATAAAAATAAACATGTTTTTAAGTAAAATTTGCTTTCTTTGCTACTTATATTCTGTTAATTATACATACTCTTGTGAGCTATGAAACCGGGACACAAAATTGTTAATATGTTTGAAAATATGAATGCTATCTTAATATAAGAAAAACTGTTTTTATACTTCATTAAAAGTAAAAAAGTAAAGTAGCTTGCATACGTCTCACGACTGTGCACAGGTCGCCTCATCACCCAGTGTTTTGTAGACAGAAAAGAGCCCGCCGAAATACTTCAATGAGTATTAACGGTTTTCATATGTCCACGAATTTTTTTTAAGTATTCAAACATCTAGGTTGGCCAACGAAGTTATTCTTCACCACTTCACCGAATACGCGGTCAATCAGCACATAAGCATATCAGTTTCATTGGTCCTCGGAATCGGGTACGTTTTGCTCCTGTGCAATGAAGTTTTACGGCAAACTATACAGCTCTTGATTCATAAACACTAAAAAGAAGCGTTTGCACGATCGTGAACCTAGTGACATCTATCTAGTAATTAGTACATTGGATAACTTATTACAAAATGAGTTTGTAAAATTTTTGCTATGCCGATAGACAGCTTAATCGAAGTTTTGTGTACATAGTATCCAATATAACAGTTTAGTTAGTCATTATGCTAAAAATGGCAATTACCGTAAATCATTCCGATAGTGGCCACCGGTCTGGATCGTTTCAACGTTGGATTACTAATTACTAGAAATCCGTTCAATACTTTTTGCGTGAATCGTGAATTATCAGACAGACAGACTGTCAAAATTCTAAAAACCGCTAATTTGTATTCAGTGCAGTTGTTTAGTCTCCTGGACTTATTTTTTTTAAAGAATATTAGAATTACAGACACAACTTTTCTACGGACTTGTTAATTGTATAAATTAAATAAAAATAAATATTTTTAATAGTGTTAACAACTCATGAAACAATTAGTACTACTTTCATTTATGACTATTTTATAAATAAAATTAATATAGTGATAATTTTACTACTTAAATTTATGAATCATATCTAGACAAAAGGATGTCTTTGATTGTTGCAGAAAACAAAATGGGGTGCTTCGTTAGTAAAGACAAACTTACCAAGGAGGACATGGATTTCCTCAAAACTCATACTTCTTATGATGAGACCACCATCAAAGAGTGGTATAAAGGATTTAAGGTAAATAAAGTATCGTTAACAGTTTTAAAAATAACAGTTAATTATATCAAAGAAAATTAATTGGATGTAAAAATTAATTTCGGAATAAAATAAAGTTTAAATGTAAATGATTTTTGTACTATATTTCAATAATATACTTACCGGTAAAGTTGTTTATAGAGCTAAAAGGGATGGGAAACGCGGTCTTAGTCCACCTGATGGTAATTGGAAGATAATATGGGCTTCCTACATTTATCGACCTCGATTAGAAATCAAAATGCAAACGGTTGCTATCCCTGAAAATTAAGATGAAATGCCTCGTTACTAAAAAGGGTTCTCCGGTTCACGTCACTCATCATTATTGCAGCATGACTATGCAGCTATTTAACGCTGATATTCTGTGCGAACGTGTCCTTCTCTAAGTGAGCGGACCCGTTCGTACTGCAGACATAATGCGCTGAAACATGGCTTTGCCATATACAGTTAATTATATAAAGTACATATTTGTTTTTAAGTCACTCGCTTATTACTTCGCTTAAAAGTCTTTGTTAAATAACAATTTCTTTGCAGCAAGATTGTCCTAATGGAAGATTGACCCCGGCGAAGTTTGTCGACATGTACAAGATGTTCTTTCCCTCCGGAAATGCTGTAGAATTCTGCGATCACGTATTTCGTACATTCGATATGGACAGAAATGGCTATATAGATTTTAAGGTAACCAAGACAAACCAATATTCATTATTATTTCGTATGAAGCGTATTTATGCGAATGTTTAATCGATTTCGCGTTGGTGAAGCAAAGCGAATAAAATATGATTATTCGATGTATGTATATAGCCCGCGCAGCGATTTCTACATTTTTAATTAATTTTTTATATTATAACATATGAATGGCATGCGTTTGTTCTGTCTTAAAGTTCTATTAGGCGGTCATCGTGTATCCAATGTGTGCGCTTGTTATAGGAATTTCTGCAGGCGATTCATGTGACATCCAGCGGTACTCCCGAAGAGAAGCTTAAATGGGCTTTCCGCATGTACGACGTAGACGGAAACGGAGTGATCGATATTCAGGAGATGACCAAGATAGTCCAGGTCAGTGCTTTAAACATTTAGTAATTTTAATTACATTTACATTACAGATTTTTTATATAATAAATTTGACAGACGAACACACACACATTGTTGACGAACGAACATGGTGATGGTAACTCTATGCTGTGGCCCAAAAACATCTACATCTATCCTCGATTAAGAATCAAAATGCAGATGCGTTGTTAGCCCTGTGGACTAAGATGTAAAGAGTCTGGCGCTTATAATACTCGTCAAGGAGTACCATAATTCGAAAAATGTTGGACGAAAAAAGAAAAAAATTAATGAAATGACTAACGTTAATTCCTAACCTATTTTTATTATTATTGTATAAAGATTATAAAAAATAAATATCTTATTTCATACGTACACCAACACTTAATATACTTATATAATTCATATAATATCACACTATTTATTTATAGCATACACTTATATCTATTAATTCCACAGTACACTTCTGTGTACATTTGCTCTGAAATTAAACGACTTAGGTATACGTATACAAAAACAACCACTTAAATACAAAACTTGTTAAATAAGTAAAAGTACATTTGTATGTTACTTTTACATACTTACCAAGTAATAAAACCTAATTGGTACGAGTACAAACAAAAATGTAAATTAAATATCATTAAAACTGTTAATTAAGACTAAATATGTTCATTTTACTAACGTGTAAAGTTTTTAAACTAAAAACTCTTAAATATAAAGGCGTTTGTATGGTACCTACTTTTACTTATTTACTTATTACGTAGAATCATCTACGTTTGCGGATGCCTATCGCGCTGCAAAAAAAGACACGTATTCATAGGTTGCGGTTAATATACAGTATATTCTAATTTAAGTACATGTAATATAATATTCGTCCATTACTTATATAGGAACATAAATTATAAGTGTAAAATAATTGTTAACTCACTAAATATCGTCAACATTATTATCACCATTATAACAGCCCTTCAGAAGTCCCTGCTGAACATAGGTCTATATGGAATTCCACAAAACACGGTCTTTAGCCAATTGCTTCCATCGGTTTTCAGCATGAATTACCAGGTCATCACTCTACGTAGTGAGGGGCCAACCCCACAATGCGTCTACCGGTATGAGACTGTCTGGAGTACCTTCATTCCCCATCGATACTCGTAGTTGGTTCTTCAAACTATAAGGAAGGCTCATAGCCACTTCCGTTAACTGATCCGTTGGACTATGCCAGTTACTCTAGTGTACTGCAGATATCTTCATTACACATTCTATCACGCAGAGATACTCTGTGCATAGTACTCTACCTAGGTCACGATTAATAAAGGAATGATTTTGGTTTATTTTACTTGTCTAACAGCCATAATATAAAGGGTATGATAGAGGAGGCTTTGGGTTCCTCGGCGACGGGTCTTGTAGAACTTAGTTTCCACGATCTTGTTATAGGCTGTGTAATTCCTTTAAAAAAAAAACTTTACCTACACACTTCGATTTTCTCTTATATCGTGGAATCAGTTTTATTATTCTTCTCATGGTATTGAAAACGATTTCATGATTCGAGCTAAAAGTTTTCGAGTCTTTGGCTTGGAGCATGAGGAGGACGAAGCGTTGATTTCATTAGACGTGACCTCTACTACTTAACGTTTTGGGTCAGTGTGCATCTCACCATTCGACAACCGTTATCAGCCTTCAATCTCGCGATCACTAAGACATCACTGAACAGTGGTTGTCTGATCGTCATAATGATTTCTCTCTCATTTTCCGTCCAACCGTCGGGGCTAGAACAAGTCCACTTGATGTGGACCCGTTTTTAGAAGAAAGAGTTTATCATAAAGTGTATCTCCATATCCATGCAGTCGGTCATCTGTTGATCCATGGTATCTATAATTGAGCAATGTTATATCGCAGTGACGAAAGTAACGGCTTTGCCTACACCAACCCGCCTGCTTAGGTAGCGTGTACGATTAAATTTACCTAAAAGTATCTGTTAAATACTTGAAACATTTATGTCCAACATTTCCACCGATTATTCATCATATAATAAAATAAACATTATGAAAGTTATTGATTAATTTATTTAACTTTTTTAAACTTAATGAACATTTTATAAATTCCAGGCAATCTATGACATGTTGGGCGCATGCTCCAGTAACCGGCCTGCAGATTCTGCGGAGGAACGCGCTAAGAATATTTTTGCAAAGATGGACGAAAACAACGACGGTCAACTAACTCAAGAAGAATTCCTTAAGGGCTGCCTGCAGGATGAAGAACTTTCAAAGATGCTAGCACCTTAAGTTGTCCTTCTTTTACACAACCCACTGTCCGGTCTCACAAACTCGCTTTATGTTGCATTACAATCTCACGATAACCCGACGGCGTTATTCTGTACCACAGTGTGCCGCTTGTTGAAAGAGGCTACACGAACTTTAAATAAATTATTATAATTAATTGAAGTTCCTTGCCTCGGTTGATTATCGTAAAATATTCTTCATACGTTTTTTGCGGTTGTAAATATTTTCGAAAAAACGCACACATTTTGTAATTTTTTTAGCTAATGAGAAAAGACAAGTAAGGGTGCCATCTTGTCAGGCGTATTTAAATACGTGATATTGTACTATCTTCGAACAAAAACAAGTGTTATTTGTTTTTGCATCTAAAAATTGTTTGAAGGAGCTCTTTTTGAGGCAATATTAATGAATTATTATTCTTTTAAGCCAGTTTTTTCCATAAAATTGCAATCCAATTTGGAAATGCAATTTTTTTCATACGTCAAAGATTTAAATATTAATACGCATCGCTAAGTAAATAAATATATTTTGTGAAGGTGACGAAACACACAAAATATAAGTTATGCTTAGAAATAAAGAGATCTGTCAATTCTTCAGTAAAATAAATCAATTACTTGTGTCGCTGTCGGATTGTCCATTTCGATAATATATCTTCATGTATTCAAACCAGTTGTGTAAAAAAAAAAATCATGTCTTAGCACAATTCTGTCGAAATAAAATGCATTTTGCTACCATTATAATGACATACCCGCAATTTGACACATTATTGTATATCCCAATCAGCACACCATGTCACTCTTAATTATTTATATAAGGCAACAATTAGTGTAATTTATAGGCGGAGGTGATCAGATTGACCGTTTGCTGAAAGGATGTCCATGGCTTAATACTACTGTTTGTAGTTTAGAAATAAAAATCGCATACAATCTGAGCAATTCCGCAGATTTCTAAGTCGAATTGTGTAAGTTTTGTCAAACATTACACTCTAATAAGAATCGTAAATATAGTTTTAATGTCAATATCTGTGTATCAATATCGTTCATATTCGGTGTTTTCTTCTTGTAGTGAAATTTCAAAAAGTAATAGTTCAAGAACAATCCCCCTTAACTTTTACATTTCTTGTTTTATTGATTATAGTTCAAATTTCAAAGCCTTACTCTAAAAATATCCCTTTGTATTTATTAATAAGGTTCTATTTTTGTTGTTTTCTATTCCCACTACTGTGCCTTCTAGTTCTCTGTGTAAATAGTTTATTCAAGATCGATTTTTTTCGTAATTGAATCCTCCTCTTAAATTGTCATTGATTCTACTTCTTTCACTTCTTAGGTCAAATCAAGCATACTATATTTAGTAGCTACTCAATTTATATAGTGTGCTTAAACTAACTCTGCCTCATTCCTACTTTAAATTCAAGCATTAAACCTAACGTTATATTTTTTTATTAAAGATATTTAAAAAACTCTGTAAAACTTCTTAATTAAATCGATAAATTATTTTAAATATATTTAAAATTAAGATTATTAGATAGTTTACAGTGCACAAATTGTTTGTACTTAATTAAATCAAATAGTGATAAATACTCCGTATTTAGACTTTAACTTCAGTCAGTGCATGTGATCATGTGTGCTTAATCTGCTGCGGCTAATTTGACTTTCGTTACTTTGTTTTTTTTTTATATTATAGACAACTTTTTCCCTAACTTTGATGTCTCTCTAGAATTACTTCATACTATGCATGAGAATTTATTTTTAAATTTAATAATTTATTGGTATAATATATGCATGTCTGAGGAAAAGGAATAAAATAATTTCGAGAATATATGAAATCTGCCGCGACGCACCGGAATAGTATTTGTACTGGAGTGCATTTTTAATAATTGAATAGTAAGTGCCCGCACAACCAACTAGGTATTAACTAAAAATACCTTAAAGCTTGCAATAAAAAAAATATAAAGACATATAACTTAAGGCAAGAAACAATATATTTTATTAAATATAAGCAGCTAAGCATTGTTCAATCCAATATTATTATCTTCTTTTGCAATATAACGTGCACTGGAAACTAAATTCCTTAATTAAGATAAACATTCCATACCTTAGTCGATTATTATTATTAAAATGTTTTTAGTACTTTCTCGAATGATTCTAATATTCTACCATTTTAAGATGATTATAAGTAGTTTATCTTCCTATTGCTGTTGATATTATTTCGTAGTATTAACGATATTTTCTGACACATCAATTTGCTTTTAATGGTGTTTGAGTTGTATGTCAATTTTTGTGGTAAAATAAAGGATTTTCAGTAATCGTACGTAACCTTACCGTAAGGGCTTAAGACATTTTTTGTATTTGTTGTATTCTTTCTATCCGTAATATTATAATTTTTGTACACTGATACTCGAGTTTTCTTAATTAATTCAATTATATCAATGAAGTTCTTTTTTATTTATTTTCCCTACACCACTTATTCAGATGAATTGCTAATGATAAATTTAAATTATGAGGAAAATCCATTGCTTTAAATTATAGTTGACATTATGTCAAATTTAATTGTGATAAGGCCAAAATGAGCGAAGTATTTATATAATGTTCCAAATCCAAGGTTCGGCCAGGATGAGAACGTTGATGTTTACTTTATTCACATCATAATTAAAAATCTCAGAATTTTTAATGGAATAATTTTGTTCCAAAAGACGGAAATCTATTGCGAGCATAAAAAAGCGATTAGAAGGGACAAAAGGACTGAAAATAAAATGTAAGCGCATAGTATAGAGGGATCAATAATAATCATCTTTGAACTGTTATGACTCCGTTCACAGGGTGTTTTATAACATATCACAAAATAGAATTTGAATTAAATTCTACTATAAATACAATTCTAACATAACAATTTCTATAAAAAATAAACATTTATTTTTTTTAACATTACAAAATTGATAAAAATATTTATAAAATATCTATCGTGTAGAACATTTTTTTTTAAATATTTTTTAATATTTTCGTAACTTTTTATTGCAATTTAATGAGGTATTTTGCCATTTTCTTAAACCAGATTAAATATTAACTTTCATGTTTGTTTTACGATACATTAATATTATATGAAACCATTTACTAAAGTAAGGCTTCCTTTGTGTATCCCTAATATTAACAAAAAACCGACATACCGTTTAATTTGGTGGTTGTTTTAGTTATTTTAAATATTGCGGCATCAGAATACTATTGTAATTGTCATTTTCAAAAAAAAAAATTATAGGCATGACTATTTTATCTGTAGTTTGATTATGCTACGGAGGTGTTTAATTGTTTTGCAAATATTTAAAATAGTGCTTATTTTTTTCAAATGTATTACCTCATTTTGTTGATTAGGCTTGTTGTTATTTTTATTAGTATTATTGTTTTGTGTGATATTTAATTATTTGATTAAATAGTCAGTACAAATGATTAGTTATTTTCACGCAGTCTTAAATGTAACACATTTTTAATATAATTACTTATTTAATGTATTACATTAATTTATTTCAACAGTTATGCTTTGCAAGCCCTTTCTCTTCTGAATATCACCATCTCTTTATTTCTCTCTCTGAGTTAAATTTTATCTTTTTTTTTGTTTCTTTGTAAAAAAGTATAGATATTTCTATCTGTATTACAATTTTATCTCAAGTACATACTCGTAGTATAGGATTAGCTTCAAGCACAATTCATTTTATATACTATTTATTTTAAACTATGGCTTTCACATAACTTCTGTAGTAGATACATATTTAGGACTAGATATATTTGAATTTATCTAAGTAGTAGTTATTGTATATATATATATCACTTTCGAATTAAAATTATTTTCTCAATCTTTATATAAAACTAAATTTTTCTTACAATCACCATTTCAAACTAATTTTTGATCGCAAAATTTGTAAATTAATTTATCAACATAATGTTAGGCTAAAATATATATATTTAAAGCTACTAGACACATCGTGATTTTCTGTTTACTCGGTTGGTTAATACTTTTATAACAATATACTTATCCAAAAAAATTGTGAAAATATGGGTGTAAAATTACATAATCACAAAGCAAGATATGAAGTAAATTGGTGTTAAACATTTTCTGTCAAATAAAGTGAAATTTAGAAAGCTGAATATAATTTTATTACTTATTATTTTTATTGATATTGTTTTCATTGTACATCATAATATTTATAAAATCAATTCACATCATAAAAGAAATGTCGGCGACATGTAATTATTTCACAGCGTTGTTATTATGAAATCCAGTTCCAATAATTGCAATGTAAGAAGATTTTAATTTGATAATATATAGAAACTAATGTTATAATTAAACCGTGGCCCGTGACATAACTGAAAAGTAAAAAATTCAAAAATGCTATTTTGTGAGATTTCCTTTATTTTTCCAATTTCTTCTTTCTAACGTTCCAACTTATTTGTTATCTAAAAAGAGTTAAATATAATTACAATTTCGTTTTATCGGTAAAATGAGACGCTATAATTTCATTATAAGAACGTGGAAAAGGTGTGAGATAATAAATATGCTTGGTATTAGAGTTCAGTTATATTTCGTTGTTAATTAGACGTTCTAATGAGTTCAGCGTAGCAGCGACCATTCTAGAAGAAAACATAAGAAAACTTAGGACTTCTAAGAACTGAAACATTATCAAACAACGACGTGTTTGCAATCCACAGAGTAAGGTGAGAATGTCGCGAGACAAGGGTATTAGTTGCTCTATCAAATTAATGTAAATAGCTTATTATTAGCTTATAGACAAAAATGTCATTTTAGAGCGATGTCGTATCCTTACTCTCCACAAAGTAAAAATTGGAAAATATTCTATTTTCTGTCGCCAAATTATTTATGATAGAACAAGCCCATAATAACTTGGTAGAATAACAGTACTAATCAGCTTTGTCTCGCCAGCAATTCTAAAGTCAGGAATTTGCATTTAGAAAAAGCTAAATTTAGGGGCTTTTTAGGTGCTAATTAGGTGCCAAGTTTTTAAAATTAGGTGCTATAAAATTTTCACCGCAACGAACTGTTGAGATTTGCGTTGCTGGCAAAAGGTATCCCTAGCAACGCATTGACGATAATAGATATATGACAAATATTAATAGCAAGGAATTAAGTGCTGAAAGATTATTAAGGTCGGAAGTATATGACGGTAATAGTCTGGGAATTATCGGGTCCAGGTCCACCATTACCTTACTATGAGGTGTGAACGGCATTTTTTGTTCTTTATCAGTTATATATTATAGATAAGATAGGTCGAATCTGTACTAAAACCGAATCAGAACGCCCCGACTCCACGTAGTCTTGTCTGCCCTACCCCTAGAGAGTTTTCATAAAACCGTAGGCGCGGAGGGAGAGCAGCCCCCGCCCACTGTACCTCCACAGCTTCGACTTATGGGTCGCCTTCGGCGATACGATACGGCTCGCACAGATGCCTGCGATTTGCTACGCAACGGCGAAGGGGCTGCACTTGCCGCAGCGCCGAAGCTGTTGCAGAAATAACTGTGTCAATATTCCTATGTAAAACATTGAGGTTATGATTTTACAAAAATAATTATTACTCATAAACTATATATTTCTGCAAAGGGGGAAGGGTAGGGGGCTTCCCAAGAATCCTCCCTCTACCCCCACCCCATCTCACCCCGTACGCAAGTAGTGGATATCTATAGTTTTATAATTTTCAGAAGCTTTTCAGAAAACCTGATTTTTGCATCTGCTTTGTTAGGGGCATCTCCATCTTTTCTTACTAGGGGCGCCTTGTCATTGCCTATACATACTTGCTTTCTGATAATATAGATTTAGCTGCATTTTTTTTCTTGGTGTAAGTGCAGTGGTGGTAATCGAATTATAATTTTCATTGACCATGTCTAAAAATAAAACGGCTCAATACGAAAATAGTAGAAATAACTATTGGATAAACATGTATTTTAATCTAACATATGCATAACATCGCACGTGGAGGAGCTGATATTGTACATGCAGATGTCAACAAATCAGGAATAGTGAGAGTGGCACTAATGGCTGTCATCTGCTAGAGTAAATTATAATTAATGGCTCTGAAAAATTATATTTAACATTGTATATTTTTCGAAGTGGAGAAAAAGAGCTTCATCTCAAAACTATAACTAATCACTCACTACATTATACTAAATATTCCAAATTTTACGGGTGACACGGGGCATTTCAACTTAGTCCTCAGGGTTGGCGATGCATTTGCAATCTGTAGAGGCCTTGAAATCGTAAATGACCATGGGCTACAGTTTACTTACCATCAGGTTGACTGTACGCTAGTTTACCTTCTCCATGATGTAAAAAAAGCTTACGGAACAATAATACAGTGTGGTAAGTAGGCTTAGTGCCCTCTACTGTTCGCCAACATTTGAAAGTCGGAGGTCTGGAAATGATCTGAGCAAATGACACTGTTTCTTGTGGAAAACCAGGTAAGTCTGTTTTTACAAAAGTAGTTCCACATATCCTTTAAGCTCTGATCTTTAGGAAACCTGCAATAAATAAATAAAATAGTTTGGAAAATCCAAAAGTGCACGCCTCATGAGCGTTTCATTTAATTTTGAAAAAAAAAATTTAATGTATTCCTGACTTTCAAAATATATTATTTACGTGTACTAAATTTAGCGCCCTATTATTTTAACAGGTAGTTTTTAGAGGTTACTACGAGAGAAAAAATAATTTTTATGAAATAAATCGATTATAAAATCTATATAAGCTGTATGGTACATTTATCATTTGTCTATCAAATGCTTAGAAAATATACGACAGTGCCTTTAAATTTTTGATAGGAATGAAACTTATCATTTTATTAACAAACTACGCATACTAGGCTATTAGTATGAAATAGGAAACCAGTTGATGTAATTCTGAATCTAATAAAAAAAACCCGGTCTCGATAGTTCAAGTTTTTCGGGAGTTATCGTGACCACATACGAAATGAACATCCGGACACCCACCAAAATTTTTTTTGAAATCGTTTTGTTCGATCGAGATTGCTTTTATGCTGTAAGAAAGATTAGAAGTCTCACAGATGTTGAGACAGCTAGGTTAGCGTATTTTAGTTACTTTCATAGCGTAATGTCTTATGGAATTTTGCTATGGGGTAATGCGACTGATATTGAAGCTATATTTGTTTTGCAAAAGAGAGCCGATTTATAATCTAAATTGTAAAGAGTCCCTTAGAGAAAAATTTAAAGAAATAAACATATTACCTTTGGCATCGCAATATATTTATGAAAATGTAACGTATTTACATGAAAACATAAATAGCTTTAATAAGAATAAGGATGTTCATACCTTAAATACTAGGAACAAACATAAGCTTGTAATGCCAGTTACTAGACTCCACAGAATTAGTAATTCATTTATGGGGCAATGTATACGCTTTTACAACAAAATCCCAGAATATGTTCAAAGTTTGTCAATAAACAAGTTTAAAAGTTTTATTAAAGAAAAACTGTACAAAAATGGTTATAATACATATAATACATGAATGAAAATAACCCCTGAGAATAAGGTGATCGCCACCATGCTGGTTCTATGAAACTTCTTTTAAAATTGTATAAACTAAATTATTGTTAAGTGAAATTATGTTTATATATGGATATGGATTAGTTAAAGTTTTTTCTTGATATAGGGCTACTCATATTATAGTATAAGTGTAATATAGTTACAATAGAGGCATTTTAAGAACACAAAATTGCTTGACCTTGACGTCTTGAAAGTAGAACACACCTATAACGCTTCGCGTTATGAGGCGTGCAAAAACAATATGGTCAAAGTTCACACTTAGTAATTTTAATATAATTTATTAATACTCGTAAGTATTGTATTATATTTAATTCGATACAATTTAGTATTAAACTATACTATAATAAAGCTTACAATAAATATTAAATAAATCAGAAAACATAATCTCATTTAATTATATGCACAAGGGACATGGCTGTGTAGACCGTATTTGATATTTGCCATTTTTATCGATAACTATTTACAACTCGGTATATCAAAACCACAAATTAATAAGAAGTGCTAGCGATCAAAACTATCACTCGGTGACAGCAATAACTCGGATATAGACTCAGATCAGTCGCTCGACCGAACCGCATATTGTATGAGGGCGAGCCTGTGATGATAAATAAATCCGAAACAACACGACCGTTACTATGGCAACAATGGACTGTTATTATTGTAATTGTTAAGATTAGAAATAAATAAATATGTAGTACTAATATTATAAAAAGTACTTACACATGAAAGGTAACTATTATATCTGCCACGTTAAATGTAAAAAAATCTTTTAATAAATTTGACGAGACAGATCTCTTTTTGCAGCAAAAAACTGAACAATTTGGTATTTTTGTGCGACGTCGGTTCAGTTGTGCAACTAAATTTAGTACAGTGAGCAGTGCGGTTGCAACTAGTTTTATTGTAAACAAAGGCTGCTGTGTCTTATATGGACTAATACTTCGGCACAGAAGAACGCCTGCGTATGGCCACTCCCGTCTGATACATAGGCGTCCCGTGTTGTTTTATCTCGTATATCTATTACCATTGCGTTGCTAGGGATATGTTTTGCCAGCAACGCAAATTTCAACAGTTCGTTGCGGTGAAAATTTTAGAACACCTAACTTTTAAACATGGCATCTACTTAGCACCTAAAACGCCTCTAATTTTGGCTTTTTCTAAATCCAAATTCCTGACTTTGCGTTGCTGGCGAGACAGAGCTGTACTTATCGTCTACTCGTCATTCTACTACTGCAGATAGGTCATACTGCTAAAACGCCGAAAGAGTTGTGGTTTTGGGTGCAATTTCCGACACTGGCAAAACGTCTAGTTTTTGTAGAAAAAGGTCTTAAATGTCGTCAAAAAATCTTCTTCCGAGCATCTTTGAAACCACGTTTCTTCTTTGGAGGTAGAACGCTTTAGTAACCCTCTACGAGAACATTTCAATAAGACTGCTTCTGCTCATAGTGCTTTAAGTGTTCAGTGGCGACGCATAGACTATTATTTCCTTGATTAGTTTTCATCGGGTCACATTGTGTAGTATTGTGTATAATAATAACATTTGTTCTACGTAAATTTAAATTTAGACCTCATATTATCTTTATATCTTATTATATATAAGAATTACGTTTCACGTTGTTTGTCCGCGATGGACTCCTAAACTACTGAACTGATTTCAATGAAATGTTGCACACTGTGTGCATTTTGGTCCAACTTAAGAGATAGGATAGTTTTTATCCCGATAAATGACCGTCAAAATTTTTTATTGCGAATTTAAGGATTTATAGGAAGGGTCGATGGAAAGGGCAGAACAACGTCTGCCTGGCGAGCTAGAAATATTATAAATACAGAGAAAAGTATTTTGTTAAAAATAAGAGTTGCATGGGAAGAGTAAATAACTGAATAATTAAGAGTTATAAAACATAAAATATGTAGTTTGTCTATAATAGCTAATATAAAACACAGTGGGCGGCCAGTCAATAAAATGAACCAATATTTCGAAACAATATTTTTATTAACGGTGTTTGTAAAATAAACAATAGCTTTCATTTCGACAGTTATTTGTTTGAAATCATTACAAAACATTCTGATTACTTGCTCTATAGAAAATAGAATAGTACCTGTCGGCAAAATGACAACAATGTAGGCCTTTCTTAAGAATTAAAACAAAAGTTTGTGCAGTGATATCATTGCTGGGATCTCTCCAATCTTTAATTGAAACTCGAACTTGAAAATAATTATTACTATATTTCTCCTGCTTTCTTCAAGCAAACAGCACTAAATAATGGTTACGTACTAAACACATAAAATAATATGATCTATTAGCTTAAAATTTATAAAAAACATCTTATACAAAATAATTATAACGCCAATATATCCTAAATTTTGATTCTTAAGAATGATATATTTATTTTTATAACAGTGTTTAGCGATTGTCACTAGATCTGGCGAATTATTTGTTTCGCTGAGTGGCAGAATATTCTTAGCCTTGTCTAGTTTCTTTCAAATACAAACTTACGTTGATAAGTTTAAAAAAAAAATTGTAGTTTGTATTTGATTGTTATTACTTTTACTTACAATTCTGGCTGCAGCATCAGGTTATATCTATCATATTATTGCACTGTTACTGAAGTTACGGTATACTAAATTTGAACTCAATCAGACATCGGGAAGTGGTTCAAATATTACTTGCAATAATTATGTGAACTTAATACACATACCTACTACATACCCACCCACATACCTACATATGTTTAGTAAAAGCTTGTGATAACAATAAAAAGGAAAAACACAACGTGTAGTACCTACCTTCTTCTTATTAAAACAAAAGGCTACGAGTGTAGAGGCCACGGAGGAAGGTATACCTTATGTTCCGGTGCACACTATGTAAGAAGAAGAAGAGGGAGGAGTTGTCCTTGGACTGTCATAGGGCGGCCATCGTCGGTGGGATCGTGTATGTGTATGAAAGCGTTCCCGTAACCCTGCCAATATACGACGAAGGTGGAACACCATGGGGTTATAATAGTTGCGAGTCCGACATAACCCGTCTTTGACCCCCGCGAGGCAGATATGAGTAGGTATATCCCCTTTAGAAAAAGGGGAGGCCTTCTAAACACGCTGCTCTAATGAGACAGCAACAGTTAAAGCAAACAAATGATGAAACAGAAACATAAACAGAAACCTTTCTTTTTCTCAAGTTATTAAACTTTGGACCACAAACAAGTTCACAATTATCAACTTATCTAATGTAATTACTGCACATTTTTTATTATTATGAACTCAGCAACGCTGGTCACTAACTTAAGTATTACAGTTTTTAAAGATAGATGAACCTTGTTACATAGTATACCTTGACATTGACTATATTTTGTTATTTTTGATTAATAATTAAAGTTTACACATAGTATCAACTAACAAACATTGTAGGGTTATGGTAGGATGTATGACACCACTGCTCGCTAGTTTTTTTTTTAAATAGACGTGTCATATATTCCACCATCTACTCAATGACTACTTGTTTAAGTTTTTCAGTGACAATCTTCTTATAATTATCACGTCCTGTGACATTGATATCGATATCATTAAAATTATCATTGTACGAGTACATCATACGTAATAAAAAGGACCTTCGTCCCGCGTTTGTTCGACCTAAATTGGTAGAAAAAAGTTGATGCGCACGCGCTGATGTGCTCTTGTAGGTACCCTATAATTTATATTCTCAGTTATATCCATACAGTCGTATCTATTGTGACACAGATCATAAAACTACATTGCCTCAAGAATTATACGCCTTGATTTAAGGGTATTAAGATTATATTCCGCCATATTTTTTTTTCTGGCATATTTATAATGGATACATCTAAGAAATTTTTTCTGCACATGTTTTAGTTTATCAATATATTTTTTATATAGAGGAAATAAAAAATAAGACAAATAGTCACTGCATACTCTAACTGACATCTTATTAAGGATCTATAAGGTGTAAGTAAGTCAAGGGATTTTTAAACATATTACCAGATCGGATAACGAAACCATACATCTTATAAGCTTTGTTAATAATATTTTCAATATGTATATCTAGATTTTTCTATATAGATTATAACTAATACTTATGGAAAGTCACCCTTTTGTTTAATTTGCCACTGATTCAGAAAAAATCTCTGTCCTTGGAAGAACGAGCAAGCGCAGCAGGACTTTTTAAAAAAAAAGAACAGTTTACAATCATATACACACATCAACAGAATCTAGGGATACCTTATTCCTAAATTATTTATTATCGAGCATGCCTGGGACACGTTACAACGA
Organism: Parnassius mnemosyne; assembly: GCA_963668995.1. NCBI lineage: Eukaryota > Metazoa > Arthropoda > Insecta > Lepidoptera > Papilionidae > Parnassius > Parnassius mnemosyne. The sequence goes on along the minus strand of CAVLGL010000082.1, from coordinate 41,177,568 downwards.
AAAGCTTTGAGAGATTTCCCACCAAATTTGAGGACGGAACAACAACTTTACGAACACTTGCCAAGAACATGGGACCTCATACCACAGCAAGACATTAATTTTAAGTATGAACAATCGATGTCGATGTTTAATTGATGTAAGAGGTGGGAACACTGATTATTAATAATTAGATATTATAAGATTTTTCTGATTTTAATTAAAATGAATAGTTTTATACGAAGAAATAAAGTGTCTTTTTGTCATACTAATTTTCTACGGCGATTGGAAAAAGTACATTTATATTTTTATTAAAGACCTTAAAATAACCTATCATTCTTCCACTTACTATATCAGAACATTCTTCATAGATTTTTAGATACATGATCAAATATAAAATATTCCTAGATTCTGTTGATCTGTTTATGTTACACAATAAACAACGTAAAACAAATTAGAAAAAGCTTGGTAGTGATTACCTCATGACTTTATGGTGAAACAAAAGACCGTTTGAGAAAAAATAAGGCTAAAAATTAAATTAGTATACCATAAGAGAGTGATGAGCGGCCTGCTCTTAGGCTTTCACAAATTTAATGAAGTCCAGGACACTTGATACATGAACATTCATCAGATAAAAAGGAAGATCAACATTCTCATCGAATTATCGCGATACACGAGTGTTCATCGAACGAAATTGAATTTTTTCAGCAATTTTCTCACCGACTCGGTTTGATATACGATCGTTTATTAAACGAAACTGAAGAGCAACGTCCTCTCCAAATCAGCTTGATACACGAGCGTTTACCAAACGAAACTCAAGACCAATGTTCTCACATATTACGCTGTAGTATGCACGAGCGTTTATCTAATGAATATAATATTGATGAAAATTGGCGTATCTAGTTAAAATAATCTAGTTAATATTTTCGCAGATTTTCTATGAAAAGCGTTATATCCACTATGGGGCGCAATATACAAACTGAAAAAAACTACTGCACAGAATTTCTTCCGAATCGTTGGAGCTGTTTCCAAAGATGAATTAAAAATTATAGAATAGAATAGAATAATTTCTATTCAATACAGACAACATGTGTAATTCTTATTCAAAGTAATTTTTTACTTTACCACTGGTTCGAGAGAAAACCCTCTGTCATGGTAAGAACCAGCAAGAAACCCAGCGGGACTTTCTTTTAAAAATAAATTCTATATTTATGGTTGTACAAAAATTTTACAAAATTTATTTTAGACACTGCTTGGAAGCGACCTTCTTCCTGGGAATGCCCAGGGGTTATTAACAGCCTTGTATTAATTTGTATTATAATAACCCTTTTTATACCGTTTCAGCTTAACAAAACATTTAAAATTGGTAACAGAGAGAGTCTGTACACTTTCCGGGAACTTGTTGTAATAGTGTATACATTGTCCCAAGAATGAATTACTGACTCTGTGGAGTCGAGAATCTGGTATCACAAGCTTGTGTTTGTTCCTAGTGCTTACAAAATGTATATCACTTTTTTTTTACTAAAATACCTTTGTTTTTGTGAATATACATAAAATTTTCGTAAATATACTGAGAGACCAAAATTAATATATTTATTTATTTAAATTTATATCTAAGGGACTCTCGGTTTTGGGTTGTAAATAGCTCTAGTGGTCCTTTTCTGAAAAAAAAATAGTTTCTGAATCAACCACAATGCCCATAGCAAAATCCCATAAAAGATTATGCTATGGAAATAACTGCAATACACTGATCTAGCTGTCTCGACACTAGTGATACCTCTAATATTTTTACAGCATATGCTGCGGAACTTAGTCTGCTCACTAGTTTTGATATACGGGCGCCCCACTGAAGCTTGCGTCGGGAATGATGCCAAGAAAAACAGTGGATTCGACAGGGCTCTTTTCTGCACCATTTAAAAACACATTGGTATTTAGATTTTTAACATTCGATGTTGTAAATGTAATACGTTTAATTTTATTTTCATTTAAATGTAGATTATTAACGTTAAACCAATGCACTAATTTTGATATAGCGTTATTCACTTCGTCACATTTAAATTATAGACGTTTAAGTTTAAATATCATGCAAGTATCATTAGCAAATAATACTATATCTTGATTATCCCCTACAAGGAAAGGTAAGTCATTAATATACACTAGAAATAGGAATTGGCCGAGAATCGAGCCTTGAGGGATACCCATTAGTACATGTGACCCGGAGGAACTTTTATAATAACTTTCTGCATTCTATTACTTAAATATGAAATAATAAGTTTATGCACTGTGTTCCTGACACCATAGTACTTCAGCTTCCTGATTAATGTCTCATGGTGAACACAGTCGAAGACCTTGGAAAGGTCACAAAATACACCCAAAGCATCCTCTGAATTCTCCCATGCACAAAAAATAATGTTTGTTGCAATGTTCAATAAGCTCAACTCCAGCGATAGTTGTCGAGCGACCCCTTGTAAAATCGAATTAATTTTTATGTAGCAATTTATTAATATAAAAGATACTTAACAGCTGCGTATATATCGCGTGAAATACAGACTTTTTGAAATCGGTTAAAAAGGAATAAAAAGTTAAAGTATGATCGTGCTTTTTGTTGCTAAGTTAACCACTGCCTCCTCCTCCTCCTGCCTTATCTCATCATTAATAAGTTGCAGTAGAGTGTTATGGATAAACTGGTCACGTTGAATATGTTTTTTGTGTCGCTTATTTAAATTTAAATTGTTTTTTATTTGGATGCTGCGCACCTTATGATATGATGCGTCTGAGTTTAAAATGTTAAGTAATTGGTGTAAGTTGCTTTTTTTCTTGCCAACTTCACCATTGATCGTAAAATGCCACGATTCTATCACAGACGGCTCCGTGGCGCAGTGGCTTAGCAATGAGTTGTTGCGCTGGGGGCCGCGGGTTCGAATCCCGCACGGAACAAGTATTTGTATGGTCTACAAATAATTGTTCCGGGTCTGGATGTTTGTCCTTGTGCAATTTGTGTTTGTAAACTGCCTCCACGATACAGGAGAAAATCCTAGTGTGGGGGTAACGTTTTTAAAAAAAAAATTCTAAATAATTTGTCGTGCGATGTCGTTGGCCAATTATGCAGATTTTATTAACATTGTTGTTAAGCCAGTTTTTTGACATATATTTCTTAAATTTACGCATCGCTTGCATATCATTGTGTTCCTCCATCTCATTCAATATATAACTCCAACCATCTAAAATCCGTTCTTCGGGTAGTAGTGGCAGCATTTTGCAAAGCGATAATATTCTGTATGTCTTTAATTTGAGAGGTTTTGCTTTTCTTTTTAGAGTCTCACAATAGTGAAAGTAGCATCCGCTTATTAATATTTTAGGAAAAACGGTTCGTAAAGCTTTCATCATAGCGTCCTCATAATCAGTTTTAAATTGCGTAGGTTCCCAGTTAGGTATCTGACTGTTTATTAATTGTAATAATGTTATGTAAGTTTCAGTTCTTTTGTCTGGGAGGAAGGCATAAATAACGGGTATTATGTTTGTAGTTTGCTGAGAACTATCTAGATCGCAATGAATGGTATACAACTGGTTATTTCAAATGGGCCATTACTGAGATATTGCTGTTTATCAGCCATAGTTTTCCTTGCATCCCTAGATTTAAATACTAAAATTCTTGCACCGTCATCGCGAAAGTAATCAACCAGTAGAAATGAATCAAATTTGGACGGCACCTCAACGTCAGCAAACGTTTTGTGGTATAGTTTATCAACACCTAACTCCTTATTGCGATATCGGTATAACGTTGACTTTACATCTCCGAATTTCGGTAATTTATTAATGAAGGTAATACCTGCATTTTCCAATGAACTTACTGCATTTTTGTAGACTCTAGTCACTGATATCGAGTCTTCACTGACATTTTTCTTACATTCGTAAAACTTTAGGTCTATCTCATTTTTAGCAAAGTCTTGATCACATGTGTGTGTGGTGTTGCTTTCACTTCTTTCTTATCCCTAATGGTTACCGATCCAGTGCATTTGTTTTTTTTATATTGAGCACATCGCCATATTACGCTTGCATCTTTATATACCTTTAATTTATAATACTGGTAACCATTTAACATTAATACTCTTCCTCTTTGTCTTTTGATCACGTTAATTTCAGACATAACACTATATTATGTGAAATTGCCAAATATTTATTATATTTAATTTTAATTTTATTCAGTGACAAGGCGTCATTTATGCAGATGTTTAAACAAAATGTTTTTTTATCTTTGGCCATAGACTAACCAATAATATTAGTTCTATATGGTCTAACTGAGTACCTCCTTCTTTTTGAAGTCGGTAGAAGAATATAAACAAGAACTATCCTACTTCCTCTTGCAAGTTTATGCTTGCCTAGTACTATTCCTAAAATATACTACTAAAATACTTATAAAAATTTCCATGTATTTTATAATTAGAACTACTGAGAATTTTTTTGCGGTGTAAGTCTACTTGGTAAAAATATTTCCAGTAGTTTTACTTAAGAGATTATTTGGTAAGACTACTGGGAATACAACACGCCACGAAGATTCCCAATAGACTTACTAGTAAGACTATTAGGAAGTTTCCATAAGGACATTCCCATTAGTCTTACCAGTAAGACTACTGGGAAGAAAATTCCTAGTAGTGTTACTAGTAAGACTACTTGGTAAGACTACTGGGAATACCCCAGAAAAAGGCTAGTATATAAATAAAGTTTGATTTTTGATTCGTGGACGTGCAAAGGTAGGTAACTTTTAAATTATTTGCCACTTTTCGAAACATCTAAAAACGTTCAAACATTCACTTTCATAATGTAGAAATATGTAATGAGTTTTATGTACCTGAATAGAAAAATAACTAACTAACTAACTGCAGATTACTTCAGTCCCGAAATTGATTTTTTATTTCATTCGTCTTATGATTTGAACTTACTTTGTTTTGGCAAGCTTACTTCCGAACCAAGCGATAAGCAAATTTTAATATTTTTTCATCCGGATTTTATTTTCAATATATCAAAAAATCACCTTTAAATGTACCCATTTACTTATTGGATAAACTTATGAAAAAGAATTGTCGGCGTATGTGACTACAACCGCCATCTAGCAGCGGATAGCCGAAGTCTTCCATTCTGATAATTCCAATTTAAACCACTATTCGGTTGAGCGCTAGCTTCGCTTTCGGGAGAGTGATATCTCTGAACATACCGTTGAATAAAATAGTATGAAGTCAAAAAGCAACAAGCATCCAAGCATCGATAGGACCCACCAAAAAAATTTCGATCGATTTAAAGCCATTTACCATAATATTGTTTTCCACTGTGATTGTTAAAATTGTTGAATTGCAATGACTGCCTTGCACAAGGTGGGTCTGAACCAGTCAGTCATATTTAAAACGCTTGAAGACCGAAGCATCAGCCATATTTGATATTCGCTGTTGGCTTTATCGGCAGATACAAGAACAATTTCCCTGCTAAAGACCAAAACTATCGGATCAACCTCGTGTTGTTAAGACTAAGTAATTGACTGTGGCTATGCCTCGACTTATGTGTATGATACATGGTTTCACCATTAGAAAACCCACGAACGCAGTCGGAATAACTTTGTAACTAGTCATGGAAAAAACGATTTCCTGTATTGGCACTTGGAATGTATGTAAAGTTAAAAAAAGAATTGACAATTATAGTGGCCAGTGCAGTCCGACACAGAATTTTGCGCCGTAAAGAAGAGAGCTTACCTCCTGATGACCCAGAGCTTGGGGAAACAAATGAAACAAAGCATTGAAGGAGAGCAAAAAGTCATAATGTCCGTGGTCTTATTGCTAATTACTTTCAAAGTTTGGTGTGAAAGAAATAAAACAATTATATAAATAAAAATCTGTTAGTACTAGACGGGCTGTAAACGCTATCCTAACCTAAATTCCACTAAATCCCTCTAAGCAAAATAATCATCATGTTAAATACGAATTACCGTTAGAGCCCTATTGCGAATTATTAAGCAAAATCAGAAATCAGGTGCTAACATGATATGCCCCTAATCAGTCTCTTTAATGACCCCCAACTTTAATACAAGTAGCTTGATTTAAATCGCTAGTCGCCCGACAGTGGTGTACAACACAGACATGCTTTTGACAGATGAAATTTTTTTACGATTGCAGTGCGCCATAACATGTAAAATGACAAGTGTATATCACAACTCTAAAGGAGCCTTGCAACTTGATGAAAAGTTCGACATCGCTCTTTTCTTTTGGGAACATAGTCCACTGTCATGTGTCTAGAACCTTATTTTAAATAAATATTAGAAGTGTAAGGTTCATTTTACTTTTTAGCTAAAAATTTTATTCATATTTTTAAACAAAACATTTGAATAACTTTTTACACAGATACAGCAGAACCATCGATGGTATCCATGGTTGTTACATAAACATTGTTATTATAATAACACCCAGCAGTCCCCCGCATCCATTATCCACACCAGCTGGCTTGATGTCGACAGGGTCTTCGCGGGCTCAGCATTTGGCACCCGCCACTGGTGGAGTACATAGTATGTGATGGACAATGCAGATGAATAACAACGCATAGGGGGCGTATTTTAGCAGTGCCACAAGTTGTAGAACAACTCGCACATATGGATTTCGCCGTGAATCTTCCAGTAGTGGTTCATTCAGACAATGATGGACCAGTCGCCTGGGAACTAGAACTAGAACAAATGAGGAGTACATTGGAAGAAGCGATTGTGTGAAGACCAGGATTCCACAAACCTGGGCGGTATTTCCTTAGGTTTGCGGTATTCCACAGCGTGATACACCACGCACCCCTTCAGCCAGTAGTAATGCTGCCCGTCGAGTCCCGAACTTTTCCAGTACAGAGCCCTACGGACCGCCTCAGGTAGGTCCGTAGTTTAGGTCCGAACTGGATCATCCGGCTTTACGATGACGGGTTTCATGGCCGTACCACTCGCACACTTCCCCGCATAACACTAAGCCAGCGGAATCAGGCTGTCGTGAGCGCTACCATTACGTGTCAACCCACCATATATAAGACCTCACCTGGATTATAATTAGGTGATGTCGCGTGCTCAAAATGGATGTCGGGATGGTGGTCGTGGAACCAAGGTACCACTCCTCGTTGATGCGGTCATTGGCAAAGTGGTTAAACGCAACCGTCGGAATTTATCCGTCGCCTGGATATACTATAGAAAGGCATTCGACTCAGTGCCCCATACATTGCTAAAGAGGGTCCTCGAGCTGTACAAGGTTGACTATACAGTAAGACACTTCCTCGAGCAGTGTGCAATGCGGTACAACCCTTTGTCATCTAGGCGAGCTGATGACGGATGCGGAAAGCCGCATAAGGATCAGAAGAGGTATCTTCCAGGGCGATTGTTTGACTTCAATCTGGTTTTGCCTCCCTCTGAACCTTCTCAATACCTTACTAGAGGACTCCGGGAGGAGAATTCAGCTTCAGAAAGGCGGGTAATGTAAACAGTCAGTTTTATGCACGCTTGACTAAAGTTTTCACAGTGGTAAAGCCACGCTACAGCTTCGGCTGTAGCATGGATGGGCTGGCTCGAAACGGGGCAGTAGCACGACCTCACAGAATACCAACGTGAAAGCTATGCTTCTGCGTTTCGCTTGGTTAATGCAGGTGGCCGGAGGCTCAAACCCCCCCCCCCCCCCTCCTCCTACTCCTCCCAATAACATGGTAGCTGAATTAAGAAAGAAAGGAATACCCCAGGTGGGCAACAACACCCCTGGTAATGGAAAATCCCTCACTGAGCTTCGACGGTCAAGCTATCCTCTACTTCCTGCGCGTGGGTGCTCAGACTACCCCGCGTATTCTGTGGGGGGAGGGGGGGGGGGAAATCCCGCTCTATAACACTGCACGGGGCAAACAGAGCGATAAAACACACGATAGAACACTTCTTTGTGCTCCGGGCTGGAGTCGGCAGTCTTGAAGGTACGGACCTGTCCATCCTATGGCTGCGCGTAGACAGCAACGACCATCCCCGCGTCTACGGGTGCCTGTATAGGTCCCATAGCGGTAATGCCGACACAGACCGACTCATCGACTACGTCCAAACGGCTACAGATTTCTTGCTACAACAGATCCCATCCGTAGAGATCATGATACTTGGCGATTTTAAAGCACACCACGCAGAATGGTTCGGTTCACGTTTAACGGATCATGCGGGGAGATCTATTTGTGACTTTGCTTTGGTATATGGTCTGACGCAACTGGTTACTTCACTTACGCGGATACCAGATGTTGAGGATCATACACATTCCCTGTTGGAGCTTTTGCTGACCTCTCATTCGGACGGATATCAGGTTTCCGTCAATGCCTCTCGGCTCTTCGGACCATTGTGTGATCCGGAGTGTGGTGCCATTCACGCTCTCGCGGTTGCGTTCTGCAGGTTGCCGCTGTGTTTGGCAATACAGATCGGCGGATTGGGACAAAATGCGGTCTTTCTTTGCATCATACCCATGGGGGTGGGTTTGCTTCTTGCCGGATGATCCCAGCGCTGTTGCTGACTCTACTAGTAACATAGGCCTCCCCCAAGGAATGCTACAAAGCACGGTCCTGAGCCACCTCCATCCATCGATTTCCTGCATATCTTACCAAGTCATCACTCCATCTAGTGGGGGGACGCCCTACACTTCGTCCGCCGGTACAAAGCCGCCACTCGACAACCTTTTTTCCCCATCGGCTGTCGGTTCTTCGAGCTATATGACCGGCCCATTGCCACTTCAGCTTACTAATCCGTTGGGCTATGTCGGTCACTCTGATTCTACTGTGGATATCCTCATTTCTAAGTTTATCATGCAAAGAAACTCCGAGCATAGCCCTCTCCCTAGCTCGCTCAGCGACCTTGAGCTTCCTCATCCGGCCAGCAGTGAAGAAGGACCACGTCTCAGTATAGGTCATCACTGGCAACACGCACTGGTTGTACAGTCTTGTTTTCAAGTTTTGAGGTACACCTGACGAGAAGATGGGCCGTAATTTCCCGAACGCTGCCCAACCGAGTTGAATCCGTCGATTGACTTCTCGGTCGAAGTTGGACTTACCTAGTCGGACTATTTGTCCCAGGTAAACATACTCGTCAACAACTTCGAGCTTAGTGCTCCCAACAATTACCGGCATAGGTGTGACATGGACATTAAACATAATCTTTGGTTTGTCCATGTTCATCTTAAAACCTATCCGTTGGGAAACACTATTAAGGTCATTGAGCATAGTGTTTAGGTTCTCCAGCGATTCTGACATAAGGACTATATCGTCGGCAAATCGAAGGTGAGTGATGTACTCGCCATTGATGTTAATACCGTATCCTTTCCAGTCCAGAAGCTTGAAAACGTCTTCCAATGCAGCGGTGAAGAGTTTCGTGGATATAACGTCACCCTGTCTTACACCTCTCTGCAATTGGATAGATTTCGTACTCTGGTTTTGTACTCGGATAGCCATCGTAGCCCTACTGTATCGTACAAGCACTTCAGCAATTCGATATACCGACAGTTAACTTGGTATCGCTGAAGGGACTGCAGCACCGCCCAAATTTCGACGGAATCAAAGGCTTTCTCATAGTCCACATACGCCAGACATAGTGGCAAATTGTACTCCTCGGACTTCTGTACAATTTGCCGAAGGGTATGTATGTGGTCTATGGTGCTATGGTGCTGGAAGTCGACAAGTCTGCGCGCGAGACGATTCGTAATGACTCTCGAAAACAGCACGTAGACGCGACTCAGAAGGGAAATTGGTCTGTAGTTCTTCAAGAGAGCGTTGTCTTGTTTTTTGAAGAATAAGACCACCGCACTTCTACTCCACGCCTCCGGAGTAGTGCCACCACGGAGGACGGAATTAAAGAGCCTCTGAAGGACTTTAAATACCGGTTTTTCACCCGCTGTAATTCCATCCTAGCCTGGGGCCTTGCCGTTTTTAAGGCGTTGGAGAGCCATTCTAATCGCGCTCAGACTGACGTCCAGGATATCATCAGAATAGTGTCGGATAAGACTTGCTCTTCGATCGTTACTCACACATGCGTGTGGTTCCAACGATGATGTGTACAACTGCCCATAGAACTTCTCAAACTCACTCAAAATCTCAGGTGTCCCGGAAACGACGATGCCACACTCGATCTTCAGCTTCGACAGCTGGCTTTTTCTGACAGACAGAGGTCTAGCAAAGACTTTGGAGCCCTGGTTCCACTCGATCGCTTCTTTAATACGAGCAGTATTAAAGTTGCGTAAGTCCCGCCGCATGCATTTGGAGATCTGTCTGTTCAGTTGCCTGTATGCTGTCAAATCTACTGAAGACTGCAGCTTCATATCCCGTCTAACAGCCATGAGATTAAGAGTGTGATCGTAGAGTTTTTGTGTTCTTCTGCGGCGGGTCTTGCAAAACTTAGCTCCGACCGCATGGACAGTTTCCACGAGTTTGTCATTCATGTCGTCCACTGCATTGCAATCTTCTAGGCACTGAAAACGGTTTCGTAGCTCGAGCTGAAAGGTTTCGGGACTTTGGATTAGAGCACGAGAGGGACGGAGCGTTGACTTCATTAGACGTGACCTCTCTAACTTAACGTTTAGGTTCAGTGTGCCTCTCACCATTCGGTGATCGCTGCCGGTTTTCACCCTCGTGATCACTGAGACATCACTAAACAGTTGTCATCTGGTCGCCATAATGAAGTCAATCTCATTTTTGTCGAACCGTCGGGGTTCGACCAGGTCCACTTCCTGTGGAGCCGCTTCTGGAAGATAGAGTTCATCATAAAGAGTTCCTCTTTCTCTATTAAGTCGGCCAGCTGCTGGCCCCTTGGGTTCCGTTGCCCTATTCCGAAATTCCCTACTTTCAGCTCACCGTTCTCTCTTGTGCCTAAATTTGCGTTGAAGTCTCCCATTAACACCGTATAGTGGGTTTTGGAGGAATGCATGGCTCTAGAGGTATCCTCATACATTTCCTCCACCTCCTCATCGGGGTGTGCCGAGATTGGTGCGTAAACCTGTATGACCTTCAGCGAATACCGTTTGGTGATTCTGAGTATAAGGTACGCAACCCTCGTCGACACACTCCCAATCTTTACAACGTTGTTAAAGAGAGACCCCAGATTCCAGCGCAAATTGTCTATTTCTTCTTCCAGCTCCAGGATCTTCTCGTCAGTCCTCAGGGTGCGTGCGTTATAAGTTGCCAGTTCGAGTCGTCGTAGGTGGCAACCGAACCTCCACCGTAGATTCTTAGCACCCCCTGCCCCGCCGTTACCATGGTCGCCACCATAGCCAGGAATAGCGGGGCCGCCGGGAACTGGGGGCCGTCTCTTCGTTATTTTAATGGGGGGTATATCGCCATAGTTGCCACGCTTGGCGAGCGGGTTGGCAACCGCAGTTTTTTTATTGTTGTTTTGTTGTTATCAGAAAGATACTGCTGCCCATTCTCTGCCTCAGTTTCCCTCTGTCGCCTTTTACGACACCCATGGGAGGATATGAGGTAGTAGATATTCTTGAGCGCCACTACACGGCAATATATATATATATATATATATATATATATATATATATATATATATATATATATATATATATATATATATACATAATATATATGTTAATATAATAAAATTACATAATAAGTATGGGAAGATATGGGTTAGTGAGTATTATTACCCGCCACTACACGGGACTATAGATGAGTTAATTGAACCTATTTATTCTGATATAAAAATTCTAAAATACCTGGCATATGATAGGCTTAGCGAAAGAGCAATTTTAACAGCAACAAGTGAAAAGGCTTCAAGCATTAACAAAAACATTTAAAAATATTAAACAGATAAGAAGTAGTGTATTCGTCTAACATTTCTAAATTATAGTTTATTTTATTATTATAATATGAAGATGATATTATTAATTTTCCTCTAAAGTTTTTGAAATACATTAAATGCTCCAGGGATGTAAAACCATAAATTAATTCTCAAAGTGGGCGCTTCAGTTACGGTGATTAGAAATCTGAATCCTCTTTAATTATGCAATGGAACACGGCTAAATATTGTACCTCTTTACCTATGAGGCTATGTTGTAACTCTCTACATAGCACCACCGTGCTTTGTATTGCAATATATGCAAATTTTTCGGGTCTTATTGTGTTTAATTCATAGAATTATTAATAATTCCATGGTTTAATTTAACTCTTTTTTACTTATTTTAATTCCCGACTTTTCAGGTGCTTTCATTTTATTTCATAATGTAATATGTCATCATCATCATCATCATCATTACAGTCTTTCATAAGTCCACTACTGAACATAGGCCTCCCCCAAGGAATGCCACAAAGCACGGTCCTGAGCCACCTGCATCCATCGACTTCCTGCATGTCTTACCAGGTCGTCACTCCATCTCGTGGGGGGTCGCCCTACACTTCGCCTACCGGTACGAGGCTGCCACTCAAGAACCTTTCTTCCCCATCGGTTGTCGCTTCTTCGAGCTATATGGCCGGCCCACTGCCACTTCAGCTTAATATGTAGCGTGTTCAATTAGATAAACGTAGAAATGTAGGTCATCCTAATTATAATAACTATTATCGTTACTGAGAACCAATAAGCAATTACAGGGTCATCATTAGGCATTCAGAGCGTATTATGTAGTAACTCCTGAGCTCTATTAGATAAATATCGAAAGGTAGGTCAACCTAACCACTTCCGTTACTCAGAACCTATAAGCACTTACCGGGTCATCATAAGACTTTCAGAATGTATCATGTAGTAGCATTCGCGCTCGTTTATTGCAAGTAAGATTTGAACCACTTCCCGATGTCTGATTGAGTTGAAATACTACGGTATACAACTTTAGTGACAACGCAATAATATGATAGGTATTGTTTCGTTTAATTTGTATTCACCTATTGTGACAAACCTACCAAAATAAGTAACAATTTTGCACGTTCTTAGGAAGCTTTACCTCTGTTCCGTTTATTTACTCATGTGCTAAGGTATTATAGCAAGTAGAAGGTAAGGTGCATTATTTAAGTATTTCAATGAAATAATCTATTGTAAATTATTGTAATGAACTCCTACAAGTATCAAAGGAACAAAATGTATTAGGTCTCTCAGAGATCGAATAAAATAGACAAAAATGATGATAACACTGCAACACATCTGGTATTCATGCCTCATCTTGAGTTCCTTTTTATGTAGTATGGTCTTCTGCCTGTAGATGGCGCCGAAATAACAAATACTAGTTGCGGGACCAAATCTCATCAAGGACATTGGGCAATGTAATATCCAGAGGAAACACTAATGAATAAAACCGATAGTTTTATTCATTAGTGTTTGTGATGATTTCTAAAATTTAAAAGAAAATTAATTGTGCTCTGCATTATTGTTATAAATATAAAAAATGTATAAAGTAATATAGTTAATAGTATATGATTACCTTAAAGTAGTTATATATACATAATATGTATGACGATTATCTACAACTAATGTATTCATTAATTTATTAATCTATTTTTAAAACATAATAAGTTAACGCCATCTAGTAAAATTTGTACTTACTACGATATACTATGACAAAAGTGTATTCAATCCTTTTAAACCTTATAATACATTATGCCTTTGACTATTAGATGGCACTACTAAATTCACTATTTTATAAACAAACAATCGCAGTAGCAATTAATCGACGCAATGAATCGAACAAAATTCACACATCTTTCATAAACTTACTATATCTTTTCGATCAACAATATTTATTACATTATTCATCGTGAAGAAAATGATAAAAGACAGGCGCCGACTTAAACACTTGGCCAATATTTTATGGTTAGTCTTACATATATATAGGCGAACTAAGTAATGACTAATAATTTGAATTTAGAAAAATACATACCTACTATTTGCGTATGACTATATTTTTAAGTTATCGCGTTAAACAAACAAATTCGAAGCTATTTAACGCCATCTAGACCTACGTTTGTGTATGACGAGAGCTAAGGCCGAAGCAATAAATACCGTTTCACTTAGATAGCGCTACAGAATGTAACCGAGTGATGGATTTGGATTTTGACACGAAACCTACCATCGAGAAATTAAAATCGTACGAAAACATTATCTTTCGTTTACTTTCGTTACATACTATTTTCTGTATTTAACCTACCTACTAGATTTTTGATGTAAAATTCATGAAGAATATTTAAGGGTGACTTAAAAATCATTTGCGATTTCTGAACAATATCAAAAATTGAGGAGGTTAACAATGCGACTGCATGTTTTATTGATATCACAAACTAGGTAGGTATTTAGAAACACTACGCGATTGATATGTAAGTATGTAACGCGATAACTTCGTCAATTAATTAGTTCTTTTTTAATACTCGTAGTTTATACCTTAAAGGTGGTTTCATATAAATATGGAAAAATAGTTTTTAAAGGAACTATTTAAACGACATTGAGATTACGATATTGGTTACTTTTTTCCTATTCAAGTTACTCAAAAAGTGTTAAATAAATTCACTTTTAATAAAATGTAAAAACGAAAGAGCAAGGAACTAAAATTAATAAAATAACTTCTCATTCTGAAGTCAGGACACTATTCATTACGTTTTTCTTTACTTTTCTTTTCTTTATTTTATTATGCATTCTAAGGGTATTATTCCGATCTCGGTAGCACGCAGCAGTGCTGCCGCAACAGTGTTGCCTTTGTGGTGCTGCGCAGCAGTGCTGCCTGCGCGCTGATTCCGAGCAAAGCGGCAGTGTTGCCCTGTTCGTGGTGTTGCGCTATTGTGTATTCATTCATTCATTCAGTTGTTTTGAGTTGGCAAGATTTAGATTGATCACCAACTTATATTCATATTGTTGGAAGAGGAATAACTTGTTTTATTGATTTTCTTCGATATAATATTATTCCATATAAATATTGTCTTTAATAAAATTATTACGACAATTGGTATGACTGTTATCGTAAAGGGCTGGATATAAAGTCCAACCAAGTTAACTAATTTTTCCTCTTCTGAATCACAGAAATTCATATTTTTATTGCAAATTTATTTATTAACATTCACGATTAGACAATATCGCTACAGGACACGTCACTACTGGTTTGTTGCGGCGGCAGGGCGACACTGCCGCGCAGCAGTGCTGCCGCTGCAGTGCTGCCACTGCATTGCTGCCGCGGCATTGCTGCCGCGTTCGGAATGTAATCTCATATAAACCTATAGAGAATATATTATGGGTCCAGTCATTGAGCTATATGTACTACGTACTAGAGAAGCTATTCCAAACCAAAATTGTGCGCTACTCTATGTCTTCGCACATGCGCGGGAGATAGTAGAGTCGCGCACGTGCGTAAACTTTAATTTAATATAAAAATAATAAGATATTAATATAAAATAAATATAAGAATTTAATATAAAATACCTACTCTTATTTTAAACTAAACAAACATATTTCTAAATAAAATGTAATAATAATTATCTTATAGAATTAACCAATCTTCAATTTATGCAATGGGTATTTAGTTTAGTGTACGGAGTGCAGTACAGTTCAGTTGAACATAGTCAATGTACGGAATGCGGTACCTAGTGCGTAGTAGGTACATATTATATATCGATGGGTCCAGTAGTGTAGTTGGACCGGCAGCATTGCCGCGGCAGCACTGCTGCGTGCTACCGAGTTCGGAATCATACCCCCTACGGATCGATACGGACCGAAGTCTTTATAGAAAATGGCACAAATATGTAGTCGTCTCTCAGAAACTCATCTTAGCTCACTCGCTTCTGATACCGCCCCGCCTCTAAACGAGATACCCCAGAGATGAGAGGATATAGTATATTTTAATAATTGCAATTTTATATGTACTTACCTTTATCCCTAGAAGACACATCGACTCCTATACTTTTCGATGAAAAGTGGTGCATTTATTCGCGGTTTTTTTTGAAGAATTATTTATTTTACCTTTTTGATTGGACTACAGAATATACCCAGTTCAAAGTTACAACAAGAAAGTCACTAAATAGTTAAGTATATTAAAACGTCACGTCTATTTTCCCACCGCTACGGGTGATTTTTATCCTAAATTGATACGGGACCACCTGAAGTATAATTTATTTAGTAAAAGAAGAATCGTTAAAATCTGTTCAGCCGTTATGTTCAATCGATTTTTCAAATTCAAACTTCATAAAATGCTTGGAATACATTTTTCACCTCTATCATTGTCTAATTAAGTAGTACGACTGTATACTATTTTTGATATTATACAACTCAATTGTACATACCTATATAAATTTTTCGTAAGAAATTATTGAAATCATATTAAAATCTGGTTTAAAATTTATTGCATAGTAGAAAGGAACTAAGCGCACAGACAAACAGTAAAAGTGAATAAATCTTCTGGAAGAAATTATATAAATTATAGTATACCTAAAAACCCCATCAAAATCTATTGCGTTATTAAAAAGAATTAAGAGCACAAGGGCACAAAAAGACAGAAGTAGGTACCTAGCGACTTTGTTTTATGCTACTGATTATTTAGGGAAGAAATACTAGGTAAATATCAAAATTAATTTACTTAATAAGTTTCTAAAAGCTTTATAAATTTTATTTTTTCGGCATTCATAGATTAAAAAGTTATCATTTCCTCAAATTTAAGTAAGCACTTATACAGTTATTATTATTTAGCACCCGCCAGAATAGCTGCAGTAATTACGTTCAAAACCAAAGAAAGGTTTTTTCACTTATCTGCTTAACTTAGCAACATGTTACCTTTCAAAGTGTAATATTGTTGACAAAAAATGTATTGTGTGCAACATGGACGCACGGTGTGGCAACGAAGCAGACGCACCATGCCTTGCATCGTACGGCAACACCGCACTAAAGCTAAAGCTAATCTTTCTACTTTTTAGGGATGGACTTGACAAGGGAAAAAATATCGATATATATACCGAATCGATATTTTAAAACATTAGATATGTCGTCATCATTTGTATGATTTTTTCCAGAATAAGGGTGACAAACGAGCACACAGTCCACCTGATGGTAAGTGGTTGCTGTGGCCCATAGACATCGACATCTATCTTCGTTTGCGAATTAAAATGCAGATGCGTTGTCAGCTGTGAGGACTAAAATAGAATGCCCCTTTTCCAGTAAAATGGGTCTCCGGTTCTCTACATTCACGATACGAAACATAGCAGCATTAAGCTGCTATCTTACGCTGGTATTCTGTGAGAGCGTGGTCCTTCCCTGGTCGACCCGACCCATACGTGCTACAGCTATATTATTAATATATGTAGCTGCAACACGGCTCTACCACGTAATGGTGTAAGTATAAGGCCTAAAATTTAATATTACTGAAAAAACCACAACCACCACATGAATGCTTTTGCTCCTTTTGTTGTTTCATGTTATGCCCATTAATACAACATTTTAAAATATATCGAAATTGATACGAATTCGATAGTCTAAAAAAATAACGATATGTCGCGATTAAAAATATCGACGATATATATATATCGATATTTTATAAGAAAATATCGATATTTCGATATGTCGATATTTGTTGCCCAAGCCTACTACTTTCTAGGATCATTCCGAAAGATTCGTCGACATTTGACACCCCTCTTGAATCTATGTCATGCATTCTATGTTAATTGATTTAAGATCGGATCCTGTGTACAAAGTTTTCCTTCGCAACTTAAGTCACCAATTAAAGGATTTTATATTTGATATACCTAATCAAAAAGTACACTTTAAAATGTAGACATTTTCATAGTAAATATAGCTGTAACCACGACTTCGTCCGCAAAACAAATCTATGGTCACTGACGACGTATTTAGTAATATTACTATCTTCTGAGTATTGGATTTTGGATGTATGGAAACGTTTGTAATTGGACTGACAAATACAAATTTGACCCAATGTGATATTGCCTTAATATTATAATATTATTGCGCATAAAAAATTAAGCATGCATCAAGGAAAGTTCTTCAAGAGCAAAATTTCAAATTTCGGAGTTAGCGCCATTTATGTCACGTTCGCAACAAAAATCAAAATCAAAATGTGTAGCAAATATTTATATTATGTTATAAAAAAATGTGGTACCTACTTGTAAACTCACTCATAAAAGAGGGCGGGCTTAGGGGGTACTTCTGTTCTTGACCTTAAACTTAGCAATTTGGCAAGAAGCAAGGTCTCCAGCACAAGTAAAGATCCGATCCGAAAGTCGAATTCGACTAAACCTTTTAACAGCACCAAACAGGTGCTTAACTTACCTAAAGTTTATGAATTTCAGTAACTTGATTATTTTGTTAAGTCAATATAATATAGATAACTGTTTTCACTGTTAAATGTAAGTACCAATCATATATAAATTGATATTATATTTCCTAATTAACAGCATTCGTGTATCGATTTAGAAAATAGGCAAAAACCCGGGATGGATTAACTATTTACAAACATAAAATTAAGTTTATTGGGACCTTGCAGAGCGCGTATCCTACTTGCTCTAGTCCGGTGTTTTAAGAATGTATTCGAAATATTGTATTTGTATCTGTTAATGAATCTTGACGATATTAGCAGCGAGAAAGCGTGACCCACGCACTGAGTTACTTTTTAAGAATTTCTAAGTTTACAAGTGTACAATGATTAAATGTCTAGACACTCGGCAGTGTATCAACCAAGTTTGGAATGACAAAGGGCACCCGCAGTGAGTATTTTTATAAGAACCATTTCGAGCCTCATTTAAACCTCCTATAACTCTAAAACTATAAGACTGAAACACTTGTGATTGCACACCTAATACCCTTGAATACCTAGAATCCTAAATTTCACGAATCTTGAGTTATAAGGGTATCAAAGGAGCAACTTTTATCATCTTATCAAATACCTAGGTCCATGTGGGTAACTTAGACAAAGTGAACAAATGGTAAAATTAATTTCTATTTACAACCAACTTCAATATAAATTATTGTTAATGATAAGTTCCAAGTACTTACAGTACTTAGAACTAAACGAACCGAACCAATAATTTTGCTGATACTTATTATTGAAATAAAAAAATAAAACAGTAAACACAAGAAAAGTCTTTAGTCTTGTATTTATTTAGATTTATATAAGACTATTTAAATAATAATAACCCACGATAAACTGTAATGTGAAAAAGTGACCCAGTTTGGTAAAAGCGACATTCAGTGTTGTCAGCCTCGCCGGTCGCTAAACTTCATAACAGTTCCAAGAACATTGTACATTCTTATAGTTCCTATGATTTAAGCAAATGCTATAGAGCTTGTGCTCGTTCAGATGTAAACTCTTATCAGCGAAGCCGACAACTCTGAACGGCCTTTGTACCGAACTTGGACTACTTTATACTTACGTTTTGGTGAGATACTTTATACAAAACTAAGATTATGCGTCTAAAATATTTACAAAAATGTTGTCGAAATCTCGCGCACTGTGTGGAACATGACCTCTTTTATCGTTTAAATTATGGTTTTAAGTGGTTTTGATACGTAAAAGCGGTGCGTTTTTGTGTATAAAATATCATGGCGTGTGAACTATTTGTAGGAACCAAGAAACAAGTGCTCCGATGGTGATGTGAAACTCAAGTTACTTGGAATTTATGTTAAATTTAATTATTCCATTCTATTCTGATCTATTTTATTACGTTCTGTTCTGTTTTGTTCCATCTATTCTATTTTACATTAATTCACTATACTTATTCAACTCAATTCTATTCCATTCTATTCTCCACCGGTCATGTCCCTTACGTTAGATGCCGTCATGGGAGTGGCAAAGTGAGGTGGGGTGATCGTGGTAGAGCTTGACCGAGCCGTCAGCCGCTTGAGAGCTCAAACGCCGCACTGGGACTTGACAGAATCCCGGGTCGTGTGCTGAGTTTAGCTGCCTTGTGGATATAGGCTTAGGTAGCTGTTTACCAACTGTCTACGAAGTGACACCCGTCACGCATTGGTTTCGATTTGGCCGTGCTAGGTGGTAAAGAATTTAGCATCAGCGAACCTTCATATCATTTCAAGGTCATGTGACGTTCACCAATACGCACCGGAGCAAGGCATTGAACTAAGATGCATCAAAATTAAAAAGAGGCCTGGCTGTAACTTCACGTTACAGTTTAGTTCGCCGTAGGGGCCGTTGCGTTGGCGATAAGTTAGATAACATCAACGCATTTATCTAGTTATGTTGGGACGCAATGAAATAATCATTCGTCATGGATTTAACTTGATGATAGTGTCCCATACCGGAAACTGGGCTTCTGGGGTTTCAGGCATACAAGATGGGGGCCATGAATGCCTCGTAATTGAGGAGGTCAATGACTCGGAAGTGATCTTGAGACATCATAAAAAAGTACCTAGCACACGGTTCAACTTTCTTTACACCCAGCCACGCACGATGCAAAATGACAACGACCTTGAATAGGCTAGACGTACGTCTATAAAAATTATTAATTTTTATCAAACACTTCACACGCTGGACGTATTCACATCCAGCTAGTCTCACCACTACTTTTTCTGTCGGGCTGATAGATAATGAATAGCGGCGAATGTCATTTTGTATATAACTACGTTCAGCATAGCGCCCTTGGAGCGATGTACAGCAGATGGATCGTGGATAAGGTGCATAACACTGTGAAGATGCTGGGTGCAGCAAGTACTCCCTCCGAAACGTGCTTCCAGAAAAGAAAAGCGGTGTAACAAATCAAATTCTCAAGCAAAATTAAACTGTTGGTAAGTTGTTTCTGTCATCACCATGATATCCACTACACCATTTCGTCCCGTTCGTATCTTACAAAGGGACTGAGGGAGTTTCGTGTCCTACAAACAAACCATGAGGTGGAGAGCAGTACCCTCCTAAAACAACCAAAAAAAAAACTGGGGTTGCCAACATGCATGCCAAACCTGGAAATAATGGCTATGAGGGAATCTATGGGGAGGATTCTTGCCATTGTTTTTCGACAACTATGTTCAGTAGTGGACTTTAAGAGGCTTTTTTTTATAGGATCGAGTGACAAACGAGCACACAGTCCTTCTGATGGTAAGTGGATGCTGTGGCCCATGGACATCTACATTTATCTTCGTTTGCGAATCAAAACGCAGATGCGTTGTCACTCGTGAGGACTAAGATGGAATGCCTCTTTTCCAGTAAAAAGGGTCTCCGGTTCTCTACACTCACCATACGAAACACAGCAGTGTTAAACTGCTATTTGACGCTGGTATTCTGTGAGAGCGTGGTCCTTTCCCGGTCGAGCCGACCCACTCGTGCTACAACTATACTACTAATATAGCTGCAGCGTGGCTCTACCACGTAAAAAAAGGCTGTAACGGTAAGACATTTGTCTCAGAATTTTCCATTTTCTTGCGGTCAAATTACTTGAAGTTGATTATTTAGTTCATTGTTCGCAGAACAAAGTTATATTTAATTTCCTTTTTCGCGTCACTCATTTTTTGTTTGCCAGAACCTGTAGGGTAGTTAATTTCTTTTATGTCAATATAAATGAAAATTTTAAATTTATTATTTTTCAAGAAGTTTACAAACAGAACTGAACAAACTTAGTGTGGTCATTTTTTATAGTTACAGAATTTCCAAGTTATTTCCAGGTGCGCTAAACAAACAAAAATACTAACATTGAACTACTCAATCTGAAATCATCACCCGCCGAATCTGCAAACTTCATAAATAGCTATTTCTTAAATATAGGAATCCAACTTGCCAATAAAATCCAGAATGTCAAAGAGACCCTTAGTAGACCCGTAGATAACAATCCGGTATCATTTCACTCCTTTGTTTTACTATATACGGACATAGACGAAGTTAAAAATATAATTTTAAACTTAAAATCAAACAGCGCTCCAGGCTGGGACAATATCCCCAATGACTTCTTAAAATTGGCAGTCAATGACTTGGCTCCTATTATTTCCCATTTAACTAATCTATGTTTCGATACAGGAATATTCCCTGCACCATTAAAGCAGTCTATTATTACGCCTGTGCACAAGGGCGGGGACAGAAATGACATTAATAATTATAGACCAATTTCCGTTCTACCAGCAATATCTAAAATTCTAGAAAAGTTACTTAATATTAGATTACTCAACTACTTAAATAAATTTGATATATTAGCACCCACACAGTTTGGCTTCAGACAAGGAAGATCGACAGAAGATGCAATTCTTGAATTAAGCGCATTTGTAACAGAACAGCTCGACCACAGTAAAAAATGTTTGTCAGTTTTCCTTGATCTGAAGAAAGCATTCGATACCATCTCTGTCCCTATGCTTGTGCACAAGCTTGAAAAAGTTGGAATAAGAGGGACCCCGCTTGCTCTTTTCGAAAGCTACCTGTCAGAGAGAAAACAAAAGGTAAAGCTTCCTGGGTTCACTAGTGAGGATGCGGGAGTCTCATCATATGGCGTACCACAGGGTAGCGTTCTGGGACCAACCTTATTTTTAATTTATATCAACGACCTATGCAGTATGACCATACCAAATGCTAAAATCCTGTCGTACGCCGATGACACGGCTGTGGTTTTTGCTGGTGAATCTTGGGAGGTTGTCAAGACTAGTGCTGAATGTGGTCTAGCTAGAGTCGCTCTGTGGTTGCAACAAAATCTTCTCACTCTAAATACAGCTAAGACAAATTTTATTTGCTTTAGCATTACTAACAACTCGCAACCACAGACTGACTTTTGCCTTAAAATTCATGCATGTAATGAGGATGCTAAAAACAAAGCTTGTGACTGCCCATCAATTGAAAAAGTCTCTCACACTAAATATCTCGGCGTCATTGTAGATCAGAGGCTATCGTGGTACCCACACCTGGAACATGTCATCAGTAGAACTCGAAAATTGATTTGGATATTCAAAACCCTAAGACACGTAATACCAGATAATACTAAACAGTCGGACTCTCCCAGATATCTCCTAAACCAAATATACATATCCCTTGCACAATCTATCATAACTTATTGCATTCCGGTGTGGGGTGGAGCTACAAAGACCCAATTTCTCAACTTGGAAAGAGCTCAGCGAATCCTTCTTAAGGTCATGCATTTTAAAAAAAGACGTTTTTCCACTGAAAAACTGTATCAAATAAGTGGTCTACTCTCAGTTAGACAATTATATGTTACTATGACAACGCTCAAAGCACACAAATCCGTGCCCTTTGACCGATGCATCTTGGAAAAGCGGCGAAAAGATGTTGTGGCTGTGTCTTCTGGTTTCAAAACAGTGTTTGCTAGTAGGCAATTTAGCTCCCGTTCTACATTCCTATATAATTTAATAAATAGAGAATTAAACATATATGACAAAACATACAAGGAGTGTAAAAACCTTATACTAAAATGGGTGCAGTCGAAAACATACGACGAAACTGAATTTCTAATGGAACGCATTTCATAATTCACTGTTCTTTACGATATATAACATAATAATACTTTCTCTACACACACACACACACACACACACACAGATTCACACGCACGTGCACAAACGTACATACACACACACTCACACAAACACACACACACACACACACACACACACACACACACACACACACTTGCATACATGCACACATATACTTTTGTACTTTTTAATTTTTAAATTTTTAAATTTTTGATTTTTAAAATTAAATTAGTTATTGTTATTTTTGGTTTGTTAAAATAGAGTAATTGGTTTGTCATTTTTGGTTTTGAGAATTAAAATGTATGTTTAGATAAGGAAGAGCGGGGTTTCCAAACACAAGCATTACTTGCTTAAATGGAGACCCCAATCAACTATCTAATTAATTTAAGTTTTGTGAAGAAAAATAAATTATTTTATTTTTTATTTAAAATAAATTATTTTATTTATTCATTTATTTATTTACATCTATATATATCAATAAAATTGAAGTGTCAGTCTGTAATTTGCATGCCATGAAGACGTGAAAAACCTTTTGTCTGTCTGTCTGTCCGGCTAACGGGGGGATTGGCTGAACCGATTGATATAAAACTTCACCAACAGATTCGAAAAACTGGGAAATAAAAAAAACACAAATTGATCAAATGAATGTGTTCTTTAATGATTTTTAATCGAAATAATGCCATATTAAAATACCCTAATCAGGCGAAGCCGATCTCGTCCCGCGGATGTCGAAACAGACGACAGGAAAAAGCCAAAACAGAAGGTGGATAGCAGCATCTTCCTGATACAAACATGATATCCTGAACAAAATAATAAAAACTGCGGTTGCCAACTCACCTGCCAAGTGTGGCAACTATGGAAAAAGCATCCCTATGAGACAATCTACGGGAGAGGCCTATGTTCATCCGTGGACTTTTATAGTCCATCCATAAATTACAGATGGATAGACGGGACGGATTACTAATGCAATCAGCATTACCGAATCCGGGGCGAGACGCTAGTTACCTTTGAAAATGAGATTCAGATTCACAGGTTTATTGTCTGTTATTTCTCTCAGCAACTATCAACATTGTTTAACGAATATAAGATGATTTTCAAATTAATTTTGGCTAAAAATCTAAATTATTCAGTAAAATAACCCAAAGTTTGATTAATGTGTCTCAAAACAATTGAAGCATGTTCTTTTAATTTATTAACACAAGGAAAGGGTTAGTAACATTAAAATATATTAAAACTTTCAATACTCGTATCCCAATTGCTGATTCTTTCTGTGGATAAAACGGGATGGCGATGTTACGACTGATGCGTTTTCCCTGTTTTCACTCTCAGCGGCCCAGTGTTCTGTCCCTTTGGCTATTTTTATACTGTAACATTCTGTACCTTTTTCCGTTATCATGTTTATCTTGAACGATACTGTGAAACTGAAAACTATACACGCCTATTGTAATATTACCATTTAACATCACCTCCTTTGTTAAATTTTAACAATAATGTATTTTTATTTTCGGGGAATGTTCATATTGAATCATTATTATTATATTCTTGCTTTTTAATATATATATACATATATATATATATATATATATATATATATATATATATATATATATATATATATATATGTATGTATGTATATGTATGTATATTAAAAAGCCAGAATAACAAAACTTTCTCTGGACGAGGCCCCTTAGACGCGTTCTGAACAGTTTTCAGTTCTCATATATATACTAGCTGACCAGGCAGACTTTATTTTGCCCTTTCCGGCGACCATTTAATTTCCTAATAAAAACTGCAAAAAAATTGAGGATCACTTATCGGGATAAAATCTCTCAAGTTGGACCAAACTGAACACAGTGTGCAAAATTTCATTAAAATCAGTTCAGTAGTTTAAAGTATGTGACACGTACTTTTTATATATAATGTTATATATATATATATATATATGAAACACTTGTTGACATTTTTATTTTCTACGTACTATTAGAGAGATTGCCACCTACTTCTGTTATCTACTTGATCGCACTCCATATTTTATTTTGAATTCTTCCCTTTAAAATATTACAAAAGAATCGTTTACAAGCGACAAGTCGTTGCCAATATAACCAATCGATATCGCTAACTAGAAAGCTCCCGTGTCCAATATGTAAGGACATTTCCAAGCGAATCCCTTTTCCAACCTGTTCCATTTCCTATATCTGCATAATAGATAAACTTATATACTACGTATGTAAATAAGTGCTCCACAGGCTATAGCACAGAGCCCCAATATATAGTTTAAAGCTATACTTATATATTGACTTGACAATACTAGCCCCCCTCATACCAGGATATTTTACTTTCTCTGGACGAGGCCCCTTAGGCGCGTTCTGAACACCACAGGGGGAGGAGGGCGACCCTCTTCTCCCTTCTGGCCACCCTCGGACCCACCTTACGCATAGTATACACCATACACAGAACTAACTCTGCCAGTCTCTATAAACTCCTTCATGTGTGTGTTCATATATAATCTACTTATTTAAATACGCAATTTAGAACGTAGGTATTTCGCCTTAAACATGTAGACGCATGGGGCTTAAATCAATTTAGCGAGAAATTTTCCGAGGTTGATTAAATCCGAATGGACGCTATAATTATTTGTCACAATTTAGAGCTGTACGTTTAATAATATTTTTGACATTGCATCATCAACAATGTTAGAAGATCGTTAAATGACGATTCTTTTGAAAAAAAAAATCAGTACTTTAGACGTGATACGTTCATAAA
This sequence comes from Parnassius mnemosyne, assembly GCA_963668995.1. Lineage (NCBI taxonomy): Eukaryota > Metazoa > Arthropoda > Insecta > Lepidoptera > Papilionidae > Parnassius > Parnassius mnemosyne. The sequence continues at coordinate 41,151,428 of CAVLGL010000082.1, read as the reverse complement.
CCAACACATATAGACAGCCAATTCTATAAATGGTAGAAATGTATTTAATTACGTATATTTAGTCCCCCTAAATCATTTTTGTCATAAAATATGTACGTACAGGCACTTGCAATTTACTTTTTTATTATAGATTCCATATTCGCAGAAGTCATAGATTCAAATTTATAGATAAGAATATAAGCATAGTTTTAAATTAAACATTATTCATTTGCTTGTGAAGTGATCTTATTTTTAAAAAAAAATACGTCTATATTGAACAAATTGTGTCTAAAAGTTTTAAAATGCTAAATTTTGTTTCCAGAAACACTAGTAGTATTGCATTCCAGTATGGATTCTTAACATTAAGCTGTTTATTGACGCTTGTATTCTCTAAGAGTGTGTTCCTTCACCGGTCGAGCTGACCCGTTCGTGCTACAACCATAACATAGCTGCAACGTGGCTCTATCACGAATAAAACAACTAAATAATATAATACAACTAAATCATTTTATGTTAATTTGAACTAAAAGAACGCACTTACTTATTCTGGTTTGTCTGTACTATTCAGAATTATTATAGTTAATAAATTGATATACACCAATAGAATTTAACGTCGATATAATCCATTTCCATTCTAAAGAGTACTAATATTCAAGGGAATTTTAAACCTATACTTGCCAATATTTTTTTTTTGAGAATCGATAATAAATTTTGTACTAATTTTGTTATTGGCTCTTTCTAGAGGGGAAATTTTGATAAAGGTAGTAATGGAGACGATAGATAACTTGATGGGGTGACAGTCAACAGAGTACAAACATTGTCTGTTAGAATAACCTCATGATTAATTTTGATATAATCATCAAAAGTCTGAGACTTTCTAGTGAAAATGGCAACAATTGTGGCAGCGAAATACGATCGAAGTTTTCATTCACCGATGATTTTATTTACTGCAATTATGATTTATCCTGACTTGGGAACAAGAACAACAAATTTCATACTCTGTTTTACTGCAGCTGGCTTAGTTCTGGCACTTGTTATTGCTAATACAATATTATGCTGCGCTATGCAAGAATTTTAGTAAATACATAATAATGCCGCAAAGAAAGTCCTGGGCATTAACTAATGTGTTGAAAACAAGGCATTGTTGCGTATACATAACAGAAAATAATTGAGTACTAGTGGTCGCTTAGTGGTTGAAATTCGACCTACTACCTACCTATTCGAATACGACTCCACATAAATATATAAAACACACATGGGTTATCCAAAATTGCACGCCTCATGAGCGTTTCATTTAATTTTGAGGAAAAAAATAAAAAACCAAAATAAATCGATTACACAAAGTATAAAATCGATATAAGCTCTATGGTACATTTGGCCTTTGTCTATACATGTCTTTGTCAGCTAAAGAAGAAAATGAAAGCGCATTTAAATTTTTAGTAGCAATAAAACTTATAAAAGTTGAAAATCATTTTATTAACAAACTACGCGTACTAGGCTATTGATATGGAATAGGGAGAAAACAAGTTGATGTCATTCTGAAGCCAATAAAAAACGCCGTTCTCGATACGTCATTTTTTTCGGGAATTATCGTGACTAAATACAAAATCAACATCCGGACGTCCACGTAAAATTTTTTAAAACCGTTTTTTTTCAAATTAGTAATATAAAATGATTTTTTGTAAATATTAGATGGATTGATTAGAGTGTATTTTTGATATACGGCTACTCATATTATCACATAAGTGCAATATGGTTTTGATAGATGCGTTTCAAGACCACAAAATTGCTTCACCTTGACGTGTCCAGTGTAATACACTACCTAATAACGCTTCGCGTTATGAGGCGTGCAATACACGCTTCTTTGCCTTGACATACACTTCACATACTATTAAATAGGAACGCTTGAAATCCCATAAAATTACAATAATTATTTCTTGGCAACATTTTAATTTTTTTTGCCAATAATCTTCACTCTGTTTTACTGTTTACCACAGACTATTAAATGTTTGATAATGGCCTTAGAGTAAACATTGATAGTTTGAACTAAAAAGTAGTGATTTGATTACTATACACAATATGTTCTTAGGTCTGAACATCAATAAACGACATAATTTGTCTAAGCGACAATGAAAGAGTATATATAATCACTATGCGCGCAAGATAACGCTGCGCGCGACTGATGGTGCACTTAATGTTGCCAACTTAACTAATATTTTTTCCCTTCATTTAATTTTATTACTAGAATTATATAACTATATCAAATTACATAAATTACATAATTGATTACCAAAGCTCAGTTGTAAAAACTGTAATGTACAGCTTAAACTTATTTAATTTTATTACTAGAATTATATAACTATATCAAATTACATAAATAACATAATTGATTACCACAGCTCAGTTAAAAAAAACTGTATTGTTCAGCTTAAACTTACAAAGACCTAATAATTTTTAAACCTTATATTTATTTTTTAAGTTCCGCATCATAAATATATTTATTGATTCTAACTTTCGTGAGTTTGACACTACACTACACAAGCTTATTACACATAATTTGTACCTATTATATGCGTGTAAAAATGACTAATATTAAGATTAATGACTGCTGATATTTTGTCTATAATAAATTTTTCCAAAAAGGTATTTTGATACAGAACTGATATAGTATTATAGGTAATATTTATTCAATCAATCAATCAATCAATTTCGTTTATTCAGTTTAGGCACATAAAGAGCACATATGAACGTCAAAATTTTACAATCATGTCAAGAAACAATTAATATAATATTAAATAAAGTAAATAAATCATTTGAAAATGATTCTTTCGCTGGTTCGGTAAGTTGGTTTAAAATTACTATTAAATAAACTCAGTGAACAGTTTTATATATCGTTTCTTTCTTTTTTTTAAACAATGTGTTTTTTTTTTAACTGATTTATATTGTGCGAGCAAGCAAAAAGATTAGGAAGACCATGGATTTTTATCTTTGAGGTATTCGTCTACTTTATAATATCCTTTTTTCATTAAACACTTTTTTACTTCTATTTTAAACTTATTTAGTGGCATGTCAACCAGGTCCTGAGGAATTTTATTAAGCATTTTTATACTGTTACCTACAAACGAATTACCAACCTTATGAAGTCTGAGTTTTGGCACTACAAGTTTATTTTTATTTCTCGTATTATAATTGTGTACGTCAGAGTTTTTTTTGAAGAGATCTAGGTTCTTGCGTACTATAAAGAACGAAATAAAAAGTCCAAGAAAACCTTGTAAATCTTTTGTGAATACCTATTATTATTTATGAATTTGGTGTAACAATGGTCCTGCAGTGGGTCAACGCCTTCCATTCGCACATCTTCATCAGAATCCATGCTAGAGTCTTCATCAGAAGACTTGGATGTGTCACCTGTAACATTAATTACAAATTTATCCATTTCCATATCCATAAGCTGATTGGAAATATTTATCTTCTATTTTTTCTACACATAGACATACATTGAGCTATTCTTCTGTCGTTACTGTTCTAAACACCGCCTCACTAATAGCAGCTATTTCGCTAGGAGCTTGAATGATATTTTTCTCTGCAATACGCCTCTTTACTACTGCCCAAATTTTTTTGATGGGATTTAAATTACAGTGGTAAGGTGGCAAACGAAGAACGTCATGTCCATGTTCATTTAAAATTTGTTCTATTTCATACTGTGGCTTTCCTTTGTATTTTTTAATTAATTCGTATAATTACGCTTTTGTCCAACAATATTCAAATTTAATACCATTTCTCGTAAGCCATCCTTGGAGCTCTGCTTTTCTATTGCCAATTGTAGGCGCCTCTTTATCTGTGAGCAGTAGTATGACGCATTATCCATCACTACAATGCAATGTTGGAAGATTCGGCACAATTTTTTCTTTCATCCACCACACGAAGTTAGCGGAATTCATATCGTCATGATAGTCGTTCGATTTCGAGTTAGACCTGAACAGTAGCAGTTCATTTTCAACAAACCCAGTTTTACTTCCACGTTGGGCTATTATCCATCTTGCACCGACGCTATCACAAGCAAGAATACCAGGCTGTTCCTCCGATTGCCAACACTTTTGAAGGTGGTCTGAAGCATTTATATACGTTTCGTCAACATAAATGACCGGTCGATTTTCTTCCTGACGATTCTTAGGCAGCCTCAGAATATATTTTGCTCTTCAAGCTGCAATATCACTGCGTTCTACCAATACTTTTCGTTTAGACCGGCACCATTTGTATTGGTAGCCCATAGTCTTTAAAATACTCCTCAACGATGTTCTGCCATATTTAAAATCGATATCAGTTTTCGATTACACCCAAAGTTTATTTATGGTAGGAATCTCCTTCTTGACGACGTAAAACGATTGAATTAAATGCCTTATAGCACTTTCGCACATATCGAAATCGTCGAAATCATAAATTTTTTTCCTCCGGTTCCTAGTTTTTCCCGGTGTCACAATTTTAGAAGACGAAGCTTCTGCTATTTGACCCTCTTGACTTATCTGGGTGACGGTGCGTACAGAAACACCTAAAACAAAATACAAACAATGCATTGTAAATACATGATATTAATGACGCCGCGCGTAGAGTTATCTTGCGCGCACTTTACCTACGTTTTTAACGACCATTATGTGTTTGACATTAGCAGTACTAACGTAAGTAATGTAGGTATGTTTAATTTAATTTAATGTATTTGTATCACATATAATATATAAATAAATAGCTTTCTGTACTCCTTTTTCATATTAACTTCAACTGCAAAATCTGACTCTCCTCCGTGCGCGCAAAATGCTTAATAAAGAATACTAAGATTTTCCTTTACGTATCAATTTAAAGATCAGGCGATCTGGCATTGTGTCATTTTTATAGGACAAGTGTGACAAACGAGCACACCGTCCACCTAATGGTAAGTGGCAATGGTCCATAATCTACATCTATCCTCGATTACGAATCAAAATGCTTGCGTTGTCATGCAAAATGTTGTCACCCGTGAGGACGAAGATGGAATGCCTCGTTTCCAGTAAAAAAGGTCTCCGCTTTTCTATATTCACTATACGAAAAACAACAGCGTTAAGCTGCTATTTTACGCTGGTATTGTGTGTGCTGTGAAAGCATGCTGTTTCACCGGTCGAGCCGACCCATTCCTACTACAAATATACTACAAATATAGCTCTACCATGTAATATTGACATATTTAATTCATTAAAAAAACAGGATTAGATAATTATTTCGATATGCTTTAGAAAACGATCCAACAAAAATAACAGTATTCTTTTTTATATTAACCAAAATTTCACCAATAATATAATAAAAGCGTAAGCGCCTGCATGCGGTTTGCTATTTCACGTTTTAATGGTTTTTTTAAGTGTTTGAATTGCATTTTTTAACTAAAGGAGGATATGTCCGATCATAATAAATAGTAAAATGTTAAAAAATCTGATATTACTTCTTAGGAATCTTAATTAGTTGAAAGTATCAAATAATACAGACAATCAATCTGTTACATAGATTGGTTATCTGTATTATTTGTTACTATTAAAAGGAAAAGGGTAATATTAATTAAATAATCTTAACTCTTCATCTACAGCCTAGAACTAATTGATGAATTGTTTTACATAATAAAGTAATATTAAATTACTTCATTAACTTTAGTGTTTGTTTTATAAAATCATTATTTTATGATTATCTGTCTCTATCATAACTGTGTAGAGGCGGCGTAAGAATATCCACATCAGCAACATCTTCTTATTAAAAAAAAAAAACTTGGCGATTGCCAAAATTGGACAACAAACGCCCGAAGACAAAAATAGTATGGGACCTTGGCGCTTTGGTGACAGTAATGAACGGGGTGAGATACTAATTCAAATTTGCTTAGAGAATCAATTTAAAATAAGTAGTACATATTTCAAGAAAAAATTTACAGACAACTATTGCAAATACGTAGGTCACTCAATAAGTTTTGAGATGCTCGAAATTTAAAAATGGAACGCACCCGTGTTATATGTTTCTAAAAAGCAAAATTTATTTAAAAATAGAACTCCATAAGCCAATTGCTCAATATTAAAAAAAAAACATAGTTCTATTAATTTTCCAGCAACGCTTCCCGCTCTTTTAATTTAAAACGATGTATAAAAGCTTTTAGAACAATTTTTACTTTGCAAATATCAAACATATAGTAAATTTTTCTAAAAGCTTTTATATAATGGATTTCCGCAAAGTAACGCCTGGTTCTATTAATTATATTAAAACGATGTATCTTAACTGTGAACATTTTCGCGCTATGATATATTATGATTTTAAATTTAGTTTAACCGGACAATTAAGTTTACTACGGTTACAGTCAGCATTAGGGGACTCAGCTCCATCACGCGTAACAATTTTTAGGTGGTTTGCTGAATTCAAAAGGGGTAAAAGGAATCTTAAAGATGACCAAAGAACCGGGGCCCCGCAAACAGAAGTAACGGCAGAAAATGTATGGACTGCTTAAATGTTGTTGGGAGAAGACCCACGAATCACATATATGGACATCGAAAAGATTGTAGGCATTAGTTCGGAGAGCATTCATACCATCCTACATCAACATCTTGGAGTGAGGAAGCTTTGTTGTCGATGGATCCCTCGTTTGCTCTCCGAAAGCGAAAAACATACTCGTGTGGATTGGTGCTATGAAATGCGTCTATGTTCTGAAAACGGGCCATCTAGGCGTGTTTCAGAAATCGTTACTGGTGACGAGACATGGATCTATCAAAATGATCCGGAAAATAAAAGGCAATCGGTATGGGCCTACTCAGAAGGAGAGTATCCGACAAAACTGCAGAGACCTCGCAACGTCGGCAAAAAAATGGTGGCTAGTTTTTTTCACGGAGCGGACATTTGACAACTTCAATTCTGGAAAATTGCAGGTCAGTCAACTCTGAATGCTATAATACAGTTGCATTATCCAAAGCTTTTCAAGCTGTGCGGAATAGAAGACCAAAGACCGGGCTTCGGGGAATCATGCTGCATCACAATAAGGCCTCTTCACATACCTCCCTTAGAATAAAAGCATTTATTGAGGAATCTGGTTTTGAAACTTTAAGTGACCCACCCTACAGCCCTGACTTAGCTCCTTGTGATTTCTTTTTGTTCCCAAGAGTCAAAGAAAAAATAAAAGGCAAGTTTTTTTCAAGCGCCGAAGAAGCCGTGGCTGCCTACGAAGAAGCGATATCCGACCTGTCAGATCGAGATTGGCAAAAGTGTTTTCAGAGTTGGTTTAGGTGAATGGAACTTTGTATAGAGCATGATGGAGAATATTTTAAAAAGATGTAAAATAAATATTAATAGTACTTAGAATATTTTTTGTATATCTCAAAACATATTGAGTGACCTACGTATCCCGCTATAAGCCATCCTAAAATAAGTAAGTCTTAAATAAGTGTCTCGTTAACAAACTAGTAAAGATTGGGAGTGTGTCGACTAGGGTTGCGTACTTTATACTCAGAATCACCAAACGTGTTGAAGGTCATACAGGTTTACGCACCAATCTCGGCACATCCCGTTGAGGAAGTGGAGGAAATGTATGAGGATATATTTAGAGCCATACATTCTTTCAAAACCCATTATACGGTTTTAATGGGAGATTTTAACGAAATACTAGGCACAAGAGAGAACGGTGTGCTGTAGGTAGGGAAATTTGAAATAGGGCAACGGAACCCTAAGGGCCAGCAGCCTGCCCACTTCATGGAGAAGAAGGGACTCTTTATGATGAACTCTTTCTCCCGGAACGGCCCCAAAGGAAGTGGACCTGGTCGAATCCCGACGGTTCAATAAAGAATGAGATTGACTTCAGTATGACGACTAGACGACAACTGTTCAGTGATGTCTCAGTGATCGCGAGGGTGAAAACAGCTATCACCGAATGGTGAGAATGGTGAGAACCTAAACGTGAAGTTGGAGAGGTCTCGTCTAATGAAGTCAACGCTGCGTCCCCCTCGTGCTCTAATCCAAAGTTCCGAAACCTTTCAGCTCGAGTTACGAAACCGTTTTCAGTGCTTAGAAGATTGAAATGCGGTGGACGATATGAGTGACAAGCTCGTATAAACAGTCCATGCGGTCGGAGATAAGTTCCGCAAGACCTACCGCAGAAGGATGGCTGTTAGACAGGAAATGAAGCAGCAGTCTTTGATAGCGTGCCTGTACGCTGAACAGACAGATCTCCCATATACATGAGGTGGGACTTACGCAACTTCAATACAGTTTGTATTGAAGAAGTGATCGAGCGGAACCAGGGCTCCAAAGTCTTTGCTAGATATCTGTCTGCCAGAAAGAGCCAACTGTCGAAGCTCCAGACCGAGTGAGGAAATGTCGTTTCCGGGACACCTGAGATTTTGAGTGAGATTGAGAGGTTTTATGGGCAGCGGTACAAGTCATCGTTGGAGCCACACGCAAGTGTGAGTAACGAACCAAGAACAAGTCTTGTCCGACACTATTCCGATGATATTCCGGAGGTCAGTTTGAGCGTGATTAGAATGGCTCTCCAGCACCGTAAAACGGAAAGGCCCCAGGCGAGGACGGAATTACAGCGGAACTTTTAAAAGCGGGTGGGAAACCGGTACTAGAAGTCCTTCAAAACCTCTTTAATTCCATTCTCAATGGTGACACTACTCCGGAGACGTAGAGAAGAAGTGCGGAGTTCTTGTTCTTCAAGAAAGGCGACAATACTCCCTTGAAGAACTACAGACCGACTTCCCTTCTGAGCCGCGTCTCGTGCTGTTTTCGAGAGTCATTACGAATCGTCTCGCATGCAGACTCGACGACTTTCAGCTTCAGCCAAATTGACTGTCAGTATATCGAAGTGCTGAAGTGTTTGCACAGTAGGGCTACGATGGCTATCCTAGTATAGAACCAGAGTACAAAACCTATCCAACTGCAGAGAGGTGTAAGACAGGGTGACGTTATATCCCCGAAATTCTTCACCGCTGCATTGAAAGACGTTTTCAAGCTAACATTAATGGCGAGTACATCACACATCTTCGATTTGCCGACGATATAGTCTTCAAGGCAGAATCGCTGGAGAACCTAAGCACTATGCTCAATGACCACAATAGTGCCTCACAACGGATACGTCTTAAGATGAACATGGACAAAACATAGATCATGTATAACGTCCATATCACACCTATGCCGGTAGTTGTTGGGAGTACTAAGCTCGAAGTTGTTGACGAGTATATTTACCTGAGATAAATAGTCCGATTGAGTAAGTCCAACTTCGACCGAGAGGTCATTCGACGGATTCAACTCGGCTGGACAGCCTTCGGGAAATTACGGCAAATTTTCTCGTCAGGTATATATCAAAACTTGAAAACGAGACTGTACAACCAGTGCGTGTTGCCAGTGATAACCGATGGAACTGAGACGTGGCCCTTCACTGCTGGTCGTATGAGGAATCTCAAGGTTGCTCAGCGAGGTATGGAGATGGCTATGCTTAGGTTTTCTCTGCGTGAAGAACTTAGAAATGAGGATATCCGCAGCAGAATCAGAGTGACCAATATAGCCCAACGGTTTAGTAAACTGTGTGTGAAGTGGCAATGGGTCGGCCATATAGCTTGAAGAACCAACAACCGATGCGGAAGAAAGGATCTTGAGTGGCAGCCTCATACTGGCAGTTGAAATGTAGGGCGCCCCCCCACTAGATGCAGTGTTGACCTGGTAAGACATGAAGGAAGTCGATGGATGCACGGGCTCAGGGCCGTGCTTTGCGGCATTCCTTGGAGGAGTCCTATGTTCATCAGTGGACTTGTGAAGGGCTGTAATAATGATAATCATGATCCATAAGATATAGAGAGTGATTAAAGAGTTTTTGTGTACTTCTGCGGCGGGTCTTGCAGAACTTAGCTGCGACCGCATGGACAGTTTCCACGGGCTTGTCATTCATATCGTCCACTGCATTGCAATCTTCTAGGTACTGAAGACGGTTTTTGTACTCGAGCTAAAAGGTTTGGGAACTTTGGATTAGAGCACGAGGGGGACGAAACGTTGACTTCATTAGACGAGACCTCTTCAACTTCACGTTTAGGTTCAGTGCGCCTCTCATCGGTTTTTGTTACGCGTTTTCACCCTCGCTGTCATCACTGAACAGTTGCCGTCTAGTCGTCATAATGAAGTCAATACCTCAATTTTTGTCAAACCGTTGGGGCTCGACCAGGTCCACTTCCTGTTGGGCCGACTCTGGAAGAAAGAGTTCATCATAAAGAGTCCCTTCTTCTCTATGAAGTTGGGCAGCCTTTTGGGTTCCGTTGCCCTATTCCAAATTTCCCTTATCTCTTGTGCCTAGATTTGCGTCGCAGTCTCCCATTAACACCGTATGGAGGGTTTTGGGGGAATGCATGGCTTTAGAAATATCCTCATACATTTACACCACCTCCTCATCGAATGGGGCGAGGTTGGTACATAAACCTGTTTAAACTTCAACGAATACCGTTTTGGTGATTCTGCGTATAACGTAACCCTCATCGACACACTCACAATCTTACTAAGATGTTAACGAGACACTTATGAACGATAAATCCAACATCAAAGGAGTTTGCCTTCCCGGTGATAGATAGAGTGAAGTTGCTGGATTCGATGATTACCGTGGTCTTAGGTGGCAACCTAACCACCCTGCTCAGCCGTTACCATGGTCGCCACTGTAGAAATAGCGGAGCCGCCGGGGACTGGGGGCCGTTACTTTGTAACTCTCGTCACAAAATGACGGGGGGGTATACGACGGCGACACTGAAACTTTTAGAACTGGGCACTTGTAAACGATATAATAAAAACATAAGTTCAAATTTTGAAAATTCAAATTTTTCGAACTCTTTGCCATTATTGTGTATGTATTTTATTAATTTGCCGTTTGTTTACGATTTGGCGGCAAATTGAAAATTATCTGTGTCACATCAATATGAATTTAACGCGAGAAAGTTTTCGTACAAATTTTTTTTTATGACATTCGATGCCATTTAAGTTAACAAGAAAGTTATGATAGACTTCGATTGGCCTTTCACGATGAAGCCCCATCTCGTGCCACTGTTTAACGCTGGTTTATTGACTTTAGACGTGGTCGCACTAATCTCACCGATGATCTGCGTGAGGGACGGCCTTCTACGGCGACGACGACGAGATAGCATCAGTGTTGTGCGGCGTATGATAGAGACTGACAAAAGAGTGACTTATTAGCAGATTTGGACAGGCTTAAGCATCGGCATGAGTCAAGTGCACACAATCCTCCATGAACTTAGCGGTCAGCAAACTTTGTGCCCGGTGGATACCTCATAATTCGACAGAGGCCCAAAAACTCCGTCGTGTTGATTGGTGTCGTGAAATGGTTCAAAGATTTAACGGAGGTGACTCAAATGTTGTGTTTGACATACTTACGGGTGACGAAAGCTGGATTTATTTTTATGATCCTGAAAGTAAGAGACAGTCTGCTGTTTGGGTGTTTCCTTCCGATAAGTTGCCAAGTAAAGTGAAGAGAGGTCGAAGCGTGGGAAAAAAGATGGTGGCCTCGTTCTTCAGAAGGACAGGTCATTACGCAACAATTGTTTTAGAGGATCGAAAAATAGTTACTGCAGAGTGGTACACTTACTATTGTTTGCCACTTGTTTTGGAAAAAGTTCGGGAGAGACGACCTCGCAGTAGGATCCTCCTTCATCACGACAACGCCTCGTCGCACACCGCCAAGCAAACAATCGACTACTTGGCGACGTCAGGCGTGGAATCACTGGGTCACCCGCCGTATAGCCTTGACCTCGCACCTTGCGATTTTTATTTTTTTCCGAAAATAAAAGCAAACCGAGGAAGCAGTGGCTGCGTTTCAAAATGCCGTCGAAGAGACCCCTAAGGACGAGTGGGCAACGAGCTTTTCTCAGTGGTTCCGTGTGATGCAGCGATGTATTGATGTAAATGTACACTATTTTGAAAAGATATAAAAAAAGTAATAACTTGCTAGGTTTATCAGTTTTTGATTTTCTAAGAACTTTCATCAGTGTCACCCTCGTATATCCATAGTTGCTACGCTTGGCGAGCGGTTTGGCAACCGCAGTTTTTTATTGTAATTTGCTGTTATTAGCAAGATGCTGCTGCCCATATTCTGACTTAGTTTCCCGTTGTCGCCTCTTATAACACCCCGGGAAGATATGGGGTAGGCGGTATATATATCTTTATTATTACTGAAGCCCTATTACCACAGCAAGACAAATGTGTTTAAATAAACAAAAGTAAATAAACGTACACTTACCTAATCTTTTCTACGTTCATAATTTCGTCTTCTTCTTTGAACAAATTAACTATTACATCCCAACATTTAACTTTTATACTACGGTCGGAATTATCTTTTAATGCACTATCCCATAAGCACGGACGGGTTTGGATTTCATCAATAAATATTTCTGTATCGAAACTTTCCGAACTGGCGTCCGCTTGGCTGCTGAATGAGTGAGGTACAGCATACACGTGTACATTTTATTGGCAACGTCGCCAGCCCGTCAGAGTACCTAATCAGATTCCAAGCAGCGAGCTGTTGGTCGTGGCTACGCTTCCAAATTGTCGTCGTTGCCAATCAAGTGAGATAGCTATCATACATCCATATATTAATAATTTGGGTATGTAGCTGGCCACGTGGCCGTGGCATTCCGGTGTGATAGGATTATAACAGGATACTATTTGACAGTTCCAATATTCGCTTTCTACGACATTCAATCGGCAAAGGTATTTTAATCGAGGATGAATGGAGCCGTCACTAACTAAAGGCACACATTCCACATGTGTGTGCTTTTTTGTCACTTTTAGTTTCATAAAACATGTTAGGTCACTGATATTTTATAAAAAACATATTCAGGATACTTCTCTTCAATTAAAGATACACACAGATTTATTTGATTTTAAAATAACACAGTGTCATCTAGCCGAAATCCGTTACAGGCGCACTTCTTAAAATCACATCGTTTCTTTGAATGAGCCGACTATCGGCTTTCAGCACAAGTCGGCAAGCCTCTCTGTAAATTATTTTTCATCTTGCAAATTCAACTTCATACTTCCCAAATTCAAAGAAAATGTTCGATTACATGAATGTACGTGAAAAAGATATTAATACCATTTCGTTTGCCCCACAATTAGATACACTATTGAACGAATTTGACTCTCGTTTCCAACAATTTAAGAATCTTGAGCCTAATAATGAACCCATTCGAAAATGTGATTTTTCGAAAAAGATCAAAGCTATTTTGGCATGGAACAGGCAATAATACCCCGAAGAACCACTTGAGCCTGAAATCATACACGAGGGACGAAAACTTTTGGAATATTGTTGATGAAAATAAATATCCAATTTTAAGAGCAAATAAAAATTATGTCTTAAAATACACGCGTATGTTGCATGCGAATCCATATTTTCAACAACACTTAAAATCAAAATATATAAGCAGAATGGCAAATGCAAATTTGGACTATTGTATGAGGACTGCTATTTCAAATTATGAGCCAGATTTCAACAACTTGTCGGAAGAAATGAAAGGCCAAGGATCACACTAATAATAAGTGACTAGTTATTGTAATAACTAGTGACTTGTGTATTTGACTGTATGTATGCCTCATGTAATAAACCTCTTGTTTTGTCTTTTTTTGTCTGGGTGGTGGTGGAGTGAAAGTATTAGAGAAGTTTTGAGAGAAAAGAAAAATGCCTTTAAAGAATGGCAGAGCGTAGAAGACCAGAATGAATCCATAAAAGAAAGTAAGACAGGGGCGTATAAAGAATGTAAGAAGAGAGCGAAGAAGGAAGTTGCTATTTGTAGGGCAGAGGCGCACGATAAATTATATCGGTCCCTTGAAAGCCCCGAAGGTCAAAAACGACTTTTTCAAATTGCAAGAGCGAGAGAAAGGAATGGAAGAGATGTTTCACATGTAAAATGTATAAAAGATGATTCTGGAAGGATTTTGACTGACGATGAAAGTATAAAGAAGCGATGGAAGGAGTATTTTGAGAAATTGATGAATGAGGAGAATGAATGGAATGGTATGCTTGAAAACCCACCAGTGAATATGGGCTTAGTGAGAGAAATTAGTGTGGAAGAAGTAAAAATGGCTGTTAGGAATATGAAGAATGGGAAGGCGGTCGGCCCAGATGGAATACCAGTAGAAGTGTGGAAGTTGCTGAGGGCGGATGGATGGAAGTGGTTGAGTTTATTTTTCGGTAAATTGTTGCAGGAAGAACAAATACCTGAGGAATGGTACAGTAGTATACTGGTTCCCATTTAAAAACAAAGGAGACGTTCAAAACTGCAGCAGTTACCGGGGAATAAAGCTCATGTCACATACGATGAAAGTCTGGGAAAGAATAATAGAGAGAAGAATGAGAGAAGAGTGTGAGATAACACAAAACCAGTTCGGATTCATGCCCGGTCGAGGTACGACAGATGCCATTTTCGCATTACGCCAATTGTGCGAAAAGTACAAGCGCGTGCATAAAGATCTGCACATGGTTTTTGTCGACCTTGAAAAGGCGTACGATCGGGTTCCCCGTGAGGTCTTGTGGTGGGCGTTGAAGATGAAAGGTATGCCTGGGAAGTATGTGAGGTTGGTCCGTGCTATGTACAGAGCATCCCGTACATGTGTACGATCTGCCGCGGGAACTACGGGCAGTATCGATGTGGCGGTAGGGCTGCACCAAGGATCGGCACTGAGCCCTTACCTCTTCCTACTGATTATGGACGCTTTGACGTCGGACCTGCAGGATGAGGCACCCTGGTGCATGCTCTTTGCCGATGACATCGTGCTTGTCGGGGAAGAAGGCATCGAGGTACAGAGCAGACTGACGGGGTGGCAACGGAGGCTGGAAAGTGTTGGCTTGAAGATCAGCAGATCCAAAACCGAATATCTGTGCTTTGATTTCGGCGGTCTTTCCAGTCCTGTACCCATGTCGTTGGATGGCGCTATACTGCCTATCTGCTCAGATGTCAAGTACCTCGGTTCCCTCATTCAAGGCGACGGCGGAATAGATAGAGCTGTGCAGCATAGGATTAACGCAGGGTGGATGAAATGGCGACAGGTCACAGCCACAACGTGCGATCCCCGAATGCCAATAAGGCTGAAGGGGAAAATTTACAAATCGATCATCCGACCTGTCGTCATGTATGGAAGTGAATGCTGGGCCGTCAAGAAGAAGGATGAAAATAGTCTGCATGCGAATGAAATGAGAATGTTACGATGGATGTGTGGTGTGACAAGGATGGATAAGATAAGGAATGAGTATATAAGAGGAAGCCTGAAAGTAGCGCCAGTGGTAGAAAAGGTGAGAGGAAGCAGATTGGCATGGTTTGTCATGTGATGCGGAGGAATGAAAGTCATGTCACAAAACGAGTGTTGAATATGAATGTGGAGGGACACACGGGCAGAGGAAGGCCGAATAAAAGATGGATCGATTGTGTGAAGAGTGATATGAGAATGAAAGGAGTAAGTATGGAAATGACGGCTGATAGAGAGGAATGGAACAAAAAGATTTACTGCGCCGACCCCAGATAATGGGAAATGGTTTAGAGAATGATGATGATTTTGTCTTTGTATAATATTTTATTTGCGTTAACCATTCATGCGCCCTTCAGGAGTAAATTATTTTAGAATGAGCCCTTAGGCTGGATAAGGTTACCGATCCCTGCCCTAGAGACTTGAAATTTTGTAGGAATATTCCTTTTGCCGAGTGGAGGTCAGCTAAGAAGGTTTACTAAATTCCACCCGCAAGGGGGATTGCGGGGGCTATAATTAGGAAAAATCACATTTTGTACTGACTCATCACGATATCTCTGGAAACAAAAGGCCTAGAGAATTGAAATTTCGTAGGAATATTCCTTTTGCCGAGTAGAGGTCAGCTAAGAACGAATTGCTTGCGGGGGCCCTAATTAAAAAAATCACTGATGATTTTTTTGGTATAAAGCTTGGCCAGATTATTATTTTTGTATGTGTACGAATGGGTCACTAAATGGCTTGGATTCACGATTAGAGCCGGTAGGTGGCACTGTTTTCAATATCCAGAAATCACACGTGCGAAGCGGGGACGATCTAATATAGGATATTTTTGCATAAATAATTAATAAGCATTGGTCGCGGGGCATTTTCATTTATCCTATAATATATTCTAAATATCAATATATATATATATAAGATATGGGGTAGTAAGTATTCTTACCCGGTATAAGCGGGTAAGAATACTCACTACCCCATATCTCTCCCGTGGGTGGCGTGAAAGGCGACAGTGGAAAACTGAGGCAGACGATTGGCGGCAGCATCTTTCTGATAATAGCAAAACAACAATAAAAAAACTGCGGTTGCCTACCCGCTCGCCAAGCGTAGCAACTATAGCAATATACACCCCATAAAAGTAACAAAGAGACGGCCCCCAGTCCCGGCGGCCCCGCTATTCCTGGCTACGGTGGCGACAATGGTAACGGCGGGGCAGGGAGTGCTAAGAATCTGAGGTGCAGGTTCGGTTGCCACCTACGACGTACTCGACCTGGCAACTTATAACGCACGCACCCTGAGGACTGACGAGAAGATCCTGGAGCAGGAAGAAGAAATAGACAATTTGCGCTGGAATGTCATAGGATTATCCGAAGTCCGAATAGAGGGGGAGGACACGGTAATCCTCGAATCCGGCAATTTGTTCTATCACCGGGAGGGCGACCATCTGTCCCAAGGAGGTGTCGGATTTATCGTCCACAAGTCTCTCGTTAACAACTTTGTAAAGATTGTCGACGAGGGTTGCGTACCTTATACTCAGAATCACCAAACGGTATTCGCTGAAGGTCATACAGGTTTACGCACCAACCTCGGCACACCCTGATGAGGAGGTGGAGAAAATGTATGAGGATATCTTTTGAGCCATGCATTCCTCAAAAACCCACTATACGGTGTTAATGGGAAACTTCAAAGCAAAACTAGGCACAAGAGAGAACGGTGAGCTGAAAGTAGGGAAATTCGGAATAGGGTAACGGAACCCAAGGGGCCAGTAGCTGGCCGACTTCATGGAGAAAGAGGGACTCTTTATGATGAAATCTTTCTTCCAGAAGCGGCCCCACAGGAAGTGGACCTGGTCGAGACCCGACGGTTCGACAAAAAATGAGATTGACCTCATTATGACGACCAGACGACAACTGTTCAGTGATGTCTCAGTGATTGCGAGGGTAGAAACCGGCAGTGATCACCGAATGGTGATAGGCACACTTAATCTAAACGTTAAGTTGGAGAGATCACGTCTAATCCAAAGTCCCGAAACCTTTCAGCTCGAGCAACAAGACCGTTTTCAGTGCCTAGAAGATTGTAATGCAGTGGACGATATGAATGACAAGCTCGTGAAAACTGTCCATGTGGTCGGAGCTAAGTTTTGCAAGACCCGTCGCAGAAGAACACAAAAACTCTCCGATCACACTCTTAGTCTCATGGCTGTTAGACGGGATATGAAGCTGCAGTCTTCAGTAGATTTGACAGCATACAGGCAACTGAACAGACAGATCTCCAATTGCATGCGGCGGGACTTACGCAACTTTAATACTGCTCGTATTATAGAAGCGATCGAGCGGAACCAGGGCTCCAAAGTGTTTGCTAGAGATCTGTCTGCCAGAAAGAGCCAACTGTCGAAGCTGAAGACCGAGTGTGGCAGCGTCATTTCCGGGACACCTGAGATTTTGAGTGAGATTGAGAAGTTCTATGGGCAGCTGTAAACATCATCGTTGGAGCCACACGTAAGTGTGGGTAAAGATCCAAGAGCGAGTCTTATCCGACACTATTCCGATGATATTCCGTACGTCAGTCTGAGCGAGATTAGAATGGCTCTCCAGCACCTTAATAACGGCAAGGCCCCAGGCGAGGATGGAATTACAGCGGAGCTTCTGAAAGCGGGTAGGAAACCGGTACTTGAAGTCCTTCAGAAGCTCTTTAATTCCGTCCCCCATGGCCGTCTATACTACGTCACAAGGTGTGACGGAAAATCTTACGCTTTTTGTCGCCTAGACACCATTCGCCAAACCCGTGTCGTCCGATAAAGAACTTCGTTCCAATAACTCTTTTATACAATCTTTTTTCAGTAAATATAATCTTAGTGATAGGTAGATCTTGTACATTTTCTGCTTTCTGGGACTGGGAATCTGGGATTCCTGCCCCGCATATTCTGGGGGGGGGGGGGGCAAAATTCCGCTCAACGCAATAACTGCTCGGGGTAAACTGAGCAATAATACCAAGGCGACCCTTGCCACGCTATCCGTGAATTTCTGCAACATCAGGGGACTTCACTACAACCCCAAACGCCGTCCACTACCATCTCGAGACGGAGAAGCCGGCCTTGCTCTTTCTGACCGAGGCATCGTGGCTCATGGTGGCACTACACCGGAGGCGTGGAGCAGAAGTGTGGTGGACTTATTCTTCAAGAAAGGTGACAACGCTCTCTTGAAGAACTACAGACCGATTTCCCTTCTGAGCCGCGTCTACGTGCTGTTTTCGAGAGTCATTACGAATCGTCTCGCGCGCAGGCTTGACGACTTCCAGCCTCCCGAACAAGCCGGTTTCCGAAAAGGCTTTAGCACCATAGATCACATACATACCCTTCGGCAAATTGTACAGAAGTCCGAGGAGTACAATTTGCCACTATGTCTGGCGTATGTGGACTATGAGAAAGCCTTTGATTCCGTCGAAATTTGGGCGGTGCTGCAGTCCATTCAGCGATGCCAAGTTGACTATCGGTATATCGAAGTGCTGAAGTGCTTGTACAGTAGGGCTACGATGGCTATTCGAGTACAGAACCAGAGTACGAAACCTATCCAATTGCAGAGAGGTGTAATACAGGGTGACGTGATCTCCCAGATACTCTTCACCGCTGCATTCCAAGACGTTTTCAAGCTTCTGGACTAGAAAGGATACGGTATTAACATTAATGGCGAGTACATCACTCACCTTCGATTTGCCGACGATATAGTCCTTATGACAGAATTGCTGGAGGACCTAAGCACTATGCTCAATGACCTCAATAGTGTTTCCCAACGGATAGGTCTTAAGATGAACATGGACAAAACAAAGATCATGTTTAATGTCCATGTCACACCTATGCCGGTAGTTGTTGGGAGCACTAAGCTCGAAGTTGTTGACGAGTATGTTTACCTGGGACAAATAGTCTGACTAGGTAAGTCCAACTTCGACCGAGAGGTCAATCGACGGATTCAACTCGGCAGGGCAGCGTTCGTGAAACTACGACACATCTTCTCGTCAGACATACCTTAAAACGAAATTGTACAACCAGTGCGTGTTGCCAGTGATGACTTACGGATCTGATATGTGGTCCGTCACTGCTGGCCGTATGAGGAAGCTCAAGGTCGCTCAGCGAGCTATGGAGAGGGCTATGCTTGGGGTTTCTGTGCGTGATAAACTTAGAAATGAGGATATCCGCAGTAGAACCAGAGTAACCGACATAGCCCAACGGATTAGTAAGCTGAAGTGGCAATGGGCCGGTCATATAGCTCGAAGAACCGACAACCGTTGGGGAAAAAAGGTTCTCGAGTGGCGGCCTCGTACCGGCGGACGAAGTGTAGGGCGTCCCCCCACTAGATGGAGTGACGATCTGGTAAGATATGCAGCACGTCGATGGATGCAGGTGGCTCAGGACCGTGCTTTGTGGTATTCCTTGGGGCAGGCCAAAGTGTTTGTGTGTGTGTGATTCAGTTGATCCGAGAAGGGTTCAGATTCTCACCTGGACCCGATGGGTGGCGCTGTTGTCGAGATATATAATTTACCCGTTCGAAGCATGTGCGTACCGTTAGTTATATATATAATACACTAACATTTTGTTCACAATAATACCTAATCGAAATAAAATTATTAATTAAATGTGGAAACAGTCAACCCGCAACCGGTACAACTTTTATGTACGTTTTACGCGCTTATGATATTATAATACTCGTAATGTATAATAATCGGTATAATAAATATTTTTCTTTAATTATTAATACTTTACCCTTTAGAATTATTCCCATTGATGAAACAATGTTTCGTCAAATTTCATTATTACAGTACATCGTAAGGTTCTCCTTTTGTTTGCCGGAGTTTCACAACTTGTTTTCAAAGTTAATTGAAAGTAGAATTTTTGCGACGACCTTATTTTTTCATTTGATTTAGAATAAGGACGACATTTATTATATACAGTTCGCCGGTAAATTTATTTGCTAGAATTGATAATAGATGGTTAAGTTACGCAGGGCCCGAGGACATTTTAAAATATTATTTTTTATTAAATAAAAAATATATAATCGCTACTCGGTTAAGTCTTGTTAAGGCTAAGTTATGATCTTGAACATAAAAATATCGTAGTTAGGCAACTTAGCGTCTGTGCTTAGAATGTTCTGCTGATGCAGACATCGCGGCGGTTTGCGCCACTCGTAACTCCTTCCAAGTTGAAAGTTCTCATTTATAGGGAAACTTTGTATACAAACATTTATTAAGTTTAACTGCACAGCACCGTGGCGTGGAACAATATAGCCCAGCACAGCTCAATACGTCCACTCTACACATCACACTGGTGAGTAGTTCAAGTATTGATAAGCTGAATAGTCTCGTCAATAACTGTATCCGTTTTATTTTTCATCTTCGCAAGTTTGATCATTTATCCCCATTTCGCACTCAGCTTAAAAGGCTTCCAATTCGTCAGTGAAAACACATTAGGACACTTAACACAGTTTTTTCTATTTTATTCAATAACCACTATCCAAATTATCTAAAACATAAGTTTCAGTTTCTGCGGGACACTCAGCTTCGTTCATCGGAGACTTTTGCTCTCTCTATTCCCCTTCACCGTTCGAGTTTCATACCTTCATCATTTGCTCGTTTTCGTTTCTGTCCTAGCCGCACGCCTATGGGATCGTTTGCTGTCCTAGCCGCATGCCTATGGGATAACCTGCCTGAAAAATTAAGACAACCTACCTGCTAACAAACATTTAAAAAGAACATTCGAGATCATTTATAAAACTGCTTTACAACTGCTAAGCTCCGTCATCTATACCATATTACGTATCTTTATGTATCTTGTATTATTTTATATTTTCTTGTAATATATAAATTTATATACTTGTGTATATTGATATATGTATATATGTATGTGTGTATATATATATGTATATATGTATATGTATGTATAATATGTATATGTATGTGTTTATGCATATTTCTTTGTAACCGCCTTCGTAGTTATATCACTGCCTTTAGGTTGACTGGCAAAGAATGCTTTTAGCACTTTTGTTCCTTTACTTAATGTGTAAGGTCCAATAAAGTTTAAATAAATAAATAAAACAATGTGAGTAAGTAAGCTGTAACCAAACAACACATTAAAATAAACACATTAAAAAATGTTCCTCTGGCACAAAGCCACCGTTAGCTCCGTATATGCGTGGTATAGCTCAGGGGTTAAGCGCTGTAAATTTCACAGTAAGCATGCGACCCAGGTTCAATTGCCGCCGACACTATTGTAATGTTAAGTGATAAATCAGTACCACGTGCTCAATGGTGTAGGAAAACATCGTGTAAAACCCGCAAACCCGCAACACTTTTCTATGGTAGTACATCAAGGAATATAACAAGGTCACTGAACTTTAAAGATAAAATGGATAGATAAGTCACGTCTAATGAAGACAACGATCCATCCCTCTTTTGCCCTAATCCAAAGCCTTTTAGCTCGAATTACAAATTCATTTTCAGTGCCTAGCCGATACAGTGGACAATATAAATGACGAACATGTAGAAACTTCCATGTGGTTGGAACTAAGTCACAGTAAATATAAAGTTCTGCAAGGTATGCCGCAGAAAAACCCACTAACTGACTGTAACTGAACTGTACTGACCGATCTCCAAATTGACTTACGCAACTTTAATACAGCTCGTATTGAAAAAGCGATTGACCGGAACCTAGACTCCAAAGTCTTTGCCATAAATTTGTCCGCTGAAATGATTTTGCACACCGATTGCGATAGCATCGTTTTCGGGGCACTTGAGTGAGAAAGTAAGGTTAAGAGGTTCTATGGACAGGTGTGCACGACATTGTTGTAACCTTACGAAAGTATGAGAAATAATCCAGGAGCAAGTCTAATGCGACACAATTTCGCTGATACCTCAGACTTAGCCAGATTAGGAATGACTCTCCAGCAAACGGCAAAGCCCCGGGTGAGGATAGAAATCAAAGTGCTGAAGTTTTTGTGCAGTAGGGCTATGATGTAAATCCGAGTATAAAACCAAAGTTCAGACAGGTGTAACCGCAGAGAGGTACACCTCTCTGCGGTTACACCTGTCTGAACTCACTCAGTCGCACCTCACAGACGGAAAGGTGACGTTATAACCCCGAAACTTTTCACCGCTGCATTGGAAGGAATTTCAAGCTACTGGACTGAACCTTCGATCTGTCAACGAAATTATAGTCATTATGGATCACATGAGGATCGCTGGAAGACCTCAATAGTGCCACTTAAGGGATAGGTCTTAATATTAAAATGAACAATTCAAATGTCGTTAGGAGCACACATTTACGCTACAAAACAGCATTTCGAACATTAAGTGAAGATATTTCGCAGATGGCGTCTGAAGCGTACGAACTTGTTTGAAACGACCACGACGTTCTATGAGCTTTATGATCAATTAACGCATTACACGTATGATGTATAAGATGGATAACAATTACTTTTGGGAGTGAGGTGATCGCTGAAAAGTTATTTTTAATTTGATTTGTATAAAACTTAAAATGACTTCAATAAGTATTACATGTATCTTTATATATAAAAATTACGTGTCACTTTGTTTGTCCGCGATGAACTCCTAAACTATTGAACTGATTTAAATGAAATTTTGCACACTGTGTGCAGTTTCGTCCATCTTGAGAGATAGGATAGTTTTATCCCGATAAGTGACCCTAAATTTTTTTATTGCCAATTTTAGTTTATTTTAGGAAAGCAAATAGTCGTCGGAAAGGGCAGTACAACGTCTGTCTGGTCAGCTAGTAATTTATAATGAATAAATATTCTATTTTTTTTTCTATGTCTGTTTCTATTTACATTTCTATATCAGTATCTGTTTCTGTTAAAGTTTTCGTTTCTGTTTCAGTTTCCATTTCTTATTTCTATTCTTATTCTGTTTCTGTTTGTTTCTGTTTCAATTTTGATTTCTATTTCTGTTTACGATTTTATTTTTATTTCTGATTTTATTTCCATTTTAAAAAAGAAGGTTATACACAGAAGGTTGTACAATTTTTTCTAGAAGTGGGTATAAGCAACATGCGGTCTCATCTGATGACAAGTGGCTATCACCGCCTATGAACAATTTTTTTTTATAGGATAAGGGTGACAAACGAGCACACAGTCCACCTGATAGTGTACTGTGTGCTCGTTTGTCACCCTTAGGTAAGTGGTTGCTGCGGCCCATAGACATCTACATCTATCCTCTGTTACAAATCAAAATGTAGATGCGTTGTCACCCGTGAGGACTAAGATGGAATGCCTCATTTCCAGTAAAAAGGGCCTCCGGCCACGTGCACTCACCAAGCGAAACGCAGAGGTAAACCTCTACTTCACGCTGGTTTTCTGTGAGGTCGTGGTACTACCCCGGTTCGAGCCGGCCCATCCGTGCGACAGCAAAAGCTGCCGCGTGGCTCTACTTGGAAAATGCAGGGGCGTTGGCGATCTTTTAAAAAGGAGAAGGTAAATATAAAGTCTGTCAGCCCAGAACAATTGCTGGTAATAGCTAATTCCACAACGTCGTCATACAAAGAAGAAAAACAAATGATATATATGTATGTATACGCTTAGGGACTTGTGAGATGATAATCAAAGTAGGAGGCGTTCGAGTGGCGCATGTAAATGCGAGCTACGCACCGATGCGACGCCGTGGTCCGAAACCTACAGCCGCAGTAGCCTACTTCGGGAGAAATGGAAAATATATATCAAGCTGGGCGAAAAGTCCACTACACACCCCGCAGGGTGGCGGGGCCCGGACGTGCGTTCGATTCAAACGAGCCGTGGCCGCCCCGTGCCAGAGCCCGTTGAATTTTTATCATCCAAGTCGTACGCGAGTCATTTCATGTCGAATGATATCACCGATCCTTTTGCCTGTAAAAATTCCATACTTTGTCAACAGACTCACAAAAGATTAGTTATAGTTACATCAAATGCCTTTTTTCCACATTTCTTACCTCGACAAAAAATAGGATTTATGCCCTGAAGCTTTGAGAAACTCTCGCGTTAAATAAATATGCTTAAACCCGAACCTGCGCTATAAAAAAGGAAAAAATATTAAATTTTAGGAAAATATTTGTCTTACAGTTAGGTAAACATCTCTAATTACGACTTGTTCAAATTATATTTTTACTTTACAGCATGGTGCGGAGAGGCGTTCTAATTAACATCTATTAAAGGTATTTCGGGAACAGAAGATTATCATAGGGCGAGGGCGCTGAGTATACTCAATTAACCGAGACCCCCGACTTTGCGTCCACCGGACCGAGAACACGGTTCTCGCTCACTTTCTGCTACGTGAGCTCGCAATTTTTATTTAAGAGTGTGCTGTTCTTCTTTTCGTTTAATATATGAATTTTGCTTGAGTTTTATGTTTAAAGTTGTCATTGGAGCTATTTTGATGTGCTTTTCTTGGGCATGCTCATGCTTTATACGTGCTGCAAGCAAGGCACCTTCCGTAGCGAGCCTCTGAAGCGTGCTGCGAAAGTGGCACACAGAACGCGCGCGTTCTCGAACCCTTGTGGTCACCCGTTCGGAACGACTCGCTTGCCCCCTCACCTCCCAATACACCCGCCACCCCTTTAAAAAGCCACTGGCGAGCTGCAAGAGTAAGTGCCGCGTATGTACTCTCACATACGTAAAAGCATCTTTGCCGAGAGCCGGTAGCGAGGCCGGGGGAGAGCGTCGGATTATGTGGAGACGACACCCGCCTCCCCGAATGCGTAAGTGCGTACACACAAAGCCGTCCTACATACATTTGCATAGCGACATTGTACGGTAATAATGTATGTGACCACTCGGTTTACCACCCTGCGGCGACATCTTTCAATAGATCGCCTCGACTGTTGTTCCGTGTCCCCCGAGCCCGCTTCCGCGTCTGTACTTTCGCATCTTTTGCGGCTTCCAAATTAAAACCAGGCTGATTAATTTAAATAGAATCTATATCATATTTTAAATAGTTTTGCGATGCTAATTTCATTAAATATAAAATTTCTATTTAATGAACTTCGGCCACGCATTTGCATTAAAAAGTATTTATTTGATAATTATCAATAATTAATTGTAAGAACCCTTTAGGTTTAGTTTGGTTTTATTAATCTTAATGAAACCGCCAAGCTCAGTGCTGGGCGACCTTCACTAAGAATGGAATATATGGAATGACGACTTAGCTCAGGTAGTCGATGGATGCAGGTGGCTTAGGACCGTATTTTTGGACAACCTATGGGGAAGGCTTATGTACAGCTGCGATCTTGTGATAGGCTATAGTGATAGTGATGGTCTTGTGGTGGCAGCGTTGGAGTATCCGTATAAATAGTTCAGTGAGTGTCAGCGTCTAAGCAGCGAGAGCACGATCGCCAATTTGCTTGTCGTGGCGATAAAGGCAATGGGAGGATTTGCGGACTAACGGAAGAAGCCCATGTCTAGCTGTGAAATTTTACGGGCCAGTACAGAATAGTGTAATACCAAAATAACAAACCGCATAAAGTAATAAATTGTGCATGTAATTTTGATTTACATGTGAATTGGTACACATGTCTATATAGGTAAGAGGATTTCTTGAAGTTTCGTCGATACACGGGGAGAGGGCGCGGAGCCTCGGACGCACGCATACAAACACGTATCGAGTAAGTGTGTGTATGTCTTGGACATACACGTTACGCAGATTTCTCTAACGATTTTCCCGGAGTGTGAAATGTAAAATAAGGGGTTAGACGAGGCAGAGCTTACCCTCGCAACAAACCCCTTACCCCTCACCCCTCACTCGCCAAATTGATGACCAACCACCCTCGGGGAGATCGGTTCAAATTTAACACATATCGTATTTAAAAGCAAAATGCTTCAGATCCTTACTCTCGCTCATTAATATTCCTTAACATTGTACTGTTCTGAATATATTATAGTAACGTTGAATTTCTTACATTTTTATTTTGACCATGAAAACACTGCTATGAATGCATTGAATTAGTAATAATATATATATATATATATATATATATATATATATATATATATATATATATATATATATATATATATATATATATATATATATATGCGATCAGGACTGGTATTCGACTAAAACTTACCATTAATTTATTTAAACTGTTATCAATTTAAATAAATTGTGATGAGTTTTTCTACACGGTCAGACCCTTTTACTTTCCTACTTTGCTGTTATCAGTGGTACTTAAAATTGTATTATATTTGATGTACTGATATATGTATGTATTATAGACATCAACATATATATGTACTACGTACTAGATTTCGCATTCCGAACATGCACTATGTTCAACTGAACTGTACTGCAATCCGTACAGTGTGTCATTTAGTGTGGTTTCAATCTACTAGTTAGTCTGTGGTGGCGCAACTGCGTATGCGCGACTCTACTATCGCCCGCGCATGCGCGAAGACATAGAGTAGTACACATTTTTTATTTAGAATGACTTCTCTAGTACGTAGTACATATAACTCAATGATTATAGAACATAATATTATATCCTTAGGGTTATAAGTTGGTCTAATCGTAAGCGCGATTGCTAATCATGAGTTCGGGATTTGAATCTTGGGTCGGGCAAAAATCAGTTTGTTGAGATTTTCTGTCAATATTGATAAATTCCCATTAGCAGACCCCCCCCCGCGCCCCCAAGACCATGAAACGTCGGGAAAAATTAAAATTTTATTAAATATAATGATCTTCTCTCCAGTCATAGAGAAAACAGCAAGTTACTTAAACTAAATTATTCTTTTTAATTGAATACCTACATAAAACTCTTTTGAAAATTAAGTAATAGACAAACAGAAGTTATTAAAACAAGAACTTTCGCCAGCCCCATTCGAAATAGGATTTCAAACGCACTGGGAAATAACAGTGGTTGTTCTGGCCACGAAACCGGTCTCAGGCTTCGCCACCCCCGCATCTAACTGTTTCGTTTTTTATCCACGCTGCATTCCTACGCACCCCAACCCTTGTTGGTTTTATACGTGCATCACTTGTGTGAATCCTTAAACAATAAAATTTCTGTAAAATTAGTCTGAACTTTCTTGTAAAGTTTGTATCTTATGTCTTATTTCAATTCTGCCTTTAAAAGAAGTTATAAAAAAGAAAGCATACATTTTCTCAAATTAATAATATAACTATTAAGTATATCCTTTCAAACTAATATACTTTTACTACTACTTTTATTACTATATAATTTAATGTTTATATGTAGTCATTACGGATATTTTAATATATTATATTAAAATTTATAAATATTTTAATATATTATTAATTTATATTAAAATATTCGTATATGTAGTCAGTATATGTAGTATATGTAGTCATTACGAATATTTTAATATAATATATTAAAATATTCGTAGTGACTACATATAGACATTATATTATATAGTAGTAAAAGTATATTAGTTTGAAAGCAATAGATTATATAAGAAAGAGGAATTATAAATATTAAATTGTGCATAAATATAATTTAAGATTAATTGTTAAGTAATGATTTCTATTAAACCTATTATAGTATATCGCCAAGTATAACCTCAAAGTCTAGTGGCGGTGTAAGAGAATCCACTACCCCATATCATCCCGTGGGTGTAGTAATAAGTTTATTTTTTATATTTTGATATAATATTTTACGTCTTGTTTATTAAGTAATATAATATATATAGAAATATTCCACATATTTAAGTCAAAAAGTATGACTTGTTTGTAAATGGGGATGAATAAACAGTAAACTGCACTAGCGTTAAGTTAAACGATGCGCTGCACCAAGGCATCATGGTATTATACAAAAATGTTCTTGTGTGCGTACAGGCTAGAACTTTTTCTACAGATAATTGCACACTGACGCATTTGCGTTGCGTGAGTGTGGAAGCATTTCTTAGAATTCTTCCAAAAGAATCGTAAATAACATCTTGGTGTGATTACGATGCATATCTGTTAGTAGTGTGGGTGAGCGTCTCGCTCCTTGTAGTGGGGAGTGCGATGTTGCTAGATGCATTTTTTTGGTGTTACTCTTGTAAATTTGACAACGTCGCGCAATTTGAATGCTTCAAGATGTGAAACTAAGAACATTTGAACTGTTCTAGGAACTGTCGATAAATGCATTTTAGTTTTGAATTTATAAATTTTTAACAATGATAATAAAAGTATTTTTTAAGTTTTCTTGACAGGTACTTTATCTCTAATACATAAAAATTAATGTATGTTTGTTCGTATTTTATGCGCTGCCATGCCGTTCATCAGATTGCGGTAAAACTTTGTCAACTTAACTTGTGCGAAGGTTATTGGCATAATACAAATTATTTACAGTATGTGGGGTGGTATCGAAACGACAAATTTATTTGAAAGTTATATATCATTCAACTTCAATGAATGTATATCATTCCTATTTAAATTACATAACTTCCAAATTTAAAACAATATTTCCACAATTATTTCAGCAACCAGTACCAGCTTCATAAAAATGTATGTAGAGAATTTAATATAAGTACCTACGCTCTTTATACTGTCATCAACGTTGAATGCATTATAATTTATTTTACTTACTAAATTTCAAAGTATTACTGTTTGAAGCATTTGTGTTATTGGTGTGCGCATTTTTTTCAAATGAAACACATTGGTGGTATATTATTTGATAACAAATCTTGGCAAACTGCTACATATAACCTCGGACAAATTCAAATGACTTCTAAAAATATAAGATTAGTAATGGCGAAATAATAACAGACTGCAGCTTCTTCCAATACATTATCTAAAAACAGGAGCGTTCGTAGAATCTCATCCACCAATGTGACCTTTGCATTATGTTGGCCAATAATTATTACATTTTCTTTAGGACAGTATTAGGTTTAGGTATATATCAATAGAAATAATTAATTTTACACATTTTTATGCGACTTTAAAGAAATTGTGGGCTCTCAATTCGACTGTATGTTTTATAAGTGCATTGTGGGCCGATTTTAATTATTATTTTCTTATAAGATGCTCAAGGGTAAAATAATCGAAAAATTCTATCCCTTAGAGGTGGGGAAAATAGGGATTGAAGCTATTAATATTGATATAGTAACAAAATTATTTTATTAATTTTATATTTTTGAAGTCAATATTAACCTTAATAATATTTAATTAAAAAACGGCGTTCCATTCATGATTTTTGGTTTCGGAATAATTACTAATAATTGAATCTAAAACTTCGAATTTTTAATCAAAAGTCTTCTTTATAATTATGCCAAATTTCAATTAAATACGTTTAACACCTTAAGAAGAAACCTCTGTGAGAGACAGACAGACAAACACCAAAGTTGTTTGATAAATATTCCATTTGGAAAAAATTATCATTTGAGGAGGCATTTAGGAAACCATAAAAATCTCATCAGTTCTTTCGTGATTAAAGGATAACTCTTGAACTGTATGCCAGAAAATAAAATTAAAAATGTACAGTACAACAGTACTTGTTACTACTGCTACGTGCCGATTATTGGCAAAATATTTCTAAGAATGAATAAGGTAATTGCTATGCAAAAAGTTATAAAAACAGAGGCACAGTTATAAAGGAGAATGGGATTTTTCGGCCTGAAGTAAACTAATTAGTTTATACTTTAAAAAATTGGCCATATTTTTCTTAAGTAAAATACAAAAAAGTAGCTCTTTTTACAATCTAGATTTCGAAAAAACAATAAAATAAGAAATAAGTTAGAAAATCAATTGTAGTGTATTCTTTATGGCAATAAATCGATTACCATAAAGAATACACTATTGAAATTCTCATTTCTGAACGTTGTCTTCCAATAGAGGACTTCTCATTTTGAAACTTGACAGTTCAAACTTCAACCTGTTTATTTAAAAGAAAAAGACTGATTTTCGATACGATTTGAAACGAGCGCAATATAATCGATTAAGAGCATTGAGAGCATTTTAATATCTATTTGCGATTATTTTTCTGTGTTAACTAGGGAGATTAAAAAAAATTACTTACATATCTACAAAATAATAATAAAAAAATACAAATAACAAAATTCCAACAAGTAAAAGTTACAAAAACAATTCAAGTAGGTAATGGATCTCAGATTGATATTGCTAATATTCACTTCACTTAGTTGTTGTTGTTTTAACTTTTGTTAATCGTTTCACGATTTCGTTTCATTATTAACCATAGCTTTTTAGTGATTTTATACTGATCCTGCTTTTATATCTTTAAGTAATTATAGTGGAAAATAACCTGTTACAGTGTAATAACAGTCAAAAATTACCTGTTACAGTGTAGGTAATAGATAATCTCACTTTTACTTATTCTACAATAACTCAGCTCCTAGATTGACAAATCTTGCCAGATTTTCAGCTATGAATTGTTTATATATACGCTTTCAAATGGTCCTACTTTCATCTTGTTAACACTTGGGCCCAAGAATGTATGGAGACGTCTCCTTCTCCTTTCGAAAGATTTTTCTGTGGACCACTAAACAATTGCTTACCGTAATATCGTTTATGTTATACATAAACGTAAATATGTAAAACAATCCAGAATGCTTTTTAGGGTTTCGTACATCAAAAGCAAAAAACGGAAACCATATATATATATAGCATCACTTTTTTGTGTATTTTAAAAATGTATATAAATAAATATTCTAAAATATTTTTTGCGATTACAAACTTTGCAGTGGTTAAACTGAGTATGATGTTGACCGATGTATGGGAGAACATTTTTTCTAGTGCAAATTTAAGTTTTGTTATTCAACCCGACTAAATTTTTCATTAAATCATAGTTACGTCCTTCATTACAGCCCTTCACAAGTCCACTGCTGAACATAGGCCTCCCCCAAAGAAAGCCACAAAGCACGGTCCTGAGCCACCTGCATCCAACGACTTCCTGCATATCTTACCAAGTCGTCACTCCATCTAGTGAGGGAACGCCCTGCACTTCGCCTGCCGGTGTGAGGCTGCCACTCGAGAACCTTTCTTCCCCATCGGTTGTCGGTTCTTCGAGCTATATGGCCGGCCCATTGCCACTTCAGCTTACTAATCCGTTGAGCTATGTCGGTTACTCTGGTTCTACTTCGAATATACTCATTTCTAAGTTTATCACGCAGAGAAACCCCGAGCATAGCCCTCTCCATAGCTCGCTGAGCGACCTTGAGCTTCCTCATACGGTCGGCAGTGAAGGACCACGTCTCAGATCCGTAAGTCATCACTGGCAACACGCACTGCTTGTACAATTTCGTTTTAAGGTTTTGAGGTATGTCTGACGAGAAGATGTGTCGTAGTTTCCCGAACGCTGCCCAGCCGAGTTGAATCCGTCGATTGACCTCTCGGTCGAAGTTGGACTTACCTAGTCGGACTATTTGTCCCAGGTAAACATACTTGTCAACAACTTCGAGCTTAGTGTTCCCAACAACTACCGGCATAGGTGTGGCATGGACATTAAACATGATCTTTGTTTTGTCCATGTTCATCTTAAGACCTATCCGTTGGGAAATACTATTGAGGTCATTGAGCATAGTGCTTAGGTCCTCCAGCGATTCTGCCATAAGGACTATATCGTCGGCAAATCGGAGGTGAGTGATGTACTCGCCATTGATGTTGATACCGTATCCTTTCCAGTCCAGAAGCTTGAAAACATCTTCCAATGCAGCGGTAAAGAGTTTCGGGGATATGACGTCACCCTGTCTTACACCTCTCTGCAATTGGATTGGTTTCGTACTCTGATTCTGTACTCGGATAGCCATCGTAGCCCTACTGTACAAGCACTTCAACACTTCGATA
This sequence comes from Parnassius mnemosyne, assembly GCA_963668995.1. Lineage (NCBI taxonomy): Eukaryota > Metazoa > Arthropoda > Insecta > Lepidoptera > Papilionidae > Parnassius > Parnassius mnemosyne. The sequence continues at coordinate 41,119,409 of CAVLGL010000082.1, read as the reverse complement.
TACCGGCAGTCAACTTGGCTGAAGGGACTGCAGCACCGCCCAAATTTCGACGGAATCAAAGGCTTTCTCATAGTCCACATACGCCAGACATAGTGGCAAATTGTACTCCTCGGACTTCTGTACAATTTGCCGAAGGGTATGTATGTGGTCTATGGTGCTAAAGCCTTTTCGGAAACCGGCTTGTTCGGGAGGCTGGAAGTCGTCATGTCTGCGCGCGAGACGATTCGTAATGACTCTCGAAAACAGCATGTGGACGCGGCTCAGAAGGGAAATCGGTTTGTAGTTCTTCAAGAGAGCGTTGTCGCCTTTCTTGAAGAACAAGACCACCGCACTTCTGCTCCACCTTCCGGTGTAATGCCACCATGGAGGACGGAATTAAAGAGCTTCTGAAGGACTTTAAGTACCGGTTTTCCACCCGCTTTCAGAAGCTCCGCTGTAATTCCATCCTCGCCTGGGGCCTTGCCGTTTTTAAGGTGCTGGAGAGCCATTCTAATCTCGCTCAGACTGACGTCCGGGATATCATCGGAATAATGTCCTTATTAGTTATTTTTTTGTTAGGTCCTTATTAGTTATTTATTTTGGTCAATGTAAGTACTTATATGACTGCTTACACTATTATACGTACTCGTACTAATACGGAAAGATAATACTAATTTATTAACAGTTAATAGGTAATAAATGAATATTATCTCTCTTAATTTACGGCATTCGTGTATCAGTATCGTAAACAGGCAAAACTCGTCGACTCTCGATTCTCGGGATTGATGAACTATCTACATACATAATTAAATTTATTAGAAACACTCAGAAGCGAGTCTTGCTGGCTTTTGTGTGGTTTTTAATATAACGATTTTACGAATCAAAGTTACTTGTCAACAATCAGATTGTAAAATATAGCTAAAAGCTTATTTCCTTATTTAGTTCTTTACATAACCACACCAATTACTGTTATAGTTATACGTGATCATTTGTAGTCAATTATGGTTGCTAATTTTGAAAGTTTATTTTTGATCATTTATATTATATGTATAATAAAAATAAAATAATCCGTGTAGGGTGGTAATGACATAAAACATTACGTAATATATATATATATAAATATACGTAATGTTTTCAAATGAAATAAATTACAAGAAATTTCTATTCACTGTAATAACAGTACATATATTGCAATTTGTAACCTACCTACTACATTGATCGATGATCGTGAGTAAACCTGAATGTCTGAGACATAAGAAAAAAATATATTTATAGGACCTGTGAAGTTCGCCAATAGGCATTGGGGCAGGGTGGCGATTATTACCTTGCTCTAAAACTCCCTCAGAAATGAGAGGAAGCCAAGCCCAGCTGTGGGATGTATATAAACTGTAACTTTAATTTGTATACTTTTACATTGATCGATTTGCACATGCAAGGTTTAGAAAGTAAGTGTGCTGATAATGATACATGGAACCATTTTCCCAATTAGTTTCTTGGTGGTTGTAGAAAGCGACAATGGAAAGTGCTAGAATAACTTCATGGCATTCAAAACATGTTGGCATAACCTACGACGGTGAGCAGTGTAGAAGGTACCAACCGTCGCTTACTGCGGTTATCCATTCGCTTGCCAAGCGCGACGTTTATGGTAAATCCTCCCTAGACTGGAGAGGCACATGGCCAGCAGTTTACTTTTGTGTTCCGATGAAGAAGAAAAAAAATGCAAGTGAAATGTAGTATGTAGCTTATAAATAATTATCATTCTTTACATAGTATAAAACAAAGTCGCTTCCCGCCGTCTGTACGCTTAGATCTTTTAAACTGTGCAATTGATTTTGATATAATTTTCATCAATAGACAGAATAATTTAAGGGCATAGTTTATATGTATAAGATATGCATATTATAAATTATGCAATACTTCTGTCTGTGTCTAAGTGCCTGAACTCCTCCTAAATGGCTGGACCGATTTTGAAGAAATTTTGTGTGCGTGATTAAGTGCATTTGAGAATGGTTCAGATTCACTATTGAACCCGGTAGGCTTCGTTATTGTCGAGATCCAGATATCAACCTTGACAAGCAGGGGCGGACCGTCTTTATATATGAAAATCGATTGCTGTCCATTAGTCTCGCAAAAACTCGAAAATAACTGGACCGATTTTGATGAAATTTTTGTGTGTTTTTCAGTGGGTCTCTGGATGGTTAAGATTCAGAATTGGACTCGGTAAGTGGCACTGTTGTCGAAATCCAGAAATCACACGTACTAAGCCGGGGTAGATAGCTAGTATAAAATATTTTATGCTTGTTTAGCTACTAACAAAGTCTAGGAATAAAACTGTCTCATATTGTAATTGTACAATTATGGCACAACAACCACAAGACACTCGATTCTGTGCCTCTGTGAAATAATTAAAACATTGATTTGTCGTAACCAATTTCCTCGTCGTAAAATCAAACGACAACATATTTTTTATTTATTGCACATTATTTAATATTATAAAATTGACTGTAGATTTTAGTCATAGGATAAGGAGGCCAAACAAGCATACAGTCACATGGACAGCCAGATGGTAAGTGGAAGTTCCGGCCCGTAGTAAGCTAAATCTATCCTCAATTATAAGAAAAAAAGTAGATTTATTGTCACACCTGAGGACTAAGATAGAACGCCTTGAAGGTTCTCTATTTCTCTACACTCACCATATATGAAACACTGAAGCATTAAGCTGCTATTTTACGATGATATTGTGTGAGAGGGTAGTTATTCCCGGTCAAGCAAATCCATTTAAGTGCTTCAGCCATAAAATAGTTGTGGCGTGGCTTTATATAAATGGTATGACTATGAGTTCGGTAACAATTAAAATGCATATCTTTCATGTGGAAGCAGTGTAATTAAAATAGAAGGCTTACCGTTACAGTCTATTAAAGTCCACTGCTGAACATAGGCCTCTCCCCCATAGATTGCCTCAAAGGGGGTATATTTGCCATAGTTGGCACGCTTGGCAAGGGGGTAGGCAACCGCAGTATTTTTTTATTTTTAGTCCTTATTAGAAAGATGCTGTTGCCCATCGCCTGATTTGTTTCCCTCTGTTGCCTCTCTAGACACCCACGGGATGATATGGGGTAGTGGATATTCTTACACTGCCATTACAAGGCTTATGTCTACAGATTTATAGAAGACTAAGCTATTAATTAAAATAATTTTATTTAAAATGGCGGCCTCTATCTTTGATTTAATAGGCCTTTAATCTCTCGCCACAAATCTATGGATTTACATATTCTTTACGTGGAGAATTTAACCGCTGCCCTAGATAATTTCTTGAGTGACTCAATGTCGGATTAATGTTTTGAGTATTAGCAGACTTAGTTTCATTAAAATTTGTAGTCCAATAGGATTAAACCTGGACTAAATAGGTACCTGTCTTCAGCTTTGATGAATTGTTGATGTTCAGGGCATTGTCCTCAGGCCCCATTTGAGTTGTTTGTTTCTTGTTACAGTTTTTTGCTGGGAAGTCAATGGCACATTTCTCAAAAGTGTATCACTGAGAAGCTTCACTACATCATCCAAAACGGTCTCTTGATAAACTTTGGCCCAATAGTTTTCTTCTTCTTTTTCACATAAGTGCACCCCTCAGCAAACTATGATTGATTCATGATGATGTATAGGTTGATTTTTCCCAAAATCCTGAAAGTTTTTTTTGGGTTATGAACATACTATTTGTCATGTTAATTACTATAATGTTTCTTCAATGGTAAATATTTTCACATTTCTGCGCCAGCAACTGTACATACTTATAAGACAGCTTAAGCAGCAGAGACCTTCAGGTTTTGCTTAATATTTCGCTAGGGGTTCCTAGCAGGAATCTTCACATAATGAAACAGCCCGTCTGGTCCTAACAACACGTGGTCATCCTGATGTTTTAAAGTCTACGATGTCTAGTCGGATGTACGATTTACCTGTATAATATATTTTGTAATAGTACAAAAACATACAGCTGCTGCCTAGCTTTTAATGCACCTTATAATGACTGTCAGCTCCATGCCCAATGCATGAAATAATAAATGACAATTAATGCACATAAAAAAAATTAAAGAAATTCTAAATCTTACAGGTGACATCATTCATTGCAAGTCTAGAATAGAATAGAATAATGTTTTATTCAATATTGATTGATGATTACAAGTAACTCTTATTGAAAGTAATTTTTTACTTTATCACTGGTTCGTAAAAGATCCTGTCCTGGGAAGAACCACCAAGAAACCAAGTGGAACTATTTTTTTAAATAAATTTTGCAAACTATTTACAAAATTTATTTTAGAAATAGCTTGGAAGCGACTACCTCATCCCCATGGGCTATTATCAACCATGTATTCATTTATAATATAATAACCTTTTTTATACAGCTTTTCTTTAATTAAATATTTAAACTTGGTAATAGAGGTACCTTGTATATTTTCTGAGACTTTGTTGTAATAGCGTATACATTGCCCCAAGAATGAATTACTGACTCTGTGGAGTTGAGAGACCGATATCACTAGCTTGTGTTTGTTCCTAGTGTTTACAGAGTGTATATTACTTTTTTACTAAAAATATCTTTGTTTTTGTGAATTTCGCAAATATACTGAGCGGCCAAAGTTAATATATTTATTTCTTTAAAATTTTCTCGAGACTCTCTAGGTTTAAGATTGTAAATATCTCTTATTTCCCTCTTTTGCAAAACAAAAATAGTTTCTAAATCAGCCGGATTTCCCATAAGACAACAAGATTAGCCAAATCCCATAAGACATTATGCTATGGAAATAACTAATCAAAAAATATAAAATAAATAAATAAATAAACTAATCTAGCTGTCTCAACACTAGTGAGATCTCTAATCTTTTTTACAGCATAAGCTGCAGAGCTTAGTTTGCTTGCTAGTTTGGATATATGGGGATCCCACTGAAGCTATGCGTCGAGAGTGATGCCAAGAAAAACAGAGGATTCAACAGGGCTCATTTTCCCACATTTAAAAACACATTTGTATTCAGATTTTTAACATTCGTTTATGTAAATTTAATACATTTAGTTTTATTGTAGTTTAAATCCAGATTATTAACGTTAAACCAATGCACTAATTTTTATATATCATCATTCACTTCGTTACATTTAAATGATAGATGTTTAAGTTTAAAAATCAAGGAAGTATCATCAGCAAATAATACAATATCATGATTATCCCCTACAAAGGAAGGTAAGTCATTAATATACACTAAATATGGGAATGGGCCAAGAATCGAGCCTTGAGGGACTCCCATTAGTACAGGTGACCCAGGGTAAGAACTTTTAATTTATTTATGTTAAGCAATTTATTTATGTTAAAAAATACTTAACATCTTACATAAAATAATTTTTTCAAAAATATTACTTAATATTGGTAATACAGAAATTGTCTAAAATTGGCGGGGTCTAATTTACTACCAGATTTATATACAGGTATGACTTTACTATGTTTCATTAAATCACGAAACACACCAGATTCGACGCTTGTATTAAAAATTGTGGCTAGATAAGGTGCTATAATATCTACTATAGACGCAATAACTTTGACGGAAATCCCCCGTAAGTCTGCCGTTTTCTTAACATCAATAGTTTAAAATATTTAACAATAACTTTGGCGATACTCTATGGAACTTAAAAGTATTTGAACAAGGCTTTACGTTTTGTTTAAGCAATGATTTGGCGACAGTAGGAGAAGAATTTAATGATTTTGTTATCAAAAAAGGAACATCAGTAAAATGTTTCTCAAAAGCCATAGCAAGTTCTTGATCAGATTGAGTTAAATTATTGCTAATATTCTATTGAAAATCCGAGTTCCGTACTTTGAACTTGCCCGTTTTACTATTAAGTCCTTTTACTATGTTACTTTTATACCTCTGCAAACAATGTTCGTTTACTGGAACAAACATAACTTTCTCATTTTAATTTTTGTGTATGTAAGACAATGTGACCAACTGTCCACAGTGATCTGAACTTAAATTTTGAATGATTGATTTATGCAAGGGCTTAACATTTCGCACAACATTGGCGCAATAGACCCAGCAATACATGTCGTTTCTAAGATTAAAATGACAAGATTATGAGATTTAAATAATGAGCTAAACCTAATATTAATGGAAGAAATTTTAAAGAGATTGATGTTTATGTCTATATTACAACAGACTTGTTCTGTTTACTAAGTTTCTTCCAAAACCCTTTCAAAATATTCGTAAGTAGCACATGGGGGTCTGATAACCACTTACAAAAATGAGGTGCTCGAGCTCGACACAAGCCATTTCTATAGTTCGCTCAACAGAGAGGCTCTTAATATCCTTACGTTCTTTATATAATAATCATTTATCAGCTAATATTAAGGAGCCACCACGTAAACATTTTTGTCTATAGAAGGAACTGACTACCTGGTGATTTCTGAAATTAAACATTAAATTATAATCTTTTAGTCAATATTCAGTAATACAAAGGATATGTATGCTGTTACTGTTGTGTTACTATTTAGAAACAATTCAACTTCCAATTTTTTGCCCATTATGCCTTGTAAATTTTAAACTATTCTTATTACTTATTTGTGAGTTGCGTTCTAAATTAATCAAACTCTTATTATTGCTAGAAACTGCTCTATTGTCGGATTCACTAATTTAAATTAGTTGTAACTGATTCCAAATTAAATGTCAAATGATTACCTGACTGAATGATACCAAGACTGCGTCTATTGAGCAGTGTGCTCAATAGACGCAGTCTTGGTAGTCAAAAACTTGGCAAATTTAAAATGTAAATAATAATATAGTACATTTCCTACCAGTCTTAAATTATATTTGGATAGGTAATAGGTATTACTTTTGTCCAAAACTTCTTAATTACATTATTTATGTCAATTTAATGAAATGTGTCATTATTATCATGAAAATTATATGTCAAATTTAAAATATTATTACATATTAAATTATTCATTTGTAAATTTATGTCTTAGATGATTTTCCTGTGGCGATCCCTGTGGCAGTGTGAACGAGACAATTTTGTGTACATTTAAGTTATTAAGTTGTTCAGTATATCTTAATACCTATTTGGTGTTTACACTGCCTCTTCTATTGTACTATTTGGGCATAATTTAGTAACTATAATTTTGCTTAATGCCGTGTAGTGGCGGTTGAGAATATCCACTACCCCATATCATCCCGTGGGTGTCGTAGAAGGCGACAAAGGGAAATAGGCAGGAGATGGGCAGCAGTATCTTCCTGATAACAGCAAAATACAATTTAAAAAAAAACTGCGGTTGCCAACCCGCTCGCCAAACGTGGCAACTATGGCAAATACCCCCTAAGAATGAATGTAACAAAGAGACGGCCCCCAGTCCCCGGCGGCCCCGCTATTCCTGGCTACGGTGGCGACCATGGTAACGGCGGGGCAGGGGGTGCTAAGAATCTCCGGTGGAGGTTTGGTTGCCACCTAAGACTACTCGACCTGGCAACATACAACGCACGCACCCTGAGGACTGACGAGAAGATTGTGGAGCTGGAAGAAGAGATAGACAAGTTACGCTGGTATATTATAGGACTATCCGAAGTCCGAAGAGAGGGGCAGGACACGGTAATTCTCGAATCCGGCAACTTGCTCTATCACCGGGAGGAACGATCCAAGAGCGAGTCTTATCCGACACTATTCCGAAGATATCCCGGAAGTCAGTCTGAGCGAGATTCGAATGGCTCTCCAGCACCTTAAAAACGGCAAGGCCCCAAGCGAGGATGGAATTACAGCGGAGCTTCTGAAAGCGGGTGGAAAACCGGTACTTTATGTCCTTCAGAAGCTTTTTAATTCCGTCCTCCATGGCGGCATTACCCGGAGGCGTGAAGCAAAAGTGCGGTGGTATTGTTCTTCAAGAAAGGTGACAACGCCCTCTTGAATAACTACAGACCGATTTCCCTTCTGAGCCGCGTCTACGTGCTGTTTTCGAGAATCATTACGAATAGTCTCGCGCGCATGACGAATTCCAGCCTCCCGAACAAGCCATTTTCCGAAAAGGCTTTAGCACCATGGACCACATACATACCCTTCGGCAAATTGTACAGAAGTCCGAGGAGTACAATTTGCCACTATGTCTGGCGTATGTGGACTATGAGAAAGCCTTTGATTCCGTCGAAATTTGGGCGGTGCTGCAGTCCCTTCAGCGATGCCAAGTTGACTGTCGTTATATCGAAGTGCTGAAGTGCTTGTACAGTAGGGCTACGATGGCTATCCGAGTACAGAATCAGAGTACGAAACTTATCCAATTGCAGAGAGGTTTAAGACAGGGTGACGTTATATACACGAAACTCTTCACCGCTGCATTGGAAGACATTTTCAAGCTTCTGGACTGGAAAGGATACGGTATTTACATCACTGGCGAGTACATCACTCACCTTTGATTTGCCGACGATATAGTCCTTATGGCAGAACCGCTAGAGGAACTAAGCACCATGCTCAATGACCTCAATAGTGTCTCCCAACGGATAGGTCTTAAGATGAACATGGACAAAACAAAGATCATGTACACTAACCATGTCACACCTATGCCGGTAGTTGTTGGGAGCACTAAGCTCGAAGTTGTTGACGAGTATGTTTACCTGGGACAAATAGTCCGACTAGGTAAGTCCAACTTCGACCGATAGGTCAATCGACGGATTCAACTCGGCTGGGCAGCGTTCGGGAAACTACGACACATCTTCTCGTCAGACATACCTCAAAACCTTAAAACGAAATTGTACAAGCAGTGCGTGTTGCCAGTGATGATTTACGGATCTGAGACGTGGTTCTTCACTGCTGGCCGTATGAGGAAGCTCAAGGTCGCTCAGCGAGCTATGGAGAGATGGCTATGCACGGGGTTTCTCTACGTGATAAACTTAGAAATGAGTATATCCGAAGTGGAACCAGAGTAACCGACACAGCTCAACGGATTAGTAAGCTGAAGTGGCAGTGGGCCGGCCATATAGCTCGAAGAACTGACAACCGATGGGGAAGAAAGGTTCTCGAGTGGCAGCCTCGTACCAGTAGGCGAAGTGTAGGGCGACCCTCCACGAGATGGAGTGACGACCTGGTAAGACATGCAGGAAATCGATGGATGCAGGTGGCTCAGGACCGTGCTTTGTGGCATTCCTTTGGGGAGGCCTATGCTCAGCAGTGGACTTATGAAAGGCTGTAATGATGATGATCAATTTTGCTTAATAGTAGTTAAGTATACGCATAACATTAAAAAGATAGATGAAATGAGTAAATAAAAATTGAGTTTTGTTCTTCAAAGTTGTTTTGTTTTACGAGGATGGCAAGTAAATATGAGTTATACTGATCAAATATAAAAATAAGTAACAATTTAAATCAGACGAAAATTAAGGTTCGAATAACGATTGTAAATAAATACGATTGCTTTAGAACCATATTTAATGAGTTAGAGTTGTTAGAATGCTTCTACTTGTTACAGCGAAATCTTAATAAAATTTAATCATTATTTCTATTATCATCATCATTCTTGACATGAGCTTGCCGTAACGATTAGCAGACGGTGATGATAAATATACGTGGCGTTTATACATTTTAATACCTTCAGGCACCTCCACATATCAAAGGCTATGTGACTGAATTATTATCTTACGAAATTGGGTAGTTAGCACTATACAAATCACTGTATAGATATATATATATATATATATATATATATATATATTATGAATTTGTTACTATCTAGTGCCTTAAAACCTGGATTTTCATTTGAAGTTTCAGTTGAAAATTATATTTTATGGATTTAAAATATACAATAATATAATATATAAAATGATTATTGGAATACTTTAGTACTTTTGTTCTATACTCGGATAACCATCGTAGCCTACTGTACAAATACCTTAGCACTTCGATAAACCGACAGCCAGGCAAGAACTTCCACCTTAATTTCGACAAGCTGTCTCACCGTCAACGTATGCAAGATTGAGAGGTGTGTGTGTGGCAAATTGACTGACTACTTCTATCTATTATATTATTAAAGTCCACTTCTGAACATAGACTTCCCCCATAGATTGCCTTAAAGGGGGATTTTGCTATAGCTGCGAGCTTGGCAGGCGGGTTGTCAACCGCTTTTTTATTTAGTCGTGCTGCCACCATCTCTTGTATTAGTTTCTTTCTGTCGCCTCTTACGACACCCACGGGACGATATGGGGTAGTGGGTATTCTTACACAGCTATTACACGGAGAAGTTTTAAGTACTGCAGAATGCGGTGTTTTCGGGAGTGGGCTAAATTCGTCAAGTCTGCGTGTGAGACGATTTGTAGTGACTCTTGATAATCTACGGAGATGCGACTCGGTGCGGTCTATAAATATAAATGCAGTCGATATAAATCGGTCTATACTTTATGAATAGAGTGTTGCCATCATTCTAAAGAAATAACACCATCGTTCTTCTACTACACGCCTAAGCACTACCATGAAAAACAAAATTTAACAGCTTTTGAAGCTTTTACAGTAACGGTTTTCCTAACGTTTTCAGAACCGTTGGTGTAATTTCGTCCACATTCCGTGCCTTGAATCAAATCAGACTGATGTCCGGGATAGCACTATTATAGCATCGGATGAGAATTGTACTTACGATCCAACGATATTGAGTACAGCTTTCTGTAGAACCTCTCAATCTCATTTAAAATTTTTGGTCACCCTACAATGGGTTCGGTTAAGTAAGTCTAAACTGGTCCAGTTTTGGAAAATTACGATACATCACTTGCAGCAAACTCAAAAATATGCTTCAGTACAAACTCAAAAATATGCTTCAGTACTGTAGTACTGAAGCATATTTTTGAGTTTGCTGCAAGTGGTGGTGCATTCTTTTACATCTACAGGTGTGTACAAGAAAGAATGCACCACAGCCTGTAGTTATATTGTCTATCTGAATATTTAACTCGAACTCGTCTTACTGCGTATTTAGTGGAATCCTCGAGAGGATTATTCCTACTCGAACAACGAACCTACGAAAACTTATGAAAAAAAGCCCTTTCAATCTGAAAACTGTAGAGTAAACTTGTCCATAAATGTAGAAGACGACAATAAAGGAAAAGACACGAAAATTAATTTAACATTAGTTAAGACTAATGCTAATTTTGACAAACAGTACTGACAACATAGGCGAATTATAATATTGCTGTGAATGATTACTCGAATAATTTTATCGATGTAACCTTTATCAATATATTTTTTTGGCATTTTTATATACTAAATGTAAGATCTTTATACTGAATGATTTATGAGAAATATTTTTGTTTTACGTAGGGATTGAGTAAAAATGCCTATGAGGATAAGAAATCAGATAGTAGTCGTGCTTTAAGGAGCACGGGTACTATCTGCACAACTTGTCAAATTTAATATACTGAAAGTAACGATAAGAGCTGGCCTACCTTGCGACATATGATGGCTACTGTTGTTATAATCGTAAATTTGCTCTAATCGCGCCCTAAAATTGCGCCAATTATACAGGGTTATTCTTCAAAGCGTAGCCAAATTTTAAACTTAAGTTCAAATATAGAAATAATGATATACGTTTATTGCAGTTTTTGAAAATACGAGGAAATAAGGCTTCTCCTTTTAATTCAAATTATTCCAAAATGAATGTGATTTATGGGCAACAACGATAGCAACAATGTCTACCGATCAACCCTTACGAATGTACTTATGCGTGCGCAAAAAATCAGTTATGATAATGCATTACCACGCATTTTGAATTTAAAACATAATGTTTTTTGTGACTGTGTGAATTTTTTGGACAGAATATTTGGGATTTTTTTAAACAAATTTTTCGTCACCATTTGCCTATATTACTTATTCCGAACGTTTGGACGTGTATTGCAAAACAACCCTGTATAATAAAGACTTTTATTTAATAGGAACTCTTTTATTTACAGCTGCTATATCTATAAATCAATGTATACATGCCATTATCAACTAAGTAACACTAAATGCGGTGTGGTGACGCCTTCACAAAACCTTCCCCCCTCCTTTCAGGTCTTAGGGGTCATAAGAGACAAATATGGGAAATGCATTAAAGATTATTATGGTTTAGGTTAGGTGGTGATACCATCTCGTTTATACTAGACGTGAAATACCTACATCAATGGGGAGCAGTGTCATCCTTACGATATGTTTGATACAGCGGTCACCAACCCGCTTGCCGAGCGTGATTATTATTGCAAATCTACAAACGAAACAGGTCGTTGTGTAGAAGAAGAATAAAAATTAAGAGGACTTCCTAATTTCATACATTTTATATTAAAGGTCATTTCTATATACACTTTGATTGACAATAACTTTTAGAATATAATATATTATACGAAAAAAAAATAGGAGGTAAATAGGGATTGTCTATTAAGCGTCTATATCTTTTCACTTTTTTAAAAAAATTATATTCAATGTCAGTGTTCGTCTACGTTCATTTACGTTGAACAAAACACTTTTTAATTAAAGAAAATTTTACTCAAGCAAAAAGAGTAACGTTTAATACTTAAGAGACATTTAATTTGCCTTGCATTCCTTCAAATCACGCACATATCTATCATAATCTAACTGATGTGGACACAGAGTGGGTATCGGTTTATTAGTAATTGATAATTGATTAAAATGCAAACCCATATGCCAAGCGTGGCGATTATGGAAAATATTTCCTACCTACTGTGGAAGGGTTCGACATTTAGCAATGAATTTTTAGGTACTGATGATGATAATGATACGTCCTAATGATTTCTGATATCATATGAATAATAACTTTTCCTTCATAGACTATAAATTTGTAATTTGAATAGGTTAGTAGACTATTGTTTTAATTTGTTTGCTTTTTATTTTTCTTTATTTCTTACACATAACTTATTTTTATTTTATATGTCCCTCTTCTTTCTTTTTTATGAGGTTGCATAACACTTTAAAGAATCCTTTTACTTTTCGAAATATCAAACTTAAAAGTGGTAAGTAAAGTGCAATTTAAACATAAATTATGCAACTACAGTGCAACCCTAATATAACGTACCTACGTCACAGTGACCGAGTGAAGCCGGCCACAGTCGAGCGAGTGACTGCTGTACTGCCATATGTTAGAGGTGTCACAGACAAGATTGGCTACATCTTGAAGCGAGCTTCTATTAGAACATTCTTCAAGCCGCCGAAGAAGATTAGTCAGTTCTTACAATCCGTCAAGTGCAATATTCCTCTACAAGATGCAGGAGTGTACAAGCTTGATTGTGAATGTGGTCTCTCATATATAGGGCAAAGTGAAGCACCAACGTTCCGGGAAGCCTGCAGTTTGTGATCATATCCTAGATGGCCCCTGCCATTACATTAGATTTGATAAACCACAAATTCTCGCAAAAGAATATCGATTCCTGCCAAGGATGATACGTGAGGCTATTGAAATCAAAAAACATCGTAATTTCAGTAGAGAGGGAGGCTGGGTACTACCACCTGCTTGGGATTCTGTAATTACTAAAATTAAGGCGACACCGCGAAAAAATGCACCTTCTTTCATCGAATAGTATAGGAGTATGACACGACTACCGAAACTGGAATTTTGATATAGGTAAATTCATGTCTTCATCTTGAATTTGCTTGTTCAAAAACACGATTGTAAAATTTTGACTCGATCATAATTATTTGCGAAAACACCTCCAAAAAATCACTGTAGTTGAAATTACAACGAAATTACTTAATCTATATGCTTGGGAGTCACTCAAATACATTCATAACATCAATATTCGTAATTTATTTGCTCATTATTTTGATTAGTAAAATCAATAATTTTTTAAAAATATTTTAAGATTCTAAGCGATTACTGAGCGATCTGAATCGTCGCGGACGCTACGCAATTTTAGACCTTATGACGGCGTCTTTGAAGTTTTTATAGAAATTATGCTCCACTCGGGTCAGTCCGGCGATAGCCCGCTTCAACGGTTTTCGATGTGTTGCCTTAAAACTAAATCCAAGCATAATACTGCAAGACTTCAAGACACAGTAAGTTCATTCTGCGTAGATCTGACCAAAACTAATAATTAAAAAAGCTGAAGGTACTCCGGGTTAACTCTGACATCGGGACGTCAATCACCTCAGTCCCCCGTGACCACGGGTGCTGTAAAGCACCCGAAATGTCGGGAATTAATAAAAATAAGTTAATTAAACGCGATAAAATCCGTAAAAGTAGTTTTTTCAATGTGTAGTGTTCGTGTATATATAAGAAATCATTACGTTTGCGGTAAATTTCAAATTACGCAAGCAACTGAAGTTCTAAAAGAAATTATTAATTGTTATTTCAAAAGCTGTTTTACCATGTTTTGTTCTATAAATATATATATATATGTATATATATATATATATCTCAATGTCTGAGAAACTAAAAAAAAAATATAGAATACCTACCTAACTACACGTGAAGTCTTTTCTGCTCTCACCTGCTTTATGCAATGCGAAAGCCACGCTATAAAGACTGTTTTTATCTTTCTTCTTTAAGTCTTACAGAGTTTGTTATATTAATAACTATATTACGATGAACATTTAAATTTTAGAAAAATGGTAGATAATTTATTTAACAGAGGGAACCTTAGGAAATTAGCATAGGAGGAAATAAACAATTTAAAAACTTTTACAAAAAATTTATACAATAATACTCGTATATAGGTAACATCTCCCAATACCTAGTGCGTATCTCAATTTTATAATCTAATGACTTGACAATATTTTTTTTTTGTTATTTATTATTATTATTAAAAAAAATTAAAGTTTTTGAATTATATATTGAAAATAAATAACATTCATCACATACCTAATTATAATTTAAAGTAAAATTTTTACATAAAATTATACCCAAGGAAAAAAAAAATAAAAACTGAATTTTGCTTTTATGATAAGTCATAGTGAGCTATGTTAAGTTGTAAGACGAAGGGCGTCGGCATAAACAATTGTAGTAATTTATTTCTTGAACCAGCAAATTTTAAACTATACTACTATTATTTAATTGCAGCCAAGCGATTACAAAGTAAAAAGCCATAAACAATTCTTTATAACACTTTGACTAGTACAATTAGCTTTGTTCTTCAGACTGATAAGCTTTTCTAGCCGCCAAGAAAGGAACTATTGTTCTAAAATTCACTGTAATAAGAAGCTTAAAAACCCGGCTTTAAAATTGCAAAATGTTTGCTTTATTCTTAGTTTTACATTATTTCCGTTCAGGTGTTAAAATATGTACTTTTTACATTGAGCTTAAAGTAATTCCAAGTACTTTGAATAATGTTTCTTATGACCACTATCCGCTTTAATATAGTTTAAAATTTAAATAACATTTATTCCAAAATGTACATATTCCGGGGCCAATAAAACACGGCAGTAAATAAATATTTTCATAAAGTATTTTATAAGTGAATTAGTTTAATACGTACTATAATGGTTGTGGAGTTTTTAGTCGAAATCCGCCAGCTATAAAATACTCCCTGTGCATGCACACACATAATATATGTGTTAAGTATACCTACATCGTAGATATAGCTGGTGAATTTCCACGAATTTGATGATTAAATAAGGTAATAAAAAATAAGTAATTCAATAACAAACATTGTTTCGATCTTATAATTAATTATATAATATACTTAATGCATATGATTGATTAATATTTGCTTGTTTGTTGTCTGCTGGTGTCCATGGACTGCAGTAGCCACTTATGGAGAGGGACCTGTAAGTTCATTTCCCACTAGATTTTAAGCAAAAAAAAAAAGAAATATGTAGTTTACAATATTGCCTATCAATTATGAATTGTATGATGTGCGAAAGTGGTCAAGAGTTGTGAAACTTGAACATTGTTTGTTAGACGGGGTGTGTACAGCTCGCGTCTCGTAAAATATCATGAATGATTCTCAGCGCGGGGATTAACGCTCTGTTATTAGGTCACATTTTAGATGTTGTGTTAAATAGAACTCTCATGGTAATCTTTTGAAGAACCAAAACTAATCAGTACCATACCGATTTATGTTTGTTACTTTATTTAAAATAATGATAAGAATTAATTAATTTAAAATTTTATATACATTTTGTGTAATAACAGATTAACTTTATTATCTGTACCATAAGGCTACAAAGTTTTATTTTGTTGAGACTACCGCCTTCAACCTGTAAAGTTTTATAGTTACTTGTAATTCAAGCCAGTAACTTCTTATTGTAAGAATGTTTTCAATAAAATGTTATTGTCATTATTTTTAATCTGTAGGTACAATTTTCTTTAGTCTGTTATAAAAATCATTCTTTCGTTTTAAAAAGACTTTTTACTTTTATGTCTAGTAATATATTACGTACACATATGTACATAAAAGCAGTAAGTAAAAAAGTAAAGTAAACAAATTATTTTATAGTAGAAATGTAAAACAAACACAGATGCTGTGTACATACTTTTAAATGATTAAATATACTGTAATCAGTATAGTCAAAATATGTTGCCTATGGTTAGATTTTACGTGAATTAAACTTCGATGAAATGTTTGAAAAAAATTTACGGGACTAGATAATATTAGGAAATTGAGGGAACGAATGTAAAGTGGTGAGGGGAGCGCGGACGTTGAAGCGATCGGCATAGTCCGAGAAAATCGATTTTCCACCCCTCATAGTTTGCATGGCCTGTCCGGTTGGATGTTTCTTTGACCTTTTATATTATAGGAAAAGAACGCGCAATTTATGAAACATGCCGAATAATCTTTGTTTTGAGATCAAATTAGGTATAACTTTTTGTCTATTATA
This sequence comes from Parnassius mnemosyne, assembly GCA_963668995.1. Classification (NCBI taxonomy): domain Eukaryota; kingdom Metazoa; phylum Arthropoda; class Insecta; order Lepidoptera; family Papilionidae; genus Parnassius; species Parnassius mnemosyne. Next base: position 41,102,636 of record CAVLGL010000082.1, on the reverse strand, counting down.
TATTTTTAACACTGTTTTGTCATTTCGCACATACGGTCTCAAAGATTTTCGGGTTGTGAGCTATGTATTTGTCCACGATTATCCCAATTCACTAATTGCCGTAATCATTTATTTTGAAATATTTGACTTTATTGTTATGTGAATAAATAACGAATTTGCTTGAGAGAAAAACAGTTTTAATTTTTGTTAAAGAGTTATTTTTTTACTAATGATATGAAATAATTAAAGAACTGACTGAGTCTAGAGCTTTTTGTTTAAATGCCATATCGAATATGCTTATCGTTTCTTTAAATAACCTTTAATAACCGAAATAATAACCTTCTTTCATAATTCTGATTTCATTATAGTTTTTGGCTGTTTAAAATTGTGCTGTAATTAATATAATATATATTATCTATCATATTTTTGCTATATGATAGCTATTAATTTGGAAATAGCATGTCAACTGCGTAACATTATAGGCTTATTATATAACATTAAAAAAAGGAGTGATGTTTTATATTAATACTTCATCCTTACGATTATTTAAAATGTGATTTAAAATTTAGAAAATTTCGTCGTAGGGTCGGTCCGCCCGCATCGTAAGGGTGGGTGCTATCGCCATCCCACTCGGACGCAGCATCACCGGACATTTCGACCGGGCATTTCAATTTTAAGAAAGAGTAGGGCCCGTCCCGCGCAGCACCACTTCATCCCCCCTCAGATTGCCAAACGTGTCTCGCTCGCGCCAAGGACTAACAAAAGGACGTAGGAGCGATAACTTCATCACCGCGCGCTGCTCTCGCTCGCACTTACGTATCGGTGGGGGACGACGTTGCGAATTGTTATTGAAGTCATGCCCCCGAAGGCGACTTCGGGAAGGCTGTCAGTTGCTAGTAAACGTTCGAAGCGTCCGTACTCGGCGACTGACCCGTGTCGCTTCTATACCACCTTTACAATTGTAGAACGCATCGCGCCTCCGCGTGCGTAAACAAGTGCCAAGTAGATAACATTAAACTCCCCCTGTGATTTTAGTTTATTACAAACTTTGTTTCTTTCATAATTTTTATCGCTACATGACAATAAGTTAACATGGACAATAAAAAAGGAACTATTGTTAATGAGTAATAAAAGTGAAGTTTATTGTGAATGACCGTGAGTAAACACCGGACACAGATAGTTATTCGCATAAGTTACGAAGAATTAGAAGTGCAGCGTCGTATCGCGGGTCAACAGTGTTTACTACGCGCACGTGGCCGCTTGTAGCCGCCCGCCCGCATTGCAATGCCGCCAAAAACTTTGTTCGTAAACATCGCGCTATTGTAAGAGAGATTGTGAGGGAGGCGCAATCGCGACCATGACTCTAGTTCCAAAGTGTAGCACCTGATTTATGTCTCGACTACATGCGACTCGAAACAAGGACTGTGGTTTTTTTATTATTTTTTTTTCGTTGGAGGAGACGGTGTTCTCCCTTTATTTAATGGTTTAAATGGCTAACAGTAGCGCTGTGTCTTCGACTTTACCATCAAGAGAATATCATTGCAAAGTTTGCGATCTATATTTGGACACTGTCGATTCTTTAGAGGTACACTTGCAATATCATAAAGAAAACTTATATGTGAAATGGGGTACGCAAAATTCTCAGAATGATACGGACAATAATAACGGCACTAAACTGAAAAGTGAGACAACAGTATCTGCGCCAGCCGACTCCAGTGACAATATGATTACTAAACCAAGTCCTGAGTTCCAGCAGCGAGCGACGCCGGAAACTTCAACGCAGTTTCAACATCCAGCAACACCGCAAAGTTATCACAGTGCTCCTTCACCATACCAGAATCCAGATCAAACCAACTTCTCGCCTGGGACACAATTTGGTAATAATTACGCTCATACTAATTTTTCCCAAAATCAACATTCAGAACAAATATCATGGGAACAGTCACAATATAATCAAGAATACCACAAACCGAGTCGCTTTCATCCTTATAATATGCAAGAAAGAGTTGCACAAGTTTCATCTTCAAGTCCATTATACGGACAGCCTTTAAACCAACCTACGCCGTCACCTTCACCTAATCAGTGCGATAAATGCGGTTTTGTGTGTGATTCCGCCGTCCAACTTAATGAACACTGTAGTTCAGCTCACGCAAGTTCAAGTTCTGCTCCGATATCAGGGTCTCTTCCATTTCAACAATTTCCTATAAAACAGTTTAATAATTCAGGATATCCAAATGAAAATGTTAAAGTAAAAGAAGAACATGAAGAGTCATCTGATATTTTAGACTTAGACTCTCAAAAAGTAGTTTATCAAGGAAATGAAGGTGAACAACCGAACGCAGCATACGATGAAGTCGCATCTCAAGGAAGGGAGGTCAACACTCGTACGGTTCCAATGATGCCATGGGAAACTCAGAAACTATATAACAATCCACAGATAAATGGTGATGTATCACTTTTTAAAGATCAAAAAATGTTTGCAGAGCAAAAAGCTTATGCGGCCGATACAAAGATGTTCCATCCCGATCAAAAGTTTCCTTATGTTCAAGATAAATTTCTCAGCGTTCATCACGATCAAAAACCATTTTTGCACGTTGAACAAAAAATATATCCCGGTGTACAAATACCACCTTTACCTGAATATCCAGGACAAGTTGCCTCATCTAACTCAGACATGAAACCGCCTTACCGTCCATATGATTCACCCACTGTACCACAAATTACAAGCACACAGCCAACCAATCCTACCTCTTCCGCATTACCCTCTATTGGAGGAAAGGGTGCTAATTGGAAGTCAAACGAAGCGAGAAGGCCAAAAACTTATAATTGCACAGCATGTAACAAATGGTTTACAAGTTCTGGACACCTTAAAAGGCATTACAATACAACGCTTCATAAAAATGCCGTTAGATCATCTGGTCAACCAGACCCAGCTACAATGCCAATTTCAAGCCATCATCATCCTAGTCGTGATGCACTTCAAGCACGAGCACAACAGCAGAGTGCCGACTCGAATACACAAAGCCCAGTTCCTTCCGACGACAGCCGCAGCGTCGACGAAGCAGTGTTACAATCGCCGTATGCATCACAAAACTTCGAGCGCAGTCACCGTGTTGCAACAATGCAATCTAAGTCACCGTATACACATCTTCAACAGGGTAATTTAGATAATAATTTCAGTAATAATCCATTAGCTAATCATCCATTACAGCATCAGGTTGGGTCACATCCCATTAATATGGGAAATCAGCCGCCAGGTATAGGTAATCCAAATGATAATAATCATCCAGGGTCAAAAAGTGTCCCTATATCTTCATCGGGGAATCCCCCAAACGGGGAAGCAGGTCCCTCTGTTTCTCAAAATCACCATATGAGGGGCCTGCTATCAGTGTCAACCAGCAATATTTCAACTCCAGTACTAACACAGAGTACACCGGGGCTTACAGCCCACACGTTGCCACCGTTCAGTCATTTGGGTGTCAACCCGTACAGCCCGAGGTCTACGGATCCTTTGGGTCCTTCAGTGCCGGATCCCACCCACACCCCCTTATATTTGGGTCAGAATTTTCAGCAGACTATAGCACCGAGTTACCCAAACGGGATGGCCCCCCACGTTATGGATATGGCTATCAACAATCTGCCTATAGCCAATCCGGCTACTTTTGGTGAAACCACACCTGAAGAAGCCGAAGTTATGGAACAAGAAACGTTGAAAACACCTGCGGGTGGACGCTTGCCAAGTTTTGCGCAACTGCAGACTCAGAGTTTCAGCGTTTATGTTTCTAACTATGTCACACAGCCTAACGTGGGGGGTCAAGTTGTTTCTGATGAGTCGGCCGCTGGTTATATCATCGTAGATCCGGTCCACTCGCCGATACAGTATAACAACATTGACATTTGTGGACAAAGCATGGAATTTGATTATAGCTTTTCACCAAGGACAGTAAAAGAAAACATGCTTGGCTACAGTCCAGAAAATATTAAGGTTTACCCTTACGGCTACGTGGTAGGTGGGAAAACGATAAAGCGGGAGGACGACGTTCTACGAACTGATGCTAGTGAACTTCAAATTTTAAAAATAGAGGACATTATGGATTATGCTAATAAAGAAAACTATGGCGCACAAATGAAATCGCCTGCAAGTCCGGAGAGTGCAAAGGCTGAGAACGAAAGTCAAGGGTCACCCTCTATATCTTCAACGGTGACGAGTACACCGCTCACCGAGCGGAATCAGTTGAAGAAAACCGCACCGACCACCGTGCATAAATGCTACGAATGTGATAAGTTATTTAACAAGGCGTGTTATCTCACACAACACAATAAAACTTTTCACTCGGGCGCTAAGCCGTTTAAGTGTGATCGGTGTGGCAAACGCTTCTCTGATGATGTTTCGTACGAGGGTCATTACATGAAACATGCAGACAATAAGCCGTTTAAATGTAATGAGTGCCCGAAGTCTTTTAACCACAAGACAGATTTGCGTCGACATATGTGTTTGCATTCTGGCTGTAAACCTTTCGCCTGTGACCATTGCGGTAAAGGATTCATAAGGAAAGATCACATGGTAAAACATGTCGATATTCACATTAAAAAAAATCTCAGGTCATCGTCATCATCAGTGTCGTCAACGTCGCCCTCCTCCACGTCGTGAACTTTGCAAAAGTAATTGTAATCATATCGTTTTTTGTGGTAGATGATCGTATTCACATATCATTTGACAGATAGTAACATGCAATAAAAGTGTAATTATCTTAACAGTTGAATATTTTCTATTACAATCAATGTATGTTGCAGGATATTTTATTATATTATGTACGTTATTCTTATAAAGCCGCTGCTCAACTTCAGCGCACGCGTTCCGACAGCCAGTTCATTTTTTGTTGTTCATTCAATCTAACCTTGTGTTCGGTGCAAGGTGACTTTATGTGTCTGGGTGTCTGGGGACTAAACATATAATTACGTGACGTTGAAGTAAAATACCGCGATATTATTTAGAACATTTTATAAAAATATTATCTTATAATTACTTAAATAGAAATAAAAAATAAACCGGCGGTCATTACGTTTTAGGTCCTTAAGTGACTGTCCTTTATCGTATACTCTGAAACTTATTTAATTTATGTGTTATAAATCGTAGAAAGATTTAATTTTAGATGAATTTCTGGCTTGTAACTAGAATTGTTGATGTTAAAGAGAAACGTGTGTGTATTTTAAAGTCTACTTACCATTAGAATAATTCATGTAAATATATATAATTTGGGACTACATTGCCAGACTTTTGTTTAAAGTATCTTGGAAGAGTTGTTTCTATTTTACATTTTCTTTTCGATATCGATGTTTTTGCTGGAGAAAATATTTAAACGCATAATATGTCATTTGAATTTAAAATTATTTTAATAGTTCAAAAATAAAAAGAGGGAGCGACATAAGTTCAAAATGTTTTCATTAAGTCGTTAAACAAAGCAAACCAATTTCCGTTAACGTATGAATTACTTATTATCTTCGTAAGGAAATAATTTGTTGTATAAATTTGGCTAGCCCATAATAATGTGAATTAAAAATAATAGCGAAGGATATATATTCGCGAACGATTGAGTTGCTTTTTTATTCGAGTATTCATATACAGTGTATAGCATAATATTATACTTGAAACACGGTGCCCACACGCCAACGTTAAAGGGCACGAGGTTAGTATGTCCTGACGTCCGCCCCTACTAGGAAGTGTTATAAAGTTTTTGTTCTAATGTTAATCCTCTTATTGATTATTACTTTATTAATATTATACCGGTGCTTCCTATTATTATTTTGTCTGTTGACATTTGTTTTAAAGATAAGATAGTTAACTCCTTTGAAGTTCTGAAATTTTTTCTTAAAATTGAAACTAATTTATGTCCAATCTTAGTTACCAATGCGTTATTTGAACGAATTTAGTTTTTATACATTCCTGTTTCGTTAGTGGTAGGAAAGTAGTCTTCCTGAACGTTGCCAAATTAATTCCGCCAACTGTCTGTTGCGAAACGATAATTTTAATTTTTAGCCTAATGATAATAAAATTCTTTAGCAATAATTAAAAAAATAATGTAAATGTTTTTTGTATAGTATTAATGAAATTATCATGATTTACGTAGGTACTAAACAAACGAAAAGGGAATCGTTATTAATAAATTTGTACATACTTATATGAAATGGATTGATAAGTTTACAGTATTGAGGAACATATCAAAGGTCTCAGTGTGCAGTCGTAACAATTTATTCCAGAATGTTATTTGGTATGTAAAATAAATAGACGCGGCGAAGGACTTTCGGAGTCTCCTCGAAAACATCTTTCTTTCATGATTGCTCTGTATTACTATTCCTAGCGGTCAAAACATACCGCTCACCATAACCGATGGAATATTTTGTTGCGCGATCGGTCGCATCATTGTTCGTCTCTCGGAGTTAGTACCGAAAATACAATCACTGGAAATATATGTGCAATATGGACATTGTACCGACTTAATTTTGATAATATTTGTATTTTGATGTTGATTATATTGCAGAAATATTTTTATACATATAGAATTACACTTACACTACTAACAATGTTGATCTACCTCATCGGCGACTAAGCCTATATCACTTAAAGAAATATACACAAAAACTATTTGAAACAAGCAATAATCGAGGGCAAATGTCTTTGAAGGAGCCTGTCGAATATTTTAAAGTATTTTAATTAAATATTTTAATCGTTACATAAAATAGTAATTAATATTTCAGATTTATTGTCTTATCGTTGATGGTACAATGATTAAATAGCCTGTGATGATGGCGGGCGTATGTCAGAATATCTTGCCAAACCATATCGACTATAGTTAATATGCACATATCATATATTATTATCTACATTTATTCATAAACACTGATGTCTCCTTGTTGACATGTACAAAACTGTTTTACCAGTGATAAATGATTCATGAGTAAGGAAAAATAACTGGGAATTTTTAAAAGTACCCATTTAAAAAGTATAAATAAATGTTACTATATTGTTGAGAAATGTTTTGTATAACAGAAATGTTTTCTTCATAGCAATAATGTAATGGTGACACAATATAATATTATGGAACTTAACTACCTCAAGTAACGAGTAATAGGGTTAGATGTGTTGTGAGGGCACGCCGCGACTTTGCGCTAGCGCCAGCCTCCATTACTGTCACTATATACCTCAATTTGCCTTTCGCGTTTTAGTTAAAAATAAAAATCTATATTTAACAGTGGCGCTTAGTGCATCGTGTGCGGGGTTGCCCGTTTTTCAGATATATTATAATGGACATATTTGTCTCTCCTCATACTGTTTAAAGCACACAATGTAGTAGTATCAGTTAGATGTTAACTATTGTAAATATAAAATAACGGTGAATTTTGTTATTTATCATATTCTATTATTGTATTCATCGATAGACTTATTTTATAATAAGTTTAATGTAGCGATTTGAAGTTTATAACAATAGACTATAAGAACGATACAAGATAAGATTTTTGTGATGATTATATTTCTGTTTAATGTATTAATTTAAATATCAGTTACCAGATGATTTCTGTTACATTGAGTTGAGTAAAATTGGAACAGACGAATGCGATTATACGTTGTTTTCTTTATACTGTTCCCTCGCATACTTAAGTTGAGGTTTACGCAGCGGAAATGTATTTGAAATTGTTTTTGGTTGCTTAAACAATGTTTGTTTATTATAAGCGTAGCGCAAAGAAAACCATTTTTAGGCGACGCTCAGATGACAAATATGATCGTAGCTCAAAAAATAAAGATATCGTTACCAGTAGTTTGACGATCAGAATAAAAATGCTGAAAAATTAATAGTATTTTTAAATTTTAATGCGGTCATCTGAACTCGGCCTAGAATCCTTAGAATAAGTCTTGATGATAGTTTATTCTAGTTATAGACGACAGATCTGTCACACCGCTACGGCGAAATCTTATTGCTTTGCGTTGATATGTTCATGTGCTTTTTTTAATTTAATTCAATATTATGTTGTTATAAATATTATTTATAAATATAAACAAATAAATCCGTAATAGTTGTCCATCCAACATCACATGAACAAATCATATAATTTGTTTTGATGCGAATTTCTAGCGATGCGATTTTATAAGTGAACTCCATGTTTTGAACATCCCAAATGTAAGTTGCAGGTCAATCAACTTATATTGATTTCAAATTCAATTATTTGTGTGTAATGTTACAAATTAAACCTTTAGGTATAATTCACAGTAAAAATCCTCAAGTTGGTATTGTTTTCCACATCCTATAGTACAGAATAAACTTGCATGGAGTTAGCTAAACTCATTCAAAAATTATGCCTGAGTATGCACAAATAATTGTATTTGATTTATTTTTACCATTGGATATCAAATCCCTGTTTACATTATATAATTAGCCTACTGTTTAGTAGTGCTCGTTCCAGATCTGTCAGTTAATATAAATTTAATGTGAAGAATTGTTGTTTTATTTTCCCACCCTAGCTGCAAGCTGCGAATTTTTAACTTACGATACATGTTTCAAAAATACAGAGATTACGTTCTAAAAGGTAGCAAATTTGATTGTGGTTTATGTAAAGAGAGTGATATTTTGCTATATTATTACAGAATTAAATGGCACCAACTAAAACTTTTGAATTTTCAGATACAAGTAAAAACACTAAAACCTAAAAGAGATTGAAATTTATATGTAAAGAAAACAATAACGAAGTTAAATGCCTTATATCACATAATTACACATAATTATTTTAAAACACTATACAGTGACACAGTTTGGAGTGAACATTTTGGAGATAAAAGAGATAAAGGTAATTAATTATATTTGAACCAAAAACGAACTAAAAATACTAATATAGAATTATTTTTGGTATACTAGAAATAAAGTTTTTTTTTACTAGTACTCTTATTAGAAAGGAGGATGGTTTGTCATAAGCTTTAAGCTTTCCGTGGCTGCCAGTATGTTTGGAAATCCCGTGATGTGTTGAGTTCAAAGGGAATCCAATCATCTAATAAAGTGCGTAAGGGAGAAAATAACAACGTTTTCTCTATATAAGCTAATCTCGTTTGCACAAAGCACTTTTTGTAGAATACAGGTGACAAACGCGCACACAGTCCACCTGATGGTAAATTGATATTGTAGCCCATAGACATATGCATCTATCCTCTCCATTAAGATAAAACGACAGAAGACTTAGATAGAATACCTCGCTATTGGTTTAAAGGGTCTCCAGTTCCTAAACTCATCTTTGGAAACACAGAAGCATTAAGCTGCCATTTTAAGCTTCTAGTCTGTGAGTGTGTTGTCTTACCCATGTTGAATTGATTCATTCGCACCGAAGCGTTTGCTTAACGTGGTGAGTATAAGCCTTTTAATGTTTTTTATGTTGATGTCGAGTCTACTAAGCTGAAAAGCTATCTTAAAACAACTAATTTTAAAGGGCCAGAAAATGTTTCATGGGCGATTGCATGGAAGTAGGATGCAATTTAAATCTTCAATCGCCGAATTCAAACACACGACTTTAGTTCGGAGGCCTTACTCTTAATCTTTAGACTACTTTTTCAATAACGTCCAATAAATAAAATTATCGAAGAAAATTTATGTAAATTAGTTATTTAAATGAAAATGCTTATAAAAAAATATCTATCTTTTTATATATTTAATATTAGTATATATTTATCGATTTTTATACCTTGTAAGATAAGGTGTCTCAAAAATTTACATATTTTGTTAGACTTCAAAATAAAAAAAAATAGTCTAAATAAGGAAACATGAAATTTAAAAATAAAATGATTTTTAATGGTAAGACAAAAAATATTTTAAAAGTATACTTTTTTAAATAATGTAATTTTTAAGTAAAGAAGTGACAAAACGGTATTAATGCAGACAAAAAATTATATCAACAAAAATTATAATTCTTGAACTTGAATTCACAATCTTCGTTTCAATAGAAAATGTCAATAAATAACGCGATAATTTAAATCCTTCCATGTTTTTTTTCTATATTTTCTTAATATACAATTTTATAAAAGCTAAAACCTACGAACGATTCAAATCAACAAAGATACAAAAACTGTATGCAGGTAAACATGTTTTACATTTTGCATAGTAAAGAAGATCTTAAACTCAAGCGTTGAATAGATTAATATGGTATTATGTCATATCATACTATGATTAGTATGACATAAAATTAGGAATTTTACGGTCATTTAAATGTTTATTATCGAACCGCGCATTATACTCGTAAATCCAGGATATTGTACTCTATGAAAATTGATATTACCAAGAGATCACAGATAGTTTGTATAAGTAAATTATATGTTATTAATTATATATATTTTTACACATATTATTAGGTCATAAATGAGATAGCAGTTTTGTCTGATGTCGGTCATATAAAAGACATCAACGAGCTATTTATCACAATTATTTTGGACAATGGTTATAATAATGAATCCATTTGCATGATTTACGTTAGCAATACACATAATTTATTTGGGATGGAATTTAAATTATTTTCACGATACACTCACAAAAGTTATTTTTAAAATTAAGAGTGTTTCTAACGGAATAACGTTAGAAATACTAGATAGTTTATGCTGACGTTTACTTGTTAAACAATTTTCGATATAATTTAGAATTCGTTAATGATTTGTTGAGAATTCAAAATGGTAAGATGACGTCATTGTAGCAGTATGTACTATAAAATATTATCTGAATGTTTCAAATGAAGCCTAATGTACTTACATTGTTATAATTTCAATAATTTACTGAATAATCGTATACATATGTTATGAAAGACTTTTTGCAAACAGTAACACCAAAACTTTAATCAGACAAAGCCGCCAAATATAAAGCGGCTGTTTACAAATAATATTAGCTATTCAAACGAATGGCACGATTGAAAAAAAATTTTTTTGCTTATTTATTTGAAATGTTTACAATATAATGGATTTTCGCAAAGTAACGCGTAATTATAATTCAATCTATATTCAATATACAAAAGGTATTTTATGATTATCGCATAAAGTAAATGAGACATTACAAAAGAAAAGTTCGTTTCTTCAAAAGTTCTTTCTTAAGTTTGTAGTTTAACATAAAAAAAGTCCTTAGATTTTATCTTCTACTCTTTAAAGTTTAAATGCATGATAGATTTTTAAGATTTTTTCAATTTTACACCATTTTGCAATAAGGTACAAGTGTTAAAGGATAAGCTGATAAGATCTCAAATTAAATTTACGGCCTATATACGTATCACCCCTGGGCCTCATCTCATTTTTGAGTGGGCAAGGAAATTTCCGCCGCCCTGCCCCAATGCGTGTTGGCGAACTTCATATGTCTTCGAAATATATTTTTTTCTTATTTCTCAGACATGGAGTTTTCCTTCACCGCCGAGCAAGTGGTAAATCAGCATTTAAAATTGTAATTAAGAAGTTCTTTGTTGCTGACGGAGCTCGAACATATTTTGTTCGCGTACTGTGAAATTTACAGTGAGCACTTAGCTCCTGACCTAACACGGCTCTAATTTATATTAAATTATATATATTTATATCTAAGAAGACCTTATATATTTTTATTGTAAACCTTTTCCCATACCACAGATTTTTTTGACTAGCTGTTTTCTGCGCGTTTCTTCGCCCCCGTTTAATTTATTACGATTGGATTTCATGGGTTTTATTTATTTTGCGTGGAACCCTAATTCTTTTTCTAAAATAAAAGTAGCCTAAGTTACTCCTTATAACATTAGCTATCTACCAGTGAATGTTCTGCCAAAATCGATCCAGCCATTCCGGACATTAGCCGGAATAAACAGAAAGACAGACAGAGAGAAAGACAGACAGACAAAATTTTCAAACATTGTGTTTTTGTTATAAGTACCGTATATAATTTCATGTGAATATAGTAAAAAGCTGTTGTTTCGACATTACAAACAGACACATAAATTTTATTTATTTGTATAGATATATTAAACTACTGGTAACGATAAAAAACTGAGATTAAAGTGATTTTTAGATAATTGAACGTCTAGCTCAAAGATTGCTATTATATGAGTAGATCTGCAGGTTGTTTTTTGCTTAAGTTCTAGGCGGATGAGGTCAAGGGGAAAAATAGTGCTCTAGTGTAGTTCCTGTAAATAGTTTACCTCATGAAATTACACTTATGTACTATACGAAGGTTCTCTCCAAATATTATACTCGCACGCACATTGTGAATGCTTCTGATCGCTGAGCCTACATGCAAAAATACATTCAAAAACGCTGAATCTGAATTTCAAAGATTAGCGATATGCTGCAATGTAAGTACGCTTGTCTCGGCACAGTGCTCAACAACTTACCTGCTCAGGCGTTGTAAAAATTGGCAACTTTTTAAAGAAATCGCAGCCTGTTGGCGCATTCTCAAAAACGAATATATTCTGCAGTTAAAGAAAGAAAAACAACAAAAAGTAAAGAAGAATAAATTGATTATTGTGCATAGGACATATTAAGAGTAAGTGTAAAATAAACAAAAATATTAAAAGGTAATCGGATTCTCGACGGAAGCAATCTTCTGCTGCTACTTGCTGATTGCTGAGCCAAGCTGAGACGGAATAAAAAAAGGGAAGCACCAACGGCATTTTTACTTGTGATCCATTATGTTTATACTGTGATCAAGGAAATGTAAACATTTTTCTAAGTCTTTTCTCTTTGTGACGCCCACGAGATAAAATAGAGTAATGGTTTCCCTCATGCCGACTTCAAATGGCGACAGATATTTTATGTATAACTAGATGAACTCGCCCACACGCTGCTGTTACTCAAAAAGTTTTTAAGAAAGGGTATAAAAGCGCACGTATTCGATGCAATTCAGAAATGCAGTGTAGTCAACATTTAAAAGCTCGACTGATTTGTGAAGATTTAAGACTTTGGACAAACGAGCATGTATATTATTATTTATATATATATAATATATATATATATATATATATATATATATATATATATATATATATATTGCGTTTATTATTATTATAGAATACATAAAAGTATAAGGTAACTTATTTCTTTTTATTTAATGTTGTCAAGAGGCGACATAATTCTGTTACAGTTCATCTAGTTATAGAACTCACTTAATTTTTGAAGTCGAGAATCATCGAAATAACCATATTTCCTTTTTTTTCTTTTTGTGGAATTAAGGGTGACAAACGAACACACAGTTCTACCAGATTGTGAGTAAATTCTGTGGCTCATGGACACCTACATTTATTCTGAATAAAAGGTAAAAATACACATGAGTTGGCACCCTTGAGAACTAAGATGGAATGGATCGTTACCAGTAAAAAAGGATCTCTGGTTCTCTATACTCGGCATACAAACAGCAGCATTATGCTACTATTTACACTGGTATTCTGTGAGCGCGTGGCCTTTCTCCGGTTCAGAAGACTTAGTCATGCTGGAGCCATAATATAGCGTGATTTTACTACGTATACGTTTACACTATTATTCAGGCCTATGACAAAAGGAACGTTTTTCACCTAAATCTTTTTGAGGCCCAAAACGTATAGTACCGCGAACGTCATATGAGGCCTTAGATCTCTATTCGCGGCAGAGGATTGTGATAGTATATGCATTACTAATTAAAGACAAATAATACAACCCAGGAATCAATTTTCATGACAAATATCAATAAAATATTAATTTGACTTTGATTAATTTATATTGGTTGCTGAGACTCAGACATCTACATCTATCCTCAATAAAGAATCAAAATGCAGATGCGTTGTCACCCGTGAGGACTAAGATGGAATGCCTCTTTTCTAGTAAAAAGGGTCTCCGAATGTCTACACTCACCATATGACGTGCTAAGCTGCTATTTTACGTTGGTATTCTGTGAGAGCGTGGTCCTTCCCCGGTCAAGCTGACCCATTCGTGCTACAACTATACTACTAATATAGCTGCATCATGGCTCTACCGCGTGTTATCGTTCTATCGAAATATCCGTCCACTATCCATTACAACCTATAAAAGTTCATAGTTTAATTGTCAATAGAGGACCTACTCTTAAGTGGGCTTTTATACCTCAGTAACAGACAGCAATACGTTATAATCATAAAAATAGATGAAGTCAAGAATATTATACCGCACTGGTCTAAATATAGACACACTATGTATGGCGTTCCACAGGGAAGTGTGCTCGGTCCTATTTTATTTCTATTCTATATAAATGACATTTTTAATATAACAAATCATAAATGCATATTATTCACGTATGATATAATCGCTAATGATCCTAAAAGTTGTATTCAAACTGCCCAATATATTCTCGTGAAAAACTCCTTCAAAAGAATATTAGAACTGCACGTCTATTTTTGGGTAATTTTTTTTCACGTTATGTCCTTTAATAACGTCACGTCGTACTAGACGGTATGTTTATGGTTTACAGTGCAGTAGCGGTTTAAGAATATCCTCATTTCGACCCATGGGTGTTGATGTGATCGCCAGGCAAGGGAGCCAAATCTTACAAAGGATACATTTGCCTTTTTATCTTCATGGCAACTCATGTTATACACCGAGAGGCTGTCACAGATATGACGGCTAAGGGATTTATCGCAGCTTTCAGGCAATTTACGGCGAGAAGAGGCCATTGTCATGAACTTTACAGTGACAATGGCACAAATTTTGTCGGAGTAGATAACAGTAATCAGTAAATGGTGTTAGTAAGAGGCGGTAGAGGAAAATAAAGCAGTGTCTTCCTAACAACCACTAAAAAATAAAAATTGCGGTTTAGCAACCCGCTTGCCAAGAGTGGCACCTATGGCAAATTGGTTGCCTCATAGGGTAGATTGCAAATAGATATCCCTATGAGGCAAACTATGGGGGCGGGCTATGTTAAGTAGTGAACTTTTGATAGACTGTAACAATTAAGATCATTCTATAACTTAAGCCGAATTTGAATTATCTAAGTGAAATAATATTAACAAAAACTGAGGTTATATATAGACAGACAAACTAACACTGAGATAATTTCTTAAGTGTTCGTTATGTTTTGCAATTATTTGTCACGAAATACTAAAAAAATAACTAAGGTTTAGTTTAGATAATTACTAAATTAGTTATCAAAAACTTGTAAAGTTATTGAAATTAAATACCCTTTTCAATATACTTTCCTATTGTTAAAAATACTTCAGCGCAATGTATGCCTGCACTCTCGTACACACATATTATAAGTAGATATTGTTCAGGATGCTGGTTTGAAAGCGAACGCAATCGAGACCGAGCTCGACGAGCATCGAGATCGGTCGGACGCGGCACGACGACCTACACCGGTTTCGCTTTCGTCCGAAGGTCAACACTGAATCACAACCAACGCGTGCCGTACCAAATATGCGGCACTTTACCATTAATATCGATATCGATTAAAATTATCGAAAGCATTAACAAATAATTTATTATATTAAGTTATTTTCTATTTAATGAACACTGCATTAAGAGATATAAAAGGGAATAATTTAATGACAGTTTAACTATAACTTAGATTAAAGATAAATTTGTATGAAATACGAAGTAACGTACTGCAAGTTGTATTGTATTGTATACTTCGTGAAAGAAAGTGTAATAATCACTATGGTTCAAATAATATATCAAAAGCAACTGCTTAGATTGACTCATTCAAATTATGATTACATAGTTAGCAAATTAGACACATTTCATTCAGTAAGCTTGCAGGAAGAATATTTTAAACAAAATGATGAACATTGTTATGAAGTACATTAGAACTTAACAACACTTTTAAAAAGGCCATGGCAGTATATGAAAATCTATCTATCGTGCTGTGAATACAGTAAGAAACAGCTATAGGCAAGGACAGAAATACTGACAAGTATTTTATAGTAGACATACTGTGTCTAATTTATCATATCGTATATAACAGACGTAAATTACTAAAAAGCAAATCAGTGACATGTGACAAGCGAACTCACACTAGAAGGAGGACTGGAACGAAAATCCTCGCTAAAACGAGGAAGACCCATGTTCAGCAGTAAACTTTTACGGGTTGATGATGAAGATTATATCTATATAAGGAAATATATTTCAGAACATCGTCAAAAACGTCGATCTAGAAACAGTTGTCATATGAATCTTTTATTTAGTTAGTAAGTACTAGTAACATTAAGGGATGATTCAATCTTCCCTTAATGTTGTATTTCAACCCTCAGATAAACGTTATTCATTAGAATATTCAATACCTAAAATTTTAAAATTACAGTGTTTATTTATTATTTATAGAATAAAGGTGACAAACAAGCACACAGTCCACCTTATGATAAAAGGATGCTGTGGCCCATAGACATACACATCTGTCCTCCTATTCGATTACGAATCAAAATGCAGATTCGTTGTCACCCCTGGAAACTAAGATGGCATACCTTTTCCAGTAAAAAGGGACCAGTGTATGAATAAAATAGTTGAATTATTTCACTTTTACGTTCAGGTTATTATTTATTCGACGGTTAACTTTTATGTGATTTTTGAAAAATCAGCCCTAAATGTTGTAATTACACATCAAATAAAATTAAGCTAACTTTATGTAGGTGCGTAAAAGTATTATATTTTTTAACCAAAGTATAATAAAATATCGATACCATAATATATGTATGTATGTAACAATTTAATAGATTTTTAATTACTTACTTTACTTTGAAAGCAATTAAACTACCTGTTACATTTTCACTTACATTTATTCAGTTTAATTTTAATTGTTGCTCACAACAATCATGATTTGGAATAAATATATCATGCGGTATTTACCGACATTTTTTCATCTAGATATGTAATTTATTTGGAATTTAATTGATTTCCGGTCTCTCAGCTTGTAGTAAGTGCCAAGCGAAATAAATTACAAGATCGGCTCATGCCGTCGGCTTCCTTGTGGTCAGATTTGCTCCGGAAATATTTTTTTCAGTTTCTGGAATTTAAAGAAAAAATTAACGAATGGAAATACGTACACATATAAATTTTATGTTATGTACGTCTTTTATTATAATATAAGAGTCACAAAAGTCTGGCAATTCACTTGAAGGCTCCAATCTGCTGGCATTTGTGTAATCAAGTTGAAACAAGGAAGGCCATGCATCGTGACCCATGAGGGCTAAGATGAAATGCCACAAAGTTTGTATGCGTACTAATAATATATCATCATTAATATCATTACGATAAAGCTTCAGTTGCCTAAATGGCAGAGCGCGGATCGCGAACTCGAAAGGTCGTGGGTTCGAATCCGCCATCCGACTACTGCCGTGAACCACTTCTAACACAAGCATTTTAAGCTTACCAGAAGTGGTTAAAGGGAATATTATTAATGTTTAATAATGCATTACTAGTATTAAAAAAATCTTATCACAAGTCCTCTACTGAATATAGAAATGTCTTTCTCGCTATCAACCACGGTACTGGGCCACCTCTAACCATCGCTTCGTTGCGTGCATTGTGTCCAACTGCACTTGCCGGCATGGAGTTCCTAATCTAGAACATTTATTTCACATCAGTTGTAGCTTAATAAAAATGAGCGGCCAATCTATTCACTTGGTATTAACTAACGAGTTGACACTGAAATACAAACCCGTTGCACTATTTTGTTTTAAGCATTTGAAGTATTCGTTTTTTTTTTCCTTAATTTTGTCTCGATTTCCTTAGCGCAGCGGAGATTCATGCTACAGTTGAAGCCTTCGTCGAAGTTATTACCTTAACAGAAATTCAGTCCCAGTTACTCCCAAAAATAAATCCCAGAGTGTTTTCGTAACAAGTAAGCGTAGGTATTATACTGGTGTTAAAAATGATCTGGAGATGTTACCTACTGTAAAACACTATTAGGGTAATTAAGAATGGTACTAAGTTCCACCAGGGATTTATCCAGCCGATAAGGTAAGTGCTGCTAATTCTGAATCCTTTCTTGGTATATAAACTTCAAAACGTATTTCAAGAAACATAATATTAACCTACCAATACACTTTTCTGCAGCTGAATAGGTTTCGTAGTTTGATTACAGACTAGGGGCTTTGCACAAATACATTAGCACCTTGGTTTGATTTGGTCAATGTTGCACCGCTGCAGGAACTAATAAAATACTTAAATATATTAACAAGCTAGCTTTTTCTCGCGGCTCCACTTGAGATGACTTCGGTTTAGCAACATCATTAATATTCAATGCCATGCCAGAATTATCAAAACGGAACACTTAGGGACATTATTAGACTTTGTTAGGAGCATATCCGCAGTAGAAACTGAGTAACCGACATAGCCCAACGGATCACTAAGTGGCAAATGGGCAGTAAAATTGATCGAAGAATCGACACCCGATAGGGAAGAAAGGTTCTCGAGGAGCAGCTTCGTACCGGTAAGCGAAGTTTAGTGTAGCCCTCCAGTAGATTGAATGACGACCTAGTAATAGATGCAGGATGGATTAGGTGGCTGAGGATATTGCTTTATGACTTTCCTTGAGGTACACTTATGTTCAGAAGTGGTCTAGTGACCGGCTGTAATGATGATGACGATGTACTTTATGAAATGACCTTAGTGTCCGTCCGTCACAAATGTGTTTTGTAGAGCATATTTCACATAATATTATTAAATTTGGTATATTTAGCATCTAATTAATACAAGCAAATGCGTGAGGTGGTAAATTAGAATCGTTACTTACGGGGTTGGTTTTAGGATGTTAAAATAAATTTTATAAAAACGAAAATGTAAAAAAAAAGTTAACATAAAATATAATTATTATTTAAAGTTTACAGTTCAAAATTATCAAATAAAATGCTTCAAAATGTCTCCCCCCTGTATTTAGGATATGATAAAATTCATGTTATCGAGGAATATTATCATAATTTAGTATTTACTTTTTATTTTTCCAAATTAATGTTCGATTTCATGGTATAATGGTCTTCCTTTAATTTACGACATAATGTGTCCCGGTGAAATTTGATTTATAATATCATTGACCCTATTCATTGACACAAAATATTTCTTGTTTAGGTCTTTTAAAATTTCATGAATGTGTATATTCGATATATCTTCAATGCTTTTCCTTTAAATTTCATTAGATTTATAAAAAATTAAAACATCACAACAACACACACACAACATCGGTCACAAAAATCTTAACATCTAAGAATGTGAACATTCTTAGCTAAGAAAATAAATATATTTGATACACTCATTAAAATCCAAAAGTATACAAGTAGCCACTGTACTGTAAGTACTGAGAGGGTTGAAGGGTATGGGAAGAATCATATTATGTCCCCGACATATATTTTTAACTTTTCAGATATTCCGGTTATCTCTTGATGTTTATCATCACTCCCGGGCTAAAAATTACATTTTTATTTGCCGGTGAGAATCAAACTTGGAAACGTACTATGTACGTACGTATATAAATAACGTATTATACGAGTATGAAAATTAAAGATTCATAATTATTCCCTGAGCTTTCATTAAAACTCATTGTTTAAATAAAATTCATATAAGTTATACGTTTAGTGATAATAATATTTTTGAAAAGGAAATTTAATTGAGCAAATAAATATTTTACTTATCCATGAAATAGGTACCTAATTTTAGCATTTTTGATCATGTTGCCATTTATCTTATTAAATAATGTTATCTTATTAAAATGTTGCACAATTTTTATAACAAATTTCAAAATTTTAAAAGCAATGTATTAAAAGTTAGAACGTACACATGTAAATGTGTTTTTTTATTTATAACAGTTAATGTATTTATTAAGGATTGATGGAAAAACATAACACTTTTTTAATAGAGCACGTTATATCTTAGATAGTGGTATCTTAGATCGCGGATCTTTGGCATATCTTCAAACTTTATCCCAATTATTATCATATTATATTAGTATTTATTCGTAAATATATACTTTTTAAGATCTGTATGTCCACCTATGGCTTATTGAATCATTGACTGCTATATTAACAAAAATCATAACTCCTTTCTTTCTGTTATATATTCGGAAAAGTGGCCTATATATAGCTCACAGTCAAATCCGTCCAGTATTTACGTGAATACATAGACAGAAGGAGATACTCAAACATTTTAAAACCACTAATTTAATTTTAGTATTCTTTGAATAATCCCCTACCTTGCTATTCCAAGAATTAGAATTACAGTCACAACTTTTTCTATAAGACTTTATCATTGGATGTTTCATTTACTTACATAAATATATCATTAATATTACCATATAAAAACTATTTTCGTATATCTTAATTTTAAGGCAACTTCAAAAAGGAAGGAGGGTTTTAATTCGAATGTATGTTCCATTTTATGTGTTACTCGATATTTTATTCAATTGTGGACCATTTCAAATGATTACTTTTATATTAAGGTTATACTCAGGGATCTCATGTAAATCTAAAAAAAAAATTCGCCTGTAATGGTTCGATAAATAGGGGATGATGTTTTGATGAAACTATTTATACAACATTCGAGGTTTTAGTATTCTTTAGTAAGTGTGAAAAATTTGAATTTTAATATAAAGAACCAGCTTTGAATATTTAAAATAATAAAATTACTTATTATTAAAAGTATAATATTTAATATACCTATGTATTTAACTTCAATTTCATAGCATTTAATCATTTTCTAGATACAAAGGTACTACTCATTTTAGGGTCACTAGAGCGAGTATTTTATTTAGATAAGTATCACGATTTAAGCACTTTAATTGTGGCGGAGCGTCGTAGTCAATTCGATATTGTATGAAGTGCAACACTGCACTCGTGGTAATGACCCCTTGTACTTGAGACGACGGAGGTCAGTGTCGTCTTCTTTGCTGACGCCATTACGTTTTGCAATTATAAATTAGACAAGAAAACAGAGGGCAAGGTCAAGAAAAGATGTAGGTTCTTGTGGAATCACTCTTATATGGACTTTTTACTTCTATCCGTTTACTTTTATTACTAAATTTGATAAATGTAATATTTAATATTTCAAACATGATTTGAAATTCGAATATATTTCATAATTCACCTGTACAATTTTATCTCATTATTCACTAAAACGTGTTATATCATTAAATTGATTTGATTTTTCTATAGCTTGTTAGCGATATTTTTTATTCAGATAACCAGGAGTAAAGTGTGAACACTATTATAAGGTTAGACATTTACCAAACCATATCATTATAAGAGCGACACATTCGTGATAAAGTATTGTAAAATGAAGTATTGTTCTTATAAACGTTTAATATAAACATATTAAGTCGACGCCTGGGATTCGAGTTGATATTAAAATTGCTTTGGGATAAAAGATTTGGGGAAGAAATTTTGCAGTGTATTAATTTATGTAAGCAAAGAACATCTTGTATTGCACGTCTGTTGGGTAGTGATGAAACTCTAAATCTTTTTTGGCAATTGGAATTGGCAATGAATATAAAAAAAATTACACGAAAAAAGTGTGAGGTCAGCGTGAGTTTAGTCTTTCAAATCTCACCTGCACAAGTCAAAATGGAAGAAAATAGTTAAAGTTAAAATATAAAACAGACTGGTGGTGGAGAACAGTGTTTCAGTGGTATCCGTTTCGAGCTTAAATTCACTTGCCTAGAGTGTTTAATCTTCTAAATAGTACATCTTATCTTACTTTTTCCTGTATCGTGGAGGGAGTTTATAAACACAAATTTTACAAGGACAAACATCCGGACCCGGAACAATTATTTGTAAGCCATACAAATACTTGTTCCGTGCGGGATTCGAACCCGCGCCCCCCAGCGCAACAACTCATTGCTAAGCCACTGCGCCACGGAGCCGTAAAACTTGCCAGCTAGTGCTTTCTTGGAGAGCCATATGTGCAGCAGTGAACTGAAAAACGTGTTGATGTGCTTTGATGAGTTGTACAAAATATTTTGTGAATATTCATCGAATTTAAATGAAATATATTTGTTATTTTAAAGAGGACAGATCTCCTAAAATATGTGTTTATATTTTGTATGAGTACGCTTAATAAGGTATCTGAAGAAAAATCTATTTGATAATTAGGTAGCTAGATAGATCGTAAAATTAGGTTTCAAATTACACTGAAAATTTTTGTTTATTATATACCATCATCATCATCATTACTGCCCATCACAAGTCCATCGAATCCGTCGATTGACCTCTCGGTCGAAGTTGGACTTACTTAGTCGGACTATTTCTCCCTGGTAAACATACTCGTCAACAACTTCGAGCTGGACGTTATACATGATCTTTGTTTTGTACATGTTTGTCTTAAGATACATCCGTTGGAAGGCACTATTGAGGTCATTGACCATACTGCTTAGGTGAGTGATGTACTCCCCGTTGATGTCAATACCGTATCCTTTCCAGTTCAGTAACTTGAAAACGTCTTCCAATGCAGTGGTGAAGAGTTTCGGGGATATAACGTAACCCTGTCTTACACCTCTCTGCAGTTGGATAGGTTTCGTACTCTGATTCTGTACTCGGATAGCCATCGCAGCTCTACTGTACAAACACCGATAGCCAACTTGGCACCGCTATAAAGACTGCAGCACTACCAAAATTTCGACGGAATCAAAGGCTTCTCATAGTCCACATACGCCAGACATAGAGGCAAATTATACTCCTCGGACTTCTGTACAACTTGCCGCTTGCCAAAGGGTATATATATGGTCTATGGTGCTAAAGCCCTTTCGGAAACCGGCTTGTTCAGGAGGCTGGAAGTCGTCAAGTCTGCACGCGAGACGATTCGTAATGACTCTCTAACTAATTTTTCGAAGGGTGTGTATGTGGTCTTTTCGGAAACCGGTTTTTTCGAGAGGCTGGAAGTCGTCGAGTCTGCATACGAGACGTATTGACGTATCGATTCGTAATAACTCTCGAAAACAACACGTAGACACATCGCAGGAGGGAAATCGGTCTGTAGTTCTTCAAGAGAACGTTGTTGCCTTTCTTGAAGAACAAGTTCACCGCACTTGTGCTCCACGCCTCCTATGTAGTGCCACCATAAAGGACGAATTAGAAGGACTTCAAGTACCGGTTAATTTCATCCCCGCCTGGGATCTTGCCGTTTTTAGGGTGCTGGAAAGCCATTCCAATCTCGTTTAGACTGACGTCCGGAATATTATCAGAATAGTGTCGGATAAGACTTGCTCTTCGTTCGTTACGCACACTTGCGTGTGCCTCCAACGATGATGTGTACAGCTGCCCATAGAACCTCTCAATCTCACTCAAAATCT
The DNA here is from genome assembly GCA_963668995.1 of Parnassius mnemosyne. NCBI lineage: Eukaryota > Metazoa > Arthropoda > Insecta > Lepidoptera > Papilionidae > Parnassius > Parnassius mnemosyne. The sequence continues at coordinate 41,079,417 of CAVLGL010000082.1, read as the reverse complement.
CAGGTGTCCCGGAAACGATGCTGCTACACTCGGTCTTCAGTTTCGATAGTAGGCTCTTTCTGACAGACAGATCTCTAGCAAAGACTTTGGAGCCCCGATTTCGCTCGAAGTCCCGCCGCATGCATTTGGAGATCTGTCTGTACAGGTGCCTGTACGCTGTCAAATCTGCTGAAGACTGCAGCTTCATTTTTCGTTTAACAGCCATGAGATCAAGAGTGTGATCAGAGAGTTTTTGTGTTCTTCTGTGGCGGGTCTTGCAGAACTTAGCTCCGACCGCATGGACAGTTTCCATTAGCTTGTCATTCATATCGTCCACTGCATTGCAATCTTCTAGGCACTGAAAACAGCTCGAGCTGATAGGTTTCATGTTGACTTCATTAGACGAGACCTCTCCAACTTAACGTTTAGGTTCAGTGTGCCTCTAACCATTCGGTGATCGCTAGCAGTTTTCACCCTCGCGATCACTGAGACATTACTGAACAGTAGGCGTCTGGTCGTTATAATGAAGTTATTCTCATTTTTAGTCGAACCGCCGGGACTCGACCAGGTCCACTTCCTGTGGGGCCACTTCTGGAAGAAAGAGTTCATCATAAGGAATTCCTCTTTCTCCATGAAGTCGGCCAGCTGCTGGCTCTTTGTATTCCGTTGCCATATTCCAAATGTTTTTATTCCCTACCTATAGCTCACCATTCTCTTTTATGCCAAGTTTTGCATTAAAGTCTCCCATTAACACCGTATATTGGGTTTTGGAGTAATGCATGGCTCTAGAGATATCCTCATACATTTCCTCCACCTCCTCATCGGGATGTGCCGAGGTTGAACTGGGGGCCGTTTATTAATATCGTTGCATATGGGGGGGGGGGGGTATATTGCCAATGCGCTCGCCAAGCGTGGCACGCTTGGCGAGCGGGTCGGCAACCGTAGTTTTTTTATCAGAAACATGCTGCTGCCCATTTTCTGCCTCAGTTTCCTTCTGTCGCCTCTTACGACACCCACAGGAAGATATTATGCAGTAGTGGGTATTCTTACCCGCCACTGCACGGGTTATTATATACATATACATATTTATTTAATTATTTTCAAATTCAAGTCAACAAACAGTAATTATATTTATATATTAAATAACTTAAATTTCTTAAGATACGATAATAGTTCATCAAAATAAGGTAAAGTTTGTAGACAAAGTTTTGAATTTTAGTACAGAATACATACCAACATATTATCTCACGTATACAGCGAATATATAGATTATGGACATCCATAAAGACCTAATTTTAAATTTAAAGCAATATTATCCTAGTGGTTGACAAAATAAACTGCTTTGGGTTTGAATCTGCTATTTAGCCAGTATCATAAGCCGATTCTCCATTTAAATATGAGCGTCACTTTAAGAAAATCATAAAGGGTCATGTTACTGCTATAAACTATAGATGAAAATTTACATATTTGCTAGACTCGCTATAGTCAAAAAATGTAAGAGAAATATCAACAAACGTTAATTTACTTATTATAATTCTGAGTATGTGAAAGGTGACTAAGCAATACATAGGGCATTGACGTATCATTGGATTTTCCTGCTTCGTTATAAAAAAAAAACAATGATAATTTGTTGTGATGCCAGCGCAAATTATTTCATATTGATATATATATATATATAATGTATATATGTATTCACTACAATAAATCGATAATCTAAAATTTGTTTTATTGTAATTCTAATAAAAACAGTATTATACTATAATGCTTTCAAGATGCTCATAGGTTCCGAGGCATTTAATCGCCACTGGTATGTTTTCAGAACCAAACGTTGTTGGATTCAAAGCCATTACATACAAAAGATGTGCCCCCATGCTAGGTCGCACGCGGGATAGCACCAACAAAGTTCTAAGCATAGTTAACTAAAAACAAGGTTCAACAAGGTTGCTCTGACCTTGGGTAGCTCTATTAATGTAAATGTCAATTTTAATTCATAAAGACATAAAGACATTTCTTTCAACACTTACATCTTCTACACACATGACAAATTACCATTAAACATAAAACAAGCGACTTATAAACAAACAAACAAACAAAAATGAGAATAAATAAAAGAAGTACATACAAGTCCATTATATGTATATGCAAACACACATTAAAATGAAAAAAAAATATATAAATTATGTGCTGTGATGAAGTGGTGGAATTCAATATTAATTTTTATTTAAAACTCCTAGCACACAGTTTATAAATTCTTAGATTATAGATTACTAGCGAAAACGGATATTTGGTTTGAAGTAAATGAATTACTAATACACTACTATTAATTAATAAAGTTAGCTTATGTGTTGAGCTGGATATAGCTATTTCTACGAATGCGTCTTTAAAAATTGCGTATACTTCCCACGAAAGGCAGACGATCAGTGAACGCAAAAGTACTTAAGTATTTATTGCAACCTTACCAAATAAAATATTGCAAAGGACTAACTGCATGCCTATTGGCATTCGCTGCCAGTCATAGTTGCTTCGGTTTTCCTTTATTGACTTTTTAATAAGGGCTTAAATTTTACAGTATTCTTAGTTTCCATTTTTAAGTCCTGATTTATCACTTGCTTTACAGTAAACAAAAACATTACGAGGTAAGCTGCATGTTTGCAAAAACCCGAAACTGCGACCATATTACCTTTCATTTGCTCGCTGAGCAACCTTGAGCATTCTCGTCTAGCTTCACATGACCAGATGCGGCCAACGGTGAAGGTCCACGTCTCAGATCCATATGTCATCACTGGCTACAAACACTGATTGTACAATCTTATTTTCAAACTAGCTGTTCCCTGCGACTTCGCCTGCGTAGAGTTATTTTTCGCGGAACCCTAAAATAAAAGCAGCCTAAGTTACTCCTTATAACATCAGCTATCTGCCAGTGTGTATAAATATTGACAAATATTGACATTAATATTTATACGATACTAAGGTCACTCAATTGTTTTCCCTTCCCGAAACCCCTCCACTAACACTTAAACTTTATGGTATGGTATTAAAGTTCAAATTGACTTTTAAGTATTATTACGAATCTTTTGTATGGGAATATAGAAAAGTGTTGTTTTTAGACTTTTTCAGGACATTTTTTAAATTTTACTCTCCGTAAGAACCAACTTCGTACTTCAAGGAACATTATAAAAAAAGAATTAGCGAAATCGGTTCAGCTGCTCTCGAGATTTGCGCTTAGCAACACATTCAGCGATTCGTTTTTATATTATAGATTTGCGGTACTATTAGTAAAGTGTTTTAAAACAACAGACATATCAATTTTTAGAAGAACATACAGTGGGTACTACACCAATTTTATTAGAGACATTGTCGGGATACAGTAGCACAAAACAGTTTTTTCATATGTTTCCGTGTCGTTGCTTTTAATCAATTCACAAATGAATGATTACAACGATATAAATGATATAACGATTAAATAATGATGCTTTTATTTTATATAAATTTTTCCAAATCATTTATATTATTAATAGCTTTTGCGCCCCGCGGTGTTGCCTGCGTCAAAGTTGCTGTCAAGAAATGCTCAGTATCAATCCGAAGTCAGGAAGTTGGAGATGATTAACCCCCGTGCTTCAGAAAGCACATAAATCCGTTGGTCCTGCGCCTGATCTTTACAGTCATGTCGGATTGCCATCCTATCGGACTATGAGGGTGAGAGAATGGAGAGTGCACTTGTGTTGGTCCATATACTTGGCCGCTATAATTCAGCCCCATGCAAATGACAAGTTTCCGTTGAGACGGACCGCCGTTATCGAATTTCGGCCTGAAGGACATTTTTTCCATTACACTTTTTCATATTGTAATCATCATGTGTTTTTATCTTTATTTCTTTAACATAATTGTTTATGTACACCTCACATATTATTTAGTTATAAACAGTTATTTGCGTAATAAGGATGTCTAGAAGAAATTGCTTATCGAGAGATAAATTCAACCTATTGTGCCCACTTTATTTATTTCATTCTATTTTTATTTCAACGTGTATTATCTATTATTCCGTATTTTTTCCCTTTCCAAAAATCCTTAAGCACGGGTTACTTAATTTCTAATCAGTTGCACTGTTACAATGTTATCAAATCAAACAATCTCTCATCCTTAATTTCACCCTCTTATGGGTAGAATTGCCAAAAATACTGAAACACGTGTCTCAATACAAATTCGAAAACCCAATGTTTTTTTTTAATTCCAGAATATATTCACCAGTTTTCATATTAGAAAAAAAAACAATTCACAATAAATTTGTGTCCATACAAATTTGAACAGCCTCTGGCCTCTGGGTGGGCAGCTGCGACTTACGTTTGCGGCAGTTCCCTCTTTAGGGATGATGTGAAAGGAGACGAAGACTTTTTAATATATTACTTTTATTTTCTAACTTACAAGCTAACTTAACTACTGTGACAATTTATGTTTGTCAAAAGTAATGGACGATCTTAACATTTACATCGTGGCTTTTATTCTATGTTGAATATTCTTAAGTCACGTAAGTAAATTGAATTACCTTTTAAAGACGTGCTGCTATTTGCTTAGCAGGCGGTGCTGTATGGTTGGTGTCTTCATAATGGTATGCAAGGTCGGTAGGCATATGAACTACTCCACCCTCAGCGCGGTGATTATTGCAGCACATTCAGCGAAAATGTCGCCGGGACGTCTTCGGGGGTTCGGGGGTTACCACTCGTATAGTATTTGAAGGATTTATACAAATTTGAACATCCTTTGGCCCCCCAGTAAGGGGTTGTTATAAAAAATAGTTAAATGTAAGTTCATTTATTTTATTTACAGAGTACTTTTAGTAAGTAAAATAAAAAGTTTCATACAATTTATAACACCCCCTTAGGGGTTGAATTTTCCAAAATGGATGCCGACGTTATAAATAATAATAATAATAATAATAAGTGTTTATTTCATACGTAAGGAACATCCATAGATTGTTAGTATGTTAGTAACAATTTTTCCTTAACTTGTAAGTTAGTATTGTTAGTTAATGTGAATTATGTACAAATTATTTTTTTCGCCCAATAGCTACCGTCATACAGTGGTGCAGTATGGGGCAGTCGGGCCTGGCAGCAATTACCCTTTGGATGCCGTTGTTGCTGGTACGTAAGCGCTGCAGGAGAGACGCTGCTTTTCTACGCATTATTTCGAAAAAGTCATTAGTGTGTTCGTCTGCGAACATTTTAGAGGCACTACAGCGCTACGGCAGCCTCAACAGCATTCTAAAAGCGTTATTATATTGAACACGCAGGGCGCTGTAGGTCCGGCGTGTATAAGTCACCCACAGACCACCGGTCTAGAAAGACTGACAGAACGCTTTAAATAAAGTTACTTTCATGTAAAAGGAGGCTACTATCCAAATTGCAGATTTCTACGTCTAGCTGTTTTGGGATGTGCGTTGATGGATGAGTCAGTCACTCAGGACACCCTCTTTTCTACCGACTTCCAAAAAGGAGACGGTACTCAATTCGACTCTATGTTTTTGTTTTCTTTTATGTGTGTTACCCCATTACTTTTTACTGGGTGAACCGATTTCGATGGATCTTTTTTCATTTGAAAGCTGGTACTTCTCGTGTAGTCCCATATGAATTTGATCAAGGTCAGACCAATAGTTTTTGAGTTATTCTTAATAACTTATATTGAAGTCAGCTGACAAAATTTTAAATTTTAAATTATATATTAGATATATATAATTTATCTCTTTTCTTTTATGTATTTAGTTTTTAAAACTAAATAAATTTAATACATCTTATTACTTTCATACTCCGGCCTTCTCAATTGCAATACCATTATTTGCTCGTGAAGAGATGGATTTATCATGAATAGAATGTTCGTTACATAGCATTATTGTTGTATAAAACGTTTGAACAAAGTCAAAACAGCGCTAATTTATACCAAAAAGTCCTTTCTTATTCTACTTGGTAATATTGAATTTGTCCTTGTTGATGACCAGATAACCCTGAGTGTGTTGGTCAAGCGATACGTAAATAAAAATGATTTGATTCGGAAGAAAAAACGAATGTTGCGACTGATGGTGATTGGCCTTGCCATCTCAAGGAGGTTGCAAGGGGAAACGTTCCTTGACCGATATTAATACCTAAGCGCATCTCACGCACTTGAATTGCACTCATATATCTGAACGTATGTTATTTTTGAGATTCTAAATTATGTACATATTGGCAAATTAATGATAATGTTTGTATATTTCATTTAAATTTTAATTATTACTATAAAACTCAGAGAGCACACTTATTGAAAAATATAAGTGTGCTCTTTGCGTTTTGAAGTAAGTTATTCTCCTTTATTTACCAGACTGTACTCTAATGTATACCGATGTGTTTGCATATGTGTATTTAACGCAATGAAAAGTGTCGTTTAAGTCTTTTTCCATATGGGATGTCATCAATACATCATATGGAGATAATATTGAGAATGGAGACCAAGTCTTATAAAATTATTTTAAATATAATTTTTTATTTTTAATATATTCCCCTGGATCTTTAGATATTTTTCAGTTTGGTTATTTGACGTCTATGCTGATGAAATGAAGTGATCTGTTTTTCCCCATTAAAATAAACAGAACAGCGATCGGTCACGTCGTCGCTACTCACAAAAAGCAGTTTTTTCATTTTCCAAAATATCATCAAGACTTGGGCAAGAGTGTGTGGTCGCGGAAAAGGAGCTCGTTTTTCCTCCAAACTGAACTTTTTGGGGGTGGCATACCTTCTTGTATCTCTGCATCGAGTCATGATTTTTCGTGCTTCTGCATTGATCTTACCCAAATCTTAACCGTTGACGTCACTGGTTTGGTACTGAGTGAGCATTTTCTACTGACTTCAAAAAGGAGCCGGTACTCAATTCGACTGTATGTTTTTTTTATGTATGTTACATCATAACTGGGTGAACCGATTTCGATGATTATTTTTTATTTGAAAGTTGGTGCTTCACATGTGGTCCCATATAATTTTTTTTCAAAAAATTTTTATCAAGGTCTTATTAATAGTTTTTGAGTTATTTTTAATAATTTATATTGAAGTCGGTTGTACAAAATATTTAAATTTTTAATTATTGCGCAAACTTTCGACATGTCAACACAATTATTACAAAATATTACTCGCTATATCTGATACTCTAAAAACTTCTGCAAGTTATTTCATTGTTAAACGGGCATCTTCCAATACAAATTTTTCAATATTTCTTATACGTTTGCTGGTTACCTTAACAGTACATCCCATGGTTGGTAGGGTCTTAGATTAATCATAGTTGTATTGAAAATTATTTCGCAATACGTAATATTTTATTTTGCATTTTCTTCATCTAATAATAAAAGTATTACGGTAATTTTTTTTCATGTCGCACGAATAATTCCATACCGGACATAATTATTTGTAACCCATGTTATAAGTTGTTTATACAGGAATATTACGAATATTATTATGTACCACAAATAAACGATACAGTATGTAAGTCTTAATTTTAAATCTGGCAGAAAGGAAGTAATTTGGACGTAGGTTCAAAGAAAAGAGACAAATAAATACCGCAATCAACTACGCCCCAAAAAGTTCGTATTTATACAGTGAAAAGAGCAACAATTTTGTTAATGACATATTATCTATATTTTTTGATTAAAATTTTAAAAGAATATTCCGACAACAGGATATACCAATGTGTGGGTTTATTGTTAAGGGATGTGTGCTAATAATTTTTATTCAGTCTACTTTTATTTGACATGTAGTTTTGTAATTAGCTGTATATTTGAAATTTTATGCGCGCTACAATCTTATTTTTTTTTTTTTACTTATTACAAGCCAGTGTTTGATTACATTTCCACCTGGTGGTAAATGGTGATGAAGCCCTATATGGTAAACCGCACTGTTATAGAGTAACGAAAGCATATCCACTCTTGCAATAAAGACCCAGATTGTAATCAAACGGAAAGACAGACGCCGGCAGATTAATTCACTCCTTTTCTGTACGCATTAATAAATGTTGTTTGAATAGGCGATAACGTCGCCGTGCATTGACTAACCCACCAAATAATCCCGTGGATTTCGTAAAAAGTATCAGAACGGAAACAAAAGACGAAATGGAAGCATTTTTCTGATAACAACTCAAATATAATGAAATCATACAATCTGTAGCAGCTTAACGCTGCTATGTTTCGTATGGTGAGTGTAGAGAACCGGAGACCCTTTTTACTGGCAATTAGGCATTCCATTTTAGTCCTCACGGGTGACAACGCATCTGCATCTTGAGTCTTTATTGAGGATAGATGTAAATGTCTACGGGTCACAGTAACCACTTACCATCAGGTGGACTATGTGCTCGTTTGTCACCCTATACTATAAAAAAAAAATCCATGGGGGAGGCTAATATTCAGCGGTGGACTTTCCGTAGGCTGTAATTAAAAATGAATGAAATAGGCAATAAATATTAGTTTTTAATTTTATATTAATACTATATACGTAGGCCTTACCTAAAGATTTTTTGTATTTTTGGGTACTTTTCTCATTTAAGCGGTGCTCACCATACATTTAGTTTTCTGTCATATTGATAGATTTTTTAGCATTTTTCATTATTAGATCACCAGAAAATCTAACCCGTCGCTGGTTGTACTGGTAAAATAGAGTATGGATAAATAAGTAACGACAGTTTATGGCAGGACTACTGCAGAAGTATAGGGGAAATTAGTTATTTATCCAACTTATTATTTGTATTGTTTATCTTTTGGTTTAGTTTTACACATTACATAAAATCTGGATATTTATTTATTATATTATTATTGGCTAAACTTATAAGTAGTGAGGCAAACTATAATAATTTAAATAAGTGGAACTGTTTCGCAAATTGCTGCTAGCGTTTGGACAGCTATCGAATATCTGAACACACATAGTACATAACAGAATAGAATAGAAAAGATAAGAATATAAAAATCGATACCATGTATTGAAATCGCGTAAAAACACATAATCACGAAAGGTAAGATTTCGTCTTTTGATCCACACATATATATATATATATATATATATATATCATACTATATATACTATAGTATGATATACTGTACGATCCTGGCTGGTTTTTGTTCACGGCGCCAATTTCCAAATAATCGGAAGCTTTCATCAAATGACTCGACGGCTATCGTATATCTATATATTTATATGGTACAGATTAAAATAGAATAGAGAATAATAGAACAAAAATAAAATTGAATAGAACAGATTAGTAAAGGAATTATTCCTATTCTGTTCTGTGAGTTTAAAATCACTAAAAATAGCTCTGTACTATGTATTTTTATAGAATAACGGTGAAAAACGAGCACGCAGTCCACCTGATCGTGAGTGGATACTGTGGCTCATAGACATCTACATTTATCCTCGATTAAAAACCAAAATGCAGATGCGTTGTCATCCCTGAGGACTAAGATGAAATGTCTTGTTTCCATTAAAAAGGGTTCTATACACTCACCATACGAAAAACAGCAGCATTAAGCTGCTATTTTATGCTGTTATTTTGTTATAGCATGGTTCTACCCCGGTCGAACCGACCCGTTCGTGGTACAACGATAATATAGCTGCAGTGAGGCTTTATATTCGCGTTAAAATAAATCGTAACTCAAGTTGAAATTTTATTTTGTGATCTATATAATATATTTGTCTGTTTAACCCTGGGTGGTTTTCCTCAACGGCGACACTTTCCAAATAATCGGAAGCTACCATCAATGACCACAAATGACCTTATACCAAGCGTTCTCACATCCAACGAATACGAGTATCTCCGAACCCGACAACGAATAACCGACTCACGCTGCATTGACACTTAATGCGATAAGTTTCGATGTACATTAGGATGCAAATTCTAAGACACGGAACTGAATTTTGAACTTAGAAACCGTGACGTTGTAACCAAGCACTATCATTTAATATTTTTTGTTGATTTATTTATTTAATCTTTATTGCAAACGACTTTAACTAGGGTATACAAAAAGCGGACTTAATATCCTATGGCTTAATATATCAACCACATGGTGATCATTTTTTATATCGCCGTTGTAGTTTTCTAATAGAATACGGTGACAAACGTGAACACAGTAACGGTAAGTAGATGCTGTGGCCTATAGATATCTACATCTGTCTTGATTAGGAATTAAAATGCAGGTGTATTTTCAGCTCCGGGTATGAAGATAAAATTTTATGTAAAAACAGTCTCCTGTTCTCTACATTTACCATATTATGAAACACAGCAGAACTAAGCTGCTATTTTACGCCAGTATCCCGTGAGAGTGTCGATTTCCCCTGTCGGGCTGACCCATTCCTGTCATAACCACAATAAAGCTGCAGCAAGGTGTTATCGCATATAAATCCGTGTATCACGCAAATATAACTTTATTTTACAATAATGTTCTTTATATTATAGTGTTTATCGCAAATAAATCTTAACCAAAAGGAGTCTGTTCATTTAGTATTGGGTATGGATTTAACTGTCGTTTTCTGTATCCTAGGGATATCATCGGAAGCTGGCGCGTTGCGGTCGACTGACGTCACCACGCAAAAGTGAACCAACCAGTTTTTGCCGGAGCCCCAATTTAGCGTTTGATTCTTAATGCATAACTCAAGCGCTGTGCCCTAAGGTCGTCTGACATTCAAGGACAGTGATGTTAATTGCTAAGACACCGATTCTGCAATTATAGGTATATGTATTGCTTCAGCGGCTGGCTCTGAGATTAGATTTCTTAACAATAGAAGATCAAAAAAAATTATGTTTTATTGTCGTAGCATACACAAAGATGCAATGTTAGTGACGCGTGAAAGTCACTACACGGGGAGATTACATGACTCATCAACTGAGCACAGGCGTTACTTTGCTCCTCATTGATTAGGCCAATGTGTGATATATTGATATTAAGTCCTTTTAACTGTTTTTTTTTTTGTCTTTCTATACGTCAGCGAATGCAAGTCAGAATATTATATTCCTTAATTTTCAGATTCTGCGTAATAACTATGACCAATCCTCAAATTTTCACTTTCTCTACTTTACTTCATCTTTCTGGTATTTTATCGTCCTTTGCTGATCACCGTCTCTGGAGTGAGTTACCTGAAAATTAAGAAATCTATAAAAACTTTACTTACAGCAAAGGAGTAAAATAATTTGCCAGCACCTATTTTTCCATCTGATTGCAATGTAGGTGTATTCAAGGCAAAAGTGAATAGGCTTTTGTTAAGCTAAGCCAATGCGCTCTACCATCTTTGACTGCATCGCCTCTTTCGAAATAATAGGGTTGTCAGTCACGTACCTACTGGCTTATAATAGTTAAAAACTCTCAAAAGAAAGTTCGTGTAAAATTCCTAAAATGATTGCCGAGTTGTCATCATCATGACAGTTATCTTTTACACCCATTTTATTGAATATGTATGCTGCAGCTATATTATGGTTGTAGCACGAATGGGTCGGCTCGACCGGGGAAGGACCACGCTCTCACAGAAAACCAGCGTAAAATAGAAGCTTAATGGTGCTGTGTTTTATATATAGTGAGTGTTGAAAATCGGAGAGAATCGGAGACCCTTTTCACTGGAAACGAGGTATTTTATCTTAGCTATCAGGGGTGACAACACATCTGCATTTTGATTCTTAATCGAGGATAGACATAGATGTTTATGGGACATAGCATCCACTTACTATAACGTGGACGGTGTGCTCGTTTGCCATCCTTATTCTATAAAAAATATCTCTTCACTTTATGATTCCCCTAAAGTTTATAAGGACAAGTGGAGAAAGCCTTTCCAGTTGTAGGAGCACTTGCCTTTATCGACTTAGCAGGCGGCTTGACGAGCGCAGTACCACTCGCAACTTTGATGCTGCCGCCCTTTGATCTGGGTATTTAAGTCGCCATCTAGCGGAAGCCTTAACATTTTTCTAGCTTTTCTCATAGTCGTCTCCTGAGTGAATGTACAAAATAGGAGTGATAGTTGTATTTTCAAAACTATACATTTTTATGAGAGTAATACAATACGCATGATTAATTAGGCACTGTGTAGCCGAAATATTAATAAAAATTATATTTATACTGTAAAAACACTGGACTGAATGTGTAGGGAAACTTATCGCGCCATCTACCTGGATTATCTACCGGGTCAGTTTGTATAAGTATAAATATTTTGTACAACAAATAATATTCATTAACTATTACGAAAAGGTAATGTATTTCAATGTTTTTAAGCATAAGGTTATTGTAAATATATCTTAATGTAATTATGTTATTATAAATGCTAAATAATATTATTGATTCAAATAATTCACAGGCATGGTCATCTTGCACATTAATATATTTTTTGTTTGTCCAACACGGTTACTCATAGGTCATTGGTGCCCACGCCGAATGCCTCGTTGATCTTTTGCAAAGTGTACGATATTTTTTATAACATACAAAAGAATTAATTTTAAATGTACGAAATTCGCTTGCATTTATTTAGGTTCGTTAACTTATATATAGTGGCGAGTTTTTTTTTTAATAATTTATAATGTGATTTAAAAGACAATAAATTTTAACATGCAAAAAATGTGTTTTAGGACTTGTAATGGGAATTCTAATGGTTGTTTTGAAGTTTTAATGCAATTTATTGATTTGATTGAGTTTTTTTTACGTTGCCTTTGAATACTGTTACCCTATAGTCGAAGAGCATAACTAAGCTGCTCACTTGAAGTAAAAGCTGGCATATGATGTATACTTCTACTGAATACTAAAACAGCCTAAAACTACTGAGACAGCTCTGAGGTGCAGTGCGGCGCGTGTTCAGTGCTAAGCATTGAATTGCAGCGCTGCGGGCCACGGCTTGAAATCCCGTACAGAACAAGTATCTGTATGCCCTACATATAATTGTTCTGGGTCTTGTCTGGGGGCACGCCAGTGCCCCCGCCAAGTCGAGCAAAGAAGCGGCACGGCCGTACCATCCTTTTCTCGAAGCAGTTTAGGCCATTTTCGAAACCCTATAACTTCGTTGAGGATAAAACTAGAAGCCTGAGTTTTCAGTAACCAAGTAGACATTGTATATTCTCAATATGTTTCAAATTTTATTAAATTTGAATCAGTAGTTTAAGAATTATAACTAGTCAAAGTTTCTTAATTTTGTCACTCACTGACTGACCTATCATCAAAATTCTAAGGCATTTCTAGCAGACATAAAACCTTCAAATTTGGAATACGACTATTGTTTAGGACATAAATGAATGAAAAGTTAAAATATCTTGCAATTTCGGTCCAGCTTTCGAGATATACCAACTGCATAAATAACTTTGTAATCCCATATAAATATATAGAATTACAAAGTTACATTTGCAGTGAATGAATCGGTGTACCTATATATGTGTAATATAATGGAATAATAGGTGTAGATAGGTAACTAGATAAAACTATCTACAAAAAGAAATGAGATGCCATCAAAACATAACTTCTAAAAAAAAACCAATCGCACTAAACAATCTAATTTAATATAATATGTATTACTTGAGAGATACATTGCGTTTTCATGCGATGGCCAAGTCAATCTATTTATTTAAAATATAAAAGATTTTTAGTATTGATGTAGTCACTATAAGATGTTGTTAGGTTAACTAATTACGTAATAACTTAAGACAGAAGGACCCTTAAGTAGGGACTGAATAAATTAACCGACTTGGTATTACATGGATCTCACAACTTTTTACGGTAGAAGAACTGAGTTGCGAGACTTGGTTTTTTTTTACAAGTTATGTATTTGATGGCATTATTTATTGTTGTACAATAATTTGTGTTTGTAAACTGTGCCAAGTGTAATGTTATTAAAAAAATACTTGCATATAGTAGACGGTAGACCACACATACTGCGGTCATTTCAAGTATCACCTTCGTAATCACCTTCAAACAACATTATTTGCCAATTCGTTTCTATCGAAATCGCTTGGCCTATAGTGAATTTTGCATAATTAAATTCTGCCAAATAAGTAATCTGTCCAGAGGCGAGGCGAGATCAAAACAACCGTTGATTTCAGCGGAATAAGCTATAAAAAATATGATGCAAATTAAACGTGATTCAAATATCGTTTAGGCTTTTACATCGGGTCTTTGTGGTTATTTATATATTTATATCTTTACACCATGATATTCTTCATCTTCTTCATCAAGTCGGCAAAAATCATCGCTGGACATCGGCATCTCTGGTTGTAGGGGTTTGCCATAAGTTTGCGGATTGACTGCCGTACCAGACTGTCAATATCTCAAAGACGTTGATGAGATGTTGAAAGTTCGGTAAGGCACTGCTGCACTTCGCCGGTTAGAATATTTCACGTCTGGCGTAAACGAGGTAGTACCGCCAATTATCGGAAATTATAAACTTTTTTCTAGCGTTCGGTAATTATGCAAGCACCTTGATGATTTTTACGTGGTAGAAACATGCTGCAGCTATCTTATGGTTATAGCACGAATTGGTCGGCTCGACCGGCCAAGGACCACACTGTCACTAAATACCAGCGTAAAATTGCTATTTTATTTTTGCTCAATGCTTCTGTGTTTCGCATGGTGATGGTGAGTGTAGAGAACTGGATACCTTTTCATTGGATACGAGGCCTTCCATCTTAGTCTGCAGGGGTGACAACGTATCTGCAGTTTGATTGTTAATCGAGAATAGATGTAAATGTCTAGTGTGGTAAGTTTTGATGGTAAGTGGATGATGTTGCCCACACAGCATCCACTTACCTTCAAGTTGACTGTATGCTCGCTTGTCACACTAATTCTATAAGAAAAAAAAATTATAAAATTTGTATTAGCGTAGTCAGACCAGTGATTAATTCTGGCTACAGCACTACGTTCGATTTCCACACGAAACAACCAAGTACTTCAATGTCCCACAAATAGATGTTCGGGGCCTGGTATTTATCCAGGTGTAAAGTATGTAATAGCGTATGTTATAATCCTGTAGAACATTGAAGAAATTCTTAGTGTAGTAATATTTTTATGAAAAGTTTATGGCTAACGGATTAGGACCATATTATGCGTAAAGCTATGAAAGCTAAGTAAATTAATTTTTGTTTCTGAGCCAACCACTAGTGTAACCGCATTGAGCGTTACACTGAGCACCGGTTTGGTCAGGACAAGTATCTTTGTTTGACGTACAAGTTTATATTAGGCATTATTTTGCAGTAATATTAACAGCATAGTTGATTGCTTCCGACAGTATTTGGAAGTTTTCACAGTTTATACAAATCATAATAAATTATACAAAAAAAAATCCCGCTGGATTTCTTGCTGGTTCTTCCCAGGACGGAGGTATTTTCCGAACCAGTGGTAAATAAAATAATGACTTTCAATAAGTATTATGTAATAATCCATATTGAATAAAAATCATTATTTTAAAAGACAGTTAATTATGTCAATGATATCCTAAAGATAGTTTCCGGTCAAATTCTGATTACAATGATGTCAAACAATAGGTAATTATAATAATAGTAGTGTTTTAAAGTACTAATACCAGCATAATATTGCCGATAGGTGTAAAGCGATTACGTCTAAACTGGACTGAAAATACTAAATAATGTACTAAAATCTTTTATCAACACGTATTAGTCCACTGCTGGATTTGGGCCCCTCCCATTTAAAGAAGGATTTGTCGTGTTCCCCACGTTTGGGTTATCTTGTACATTTGACATTATTGTTTCCAGTCTCAGAACTGTGTGTTTTACATCACCAGATGTATTTTAGAAAATAATATTGGTACATAATATACGCCATCTTGTTGACCCTTAGGGATTTAATGGGGTGATGAATATTTTATGCAACCATAACACGGGCAAAATCTCCGAAACGGCTGGACCGATTTCGACGGGACTTTCACTGACAGATAGCTGATGTCATTAGGCTACTTATATTTTAGAAAAAGCAACGTAATTAAGACCCTAAATTACACGCGGGGAAGAGCTGGTATTAGTAATATAGTTGACGATAGTGATTTTATATGTACTATGACTATTTTACGTGTTATGCTGCAGTTAAAAGGAACCACACCTATCGTGATTAAATTTCAAGCGTATAGAGAGTCAGCATAATTATAGGCTGTCATGTGTTCCATATCAGTTCCAACATGTGACAACACACCTGTAGCCTTTTTTATTCGAAGGCTGTTGGTGGCAGGTGAAGCATGGGCTTACATTAGAAAAGGCAGTAGCCACTGACTGTAGACCGGACCAGATGGGGTCTAACATCGCTGGTCACTCAGATATTATAAAAATACGTCTGGTAAATGCGATAAGCTAATTAATGAACAGTGAAGTGCTACATAGATTTTAATAATAATACTTTTTTGACACTAAATTGCGCCGGTTATTATTACATATGATAATTTTGGTTTTAAGTTATTTTTGTTAATTTGAATATAGTTGATTATTACGTTACATAAATAGATAAATGTATACTATGACTCGACGAGAGGTAAATAATGCAAAGTGATCAGTCATATTTAGGCTTGAGTAGATCTATTACATGTCATCTTATAGATCTAGTCAAGGTATATTATTGAGAGGATATATCAACAGCATTCAGGTCTGATTAGGATATATTAGGATAAATAGGTGGTGTAAAAATATTCTTTATTTCGGAAATCGCAAACAATTTTGATTTGTATTGCTAAAATATTAAGAGTTATTTTGAAACGTTTAAACAATATTGTATTTTATAATGTGTATTGCACAAAATGTATGTATTTTGCTGTGTTGTGACGTAAAAATATACACTATCCTATATCACATCGTGGGTATTGTAAGGAGAGTGGCATAGGGAAACAATAAAGGAGATGGACAAGAAAATCTTTCTAATAGCAAATAAAAAATAATAAACGCCTGCCATGCGTTGCAACTATAAAAAATAGTATAAAAACGGCCACAGACCCCGGCAGCCCCGTTATTTCTGGCTATTGTGGCGACCATGGTAAAGGCGAGGCCAAAGGTACTCACGCATACTAAGGATTGATAAAAGCGATAGTTAAATTGCGCTAAAATATTATAGGATTATCTGAGATCCGAAAAAACAGAGGGACACAATAACTTTCAAATCTGGCTACTTATTCTATTTCTAGAAGGTCGAACATCTGTCCAAAGGAGGTGTCAGACTTATCGTCCACAAGACTCTCATTAAAAACATGGTCAAGATCTGTAGTTTGTCGAAAGGGATTTCATACATTAGAATCAACAAAAGGTATTCGTTAAAGGTTATACGTAATCACACATCAAACATGACAAATCCGGATGAGCTTTGGTTGAGGCGATGTATGAGAATATTTCTAGAGCCATGTGTTTTTTAATCCACTTTATTGCAGATGGCAGACTTCAATGTAAAACTAGGCACAAAGAAAACGGTGAATTAAAGTTAAAAAATCCCAATGGAGTTTCCGTTGCACTGTTTCTAATTTCCTAAGAGCTGGGTGACTTTAAGGAAAATGTCGACAGTTGGCAGAATTCATAGAAAAGGAGAAACTTTTTATGATGACCTCTAACTTCAAGAAGCGGAGAAAGTGAGTTAACCCGGTATAGCCTAGACGGTTCTTTTTGTTTGTACTGGTATTGAGAAATTCCTTTAAAATTTTCAAAAACGTGGTCACCATGTTTAACATGAACGCGATATTGCGTGGCAATCAAATACTGCATCGGTGCAATAATTGTTGCCTCGGGGCTGACGCCTCATGTCTGCAAAGACATTGATTAATTGTCCAAACGGCCCCTTAAATAATACCGAACAACGTTTTAAAATAAATATTTCTAAGAAACAAGTTATTATTTAAGAAATAATGTAATTACTCCAATATATCCTACAATTTGTTTTAATTCCGTGAATTAGATTTTTTATACAGTATATTTTAGCAATTTTGTTTTTAGACCAATGGCTCTTTATGTATTGGTCTCGAAGCTATAAATCTGAATAGATTATAGTTTAGTTAGTAGAGTTACGGTAATTTTGAGTATGACAAACATGCAGGTATATCAACATGCAACATGAGCATTTTGATATACTTCGTACCGTAAGAATGTCAGTTATAAAGACAATTAGAAAAATAGTAAAATACAACAGAATTCTGCAGCTAAGACAAATTTTGATATGGATACATATTCATTACATCATCATCATTATCATCATCATCACAACCCTTCACAAGTCCACTGCTGAACATAGGCCTTCCCCAAAGAATGCCGCAAAGCACGGTCCTGAGCCTCCTGCATGTCTTACCAGGTCGTCACTCCATCTAGTGGGGGGTCTCCTTACACTTCGTCTACCGTTACGAACGAGGCTACTACTCGTGAACCTTTTCCCCCATCTGTTATATAACATGTATTTTAGAAATTCAGTTTCAAATAGTACTAAAACACCCCAGAATCCTTCACCACCGAACACTTACAGTGGCGAGGATGGTGATGATGATGAAGATGATGTCTGTGACTTGCTATCATTTGAGAGTCACATATTGGTATAGCCATGCTGCGACTATATTATAGTTGTAATATGAATGGGTCGGATCGACTGGAGAAGGATCATGCTCTCACAGAATACCAACGTAAAATAGCTGCTTAATGCTGCTGTGTTTTCTTTAGTAAATGTAAAGAGGCCTTTTACCGGGAGTGAGGCATTCCATCTTACTTCTCAGGGGTGACAACGCATTTGCATTTTGATACTTAGTAAAGAATAGATGGCTATGGGCCACAGTTTCCACTTAGCATCACGTGGACTGTGGGCTTCTTTGTCACCTTATTTTACAAAAGAAAAATGGAACGACTTGAAATTGAGTTATTATATCCTAAAAATTTACTAAAAGTATTATGGTATAGCGTGACATTTGAAAAGCGGGTTAATTTTATGAAGCGGCGCAGTGATTAGCTGCATTTTGCTCTTTTACGTGTGGAGAACTAAAGCGATTAAAACCTTCATTAACCAGGCTGTGCCTTTCACTGCACGGTAAGTAAAGTTGATAACACGCTATACTCAAAATTATGATTACATTATGGCTGTTGTGAAGAAATACTTAACTTCGTATACTTAGCATCAGTGTAAAACTAATAATAAATTGAAGTTGTAAGAACTTAATTTTCTTACATATTTCATTACGCGGAAACAATCAAATTATGTTCTTATAATTTTAATATAATGGATTTCCGTAAAGTAACGTAAGTATTAATTATCTAAGCCTAATAAATTGCCTATAAACTTTTATTTAATTTGCAATGTAAGTAAATTTTACAATACACTTTGTAAAAAAAAAATACTTTTTTGACTTGATTGACTGCCTCTTTGTTCTAGTGTTCAGGCCTGCTGTTGGTCGTAACTTATTATATAGATAACTATGTATGTACTACCAAAGTATCTTCGGAGTTATTAATGCGAATATTGATTAATATAGCTTATTTTATTTAAGAATTATGATGATTAATACAGATCTTCATATATTTGACACAACAATAGTTTCCTTGTATATTATAATAATTTATTATTATTTAAAAAGGGCGACGACTCGACGGTTAGGTTTTTCTTTTTTATATTAAGTCGCCGGTACTGGTTTCAAATACTAATTGATCAAATATTTTGTAAAAATTATAAAAATCACAGTAATATTTGTTTAATAGGTTTCTCGTGGTCAGGCCTGCTGTCGATCGGGCCAAAATCAGTTATTTGGTTTTCTGACAAGCACATCTCAGCCAGAAAGTTGGCAGTGTTTTACAGCGTTGCATTGGAAAGCCGTTGGTCCTACACTTGATCTCGTACGTGTCGAATTTTCGTTTCATTGTGCTATACGAGGAAGGGAATGCACTCCGCATCTCTGTTTGCGCACACACTCGTACACTATCATACTGTTCTGCGCCGATGGTTAGTCCCCGTTAAGACCGGACGCCATGACCAATATTCTATCTGGAGAACATTATTGTTATTATTATATAAATACTCATGCCAAGTCATAAATGTACAAATTACTATATTACCATCGATAATGTGTTGTAATTTGAGGCAGTATGGTATGTAATATTCTTCTTGTGGCCGTTGCGTAGAGGAAGTTAACGAAGAATTTTATTCTGTGGATTTGTTACAGACAATTGAAAGTAGTGCTACATAGATTTCGTGGATTTTGACTAATAACGATATAATCATTGCGTCCTATTCCTATGCTATACCGGCGGTGCCACGCAGCGTCAAAGATGCGTTATGTGAAGGCAAAATATCACCACTCAGTGCTTTGTATAGATTAGAGAATATTGTCGTTTTGTTTCGGAAAATTAGTATTTAAAGTATAATATAATTAGAAGTCGTTATATGTAATAAGGAATTAAAACAGTATGATTTTTAGGAGCGAGTAATTTCAGATTGCGGTAGGTTAGGTCACATAACTTCACCGCTTTTATCTAATTTAAAATCAAATTTGTTCATTACGAATCAAAAGACTATTTAAATATTATGCTTATTCGAAACGAGACCACCCCGGAATAGCAATCACAAAAACAGATTTTTTTTTTATTCAAGTGAAAAAATGAGAGAAGCAAAGTTTCTAAATAACAAGAGCGACAGAGATAGTGCACAAGACAAGGGCGACAGCGTTATGGGTGGTCGATTGCTTTGTTTTTTTTTTCGTGCAATTCGTGTTTACGACTGACTTTCAAGAAATAAAATATATTTTAATTTTATTACTAGTAACTTATTATACAGATAACTATGTACTTACCAAAGTATCTTCGGAGTTATTAATGCGAATATTGATTAATATAACTTATTTTATTTAAGAGTGTATTTTATTTATGTAAGACAGATCTTCATATTATATATTTGACACGACAATAGTTTTATTGTATATAATAATTAATTTTTATTTAAAAAAGGGCGACGACTCGACGGTTAGATTATTTTTTTTATATTAAGTCGCCGGTACTGGTTTCAAATACTAATTGATACAAATATTTTGTAAAAATTATAAAAATCACAGTAGTTTTTTTTTACTAGGTTTTTGCCCCATGGTGTTACCCGTGACCATGTTATAGTGTCCAGGCAGTCATGACCCACACTTATTATGAGATCGCAAAATCCGTAGAGCTCAAGCTATCGCATGGAAATTTTTTCATTTTTCGGAATGATAATGATCGCAGATTTAAGTTAGACTCAGGCTTTTCATTACATTCAGTACATTCATCCTTCTTCTTCAATGATTTATTTTCTGTTACAGCTGTACGCTTGTGGAACTCTCTCCCTCTCTATGTATCTTCGCCGTGCTCAGACCTTATTTTCCTTGAATCTACTCAAAGCTTATTACATGGAACTTTATAATTCCCGTCACACTTCAAAAGAACTTCATTATTATTATTTTTTTAACTTGACTGTATAATTAATGTACACCTCACAGTCATTCGTTGTGAACAATTCTTGGTTAGATGCGAAAAATCGCTTCTAGAGTGATAAGACCGTCTATTGTACCTTTTATTTATTTAATTTTGTTTTTGTTTCAATGTGTACTAGTCTACAATAAAGAATAAATTAATATATTCTTCCATTTTAGTCAGTTTAATAGAACACCGCATCAAAATAGTTATAATTTATTAATAGATTTCATCTACTATTTTACCGTTAGGTGTAGAGTATCCAAAAATCCTTAAATACATACATGTTACTAAGTTTTTAATCGAAAGCTTATTAAAAGTGTTATCAATTATTGTAGTTCATATATACAGAAGTTCCCTGACGGATTAAAAAAGTGGCCAAGCCGTCATCCGTTACCATAACAGGTACAGCTTAGTGATAGTCCACTGCTGAACATAGGTTTTCGCAATAGATTGTCTCATAGAGAAGATATTTGCAATAACTGCGGGTGCGTTTGCACGCCGTCATCGTTGTATATTTATTGCATAATTTAAATAGTAAAGCCTACATACAAAATAGATAGTAATTTCTTAACACTGAACAAATAAAAATCTCAAAGCAAATCATCGATGACAAAATTATAATGAAGCAGTTTTGGTTACCCTGAACGTAAGCCTATTCGTTTTGGTGACCGTGTGGTGACGCTGTGAGAATATCGTGGTTATATGGTAGAGCCACGCTGCAGATATATTATGGTTGTAGCACGAAAGGGCCGGCTCGACTGCGGAAGGACCATGCT
The DNA here is from genome assembly GCA_963668995.1 of Parnassius mnemosyne. Taxonomy (NCBI): domain Eukaryota; kingdom Metazoa; phylum Arthropoda; class Insecta; order Lepidoptera; family Papilionidae; genus Parnassius; species Parnassius mnemosyne. Next base: position 41,057,257 of record CAVLGL010000082.1, on the reverse strand, counting down.
CTCACAGAATGCCAGCGTAAAATAGCAGCTTAATGCTGCTGTGTTTCGTATGGTGAGTGTAGAGAACCGGAGACCCTTTTTACCGGAAACGAGGCATTCCATCTTAGTACTCAGGGTAACAACGCATCTGTATTTTGATTTTGAATTGAGGATAAATGTAGACGTGGAAAAGTTTCTTCGTATTTTGCTTGTATAAAATTGAAGAAAAATCTTTTTGGTTGTACTGTTTGTATCAAGATAGTTTTAGTAAAAATAAATATGGAACATTAAAACAAAAAAGAAATAAAAAGTAAAAACACTTTTCAATTGTTTTTCCGGCCGCCGAAATGAGTGAATCTAACGAAGAAATTCGATACATTCTATCGTTTTATTACAAAAAAAGGGAAAAAGATCTTGGTTAAAGCTCCACATACTGTAGCGAAATCAGGATTAACACGCAATAAGGTCAAGCTGTATGATGGGATTGGATGGGCATCGTTTTTTCGTGTTTCGTGCATAGTGTTTTTAAATTACATTATCTACGTGAAACTGTCTCTGAGTAAAAATCTCTGTGCAAGAAATATGAGCATACACAGGCATGGAGCAGATTCAATTGCAATTAAAGCCTTTTTTTGAAGTTATACTTATTTTGGGGCGTTTGGGAAAATTGATGAGAGTGACTTTTTACGATACGATGCGCGCGCACACTGACACCTCAAAGCGATAACTTCAGTGGGTAACTGTCTCTCAAGTTTTCGTAGAAACTGATAACTATAATATTTAACGTAGTTATTTTTGTTTTGTTACCATAAAGAAGTATAACTTCCTAAGTGCGTACATAAGTACACACACGCGTTTTTTTGGAAAAAACATTTAAGGAATTTTTGTGTGATGCGCCAAATTTTTGCCGAGTTGTTAACACTTGTCCGGGATTTTCCCTGCAAGTAAGTAGTCTTTGATTTTACGTAAAAATTACCGTGATAACACCGTACGACCTAATATCCGAAGTTATTTCCTGCTAGACTCTAGAGCCGTGCAGTCCCGGAGCGTGCGCACACACACATACACAAACAAGCGCGCGCGCACACATACACACATACACACACACACACACACACTCACACACACACACACACACACACACACAAACACAAACACACACACGTTTTCTTGGAAAAAGAAATTTCTGACATGTTAAACTTCAGCAAGTCGGCAAAAATTTGCTAGACTCTAGAGCCGTGCAGTCCAGGGGTTTGATTGTTTGTCTGTTATTCTCTGCCGGCAACAATGAAATTGTAAAATGCAATTTTAATTGCTGATTAATAACATGTACCCACGGCTGAAGGAATAAGTGTGAGGGAACTTGCATGCCTGAGGACGCGCGGCGACCTTGCACTGCGACGGAATAATTGCTCCATAAGATCATCAGAAACGATAGAAGGCCACAAGAGGCTCAGAAAAGAGAGAAGGCCTGTGCCCAACAGTGGGATGTATAAAGTCTGTAACTTTTCGTACCTCCCTTAACTTACTACTACCTACATCGGACTGACTACTACGACCTCATGCGGGTGGTGTTGGAGGGAGGAAACTCTCACTCCGAAAGCCAACGTGGACCCCATTCCCTTGAGGTGAGCGGAAGACTCATGACACGCTCTGTGGCAAGCCGTGCTAACCATGCGATAGTTGGTGATACCTTACACTTGGAGTTCCTCAACGGTATGTTCTCTTCGCAACTCTTTTCGTGCTCTATATTAATGAGATGCTTATTCCCGGTATCTATGGGTACGCAGATGACAGCACAGTTGTGCAGAGATATCAGCTGAATGCTCGGACCGATCGGTATAAAATCCAGTAAAGGCAGTGTGAATCTCGAAATGCAGGTATAGTCTTCAACTGTCATTCGCGTGACGTTCAACGTCTCCAAAACATAATCGAGTCACTTCACCGCTAAAAGTAGCCAGCTTTCAAAATGTGTTGTTTGAATTCACAGACTATTGAAATAAAGTGCCGTGTAGTGGCCGTGAAAGAATATCCACTACCTCATATCATTACGTGGGTGTCGTAAGAGGCGACAGTGGGAAACAAATCAGGAAATGGCCTACAGCGGCTTCCTAATAACGACTAAAAATAAAAATAAAACTACGGTTGCCAACCCGCTTGCCAAGCGTGGCATCTATGGAAAATATCTCCCCTAGAGGGGAGGCATATGTTGAACGGTGGTCTTTAATAGGCGGTAACGGTAAAGGACTATAAAAATAATGTGTGTTTTTATTATTTTTTATCTATAACAATAAAGAGTTGGGGGATGCGGGGGAGGGGGGGGGGCTCACTGATAAGTAATCAGAACTGAACTTCATAAAACGGCGGCACGACGGGCGACTACTTAAACCGCTATCAGCAGTTATGACATAAAATCGCAATACATGCTAAGCTTTGGAACAGGAATTGACGACATTGCAGGTACTGCAATCTGAGCACTAGGTGTAAATTTACACGTAGAAGTTGTTTCAATAGTTTATTGTTCATCTGCAATTTATATTTAAAACACCTTAGCTTCCAAGATACGTGAGAAATTTTTAGCGTGGATCACTTTTTCAAATAATGATAATTTGTTTGGTTTTAACTGTAAAGTTTTTATTTTGTTTTTAGCAGCGTCGACGAGTTTGGGATCCACGGACTTTCATATAAGAAAAGAGCAGGTAGGTTCTCCCGTCACAGTTCTTGAACGATGCCACCCGAAGAGCTCTTGTCTCTATAAATATACTCTCGGTTTTAGAGCCTTGTGGAATATTTAGAGACTATGCCAAAAGACCCGACGGTATGACTGATTTCTTGGGAGAGAAGTAAAGCTCTAGTGTAGGATGCTACTTGCGTAGACACTTTGGCGGCCTTTCATCTCAAGGGTACCTCGTTTAGAGACAGGGCTGCATCAGAGGCAGCTGAATTAAGTAAGTGGCGCTAATATGAGTTTCTGAGAGATGACTTTTTTATAGGATAAGGGTGACAAACGTGCACACAGTCCACCTGATGGTAAGTGGTTGCTGCGGCCCATAGACATCTACACCTATCCTCTATTACAAATCAAAATGCAGATGCGTTGTCACCCGTGAGGACTAAGATGGAATGCCTCATTTCCAGTAAAAAGGGTCTCCGGTTCTTTACACTCACCATACGAAACACAGCAGCGTTAAGCTGCTATTTTACGCTGGTATTCGGTGAGAGCATGGTCCTTCCCCGGTCGAGCCGACCCATTCGTGCTACAACAATACTTCTAGTACAGCTGCAACATGGCTCTACTTACATATTTCTGCCATGTGCTGTACTAGACCATCGGTCCGTGGGGTCCACGTGCGGTGAAGATCTTAAAGGAACTGTATCCGCGACTGCTCGTCGCTGCTGGTTATAAGAAGGCTGGTTCTTTTCTCGCTCAAAGGCTAAGTATAGCCATTCAGCGAGAAAATGCAGCCAGCGTTCTTGGCACGATTCTCATATTCTTCGCACAGGGTAGTAGACCTGTATAATATATGTATATTAATGTTTAGTTTTAGTATTTCTTTATTATATATTATTATAGTTTTTTTTAATATTGTGTGTAATGTTTTAGTTAGATTTGCTTGAAATTTTATTGAAATTGAAAGATAAAATACTTTCAAATATATTTGACTGCAAAGTAAACTAAACTTACATCCTATATATGTCAACGCTTCCTCTCACTTCTGAGAGGTTATTAGGACAAGGAAGTGACCATCACGCTGCCAAAATGCGTTTTGGCGGAATATAAAAAAATATTTCGAAGATATGTGACTTCGATTGATTTTTTTATTTCTTGTTCATGCAGGTTTCCTCAATATGTTTTCCTTCACTGACGAGCACGTGGTAAATCAGCGCTTAAAAATGCAATTTACATTGGTGCAGTTGGGGATCGAACCCGGGTTGCTCGCATAATGTGAAATTTACGGCATTCTAAATCAATGAGCTACCACGGCTCAACATTAATATATTCTTCATAATATGAACAATGTCATTTCAAATTAGTTTATTACAAATACACACTGAGATACCGACTATAATACTGTTACCAACTATCAGTAAGTTCGAGATATCATTTGAGATATAAGAAGTTCTAAATATCCAATTCAGCCTCATACGATTCATCAAACTAACTGACAGGTGAGGCTCTGACAACCGTCTGAAGGAATCAAGGGTGGAAAATCCATTTAGAAATGCTGAACCCAAACTTTACAAATCGATGTTGAGAAGCAGTGTTATCACTGCGAGGGTTTCCGCACTTCGTTTAACAAGTCACGAGTACAGTACCTAACGAAGTCAGTAAAGGAAAATATTTAATGAATTACTTGCCAACTAATTCATTTTTAAAGTGCCCAGTGGTGGACCTAATCTACCAACCGATGGTCTGCGATATCTCCATCAACAATTGTTTGTTCAGTTGTACAGAAACGTGAGGTAAACGACATCAATAAATAATTTTAGCTGTCACATAAAAGCTGTGCATGTATGATAAATAGCGTCAATGTAGCATGAGTCTAAGGCATAAAAACTTTTGTGGGGGTTGAAGTGGAATCGCCAGAATAAAGTGGCATTTAAAGATTTAAAGGTCAATGTTTCTATATTTGTTGACTGTGACATATCCATCATCAATAATAGATGTGATATAACTAAATAACATACAAAGAATTTATTAAAAACTTTATTAACAGAAACATTTAAACTTGTAAAAGTTAACTGTCTCCAACCAAAATTCTAATAATCACACATTTTTTATTATTTTATTTATTTTTATAAACTGCAATTAATTCAAACAACGCCTTAATTTAAAATAGTCTACAATAACAGGTGCCCGAACTAGGATAAACCTATGTAGATAACAATGTAAGTATTATGTATATTATATCCATGTTTTATACATATCGGTGTATTAGTTATTTTATTGATGACTAGATAATTGTCCGCGTTGCTTGATATATTAACAAAGTTTTCGGTCTTCTCCGCGGCAAGAAAAGCACATCACTGAACACGTAGTGCTTATAAAAATAGTTATTTCTTAAAACTTTAATAACTTTATATTAAATAAAGATATAGCAATAATTTTTCATAAGGGTCCAAGTTTCTAAGAAATAATACTTAGAAACCCTAATTGAAATCTATCCAGTAGTTTTTCCGTGATACGCGCACAACTGCAAAACTCTATCATTTTATTTAGGTATATAGATATAGACTAGCAACACTGGTTTCGCCTGGGTTACCTGCGTCGCATGGGTAGCATCTATTTTTTTAACAAATTGTCCAACTAGAATAATCACAACTTTCTTTTAGAGGTAAAGAGACAGATTCAAGCCTGGACAGCGTCGGGAAGATTACTTACGACATATTTTTTTTTCGTCACGTATACCTCAAAACTTGAAAACGAGAGCGAACATCCAGTGCGTATTGTCAGTGACGACATGTGGATAAGCTTTGGACTGTGGTTTGCTTTATTTTTCTGCGATGGCTCAGGACCGTGTACTTTCTTGGCGGTGGCCTATGTTCAGTAGTGGATTCGTGAAGGGTTGTAATGATCATTATGATGACTATATTCAAGATATGTTTAATATAGTCATTGTCGTTGGCGTAAATGAAATAATTTTTTGTATATATAAGATACTAAAACTTAGAATATAATGTTTTCAGTAAAACGGCTTGTTTATTGACCCAAATATAAACGCGACATATAACGCGTATTGCGATATGTCTACGTTATTCGCGTCGCGCGTAGTCGGGTGTCAGACACCGGCGGTGTGCCATCATCGCGCCGTGGTGAGTCCTCAATAAACGGCGCTTTAAATAAACACAAAACTTTTAACAATGCACCTTTTAGACCTATTTGTTTTTAATTTGATTTAGTGACTTTATATTTACTAGCTATTGTAAGTTGTATATTTTAAAAATATCGGATAATGAGTTGACAATATTTAACGATAAAGTAATTTTTTATTTATTTTAAACTCATGATTATGTATAATATTTAAAGTAAGAAGAAGTTAAAATACTTTCATGACATCTGTGTTATATAACAGTTCAACAATTTACATAAATACTTTAACATTAAGTGCCGTTTTTAAATAACAAAACAAATAAAAATCGTTCTTGATTTTAGAACGCGTAATGCAATTTTTTGTAACAATTGCATTCTCTCCTATTTGTCTTTATTATTTTATTAGATTTGAAGCTGTGAAATATTTTTATTGTTAAGAACAGGTGGTATGTTCAATTACATTTTAGATTGTTCAAATTGTAGTTTGTATTGATGGATACTATAGATATATTTGTAATGATAAGAGATCTCGCAGTAAAATTGATACTGAGATATTGATACTCTAATATGTCTTATTTGTTTGTTGTGTATGTTGTAGTGACACATAAAACACAAATTTCTATGCAATAATCTTTAATAATAGCTTTTCTACCAATTTGGTGATAGTTTTAACAAAGTCTCTCAATAGACAACCCATCTCTCTATTGAGAGACTTTGTTAAAAATATACTAGGTACAGAACTTGAATCCGAAACCTTTGAAGGTCACAATTATGGATAAACCTTATTGCAACACCTACATTGATTGGTAATTAATTCAATTAAAGGACTTAAAGTTTTAGCAAATAAAGAAAAATTAAATTAAAAAACCGGAACTGGCTTCGGAACGTGGTTTAGTTAACGTATGGAGGTATATAAAATAACAATAAATTAATTGCTTTATTATATGATTTAAAATAATTCATGAACCCGTAAAATTAAAGCCGATTGTAGAACGAACCATTAGCAGGTCAATTTGCAAGTGATATTTTTCACATAGAAACTGATTTTCAATGCCCCCAAGGCAAACATGCGTATCGAGCGGAGCCTTTTGATTTTAACAAAGACAACCGACAAAGGAGCCGATCGGAGTACTTATTGTCAGCAACTAATAGGTAGTTAATTTTATCGTACTGCAGTGCAGTATTTTAGTGCTGGCCATTTTAAAAAGCTTTATTCTTATCTATTGTGTTAAAACGTTTGTTAAAAGTAATAACTTTGCAATATTTATTTAATTTTTGTTTTAACTATAGGTATCGCTTTCTCTATAATAAGTAATAAATCAACGAAGATGAAATTACTTTAGAAAAACACGAATAGCATTCAGTTAAACCGTGAACTAGTCGATTTTTGAAGTAGTAAAATACATCTAAAAGACTCGATACGAATAATCAAGAGGTTAAAGGAGTATAGTTTGTATTTAAATGAAATTTAAAAAAATTGTATTGCGAGATGTTTGGGATGGAGTGGAAGCCATAGAACAAAACTTACCTGAGTTTATCCTAAGTCCCTTTCAAGGATTTTCCCTTCTATATTAAACTATAATATTTTGTAATATAACGTTAACCTCACAGTTGGTTTTTCGCCAGTGTCGTGCACACGCGTTTTCCATACATAATTTGCACATATATAAAGATACAGACCCAGATCAATTATTTGTAAGCCATAATACAAACATCTTTTCCGTGCGGAGTATGAACTCGAAGTCCTGCAGCGAAGCCATTAAACGCTTAGCCAATGCGCTACCAAGCCTAGCTATTAAAACTCGAGTCGAATCATATAAAACAGAGGTAAAGTTTGTCAGGTTTATAAAAACTATAAACTACAAGTACTGAAGCACAACTTTTCACGTATAGTTTAAAATATTATACAGAAATAAAAACTAGCTATGCGCGCGTGTTTAGGCGAATTTCACCAAATGCCAAATTTACCTGACCGCAGTACACTCTGATGCAATGAGGTCATTTTCGAATTTTTCTGCCACCAGGGCGGCACCACTTAAAAGTGAGGTATAATATTTGACAGATTTCATAGCGGGGAAGTTAATTTGTTCGAAAAATGTAAAGGGTAATGTTTCTTTCTGCGCTATTAGCTATATTTTATATTAATAAAATTAAAATAAATAAACCAAATTACAGATATATTCATAAAAGTAGATTTTTTTTAAAGTTGAAAATGTGCAAATAAATAATTAACAACAATAAAGTGTTATTTATTTCTTAGCTTTATTACCTTTAAAATAAATGATACAATATAATAAATCAGATCAGATCTTAACATCCTATAATATGTCCTTTATAAGTTAATTATATATTTAAAATTACACACCCCTTAGAACTCGAAATATTTAATAATAAAATGCAAAGTTCTTTAGTTAAACGAAATATTTCTTGTAGTTACATATAAGAAGTAAGAAGGGAGGGAACCTCAACGGCTGGACTGGGCGCGTCCTAGGACTTAATCAGCTGAGTTTAAAGTACACTCGACGTCCGGACGAGCTCTCCGTCGTATGTGCCTTGTAACCGACTTGATTAAAACCGGGAACACAACGCAAACAGGCCACTTATTTGAACAAACCGTCTCTTAACTGTTGCAAGACGCTCACACTCACACACACTGAGGCATTGTTTTGTGTATATATAATACTCTAAGAAACTGTTAAACTATTATTAAAAACTAACTTCTCAAGTAAATGACATTGTGTAACAAAAACTTTACCTTAGTGTCAACTAGCGACATCTGGTGAGTAGAAAATTATTAGCCCTTAATGCCGGACGAGGCTCTAGTAAGCAACTAATGACGGAAAATCCTTACACAGAAGATGAACAGACTGGAAGCAGCAGCCAATTTTTTTTTAAGAATAAATATACTAGAAAAACAATTAACATTGCTAATATTCCCTTTAACCACTTCTGGTAAGCTTAAAATGTTTTTGGTTCACCACAGTAATGAAATGGCGGATTCAAACCCTCTGGAGTTTTGACGTATCTTTCTAATAATGCAACATCAACATCATTACAGCCCTTCAGAAGTCCACTGCTGAACATAGGCTTCCCCCAAGGAATGCCACAAAGCACGATCCTGAACCACCTGCATCCATCGACTTCCTGCAGGTCCAGGAAGTCGATGGTCTACCAGGAATGGTATGATGATGGTATATATGGAATGGATGGTCTACAAGGAATGGCTACCAGGTCGTTACTCCATGTAGTGGGGGGTCACCCTACACTTCGCCTACCGGTACGAGGCCGCCACTCTAGAACTTTTTTTTCCCATCGGTTGTCGGTTCTTCAAGCTATATGGCCGGCCCATTACTAATTCAGCTTACTAATCCGTTTGGCTATGTGGGTCACTCTGGTTCTACTACAGATACCCTCATTTCTAAGTTTATCACGCAGAGAAACCCCGAGCATAGCCCTCTCCATAGATCGCTGAGCGAGCTTGAGCTTCTTCATACGGCCAGCAGTAAAGGACCACGTTTACCACGCATACTAATTGGTAATGCGTTGGAAAATTTGGAGTCCAGTCGTGGTTGAAAAGTTCTGATGTTGATGATGTGGTATTCTTGTTGCTACACAGTTTCGGTAGGATTCCGCTCTACATGTTGCCTCTCATATTTTTAAAATTTTAAATATGCACTGCAGTGTACGTCATAATGCCATAATATTAATAGTAAGTAATAACTTTCGAGAAGTTCTAAGTATTGATTTTTTTTAGATTCTTTAATAACATCTTCAGATCAACAAAGAAAATAGAATGAGCCCTGCGTACATTATAAGTGACGTCGAAACCATACTCAACTTCCTGACACACGTCTTTCTTTAACAGTTCCTTAAAATTACGCGACTAGACACACACAAATGCACCTAAAATCATGTAGTTAGTTGCAAATTATTTTAGATTTAAGTGCTCTATGATATGATATGTGTGCTTTCACAAGAAGTTGATCACTGTCTTGGTTTGGTTTCGGGTTTAATTAAAATTTATTCAACGATTCATCTATTTTTCTTTGTTAGTCTCAGATTTTATCCTTGTAGTGATTTACGTATCCTCATAATTATTTTAAGTCCTGTCAATGATATACTCCATATGGAATATAAAAAAAATATTGCATATCCTGCTAAAAAAATCAAAATGAAATATTTTTTTTTAATTTTAATTCAGATTATTAATATTTAAAAAAGGAATGTAATATTTTCGTATTGTAGTATTGTGACCTAAGTTGAAGCGCCCGTCGTTATGGCTGAGAGAGCGAACTGCAAACGTGGAAATTTATGGGTTCGAATAGGTCATTTGACAACTGTTTTGAACCAGTAACCATCTTTAACGTATTTACAGCGTACGTAATGGTTAATAGGAGTATTATAAATCTAAATAGCGTTACTAGCATTCTTAAAAAAAAATGAAAAAATAAGGTTTCCTTGTGTAGCAATTATTCCTTGCACTTTTGTTCATGGACGGCGGTCGACACTTATCATCAGGTGAGCCGCATGCTCGTTTGCCTTCTTCTATAAAAAAGCAACGGGATCTTTAACAATGACTCACGGTCGCACACCAAATTGGATCAGAAGTTGCATCTATTCAACCCCTCTGAATCAACTCTTCAGTTGAGTCTAATAAGTAGTAACTTGAAACGTAATTTCTTTAGCAACTTTTTGGTGATTTTGTGCACAACGGAGGACAAATTCTTTGAAGATCCGGGGTTCAAATTTCAATCGAAAACAACATTTGAGCAAAAAATAAATTTAGATTTGATTGTCTTGTTCGTTTAACGCGTAGGTTAGGGCAAGTTAATGCTTTGTGTTTGCGCGTACACTTGTAGCCCTATAATATCGCCCACTTCAACTACACTTGAGTAATTAGAAAGCCCATCTTTCAGTTGAATTTACTGTAAAAATTATCTATACTCTATACATATAAATAAAATTGAAGTGTCTGACTGAAAAATCCAAATAACTGCCTTTTATTGAACTCTGGAGGTTATTTGCATTTTGAAATTTTTATTGTCTGTCAGTCCAAGCTAATCTTCGGAATGGCTGAACCAATTGTAACGAAACTTCACCAACAGATAATATGTTCAACAACAGTTAATAATTTATATTTTGGAGATTTTTTTTGAGAAACTGTAAACTGATAAAATAAATGGTATTTGATAGTTGTCTTAAATCTAAATAAAGCCACATTAATAGATCTTACCCAGGCAAAGCCGGGAAGGGTCGCTAGTAATATATAATTAAATATATTGTCTTAACATTTAACATAACTTTCTACTCTTTTTCCTCATTAGATCGTGCGCAATCTATTACTGAACATGATCTCCCGTTGTGAGGATAGATTTCTGTGACAGCGCTGTCGTAGCGCCGCAAGAGAAACGCACTGAAGCCTAAATCGCACTATCAAATTTCTGAAGTTAACGCGTCATATATTTTGTCAAATTGGTGACCAACCGACGATGAACAACCTTCGGAAACTTCAACTTCAAGCTCTCGTCATTATTCTCAAGAACCCGTCTCCACCATTCACTCCTGAGAATCGTTTTCTGCATTGTTCAGTTCTTGCAAGCCAGTACAATCTGTCTTCATCTCGAAACACCGCAGATTTATGAAAGCGGACAGACTTCTGGCACTTGCTCCGGCCCATCGTTCTTACCGGCATCACTTGCAAATGCGTAATACGGCATGCGTAACACACCGACATATCGTTAGAACCAGCGTGACTTGCCCTTACGCACACAGCATTCTTCATTGGTATCAAGGACGCACCGGCAATCGGACTGCACTATCGACCTCCGGTCTCAGTGATGTCGCTGCGCTGTCGTCGTGCCGCAAGCGAAACGCACTGAAGCCTAAATCGCGTATTTAAGTTCTGAAGTTAACGCGCTATATATGGAACAGCTCCGAAATAACAAATGGAGCATTGGCCGCACCTAGGGCTGAACTGTTTGGCCTGCGGGAGATCTCCCCTTTTCCTTTCTACGGCTAAATTTCAATTGATTGGCGATCACAGTACCAGACGTCTCGCATCTTTGCTGCTGCTTTCTGGACATTGAACACAATAGGTTCAAACAAGTTTGTGTCTCTGCGTTTGCCCTTATACTTATGGAATGATGATATTTCCTTGCCAATTGTAAAGTTATATGCATTCACTAGTATTAATAAAAGACAGGTATGGTCTTGAAAACCAATATAAATTCATGTTCAAATATATATGAGTTTATATATAATTGAATATATATAAACTCATATATAGTGTTATTATAAACCAATTGTGTCATATTTGAAATATATTCGTGGTAGAGCCATGCTGCAGCTAATGGGTCGGCTCGACCGGGGAAGGACCACGCTCTCACAGAATACCAGCGTAAAATAGCAGTTTAACGCTGCTGTGTATTTTATTGTGTTGTGTGTTTCGTATGGTGAGTGTAGAGAACCGGAGACCTTTTTTACTGAAAACGAGGCATTCCATCTTAGTCCTCACGGGTGACAACGCATCTGCATTTTGATTCGTAATCGAAGATAGATGTAGATGTCTATGGGCCACAGCAATCACTTATCATCAGGTGGACTGTGTGCTCGTTTGTCACCCTTATCCTATAAAAAAATCACCTTTAATAAATGCCTCAAATGCGTTTACCATACTTCTACTGATAAAAATGCAGTACAACCCATGATAGAAAGTGAAGAATCCCGCAAATCAAGCTTTCATGGATAGTCCGCACGCAACGGTTCTTCCATGAATAAATCAATGGCAGTACTAGCTCTGTATTACAATATAATTCACTTTTCACTATCATATTAACATCTCTATACTAGTAGTAATAGAACACTTTATTTTTGGAAGTAACATCGAATTAATTTCTACAGTTTTAAGACCTTTTTAAAAGTGCACCAACACCATGTATAAAATAAAATAATCGTTTTGTTTTGATAATAAAATTACGTGCATTTCTATAGACATTTTTAGGCAGGTAAATTTATATTCGTTCCACTTCAGCTATTTCACTTGAACTAGAATAACTGACAGAGTCTATTGGATTAGTAAGCAGAAATGGCAATAAGCCGGCCATAAAACTCGCATTTCTGACAACCTATACAAAAGAAATATTCTCAAGTGCAATACATATGAAAGCGGACAACTTTGCTTGCTTAAAGATAGTGAAGAGGATTATGCTCAATGGTTTTCTGGGTAATAGAATTTGCAATGGAATAATTCACAGACTTATCAACGTCAACCTTAAATTAAACTCTAATAACAATAAGCTGGTGTTAAAGTCGTATTATATAAACGAATACTGTGTATAAACTTCAATTTTAGCTCCGTATCGGCAACCACATACTTCTATTCTCTCTCCGGGCTAACGGTCGTGTTCCTTCGGACTGTGTGAGTGAGAGAATAGAGAGTGCATCTATGCCTGCGCATAATCTCGTGTAATTCTGCCCTGCGCAGATGGCTAGTCTTCTTTTAGAATGACCGCCATGACTAAAAGATTCTCCTCTATTTCTTTCATTTGTTTGTGTATTTATTAAGAACAGTTAAAATAATTGAAAGAAGATGTAGTGACAAAAATTGAGAAAGGTATGCTGAGATGGTTTGGCCATGTCGAGAGAATGAATGAATAACGATTGACGAAAAAAGTGTATAAGGCGAGAGTGAATGAAATTGTTGGAAGGGGTAGACCTAGGCGGACGTTTCTAGACCAAATCAGGGACGTCTTGAAAAAAGGCCTGGTCAAGAGTACCCTAAATCGTAGAGCCTGTATGAAGAGAATAATGAAAGTAGACGAAGCGAAACAAGTATGTAAGGATCGTAGCAAGTGGAAAGAAGTGGTCTCTGTCTACCCCTACGGGAAAAAGGCGTGATTATATGTATGTATGTAATTAAAATAATAAGTATTAATCCGCTTACCTCTTTGTACGCCACTTTAAATTTTATGACTGACTTTTTTCCACTGCTGGGCACAAGCCTCCTCTCATTTCTGAGAGGGTTTTAGGGCAAGGAAGTGCCCGTCGGGCTGCTTCAATGCGTGTTGGCGAACTTCATATGTCTTCCAAATATTTTTTTTCTTATTTCTCAGACATACAGACACGCTTCCATTCCATTCCGCCGCAATGTAAATTGAGCTATATTTAGCAAGGAAAGCATTGCTTAGTACTATTTGCTACTACTAACAGGCTCAATTTACTACTACTAATCTACTCAAAAAATAAATCGCACGTCTTCCGTGGAATTCTTGCGAGTTCTTTTTTGGCCTCGTTTCCAGTAAACACGGTTTTCTACACTCACCATATGAAACACAGCAGCGTCAAGCTGTTATTTTACGCTGGTATTCTGTGAGACTGTGGTCCTTCTCCGGTCGAGCCGACCCATTGGTACTACAACTATACTACTAATATAGCTGTAGCATGGCTCTACCACGTAAAAATACCTTACTACCTTCTAAACTACCTTACAAAAATAAGTTAATTAATTAATTATTTTTTAACGTAATAAGCTAAAATAACATTGATTTTGTTTGAGCCTGTGGAATTAATAAAATTGTGTCCTTTGCCAAACTTCCTAAAAGAGTGAAGATGGTTACGTAATACCGTGTTTGAGTAGTAAGTATTTTAGTTATTATTTCCTAACAAGCAAATCTTCAGTAGAAGGCTAAATTTAGCATAATTAAATAATGAAGAAGATAAATGCAATTATAATTATATAAATTACGGTTACAATTATCACTTAATTAAAATTGAAATTTGTAATAAGAAAACAATTAGAAATTATCAAATATTTTCATTTGATTACAATGCGGTTATCTTCAAGGCAAGAGTGAATACCAGTGGGCTTTGGTTGTTGTAAGGGCTTATATGAATAAAAAATGATGGTTATAAAAACCGGTAAAATACTTTTTTTAAGGGTGAAAAACGAGCACACATTCCACCTGACGGTAAGCGGATGCTGTCACCCATAGACATCTACATTTATCCTGAATTAAGTATCAAAATGCAGATGCGTTGTCACCCCTGAGAAATGAGATGGAATGCCTCGCTTCCAGTAAAAGGGGTCTCCGGTTCTCTTCTAACATACGAATCACAGCAGCATCAAGCTGCAATTTTACGCTGGTATTCTGGGAGAGCATGGTCCTACCTCGGTCGAGCCGACCCATTCTTACTATACCCATAATATGGCTGCAGCGTGTATCTACCACGTTAAACTTAGAATCGTAAAAATCATTTTCACAATAATATTTAGTGTAATTATTACGTCATAGTCTATAGTGTAAAGTTGCATATATACGTCTTACGTCGAAGTCTGTAGTGTAAAGTTCTATAGTGTAAAGTTGCATGTTCTAAAATAATACTCGTACTTAAAATGTAGTGAATTAAAATAATTTCAAAATTATTTAACAATTTTTCCGAACAATACATTGTCAGTAAAATGGTGCCTTTGAATCATTTATTGCATTCAAAGTAATTCTATTGACTGACTAGAGAACAAATTCTAAAGGAGATGGATATATTGTAAGAAAGAGATAGATGTAATGATTCCCACAATGATTACGTTCACCTGAGAGTTTAAAGTGACGAGCTTATTTGATATTCATCGACTGTAATATATCTACAATAACACGATTATTTCAAATTGATGTGATTTTCCTGTAACGTCTACTTTCAGGAACTACAAAAAATGTTTAACATGTGGTTCTAGTGCTAAGACCTTACTCCATTACCAAGGAGTTGGACAACCGATCAAGGAAAGTTTTAGGCCAGATATTTATACGTTTAAATGTTACAAATTATATACTTAACGATACGTATGACACCATAATATGCACCATCTCGTTACTTTTCAACAGATCTGTATGTGGTAAAATTGTTCAAGGATTGTCAACAATTTAATAAAGATAATCAGTATTTATAGTGTTTTTCTTCACTCAATGACGATGGTAAAATATTAAATATAAAACTCGAGTTATCGATACTTGGGATACATGAAATATAGAGCCATCACTAACAAGAACGCACCTTGACATCGCTAAGGGAAATGGTTTTTTTTAATCACATCAGTCTTCATAATATATCATCCCTTTATTTACTCACTGCTACATATTCGCGCACCTGGCTTTGTCTGATCTGTGATAGATTTTAGGGCAAAGGGGTCTTGAATACAGTCAGTGCACAAGGGTTGTTGAAAAAAGAACCGATAACCGACTTTCATGGAACGCCAGGAGGAATGTTATCAAAGCAATGAAAGCTCAGTACCCCACATGGGAACATACCTAAACGTTAATTATAACGTGCACAACGTTATCATTTAAATAAGTAGCAGTTACTATTAACAAGGCATAATATATTGTTATTAAAAATTAATAGCCTTGCACTATGATAGGTTGGTGGTAGGTTATGTGGTCAGAGTGGTGAGCGGCTGGTGTTATGTCATTTATACTCCAGGGTCAATTCATTGTTATGTTAATGCACTCCCAATGGCTGAAGGATCAGTATGGTGACCCTCTTTTGTTATGTTTGACCCAGTGTCAGGTTGTACTGTAATGGTCAGCTTAGTCGACGAGTGCGTTATTCATTGTTTATTAAAAAGAAACAAAGTTTTATGCTAGGGTTCTCTTTTTTCGAATCTCAATAATCTTTTGCATTTTCACAACATAAGTTCAAATTAACCTAAGATATTTAAATAAACTTAAGAAAAGCATTAATACTTAATAGTTGTTATAAAGTAACCATTTACAAGAAAATTTGCATATTATTTATAACAGACAAAAGATTTCTTAATACTTCCATTGTAATTCTTTTCGTTTCTATTGTAAGTCATTTGCTAAAATACCTATTGTATTGACAAACCATTGTTTTAAGTTATTCTTTTCAATACGGTATTATACAATAATTCATTATTTCGAATAACACGATTAAAATTAATCTTTAGTAACTTTTAGGACGTTTGTGTACCTAAATTATAATTAATAAAGTACTGTTTCGGACTTTAGACTACTAAAGAGATTCCATTTAAATGTTTTTTTGCGTATGTTATATGCAAAAAAATTATATGTTATGTTATAAATTTTAAAAGTTTAGCCTCGTGTTTCTTAAAAGCTAACAAAATTCGTTTAAAATCGTAGGCGTAGTGCAACGCGCATTTGGCGCCTTGCAAGATACATTTATTTTTTTAAACATTACGAAACTAAAATTCCTTAAAACTTATCCAGAAGGTATTGTATCTTACGTTAATATACTGAAATGCTATATTACCTTACACAACTTGTAAATGTATTTAAAATTCAGCTGTTAATCTACTTTTCACTGTATTCTGTCTTGAAACGTCTAAATAAAGTCCAAATTTCGATGAAATGGTATCGATATCCTCCTTCCAGGATAATAATAATGCATTTTTTTGTGATCAAAGATGTCCGTGTGCAGTGGATGCACCAAGATGGTATTATGTGTGCGTGCCTTTCTATTCGTCTACCAGCTGTGCCTATTATTTTGGAGTTGTGTGCGAGAACTGTGTACAATGATCAAGAAGTTTTGATACGTACAATTAAAAAAAATGTGTTATTTAAATTTGTATTTTTTAAAGATTTTATTATATTATATTTTGTTAGTCGTCATGTTGTGGTTTTGTATGGTTGCTTCATTATAACGAATTGACGGTCACGAAATTTCTGCAGATTGAATTAATGTACCAGATAGCGTGATAGTTTGACATTTGCCCTAGCTAAAAGTATCGCGTAGGCGGTAATTTACTTTTTATGTTGTCAGTGATAATCATTCATTCTGATCTGATAATAAATATAGTTTGTTTAATGATAAAGCTTTTTCAATTCATGGTTGATCTTATTAGGTTATCAAGAAATGTTTTATTGTAAGAATATTACACAGGTGTTGCATAGCAATAAAATTTTAAGTCAAACATATTTTACTTTGATAGATTTGAAAAACCACTTATATTTTTTCATAGAAAAAATAAAATTGGTTTTTAAAACTATATTTATTTCATACTTCAGATGTTAACGTTAGGCATATAAATGATATAAAAATAAATGTTTCATAATTTTGTGCAAATTGTTATTTAAAACATAACAATTATCAAGACTACTTGTATCGTACGAAAAATAATAGAGAAACATTTTTTGCATCGTTGGTGAAGCGATTCCCAAGAACATGTGGACCGCTACGTTGTTAGATCAAACACACCATCCTGCCGGCATTGTAGTGCCTCTATCAATAGCTTCAAAAAAATATTCTCCCTGTCTCTTTCTTATCTGTGAAGATTAACTGTGGTACGAAAGGAAAGGATATAGTGAAACTTCTTTTGACTTAATTGCTTCCAGGATGAAAAAGATTTCAAACAATGGTGCATTGGTAGGAACAACAGAACATTACTAAAATGGCATCGTGTAATTGCTAATTTCTTCAGATGTCATTTGAATGCAGTGTTAAAATGTATTTTAGTACTGTTAGTCATATTTTATGTTATAGAAATTTCAAATAATTAGTATGGATTTAATTTTATTACTTTACACCATTAAATTTATAACTCTGTAGTAAACATAACACAACAAAAATATTTTTTTATGCTTTATTATATTATGTTCACTATAAATACAATAATAATACAAATAAATAAAATAATATTTGTGATAAATAAGTTATTAAGGTGACTTTGTACATAATATATATTAATTTAAATTATCACTTCTCATTCTTAGATCTATTAAAAAGTTCGTAGTAATATAAATTAATTATTTTATATTATAATTAAAAAAAACAGCGGACTAGTACTTTATTACTAGGTACCTATATTTTGCTTAACAATAAAATGTCAATGAAATATTCGAAATAAATAAAAAATATTATTTACTGTAAAATACACATTCCATAATATATTAATCGTATTATCAATTAGTCTATTTATCATCATCATAACAGCTTACAAGTTCACTGCTGAAGGAAGGAATGCAGCCTCCACCAAATTCTTGAATGTCTTACAAGATCGTCTCCACTTGATCTAGTGGCGGTTGTTGACTTAACTTTACGTGTGATTTAAATAATTTCTAAACTAGTAATCAAAAGGGCATACGAGTATTCGGCTCACCTGATAGCAAATGTCGACCGCCGCCTATGTACAACTGCCACACCAGGGAAATTGCAGGTGCGTTGCAATAATACATATTATTACGTATTTAGTACTTACGTTAGTTTATCTACATACAAATAGAGACTATTTTACACAAATAACTTATTAATATATTATAGTATATTTCAGAATCTGAATACAACAGTCTGTTGGATCTGAATATAAACCTCTCTTATTTAAAAAAAATACTTTTATTAATTTATAAGTTTGACGGATTGATTGGCAAATTCACTACTTCATTGTCGCCTGTATGGGTTTTTTACATCGGTCATAAGTTATTGCTATAACGTAATTTCTCGTAATATTTTTATATCAGTGCTTTAAGAACTTACTCTTGAATATAGAACTTTTCAAGAACGCATTAAATATATTACATATAGTTCGAAAGTCATGCTGCTGATATCGCCGATTACCCTGCTTGAATAACTAATAGGTAATAAGTTCTGAGGAATTCCTAATTCGTGTTATTCGGAACACAAACATTCTAAAATAAAGCCTAAGTCAATGATAAATAATATTTTTTTCTTTATAGTATAGGGTGACAAACGAGAATACAGTTCACCTGATGGTAAGTGGTTGCTGTGACCCATAGATATCTACATTTATCCCAAATAAAGAATTAAAATGCAGACGCGTTTTCACCAATGAGGACTAAGATGTAATGCCTCTTTTCCATTGAAAAGGGTCTCCGGTTCTCCACACACCATACGAAGTACAGCAGTGTTAAGCTACTATTTTACGCTTGTATTCTGTGAGAACGCGGTCCTTCCCCGGTCGAGCCCACCCATTCGTGCTACAACTATACTACCACGTATAAAAAACCATCCTTTTGCCTTTAGAAAGATTGCATTCTTGAGAGTAATATAATTAAGATTCAGTGATGTGAACAAATGTAGTTGTTTGGTGTGTGTGAGTGAATGTTTAAAAAGATCTTTCTTTTTCAGATTTCGCTTTAAAGAATGAAATGCACTAAGCTCCATTTACAGGAAAGAATAAAGGCAAGACCAACATCTGAGCTTGATCGCGATAAGCCAAGAAGATACTGCCAGAAACTATTAGTGGATCCCCAATTTGAAGAAAATTCTAGGTGGACGGATGCTTTACAAAGGTGTTTTATGTAATTTTATAATACATCCTAACAAGTAACCGTTTGTTAAATAGATTTTATTGGGTAATTAATTCAGAAATGTATTCTAGTGTTTTTTTTTTTATTTCTAAGCATCTTTATTGTGTAGTGCATAATATGCAACTTGGCCTAGGGCAAGTAGAAAATTGCGTATTAAAAAGTTTGATTTATTTTAAGTATCCATTTATAGGGTTCCGTACCTCAAAAGGAAAAAACGGAACCCTTATAGGATCACTTTGTTGTCCGTCTGTCTGTCTGTCAAGACGCTTTTTCTCAGGAACGCGTGGAGGTATCAAATACTCAAGTCTACTGTACCTTAGAGCTGTGAAAAATTCAAACTTCTAAGCCAACGCAATCAAAAGATACAGCCGTTTATGCTGTAAATTTTCGACATTCGTAAGGGAATGAAAACCTATAGGGTACTTTCCGTGAACTCAGAATCTTGAAATTTGGTACGAAGCAACGTTTTATAGCACAGATACAGGAAAAATTGCGAAAAGCATAAATTTTTAGTTACATCATATAATGAAAATATTTTTAATAATTTTAAACTTATATACCTACAGATTCGTTCGGAACCCTCGGTGCGCGTGTCCGACTCGCACTTTGCCGGTATTTCTATTCATAATAAGGGTTTCACATGGCCAAGTATAGGGGTCAATTACAAAAATACATTATTTAATTTGACAAATAAACATGCAATGCTTATCTTCTTTAATACTAATTTTCCTGAAATCTAAATAAAATTTTTCTTTTCATTTTTATAAATATTCGAACACCTAGTCGATGAAGTTGGCATTTTATAAAGTTTAGTGGCTGTTTTTGGAGGAAACATATTTTCGTTTCGTATTATAATTCTGTTGTAGTCTGTTATGACTTTTAGTTATAACCGAATGATAACAGTGGGACAACATAATAGCTGCTTAGTAGGAGATGCTGCTGTGTTTTGTATGGTGAGTGTAGAGAACCGGAGACCCATTTTACTGGAAAAGATGCATTCTATCTTAGTCGTCACGGCTGACAACGCATCTGCATTTTAATTTCGAAAATAGATGTAGATGTCTATGGCCACAGGAACCACTTACCATCAGGTGGACTGTGTGCTCGTTTGTCACCCTTATTCTATAAAAAAAAAAGATGATAAGTAATAAGATTATTTACAGTAATATTGCATTATTTTTAAGTATGTGTTTATTTTACTATGTTGGCAGGTTTTGTTGCACTGAAACCGTCAGATTTGATAATAATGGAACTAAGAATATACGAACTGAGCAAAATACAAACATAAGCAAAATGTTCCTTTCGGTACAGAATTTGCAATTCGACGGTGATATTAAACAAAGTAAAAGACCGCTAACGAGTTTTAAATTTAGAAATCCAGTTGATGTTCATAAACATAGAATGTTTGTGAAACAAGCTGTTGATGAGGACATTGATTATAACGATGTTGACAACGATGTTGTATCTGAGCAAACATGTTATTACTTCGGCGATTATGTGAGATACTTTGCTAACAATGATCGATCTAGACCATCTTCAGCTAAGTCAAGTATAAATATACAAAATACAGATAAAAAACTAAGAGAAAATAAATCAGTGCAAGTTGATTTCAAAAGAATAACTGAATCGAAACACAAAGAATTAACGCCTGACCTTATTTTTAACAAAGATGAAGAAATATTAAAAAATCATAAAGAAAGTCAAATAGAGAACTATGACATGGATAAAAATGAAACTAAAATAGCGTTTTATAAGCGCGGAAAACGAAAAAGTATTACAATTTCGAAGTCTGAAAGCCCAGAAACAGTTCAAGTAATTAGAGTCGATGTTGTTTGCAATTACAGCTGTAGTTCCACAATGTCTGATTACGATGAAGATAAAAAACAGTGTAGTGATAGAAAACTGCCATCAACGGACGCACAAACAATAAACACAAATATAAAAAGATTTAACTTGTCAAATAAATATCTTTTAACAAAATCAGTCAAGGCTCTAGACGAAAATGTTTCTGGAGGTGCAAATGTTACCTTGCTTTGCAAAACATTTACTTTAACTGATAGATTAAAACCGTCACGAGGTAAACCATCTAAAATGATTTGTAATATACGGCACGCTAAAAAAAATTTAAGAATTAAGTAATACGATTCGCCACAAAACATTCAATTTTATTGAGTGGAGCGATAAATCGCATTAATTTAATTTAGTTAAAGAATTAAATGACAATGTGTTACTATTAGCCAGGCAGCAATGATTACCTGCGAACAAATCTGGCGTCCCTTTGGCGCCACCTTTATGTTAGAACAACTGTTTCTCAAACTTTTTCTCGAAACATAGTTCCATAAGCAAATAAATAAATAAATATACATAAGTGAAGGAATATTAATATTTAAATTGAATTTATAATTTCGTTTTATATTTCAAATATTTTTAAATTTTCATACTTCATTAGTTATAAAAAGAATATAATAATCATATATGTTCAAAAATAATATTTATCAATATATGGTATAGCACTCTTTAATTAAATGTTACCAGCTTTTTGTAAATTGTATAAATTATATAATATTTAAGTTCCACAAAACTTGAGAAACTACGCCATAGAGTAGAAAAAAATTAAACGTAAACTTTTCACATACCCTGTGATTTAGAGCGACGGTCTGCACAATCTATTTTGTTTAGAAAACATGTAATCTCCAAATTGTGATCACAAAAAGTATCGGTAAATAATAAATCTTTTATAAATAATGTAAAATTTAAGTAATAGGTGTCTCAAAATTCTTAAATTAAAGTTTTCTTTTCACTTAAATAAACATTTAACTAAATTTGGTATTAAAATAAGTTTAGTTTATCATAATACTAGTATGCAATATGGTAGTCAGTCGTAGTTGTAAGTCGGGACTCGTACCAACCGTAGGATGGCACACTCAGCGTCAGTAACAGTAACCCCAGAGATGAGCTTTCTATCGCATCGAATTCATGTCGTCTTCGAATTACTTTGTGTAACAAAATATAGTTCAATTTACGCCCGCTAGGGGAGCTGTCTATATTTCCACACGTATACAGAGAAACCAATTACCATACCTACAATTTTAGTCGATGGCGCATAGATTAATGATAAGTCATCGCGCGCTCTGACTAGTGACTAGATACCGCGCTCCCTGCAAGTAACAGCTCCGTGAGTGCGGCATCTTAATATTGTAGTGTGTATAAGACAACTTGCATGATGCTAGTGTGCGTGAAAAATTGTATATACCAGCAGCTTAACTATTACCCGATTAACGGGAAAATTTATTTTATGCTATGGCTTAGTAGTTAAGTTCATAGTTATGAATGTATTCCAGAAATACTTAAAAATGAATAGTTTATTAATAACGAATGTATCAATATATTTGTGTATGATATGTATAGATTTTTCTTCCGAATAAATGACATATAAATGATGAGGCCTCCTTTTTATCAGTTTAATTTTTTTATTTACATGTCTAACTAATATTCACAAATTATTTAAAAAAATAGTTATATATATGGTGTAATCAAAATAGGCCTTTCTATTCTACGCGTCAACATGAACAACTTTTACTATAGATCTATCTTCCTAATCGCAAGAAAAATCAGGTCTTCCATACATTTTGAGCAAGTTTGTACGAAATTTTGTATGGAATAACTGACTTTGAGATATTTTTTATAGGAATAGGGTGACAAACGAGCACTCAGTCCACCTGATAGTAAGTGGTTGCTGTGGCCCATAGACATATACATCTATTCTCGGTTAAAAATCAAAATGCAGATGCGTTGCAACCCCTGAGGACTAAGATGGAATGCCTCGTTTCCAGTAAAAAGGGTCTCCGGTTCTCTACACTCACCATAGGAAACACAGCAGCGTTAAGCTCCTATTTTACACTGGTATTCTGTGAGAGCGTGGTCCGTCCCCGGTCGAGCTGACCCATTCATGCTACACCTATACCAGTAATATAGCTGCAGTACGGGTCTATCACGTATAAATTGAAAATTTCGAAGATGATCTCATAGTAAAAAATATTCATGTTGACGGCAGAATCATTCCCTAAGTTTTTTTTATAGGATAGGGTGACAAACGAGCACACAGTCCACCTGATGGTAAGTGGTTACTGTGACCCATAGACATCTCCATCTATCCTCAATAAAGACTCAAGATGCGGATGCGTTGTCACCCGTGAGCACTAAGATGGAACGCCTCTTTGCAAGTTATTAAGTACTATTTTGTTACACCTTTAGTTAGTATACGAGTATAAGACTGGGGAAAAAGTTTCTCCGTATATTGTATACAAATTCAAGACGTTTTTGTTTTAAAGTTTTATTACATTTAATTATAATATATATATAGGTCCATTCTGTTCGATAATTTGTGTGTAGTGACATAATAAAAAATAAACGTTTCTATAGAAATCTTGGGATTTTGATTTAAAAAATGCGACAAGTAGTTTTATTTGATATATTCAATACCAGAGATTTGAAGGAACATGGATTTAGTCATCCCATTTATAATGGGAAAAAAATTATAAACTTAAATATTATAACCTCCAGAAAGCTTTATTTTTAAGAAACCAAGCAACAAAAGAAAATAATGACTAAAACTTTTAAACCAGTTTTAAGTACTCAAGCAAATACTGGACTTTTAGGAATGTTAGTGTGTATTGAAAGTCTCAAACAAATAACTAATCTTGTGATCTGGCGTTATCATGATGAAAGACCACTCCTTTTTTGATTATCAATGCCAGCGGTTTTTTTTTCTATTTCTTGCTTGTCTCATTATTTATTGGCAGTAGAGATCTGAATCGATGGTTTTATCCGGCGGTAAAAGCTCATGATAAACTTTCAATACCCCCATACACACAGTATCTTTTTATAGCGTGTTAATCCAGGTTTCGCTTTTGTCTGTAAGCAAAACACATATCAATACAGAAAAAAAATCACGTTTCTTGTATGGTATTCATACAAGAAACGTGATTTTTTTGGGTCCTTTAATATTTTACTTGTTTTCTTTTTTACTTTATGTTGTTATAGCAGCAATATACATACACATTCTGTAAAAATTCTACATATTACGGTTCATAAGATACAGCCTACTGACAGACAGACGGAACGATAGTGGAGACTTGGGTCCCGTTGATACTCTTTGGGTACGGAACCCTAATAAATGGCAATTATATCATTTGAGCAATACTACAGAAATATACATTTAATAATATAGAATTAGGTTATATTATAATAAGTTTAATATATTATATTATAAAATATAGTAACAATAAATTCACATATAAAAATCTCAGCCACGGGGAACTTTATTTTTGCATTCGCGGCAACACTGAATGGCGTCATTGATATTTTGTGACTTATTTATGGCTCGTGTTATTTTATGTTAAAATTTCGAAATTGTATGATACTTAATGATAGTATGTGATTCCAGTGTCTTTCTTATTTCTTGTAGTATTATTTTTACACAGTTTCAATACGTAAACTGGTATTTTACTTCGGATTATGATCAAAATTTAATAAAACATTCGGTATGTTCACCTCACACGTTGCCTGCAACGCGACTGACTGGCTCTGGTACGCCGATTTCGGCGTAGTATTTGTTGCCGCACTTTACATGAGCGCCGGCGGTATCTAGTCAGAGCACGCGATGACTAATCATTAATCTATGCGATGATGTTAAGAAAACGTGTCAAAAACTTAGCATTAGTTTTTATTCAATCTCAAATACTGATAGATTCTTGACAGTAACTGTTTGTTGATCTACCTATCCTATCTAGGATATTGAGGAATTATACAAATAAAACGCATAACGTGACCTATTTATAAAAGTGTTTGTATCGTATCAAATAGATAATTATTTAAAACTTCGAGATTAAATTATAATTTATTGCCTCATATTCTTAAACAATAAACTTTTGAGAGTGATGTTAGGATATTGTAATAACACATAAGCAGTAACAAAAAACATAAAACTAAATTTTGAGCGCTTAAAGTTTGATAGCGAAATTCAAAATTGTATAAATAATTTCTATCGCTGGAGAATTTTCTATCGTTGTATTGAAAGTACACCAGTACCATTGGTTCCTTCGTTCAATTGTAGGCTCTAAATTTGTGGACTTAAAGATTATAACTAATTGATAACGTTATTAATACATATAATTTTATAATATTTAAGTTAAAAGAAAATAAAGCATAAGCACGAACTTATCACCACTGGATATACACTCACGGCGCTTATTATTGTTTTGATAAATGTACTTTCAGGAATAGTTTGTTGCATTACTTTCATATCATGTATAAAACCTAAATATATAAAATATACTATATAGCTAAAGTCTTTTTTTTCCGTATTATTTTAATTTATTAATGCATTTTTAAAAGATAATTAAAGTAATGATAACAAAACAATGACAGTTCCTAATTAAAATGATTACATTAACCCTGTCATCTGCGTATGCTTACAGTCATCATTATCATCGTTATAACAGCCCATCACAAGTCAAACATAGGCCTGATGAGGAGCCCTAGGAATGCCACCAAGCATGGACCCGAGCCACCTGCATCCAACTAATTCCTTTTCTCTTACCAACATGTCACTCCATTTATAAAATATAAATTCATATGTAATTGTGTGTATTTTTAGCACGGATATTCTACAGATTTAAATTTATAAAATTATATTGAAAACAGGTTTACAGTCCTGATGTTCTGTCGCTACTGCAATCCTGTAACCAGCTCTAACGACGAACAAAATGATAAATTAATGTGAAAGAATGTAATTATAAAGTGCTAAAGCCATGTTACAGCTATATTAGTAGTATAGCTGTAGTTATAGCAAGTATGGGTCGGCTCGACTAGGTAAGGACCACGATCACACATAATACCAGCGTAAAATAGCAACTTAACACTGCTGTGTTTCGTATGGTGAGTGTAGAGAACCGGAGACCCTTTTTACTGGAAAAGGGGCATTCCATCTTAGTACTCACAGGTGACCACGCATCTGCATTTTGATTAATTTTTGAGGATAGATGTAGATGTCTATGGGCCACAGCAACCACTTACCATCAGTAGACCGTGTGCTCGTTTGTCACCCAATTCTATGAAAAGAATGTAATTATTGAACTAGCTCTACGAAACTTTCAAACTGGAACACTGCTGATCAGAGATAGATATAAGTAAGAGTAGATTAGGTTTAATTAAAAATGAAGATGAAGAAATGATGCCTTATGTATAATATTTTAATAGTCGTAGTGGGCTAATAGGTCAAAATACACTTTCAGTAGCATTAATTTAACGTAAATATTGTAACTACGGCAAAGTTCGCGTGCTGCATTCATTAAATCCGAAATGCGAACATGAAACTATTGTAGAAGATATTTTACTGCGTTTCTGATTTGTAGCAACGTTGATATTAATGTATTTAACTGCTATTAATAAACCCGATCGCATAATGACTACTATCATTTATAGAACAGTTCCTAGCATTTGTAAAATCTTTATGGTGCGTCTGTTACTGATCGTGTAATCTAAACGGCTTAAGGTCATATTCACACTATACTAACGTTTGTTGTTTGTCAAAACGTTTTCTAACTATGCTAGGTTCCAATTTGACTGTCTCGTTAGTTATACATGCGGTTGCTAATTATGAGGTTTCAGGTTCAAATTCAAACGGGCCAAAATCAGTTATTGCATTTTACTGACAAGATATCATCAGTAGCACCCCGGAATCGGGAAGATAGCGATGTTTCACCTACGTGCCTGTAAAAGCACTGTTATACCCCGTCAATGTTAGGAGATAGGTTAACGCATCTCTTTCACGCTGCTGCGTCAGCGACATTGGGCCTATATAATCGATCTCTCGACGTACGTCGAATCGATCTATCTACAATCAACAATCTACAGTCAGTCTCGTTCATGTCTCAGTCTCATGCACGCATCGATACTATGTCGTTACTATTTCTTTACTAAATCTTTACTATATCATTATTCTCAGTCCCAGTTATTTTTATATCATAAGTTTACCAAATCTTTATGGTTAATTTCATTCAATTATAACGTGTTGTGTAATAAATCGTATTAAAAAAAAAGCTTTATCCTCGGTTCCGTATATAGCACGTTAAGACGTTGGTCCTGCGCCCTATCTCTCTCCGATCGTGTCGAATTACCGTTCCATCGGACTATGAGAGTGAGAGTATAGAGAGTGCATCTGTGCTTGCACATATACTATATTTATAAGTGGTAGAGCCATGCTGAAGCTATATTAGTAGTATAGTATTTGCAGAAATGGGTCAGCTCGACCGGGGAAGGACCACGCTCTCACAGAATACCAGCCTAGAATAGCAGATAAACGCTGCTGTGTTTTGTATGGTGAGTGTATAGAAACGGAATCCCTTTTTACAGGAAGCGAGGCATTCCATCTTAGATCTTACGGGTGACAATGCATCTGCATTTTGATTCGTAATCGAGGATAGAGGTTTTTGTGTATGGGCCACAGTAACCACTTACCATCAGGTGGGCTATGTGCTCGTTTGTCCCACTTATCCTATAAAAAATGTACACTGGCACTATAATCCTGCCCTGCGCATATGGCTAGTCTATATTCAGACTGGCCACCGTAACTGAAATTCTGTTTGGAGGACATTAGGATCAGATGGGTGGCGCTGTAACTAAGTTCTTAACAAATTCTATATTTATGAACCAAAACGACTGATTTTTGCAATATTTTCAATAGATGGTTTGGTGTCGAAAAAAAAAACAATAACATTAGGACCCGATAGATGGTGTTGCATGCGAGCTATTAATTATATTTTATATTTACATTGTAATAAGTTCGTAGTGTATTCGACGTAATACTCATCATCGCGTCACCTACCCGAAAGTACAGAACAATGTCTGCCTGCAAGTTAAGTATAAATTTTTAATCCATAAAGTGAATGAAAATTTGTTTATTTTATTGTTCTTGTTTTATTGATAGGGAATAATATTGTGTTTCCCTACATAGGAATGTAGAGAAATACAATATTATTCCATATTGAAATTGCTTATTTCGATGTTAAATTTATTAGGCGCCATTAGAATCCTTAAAGAATATATGTAATGATAGGGTGATGCAATTTATGTTACTTTTTTATTTATAGATTTTACGTTTAGGTTGAATCTAGATTTAACGTCAACGCTAAAGTTTACATTTAGGCTTTCTAGAAATCATGAGCAGAAACTGAAATGATTAACGATCGAAACGGAAACATTTCTGAATATTAATTTGTAGTGGAGGTCACTGGCGGCCTAGCGAATGTGACAGAGCCGCTGCGAAAGGATTGGTACGCCATGGACCACCCCGCCCGATGGGGTGAAATGTGTGTGCCGAATTTATAGGTGTGAGAGATGGAACTTCAGGGTAGCTAAAGGGTGAGGTGGACTTCGGACCACCCTAACTTGGGGGGTTGTAAACCCCCCAATTTGCCCTAGTCCGGCACCCCCGCCCGAGGCTCCCCGTCCGTTTCTGTCCAAGCGATAAGAGGGAAGAGGGGTGAGCGTCAAATGGACGTTTTACGCATAATTTAGAGCAGTAAATGGATTTGAACAGTCTCCGCATAGCAAACCTACGTCGCAAACATTAATGTATTGATTTTCTAAATATAAATTGAATAGAATATTAACAGAGAATTTTTAATCTTAAACAACACATGAACACATTATTGCCAAAAAATAGAATTAGCTATTATTTAATTGATACTACATTGAGAGGGTGAGTTGTTTGGTAATTAAAATTAAAACGCCATATTTTTTGCATTTTATTTTTTATATTGGCTCATTGCATTTTAATTTTAATTAACAGTCAACTCTCTCTCTCTCTCTCTCTCAATATAGTCAAGATATCAGCATATTAAATATGCTTAAAAACTAAAATTACTACTAATTTTAGTTTTTACATCTTTACTTGTACTACCTTTAAGATATTCAAACGAGTATTCCACGAAAATTCTTGAAACACCAAATAGACACGAACAGCGTTTGTGAAGAATGTTATAATATGTATTTTGAACTTTAAAACAAGTGATATAAGACTGAATTTTATTTTTGCTAAAATATCTTAAAGCTGTAATTCTGCAAAATATATACGAACTCATACTTAACTTGTGCCATAAAATAAACAATGTTTTGATTTTATGTCACTGACATTAACAGAAATCCAAGTTTTTATTCCCGACATTTATCAAGCAATTAGTTGCGTAGACATCGCTAAACTCATGGCCTGATGCTTAAAAATCTATTCATAAATTGTATACCTATATAATTAAAGAATTCTTTATTACAAAACCATTTTATGCTAATTTTATTAATTACCAAACTACATACGAAACAAGTTAAATGATTGACTAATGAAGAAAAGTTTGCTTCAGTTCAGTACTGAACTTTCATACTGAACGGAAACGATACCTACCTCTTTAGGCAGCGTAATTTTTGTAAGTAATAGAAACGTTACAAAATTCTTTAAATCAAATAAATTAATTGATGCTGCTAGACTTTTTCTTATTGTATTTTATCACCATCATAGGCCTGAACATAGGCCTCCCCAAGGAATGCTACAAAGCACGGCCACCTGCCTCCATCGTCTTCTTGAATGTCTTACTAGACCGTCACTACATATCTACAGTACACTGCTGCCACTCGAGAACCTTTCTTCTCCATCGGTTGTAGGTTCTTCGAATAATATGACCTATTGTATCTAGGTATAATTTTTAACAAACAATAACCCGGAAACTCTATAAATTATATTTAACGATGTAATATGAATATAAGTGTAATATATTCATATTACATCGTTAAATATATATATATATATATATATTTAACGTATATATGTAACGTATATATGTATATATATATATATATATATATATGTAACGTATATATACATAAGAAGAACGTCGAAAATAACAATCAAACATAAATTGCACAAAAAAAAACGGAAATTCAATAAAAAATAACTTATTTGCAGTCAACTTTTTTAAATGTCATTTTATTTGTATATCTTGAATGTTATGCTAAGGTTAATATTCTCTTCCTTAAGAAATCCTTGTGCGTTCCATAGTATTTTCTTAAGATATACATGAGATTATTGCCATACACGGCAAGAATTACTGGAGACTGAAACTAACATCGTGATATGAATGCAATTGTACTGCAATAATACTGGCTTACTTTTCGGAACACAACAGTGGGGTTACAGTTCACACTACTTAGTGGTAATAGGTAAGAATATGGTTACTACCCAGATGAGCCGAAGCTTCCCTGGCAGAACGGAGCCCGAATACCTTATAAAAATATGATACAAAATTAATTTTATTCCCAATTGTACTTAACTTCTGATTTGAAAAATAACTTTCAGCCCTAGAAAGTACTACTATCAGTTCGCGAACCCTAACATTAGGTTTGTTTTCGTACGTATAACGTTTATGAATACATTTGATTTTTCATATCTTTTCTATTCCATTCCATTCTATTTTATTTTATTCTATTCTATTCCATTCTATTATAATATTTTCTGAAAATACATGACTAGGGGGATAAGTAAAGGGACGCTAAAGTCAAAATAATCATTTTTAAATGTTTTTCTTTATGAGTTGGTGATTTATTAAAGATTTACGAAAAAGAATCATGACGAATTTTCATGAAAATTGGTATGAATATGAAGATGCTTAATGCTTATGTGACTACGGAAGAGCGTATCAGGAGGGTGTGTGTTTTCATTTGAAGGTTATTTGCACATAGGGATATTCAATATACATCGATGCATCGAATTCACTCGATGTTAACTATACGATGCATTGAATCGATGTTTTGGAAAGTTATTGACATACTCGATATATCGATGTCATCGAATTTGTGATAACCAGCCAATGGTAAAAAGATATACTTAACTATCACTATTAGTATTATAACTTCTAAATCAGAAAATCTAAAACATGCTCTAATTTAGAAGTTATATAATTAAATCTGTTGGTGGCGCTAGTTATCAGTCTCTTAAATGGAATCGAGAAATTTAGATTGGCTGGTTGGCAACACTGTGCTAAAAATAATTTAAAAACAGACTCGGTCCTAGACCATTTAACCGAATGCAATCGCTTCACATGATTATTCCCTTCTGCCAAGGTATTGGATTTGAAAATATTTTGCATTTATAAAAAGTGTTTACGGTATCGATTTTACAAGAATCGTTTCCGCCCAAGTAGGCTTTTTAAAAATGCCAATCTGTGCAGTTAACGTGTCCATAAAGCAGTACTTAAAAAGTACAAAAAGATAGATTTGTATAAAAAACGTAAGTATTTTTATTGTGCTACATGCTTTTTTCTTTTAAAATAATTTAAAATAATATCATAAATAATCATCGAAAATATTGCCGATTAGATAATCGAGTCTGTAATATTTCGCAAAAATCGTAGTGATAATCGCAATGTGACAACTGCACTCCCCATGAGACTATTTGCTTTTTTAAACAATTTCAACCTTCGCTCGCTATAAATTAGGTTTAAATTTGAACACGCAAGTACAAACGGACTCTTTATGACATTATTTTATATTTGTATAACAATTTCAACCAACAATGTATATCACTAAGGTCGAAATTCGAATAAACGAATAACCTGACAGCTAATTAAGTGTAACGAGACTATTTCTTAACCCTGCAGTTGTCGCGCCTTATAAAAACAAGTAAGTGATTACGTGGATTTCACATGTAGTCCAATCTAAAATAAGAAGAAAGCCGTAAAATATCACCTTCAACTAATAAGTACTCTATTATAAATAAAGGTAGGTAAGATTTAGTCAACGGGTAATCATATTCATTTTAAATTGATTTCTGATCGATTTCGGTAATTTTTTATTACTCATTGAAAAAGCATCAAAATTTAATTAATTAACTTAATCAGTCAACTAAAGAAGAATATTATTGAGTAGAGTCTCCTACCTAGTATTATAATAACAGTATAGATGAACAATTTCTGTTCTTGGATAAAATAAATTGAACAAAAATATATCTATATCTATATCAATATGTCTATACTTATCAAAACTGCCTTTAATTATTATATTTAAAATATTAGACTAAAAGGGAAACGTTTGAATAAACTGTTGTTTTTGCAGTCTTCCAAAAGAACACTGGACATAAAACTTTAATATCGGTTTTTTTTATAATTTCAGCTGATTTTAACTGTCAGTACTTTTTGTAATAATAACAAAGAATATCTTTAAATTAAAATTAAACAGCTGAATTAGCAAAGACTTTTTGTAACATAGATTCCTTGAATATTTTAGGTATTTTGCTATCCTAGATCCTACTTGTATTTGTATTGTAAGTCCTCTGCCCAAAGATTGCCTGAAAGAGATCGCTTAGAGCGATAAGGCCGCCAAAAGTGTAAATTTCAATAGTGTTGATTAGTTCTTATGATACCTTGAATTTTGTGCAATAAAGAATATCTATCTATCTTTCCTTGAACACAAACACACACTCACAAGAGGAAAAAAATACTGATGTAAGAGTAGTAGATCATTCAAAATTGTCGTTTGTTTGAATGGTGTCAAGAGGTTGACTACAGATTTGTAATGTAGTCAGAAAAAGTACTCGATTAAAAAAACATCGATGTTTCTAACCGATGCATCGGAATATATCGATGCATTACATCGAATAAAAACATCGATGTATTTTCAAAGTGGACACCCCTTCACAGAATAGATAGCAGTAAGAAATAATAGTTGCTGTTGCCGTTTGGTGATCTGCTGATAATTTTTTTAACAAATTAAAAAATATAAATTAATAATAATGTTATTATTATGTTAAATATTTTCTCATGTCATCTCATTTCATCACATCTCATTGATAATAGTTCTTTTATAAAACAAAAATATATTCAAACGATATATACACAAGTAAACTTATCTTGATATCACGACCTCATTTTACACAGTCATCATCATCATCATCATCATTACAGCCTTTCACAAGTCCACTGCTGAACATAAGCCTCCCCCAAGGAATGCCACAAAGCACGGTCCTGAGCACCTGCATCCATCGACTTCCTGCATGTCTTACCGGGTCCTCACTCCATCTCGTGGGGGGTCGCCCTACACTTCGCCTACCGGTACAAGGCTGCCACTCAAGAACCTTTCTTCCACATCGGTTGTCGGTTCTTCGAGCTATATGGCCGGCCCACTGCCACTTCAGCTTACTAATCCGTTGGGCTATGTCGGTTACTCTGGTTCTACTGCGGATATACTCATTTCTAAGTTAATCACGCAGAGAAACCCCGAACATAGCCCTCTCCATAGCTCGCTGAGCGACCTTGAGATTCGTCTTACGGCCAGCAGTGAAGGACCACGTCTCAGATCCGTAAGTCATCACTGGCAACACGCACTAGTTGTACCATTTCGTTTTAAGGTTTTGAGGTATGTCTGACGAGAAGATGTGCCGTAGTTTCCCGAACGCTGCCCGGCCGAGTTGAATCCGTCGATTGACCTCTCGGTCGAAGTTGGACTTACCTAGTCGGACTATTTGTCCCAGATAAACATACTCATCAACAACTTCGAGCTTAGTGCTCCCAACAACTACCGGCATAGGTGTGACATAGACATTAAACATGATCTTTGTTTTGTCCATGTTCATCCTAAGACCTATTCGTTGGGAGACACTATTGAGGTCATTGAGCATGGTGCTTAGGTCCTTAGCGATTCTGCCATATTCTTCTTCTTCTTAATAACTGGCTTTACGGCTCTGGGATCTAGCCATTCTGAGCCTGAAGTTACAATATTATATTATAATAATTATTCTTCATAGTATACTGCTTCACAATATGTTGATGCGTCACATTGTGCAGCCCTTGAGAGATTTTGACAGCAAATTGAGCCAGCAGACAGCTGACGGTTAGCGATGGTATCTCAAGGCGCCTAAGCAGACAGGCACCTTATTTTGAGAATCACATCACTATCAGAGTACTTGTTTCACAGTTTCCACTAATAGTTCACATGCGCAGACACTTAATACACAAAATCGCACCACTTTTACATATCAAAGTCCACTTAAAACCATTATTTAAACAATAAAACAGGAGCAGCAAACCGCCGCCGGTCAAGTTCCCGCTAAAACTCCGATTCTGCCATAATGACTATATCGTCGGCAAATCGAAGGTGAGTGATGTACTCGCCATTGATGTTAATACCGTATCCTTTCCAGTCTAGGTTTTGATGGATGGTTTTCCAGTCCAGAAGCTTGAAAACGTCTTCCAATGCAGCGGTGAAGAGTTTCGGGGACATAACGTCACCCTGTCTTACACCTCTCTGCAATTGGATAGGTTTCGTACTCTGGTTATGTACTCGGATAGCCATCGTAGCTCTACTGTACAAGCACTTCGATGTACCGACAGTCAACTTGGCACCGCTGAAGGGACTGCAGTACCGCCCAAATTTCGACGGAATCAAAGGCTTTCTCATAGTCCACATACGCTAGACATAGTGGCAAATTGTACTCCTAGGACTTCTGTACAATTTGCCGAAGGGTATGTATGTGGTCTATGGTGCTAAAGCTCTTTCGGAAACCGGCTTGTTCGGGAGGCTGGAAGTCGTCAAGTCTGCGAGCGGGACGATTCGTAATGACACTCGAAAACAGCACGTAGACGCGGCTCAGAAGGGAAATCGGTCTGTAGTTCTTCAAGAGAGCGTTGTCACCTTTCTTGAAGAACAAGACTACCACAATTCTGCTCCACGCCTCCGGTGTAACGCCACTATGGAGGACGGAATTAAAGGGCTTCTGAAGGACTTCAAGTACCGGTCTTCCACCTGCTTTCAAAAGCTCCGCTGTAATTCCATCCTCGCCTGGGGCCTTGCCGTTTTTAAAGTGCTGGAGAGCCCATTCTAATCTCGTTCAGACTGACGTCCGGGATATCTTCGGAATAGTGTCGGATAAGACTTGCTCTTGGATCGTTACTCACACTTACGTGTGGTTCCAACGATGATGTGTACAACTGCCCATAGAACTTCTCAAACTCACTCAAAATCTCAGGTGTCCCGGAAACGATGCTGCCACACTCGGTCCTCAGCTTTGACAGTTGGCTCTTTCTGGCAGACAGATCTCTGGCAAAGACTTTGGAGCCTTGGTTCCGCTCGATCGCTTCTTCAAAACAAGCTGTATTGAAGTTGCGTAAGTCCCACCGCATGCATTTGGAGATCTGTCTGTTCAGTTGCCTGTATGCTATCAAATCTGTTGAAGAATGTAGCTTCATCTCCCGTCTAACAGCCATGAGATTGAGAGTGTGATCGGAGAGTTTTTATGTTAGTCTGCGGCGGGTCTTGCAGATCTTAGCTCCGACCGCATGGACAGTTTGCATGAGCTTGTCATTCATATCGTCCACTTCTTTGCAGTCTTCTAGGCACTGAAAACGGTTTTGTAACTCGAGCTGAAAGGTGTCGGGACTTTAGAACAGAGCACGAGGGGGACGGAGCGTTGATTTTTATTAGACGAGACCTCTCCAACTTAACGTTTAGGTTCAGTGTGCCTTTAACCATTCGGTGATCGCTACCAGTTTTTACCCTCGCGATCACGGCGACATCACTGAACAGTTGTCGTCTGGTCTTCATAATGAAGTCAATCTCATTTTTTGTGGAACCGTCGGGGTTCGTCCAGGTCCACTTCCTGTTGGGCCGCTTCTGGAAAAAAGAGTTCATCATAAATAGTCTCTCTTTCTCCATGAAGTCGGCCAGCTGCTGGCCCCTTGGGTTCCGTTGCCCTTTTTCGAATTTCCCTACTTTCAGCTCACCGTTCTCTCTTGTGCATAGTTTTGCGTTGAAGTCTCCCATTAACACCGTATAGTGGGTTTTGGAGGAATGTGTACATTTCCTCCACCTCCTCATCGGGGTATGCCGAGGTTGGTGCGTAAACCTGTATGACCTTCAGCGAATACCGTTAGGTGATTCTGAGTATAAGGTACGCAACCGTCGTCGACACACTCTCAATCTTTACAACGTTGTTAACGAGAGACTTGTGGACGATAAATCCGACACCACCTTGGGTCTCTTTATAGGGGCTCTAGTGCTTGTGTCAGGATCAACGGCGCCTACTCGGACTGGTTTGGCATCCATAAAGGTGTCAGACAGGGCTGTGTGGCTTCCCCGTGGTTGTTCAACCTATTTATGGACAGTTGTTTGGAAAATTTGAAAGTAGAAGAATGCGGGTTAAGAATGGGTGAGTTAACCGTCAAATGCCTTTTGTACGCCGATGATCAAGTCATACTTGCATTGTCGGCAGCCGAGTTGCAGATGATGGTTACATTAATGAACAGGACATTAAAAGAAAAGGGATTGAAAGTGAACGCAAGTAAGACGAAAGTTATGGTTTTTGAAAGAGAAGAAAGTAAAACGGTATGTGAAATAAGAATAGAAGGGGAGTTGTTAGAGCAAGTAGATGAGTTTGTATATTTGGGATGTTTGTTTAGCAGGGATGGTAGATATGATAAGGATATAGAACGACGAGTGAATGCAGGAAATAGAGGGAATGGGGCTCTACACTCTATTGTGAAAAGTCAGAATGTGTCCAAAAAAGCACATATGGCAATTCACAATGCTGTGTTAGTACCTACTTTAATGTATGGTAGTGAAAGTTGGGTGTGGCAGAAGAAGCATGAGAGTAGAATAAATGCTGTAGAAATGCGGTCATTAAGGAGTATGTTAGGGATGAAGCTGAATGACAGAGTGAGAAATTGTTTAATAAGAGAAGAGTGTGGTTTGCAAGATGATGTTGTGACCAGGATTAAGAAAGGAATGCTTCGGTGGCTTGGCCATGTAGAAAGAATGAATGAGGAAAGAGTGACAAAGCAAAATTATGTTGCAGAGGTGAACGGCATAGTCGGGAAGGGTCGCCCTAGGTGAAAGTTTATCGACCAAATTGGCGATATATTAAAAATGGGCCAAATCAAGAGTACCTTTAACCGACGAGCGTGTATGCGTAGGTATATGGATGTGGAGGAAGCGAGAGAGGTGTGTCAGGATCGTGCCATATGGAAGTCCATAATCTCTGCCTACCCCTCTGGGTGACAGGCGTGAGTGTGTATGTATGTATGTATGTATATATATATATATATATATATATATATATATATATATATATATATATATATATTCTTTTACGTGGTAGAGCCATGCTGCAGCTATATTATGATTGTAGCACGAATGGGTTGGCTCGACCGGGGAAGGACCACGCTCTCACAGAAAATCAGCGTAAAATAGCAGCTTAACGCTGCTGTGTTTCGTATGGTGAGTGTAGAGAACCGGAGACCTTTTTTACTGGCAAAGAGGCATTCCATTTTAGTCCTCACGGGTAACAACGCATCTGCATCTTGAGTCTTTATTGAGCTATCCTCATGTAGATGTCAAATATATATATATATATATATATATATATATATATATATATATATATATATATATATATATATATATATAAATAGTTGCATAATTGACAAATGTGTCATTGCTATTTTACTTAATACACAGTAAAACAACTACTTGTTACTTCATACAGTATGAAGTCTTAGGTTCTAAAGGTTCTGCAGAAAATTGGAACTTGCCTGTACAAGTTCCTCGAGCACGGTGCTGAAAAGCATCCAAATTCTAATGTTATTTTGTCCAGTGAAAATTATTGTAGTCAACAAAAAAAAAATATCGGTACCTGTAAAATTATTGATCGCGAATATTTTGATATCCCTACATACCTAAATATTTAAAATTTCTAATGTATTATTATTTATATTCTAATATCTGTTTTTATTTTTAGATATCTATTCAGCATGTATTAACGCTGTCGAAGAATTAGTTATAAATTCTGTATGCAATAAGATTTTAATCAGCGGCAACAATTAAAAGATGCATTCTCTGATTGAAAAATTAATAAAAAGATCTACAAAATCTGGACCCATCTACTTGCCAGATAATATAGAATACTTTAGTTTAATACAAGATACTAAATAATTTAAAATTAAAAATTTTGTACAACCGACTTCAATATATACTATTAAGGATAACTCAAAAACTATTTGTCAGTCCTTAATCAAATTTATATGGGACCATATGAAAAGCACCAGCTTTCAAAAAAAAAAGGATCGTCGAAATCGATTCACGTAGAACAACGTTATGAGGTAACACACATAAAAACATACAGTCGAATTGAATACCTCCTCCTTTTTGAAGTCGGTAGAAAATTGGGAACTATTGTTATTGTCCAGGAGATGATTTCAGTAACTTTTACAACTTGAAAGCATTGGCTGAAGAAATAGCAAAGCAACCAAAAATACAGTGCAGTTACTAACCTGACAATGATTATGTTCACTAAAAATAGTGACTTAAATTTAAAATATCATTTGAAGCATAATGGGATTGTCACGCGGGCGAAAAAGGACTCAACCATTAAAATTAATTTCAAACCAGCATATAATTAAAAATTAATATTTATGGTTCAGAGAAAAAATATTTGATACAATTAGTTTGTTCTAACATATTGTCTAACATATTACACCTACCTTTCAAAACCAAGCTTACACTTGTTCATTCCCTCATTCTACCTATTATAGATTATGCAGATGTATGTTACCCAGATTTGTCACAAAATCTTCTAAACAAATTGGAGCGCCTTCTTAATAATTCCATAAGGTTTATTTTCGGTTTACGTAAGTATGACCACATATCTTCCTATCGTTCAAAGTTTAAATGGCTACCTATACGTCAAAGGCGATGCTCTAGAATATTACTTGTACTTTATTCAATTTTAAACGATCCAAGGAGGCCTTCTTATCTTAAGGATAACTTTCATTTTCTTCATTCGATTGACGGTCGAATACCACGACAATCAAACCGTCTGAGGATAAGGTTTCCACAGCATAGGTCTAATTTTTTCACGTCCTTGTTTACGATACAAGCTATACATCTTTGGAACACCCTCCCCGATGATATTAAGAATTCTACAAATAGAAACTCATTTAAATTACTTCTACGACAACATTACCTG
The DNA here is from genome assembly GCA_963668995.1 of Parnassius mnemosyne. Lineage (NCBI taxonomy): Eukaryota > Metazoa > Arthropoda > Insecta > Lepidoptera > Papilionidae > Parnassius > Parnassius mnemosyne. Next base: position 41,017,110 of record CAVLGL010000082.1, on the reverse strand, counting down.
AAGGCACTTACTAACTGACATTTTCTTTCTTCAAATATTTATTTATTTATATATTAATACGGAATACGGATATTTGTAAAGTTTATAAGCATGTATACACATTACATATATGTATGTATGTATTATTGTATGTAAATATGTATGTACTATGTATATGTTATATTTTAATATAAATACGCTTTATTTATGTATTATGTTTCGCACCTGCCTACAATTGTCTTTGGCACCCAGGGTTGACTGGCAGAGAATGCCATATGGCATTAAGTCCGCCCTATGTACCCTTTACCTTAAGGTGTTACATTTAAGTTTCTAAATAAATAAATATTGCCCAGATATTATGAAGGCTTTTATAACAGTCTTAAATATAATAAGTACCTACGATACTTTAAAATTATTTAAATCATCAATTAATAAAAAAAGTATATGTACATAATATTAAAATAATTGCTATATAATAATATTATTCCTTCATAATGATTTCTTATATTTACACGAACAACAACTTATTTTTCTTATTATTATTAATTCCCGACGTTTCGGGTGCTTTCCAGCACCCATGGTCACGGGGGGACTGAGGTGATTTAGTGACATCGGGACGTCAATCACCTCAGTCCCCCCGTGACCATGGGTGCTGGAAAGCACCCGAAACGTCGGGAATTAATAATAATAAGAAAAATAAGTTTATTAAACGCGATAAAATCCGTAAAAGTGGTTTTATTCAATTATTCTTTCATGGTAATACAAAAAATTACAGTAATTTTTTAACGTTATATAAATAATCATTTATTTTTATTCTTGTGTTGTTGTATCTAAATTACTAACTTCTTATTCTTATTTTAATAGACACTGATATTATTATAAGTCTTGGGGACAATCTTCGTAAAAGTTTCTAATATTGTGCAATATGTATATTGTGAGTGATTAGGTAAAACCTGATTTAATTCTGGATTTTAGCAATATAACTTTACAGTTACCGTTACTGTCTATTAAAGTCCAATGCTGAACATATTCCTCCCCCATAGATTGCCTCATAGGGTTGATATTTTCCATAGCTGGCAAGCTGGTTGACAACCACAGTTTTTTTTTATTTTTAGTCGTTATTAGAAAGACGCTGCTGCCCATATCCTAATTTGTTTCCCTCTGTCACCTATTACACCCACGGGATGATAGGTATGGAATAGTGGATATTCTTAATTCTTAAAAATAAATATTGTAATTGATAATTTCCATCTTAAATTTAAGTTATAGTTGTTAATTACGAACAAATTGTATTGTGTAATAAATAAAAGTGGTAAATATTTAAATATTATACAGTTGTGCATTAGTACATTACATTACATTAGTGCCTCTCAACTTAAAGTGACAGCAGGTAACGAACATCGTTTAAAAATTACTGTAATTCTTGTTATCCCTTTTAATATTTATGATATATCTCTTAAGTGTTGTTGTTTTCGGATTTCATTTTGAATTGTTTTCTTGATAATTTAATTTGAGATCTGTAATTAGAGTCCTACAATTGGATATTTGCTTTCTCTGTTCCCTTGATTTTCCATCTTTGTTTTCTTTTACTATTTAAAATACATAGTAAAATGAATATTCGCAACGCCAAAATACGCCAGATGGAGAACCAACTTCATCTTGCGCTTTAAGAATTGAGGGCATCCAGGGAGCAGTGTGAGCTGTTACTTAAATAAAGGGATGGCAACGAAATGGAAATAATAAGTATAATTTCGAAAAATACACAGTTGAAAAGTGATATGGTTAAGATTGAGAGACTATAGAAATATTTTATAGAACAGTCGGTGAGTTTGACCGATGCAGCAAAGAATATGAGCAAGCCCTCAGATTAATTGCTGCATTGAAATCACAATTAACTGAAGCTAATGAGCAGATTTCACAATTTAAACCATACATTGATAACTTGCAAGCACTTCTAACTCAGAGCCTGTTCGAGGAGCTCGTAGAATGTAAATCTCATAAAACATTGCAACCCTCCACAACAATAGATTTGACAGATGATTCTACCACATCAAGAACAGCAGAAAGGATTACAAGCAGCAGAAGGAAATTGAGAAAATATATAAATAATCAATAAATATATTAGGAAAGTGCAAAAATTAGTTAAAACTAAAATTAATATTAAAAATTATACAAACGTATGTAAGGAAAAGCAAGAGTTAATGAGTAAAATTAAATTATATTCAATTGAGGTGGAAAACATGAATAATTGTTATGAGACTGAAATAGAGTGTCTTAATTCAGAAATTTTATCACTTCAAACCTCATTACAAATTATGTCGCTATCGTAACTTCATCTAAACTTAAACCACCATTAGAAGCTCTTATGTACTTTTGTTTTTTAAACGAAGAGTAACCACTGACAAGCCATAATTATGACTAATAGTACCACATTTAATTTTCATTCAATAATCTTGACAAATTAATTGAAACTGTGAAATATTTCTGAGTGATTATGAGTTACTTAAAGGTTTTTAATTTAGTTAAAGAACATTATTCATTTAAATGTTTATTACAAACTAAGGTTTTTGTTTTCCATCAACCAGTTTTCTTAATTATTTGGTTTTCACACAGTGTACTATAAGTTTCCAGGCGCATATATGACATTTTTGGAAGTTCTTCGACGTAACAACGATACATATGCATGACTCTTCCTCTTCTTTGATGGTCTTTTTGAAGTAAATCCTGTAAAACTGTAGTGGAAGTTTTTATTCCTGAATGTCCATTAAGGTTTATATTAATAGCCATATATATATATATATATATATATATATATATATATATCTCTTTATTAGAAATAAATTTTTCTATCAAAAGTTCCCCTTTTTGGTCATAAATTGAAGAAGTCATTTTTGTAATCATGTCTTTCGATGGCGATCAACACAATTTCCATTTCTGTGAATAGATTGCTTAGCCAGAGTATTTCCATTCATAGTCTTCGTAATCAGTTTCTTTCTTTTCCTCGTTTTGATGTCATTTACTTGACTCTCACATACATCATACATACATCATCTCACATAGCATTGGAGTTGGACAAGGAGAGAATGTTCACCGTTAATTTAAAATTTAAATATATTTTCTCCCTTCGGTCCTTCAGCTGAGCTATCTGTGAACAATGAGAACATTATTTAACTGTGTGTACCAAGAAAGAGGCGATCAATATAATTTAAAATTAATGAAATAACATATAACCACTGATATTTGAACTTTTGTTTGTGATGCTCACCTTTGTTATTTCGGAGGTTGTTGGTCCAGTTTCAGTATCAGTCTCTTAAATGTCACTGTAACTGACATCGTTGCTCATTATGATCTAG